>CP110838.1:16539465-19039465 GCA_028411795.1 Euphorbia peplus | reverse complement strand
AATACAGTCATGCGATAACTGAAAGCCCTCACCACCATGAAAGAAAAGACAAACAAAGGAAAAATTTGCTCTCTAGCAATGGACTTGCCTCAAGTTTTGTTTATTTTAATGATGAAATGCTTCTAGGGGGTTATGCTTTACTGAAACTATTTTCTTTTTGGATTATAGAGAACATGGTTATTTGCTTTGAAGATCTGGATTCTGGTAGATGCTTGAAAGGAGCTCCTGGTGTGCACAAGAACTATACCACTAAAGTGTAATGATGTTATCTTATACTAGTTCTTATAACTTGCAATTGGTTTAGTATTTAACTTTATCTAAGTTTCTGATCATTGATAAGTTAATGAAATTTTTTATTTTTTTGAGAGAAAGTGGAAACTTGTGCTTTCCGCTCATGTTGACTGTTACAAACTGGTTGTTGATCTCTCATTTTATTCTGTTTAGGCGCATTATTGATTTTGGCAGTGGAATGGATGAGTTCACTTTGAAACATTTGTATGGGTCAGCAGGACCCTCGAGGTACATCATCTCCTTTCTGGAGCCTTTCTTTGCACATTTGTCTTTTTATCTCTTATCTCATCAAATTTTCTATAATTAGGGCTGAACAAACATATGAGTATGCTCCTCCTGAAGCCTTACTTAATGCCAGCTGGTATCAAGGGCCACCAGGTTCAAATATGAAGTATGTTGTAGCATTTGTCAGTTTTACCATTCAATTCTCTTCGACTAAACTATCGTAATTTGTAACCTTTTCTTTTTCCGGTTTCGACAGGTATGATATGTGGAGTGTTGGCGTTGTCATTCTAGAATTAGTTTTGGGATCACCAAATGTTTTTCAAGTAGGCTCTTTAACCAGAGCCCTTCTAGATCCACATATTGAGGGTTGGAATGAAGACCTCAAGGAGCTTGCCTACAAGTGAGTCCTATCCGATATTCATTTATGTTTATTTAGTTTCAAATTCCTGTTGTTTATCATTTTGTTTGCTATGATCTATGTTTTGAGTTGTTCACAAGCATATATTTTTGAGGGTTTAGAAACTTGTGAAAGCGTCCAAGTTATTAGAGGTAAATGAGGATTAAGCTCTAGTTTGTTTAGCTTTCACAATTATTCTAAGGTGGTTCCAGTGGAGCTAGCAAAGGATGGGGGAGATGGGGTTGAGCCAACCATGGATTCTTGGAGAAAGATTGAACCTGGACTTATAATTTGTACCTTTGATGTTAGAAACAAAGACAAAGTAACTGGATTGATTAATTTAGAATTTTCTTTAAGCTATCAGCCCTAGAGAGACGCAAGAGCTACGAAGATTAGGCTGTTGATCCACAAGCTACAGCTTATTGACATCTGACGCCTCTGTTTTATCAGTTATTTTATTACACTCTTTTGTTTCACAGATGTCTTTCTGAAGATTTTTTTTTTGTTTCATAATACATTGACGTTTTGGTTCAATCCATGCATATTAGTTGGTTTCTATATTTGAGTTGCTTCTTTATTTTGGGAATAGATTAGTGGATGGTATTAATACAAGGTTAACAAAGTATTTTAATCAAAATTAATTACATTTCTTAATTCTTGTGGATTCTCTTAGAAAAACATGTGTTGTGAAACGGGAGTATTACTTTTCTTCTAAAACTCAATTTTCTTGTTTGATGTTTTATCGGGAATTAGATACCATGAGAATTTCCTCTGATAGTAGATACAAACATAATGGATATTATATATGTGAACAATGGGATCCAGAAATTTAACAAGTACTTAATAGCAAAATGTGCGCCCTTAAACTTGTATTATTTGGAATATGTTCTAGTTGATTCAATGAATTGTTTTTAAGTTGCATCGCTAGGGAATTAGGCAGGCTTTGACATTGAGAATGGACTTTTACTGTGGTGCCAGGCTTAGGTCCTTCATGGAGCTGTGTATCTTAATTACTGGAAATTCCTCAAAACATCGTCGAACAATGGGCGAAGTAAGTTGCCTATCTTAGTTGCAAGTATCCTTAATCTTCTGTGTGTCAGCAGTTCTGTCATTAGTTATAGTCTACCAGAACCAGGACTCATTAGACCTTGCTTAGTTATGCCATATTAGTTTTCAATATTTATTTTTCCATGTTCCACATGAATTAGAAATATTACTAACTGATCAAATACTAAATAGAAGTATTGATTAAATATTGAATTATATGCGTAATCAATTGAAACACGTAAAGGTCCAAATTTGCCCCCATCGTCTTATGCATGAAATGGTAAAATTTTACCCCTAATGCTTCCAAGAAACATAAATTTACCCCTACATAACGGAAAATGTGAATGCGCTGATTTAACCGTTATTTAACGACCACTTTGGATATTCTAAACAAGTTCACTGGTAAACTAAAGCAGTTTCTAAGAAGTTTTTGTGATTTAATTAAGTGTGGCGGACATAGTTGTTAACATTTCAGTGAAATTTGTAACTCTATTAGTAATCAGTTAACATTTTAGACAAAATTGATGTTTGGAAGGTCCAAACGGCTATTTAAAAATGGATCGTGTTTGAAATTAATTTTAACATGATTACATCTCATATACCAGGGGCTAATTTATTCTTGCCCCAAAAACAATAGGGGCGAATTTGGACCTCATCCCACAATAAAATAATGACAAGGATGTTGTTTGTGAATTACAACCATAATATACATGAATAATCAGAAATATTTATGGAATTACGACAAAATCAGGATATAAATTAATAGGGGAAGATGATTATAGTTTGAGTATGAAATTATGGATTGAACACTTCTAGTTGTGATAAGGGTAATAAATCAATATATTTATCATTCACATGTTCACAAAATTTATATAGGAAAATAGTATATCAAAATTTAATACAACTATGATTAAATAAAAATATAAAAATAATCGGAGGGTTAGGATTAAGTTGTTAATTCCCGCAATTCACATGTATAGATGAGTTAGTATTATATTTTGCGGCTAGAACTTTAACTACCTTGATACTTATGCTCGTTTAGTGTGTGACTTGTACATTTTCAAATGCAATATAGCCTCAAACTTATCATATACTGAATACGAAATCTAGGTGCCCTGCTATTATACAAAACATCTTTTATGTGGGAAATTTAAATGCATTGAGTGATTTAAGGCTCTTCTGTATTTTCTCAAATCATTCTGAAATATGCATCATATTTCCCCTTCATCTGAATTACTACCTTGTGCATCTTCTGAAACTGTTATAAACAGAGAAAAAGAAAGCCATCAACCTTTTCACTTTTTCCCCTGTCTAGAGGAAGTTCTCGTTGAAAACAGCTCTTCGTATCATTTCATATTTAACTATGTTTTCAATATGTTCTGAAAAAAAAATCATCTTGAGGTCCAGGGTGGAGCCTCGCCTGCTTCATGGAGATGCTCTGAAGAGTTCTTCTCACAACAAATCAAGAGTAGAGATCCTCTGAAATTAGGGTAGAGTCTGCATTTGTTCACCCTATCCTTTTGTTCTTCTCTATTACTAATGTTGTACATATCTAAGACTATTTCATGATATGTGCAGGTTTCCAAATGTATGGGCGTTGCGGTTAGTGCGTCAGCTGTTACTATGGAATCCAGTAAGTTTACAGATAATGAATTACAGATAATTTGTAACAATGATGAGGGAGATGTAGTTTTTTGAATTGAATAGTTAGTTTGTGAAAATTTGGCTCTTATATCTTAGTGTTTGAATTTTGCATATCGGTTATATTTTTATATGCCGACTCAGAATCCAATCGATTTCTTGCTAAATATCCAATCTATTTGCATTCGATGGGCATTTTTGGCACATCTATCCATTGGCATCCAAGCTATTGATGCCCTTGATACAACTGATATTATTCGGTCTGCTTAAGAGTGATTGAGGCTGGATACTTTCTACTGCTGAATAGCAGAAAGAGGCCGGAGGCCCTTGGTGGGAGAGAAGGAGAATAAAGGATATATATAGAAGATATTAACAGTATATCACTAACTAAAACAAGCCCAAGTATTCTAGCTTTAGGGTAAATCTCTTAGCTTAGTCCTGGGTTTGTGGAGAGTTGATAAGCGCGTATAAATATATTTTTCATGTTGATAATTGGACAGTAACAAATCATATATATTTTTGTTTATTTTAATTGCCGAGAGGCATGTCTCTGTTCAGTATAAGTTAGACATCGCACTCTTTTGCTTGCAGGAGGATCGGTTGAGTGTTGATGATGCTTTGCAGCATCCTTATTTCCAGCATCCTCCAATGAGATGAGTTAATAAGCGTCAATGTATTTATTTTTCACTTGTACACATCTCAAGGTTTTGGCTTCAAAAAGTTATACATCATTTGGTAGTTCATGTATTTGATAGCTCAGTCTCATCTATAAATCTTCTTAGAGTTTAACTGTATTCGTGAAAATTCAACTGTCAGTGAAGGAAAATTTGAAGAATCTGAAAACAAAGGCATTTCAGGGACATCATTGAAGATAAGAATGCCTGAGGAAAAGAAATTTAGAAGCTGCTTATCGCTGGGGAGATCTCTGTGAAGCACCATGATACCTGATATCCCTACATTTCATTTTATGGAACCTAGTCTTCCAGAATTCAGCGAGACTCCGAGTACACATGTATCACCAAGTTAAGCATTCTCTGAACCTGCCCTTAGAAAGCAATTCGTTTTATGCTGTTGTCAGAATATGACGCCCTATATGCCTCATCTTTTTAATTTGTAGGTCTTCTGATTGTGTTTCCTTTCTCTCAAGGCGTGGCATGGAGTTGAAATTTATAAGATGGTGAACCATAGATGGAAAGAGTGCGGATTTCCTGAATTCGCTTGTTCCAAAAGCACATGTAGTCTCTTTCTTCCATGTGCAATTATATGGGTTGGTTTTGAGCCGAAGTGTATGCTCTTTCATTTTCAAGTTATGCTGATTTTTGTTGGATCTCTTTCGTTCACTGGTTTACAGAGCCTAAGGAGTGAAGAAGTCGGCATTGACATGCATCAGAAGGCAAAAGTATCCGAGTTCATTGTGAATTTACAGTTTAATATTCCCAATTTTATTTGATAATACTTTGTGGCTGTTTCACTCAGTTTATCATAATGTTCTACTTTTGCAGCTAATGCCCCCGTGTATCCAATGATACCCAAATCACACGTGTCTAGTGATAAGTCGGTGTTTGATAAAAGATTCCACATCTGGTAGTTGGGACTTGTTTCAGTAATTGTATAAATGAAATTGATTGTAAAGGTGACTTTCTTGATTATTTTTTGTTTTTGACATTTATTAACGAAATGAAATAAGTACATGTGAGCTAGACTTTTACTAACTGTTTTGAGGAAAACCTATCCTTACCCCTGCAGGATTACTGGATAGTCACTTTGCCGATGTCAAAATTAATACAGAATGCCAGACAAATATTTTAAGGTCTGTAAAGATTGTGAGAGCCCAAGCACTATAGTTGGAAGCTTCTTAGCTGATCCCAGTAGGGGACTTGGTAAAGATGGATGGGCTCAACAAGAACACAAAGCCAATCCATCTGGAAGAGTAGAAACTCAAAGCCACAGTGGATACTTCTCTCAAAGGTTCATACACTGTTGTAATGAAGGCCGTCTTAGCCATTTAGACCCCGCTTATCCACTCAAAATTTGAAAAACCGATTGGACCACAGCCTTAAAATCCAACTTGTCAGGGATTAGTTTCTGACCGTCTTTATGATATTGGGTTCATTCAAGTTGTTTCTAATCAATAAGAACAAACCTAGAAGGAAATAGGTCTATAGCAAGGTGTGAAGAGCGCATACCTACATATAACGTTTGTCTATTTCTGCTGCTATATGCTTTTCGTTCAGAATGTCCAAAAAGTCGGATAATCATAGAAAAGAAAGCAAGTCATGCCTGGCTTCCTTGACTTTTTAGTATCAATGTTAAGCTTCTGAAAGGCTGTTAAAGATTGTCTTGAATTTCAGCTTTACTATTTTGAATTTGTTCTACTTTTGTGGCTATCAACAAGTTATGTATGGCCTGAACCAGCTTAGGTAAGATTTGTATTCCCACATGACCAGCCAATAGTAAAATTACTCGTCTTTTCTTGCAATAGTCAGGGTGCGAGAAGTATCACATGCTCGATTTGGACAGGCTGAAGAAATATTTGTGCTTGGTATTCTTTCTTTTCACACTGTCTTTCTGTTACTTGCTATTCCACAACAATGACAACAGATCGATATGCTTTCACATTAACTAATAAAAATGAGAAAAATGGAAATAAATTACCAAAAAGAAAAAAATCAAGAGGGGTGAAACAAATAGTATACAGTGTGATGGTTGTAGATTCATTTCAGGGCTCATGGCTGTTCACACGGTTGTGAAGTTCCAACATTTCTTGGTGGTTTGGATCAACAGAAAGTGCGGCTCGACAGTCGCGTAATGCAGCCAAGACATCACCAATGTGCTCGTAAAAAGCAGCTCTCAGGTGAAGAAGATGGACGTCTGCTTTGAATGCTATTGCTCTTGATAGTTCTGTTATTGCTTCCTTCTCCTTGTGACTGTCCATCAACACTGCCTCACCAGAAACACACATATCACTTGGATTTACAAACTTCTACTTTTAGATCAAGAACAAGTTCCCATCCAGGAAAACAAACAACACGTAATATATGCAACGAAAAACAGAAAGTTTTATCCCCAGCACAATTTGTCATTCTGATACTTGTACTTCAATTTTGGCACATTTGGCGCATGTTGACTTTGTTTTGCAAAATTTGGCCCTTCACAGAAACTTGACCCTTGATTGATGGTTTCTTACTCAGTCATATACACAAGGGAAAATAGTGTGATTATGTACCAAAGCCAAAGTATATGAACCAGAATGACACTGTATCAAGTACAGGAGCCATATTCTGGTTTTGCCCAGATCATTATTAGTGTGGGAAATATTACGTACCAGTTGTAATATTTACCAGACTAACAATGGCGGCCTCGTTTACAGAGACAAACGCAAGGCAAAGGTTTATTCAATGTATACCCACACTTGGATTAAGTTTCCGTTAGTATTTCAGTTGTTTTAGTTGCATGCTATTCACTAGCAGTTCACTAAGCCATGGATCTAACCTGCAGCTCGATATCTGTAAGGGTAGACTCGAAGAGGATCTAATTTTGTCACCGTCTCCAGATCTGCTTTTGTGAGTTCGCGATCACAGTATTCTGACCTCTTCTCATAAGCAGATGCATTGTTCTTTGCCTTCTCAATTAACTTAGTCATTTCATCGTATGCAGCAGCTTTATCATTTCTGAGAAAATGGACCCGAGCAAGGCCCTGATGCGCTCTTGTATGCCTAATTTTAAGCGCATTTATGTAGCAATCAGCTGCCAAATCATATTTCGCACAGTCTACATACACACTTCCGAGATTGTTAAGCGCCTGCCAAACAAAATTTCCACCAAAATGTGCTTAACAACCATCACCAGATACATAATGCAGTGGCGTTGATAATTGATTCATCAATCCACTTCAAATAAACTGTATCACCAACATGTAAAAATTAATAAAACGAACGAAATTTAGATGCCAAACTGATAAATTACTCAAGTAAATCGCGCAGCAGTTCATGCTAAAGAATAAGCTAAATACTTTTTGATAATTGGATATTCGCCTTTAAGATTCGAATAAGTTGTCTGCATACCAGAAAACAAAAGTAGTCTACTTCATTCAATTTATGTTATTTTATCTTAAAACAATTCTTCCGAGCTGAAGTTCCAAGTAGTAATGGATACCAACCAATCCATAACCCTAATGAACAAACAAAGCACTTGTCCAGATATTCAGTGCCTAAGTGCCTTTTTTCAGTTTAACCTCTTGGCAAGAACCCCATTGTAAACACAATCAAGTTTACGAATACCTCCCATTTTCAAAACTAAAACCAAGAGACTCATCAAAAACAAGCAAAGCAGTTCACATGACAAAATTAAGAATTGCAATTTCTGCAGTTTAACTTCGAGTAAATATTTGCTCTCACTGTTCTTGCACTAGTCACTGGTTGACTTACTTAATCCTTATATTTCAGTTCATAAGGAGAACTATCAATTCCACTCATAAGTCATTTCTAATGAAAATTCAAAAATTTCACTGATTTGACATTTGTACAGTATCTCCTTCTATCGTTCAATATTCCGACTTCTGTGACTCTTAACTTGCTCTAAATCAACAGAATGTCTACTTTGAAGACAATCTACATATGTTTCCAGAATATTCAGTTACGAAAAGATTTCACCATATGCTTCATTTCCCAAGTTCGATGCTGTCCCATCTAGTTAATGATATTCATTTTACTGTATTTCTCAGCATTATGATGTTATTTCTATTTCCTTCTAGAAGCTAGAATAGTGAGTCAGTAGCTAATTTGGATGGTAGTGAAGTTGTCAGCCAGGTGGACAGTTGTACTAACTGTTTCTGACCTTCTCTTTCAATAAGAGGTCACACGTTGTACAAGCAAATCATCTAAGAATTAATGAGGTCTTTTTCACAATTTCCCCCCCTAAATTTTTCTCTTCTTTCTCTAATTCTCTACTTCTTTACTACTATCTGTTCTGAAAATTCTTCTTCAGAACTTCAGCTTCTGACAGATGCGCTTAAGGTTTTAGAAAAGACTGTATTACATTGGTGTTGATTGTTGTTAAGATGGAAGAACCACTTCTATTACCCTTTCAAAAATCATGCACAAAACAGGAACAAGTTAACTAATTTGTCTCCCGCAGCAATGACAAGAACAAGCATGTTGATTTCAATGCTTGCCTGAGACTCGAGACATGATAAGCCCTTTGGCTCCATTGCAAAATAATGAGTCATTCGGATTTCTTCAACGTACTTCTGATTATGATTTCATTGCCAATTTCGGCTTTCACCTTCACAGTTACAGGTTAAGGAATAGGGAATATTTAGGATTCTGATATCATGAAGTGAAGAAAAGAGAAAAGAAAAATTCAGGAAGTGCAAATAAAAGGAGTAAGAATCGACCATTTTGATTTGATATATACCGTGAGAGAAAGGAAAGCTGTAGAGGAGAGAAAATTGTTCTAAAACTAGAAAATAGGGAGTCCAAGGATAAAAAAAGAGAACTACTGGATATATATGCATTTTTTGAAAAATCATAAAGCAGCAGTGTGGAAGAATCCACATCAAGATCTCAGCTGAATTTGCACGAAAAAACCATCAAAAAGGAAACAAATTTTATTTAAACTAAATTAATGGTTTTCACAAAACCAATGAAGGTAAAAATGCAATTAAGTTATCAATGATTAATTAAAGGGCAATAAGTGAAATTCCCCCGTAATTTACACAAGGTGCAGAATGCTTCACTGTACAAAATTGCAACCCGTAGTGATATCCGGTTTTCCACATTATAGTGTAATTTAAGCAGAAATTTTAGATAAAGATATCTAACTTTGCAACCACCACAGAAAATAATCTTAACAACTAAAACATGATGCCCCAAATTTTGCCAAGCTAGCTTTATCTTTATGCCATGTTATCGCAATTTCTTAAACAATAAGCTGAAGCACCACGGCTATTCAGCATGAATTGCTGCATTATTATTTTTCACATAAGATTTAGTAGCATTAATAGCTCTACTCAATACAAGGTCTTTCCATTATTACGAAAAAATAAGATTATATTGTTCTCACAAGACAAGGCAAGCTCATGGCTAGATATACACTTAAGTATATAAAACCAGACCTAGGAATTGAGGGGAAGGAATATGCTATAAAAGATAAGAAGTACCTGGCCTTTTCGCAGTCTATCTGAAGGGCATTTCAAAGCATCTTCCAGCAGTGAAACAACAGTTGAAGAACACGATGGATCCTGGCTGGAATCAGCCAGTGCATATGCTTTAAGAAAAAAGGCCTCAAACGACCTACTAATCTTGATAGACTCTTCTGCTTTTCGAAGCCCTTCCTCACAATGGCCGGTGTCGTACAAAATCCATCCTTCATAAACCAGACGCTCATGGTCACTTGATGCATGTTGGCGGGCTAATTGTAAGCTTTGCATGGCTGCCTCGGCACAATTCAACCTGAGATGTACAGGCATCACCTCATTAGCAATTTTATTCAACATGCTCAAGTAGTAAACATCCTACAACAATAAGTTAATGAAAAAGAAAGATTTTTGACAATAACGAAAAACGACTAGTAAAATGACTATCAGAATACAAGAACAGACCTGAGAAGAAGCAAGGACTGTCTGAAATATAGAACACCCTTGGGCGCATCAGATTCAAGCATTTGATATATGACAGAGAGGGAACCTATATCATCAACTGAAGACCACCTCTCATACAGTTGCATCCAACAATCTGCTGTTGTCCAATTCTCGACATGCTCACGCACAAGGGTACGGAGTTGATATGCTACCACTCGCCCCTCAAACATCCTATATTCTGGGGAGAGTGTAAGGATGGCCTGAACATCACAAAGAGCTGCTTGGTAATCCTCAAGAGCCAAATAAAAACAAAATCGGAGTTCCAAGCATTCCAATGCGAGTTTAAATCCAAGAATTCTATTGATTTCTGCAAGTGCAGCTTGAACATTCTGTTTTCTCATCAGTGAAGCAGAACGATACATGTACGGATAAGTCAGAGTGGGATCGAGCTCAGTTGCTTTTCCAAGGTCCTCAATCTTCTTATCACCTTCACAATAGGAGGACCTCTCCTGATACATCCATCCCAAAGGAGTAACAGATGAAATAACGGAGCTGAGCTTGTCATATGCCCAAAGCCTATTACCCTTAATGTATGCTAGTCTAGCTAAACCTGATACTGAATACAAGTGGCCAGCATTCAAAGCTGCCTCAAAAAGCCATTCAGCTTTATCATATTCCTTCCTCAAGAGCCTCACACATCCCAATTGATGAAAAGCTAATAGTTTCTGCCGGTTAGTTTCTGCTGAATCCACTAATTGTTCCAGGAAACAAACTGTTCTATCCGAACGAGGGTCAAGGTTCATCGAAACTTCACTTAATAAACAATATAGTGAAAATGAGGCTGTCCCAGCCACAATTTTTCTTTCTTGTTTATCAGCATTGCTAAATACTTCCACCACCCGATCATCATTTAAACAGTCAGGCAGCTCGTGTAAGAATACTTGTAAACATGATGCAGCAAGGACAGGTGAACACTCTTGTAAAGCATATTCCATGAATTCCAGGGCATCTTCCCTTGAGGAAACCAAAGAAGCCAGTCCTCTATCACATGCATCTTTTAGCTTTTCACAACAGAATTTATTTGCAAAGATCAATATCTCTAACAAAACATCAGGCGAGACTTCGCTCAAACTCCCAGTCACACTGAACTCACTTATTGCCTTGAAACCCAATGGGGATATTTCATTCTCAGAGAAATCTATGTTTTCACAGTGAGATTCGGAGAAACACCCATTAAGCATAGCATTGAAAGGAGCAGAAAGACTTGCAATTTTCTCTCTATCACAAACTATCTTTTCATCTCCAATTCTAAAAACAACATTTCGCAAGTTGCAGTCAGCATTAAGCAAAACTATCTCATTGGAAGACGAATTCAAATCAGCGCGAAGCTGGGAGATGATATCTATGGGTCCATAATCTTGAGCACATTTTCCGCATGTGGCAAGCAAATCAGAAATAAGCTCGTCTCCTTGCTTTTCATACCTTAACCACGCCCCAAATACAAGCTTCTCATGCACAGTACTAGACTTCTGCCATGCTAAGCAGAGACTCCTCCTCATCAATTTTACTTCTCCCAGGCCTCTAAAGACCTGGAATTGCAATAAATAGAGATTCGACCTCTCTTGAGGAGCACATGATTCAAGTTCTTCATGAAGCTGAGCTAAAACTTCTACATAATCAACAGGTTTAAAGAATGGTAGCACTGCCGGTTCAGGGACCTTGATAAGTGTTTCTCTACAAACAGTAACAAAAATGGGGGGAAGTCAATCCATTTTGAAAAGAAAATAAAAATAACAACAGCTATTGAAATCACAACAGGTGAAACTTACATAGATGATGATGAAGAAGAAGAGCATGACGCAATTTTGGGAAGTTTCCCTCTTTCAACCTGAAGCCAAGACTGTGGATTTAAGGCATTGAGTTGTGATTCTTTACAAGATTCAGAGGGGAAGAAATTCCTCATGGGACATAAGAGATTAAACAAGTCCCGGATCTCCACAGTAGCCAGATATGTTTTTCCTTCACTTTCTTTCCTACTCTTCCCTTTCTCCTTCCCCAGAATTCAAACACAACAAACAAATCTACCAATCAGAAAAAAAACTCTTTACTCTTTACTCTGATCACAATCACAATCCTCACCCCAGAGATTTATTTTCTCAAACCCTCAAAACAACATAAAAATACAACAAACCCAAGAACAGCTAATAGTAAAGAAATGAATAAAGATGCAATCTTTTTTCAAAATGGAAATGAACCAATTAGAGTAAGCTTTACAGCTATCTAGTGTAATACCTAATTAACAGAAATGAATACTAATATACAAGAAAGAACATCCTGAATCAGATGAAAGCAAAAAAGGCCAAAGGGTCTTCAAAGAAGTCCATGAAAAAGGTAAGCATGCCCACATTATATTATACCCCACCCAAATCCACTAATACCAAACCCACAAACCCCAAAAGAACAAACAGATATATAGAAAGAGACACAGTAGCTTAGCTCAGGAGTAAGTTTGGAGATGGAGATGGAACCCAAAACAGAACTGAAGGAATCCAAAATCCAAAGGGTAAATTCTGAATTCAAACTTTTATGAACTTCTTTGTTCCCTTTTGTTTGGGAAAAGGGAAAGTTTCTTTCTTTTTCCTTCACTTTCTTTCTCTCTCTCTCTCTCTACTTTCCTCCCGTTGGGACAAGACTAAAGTTTTCAAAGGCTGTCTTTGTTGGATGTAAGAAAATTTAATAATTTAGTAGTTTAATTAATTATTGATTCCAGCAGTTTAATTATTTGAATTTCCTTATTAAACGATGTCGTTTTTCAGAAGCGTGATTAAGGGGTGATCTGTCGTTAAATTGTGTGGACTTCAATTCTTCATTTTCAATAATTCTAAGTAAAGTGGGACCCTTCTTTAATTTATTTTATAACACATTGAATTATGGTAAGCTTAGATCTACTCTCTCTTGATTGAATCTCCATCTATGTTTACTCAACTTTACATTTAAATTTTTCTTTAAAAAAAAAATATGTTTCCCAAATAAATCTATAGCTATCGGAAAAGTTAATTAATGATAATTCATTCAGATTTTTATTTTTTCAACTCCATCATCAATTGGTAATGATTGACTTTGTTCACTCTTCAATAAAAGCAACTGGAAAAAAAAAGTACTCATATAAAATGAATTGATATAATACTATTTCTCTAGTTTTTTTTGTTTATTTTTCTTTTCTAAAATTTTCATATTATTTCAATTAAATATTAATAAAAAATTATATAGAAAAATCTATGAGTTAGAATGTATAATTATACAAAATTTGACCCAATGAGGATTTGGGCTGATGGGCTCAAAGTCCATCAAAAGGGAGGATACCATAAATACCGAAAGGTAAACCCAATTTTGTAGAACACCTTTACTACAAAGTCTAAAGTCACATTGCATGATCATGGATCCCTGAGGAATAACTCTGGAGAAAAATGTCACAACCCAAAGTATCATCGAGATACTACAGCAAAATGAAGTGGCTACCTTGAGGGGAAGAAAGTTGGAGGATGTCATCGTGGAAGTAGAATTAGAGGACGACGTAGTGGAGGTAATGAAGAAACTTGCAAGCCTAATGCAAGTGATTCAGACTACTCATGCACACTTAGCTGCTGAGCAAGAGAAAGACCATGAAGACCGAAGAATGATGGTGGAGGCGACAAACGACTTGGGATATATTGTCAACATATCTCTCCATAAAAATTGGCACGCATGTTAAGTGTCTAACGTGAAACAGTAGTGAACCCAGTGAATAGAAGCAGCCATAAGAAAATGAGGACAACCTCACACGAAGGGTGAGCATTACCATTTTTTTTATCATTAGAACTACTATCATCTTATGAGTCATCTTTTAGTACCACTAATTTCTTCTCTTTATCTTCTAACTTCTTCTTCATCTAGAAAATTTTCGTAGAGATTCCATAAGCTCATCATATCTATATGTAGTCAGTTCTTGTGAATCTTTAACATCAGTTTTCTCAGTTGGCTAGCTCTTGGAAAGACATCTGATAATCTTTTTAACTAACTCTTCTTCTATGAAGACTTTACCCAATCCCTTGAGCTCATTGATGATACTAATGAATCTAACATTCATATCATAAATGCCTTCCTTCAAACTCATCTCAAACAACTCATAATGTCTCATGTTTAGATTGATCTTGGATTCTTTCACTTTGCTTGTATCTTCATAAGTTACTCCAAATTTGTTTTGATTTGTGCTCTATGGAAGACAAGATATCGATCTCTAAATGAAGAAAAGTCTTTTATATATAACATCTCAACTAAATTCCTTGTAAGGTAACACAATTTTAACTCGTGGATTTGTTACATTCCTGTAGAAATAATTTGATTTAAATTGAGTAACCAATAAATATGATAAAAATGTACTCACAAAACATTATAAAAATCTTGACAAGTAAGCCTAGAAGGTAGCAGCTACGACTTCTCCGGGCACTGGAAAAAAAGGAAATGTTATCCACATTATAAATTTTGAGTACAACACTTGTAGGAATGTGATAGTGTATCTATATAGTTATGGTAAATATAGGTAATTGTCTTTTACAAATGGTTTGTATGTATGCTCCTTTGATATTAAGTTCAAATGTGAACATCCAATACAGTTAAAGAGCATTACTCATGTCATATATCTCTTCTTCTTTTTTTCACAGTCTGAAAGAAGGTTTATATAGGTTCTCTGCAACAACCTATAATATTGCTTTGAGACAAGACGAATGCAATTTTTTGAAAATAAATGAAATGACTAACACTAGATTAATATAGTTTTACATTGAAGCAACATCTCCTTGGAATTATTGAAGGTTTAATCCACCAAAATTACAAATCATCTAGAGTTTTAAGATGTTTTTGGCAAAAGAAACAAAAAGTTAATAAACCACCATGTAGCCACGTTGCGGTATCTTCTTCATAGTAGCCCATACAAGATCAAAATACAATGGAAACTGTGCTATGGCAAAAAAGGTGACCGGCAAGCAAGTCACTGCATAAACTGGAAATGCTGCAAACTTGAGTTCATCTTTTAGCACAAAGAAATGTCCAGCACAAAATGACACCAATATTGCAGCAATTGAAATGAATAATGATGTTAAACCTACTAAAACCCTCCTCGGTAAAATCTTACCAAAATCCTTTTCTTGGTATCGTGAAGTCAAAATTGCAAGGAACATAACAACTGCAGTTACAGAGAAGCATAACGCCACAAGGGATGCAATCGCAAAAGCATTAAAAGCAGGTTGCTTTTCTAGTGTTGGTGTACCATTATCCTGATTAACCCCACCTGGAACGGTGGATGATGTCGCAAAGGCCACAGTGGCAATTAGTGCAGCCACGACAGAACATGATTCTGATGTGTGTGTTAGCCATTCACCACCGCTTTGAACTAATTCCTTGTGTGTTTCACTGAATATGTCTTTTGCTGTTTGGCTATGGTTGTTGTAACGCGCAAAGAAGTTGTGTGGCATAGAGTTTTTAACAAACTGCACCAATGTTAATACTAATTTTAATTTGTCAATAGAATCAACATTTTATTCTTCATAACTGATAATGCTAAAAAAGTTAATACCTCATACCACTTGATCTCCCATTGCATTTGTAAAGCAGCGCCAGGAATGCGCCAAGGCTTGTAATTACCAAGCCTGGCAGCAAGATGGAGAGCACTATTTCCTTGCTTGTCTGTTCTACGGAAAATGCTGTCTTTCATTACCTTTCTCTCTAGCAGAAGTTGATAAACGTGGGGTTGTCTATTTTCAACTGCTAATAATACAATGTTCTTTTTCTCTGAGTTAATGTCATGAATTGCAACTGGGAACTTTTCTAATATTTTTTCTATTATTTCTACAATTCCATTCTTTGCTGCTAGTAAAATTGGTGACTCCTTCACTGCTCTTTCAACTGCCTCTCGCTTCTCTGTTGCCATTAGTATTATAGTATTTCTATCTACCTTATTCTTGTCCTTTAATGAAGAAGGGTAATATTCTAACATTTTTTCCACAACTTCACTCACACCTTTCCTTTCTGGATATACGACAAGAGTCTCCTTCTTCATAATCTTATTTTCATGCTCTCCTGCTGCAACATAATCCTACAATTACTTACCACACATTTGATAGTATAGCTAGCTATTTTAAACGACTAAAGTTCTGTTCTTTTTAAGTTATATTTTTAGCGCAGTAGTATTCGGTTCAGTTCAACAAATTCATTTCAATTCAATAGTATTCGGTTAGTAATACGCAATTCTGTTCAAGTCAGTTAAAAAGACAAAGCCTAGTACGGATATACGAAGCATTACCTCTCAACTATTCAAAATTTAGTCATCAACTATTTATTTTTTGTTGCATTTGATTCCTCTACTATCTAAAATTTGATATTTAAGTCATGACTTACTATTTAATCATATCTAATCCATTATTTATTGAACCGGCAAAATTTTACTCATGATCTAAATGAAAATATCATTTCGCCCATGATCTATTATTAGGTGAAACTGGTCCTCCATATGAGGTGGAGAATGAACCCCTCCAGAACACTTGACACAACCATTAAATATATTTTGACAAGTAAACTTGAGACGTGACATATCTTGAAGCGTTTCTTTTTAGCAAATAAATTTTCTTTTGGTAGAAATATTAATTATAAACAAAATATTAATTATGTTCATGTCAAGCTTTTATAGAAATTTCACTAATTACGATGTGATAAGAGTCAAATATAATAAAAGAATAAATTGTGGAACAAATGACAAAATATATATGTCGGACGATTTGGTACTTTAAGCCTATATGCATTTTTAGTATGTTCATAAATAAGAAAAAAAAAATGACATATTGAGGGGCATGACCTTCACTAATCATTATATATAGAGTCAGATCTTTCAATTAAACTTGATTAGTTGAGCTTTCAATCAATTACAATCAGACAATGAAATAAAAGTATACCTGTGTCAAGGAATCCAGTTGGAGCAGTGTTTTGGAGTGGTTTAATAAGGGGGTTGTGTTGGGTTTGGTCCCAAATGTCCAAGTTGTGTTGAATTTCACCTCCAATTCCAAAAGTATAGGGAACTTCATCATTAGGAATTGTAAGCAGAGGACTTTTCCCTGTATGCTCATACTCATACATTACAGCACGTTGAAGAACTTCATCCATTATCTGAAGGCACCATGTGTGCTTTTCTTTCTTGTCCCTCAGCTTTTTTAATTCCAATGATCCTTACATCCATCAAAATTTTAAATGTTTCAGGTTTTGTATTTCTTTTTACACTACAAATCAACGCTTTGTGACATGTCATGTCAGACACTCTTTCTAACTTGTCTTTGCAATAATTATTTAAATATATCATGCATAAGGAACAAAAATGAAAATAGAAAAGGAGATTAAAAAATCAATACCTAATCCCAATATGACTAACATTGCCTTGGAAACGAACTTGAAGATGTCAAAGCATGTATCATAATTTGGAGGAATCAACAAAGATCTTGATCGAGCTCCTGAAGGAAAGATATGTACTTATCAATTGTTGATTAATAAAAGGGTAAAGTAATTAAAAAGTAAAAAAACCCCTCATTTGCTTGTGTTTTTACAAATTATTATCTGTGTTTTTTTCTTTAAAGATTGAGGGCACGTGAAGTATAGAGAAACTTACAAACAAAATTTATATGGTTTAATTAATATGTAAGTTGAAGAATATGATTTTATTTGTTTTGTAAAAAGAAACATGTGATTTATAAAGTTAAAGAAAAAGATTTGATTAACGGTGTTAGTTTTTGATGATGTTGCATTAGAGGATGTGACATGTTGACTTGATGAATTTAAAGATATGACTTACTTTCTTCATTCAAAAAATAAATCGTTTAGAGTATTTCACACATATTAACCGACATATTTATTATAGAGCAAAATCACCGAGTTAACTTTTGATTCCATTAATGAACATGTTTCAAATCAAAACTTACCTAGACATATTTTAACTATTATTAGAAGAACAATAAGGAAAAATAAGATACTAAAACATCTCAAAAATTTAAGAATGACTTATATTTTTGGAATTTTTTCTTTCTATAGAATAACCTATATTTGGGGCGAAGGAGTACTAAATATTGAAGTTTTTGATGATTTTGCGACCATTAATCAAATTCATTATTTTGTTAATTTTACATGTCAGTCAATCCATGAAAAGGGCAATGAAAATGAAAAAAAAAATTATTCAGTTCTGGACTTTACAATATACATCTACTTATTTTTCCCTGTTTGATCAAATTATAACCCATATAATAAACCAATCAATAATTTTTCAAAAAAAATATTACTATTGTTGACTTTTATTGATGTTGTATATTGAGTTAATAACATAACCTTTTTGGTTCTCTGGATCTGGGCCTTGTAATTCTCCCCAATTTGTAGCCCAGCGCTTGGCTGAAAATGACATGAATATGTATTGATTGTGTAGAGATTAATTATTGGAAAGTTGATTATCATTCCATAGACAAATTAAATTAAGAAATGAAATATTGAAATTAGTGGTAGATACCCAAAGCATAAGCTTTGTTCGTCAACTCAAAGAAACTAGTGCATGTCTGGTAATTCTGTGGGAAAAATGGTGTCTTATTATTGATGGATGCTGAAAGTTGTACATATGGTTCATTCGACTCGTACATTTCAGCCGGCTTCAGCTCATCCACAAATATACCTTCGATATATAAAAACAAAAACACAAACCTTAATTAGTTAATCAAATAATTTAATTTGCATTCATGATTATAACTAAGGGCTACGTACATACAGTAATAAATGAGCTTGTGATAGCCGGCGAGGTGGGTGCCACTTTTATAAGCATTAGGTTTAGTTGCTAAGAGATGGAGAGGAGTTTCTCCTTTTTCGTTGAAACTGTTTACGAGTTCTTCGTGCAAATATATTATTTGGAATGCCAATTCTGCAAATCGCATCATATTAATATGCAATCCATATAATGTTCCTTTTCTGATCAGTATTCAAACACATTTATTCAACGGGACAATATAGGTATGTATATATAGACAAATATTAATGCTTTTACGTAGTGAAAAGATTACTCTTATAACTATTACCATCAATGAAAAGATAATACACTCACCAAAATATTCACCGACAATGGCGACATGAAGGATAGTATCGCCATCAGTCCCTCTCCGATAATAAGAGCGAGCACGAGCAGCTCCAACAATAGTATGTAGACAAAGGAAAGCATCCGTCTTACCATACAACGCAGTATAAAACAAAGGAGTCTCATTCTCCAAATTCCTTGCCCCCACCAAAGACGGCTCCAATTTAGCAATGAAATAACACATTCTCACATTTCCTACTGCTGCTGCTATATGAAGGGCCGTGTTCCCTTCGTCATTCTCCATTCTCAGTGCTTCTTTCGCTTCTGTTAGGTGCGCTGACATTATATTCACAAGCTTTTCCACTATTTGGTCTTGCCCGTCTCGCACTGCCAGGTGGAGAGCTGTGTCACCTGTACATCGATATCGCGTTCTCTTACATACACAATCATCAATATAATATATATCCACTTATATTTGTATTTAACTATATAACCTGCTTTAGTAATTTTGGCAGCATAGGCTCGTGGATCAACATCGTATGTCTCCACGACGTTCTCCCATTCGCCTCTCATTGCTGACTTAAACAGATTGCTTCTTACAGAACCCATTTCTGTATCCAACTCAACTGTCCCTAATGGAGACCCCATCTTTTCTGATCTTAATTAATTGTCCTGTTTACTAGCAGTACTGTTATGAATCATATGCATATATATATAGACACAGATTAATTGGATCCTTTGTGGGACCAAATATATTATATATAATACTTGGATCTCAAGTATAATAAGTTCCATCTACTCGTGGATAACGTTGGTGTGAGTCTTGCTCAAGTTTGTCTTGCAAATGGAATTTCATCTTTTTCTTTTCATTATTTTGTGTCAAGTATATATGGGATTTCTATGTGCAACTAAATTTTGCTTTATTTAGAAGATATAAAGTAAAAGAGCATGATTTTATTCTAATGAATATATTTATGGCACCTTTTTACTGTGTCCAAATGATTAAATGACCATCTTTTTTTCCTTGTTTCAAACAGTAGAAAGTCAGAATTCTAGTACTTTCCTTGCTGGAAGTGGCTCAATCTTCAAATTCACACAAGTGAAAGCGAAAAAGCTAATTATTGAATTATACTTAGAGATGACGACCCTACGACGTGTCTCGTTGATGATGGATTTACAACTTTATTCATTAGTCCAATCATTTCTCAATGAGGTGATGTACATATTTCATCTATAAATTGAAAAAAAAAAACAAAATTTACTAAACATGGGCGTGGTTCCCCTATAATGGTTTGAACTGTACCGGATTAAGCTCGACAGGAGCAATAGAAGGTTGTTCCACAATGTTCATATATTCCCCAATTATACCATCAAAATAAGCATCCAAAAAGGCCACAATAATCCCTCCTACACTTTTCCTCATTGGATCCTTAGGACGTTCACCACTCTTGCATGCTGCAATTGTAAGTTCCCCTACTATATCACTTATATTATCATTCAAAATATCCATATGACCATAACCAGTCGCAACAAAGCTACCAGCAGGAGCTTTGCACTCGTTGAAAAACTCGTCATGATTCAGCCCATCAGAAGCACATGCAGGGCAAAATAGTTGGCATATGGATTGATTACCCAACCCGGATCCAGTTACAACTACAGGAATTGTCAAGTTAAAAGAGTCGGGTTCATATGTGAGAACATCAGGCAAAACTGGGATGTCTTGGTTAAAAATTCGGATCCCTTCGACAGGGTCCACTCCTGCTAATGCAGATATTTTCACTTGGAGAGGAGTTGTGGCGTATCCTAGAGCAAGTGCAAATGCTATCTTCCCGCCTCTACTATGGCCTCCAACACAAAGCTTTTCTACGTCTCCTACAACATTTTCAGGCAGTACAGTCTGTAGGCCTGAGGTTAACCAGTTTGTTACATTTGCCGCGTCGTCTAGTTCTGATGTTCCTTTTATTGGTAGCATAGGTATGAAACCATATTTCAAGCATGAATATAGCTATATATAATCAAAACAAACAAGCTTATTAGTTTAGAGGAATTTTCAAATGTAGCATTGTAAATGAAGTTTTTTTTTCTTTTTTTAATAAATTATTTTTCAGATGAAATTTGTGAGGGTGGAAACAACTGTTTAAGGTGCTGAAATAGCTATCCCTACGGTTGAGTTTTGTCCGAGTGTAATGATCTAGTCCAGTAGTCCTAATCATCGAGGTGAAAGGTCTAGGCAAAGAGTGACCTTAACAAATTAATTACCATACAGAAATAATCATGAGTTGGAGTAATTAACTAGATTATAGTAGTAAGAGTTACCAAAAGATATATACTAAACTAGCAACTAATTGTTACCAAAAAAAAAAAAGTAAGCAAGCAACTTTCTGATATGAAGCGTTTTTGAGCCAGGAAATGCAAAAAGTGACATTTAGGTACAAGCGGACAATACATGATACTAAAACAAACACTTACCGTTATTATTATAGAATTATCTCTCTCCTAGCATAAATCCAATTGAAAACTAATAGATGTACTAGTACAAAATATACTGAGAATATATACCTGAGGAGCAACAATGATATAACCATGAGAGGATATATGTTGGAGAAGATTAGTGTAGTAAGAGTTGAGAAGGCAGGTGCCATGGAGAAATAGGACAACTGGATATGTCCCTTTTACAGTAGGTGTTACTATTAATAATGGTTTTGGAGGAGAATTTGAAGCAACATCTGATTCATGTAGTTGATAATAGCTAGACTTTAGTGCCCCTTTTTCAAAAACACTAACACCATTTGAGTTTGGTAGCAAAAGGAAAGATGCAATTAGAGATACTATTAGGCTCATCTTGTCTGCCTCGCATGGATATTAATTATATCCTCTAACCTCCATCTATACATACTTAATTATAGTGATTACTGTTACCAAATAAATTTATAGTGATTAATAAATTTTATATTTTGTTCTTGCACGTGTTTTGAACATGAAGATTGACATAATCAAATATATTCGTGTCATACGGATTTGGGTCAGCCACACACACCTAGGCCAATGTGAGAGAAGATAGAATTAAAGATGATAAGGTGAAAGCTTTGGTTGGTCGAAAATTTGGCTGGAGGGCAAAATTGTAAATTATTTTGAGTTAATGTTAATGGTCTCTGGTTATCATCTCCGCCACAGTATTTCTAATGCATAAATGTTACGTTTTGATATCAATTGAGACTAAGAATATGTGATTCAAATTATAAAAAAATCAGTTTAACTATTTCACTTCAGTAAATATATAAAGCTATAAAGAACAAAATCTAAAAAGATTATTAAAATTGATTAATTGATAATACAGATTAATTATGCACATAAATATCTACTTAAGGAAGGATAGAGTTCCTATAGGAATGCACACTGTAAAGAAAAAATATTGTACACAAAGAAGCATAGGTAAGATAATAGATAAAGTCATTCCTAATTTGCTATATATTGAAAACGGGAATAAGCAAATATTGGTCAAAATGTCCGCAACTTGTTCAATCGGAATGAATTGAGGACCAAAAAAATCAAATTAAACCTTTCACGTGAATAAAATGATAATCAAATCTAATATGGTTGGTAAGTTTACGAAGACCGGATTGGACATGAAGTAAATAACTTCCACGGCTTAATACACAAGAAACCTCCTAAACTTGGTCAAATGTTGCAATTGTCCTCCCGAATTTTTAATGGTAACAAATTACCCCTCAAACTTGACAAATTGTAACAAATAACCCCATATTTTGAGTTTGAAAAGTCAAATGCCACGTGTCATGCTCTTATTCGATATTTGAAAAGTCAAAGTGTCACGTGTCATGATTCTATAGGGTGTTTGAAAAGTCAAAATGCCACATGGAATGTTCTTATAGGGTGTTTAAAAATTTATGCATTATTGGGGGTAATTTGTTACAATTTGCCAAGTTCAGGGGGTAATTGGTTACGATTTGCCAAGTTCAGAGGGTAATTTGTTACGATTGAAAGTTCGGGGGGACAATTGTAACATTTGACCAAGTTTAAGGGGTTTTTTGTGTATTAAGCCTAACTCCCACATTATCTAATCAAAGATCATTTAAGAGAGAGGGAAACCACAAGTTCAACTTTTGCATTAATCACGACCTTGTATTTACTTTTTGTAGAGGAGCGACTGCGCCTCAGTTGCTCGTAAACTTGTAAAATGTAGTTAATTGTATCCTAAATTTACATTGACCTTCAATTTTTCCTCCTCTAAACTTGCTTAGGTCGCATTTAGGATCGTTCTTGCGGAAAGATTAACGTTTGACCTAAAAGCATGTTTTGGAGTGTTTAAATACTAAAAGCTCGAGCTAATAGTTAAGGTTAACAATTTTTTTCTTTTTACATTTTTTAAATATATTAGATACATTTAAGGACGTTGCTTTTGAGTCGTTTCTAGCGGTGAGTCAGTCACTATATAAAGTCAAAAAAATTTCACTTCTTCAACTTTTTTAAACAACACTATTGAATCAGTTTTTAACAACAATCTTGAACTAAGCTTTAATCATGTGGTTTAATCGTTGCTATATATTCAAAAACATTATAAAAGTTTTAAAAAATCAAGTTAATTTGTTTTAGAGATATCTCAACTAGTAGATCCCTATTTTTTAAGATTTAATTTTTTTTATGAATTTGGAAAATATTTTGAAGAAGAAAATTAGTAAATGGACCCCTAAAATTATAATCTAAACCAAACCCTATCATTGTTTGTATCTTAATCGATTGAACCAAAAACTCGAGCTGATAGTTAAGGTTAACAATTTTTTTCTTTTTACATTTTCTAAAAGTATTTGTTATCACCTAATATTTCGTATGACACGTGGACCAATAGTCATTTAGCTTTCAACCACGTAGGACGGTTAAAACTATGTTGAATAGTCTTAATGTCCACGTAGGCGTGCGTTGAATAGTCAAAGTAAGGAGAATATTTCTCCTACAAAGAAAGTATTTCTCTTTAGGTCTTCTAATCCAATTAGGACAATTCAAACTAATTGGGATTATAATTCTAGGACTAAAGAAGGGTAATTCAAGTAAAGTCCTAGTTCGACTAGGATTAGGATACATGATCAAACACTATAAATATATGGGACTTACTACAATCTAAGGTACATTATTCTTGACTCATATTCTGAGTAAATTACTTTTCCGATCACAAGTTTTATACTGACTTTAGCATCGGAGAGGGGTCGCCGGTCAGCGGCCTCCTTTAGGCTAACGTTTTCTATCTTGCAGTAAACACAGCTTACGTGGAATTCAAGTTACAATTTCTCGGTAACAAATTGGTGCGGTGAGCGTGGAATCTTTAAAAGATTCTATCAAAGAACATGGTAATCTTAGAAGAAAATCAGGCCACTAATGCTCAAGAAGAAGACATGGAACATGATGAAGACACAATGGCTCTAGACGAAGAAGTTGCTTTACACCGAATGTTCGAGTGGTCAGGAACTGTTGATCCAGAGCAAAGAAAATGGATGGATAGAGTCGCAGCCGAGGTGGCGGTTAGAACAGTTAATGACAGATCGACCATAGATCGTTTGCAACAACAATTAGAGGATTTGAGTAAGCGAATTCCCCCAGATCGACCACGGAGCGAAATTCGGGGTGTAAAACGATCTCGGAATTCGGAGCGTTCTCGAAGTTATACAGCGTCTTCAGTTGGAAGAACTCGAACCGCGGATCGCGAAAAAACTCCAGTTCGAGGAAAATCTGTAGAACGATCTCCAACTCCTCCGAGGCGCAAACCTCGTATAAAGTCACAAGCAAGAAAAGTCTCACCAGGGATTGTAAGGAGACTGTCTTACGAGGATAGATCGGCGTCTTCGAGGAGCTCCTCGGGAAGTAGAGACCCTAAACATCGGAGGTCCCGAAGAGATAATTCTGAGGTTGAGGAACTTAAACGTAAACATAAAAGACTTGTCGATACGTTCAATAGGAGTTTAGCCGAAGGAATTGCTAAAGCTCTTAAGGAGCGAGATGAGACTACGGGGACTAAGAATGTGGGGTCCAGAGAAGGGAGGAGACACAGGAGAAGAAATCGGAATCGGGATTATTCTGATGAAACTTTACGGGGCGAGGAAGGACCTATACAGGATAAAGACAGTCCACTCTGTGCTAAGATCCTGGTAGCTCCTTACCCGAGCAATTTTAAATATCCCAATTTTGATAAATACTGTGGAGATTCCGACCCTGTGATGCACGTCAAAAGTTTTGGAAGGGCGCTTCTTGCAAGTCCGGTTAACGAGGCACTTATGTGTAAATTATTTCCAACAACTTTGAAAGAAACGGCCGCACAATGGTATGATTGTCTCCCTACTGGCTCAATCATGAGCTGGAATCAACTCTCAGAATCCTTTAAAGCACATTTTGTCACGGCCATACCAGAGAAAAAGACGGTCGATGATCTGATGAGGGTACGACGAGGAGAAAACGAGACCTTAGAATCATATTTGCACAATTTTAATAATGTGGCTTTAAAAGTGGAACCCTTGATTGTATCCTCAGCACGGAAGACACTGGCGGAAAATTGCCGAAATCGGGATCTTCAGATGAAACTTATGACTGAGCGACCGAACGATTTTCATGCTTTGATGACAATGGCAAAATCGTTTGTGGTATGGGATGAGCACCAAGATGATCCCACGAGGAGAGTAAAGGCAATCAAGTCCGAAGTGCAAGAAAGAGATCGAGGCAGTGGCCGGAGCTCGGATAGATGGGAAAGGAATCGTGAGGTTCCAAGGAAGCCTTTTGATAAAAGAGATCGTATCCCATTGCCTGCCCCTCGTGCTCAGGTTCTTATGTGGGTTGAAGAACAAAAGGAGCAAATCAGATATCCACCCAAAGGTGGGAAGCCAAAATTTAATGGCAAGTATTGTGCTTTCCACAAATTGCAGGGTCACGATACAGAAGATTGTGAACAGCTGGCTAAGGAATTGGACAAATTGGCAGCTAAAGGAAAGTTGAAAAACCTCTTCGAGAAATATAAAGATCAATTCCCAGATCGAGAGGGAGTAAAGACTCCTCGGGGTGTCATTAATATGATTATGGGAGGTTCTCCCATTGACAGGAGCGTTAAAAGGAAACGGGATTTCACCGAGCGAGTACGAATCGAGCAGATTTCAAAAGTTTTTGACTTCGGGTCATTGAAGGGTCGTCCAAGTGATCCACATGATGATGCCTTGGTTATCGATGTGCATGTAGAAGGTTTTACCGTTAGAAGAGCTTTGCTAGATACAGGAAGCTCAGTCAATATCATCACGAGAAAGGCTTTCGAGGCCCTCGGCTTGGAACAGGGACGTTTGACACCTTCCGCGTCACATTTGGTCGGTATAAGTGGACATCCCGTACTTCTGTTGGGAGAAACCCAGCTCAAGGTCGAAATAGGGAATACCACGAGCAAGTGGAGAACTATTACTGATTTTCTAGTAATTGACACGCCGATCGCTTATAATTTGATAATAGGCAGGCCTTTGATTTCAGGTAGTCGGGGTGCCATATCCCTTTATTATTTAGCTTGGATGATCCCGACGGAGCGAGGAATGGCAGTGGCGCTTGGTAGTCAATCGGTTGCGAGGCATACTTATATGACCTCGTTGGAAATAGTTCCTCAAGAAAGTGTCTTGGTCGAGGAAGTTAAGGAGCGTGGCGAACCAGTTGATCCAATTGAAGCTGTAACCTTGGAAAAAGGAAAGGTCGTACAGGTTTCAGCAGAGTTGCAAGAGAATTCGAAAAAGATCGTTATCGCAGCACTCGAGGAGAATAAAGATGTCTTTGCCTGGACATCGGCAGATATCGTAGGAGTTTCTCGTGAGGTCATGGAGCACACGCTAGACATTGACCCAGAATACACTCCTGTGAAACAGAAGAAGAGAAATCAAGGGGCGGAGAGGCAGCAGTTCATCAAGAGCGAGGTAGAGAAGCTGCTTGAGTTCGGGAGGATCAAGGAAGTTCATTACCCACAGTGGATTTCAAATGTGGTCTTAGTCAAGAAAGCAAATGGAAAATGGAGAATGTGCGTCGATTTTTCCGATTTGAATAAAGCTTGCCCTAAGGATTTCTATCCTTTGCCATGTATTGATATGCTCGTAGACTCAACGGCTGGTTACGAGGTATATTCTTTCCTCGATGCAAAGGAAGGTTTTCATCAAATCCCGCTAGCAGAGAAAGACATGGAAAAAACTAGTTTCATTACACCGGAAGGTACCTATTGTTATCAGGTAATGCCTTTTGGTTTGAAAAATGCTGGAGCCACCTATCAAAGATTAGTCAACAAGATGTTCAAGGAGCTCATTGGCAAGAACGTCGAGATTTATGTTGACGATATGATTGTAAAAAGCAAGAAGGCAGAAGAGCATGCTCGAGACCTCGAAGTGGTTTTCAAGATTCTGAGGGAATATAATTTGAGGCTCAATCCTGAAAAGTGCACCTTTGGGATCAATTCTGGTAAATTTTTGGGTTTCATGATCTCTAAACGAGGCATCGAGGCGAACCCAGACAAAATCAAGGCTATTATTGATCTTCGGCCACCAAAAAACGTGCGCGAGGTACAGGTTTTAAACGGTAAGATCAATGCTTTGGGTCGTTTTATCTCTTATTCCGCCAAACGATGCATGCCTTTTTACAAAAGTCTTAAAGGGGTAAAGGACTTTGAGTGGACTGATGAGTGTCAAACCTCGTTCGAGGATCTCAAAAAGTTTTTGTCCTCTCCACCTCTCTTAAGTCAGCCGGTTAATGGAGAAAATTTGTATTTATACATAAGCGTGGGAGAGGAGTGCATTGGTATGGTTCTAATTCGAGAAGAAGAGGAAGGAAAAGTTCAATATCCAGTTTATTATGTAAGCAGAGTGCTTCGAGGGGCAGAATCGAGATACCCTAAGATGGAGAAACTGGCTTTCGGGGTGTATATTGCTACTCAGAAATTGAGACACTATTTCTTGAGTTATACCATCGTAGTTCGTACAGACACCCCACTCAGGAAGATTCTTTCACGACCTGAGGCCTCGGGGAGACTGACGGAATGGTCCATAAAACTCACGGAGTTTGATGTAAGATTCGAGCCAAGGCCATCCAAAAAGGCTCAAGTTCTCGCTGACTTTTTGATCGAGGTCCCACCTGAAGATGACATTGAGCCAGTATTAAATACTTGGGAAATCTTCGTCGATGGGAGTGCCAATAAGAGTCAATCCGGGATTGGAGTTTTTTGCAAAAGTCCAGATGGGTTGGTGTTCAGGCACGCTGCGACTTTGGGCTTTGATTCCTCGAATAATGCTGCAGAGTACGAGGCAATATTGCTCGGGCTGCGTTTGGTTAAACTGATCAGGGCAGACAAGGCCATCATTAAAAGTGATTCAGGACTAGCAACCAATCAGATAAGAAATTCTTGGGAAACCAAACACGCTCGAATGAAAAAGTATCACGAGATGGTAAGACGTACAATTGAGGAATGTGAGCTCATGGGATGTAAAGTTGTGATCGTACAGATCCCGCGGGAGGAAAATATGGAGGCTGATCACTTGGCAAAGCTAGCTTCTGATCCTACTAACTTAAAGTTGTGTCCTTGTGATGTACAGGTTATTCCATGCGCGAGTATCGATTCCAAAGAAGTGTTTGCGCTCGATCGAGGAAATGAGTGGTACTGGCCGATTTTTGAATATCTTTATGAAGGAAAATTGCCGGAAGATAAATCCCAACACACGAAGATCGTGAGAAAATCGAGTAGATACACAGTCGTGGATGGAAATTTGTTCCGAAGATCGTATTCCCAGCCGTGGCTCAAAGCAGTTGGGATCGAGGAAGGAGCCAAGATTTTAGAAGAAATCCATGAGGGATCATGTGGGGCTCATGAGGGCTGGAATGTTCTTGCTCGAAAGGCGAGGTTATTAGGTTATTACTGGCCTCAGATGAACAACGATGCTGCGGAGTTTGTAAAGAAATGTGATGCGTGTCAAGCTCACGCTCCAGTTTTGAAAAGCCCGGCCTCGGGATTAGAAGGTATAAACGTAGCATGGCCATTTGCGACATGGGGAATTGATATTGTGGGACAGTTTCCAATGTCAACTAATCAAAGACAGTATGTTATCGTAGCAGTCGATCACTTTACAAAGTGGGTCGAGGCTGAAGCAGTGTCCTCGATAACGGCCCAACAGATTGTGAAATTTGTCAAGAATAGCATTGTATATCGTTTTGGGGTCCCCAATACGATAATCACAGACAATGGCAAACAGTTTGATAGTGTTCTGTTTAGACACTTTTGCGAGAGAGAAGGGATCAAGCTAAGGTTTAGTTCTGTCTTCCACCCCCAAACAAATGGAATGACTGAGAGGACTAATCGAACGATCATGGAAGGAATCAAAAGGCGCTTAACTCATCTCGAGAAGTTAACGAATTGGGTCGAGGAGCTGTATCATGTGTTATGGTCGTATCGAACGACGCCGAAAACAGCAACTGGAGAGACCCCATTTTCTTTAACTTATGGAACAGAAGCTTTCATTCCGGTTGAGATTAAGGTACCAAGCACGAGGGTTCTCCATTATAGTGAAGAATGGAACGAACTGAACTTACGAGACAACTTGGATGATCTTGAAGAAAAAAGAGAAATGGCGCTTGCACGGATTGAGGCGTATAAAGCTAGAACAAAAAGAATATATGATAAAAGCGTACGACCAAGACAATTTTTCAAAGGGGATTTTGTCCTTCGTAGTACAGCAGCATCAAGCTCGAGACAAGGCAAAGGTAAACTAGGCATTAAGTGGGAAGGACCATTTCGGATCATAGAATGCGTCGGAACACACACTTATCGTTTGCAGCATCTTGATGGCACTGAGGTTCCGAGGACTTGGAATGCAATCTTTCTCAGGAAATATTATTTTTAGCTTTTATTATTTTCTTTTACTTTTTGACGACATATAAACTCAGAATTCAACTTAGGAGTTATTATGAATAAAGGCCCACGAGGCATCGTTTTCATCTATGACTTTTAATTCAGATATTACTTAGGAATTATTTGTTATGAAAAATTCGGGTCACGAAGAGAATTCACGATTAAAACTAATTGTTATTTTGAAAGTTTGTTCTAAGTATTCGACACTGGACAATTTGGTTAGAACTTAAAAATCAAGCTTATGCATGCTAGAAGGCTTCGATTAAAACCAAATCCATGAACGTCGTGGTAAGAATCCACCCTACAAGGGTTAGCCCGACCAGAAAATAAGGGGGGGCTACTACGAGGGCTGCGAACAATTAAAGTTCAAACATATTGAGATTAGTACGAGAATATTAGGAAATTGAAGCATGAACAAACTTTAATGAGTAAACTTGCACACAAGATATTAGACGTAATATATATAAAGGCAAAAATAGGATAAAATTTTGTCATTTCATTGAACGATGATTACAAGAAGGGAGCGAGCTATTCTACAGGATCAACTGGAGATACTGGATCAACAGGGATTCCTTCCTTAGGAGAATCAGGCTCGGGAAAGGAATCATCGAGGACAGCATCTGCTTCTTCATCGTCCTCGGGAGGATTCACATTCACAAAGAATTTGAGATCTTCCAAGGAGATGTCAGGGAACCTTTCTCTAATGGACTTTACGAAACGAGTTTTGAATCTGGACATACGCCAAATCTCGTTCTCTTCCATTTTTGCGATAGTTTCCTCGTGAGCAGCATCCTGGTCCTGTCTGGCTTTCTCGGAAGCTTCGAGCTGAGATCGGAGTTTTTGAGATACCTCCCGACCTCGAGCTCTCCAGGTCGCCTGATCAATTTTCTCCAAAGCAAGTTGGTCTCTCGCCCCCTGATAAAGACCTGCTAGAGCAAGGCAGGAGTCAAACCACTGCGACTGAATCTGGTCCTCGAGCTCTCGTACTCGTTGCCTCGAGGCGTCAAGAGCTTTGTTTAGTTGAATGCAATCAACCTTCAGTCTCTCGCACTCAAAGGTTTTTTCACGACCAATGTGTTGAGCAGATTTCAGGATTTTCGTTTGGGCACTCAAAGCGTCTTCGGCGTTTCAAGTTTGTCGGAAACTACCGCCCACTTGTGGCGGTAGTCTTCGAGAGACGCAGATTTCTGGAGATAGCGGTAAGACATGATCTCCGTCGCAGCCATGGCCTGTTTAAATGAAGAAAACAAGGATGAGAAACAGGTCAAGATAATGCGAAGAACGATGCTAGGACAACTGGTAAAGTTCATTACCTTAGCCTGTCTGACATGTACGAGTTTGGCCAACTCCTTGTCAGTTAACTTCTCGGCAAGTTTAACCTCCTCGGGGACGAGGCAGGCTTGAGCAACATCTTCAGCAATCGCAGGGACGCTGAGAGAAACTTTGGGAAAGCGCTCCGACCAGAACTGTTCAAGATCAAGCGGTTAAAACAATGAACACACCTTAGTTGCGGTGAGGCAAAGTGAAGAGACTTACGTTATAAAGAGAATATCTCTCGTAGCCGTCCAACGAGGCCTCAGGTGGCACCCTTCCCTTGGCGTTCGTCATCTCGGGGCAGTTGGTATAAGGGTGCCAATTGGGGTCCCAGGTCGAAGGATGAGGAGGTGAGCTCGTGCCCTCGATCTCTCGAACGCGTTTAGCACGGGGACCTTCAGAATTTTCGGTCTCCATGGCATTACCGTCCTCGAGATTCGAGGCGTCGATAGAAATGGAGGAAGCTTTCCTCTTCGAACAAGCCTGTATTGGGACTCCTTGATTTTCAGGATTTTGGATTATGGGTTCGTTAGGAACTGGGATCTCGGGATCTTGGGTCTCGAGATCTTCTCCCGATGAGATGTTTTGGATTTCTACGTAGAAATTATAAAGGTTAGCTTAACAAGCAGAACAAAAGGTACGAAGAGTTCTCGTTCAAAAATAATGAGAGTTACCAGGGTCCTCGTTCTGTTGTTGAGGCTCGGGAACGTGCGTTTCCTCTATCGGCGTCCCCTCGGGCTCGCGAACCTCAGTGATGGCAATATTGCCAATTGATGAAGCTCGGACCTTCTTGGTCGTGGTCCGAGGACCTTTTGTGGGCACGAGAACAGAAGAAGCTGGTTTATCACCTTCTAAGGCCTTCAGTCGGGCAGCTGCAAGGCGTTGTTTGTAAGATAACTTAGGAGCCATGATAAAATGCCTGCAAATAACAAGTTGGTAGTTAAAATCAAGAAAGCTTACAAGGATTCTTTGGAAGAGAAATGGGCTCCCCGAGATGAGCCCGATTAACTTCGGGAGCAGGGTAATAAAATATAGTTCCATCCTCCCCCACTGTAGCAACAGGCATGTTGCCTCGATAACGAGTTAAAAATTGCTCGAGGGCGATGGGATTGGAAGGTTTGTATTTTTGGAGTTTTTCGAGGGAGCATTTTTCCTCTTCGTCGAGGACCACAGTCTTTGTAGGGCTCCTCCATGTGCTCGGAACGGTAGGAAACTCATTGAAATCGATCCTCCACGGCCATCGGAGGTTGCCGTCCTCAGGACCAACCCAGACCCATCGTGATCGATGACCACTGTGCGACGAGGGTTTGTTCCCAACTAAACCCTTTGGCTCGTGGACCTCCTTGAACGAGACGCACGGGTGTTTTTGAGCCTTGATAGGAGTTCGGAGGTATTTGAAGAGGTTCCCGGTTAACAAAACACCGAGATCCTGGCACACCCGTACGAGCGCAAGCATCTCGACCCACGAGTTGGGAACAATCTGTGCAGGGCAAAGGTTGAACTCGTTGAGGATATCGTTTACCACCTCGGGAAAAGGAAACCTCATCCCATATTCAAGATGCCTCTCAAGAACGGCCACCTTGTGGATTTTTCCCTTAAACATCCTGTCTTCGGGAGTGGGGACCGCACAGTCGAAATCCTTGAGGCAGGGGAACTTCTTCTTCAAATCGCGGAGAGCCTCGATTGTGTTGATCTTGGTCGCTTCGTGAGGAAGGGCAGTCTTCCAAAGACCCTGTTGAGGGTGTGGGGCACGTGTTGGCATTTGGATCGGAGGGTTAGGGTTCCTAGGGTTTGTACTTCGAGTGGTGCTAGGGTTTTGATTTTATGGTCTTGGTGGGGTTAATTCCTCTTCGGACCAATCCATAATGGTTTGGCGGCGACGATGATTTAGTTCTGGATCTGAGTTTTGGGAAGTTTCTCCCGAGGAAGTAGGATTTTGCGATGAAGAGGCCATTTCGGATAGCGAATTCGGAATAAAATAGAAGGAAAATTAAGGATTACTTACACTTCGCAGAAATCTGGAAAGCAGTTTGCTGAGAGAGTTATGGATTTTGAAAGCGTAAAGAGATGAAATGGTTTCTGTGGATATTTATAGACAGACTTGAGGTTTTCGAATTGCAAAACCCTTTCACTTGCTTGGAGGGAAGTTAAGTTTGAGACCACGCTTGATGACAAGTGTAGCAATTTGAAATCAGCGTGCGATCTGGGTGGTTGGTCTTGATGGTAAGCTAATGGGCTGACAGCCGAACTTGCTACTTGGGCCTGTGAGCTGGGCCATGAAAATTGTCTACTAACTTAAAGATTGTTAATGTATAAGTCCTAAAGGAGCTTGTTTATCCTTTTGGGGGGGCTTCTGTTATCACCTAATATTTCGTATGACACGTGGACCAATAGTCATTTAGCTTTCAACCACGTAGGACGGTTAAAACTATGTTGAATAGTCTTAATGTCCACGTAGGCGTGCGTTGAATAGTCAAAGTAAGGAGAATATTTCTCCTACAAAGAAAGTATTTCTCTTTAGGTCTTCTAATCCAATTAGGACAATTCAAACTAATTGGGATTATAATTCTAGGACTAAAGAGGGGTAATTCAAGTAAAGTCCTAGTTCGACTAGGATTAGGATACATGATCAAACACTATAAATATATGGGACTTACTACAATCTAAGGTACATTATTCTTGACTCATATTCTGAGTAAATTACTTTTCCGATCACAAGTTTTATACTGACTTTAGCATCGGAGAGGGGTCGCCGGTCAGCGGCCTCCTTTAGGCTAACGTTTTCTATCTTGCAGTAAACACAGCTTACGTGGAATTCAAGTTACAATTTCTCGGTAACAGTATTAAATACATTTAAGGGCGTTGCTTCTGAGTGGTTTCTAATAGTGAGTTAGTCACTATATGAAGTCCAAGAAATTTCACATCTTCAACTTTTTTAAACAACACTTTTGAATCAGTTTAAACAACAATTTTGAACTAAGCTTTAATTATGTGGTTTGATAGTTTGCTATATATGCAAAAACATCATAAAAGTTCTAAAATATAAAATTAATTTGTTTTTGAGGTATAAACTGAATTAGGAGATGCCTATTTTTTAAAATTTAATTTTTTTATGAATTTGGAAATTACTTTGAAGAAAAAAATAAAATATATGGACCTCCAAAATTATAATCTAAAGGAAGATTCACCGATGTTTGTATCTTATCCATACGTAATAATTAATTCATTCCCAATTTGCTATATATTGGAAACGGGAATAAGCAAATATTGGTCAAAATGTCCGCAACTTGTTCAATCGAAATGAATTGAGGACCAAAAAAATCAAATTAAACCTTGCACGTAAATAAAATGATAATCAAATCTAATATGGTTGGTATGTTTATGAAGACCGGATTGAATATGAAGTAAATAACTCTCACATTATTTAATCAAGATCATTTAAGAGAGAGGGAAGCCACACAATTTCAACTTTTGCATTAATCACGACCTTGTATTTACTTTTTGTAGAGGAGCGACTGTGCCTCAGTTGCTCGTAAACTTGTAAAATGTCGTTAATTGTATCCTAAATTTACATTGACCTTCAATTTTTTTCCCCTCTAAACTTGCTTAGGTCGCATTTAGGATCGTTCTTGCGGAAAGCTTAACGTTTGGCCTAAAAGCATGTTTTGGAGTGTTTAAATACTAAAAGCTCGAGCTGATAGTTAAAGTTAACTACTTTTTTCTTTTTACATTTTCTAAAACCATTAGATACATTTAAGGGCGTTGCTTTTGAGTCGTTTCTAGCGGTGAGTCAGTCATTATATGAAATCAACTAAATTTCACTTCTTCAACTTTTTCAAACAACATTTTTGAATCAGTTTTTAACGACAATCTAGAAGTAAGCCTTAATCATGTGGTTTGATAGTCTGCTATATATGCAAAAACACCACAAGTTTTTTAAAAAATGAAGTTACTTTGTTTTAGATTTATAACTCAATTAGTAGATCCCTATTTTTTAAGATTTAATGTTTTTATGAATTTGGAAATTACTTTGAATGAACCAAAAGTTTGAACTGATAGTTAAAGTTAACAATTTTTTTATTTTTACATTTTCTAAAATGTTTAGATACATTTAAGAGCGTTGCTTTTGAGTCTTTTCTAACAGTGAGTCAGTCACTATATGAAGTCAAAGAAATTTCAGGTCTTCAACTTTTTCAAACAACACTTTTGAATCAGTTTCTAACAACAAACTTGAACTAAGTTTAATCATAAAACATCATAAAAGTGTTAAAAAAAATGAAGTTAATTTGTTTAGAGGTATAAACTCAATTAGTAGTAGATCCCTATATTTTAAAATTTAATTTTTTTATATATTTGGAAATTACTTTGAAGAAGAAAATAAGTATATGGACCCCTAAAATTATAATCTAAGCTCCATCACTGTTTATATCTTATCCATACGTAATAATTAATTTAATAAATGAGATAAAAACGGAATTAAAATATTTTAGATAGAACAAGAGTGACAATAATAGAAACAATACTAATAATAATTAAAGTTGCGTATGTCTGATTTACACGATGAGATTACAACACGAATTAGAATTTCCATTTTCACGAAATATTTATTTAATCGAGAGACTTTAAATAAAACAAGATTGACAATAAGCACAATAACAATAACAATAACAATAGTAGTAGTAATATTAAAGTTGGGCTACATTGGCATACGATGATTTAAACTGCACTGGCATAAGTTTTGCAGGAGCAAGAGAAGGTTGTTCCACAATACTCATATACTCGTCAATTTTACCTTCCAAATAAGCATCCAAAAAGGCCACAATGATCCCTCCTATACTTCTCCTCATTGGATCTTTAGGATACCAACTACCCTTGCATGTTAAAACTATCACTTTCCCGAACATATCATTCAACATATCCATATGACCATAATCACTCACAACAAAATGGGCAGCAGGAGCTTTGCACTCGTTGAAATACTCGTCATGGTTCACCCCATTAGGAGAACAGACAGGGGCAAATGGAAATGCGGGTTGATTACCCAACCCAGTTCCAAGTACAACTACAGGAATTCTCAAATTCAGCGAGTCGGGTTCATACGTGAGAACATATGGCGGAATTGGCTCATTTTCACTTTTCCCTTCCACAGGGGCCAGTCCTACTAGTGCAGATATTTTGACCTGTAGAGGAGTCTCCGCGTAACCTAGAGCAAGTGCAAATGCTATCTTTCCGCCTCTACTATGGCCTCCAACACTAAGCTTTTCCAAGTCTCCTACAACATTTTCAGGTAGCACAGCCTGTAGGCCTGAGAGTAACCAGTTTGTTACCTTTGCAGCGTCATCTAGTTCTGCTTTTCCTTCAGGTAGAATAGGGAAAAAACCTAACGGGCAGGTATATAGCTATATAATCAAACAAACAAACAAACTAGTTAGTACATATTTCAACAATACGACGTATTACTCCTATAAGGTATACTTTTATAATATGTATAAGATCAAAATTGAACTCTAATACTTTTGAATAAGTGCATATGAAATTATGTAATTTTATCTCTAAACAAGATTAATAAACAAACTAATTAATTTGACAGTTATTTACCATCTCGGAGTACACACATGGAACCAATCTTAGTTCGATTCCAATCGGTACTCCTAGTTTAGCTAAAACTTAAGGAATATAAAATTATCTCGTATATAAACGCAATTGAAAACTAGCTAGTAGATGTACTACAAAATATACTTAGAAAATAATAATATTATACCTGAGGAGCAACAATGATATAACCATGAGAGGATATATGGAGGAGGAGATCAGTGTAGTAAGAGTTGAGAAGGCAGGTGCCATGTAGAAATAGGACAACTGGGTATGTTCCTTCTACAGTAGGTGTTACTATTAACAATGGTTTAATAGGAGAAATATATTCATCAAAATCTACTTGATGAAGCCTACATTTTTCTATTCTTTTTTCAAGACCATTCACAGCCTTTGATCCATCTACTTGACAATAGGTAGGTTTTGCTGGCCCTTTATTAAAAACACTACCAGCTTCTGAATTTTGTAGGAAAGGAGATGATGATAATACTATTAGGAATAGCCACAGGGACATGGTGCTTATTATTAGCTTCATTATTATTCTCTGTTGCTGGATATATGCTCTTCTCTCCATCTCCTCACTAGGTATTTATAGTGAATTTTCAATAAGAAAATTTGATTAATATGTCGTCAGTACATTACATAATCATGAATTGAATGAATAAACACAACAGACATGAGGTCCAACCATACTATTAGCGTTTAAAACATTTACAACGTCCTTCATGTTATATCTATTGCTCTCACTGGAATTAAAACATTTTCAACGTCCTTCATGTTATATCTATTCCCCAAAAAATATTAAATATATGATGATAATGTGAAAGCTTTGGGTGGTCGAAGTTTTAGCCGTGGAAGAGAAAAATGTTAGGAATATGAGTTAGATCCACTTTGATATTGTTTTCATGGCTTCCAAAACAATGTTTCATAAATGTAAAACAGCTTTAGAAAAAATTGAAAAGACAGTGAAAGCTTTCAGTAAAAGCTGCATTTTGTAACTTTTGAAAAAAAAGTAGCTTTTAAAACTGATATCAATAATTTTATTTTATTTTTTTACTAAAATGAGCTTAACTTTTAATGTATTTTAGGAATAAGTTAAAAAATAATACTCATGGTTTACTCAATTTGCAAATAGATGTTTGTGGTTTAACAGTTTGCAAATAAAAGTATGTGGTTTGAAGCTTTTTGCATAATAAGGTATCATAAATTACACAGTTACGTTTTAATAACAATGAAATACATTTTGTACCTTTTTAGAAAAGTTACAGTTATATAACGATAAAAAATAACCTTTAATGGCAATGTCGACCCTAAAATTGAAATCATAAACCTTATATAGGCGTTTTATGTTTTTTTATAATTCCGTTAACGAACTATATTGATGTTTAAGTTTTACTAATCTGCAATTCGATTTAGAAGATGAGTATTTTGTCAATATATAGATATAAATTGTTTAAAAGATAAAAATATCATTAGAACTCAATTGTGATTTTGGATACTCTGTTTGCAAAACAATTCACATCAGATGCACCTCTATTTGCAAACTGTTACAAAACTCCATTTAAAAATTAAGTAAACCACAAACATTATTTTTGAACTTATTTGTATATTTTAATAAATAAATATTTGTTTTATCTATTTCTTAACTTTTGAGATAAATGTGTTTATCAAACAATTCATAGCGTTCGTCTACTTTGGCTATGAAAGAGTTTTGGTAGCTCAGAAAGAATTTTGGTAGCTCAGAAAGCAATATCAAACTAGCCGATAATCAATAAATCACTTGAAATAAATGTAGATGCCTAGTATGTTGGTTATTCTATGAAATTCTGGAAAAGTTTGTTTGTATTAGAAGTTTAAAACCAATAACTAATGGTAGGTTCGGAGTACCATGTTACCCGTATTCCAGGAGTATTCTAAAATTGTAAAATACTTTACTTTTAAAATGGTTGACCTTCTAGGGTTCTTTTTGTATTTTTATGTTATTTAAAATATTGAGTTAACTATTCGTAGTATATTACTCGATAAACTAGTAATTTTATTGATTAAATTGAGAATATCCGAATTTTTAATTTTTTTTGTTAGGTGATGGGAATTTTCCAAAAACTATAGGTATCCGAACTAAGTAAGTAATTTCTAATTAGACTTTCTATAGGGATCAGTCAATACTTTGACAACTTTAAGAGGAATTATTCAAAAATGAAACAGCTATCCAAAATTGGTGTAAAAGTCAAAGTCTAATTTGTAGAAGGTCAATTCAGATCAGATTCGAAGAGATTGATATTGAGAAAATTGAACAATTGTGGCGCTTAAATAGAAAGCAAATTAGCATGTTTGAGGAGGTTCGTGACGCACATTCTAACTCTGAGAGGTGGTATAGTATAAAAGGCGAAAGGATAAAGAAACTCAAATTAGATCGAGCTACGCGTAGCTCGAAATACTCGTACTTACTTTCGGATTGGAACAAAAAGATAAGTTCGGATCTCTAAACGCTTTCCGTCTTGATTTGGTTTTTTCTTCTTTTCTTATTTTTCTTTTCAATTTCTTTTATTTTTTCTTTTCTCTTGTACTTTTTGGATTTTGATTTATTTGCATTTCCTACTTATAATTAAAAAAATTTAACAATCATTGTAATAAATAAAGTAGAAGTTTTTTTCAAAAAGAATAAAGTAGAATTTATTCATAAATAGGCTTAATATACAAAAAAATCCCTAAACTTGGTCAAATGTTGCAGTTGTCCCCCCGAACTTTCAATTGTAACAAATTACCCCCTGAACTTGGCAAATCGTAACAAATCACCCAATGAACTTGGCTCAAATTACACCCAATAATACATGAATTTTTAAACAACCTATAAGATCATGCCATGTGGCATTTTGACTTTTCAAACACCCTATAGAATCATGACACGTGGCACTTTGACTTTTCAAATATCGAATAAGGGCGTGACACGTGGCATTTGACTTTTCAAACTCAAAATATGGGGTTATTTGTTACAATTTGCCAAGTTTGAGGGATAATTTGTTACAATTAAAAGTTCAAAAGGACAACTGCAACATTTGACTAAGTTTAGGGGTTTTTTTTGTATTAAGCCTAATAAATATGAATGTCCTACTTCAAACTACAACAGTAATATATCCTGAGGTGGCAGTTTTGGGCATGTTGGTATTGGTCCTGGCCCAATATAAAAAAATTCTAAGTTAAGTGAGCTCATAGGAATGTTTCTAACTTAAACGGGCTCAACTTAAAATGTTTTTATGACTCCACTGATACATAATAAACAAAAACTAATATGGAACCCCAAAACAAGGATTTTAATTTGATTTATAAAATGAGATTAACAAGGGGAATTAATTCCCATTAATTTCAACAAATTTATTTAATTGAACGAATTCAAATAATAGCATTACATTTTTTTTTAATAATGTTTAAATTTAGGCACATTTGGATAAGACGGTTTAAAACTTGATAAGATTTCTAGTTCAGTAATATTTAAGTGGTCCTTAAATGTTAAAATTGAATTTGGACATTAACCTTAAATTTAACAATTTCGTTCATATGCACATTAAAAACTAAACCCTAGACACTAAAAACTAAACCCTAGACTCTAAATCATCGACCCTAGACACTAAAAACTAACCCTAGATTCTAAATCATCAACCCTAGATACTAACATGTGACGTGTCATCGAATTATTAATCCGGAGTATCACATCATCTAGGGTCGTGGATTTAGGATCTAGGGTTTAGTTTTTAGTGTCTAGGGTCGATGATTTAGGGTCTAGGGTTTAGTTTTTAGTGTCTAGGGTTTAGTTTTTAATGTGAATATAATCGAAATTGTTAGATTTAATGGTCAATATTCAAATTCAATTTGGACATTTAAGGACCACTTGAACATCACTGATTTCTAGTTAGTGTTAATTAGGAACTGTATTGTAAACATATTGTCTTTCCTATTTATTTGTATAGACATAATTATTGTCCTTATTGGACTAGGTTTATTCTAAATTAGTGTCCTTGTTGGACTAGGTTTATTTCGTTTCTCTTCTACAATCGACTCGCTCCTATTATATTCAAGAAGATTGAATTACATTCATAATTGAATGAATACAGAGAAAGAATGGGGAAGAAGGCTAGAAGAGAAAATGTTACAGTTGGTTGAAAACCATAGAAAAGAAAAAGTAAAGTCTACAACTATCCTCTAACTAGTTATAGAAGAAGTTAAATTAATTACAATGGTACCACTAATTAAAAATATATTCTATCTACTCGCTCCTCACTTTTTCTTTCACGATGCCTATCATCCTCTCTCTGTCCATTTCTTGTGGATTCCCCGGAGTTTCTCCATCGAACACCATCTCGTATCTAGAGTTATTGTTTCCACCGCGCTGCGTATTATCATCCTTTAGAACATATTTAGACGGTTGGATTTGGTTGGTAGTTGGATCTTTGGCTATGTGATCAAGTGCACCGCATTTGAAACAACCTCGTTCTTTACCCGTTTGGTTTTTTGTGCCGTCTGAATTCAGACCATTGCTTTGAGACACTCTGACTAAAATCCACATGTATCCTTCTATCATCTATTAAAGCATTGTCCATCTTAAAATATGCTTGTTCGCATGACTCTACATTGTCGAATTCGATGAATGCATAGCATAAGCTGTCTCCAGTCTTGTAATCCCTGATTATGTCAGCCGCTACAACGGTTCCAAAGCGAGAGAAGATTGTATGCAAATCTTCATCTTCAGTAACAGGATTAAGTTTACAAACAAAAAGGACATTCTCAGGAGGCTTTATCTCAGCATCAGGAATATCCCCAATACTCTCAAGTACAACTGCACTAGAATGTGCTTCCTTTGCTCGAATGACCTCCTCAAGTTCTGCAATACTTAGTTGTTCGTCCATGGGCACCCAATCATCCTCAAGCCGTACCTCATCCTTCGGTTTCCCTTCAGGAGAGGCGTCAGGAACTAAGTCAGATAGCTGAGGAGGATCATCGTAAGGATCATCAAGAATATAGGTGTGCTTGATTCGGATATTTTTATATGGTCTGTTCTTTGGATCCACATAAGCTTCATTTATCCTAGTCAAAGTTTCAAGGCCTTCTGCAACCTCCCCAAAGACAGTATGCTTCCCGTCCAGGTAATCCAGATCATCACGCAATGTGAAATAGAACTGGGAAGCATTTAGATTCTCCCCAGCACTAGCCATTGCAAGAGTTCCAGTCTTGACATGTTTCAAATCCAGATGGATTTCATCGCTAAAAAATCGAGCCTGGTCTCCATACAGAAACTTGTAAATAGAATCACCAGCAGCTCCGGTACCGGTAGGATCACCGGTTTGAGCAGTGAAATCTTTCTAAACTGTGTGGAATAGGCTGCCATTATAATACTTAATCTTGCAGAGCTTCAAGAAATTTTTGCAGGTTAAAGGGCATCTTTCAGTGAATAAATCTACGACTATGTCTCCTAAACTTGTGACGATTAACACTGACATATCTTCTCGATAGCTCGATAGCTGCTTGTTTGGTTACTTAATTTCGTATCGTTTATTATTCACAGAGGTCACATATTTATATAAGAGAAACGGAATAAACCTAGTCCAACAAGGACACTAATTCAAAATAAATCTAGTCTAACAAGGACACTAATTCTACTTATACAAGTAAATAGGAAAGACAATATAGTTACAATACAATTCCTAATTAACACTAACTAGGAATCTTAACAAAACTGCACCGGCTGAAGCTTAGCGGGAGCAAGAGAAGGTTGTTCCACAATGTTCATATATTCCACCAATCTTACCTTCAAAATAAGCATCCAAAAAGGCCACAATAATCCCTCCTATACTTTTCCTCATTGGGTCCTTATTAGGGTCGTCACTACTTTTGCACAATGAAATTGTCAATTTCCATACTACATCATTTACATTGTCATTTAACATATCCATATGACCATAATCACTTGTAACAAAATGGGCAGCTGGAGCTTTCGACTCATCAAAAAAATTGTCATGATTCATCCCATTAGGAGCACAAGCTGGACAAACTAACCAACATACCGGTTCATTACCCAAACCGGTTCCAATTACAACTACAAGAATTGTCAAATTAAGTGAGTCGGGTTCATACGTGAGAACCTTTGGCAAAACTGAGCTGTAGAAATAGGACAACTGGGTATGTTCCTTTTACAGTGAGTGTAATTAACAATGGTTTAATAGGAGAAATATATTCATCAAAATCTACTTGATGAAGCCTACATTTTTCTATTCTTTTTTCAAGACCATTCACAGCCTTTGATCCATCTACTTGACAATAGGTAGGTTTTAATGGCCCTTTATTAAAAACACTACCAGCTTCTGAATTTTGTAGAAAGGGAGATGATGATAATACTATTAGGAATAGCCACAGGGACATGGTGCTTATTATTAGCTTCATTATTATTCTCTGTTGCTGGATATATGCTCTTCTCTCCATCTCCTCACTAGGTATTTATAGTGAATTTTCAATAAGAAAATTTGATTAATATGTCGTCAGAAGACATTACATAATTATGAATTGAATGAATAAACACAACAGACATGAGGTCCAACCATACTCTTCGAGTTTAAAACATTTTCAACGTCCTTCATGTTATATTTGTTGCTCGAACTGGAATTAGAACATTTTCAACCTCAACCTCCCAAAAAATATTAAACATATGATGATGATAAGGTGAAAGCTTTGGGTGGTCGAAGTTTTAGCTGTGGAATCGTAAGGAATATGAGTTAGGCCCAATCAGATATGTTTTCCCGGCTGACAAAAACAGCTTTTTCAGCAAGCAGTGTTTCGTAAATTCAAAACTACTTTCTGAAAAAATTGGAAAGACAATGAAAGCTGCCGTCGGTGAAAGCTAAAATTTGTAACTTTTGGAAAAAGTAGTTAAAACTTGTGAAAAAAATTGAGATTAACGTTTAATATATTTTAATAAATACATATTTATTTATTGATAATTGAGAATTTTTGAAATGTATTTGCCACACAATTCATAGGTTTTCTCAATTTTCCCAATATTATTAAATTGGCTAAAAAAGTTGTAATCAACTGAAAAACCAATGTCAAACTCGCATGTAATAAATTTAGGTACATGTAGGTTGGTTATTTTATGCAATTCTAAAATTTGGGTACATGTAGGTTGGTTACTTTTAAATTTTTCATTTTTCAATTGAAATATATATTACTTTAATGATCTAATGGATCACTCTAAATGCAAGACTGCAATTGACCAATAAGACTAGGACTGAGAGCAAGATTATATCAATATTTACTTGTTATTTAGATTTGTGTTCAGTTGTGAATACTTTACTTTCGAATTAGTTGACCTCCTAGCTAGGGTTCTTTTTGTATTTTTATGTTATTTAAAATATTGTGTTAGCTACAACTTATTACTGGTATAAACTAGTACTCTTTATTAATTAAATTGAGAATATTTGAATTTTCAATTTTTTTTGCTGGGTGATGGGAATTCTCCGAAAACTGTAGGTACCCGAACAGGGTTGGTATTGGGGCAAAAAAATTCCAAAATTTCATTTTTGGAATCCACCAAAAGTGCACGCGAAAAAATTGGGTGCGAAATGAGGAGTGTATTACCACCTCCAAATTGTAAGTTACCACTCCTAAATTCCATTAATAGAGATTTTGGTTTGTCAAACGCCTAACAGGTCATAACCCCTAATTAATTTTATCCACAAAGCTGTTAGGCCAAAAATTACGTCGTGTTTTAAAAACCTGTGTCAATATAGTAGGCTATGCAAAAGCAATACAAGTAGATAATCTCTAGTTAGACTTTTTATAAGGATTAATCAATACTTTGACAACTTTGAGAGTTATCCAAGAATGAAACAATTATCCAAAAATGGTGTAAAAATCAAACTCCAAATTGCTTCGTATTAAAAGAATAACAATCATTGTAACAAATAAAGTAGAATTTATTCATAAATATGAATGTCCTACTTGAAACTACAACAGTAACATAGAATTATACATATATAAAACCTCTATCAATGGTAATATATCCTGAGGTGGCAGTTTCCTATTGGGCGGGTCGGTATTGGTGCTGGCCCAAAAAAAATAAAATTCTAAGTTAAGCGAGCTCATAGGAATTTTTCTAACAACTTAAAATGTTTTTAAGACTTCATTGATACATAATAAACAAAAACTAATATGGACCCCCAAAATTATAAACTAAGCTCGAATATCACTGTTTGTATTTTAATTTGATTTCATAAAATGAGATTAACAAGGGAATTAGAATTCCCATTAATTACAACAAATTTATTGAATTGAACGAATTGAAATAAAACAACGTTACATTTTTCTTTAATAAATAATTAAAAGATTCGCATAAGACGGTTTGAAGTGCACCGGTTGAAGCTTGGCGGGAGCAAGAGAAGGTTGTTTCACAATGTTCATATATTCCCCGATCTTACCTTCAAAATAGGCATCCAAAAAGGCCACAGTAATCCCTCCTACACTTTTCCTCATTGGGTCCTTATTAGGATCCTCACTACTTTTGCACAATGAAACTGTCAATTTTCCTACTACATCATTTATATTGTCATTTAACATATCCATATGACCATAATCACTTGTAACAAAATGGGCAGCTGGAGCTTTCGACTCATCAAAAAAATTGTCATGATTCATCCCATTAGGAGCACAAGCAGGACAAACTAACCAACATACCGGTTCATTACCCAAACCGGTTCCAATTACAACTACAGGAATTGTCAAATTAAGGGAGTCGGGTTCATACGCGAGAACCTTTGGCAAAATTGGGCTGTTTTCGCTCGTCCCTTCCACAGGGTCCAGTCCTACTAGTGCGGATATTTTCACCGCTAGAGAAGTGTCCGCGTAACCTAGTGCAAGTGCATATGCTATCTTTCCACCTCTGCTGTGCCCTCCAACACAAAGCTTTTCTAGGTCTCCTATAACATTTTGAGGTAGCACTGTCTCCAATCCTGAGGGTAACCAGTTTGCTATTTGTGCAGCGTACTCCAGTTCTGATGGTCCGCTTATAGGCAGCATAGGTATCACGCCGTTTAAGCACGAATATAGCTATATAATCAAAGCAACAAACTAGTTAACACGAGTCTCGAAAATATGACATCCTACTCCTAAGCTATATATGTATCACGTGTATATAATCTTAAAATACCTAAAAGATCAAAATTTAACTACAATATTTTTTACTTTAAAAAAAAAACTACAATATTTTCCCGAACGAGTGAATATTTGCTCCTAATATAATATAATTTTATCTCTAACATTAATCGCCAAACAAGATTAATAAACAAACTAATTTAATTGTTATTTACCATACCCCGGAATACACACATGGAACCTACATTAGATCGATCATAAAATCAAATTGTAAACTAATGTATGTAGACAAAATATACTAGAAATGAATGAATCAATTAATTTATACCTGAGGAGCAACAATAATATAACCATGAGAGGATATATGTTGGAGAAGATTAGTGTAGTAAGAGTTGAGAAGGCATGTGCCATGGAGAAATAGGACAACTGGGTATGTCCCATTTACAGTGGGTGTTACAATTAAAAGTGGTTTTGGAGGAGAAGTATGAGCAATATCTAATTGATCTAGTTGATAATAGGTAGATTTTACTGCTCCTTTTTCAAAAACACTAACAGCTTCTGAATTTTGTAGAAAAGGAGATGATACTATTATGAATAGCCATAGGGACATGTTGCTTATTGTCTTCTTCATTATTCTCTTGTGTGTGCCTTGGATGGATGGATGGATGGATGGATGGATAGATGGATGGATGGATGCTTATATTATATGCTCTTCTTTTAATCTCCTAAGTGCGTTTTTATAGTGATCCTTAAAGTGGACAATTCTGAATTTGAATTTTTTTTTTTTTTTATGTGGCACGTTTTCATTTTGCAAGAAGAAATTATCATAAACTTGATATAAGAAAAGTAATTCGGGTGAGCCAGTAGAGAAAACTATATGCCAATGCCAAAATTTGGCATACGGAACTATCTACGAGCCGTTTATATGACTACTAATTTGTCCTTAGAATTAAGATAGAATGAAAATAAACACAAGTTACACAAGGCCCATGCATACTCTTTGCACCACTTGGTCCTCCCCGGTGGAATTTACACATTTTCCATTTCATTCATGTTATATCTATTCCCTAGTGGAATTTAGGCATTTTCTTTAACTTAAATTTTTAACTGATATGGTAGCTCCCTTTTTTTATGGATGAACTGAATTTTTTTTTTTTTTTTTTGGCGAAAAAAGTTTAACTAAGGGTAGGCCTATCCACTCGCAAGGCCAGGGCAAACCACAGACCTCGATGAGGGTTTACAGTGGATGAACTGAACTGAATTTGATGAACTGGTTAAATTTGGTTGATCAATGAAGAAGGAATTTTATTAAATTTGGTTGAAGTAAACTGAATTTTGTTGAAATGAAGCCAAAAAGAACAAAATCTTATTAAAAATGACAGGTGTTATTCGCCCTTAATGCAAGTAGAACTCTGTTTAAAAGGGCATAAAAAAGTATAGAAATATGGTAATTGATATCTAATACTCCTTTTAAAATATTTAAAAGTATATACTATCATTTAAGTGATGAGATTTTATTCCAGAACCTATTATGATTGCCAAATAATTTTTTTGCCACCAAGTCAATTCATCTTTATTGTTTAAAGATTACATATTTGTAAAATATGTAAATTTATTAAATTAAATATGTTGATTATATATTAAATGGTTCATTTTTCTATTTATCCTAACTTTGCGAGTTTATAGACGTACCTTTAGCTGAATATTTCCTTAAAAAAATGGTTTATTTTCTCTTTTGAAAAAAAATGGTACAATTAAGTACTTGTCCTGTAATAAAACAGGTAATAAGAATTGTACTATTCCTGAATACCATATCAATTGTCATCCCTCATAAAAGTATAAGGAATTTGAACATTAAAATTTAAATACTTAGAAATAGAAAAAAAAATTTAATAATACACATTAGGATGACTCTAAAAAATATGGGACTACACATCATGGTTCATTTTTAGCAAATGAGGAGCGAAATTCTCGCTTTTAGTAAAATAATGACTCTTTAGATTAACACTTTTGTAATGGTAATTGACAATCTCAAAAATGAAAACTTTCTAAAAATCGATAATATTTTAAAGAGTAAAGTACAAAAAAGGGCTCTCATGAGAACGATACTCTACTTTCAATATTACTTGATCACGATAGAATGGACTTGCTATAGTTGCATATACACAAAAACTTGCATCAGTAGAAATCATATGTTCCTTACAATATTCGTTATACCAACTTAAAAGTTTCTTTCTTCAAAGAAAACCATGGGAAAAATTAAACACTCGGCCACTGAATTGATCTAGTAATGGGCTAGCCCATATGTAGGAGGTAACGGGCTCCCTATTACACAGAAGGCCCATTAAGTTGTGTGCTTTGTGATTTTGACAATTACTCTTTTTTTGGGGCCTTTTTTTTCATATGTAGACAAAAGCCATGGGGTAAATCCCAACAATTATTGACCGTACGTTGATGACATCCTCCCTTTATAGCTAGTCTCTTCTCTACCTTGTTTATTAGCCCATTAAGTTTTGGAGTGTCAAATCTTGATATTTGGTGGGTAATAGGTTTAACCCTGAAACTTACGAAATATAGTAAAACTATCTATCTAGATCCACCCACTGTAACTCCTAATGAATGAAAAATAATGGATGTAAAGTAGACTCATTCTAAGTAAAAGGAAAAACATGGAATGAATCAACTACAAAAGTAGCTATCCTAGCTGCTGAGAAAGCGAATGATGAGGTAAATACTCAGGCATGCACTTGAGTCGAGATATTCTATTCTATCTAAAATAACCATTGTAGAAAAAAGATCATGGAGAAGTAAGTTAAAAAATAAAAATACCAACATGCACATTAATTAATTAGTTAATTGAAGAACACACAGAAACACAGGTCTACCCTATAAAATGAGGTCATTTACTGTGAGTGAATTTGTAGAGGGTATTTTTCTGTTTTCCCCCTGCTTGTTGACTACCCTATTACACTCACTGACACTCCTTATTCCACAAGCAACTGTTTAATTAATAATATTAATAATAATAAATGCCCTTTTTGGTGACATCATCTTCATAATAATCAATGCTTAATTTGACACTGCACTGCATAGTAATTACAAAACTAGGTTATTTCTTACACTCCTGATCACTGAGCTGAGCTGAGCATCTAAAGAATCTTATTCCACGGTTTTTATTAAGAAAGAATAATTAAGGCTTTCTTTTTGAGATATATACTAGCTACTTATATATATATACATAATGATTAATAAATATATGGCATGTGCAAGTGATGATTTATGAAGTGAAATTAGCTGAAAAGGGGTATAGTTTTTTTAGTTTCCCAAAGAGAGAAGGCCAAATATGGGTGTTATGCAATTTTCAAGCGTGAGAACTGTGTCAGTATTCCCAGATTTCACTGGTTCACACGTACTCTTCACAACCAAAATCATATTTTTTTTGGAATTTTAGACACTTAATGAATCAACCTGTTACATACATTTTACTTCAAATTTGTTGATGAGGATTTGAAAATCTTCCTAATTCTATCTCATCTAATAGATACTAAGGTTAGAGTTCCCGTTCGGTTTAAGAATCAATGTTGCTTAACCCTAGAGTATAAGGTTCTATACGTACATTGAGGATAGTGATCAATTATATATATTAGGAATGATATTCATCAAACTGTAGCTTTGCTTTGCTTAAGATATACGGTCAGTTTCACATTATTTCCCCAGCTGCAAAAAACAGATTTCCAACCAAAAACAGTGTTTGGTAAATGCAAAATTGCTTTGAGGAAAAACTAGAATTTGTAGTTTTATGAGAAAGCAGCTATAAGAACTTGTCGAAAAAGCTGATATTGATATTTTTTTTTTTATTAAAATAGGCTTAACTTCCAATATATTTTAATAAATACGTATTTTTCTATTAATTTCATAATTTTTAGAACTTTGAAAATGTGTTTAACACTTTATAGATTTCACCTGCTTCTCCGATAATACTTTTTTCAACATCACTTTCTCCAACAACAATTGATTCTTTCCACAACAATGTCAAATTAACCCATAATAAATAGTGTTGGGTTTTCATTTAGAATTGGGAAACTGAAAAAAGAAATACTAAAAGAAGTGAGGTTGGGTTAGGGTAAAAAGCTTAGGAAGGAGTGTAAAAGAGTGGTAAAAGTGTGGCATGTCATGGTAGCTAGGGCAAGAGCAATTGAAGTTCACAATAGAATGACGCAAGTTGGCAGAAGAAAGGCTCTGCGACGTCAGAAAAATAACAGCATGCGGTAAGCAAGGGTGTTTCTCGTATGGTCGGGAGGTGGGATGGTGATGTCAGATTCTTACAACCCCAGAATACAGTAGCTGCGTCCACACGTGGATCTTCTCCATCGGTTCAGTTCAGTATCTACATATGCATACCAACATACTTGTCCCTGCTACTACTTGCTCTTCTAACAATTCTATTCTCATTTCGCCACCCATATCTGCATTCTATTAAGCTCTCTTACAAACTCTGATATATTGGTTGGCATAATGATAACCTAGGATTGTATTTGGTAGGAGTTTAAACACGACGGGTCGATCCTTACAATGGCGACTGGAAGATCTTTGGATCTCCTCAAATTCAAATTAGTCGGATGAATGTGGGTTCGAAAACTAAAAATCGAATGGAAAACCAAAAAAAAAAATACTACCATACTTACAAAAGTAATTTATTTATTGTTATTATTATAATCTAAAAGCTTCTTTTTATTATTAACGATCATGATACAAATGTTAACGTCAGAGTATTCCATAAATCCTCGAGTTTTCTTGTTTCCATAATTTACATTTATGCTTCCTCGATTTTGCATCTCCTCATTTCACCAGGGACTCTCAACTTAAAACCATTTGTTATCATTTCTGAATTTTATAGTTTGACTGAAAATTAAAGTTGTTTAGAATCAAATGTCTCATTAAACTATCATTTTTCATATAAAACAGAACTTCATATCTCTAAAGTATTCACTTACTCAGCTAACGAATGAATTCAAAGTACTCACTAACTAATATTTTGTGATATTTTGACATGCGAATCAAACTGGCACTTCGCTTAGAATGTTAAGGTCATAATGACATCATTTCATAAACAATAAGGTTAAATTTGTGTAATTTCGTGCACAACGAAGAAATTGACAATTTATCGATAATTTTAAATTCATTTTGATAGTTTATCGAATTTGACCTCAAGCCTGCAGAATCATAGTAAATTTTGTCAAAGAAGTGTATATATTAATTTATAATACACATTCTCATGACAATGCCCTTTAAAATTGATGAAGTGCACAACACAGACTCATCTTATTACGTATTTTTAATTCACTAACAAATGAAGTTGTCAGGACTCAAATTTATGACATTTCGATTGCAAAGGTTATACAATGTCAAATAACCGACTAAACTAAAATCTCGAACTTATAATCAAGGCTTAGAACTTGTATCTTAATCTCTGACAAATCTAATATTGTATAGATGTATCCAAGTTTCATTTTCTTTATCGCAAAAATGTATATATTCTTGTTAAAATGTTAATGAAAATCTTAAGGCTGGATTAATAAAGCATTATAAGATTTTACATATAGCGTGTGTGATGCGACGATGAGGTGAAATGGATAGAAGATAGATCATAAAAATGTGTAGGAAGTGAGACCGCCGCAGGCCCAAAAAAGGAAGAAATTCACTTTCACCGTGATTATCACCATCAAATTAAAAAAAAAAAAAATTCTTTTTATTTAAAATGGAGAGGTGCTACTCAATAAACAAAAAGATGCAGAAAAATTGATAGTAATAATTTGGGGAGAAAATTAAAAAAGAAAAATGTGGATTCCCTATGAAGAGAAAAGAAAAGGTGACATCTAGATGTGGGAGTTTGCAGGCTTAAAGAGATTCTATTATGGTTAAAACATGCTATTAGCTCCCAAAATATGTCCTTTTTAATCAATTTTTGGATTCTGTTCCCGTTGTGTTTTGTTCAACTTCGCCAATGCAAAACTTTACTACATATTTTCCTTTGGATATGTATTTTTTTTGCTCAACTCCTCTATTTTTTGAACTTAGTCCATTTTATAACTTGGCCATCATAACTTAAAGGTGTTCCACGTTGCTTACTTAGCAAATAGATGTTTTGCCAACAAAATAAGTAGAGTAAATGAGATAGAAATGATAAAAAAAAATATTTGGCAAATTACACACTTTTATATAGACTTCACTTTTTCTCTTTCTCTATGTCTTTCTTCTTCATCTTCTTCTAGTAGAAAAAGATATTATCCAAATAAGTATTATGTGCTCACTGTGCAAGTTCCATAGTTTGAATCACATAATTCCTAATCGGCGTTGGAGACTAATTGTATTAAGCCTATTTTCTTGGTGGTTATGGATTTCCTTGGTGGTTTAGGATTTTCTTAGTGGTTTAGGATTTCAATTAGTATAAATATAGTTCTATTCTTTGTATTATGTATTATATTGATTATAGTACAATATCATGGCTTGTTAGTGCCTCCAGACATAGTCATTCATATTGAGTGGCGAACTGAGTAAACAATTCTTGTGTGTTTTGTTTGTTTTCTGTTGTCGTAATTGCATTCGATCCTAACAACTGGTAACAGAGCGAGGGTTGCCTATATTTACGATGGAAGACGGAAAAACATTGGTGGAGAAATTCGATGATTCAGATTTCGGTTTTTGGAAGATGCAGATCGAGGATTACCTGTATGGTAAAGAACTGTATGAACCTCTAGATGAGCAACCAGAGGAGTTGTCTAATGAAGATTGGAAGATGTTGGACAGAAAAGCGATGAGCGTGATTCGATTGTCACTGTCCAGGAACGTGGTGCATCATACAGTTAAGGCGAAGTCCACGAAGGAGTTGCTTGGGATCTTGAGTTCGTTGTATGAGAAGCCTTCTGAAGCGAACAAGGTGCATCTGATGCGACATTTATTTAACTTTCAGATGACAAAAAACTGCTACATATCTAAACGAGTTTAAGCTCGGTGGATATTGATTTTAATGACGAGGTGTTAGCCCTAATTTTGTTGTCTTCTTTACCGCGGAGAGTTGGAGTGGTACAATTACTGCTCTGAGTGCCTCATCAGGGAAATAAAAACTTAGGTTTGACGATGTCAGGATATGATTATAAGCAAGGAGATATGCAGGAAAGAGTCAGTATCGACATCAGGATCCAGAGAATCGGGGTAGGTTATATAATAATTCAAACCAGAATCGTGGCAGGTCACAGTCAAGAGGAATAGGGAGAGAGAAATCTTCCAAGGACAAAAGTCATGTCCAGTGTTAGAATTGTAATGAGAAGGGTCATTACAATAATCAATGTACAACACCGCCAAATGAAAAGTTCGTGAATTCGGCCATCGAAGATTATGGCGATGCATTAATTCTCAGTGATTTAATAGCAGGAACCGCGACACAAGCATTGGTCTTTAGCGTGAGCAGTCCTATGGAGTATTGGTTGTTAGCTCTAGAGCTTCGTTCCACTCATGTGGAAGTGTAGATTTGATGGAACACTGTACCCCTGGAAAATTCGGAAAGGTATATCTTGCTGATGATGAGCCTTTGGAGATTGTAGGGAAGGGAGATGTTTCAATCAAGACCTCAAATAGATCAGTAGTAAAGCTTTTCGGAGTCAAGCATGTTCTTGGTTTGAAAATAAATCTGTTGTCAGTTGGGCAATTGGATGACGAGGGTTATTGTGTGATATTCGTAGGTGGTGGCTGAAAAATCACAAAGGGTTCCACGATGGTTATGGGAAGGGGCAGTAATGTTCAAGTGGTCCTTGAATGTCCAAATTGAATTTGGACATTGACCATTAGATCTAACAATTTCGATTATATTCACATTAAAAACTAAACCTTAGACACTAAAAACTAAACCCTAGACCCTAAATCATCGATCCTAGACTCTAAAAACTAAACCCTAGACCCTAAATCATCAACCCTAGATACTAACATGTGACGTGTCATCGAATTATTAGTCCGGAGTATCACATCATCTAGGGTCGATGATTTAGGGTCTAGGGTTTAGTTTTTAGTGTCTAGGGTCGATAATTTAGGGTCTAAGGTTTAGTTTTTAGTGTTTAGGGTTTACCTTTTAATGTGAATGTAATCGAAATTGTTAAATTTATGGTCAATGTCCAAATTCAATTTGGACATTCAAGGACCACTTGAACATTACTGTGGGAAAAGGTTATGTGATGTTTTCAAATGAGGGATATTTTAAACCAAAATCTTGAAAGTGTCTAGTTTGATAAATGTTAGTTAAATTAGTTTAAAGTTGTCAACGTGCTGTAGCAAAAAGACTAGTTTAGTAATCATTTAAGGGAGTTTATTTGCTAATTAATTGAGGATACATGTGCCACGTGTTACCTAAGCTGCGACAAGAAACGACCTTTTACTATTCATCTGCTCGTTAACCACCAGATAGTCTGAAACACCATTTCGAGCGCGTGCATGTCACGATCCACTTAAATAGTAAGGATAGCTACACGTGCCACAAGAGAGGTATGGAAAAGAGAGTAGAAAACGAAAGGCATGTGTACGTGACACGGAAAACTAGAGTGGTGTGGTGACATGTAAAGAAAATACTCTGTGCCACGTACACTTGAGGGACGGCCTTTCGATATTACTATATTAGCCTTTCTTTTTCTGAAAGAGTTACTATATTAGCCTTAGCCACCACTTAACAATAAAACTATTTTCTTACCGTCCTCCGTTCACAGTTCAATTTTACCTTATAATCTTTTGACAGCACCTTATATATTAATTTGTTTATTTATTTACCTCTTTTATTTTCATTTTTAGTTGTTTAAATTAGAGATTTGGTGTAGTGCGATGAAGCATTGAAGCCTGTCAGAAACTGCAAAAATGGTACGTAAAAAGACCAAAAAGACACTAGTTAAAAAGCATATCAATAAGACCTGCCAAAATTACATTTATTCCTGTTAAATTTCTTCCCCCTCTTTTTTTTTTCAAAAAATATAATAATATAGCAGTAATTAATTACTGGATTTGTTTAATTTTACAGGACAGTCCCTTTTCAATTCATGGAAGGTAAATAAATTGCAATTATTACAACTGAGGGATGAGAATTGTTGATTTTCTGCCAGTGTATTTATTTGCTAATTATTTTTCTTATAACAATGGAGGATCCAGCTATAATAAGAACCTAAAAGAGGAAAAAGAAATTCTTGATTCTGTTGACTTAATTACTAGTTAAAAAAATGGTTTCTGCCCTTTGGTGCATTTATTGGAGCTTAAGCTGTTTTTCATTGACCAAGTAAATGGCCATTGATGTGAAGTTTGTTAATAGGGAAGGTAAAGATTTTTATTTTATTTTTCTCTTTTTTGACATCATTTTCATAAATCTCTTGCTTCTACATTCAGAGGGCAGGTTGGTAAATAAGTTATATTTAATTGTTAAAAAGCAAAGCAAGTAGTTGGCATCTGTTACTTTGAAAATTAATTAATACCCAAAAACATAAAATATAATTCAAAGGGGAAACATTTTCTGATGAAAAAAGAAACTGTGTTCAAAACAAGGACATTATAGGAAAGCATAAGCAAGCTTGCTTTCTTGTGTTTTTTTTTTTTTTTTCTTGTATTCTTTTGATGTGCTGCTTAATTTTGAGGAAAGAAAGTTAAAAATGACAATTCAAGGATGATCAAAGCAACTCCTCAATATTCTTTTACAGTAAAATCATTAGCTGCAACACAAAAAAAAGAAGCTTCATATCATCACAATTTCTCATTCCCTGCACCACCACCACCTTATGAATTATGTGCTCATCATCCATCATAGCTTGTTTTTTTTCTAAACAATAACAATTCTTCTTTACAAATTCAACAGCTAACCGAGTCAGTATCGATCTCTAATCCTGAAACTTAACCAAACAAAAGAAACACTTCTTAGCAAATTAAAACTAAATTAATATGCTGCAAAGGTCATAATGTAGATCAAAATTAAAACTATCTTTTATTACCTTATTGCTTTATGTCCACATCTATTATTTTTTGCCAAATAGCACTTTGTGTTGGGAAAAAATAGTATGATTCTTATACCTGTTTGATGAGGAAAAAGGATAGAAGAATGAGATAAAAATATAGGAAACAATAACCTCAGCCAAACAGAACAAAAGTGGCGGCTCGACCTTTATTGAACTTTAGGCAATAAAATGTCTTTATCTCCATGGAAGGCAGAGGTTCTAACAGTGACCATCTGCAAAAATAGGGGACCAAACAATTGTTACAAATATTACTTTACGAATTCATGCTCGGGATACCATCTATTTCTCTCGACATGTGGGACTCAACTAGTCTATATTTATATATATGTATGCATATGGACCACGAGAAAGTTTCAGCATTCATTCGGCCTAAAGATACCACCATGTATAGCTTTGAAATGGATATGTTGCAGTTGCTTTATGTATTAATGGGATGCATATATGAACGCCAATTGAGTAGTTACCTGATCAATTGATTCAACAAGCCAAAGCATGAAATTCGAGCAGTTGCGCCCATTACATACAAAACTCTGCACAGGGAACACGGAAACAGGATTATATATGGTTGTCATAAAGATATGTTCGAAACTAACATGTTATTGGTTTCATGTTGACACAATGCAGAATGTTCTTTACCTTGCTATACTGCAAAAATTTTCTTTCTTCAATTGTCTAGACCGTATAGGTTGTGCACATGACGAAAACTTTCATTTCTTAGAAGAAATTTAGACCATTGTATCCAAGTGTCTGAGGAAGAAGCTCTTCCACTTCAATTCTAGAACGACTCATGCTTTTCTTAATACGGCTTCGATTAATGGACTCAACCTCAGCCATGAATATGCTATAAACTGGCCTATGGTCTGAGAACCTTGATTCCCCACGCACATATGATAGCTGATGGAGACCTCTTCCATACCATAATATGCGATCACACCTATATGTATTTGTCTAGACTGATTACTTTTCTCTTATAAAATTAAACATTCTATTACTAAAATAGCACCAAAACAAGAGCATCTCCAATCACTTTATGTATGTACTACAAGAAAGTTTCATCATCTTATAATCTTATAATAGTACTAATAATAAGAGAAAGTAATTTACCAGGCTGGTGTTCGTCGCTTTGCCTTTGGGAGTCTGTCATCACCAGCATATCGGTCTGAGTTGTTCGAGTACTTGTATGTGGGTGGGAAATAAATGGTCCCTTCAATCCATCCCTCGAAAACACGCCCATGTGATTGTTCTATCCGCAGCTGAAAGCACCAACAATAAGAGAGGTTAGATTAAGCATTTCTTGCAGATTATAAATCAGAGTAGAAGCCAAGATAACAATCAAACATGCCTGATCATTTTCCAACAATGCCCTCCAGTTGCGCATCTCTACGAGAGCCTTTGCAGTGCGATATGACAAGGCAATCCTATAATTTAAATCCCCAAGCCAAATAATTCGACTGCATGAACAAAAAGAAGTTTCAGGGACTGCAAATTCATCTAACCACAACTCAAAAGGAGATTAAGAATAAAGCCTTACTCATGCTCCAAAATAGTTTGAGGGGACTTCTCATCTTCCATACCATTAACTCGTGGAAACCTTGTCTTCCTAAGGATTTCCATTACATCAGAATTTCTTCGGAGTTCATCTCCTTCCTTCTGCCCGGATGTCAAATGACTACAGACGAAGCAAAAACTTGTTCGGTGCAATGACATGCTAATTGATATCGAACCCTGTAAAAGCCAAGAGAATAAGAATGCTACTTTATTTCGATAAGTTCATCAAATGATTGCTCTATGATTATCTAAAATTTACATTTAACCAAAATGTACCTTGTTTCCAAGATAGCCCATCAAACCTCTGCCTACACAAGATACTTTCATGTTGTGGACGTCATCTCTAAGATCGCTTTTAACCCAAACTGTAAGAAATATCCCAACCATTTGCTTACTGGCAACTAAACAGTATCTTGATTGCCCAGTTTGCCTATCTCTATCCTCCATTGAGAAGGATCCATTGTATTCAATCGGTGAACAATTAGTACCAGGAGAATCCCCGTTTTCATTCTCATCATCAGAGGAACCCCATTTATAATTAGGGTCATAGTCACTAGATCTATGACCAAAGATAGCTCTATCACAAACACTGAAGCGTCGATCAAGCCTCGGTTGCGCCATTGTCATGTCATTATCCACTCTCATGCTGCGACTCAATGATTGAAAAGAACGGCGATGAAAGAAAGATGAGGTCTTCTGCCTAGTTGACCCCTCAAAGTCTGCATCCAATTCCACAATTGGATCAGGGATAGGGGAAGGAGTCTGGAAACCACCACTTGTACCAGGAAGACTATTTAGAGTTCTCCTAATTAGCGCTAACCATTTTCTGGCTGGACCGTTATCTTCTGTACCCAACACATTGCCAGCATTTAAAGGGACAATTTCTTGAAATCTGAAATAAACAACATCAAATTCGAATTAGCTTATCATTACCAAACAACAAACACCAAAAGTAAAAAGAAAATGATTAGCTTAGCATACCCAAGAACATATATGTCTGCAGGAGGAGAGGTATGAAGCCATTCTTCAAGATTCAAATAACTAGGAGGAGACTTTCCGGCAACATTCCATGTTGCTACAAAAATTCTGCGTCGTAAATCAAGTTAGTAACGATAACTAAGAAACCAATCATACGCTGGAAACAAGCATATTGTAAACAACAAACAGACCTATAATTATGAACATCAGTAACTGGAGCAGCATCAATATTACTTCGCCGTGCATAATTCCTCTTGTTTAATCTCTCTGTAAATCGAATTAAGAGTTAATAGTAAAATCACCAAGCCCAAGAAACGAAAAAGCGAAATACATGATACATAGCAATGATACATATTCATTTTTATGGGAGATTTCAAAGTGTTAAAAGGGAGGGTGAATGACAATGTGGTCCAAAGCAAAGCAAAACTGAACCTGTTTTGCTTTTCTTGATGGTGCATGATGCTGCTTCTCTCTCTGAGAAGTTGCTCCTCCAGTCTTCATCACCACCTGAAAAAGAACACATAATAAAGTGCTTAAAGCTCTCTTCTTTTCACTCTCAATGAATCAAACAAATACACCCAAATACCAAAAAGAAGAAACAATTACATTTTTGGCAAAGAAGAAGATGCGAATGATTGAATCTCAGAAGCACAAAACAACAAATCAATTATAGGAGTAGCATTAGCAAGCACACCTCTATGAAAATCCACACACATTTCTATATGTGCTTGATTAGGATGTACAATAATTCTAATTCATAAGCATCCAAAACTGAGTTATCAAGATTGCAAAACAATCCCATTTTTTCTTGACAAAAATTTGGCAAGATCCCCAAAACAACAAGATCATAAAAGACCAATAATCACCTTGATAAACAACATCGTCTGCTTGAAATTCCTCGGCTTTGCTCTTGATATTAAACCACTTCTTGACCAGTGTCTTGGGCCATGAAAGCTTCACCAAAACACACAACACAAACTCAACAAAACAAAAAAGAAATTAAAAAAGAAGACTTTGGTTTGTGGCATCAAATCAAAGTACCTTGCTTTTCTTGGAGTTGTCATCTATCATTGTATCAGAGTCATATAGGCTTGGAAAACAATGTCTATACTAGTTAATTAGAGTTCCTAATCCTAATTATAGACCAATGGGAGGATGGAAAACTTGGATTAGCTCAGAAAAGAATGTGAAATCACAAGAATTGAAAGCTCAAGCTTGTAAATTTGTGCTAAAATGAAAAACAAAAGTGAATGATTCAGGGGAGATAGAAGAAAAGAAGAAATGGGTTATGCTCTGCTTAATCAGAGGTTGATAGAAAGATTGAAATCCAAGAAGATGAACTTGGTAGGCCAAAAGGGGTTGTTCCCCCTGTGAATCTGTTTGGTTCAGAGCAAAATATGAAAAGAAAGAAAGAAAGAAAGAAAGAAAGGGAAGAGAAGAGAAGAAATTAAAACAAGACAGAGACAGAAGTGAAGCGTGGAAGTAAGAGTATGAGATTCTGAGAGTAAAACAAGACAATGTAGGAAGCAGACATTTATAAACTCATACAAAAAAAAAAAAAAAAAAAACAACCTCAACACAAAACTCCTTCCTTCTCTCTGGTTCTGGACAGAGAGAGCAAAGTATCGAATTTGAACAAGAGAATAAAGTGCAATGCAAAGAGAAAGAGAAATAGTTTCCCCACGCACACACTCTCACACTTCTTAAATTAAGGACGGTTTCGTGGCGCTGTCCTGTTAGTTGTTTGCTACTCCTAGTTGGTGCTTGTTATTACTAATTGATTGTTGTTATTAGCATGTAAAAGACTAATTTAAACATAAGTTAGATGTTTCTAATTTTTAAGTAAACATTAAATTAATTGCTTTTTATAGACTACAAAATTAAAAACAGTTACGAAACAGAGAAACAACTACGCCATCTCAAATTTATTATATTAAAAATTGAGTCTTTTGGAGCCCTCAAAATCCAAGCTATAGGCTTTTTCAAAACAAAACTGATGTTTGTGTTTGGGGAAAAGAGGAGGAGAAAGAGCCAAATCTAAATCTAAAACAGCTCACCCGTTTACAAGTAAAAGTCACACCGGACTAGTATTTAAATTAAATAAATAAAAACCCACCAAAAAGAAGTATTTAAATTTAAAAAAAAAAAAAACTGTCTCTGCCACGACCCCCCAACTCTGCTCATCCGTTTTATAAAATCACAAATGTACCTTTTTCTCAACTCTATTTATTTATTTACTACTTACTATGGTTTTTTTTTTGAAAAACTACTTACTATGGTTAAAACTTGTAACCCCGTTTTTACTTTTTAAGAATCAACAAAAAGAGAAACAATTTATAAGTAGGGAACTCAACTGGAGGGATGCTTGTACTTTGTTTAATTATAAATAAATAAATAAATCAAAATCTTGTTTTGTATATGTAGGGAACTCAACTGTCCCTTAAATGTGGGATTTGGGGCTTTGAGATATTATCTATAACAAGTGGTTTTTTTAAAAAAACAAAAAGAGATGTTTGTTTGTAGATTAGTGTATAGCATATAGCGTATAATAGGTTTCTGATAAAGGGAATTTTTGGATGAACAATTTTTTGCTGGTTTCTATAATATACTAATCTATAGGGGTAAATTACACCATAGGTACCCAAACTATACCCATTTTCCCAAACTGGTACCCAAAAACTATTTTGTCACATATAAGTTCCCAAACTATCGATCACCTCCCAAATAAGTACCTCGTGGCCTCCTATGGCAGGTTTCTCATAAGTCAACGCCAAGTCAACGAAAGTCGATGCAAATTTAGTTGACTTTTTTCACTACTTGAGCAAAATGTCTAAATTACCCCTCTACCTTCATCTTCTTCCTCCTCCCTCCTTTTTTTTTTTTCTTTCTCCTTCAATTTTTTTCTCTTCTTCCTCTTTTCTAATTAATTTTCAGACTCGGCAAAGGACGGTCCGGAATCTAATTAATTTTTTTCTTTCTCCTTCTCTCACACTCTTCCACTTATTTTTATTTTCCTTTTTTTTCTTATTATTTCTTAAAAAAAAATATCTAAAATCCGGTGGGTTGTCAAACCCACCGGAATCTGGAAAAACCAGTTCCCAGAGGCGAGGGGAACTGGAAATCCAGATCCCGTCGCCGCCGGAACTTGAAAACCAGTTCCCAGGCGGCGACGAGACTGGAAATCCAGATCTCGTCGCCGCCGGGAACTGGTTTTCCAGTTCTCAGGCAACTACCTGTGGGATCTGGGACCTTCCAGATCCCAGGTAGCCGCCGGGATGTGGAATCGGCGGCGGTCGCTGCCGATTCCAGATCCCGGCGACTAACTGGGATCTGGAAAATTCCAGATTCCGCCGGGATTCCCCTCCGCCAGAATTCGAATCAATCTATATTTATTTTTTTAAAAGTAAGTAAAGGAAAAAAAAAGGAGATGAGTTATGAAGTGGAAGAGAGAAGGAGGAGAGAGGAGGAAGAGTGTGAAGGTGGAGAGCTAATTTGGAAAGAAGAAGAGAAAGAAGGATGAAAAAAAATTGGAGAGAATGGAGGAGGAAGAAGATGAAGTGGAGGGGTAGTTTGGACATTTTGTTTGGAGAGTGAAAAAAGTTAACTAAATTTTTGTTGACTTTCTTTGACTTGACGTTGACTTGAGGTAAACCTGCTATAGGAGGTCACGAGGTACTCATTTGGGAGGTAATCGATAGTTTGGGAACTTATATGTGACAAAATAGTTTTTGGGTACCAATTTGGAAAAATGGGTATAGTTTGGATACCTGTGGTGTAATTTACCCTATAGAGTAATTAATAAAGATTTAAGGCAAAAAGCATTCTGAGGCCCCTGATCTTTCCCTTTTCGGTGCATTAAGTCCTTGATCTTTTATTTGGATACATTAGGCCCTTGATCTTTTATAATTGGTTCTATCAAGTCCTCATCCAACTAAATTGGATGATTTGTTAACTTTCACAAATTAATAAGACCAATTGAAATATTGCGACACCTAATTAATTACAATTGATTGAATATTCAATAAATTATTCAACAAAATGAAAAAAAATTCAGTAGTTATTGTCGTTGTTTTGCTCATTTTCTAATCATTTCGAAAGTGAAATTGAGGAGAATGAAAACATAGATGAAATCTAATGAGTGATGTTTGACATTCTTTATGCCTTATTAATACTTATAGGTTGTTCATTTCAGTTCAATAATTTATTTTCAGTAAATGTGCTTCAATAATTTTCAGTCATAAAAAATTTGGCCTTAATTTGTGGGGCCGGAATTAAAGAGACTAAGATGAAAAAGAAAAGAAGAGCAAAGATGATGAAGAAGAAGAAACGATTACAAAAATGAACTTGAGAGACAAAAAATACTAATTTGGAGTGAGATAAAGAGAAACGTTTGAGAAATAAGGTGCGAAGTTACTACATTCCAATAGGCGGAAAAAATAATTGTCAAATTTAAAAAGACAATATTGTCTAGAAATGGAAGTAGAAAGCAAAGTGAATCGCATATATTAATGAATCCTCCTAAACGGGCTATATTTGTAATTGTGCCACAATATTTTAATATTATTTATTTGTGAAAGTTAACAAATCATCCAATTTTGTTAGATGAGGACTTGATAGAACCAAATATAAAAGATCAAAGGCCTAATGTATCCAAATAAAAGATCAAGGACTTAATTCACCGAAAAGGGAAAGATCAGGGGCCTCTGAATGCTTTTTGCCAAGATTTAATACTCAAAGTTAAGAAAATGAAAAGTGCCTAAAAACCTTCTTTGGTGCTTTTAAGTAGTATGTCCATGTGCCGGTTTGCTACGCAATTTTGAGCCTCTTTTTTGACCCAATCTAGATTTAGACTAGACAGACTAGCTATTGAGTCCAAATGCAACATGCCAATTTTTCCCACCATTTCATTTTTTCTATTTCAACTACATTTATTTATGTCTTCTAAGCTACTATTAACTTGTTTTCATGCACACATTAAACAAGCATCAATATAATTTTATTTTATTTGAAAATATCTATATATTATTTCAAGTGATTTTGGTAGATGGAGCTCTAGATATTTTTTTTCCAATAGAGCATTATTCATTTCATTTGTTTTTAACGTTTATATTTTTAGTGGCTATAGAAAATTATAAAAGCTTTATTTCGAAAAATTATGAAATATATTTCATATCATTATTAATTACACTTTCAAATCAGTTAGATATATATAGTTAATTAGTTTGACAAGAACAAGCTATGACAAAAAAATCATCAATAGTGACGAGTTAATTACAAAATTTAGCCAAATTATAAGGGGTCATTATATTTTTGGATTCATTTACATATAAGTTATTAAAGAGCGTTTTGCTCATGAAACCGATGTGGCTTTGAGAAAGTAAAAAAAAATGCTTTGTAAAGATTACAATGTCATATACTCTCTGTGAAGTCTTTTCTTATCACAAGAAAAATTTCGCAAAACGTGAATTTGCTTTGCAGATATATGAAGAGTGAAGTGAATTTAAGCTTTTATGAAAATATACCTCTTTTCTAGCCTTTCCCATGGGTTGTCTATGAAAAAACCATTACTTCATTATCATTCTTTGGTTTGCAGTTTATTCGTTGTCTCTGTTGAGTATCTTGCTTCTCTTCCTTTATTTTCCAAATGAGGGTATAATAGAGAACAACAATGAAAAAAAGGCCTAGCTGCTTGTATAAAGAAAGATCTAAAAATATAAATGTGCTTCTTATAGAGCGAAACTTGTAATTAACCCGTCTAATACATTTAACGGAAAATTAGAAAATTGATCTACCAAAATCAAAATTATTAGAAACCTCAGCATGTTTTTTTTTATAAAAATAAAAAGAGTTGAGGTGATTTCTCTCATTTGTTTACAGGTCAAATAGACTAATGATGGTCAATGCAGTTTAAGGTTTGTTTTGAAAAATCCAGTAAAATTAATTTTATTAAAAAAAAAAAGTCGTTAAACTTCCTTTTAAATCCAACAAAGTCATTTTGAGCGATAGAGTAAGAAAACTACACCAAAATAATAACAGTCATAATCACACAAAAGGATTAACTTGTTAGTATAATATGACAATCACTCACTTGACATGTAATTACTAATAAAATTAGGCTTAATACATTTGGAGGTTTAAGCCTCTTAAACTTGGACTAAAAAATATATATTGACTTCTTGAATTTACATAGTCTCATGAACTCTATCAATTTGTTTAAAGCGACATAATTAAATTTTTCGTCCATATAAATTGTAATAACATTTTATTCAAGTTTAAAATGGTGAATATATGAGTATAAACAAGTTTAGAATGTTAATATATCACTATAAAAAAGTTCATGAAGTTAGACGCAATACTTTATAATTTAAAAAATGAATATGTACTAGGAACAAAAATTTTGGAACAAATTTAAGAGAGTAATGATATATTAAAATTATTACTACCATTGGTCCTACCTTTATTTACATGGATGTAGGATCTTGTTAGGCCATAGAGGGGTACTCTCAACCCCATAGCCCAATGTGCCCCTCACAGCCCACGCCCTCTACTTGGGTTTTGTGCAAACTATCTGCGTTTAAGAGAATAATAGTAACATGGTAATTTTCTTGATTAGATAGCTAATCTCCCTTCATTTTCTTAATTGACTAATCTTTAATACACATGCTACATGTGGGAGACCGTGTATTGGTTCCCTTAAACTTGATTACTCTTCAAAATTTTGATTAATTCAAGGCTATTAAGCAACCAATCAACATACTCCTTATTTATTTGTTCAAGATTATAGTAGTAATCAATCAAGCTGACGGCAAAACAATCCAAGCATAGCAACAAAACTATCCTAATTTACATCTCCAAATATGGAATCCCTAACCACTAGTACTAATCCTATTCCTACAAATTAAATACTACCCCTCTAACTATCCCTACTGAATCTTCCCATTAATTAATTTCTACTCATTTTAGCTAATCTTGTAGACTACATGTAGGGTTGTCCCAACATTTAACAAGTTAATAAGTCCAGCTAAGGTTTTTTTCCTTTTTCTTTACCAACGTGGCAACCCATTGTCATGGAGACAAGGATTGTTGTTTATTTATATAGATAAGTGCGTAAAAACTATAATTAAGCATTAAATGTGTGATTAGTAGGTGGATGGCTTTATTCTATTAATGCCCTAACAACATTTTCTTGTTTGCAAGGAATAATTTCTGCTGGTTGTTCTAAATTTTCAATTTATTCGCGTTATTAGTGTATGGTATGATTTGTGAGTGGCGTTCATTTAGTCGATAATTGACCAAATACAATTTGGTCAATCACCAATAGATAAGAATCTAAGGATGAAAATTTAAACCTAATGAAATCACATATTTTACTTTAATTATAAATATTGTTTCTTGTTTTTTTATTATACTTTAAATAGTCTCGAATCAAAACATGTCGTTTTTAGGTGATTTCATTAAGTTTTAATCTCCATCTATAGATTCTAATCTAATGGCGACTGACTAAATTGTGTTTCATCAGTTATTGAGTAGGTGAGCACCATTATATAATTTGTCATATGATTTTTTTTAAAAGATATGTTTCCATTCAATGCAAAATGAAAGAAACAATAGAAGAAAAAGAAAAAAGAAATACAAAATAGAATGAAGGTGAAGAAGCTTACAAAGTGTGATATATCTGAACTTATTCTGAGCCAGGTCTAGCTCATCCTCTTAGACGTTTTTTTTTCGAGAATTCAAATATTGGAATCTTAAATCAAGACCGTGAAATCCCAAAACTAAATATCTTAAGGTTTGCGTGGACTACTCATGGAGCTCCAACCAATCAGCATAGATGAACTTTTGAGATTAAAGTAGAAAACACACAAAAGGAACGAGTTAGTAATCCGAGTGGAACTATTTAAAGGCACTTAGACGACCTTAGACGACCTCTTTCCAGCTTATAAAAGGCCACATTTTTCACTTGCAATCAATATATAATTTTTATATGACGGAGAACGTAGCAATTGCTACACATTTGAACGAGTTTAACATAACAATCTCTAAATTAAGCTATGTAGAAATTAATTTTGATGATAAGGTGTTAGCCCTAATTTTGTTTGTCTTTTTACCAAAGAGTTGGAGTGTTACAGTTATTGCTCTTAGTGCCTCAACGGGGAAAGAAAAGCTTAGATTTGACGATGTCAGGGATTTGATTATAAGCGAGAAGATACAAGAAAGAGTCATTATCGACATCACGATCAACTTTACATACAAAGTCGAGGTAGGTCATATAATAGATCAAAGCAGAATCGTGGCAGGCCACAGTCAAAAGAGAGAGAGAAATCTACCAAGGACAAGAGCCACATCCAGTGTTGAAATTGTAATTAGAAGGGTCATTACAAGAATCAATGTACGACACCACTGAAGCAAAAGTCTGTGAATTTGGTAAGCGAATATTATGCCGATGCGTTAATTCTCAGTGATTCAACATAGGGAACCACATCATGAGTCCTGGTTTTGATCGTGAACAGTCCTACGGAGTCTTGGGTGTTAAGACTTTGGAGCTTTGTTTCACTCATGTGGAACTGCAAATTTGATGGAACATTATACCCTTAGAAAATTTGAAAAGGTTTATCTTGCTAATGATGAGCCTTTGGAGATTATAGGGAAGGGAGATGTTTCAATCAAGACATCAAATGGATCAGTGACAAAGTTGTCTGGTGTAAAGCATGTTCCTGATTTGAAGAGAAATTGTGTGTCAGTTTGGAAATTGGATGATGAGGGTTATTGCGTAGTATGTATTCACATGTGGTGGCTGGAAAATCACGAAGGGTTCCATGGTGGTTGCTCGTGGTGAGAAGGCTGGGTCATTGTACATAACTAACAACATTTCAAAGAGCATTGATGCAGTCAGCGATAATATTGATGCAGTTAGCGAGAAGATCGAAGCAGATGTATGTCAACATCGCTCACATATGAAAAAGGGATGAAAGTGTTGTGTTCGAAGGGTTTGTTACCAGGTTTGAATTCTACTGATCTTAGACTATGTGAATATTGTATCTTCTGGAAGAAAAAAAGGTTTGGCTTCTCAAAATGTGGCAAAACTTTGAAGAAACAGAAGTTGGAGTTAGTACACAGGGATCAATGAGGTCATGCACCAATGAAATCCCTAGGTGGAGCGTTGTACTATGACGACTCCATTAGGAAGGTATGTGTTTATTTTCTGAAAAAGAAATTTGATGCTTTCGATTCCTTTAAAAGATGGAAGGCCCTGATTGAGACTGAGACAAGTTTGAAAATGAAGTGTTTCAGGTCAGATAATGGTGGAGAATATGAGCTTAGGTAATTCAAGCAATTATGTGTAGAGAATGGTATTTGCATGGAGAAGACACTGAAAGGCAGAGAATGGAGTTGCAGAAATTATGAACATAACTTTTTGTGAGCGTGCTAGAATGATGAGGTTGAAGAAGTCCCGACTACCAAAAACGTTCTGGGAAAAAGCAGTTAACATTGCGACATTCTTGATTAATAGACGGTCAGCGACTCCTTTGTAGAATGACATTCTGATTAAGTTTGGAGTAGTAAGCAGGTAAATCTGTCCTTTGTACGAGTGTTTAGATGTCATTCTCATGTTCATATAGCTCTCATTGAGAGAAGCTAGTTAGATGCAAAGTTAGTTAAGTGCACGTTTATTGGATATGACAAAGATGATTTCGGATATCAATTCTGCGATAATCAGAACAAGGCTATTCGCAGTCAAGACGTTGTATTCAACAAGCATGTGATGTACAATGACAATTTGGGAGCATCTAATAGTTTAGATTTTCATAGGTCGGTTGGGATTCCTTGGAGGGTTAGCTCCAATAAGAGTATAAATATGTCTCTTATACATGTAATCTGTTTTCCATTCATCCTAGTAAATATCCTAGTTCGGTAGTGCCCTCAGATGTAGTAATTCACATTGAGTGTCAAACTAGGTAAACAATTCTTGTGTGTTTTGTTTGATTTCGTTTATCGTAATTGCATTAGATCCTAACATTTTCTTGCGACTAGATACCCAACATCCTAAATTGCATTCTCATTTTGACGACATCCAAATCTCTATACTAGAAATTCTAGGATTTCTTAAAGTTACTAAACTCCAAAAGTTGTCATTTTCTAAGGAGAGTGTATTGAATTTATATTCTAATGGATTTTAAAAGTCTTGATGCATTCAATTTAGATTTGAAGAGAATCATTAAAAGTCTAGGTGTATTAAACAAAGATTTTAAACAACTTTTTAAAAATCTATAAAAATTTGGGTGTATTCAATAATGTATTCAAAAAGTTCTTAAACAAAAAATTTAGGGAAAAGTACAAAAATAAACCTTGTGGTTTTGACGATTTGCCAACATAATCTATGTGGTTTGAAAATTTGCAAACAAGTACCATGAGGTTTAAACCGTTAGCAAAATCGGTCTAATTTCCAAAACAGTGTTAAAATTTGTCGTCGTGGCAAAAAGAGTTATAATTCATGGAGGGTATTTTTGTCCATTGAAAAAAATAACTCATAAAACATTACATATTCTCTCTTCGCATTCCTCTATTCTCTCAAAGATCGTTCAAAGTTAGACATTTTTTGTGAATCAAAAATACAAAATTCGGTACGTCAACAACTTTCTGAACAATTTCATATGAAATTTTCGAATAAAAAAAAAACATAAAATGGACAAAAAGATTTCTCTAAGAAATATTAATCTTTTTGTCACGTCGACAAATTTTAACGCCGTTTGGAAATTAGACTAACTTTGCTAACAGTTCAAAACTCATGATACCTGTTTGCAAATTTTCAAAACACATAAATTATGTTTGAAAATCACTTAAAGCATTAGGTTTATTTTTGTACTTTTCCTAAAAATTTACTAGAATTTTATAAATTTTAAATGATTTGTATGATTTCTAAAAAAATTCTCCCCAAATTTTAAATGATTTATAGGATTTACCATATTCATAATTTTTCATGTTTTGTCAATTACAAAATTGATAGTTATTTACTTTCATATTGGACATGCTAAATAAGTTTTTCAATACTTTGAAAACAATTTCATACATTCTGGTTATTTATTGTATTATAGGCATAATTTATTTATTTTTGGCAACTTTCACAAAACAGGACTTTAGCGAGTTTTCTGAGAATTATATCGGTAACATTGACATATTTGCTAATCTTCATCGAGTCAAATGCACCAATGGTCACTCAACTTTGCTTGTTGTCTCAAAATGGTCATTCGACTTCAATTTGTCTCAATAAAGTCACTCAACTTTGAGTTTTGTCCCAATTAGGTCATTTCATCAACTTAAAAATTAATTAAATACCAAAGTAGTGATGTGGCTGCCATGTTGGCATAAGTCAACTTTTGACCGTTGACTTTGACCATCATGTGGCGGCCACCTAGGTGCCACATGTCGTAAAATTTTATTTTACATCTAGGTGGCTGCTACGTGGCAGTCAAAGTCAACGGTCAAAATTTGACTTGTGCTGATGTGGCATCTACATCACTATTTTGGTATTTAATTAATTTTTAAGTTGATGGAGTGACCTAAATGAGACAAAACTCAAAGTTGAGTGACTTTATTGAGACAAATTGAAGTTGAGTGACTATTTTAAGACAAGAGACAAAGTTGAGTGACCATTGGTGCATTTAACCCAATCTTCATCAGTTAAGAAGCCGTGGTGGGTCTTTTACCTAAACTAACCAGTTCCAAGAGGACATAATTTGGTATGGGCTAGATAGAGCTCTAGTAAACGAAGAGTGGATTGATCGTTTTTGTTTTTGTTTAATTTGCAACTACTGGATATGAATAACTACACAAGAAAAAAAGAACAAAGCATTAGAATAGATGTATTCATGTATGTGTGTATGGAGCGGTATCTGTGAAATTGATGGGTCATGGTGACTCAACATGTCTAGTCGTAGGGATTCTAACAGCGTGTTGGAGATTATTTTTTATTTTATTTTTTTGAAAAAATTAGGGGTTTCTATGGAGAGCGGACAATTGTGAGGAAAAATCTAGGGGTTCCGGGGATTTATGAGGAGTTGAGGAATATCAGGGAGAACTAGTATTTCGTTTTCAGAAGAATGAGCGATGAATGAAAGTTAAAAAATATAGCCCTCATGACTTTATAATGTGTCTTTCCATAGGTTTAAGGATGAAAAAGGCAGAAGCTAATAGATCTACAACAATTTAGTTTTGAGAAATTAGCGTTGAAGTGATCGAATTGAGCAAGCATCAAAGCTAGATAATAGCATTGTTGATAGAAATGAACTAGTTATCTTAATAAATTGTGTATTCTGCACATAGACACGTTTTAAATGAGTAAAAACAAATAAAATATGTGTATTGTTAATTAAATGAGTAAAAACAAATAAAATATGTGTATTGTTAAAAATTGATACGATAAACCTCTTATTCTAACATTTTTGCCATTAAAGCACTTCATATGGAAAAATTGAAGTATTGATTATTACTCAATTTCGTTGATTACACTGATTGAATAAATTTACCAATCATATGACATGAAACTTGATCATGGGTGAAAATGAAGGATAAGAATAATAAATAACATATATGAATCTGGACATAAATAAATGTTTGTTTTAGGGTTAGAGTGCATGAAAAGTAGGTGACTGTTTTAGGAACATTAAATATGAAGGGTCATGGTCTCTCTCTCAATTCCAAGTCCACCCTAAACTACTATAGGATACAAATAAATAGTAGAGGATTGTGAAGGGATGTAGCAAAAATTTAAGAGAAATGTCCATTGGGACCCCTATGCTTCAATGGTTAATGTTTGAGTGAAAGAAGGATTCTCTCATTTCAAAAAATTTCTTTTTGTTAGTAATATTATTATACTCAATTTTTCTCAAAAAAAAAAAAATATTATTATACTCAATATATGTATAAATTATTATCATTAGAATTGGTATCTATGAGGACAACATTTATATAATTGGGTTTCAATAAAGATATCATCAATTTTATGATTCCCTCATCTTTATTTTTAGTACTTGTTGTACCTTATCCTATAGCAATTTGCCATGTGGGATTATGTGAAATTGTAGCCCTCTGATTATTCCCCAAATTGGATCTAAACCATTATAACCAACTTCATTATTATTAGCACAACACTTGCATCTTTCTTTGATTTCCTATTTTCATCTCTCTTCACATGCCCTCATTTAGGTTTATGTTTAATTATGTTTCTCCAATAATGGTCCGCAATAAATAAGCCATGGAGTATATTGGTATATCTAAGAAAATCTCTGCCTTCAATACAATCATGTCAAAATGAAATAAAAGATACAATTATAATTATTTTGCACAATGGAGTACATAATTTCAATTCAGAACTAGCTTTTGCATGTATTATCCAAAATTAAGTGTCAAAAAGACAGTCAAAGGATGATGTTTGATTTATTATACTTTTAGCAAAGTACCCCCCCAACTGAATTAGGAGAGGATAATTCTATTTTCTTTCAGTTTCTTTTGCTTTTTCAGCCTTTAAAATCTCCAACTCCATCTCCCTCAACCTATCCTTTCTCATAGATTTCATAACTGCTTCATCAATTTAGTATTTCACATTAGTGACCTTTTTCCATTTACCTTTAAATTTTTGGTATTTGACTCGGGCATTAAATCTACATCGATTGTATCTAAATGTTTGCTCGTTGAAGTAACCAAGCGAAAAGAAAAAGGGAAAAGAGTAAAAAAGTAACTCAAAATTTGAGAATTTTCTCTTTCGTTTATGGCCAACCTATGGACCTCTTCTACCTTTTAAAAGAGCTTCTATTAAGGGCCATTTGGAGGGCCATCCATAAATAAGGTCCGCCTATGAATTAAGAAAGCTATGAGTTTCTTCACTAAAAAAAAGAAAGCTAGGAGTTTGACTGTGAATGTACTTGTCTTTCTTCTTCTTCATTGTTTAACTTTCCACGTATCTCCTTCTCCATAAGAGTTGCTAGATGCCCTCCATTTGTCGATACCGGATTGCAGTTTAATATCACCATAGATAAAGGACCCATTCCTGATTGAAGCTACTTAATGTAACTGTGGTTTCTGTACGCTAACACTTCTAATTTAAAGGCATTGACTTGTTCTTAGTAGTAGTATTATTGATGTGAAGGTTTTACTTGGGGGGTAGAATTACATTCACCTAAAATTCACTATGGTTTCAGTTTCTCTCATTTTCACTGACCTGCCAAATATCTTATCACCTGTTTACTAGCTCCTCTTATCCTCTTCCTATGGCTCATCATCCTATCAAATCATCTAGTATTTTGTTCAATCATAACAGCAATTTATTCTATCTTCCTACTAATGCTTATTAACTATTATACATCCCGATGTGTTTTCAGTACTATGATTCTTCCATGCCACATACCCTTATTAGATACAGTCCCTCCATATTTTAAATTTTGATACATTTGTCACACGGAAAGTTCATATATGTTGCGCGGAAACAGAGAGAGATACGGGTACGGAAACAGATTGTTGTTTCTAAAAAACATAAGAATGGAAACGTAAATGTCAAAAATTCAAGGACATATTTACAAATATTAAATGTATAATAGTAAGAAATTGGTACGTATATTCTACAAATGATTACAATATTCGGCAAAAAATAGAACTAAAGTTGTTGTACATCATCATCAATTAAAATGTTTAAGCAAAAGTGGAAGTTTCAATTGCCTAGTCATAGTCAACATTGAAATTCAATTGAGTTTACTAGCAGAAACGGCTTCCTGACCAGAAACAAGTTTCCGATTGTCAATATTTATTGAAACATGCCCGGAAAGTATTGTATAGGTTTCTGGGAAGTTTCCGTTTCCAAAACGGTACGGAAAGCAGAAATGCTACCTGATAGGAGTTTTCATGCAACATAGGGTCATATGTATATGTAGGCAGGGAGAGACATAGGAAGCTTTCCTGGTTATTTTTAATAAATAAGTCAAGTTAGAAGAGATTTAAAGTCTACTATTAAAATGATCACTTAGCTACTAATACGTTAGACTTTAGCAACAATTTCATCAACAGCAACAGAGGAGTTACAGAGTACCAAAATTGTCAAAATCCAAGAAGCTATCACAACACAATCCTTTAACTGAAACAGTTTGCTCTGGCATTATTGCTATGAGATGTCTACAAAAATGTCCTTTACTGTAAAATAGCAAGAATTTTTTAAAGTTGAGCAAAAAAAGGAAATAAAAAGGATCACATCACACTCTCTTTTGAATCAGGAGATCAGCATCACATAAGCCGAAAGGATCCTTTAACAAAACCGAAAGTAAAAATTCCAATTCCATGCTATACATGAAAAAATGACCACAATATTTCACTCCAAACATGATTGAGATGGAATAAAGACACAACTCTCACAGTTCAATATGGTGTTCTATTTTTCTCATGGATAGTTCCATCATTAAAAGAAACAAACTAAATCACACTCTCTAAACCTTCCCACAATTAGCTAGTCGTAAAAATCCGGTACAAGTGGGTTAATTAGAAGGTCCGCTGCAGAGTACGACTCATGACTGTTTCTCGTTTATGTTAGCAATTCGAGTACGACATTTGAGCAATTAGTGACAAGTAACTTTCAAATGGTTAGTCATTCATAAATGCAGAAATCCATGGATGGGCAATAAAAGAAGACGACATTCTATGATTCTGGCTCTCTCACATGGCCAATCTTTAATTCTTGACATCACCATCATCAACAACTTAAATATACGACAAATAACTCCATAAATGGTAGGTTAGCATCAACTTCCATTAACCAAATTTATGCATCAGTAAAATGTTTCACCACCGGATTTTGCTATCAACGGGTCCATTTTGCACAAATTTTGGTAATAATATGCCAAAAATGCAGACTTTCAAAGTAAAATCACATAATAACAGCAAAAAGCGTAATTCGAAACCATTAACTTTACTTACACGGAAATGCAAAATCATAGCGGTTACGCGCAAGCTTAATACATTGCAACAAGTGGAGGATCTCAACATTGGGATCTCGTTCAACGACAACATCAGAGACAGTAATCTGAACAATACCTCTATAGCTAGTGATCCTACCGCGAACCCTAGCAACATTACCAATGTGAACGAGGGAAGCAAAGTGATCGGCGGTGTCAGCAATTAATCGAACATCTGGGGGGTTGCGACGAAAGAAGTAAGGAGAAGTGCGTTGGTTGAGCCAAAGAAGGCAGGTAACACAGGCGGTGCTGTCATCGATGATGAATTTGAGGAATTTACCGGGTTTGTGGTCTCGGGAGACAACAGTGCCCAGAATTTCGACACGGGAGAGGGTTTTGTCGTGGCGAGAGAATGAAATCGGGTCTGAAGAGGAATGTGATGGGGTTTGGGTTAGGGTTAGGAGGTCGGACGACAAGAGTTTTACATGTGTGTTGTATAGACTTCGGTCCATCTTTGATTCATTTCTGATTTTCATCTTTTTCAACTGTCAATTTATATGTTTGGCGGGAAAAAGTTGGGCGCTAAGGGGAGGGCAACATTTGAACTTTTGTTTAAAGAATTTTATTTTTTAACGGACCAAAGTTCATATCACTGTCAAACTCCGGAATGGTGGACTCACCTGCAAAACGCACACCCATGTAAGTTCGGGCTATTAGGGCGTAAGTGCGGATCGAACTCGCAATCCTGTTCGTAGGCACCTACGCCAAATCCGTGCAGGTAAAGAAATATTTACAAGAAATCCAATTTAAGGGATTTCATTATTTCACCATTATAATTAGATTAAAGGTTACTGATGGAGAGACAGTATTAATAGATTCTTGTTGTCTCCAATCTACATTGCTCAATTGTTTGAACAAATTATTTTCTCTTAGTATCATTCATGTATATTGGGATAAGATTTCTTTTTTCTCTAATCTATTTTTTCCTAGTATATAGGACTCTTGTAACTGTTCCTAATATACATTTGTGTATCTGGTTTATTCATTATTTCAATCATTTCTCTTCCTAATAAAGGAATTTTACTATTGACCAATTTTGATGGATCCAACTTATAAAAATAGAAAAATATATTAGTGCATTTGAAAATTAACCGGTGTATGGAAAATATGTATATAATGTCATGTATCCATTGATTGGTTACATTGGACCTAGAACATAATAGTATCACAACTTAAATTTCAATTCATTTTCCAACTTACATGGCTCTCAACGTACTATGCTTACCGACAATGCTAGATCCCAATTTCTTCTCCAACCTGCATGGCTCTCAATGCACAGGCCTTCATCTTGTTGCCATATCAACGCCATTCATTAGACTTCAATATGTAATCAGATTATCCTTTCATTTTTGTTGACTCTTTTTAAAGCAAGTTGATTTGTCTAGATCAATTTTACCCATCACATTTTTCTAAAGTGGAGTTTCTTTTACTTAAGGATCAACTTCAAACTTGCAACTTTGTACATGAGACCCGAAAGCCAGTTTTTAGACCTTAATAGGAATTCAAGAACTTGCAAAAGTTCATCGTGGTAGGAAAACTGTATTATGTCCTATGAGTTATTTGCTTCTTAAGATAGCTATGCTTTAACATATTGTAACACATATATTGAAAGTGTAAACTGCATATCAATGAAGACTGCTATGCAATCGCTTGGAAGACGATTTTTCGAACAAATATTTGGTTATATATATTCAGCGAGAAAAATTTAACAATTTCATAATATTTGACGCCATTTGCTAATCCAACACAACTTATGCGGATAAAACATAAATCTGGCGTGTATTAGTTGTTTGGATGCCACAACTCTTAATTTAACTCCAAGCCATACATAATCCTTGCATATGCTTAACTTTGAAAGTATAATACATAAGCCGATAAGCGTAAAACAAATCATGGTCTCTTCCTCTACAACTTAATAGTACAGCAAACAACATTAATGAGTTCAATATGCATCTCTTGCTTGAAAGGCTCATCCAACCATGGTGCGCTTTCGACCCCTTTGACGAACTGAAATACAAGAGATATAAAGCATATCACAACTCCTCGTGTAGAGTATACGCAAAGCTGCTAGTTTGGGAAATGAAGGTAGGTTAGGATTCAATGAAATTTAATAACTTAATATGACTATATTCTGTAAATAGCAAGAGTTACTCTTCATCATTGATCCTCACATGTATCTTCAGAAAGGTGGTCTTCTTTAGAAAATAATTTTGCACAAGGGGTAATTTACACTTGCACTACCACACAGAAGAAATTAACAAACAGGGTGGTATGGTGAAAGAAGAAAAGGAGATCATACATCAAGAAATTACGTAAAAGAACATTGATAAATGTCGACATTTCAAATAAAAATCTCATGTAGAGAAAGAGTCATTTCTTGGCTTAAATAAAAAACATTCAATTATTTAATTGAAGCAACTTCAAATCTAAACCAAAATATACCCTTCCATAACCGTGGCAGCCTTCCCTCGTAGCAGCACTCTCTGGTTTGCCTCGTCTAAATGAATATCTAATATTCCGACTCTGGGTGATGCATGATCAAAACAAACAAAGCAAAACACTTGTAATGTCTGCACAGAGGGAGATGGATGGATGGATGGAGAGAAAATACCTGATATGCCATAAGATCACACTTCCCTAACTTTTTGCTCCAGTAGGTAGCTAAAGCACAATGTGCACTCCCGCATATAGGATCCTGAATCATTCAAGCATTTATCAGTTCCGTTTATCTCACCATTCATTCACACAAATGCCTACACCCTCCAAGACCCAGCAATTAAAAGTTGCACTCAGAGGTTGGAGAAAGCCAGGCAAGAAATTAAAAAAGAAAAATCAGAGGAAAGGATTTGATGTTCAAAGAATTCTCGTGGTCAAGGAACCAGTTGACTTAAAAGTTCAAGTTGATAGGTAAAATTAAGAAATAACTTTTATTATTATTTCTAACTGCCCTTTTCATGCATATTTCCCCCTAGGCTTAAAATGTGTACACATAGGCTCTACCATGAGTTCAAATTCAACAATGAATCTTCCTACCAAAATTTGAACCCCTGAATCTGAGATAGCTTTCGTCTTTCATTTCTTCATTATGGAGGCTTTGCTACCTTGTAAGCAGACTAGCTCATTATAAAGATGTGTTCCATGGAGAGAAACATAAAGAATATGATAATGAAGTGTTTCACATGAATTAGAAATGTAACTATTTGAAGAAGAGCTAGAGTGGAAGCAATATGTTAATGAATTTAGTCGTGACTTGGAGGTGCAAGTATACCGTGATGAGCAAGAAGAGAATGATTTGAAGCACAAAAACACTAGATATGGGAAAAAAAAAAAACTGTCTCATCAGACGTTTCAGAGCATAAAAGCACCTGAACACCAAAGTTCACTGATTGTGGAGAAAAACTTCAATCAAATTATTTTACTAAGGACCCAATATAAGGTGCAATGAAGGAGTATAAGGTTGTTGTTTAGATGACGAGGACAAGAGAGTTCTGGTAACAAATATGCTTAGTTTTGTTGACAAGAGGGTTCAGGCAATTATTTTTGTGGACTCCAATGTGATTCGTGTTTCATGATTGGTTGACTGGATATGATTGTGAAGTTACTATGCTTTCTGGTTTGGTAACTTGTGAAGCTGAACGCCCACGAGTCAAAAGAATTAAAGATGGCTCATTTCTTAGTATAAAATCTAGGAATCCTACAAAGCCTGAATTAGAGGCATACTTGCACAAAATTTGTAAATCTGGGTATTTTCACTGTGGGTGATATAATCTTGGACAGAGTTGGTGAATACTCTAAGGCCACCATTTTTTCAGTTTGGCCTATGCTTTTAGATTCCCTGAAATATTTTCTAGTGAATTTTCAGAAACACATGCTCATTGGGAGGTTGCACGATCTTTATAGTTAGTGTCGAGGATTTCTTTCATTTACATTCCTTGAATACTATGAAAGGAAAAATTCTTCCAACTGAATCAAATAAACTCGAATACCATTAGCATAACCTGGATAACATTAATCCCAAATTTGGGACAGAAGAATCGACTGTAAAAATCAAATCCAGACTCAGATGGAGCAACCCCAGAAACAATCACACCCCTTCCAGGAAATTTAACGATTTCATCAAGCTGTGGCTGTATTTCCGTGACAGCTTTAGCTGATGGCAGAACTACCTGCAGAAATTGCAAACTTCCTAATATAAGTCCATATAAAATCCACAAACACCTTTTACATGCTATGGCCACCATACATAGATCATGAGAATTATTGATGTGACAATACATGGCATTTGTGAATCATGATTAGCATATATTACTCTCTCAAGAAGTTAAGATAATGTTCAACTCAGAAAAAATAAATGGGACAGGAGATCTTACAAGGAGGTCATCTGAAGTAGTAGTCCTGATATCAATTGCGGAAGCACCATTCAAGGCTTTAGAGATAGTTGCCAAATCAACAGAGTTGGATTCAGCAGTTGAGACAGAAGGGAAGTTCAATTCGATAAGAAAGCAGTCTACTGCTTGGCTATTTTGATTGCTTCAAACATCAGTTTTGCTAATTTGAGGGACCTTCTTAGCAGTTAGAATCCTGGATAGCGTGTCAAACTCAATAATGTTAGAATGTACCAGACCATTAGAAAAAAGTGTGTGAGCAGCTGCTAACGTTGCGTGTCCACAAAGCTTAACCTTCAGAGAATAACTAAATCATAAACAGAGAATGAAGGCAAAACCCAATTAAAATGGAAAGCAAAAATAGCAGTACCTCAGTAACAGGAGTAAACCACCTTAGACTGAATCTCGGAGTTGAGTTGGTAGTAATCCGAGTCAAGTAGCATGTTTCAGAAATGTTGAACTCAGCAGCCACAGCTTGCAGCCATTTCTCATCTTTATCTTCCTCCAGAAGGCATACGGCTGATGGGTTTCCCTTGAAAGGAGAATACGTCAACGCATCCACTTGATTACAACTCAAAAATCTGCACATGTATTTTACTACAGAGATAATAAAAGAGATTGAGCAAGGAAATACCACAAAATATTTAACTGGTTGCTTTCCCATGCTGTACGAATTGATCAGAATTTGAGAGGTTGCAGCAGCAAGTTACAATATTTAACTTTTCAAAGCAAGTTGATTTGTCTAGATCAATTTCACCCATCACATTTTCCTAAAGTGGAGTTTCTTTTACTTGAGGATCAACTTCAAACTTGCAACTTTTTAAATGAGACCCGATAGCCAGCTTTTAGACCCTATGAATTATTTGCTTCTTAAGATAGCTTTGCTTTAACATGTTATAACACATATATTGAAAGTATAAACTACATATCAATGAAGACTGCTATGCAATCGCTTGGAAGACGATTTTTCGAACAAACATTTAGTTACATATAATCAGCGAGAAAAAATTAACAATTTCATAATATTTGACACCATTTGCTCAATCCAACACAACTTGTGTGGATAAAACATAAATCTGGCGTGTAGTAGTTGTTTGGATGCCACAACTCTTAATTTAACTCCAAGCCATACATAATCCTTGCATATGCTTAACATTGAAAGTATAATAAATAAGCCGATAAGCGTAACAAACAAATCATGTTCTCTTCCTCTACAACTTAATAGTACAGCAAACAACATTAATGAGTTCAATATGCATCTCTTATTTGAAAGGCTCATCCAACCATGGTGCGCTTTCGACCCCTTTGACGAACTGAAATTCAAGAGATATAAAGCATATCAGAAGACTGAAAAAATTCAAATGAACACAAAAATATACCAAACAGGGAGTATACATAAGAGACGTACCTTGTGCTAGCTTGTTCATAGTGGATGACCATTGCTTCGAGGATTTCCTATATGCAGCAAGTATTCGGTCCATCTATACCACAATACAGGTTATCAGGAGCCAAATTCTAGTTCAGGATGTTCCACTTTCTTCCAAGTTTCAAACCAGTTTTGTGAACCAAATTATATCTTCTAACAATTCTCATCATATTCCAAACCAAATAATGCTATCAAATTATTACAGCTGTATCCATAGGCATATCATACTAACATTACATTTTGAGCTGGATTTCAGTTTGTTTCTGTATTTCATTAATTTATATTTGATCTGGAATTTCTGTAGCTATCAACAATCTAACAGAGTACAAGTGCGTGACAGTACAATGATCAAACTTTTTCTTTCTTGACTTACCACATTCCCACAGGAAGAATGCATCGAAAGCAAGGCTCGCTCTAGCACGTATAAGTCGACTGCCTTGTCTTCAGGAAGGGTTGAAGTGAAGCTCAGACCAAAGTCAATAAGGACCTAAGAAACGAGTATTTTTTAAGTGTGATGCTTACATAAGATAACAAGAACACAAAATGGAAGACAGTTTACTCCTCCCTCCGGAATAAAAGGGCATCAAACAAAACAACTTACCAGTTGATTGGTACTACTTCGGATTAGCATGTTTGAAGTGGTCAAGTCACCATGAATGAGGCCACCATCATGTAGTTTTCCGATTGCATAACCAATCTGAATCGCAATATCATCTAATCGTTCCTCCACAACACCATGTAATCCAAATTCAAGAAAAACATCCTTGATAGAAGGACCCTCGACATACTCAAATGTGAGGGAATGCAGCAAAGGGTCCACAGCATAGAGCACTGGAGTAGAAACTCCAAGTCGTCTTGCTTTCGTCGTGCACCTAGCTTCCTGCTCCCAATGGTTAATTGTGAAAAAAGGTACAACCAAACAAAAAAAAAGAAGCCGCTTTCATAAATTTATAGCGAAAAGCAAAGAAAAGAGGTAAGATAAAGAACTGACAGCATATAAGCGCTTGAGTGTAAGTTTAGAATCCAAAGATGGATGCCTATACTTCTTGGAGAAGCGCTCCTTGATGATAGACCGCCTTCCAACAAAATTTGACTCGAAAACTCTCTGAAAGAGAACACATGAGCATAAATTGGAAGGTGGAATTTCTAATAATATAAAAAAGTGAATATTTTATACAGATGAACCATTCAAAATAAGTTTACTAAAAAATAGGGCAAAATGAGGCAGTTTGAAAACCATTTGCAACATAAATTAATCGGCGTGCGAGTGTCACTTAGTGGCCGGTCCTAAACTGCGTAAAGGAGGAGGGTCGCGGCGGCCAGTGTGAAACATAGCCACATCTTATGAGATGAACCAAAATCATCCAAAAAACTGAAAGCTAAAAATAGGATTGAGAATTCCCAAAAAAATAAGAACTAGACGTGATAAGAAAACTTACGGCTTCAGCGCCTTGCTTAATGAGAACAAGGGAGGCATCTTTGACATCTGAATTGATTTCCATGCTGTCAAATTAATTACAGAGTAACAAAAAAAGTTAACACAAGGATTCCTCCCTAGATGCAGCTTCATTCTATGGTTGGCAATGCATAATCGTTTACTTGTAAAGACTAGAGTGTTTAAAATGAAGATTATGCAGGATGAGCTTTACTGTTTGTGGCTAAATGAAAAAGAAACAGTAGACAATTTGTTCTTTGATTGTATTGTCACTAAGCCCATCTGGGCTATTATTGCTGCCAAGTTTATGCCTGTTAGTAGCAAGATGAAATGGAGAAGGATAGTAAGGTGGTTGTGTCGAAAAGAATCAGCTTTGGCTAAACTTGGTCGGATTGTTTTCTCTGCAGCTGTTTACCATCAAGCTTTGTATGCAGGGTGATGAGTTTAATGGATCTGTGGTTCTTAGACAGATTTCAATTTATGTGAAATTGAGAGTTTCTCAATATGAATTCTTGTAATTGGGATAATTTGGTTTTGAGGTGTTGGTGAGTTTTTTTTGTAATCTGATGTTGCTTTTGCTGCTGCTTTTATTAGTTGTAGTTGTGTATATTCTTGTTTGTTGAGCAATAATATTTCTTCTTTTATCAAAAACAAAAAAAAAAAACAGTTAACACAAGTAATATGGTTTAAGCAGAGGAAGAAAAAGTAGGATTGCACCTTCAACAAGAGCAGACAAAGGTAAATTCTTCTTCTTCTTCTTCTTCTTCCAACTTTCTCGGCCACCAATCAACACGCCGCCTTCCCTTCTGACTTGCAAATTTCAAGACCTAAAATTAGATATTAGAACAAATACAGGGGCGTTTTTGTAATTGTGCTATCAAACTTACCTTCTAACGCCGTGTTACCTTTTCAAATTAGAAACCCTAGTTCTTCTTGCTCTGCCCTTTGCTGTCTTCCTCTCTTTCTCAATCCTAACAGCTAATTGAGTGCTTTTGTTTGGGTTAGGGTTATTAAATCCAACCATGAAGAGGCCAATTTCGTGGAGCGATGAAGATGATGATGATGATGATGATTCTTCTTCGGATGAATCTTCTTCATCTCATTCAGATACTGATGCTGCAGATAAGACCAAAGCTAGCCGCAAAATCAAAGAGAATAATAATAAGAAGAAGAAACCTCAAGGTATTCTGTTGATTTTTCAATCATATTATCAACTTTATATATGAGAAAGGATAAAAGGTTGCTTATAAAATGATGAATAAATTTCTGTTAACCGAGTTTTTATTTGTCTGATCATCAAGAGCTAAAAAAAATCAGTAGATGAATGTCTTAAAAAGAAAGGTCATGTATTAAAAATGCACTAAAATGATCAAGGGCTTGATGATAATGGTGTTGGCCATGTTTGGATGTTGGATGTTGAATCATGTAACTGTATGCTGTCATTTGGTTTGTGGAACAGAATATGAACGAACAGAATATTCCGTAAACAAAAACCAACCAAAGCTAGGAATAGTATTCCGTGAACCATACGAGCCATATGAGAATTAATGAACAACTATGATTTTGTTGGCAAAATTATCTGCACAATACATCTTTCTTGACTTCTTTTCATTTTGCTGCATTAGCTTTTAGTTAGCCTCTTTATTTTCAAAATCTGTGTATGTTATAGGCAAGCTTGGGAAGCGGAAAAGTGGTGCTCTGGACTTTGATGCATTAAAGCGACATGGTTATAAAGGTGGTTTGTCGGTTCTAAATGTTCCGCAACCGAAAGATGTGGTAAAAGAAAATTGGACATGGTCTACCGGCGAAGATCATAAGAAGGTGAAGGAGGTTGAAGAAACTTACCAAGACCGACAAAAAACTAAAGCTGCATTGTTGGATGGTGAACTGCTCGCAAATGTCCAAACTTCGAGAGAGAAGAAAAGTGCATCCTTCTCACAGAAAGAGAAGAGGAAACGAGATCTTGGTCAAGCGAGTCGAGGGAAGAATTATGTTGAAGAAGAGAAACGACTGCTTAGAGAAAGTGGTATCTACTCCAGCTTTGATACATAATAACTAGATTCTACATTGTATGGTAGTAATTCGAAAAATATTATGAGTTGTTACTTGTTACATGTTGATTCAAGTTCAGTTTCCTCCTTTTGCTTGTCTGGATGGAATAGCTAAATGACCAAGTTGCTGGTATGATATAAATAGACGGTACGGTTTTTGTAACATAACTGTCCAGCCCTTGAACCATGTTAAATCAGCTTTGCAACTGGAGTATGGAAATTGCCTATTCCTGTCACTGCACCATAGATTGCATAATGCAAAGTAATTTTTGCAAAAAATTGTTGCATTACCTCTAGAAAATTTGAAAAATTTGTAAATTTCAGATATCAAATGCAATGTGTAAGTTGCCTTTGATATTTTGACGTTTCATTTAACTATTTATTATAAACTAAGGCAACCGAATTATAACAAGAGCGACATATCGTTGCGTTTTGGAACAATATTTGGTATTGCATTTGAAACATTTAGTCTAACACTTATTTTCCCTCCATTACTTCTATATACACTTCTAACACTTATTTTCCCTCCATATGTTTTCATTTCCCTCCATTATTTCTATATACAATTCTCATTTTCCACCACTAACTTTCTATTTCCCACCATTTTGATTAACTTGAGTTTATAGTAAAATTTTGACTATCTTAAATTAATACTATAGTACTCTTTTATGTTTTTGAGAATTCCCTCCTTTTTTATGGTAAATTAGTAAATAACTATAATACTTAATTATAGTGTGAATGAAATTTTTGTCATTTAAACATTTATCATATAGTATAATACCCAATTATTGTGCAAATAAAATTTTAGTCAGTTAAACATATAAAATAAGTGAAATTCGTTATTAATATTTATAAATTTCCCCGTTTCTGCTAATTTCGTCCCGCCTCTAATATTTTGGAAGTGAGAGCAGAAACGAAGTGATAGGAGCTAGCTGATTTGGGATTTTTTGCACAATTTCGTTATCTTAAAGGTATGTTCATTCCTAAGCTAATTAGCTCTCTAAGTTTTTGTGTCTGTAAATTGATTTGGTTTGATTACGTGCCTAAACATCTTAGCTTTGCTTTTGTGGATATTGATTCTATTATCCTAATTAGGTTATTCGTGCTCAGTTTATGTCAATTTTGATGGGAAATGCCACTAATTGCACATTTAATGAATTGATGATGCCATTGTTGTGATATATTATACCCGTGTTTGCATTTTCTCGTGCTTTCATGGGATTTTAGATATTCGTGTTTATTATACTCAACCGGAATGAAAGATTGAAGCTTTATAACTGATGATTGTAGATTTTTGATTAAGAGAATTGCAGATTTGATGCGAGAACGAGCTAATTAGCTTAAACAATTCTCAAGATCCCTAAACTTCCAACGCTTAGTTGCACAGCGTCTATTCCTTCTTTCTCTTCTTTTTCGGTATGAGTTTTCGCCTGGATTTTGTTTGATTATTGGTCTGCTTAATTGAGTAATTGTGTAATTGTGGGTGCTGCAAATTCGAAGATGTTCAGTGCTTGTAAAGTTATGATTTGTCTATCAAATGAAATGGAATCTTGCTTTTTGTGCCTGCCTAATAGGCCCTACAGAGAAAACAACTACATTTTGGGTGTTAGTTTTGTAGAAAATTTGATGAAACCCCATGGAAATTTTGATGTTTAATCTTTGGAGTACATTTGCTTTACATTTTGTATTAGATCATGATGAGTTTGGAAATAAAAGGCATTTGTTTTTGGCAGTACACGTTTATGTATTGAAGAGGAGCTAAGTATGGTTAATACATTATTTTGGAATAAATAACATGATAGTTTGGGTTCAGTAAACTTTGTTTGTCAAACTATGATCCATACAATTAACATTGCTCGTGACATTACAGAGCTGGTGCACCGACCACATTTCTGATTCTCAACATCCCCAAAGAATAACGAGTTATAGTCTACTGATTGAAGTTTGACTGTTAAGCTTGCGTTTTTTGTTTTGATATTTGCTTTTTCTTTGTGTTTTGTAAGTTTTCGTGTCTCTAAAACAGACCTGAACTTTTTGATCATAATATTTGGGACATTACAAAACTTGAAAAAGTTTGAATAAACCCACATGTAGTTGGGATTTTGAGAGTTGGAGAAAGCTTAAGAGATATATATTAGAGCTATTCCAAAGTCAGCCTATAGTTTGGGCAAACAGGGAGACTTTTTTGCAATACATAGAAGAAAAAAAATCAGTTATGAAACAGACCAATATGACAACTGTTTGAATGTATAGATTAGAACAATGCAACTTAACTTCTGCTAATTGAAGTGTTCTCTGCGATCTGCTTGTTTTAGAGGTGGAAATGTCAATTTCTTTGCTGAAATGCACAACTGATCTAGTTGCTAGATAAATTCCTGAAATTTGCTGTTTTGGATATGCAATACGACTAGCTGCCTTGTTATTGTTTTGACCATGTGTATGCATCTCTTGATCTTTTTTTTCTTAATGTATGCTCAATTTACTTGCTACATTTATTGTCTTGTTAAGAGAAATCGTTAACTTTGTTAAATGTTATGTATGTTCAACATGTTTTGCTTGTTTTAGAGGTAGAAATGTCATTTTCTTTGCTGAAATGCATAGCTGATCCAGTTGCTAGATAAATTCCTGAAATTTGTTGTTTTGGATATGCAATACGGTTAGCTGTGTAGGCTGATCCAGTGTGTAAGTTGTAACTAAAAATAAGAACCATAATTGGACAAAAACAGGACAAGTGCATTGAAAATTTAAGTATTGTAACTGCTCGAGATTTGACCACAATGACCAATGAGTCCCCATATTTTCATCGTATTATTACATCCTCAAGGTTTAATCTGCCACTTGTTTGGTCCTGCCTAGAGCTGTAAATGAGTCTTGACTTGTAACTTACAAATTTATGGTCGGATTGAGCTAGAGTTTGTTACCTTTTGGGTTTTTGTTGTTTTTCCTTTTGTTTCCCCAATTTGTGTTGCCACTGGTTATTTTAAGCTGTCTTGTTCTTGTTTTGACCATGTTCATAATAAATTCCTGAAATTTGTTGTTTTCTTGATCTGTTTTTTCTCAATGTATGCTCAATTTACTTGCTGCTTTTCTCAATGTATGCATCTCTTGAACTGTTTTACCATTTCTAAATGCGATTGTCTCGTACTGAGCATTTTTCGTATGGATTATTATTGATACCAGTGAAAACAATGATTTTTCGTATTGCTTAAAATTGGGGGTAAGTGATACTTTTTATGCATTTTTCATAGAGTGCTCAAAAACTTGGAACGAAGGAATGCCGATACTTCATGATGCGGTACATGTTCGAAATGGTTTTGCATCATCGTGATAGTGAGAATCTAGTGCGGGTAAGTGATAAAGTATATATATACATGTAACTTATTCCTTGAATGAATCGTTGAACTATTTTAGTTAACTTTTTTTCTCTTTTCTTTTTAAGGGGACTTCGAAAGAACGGAATCGTACACCGATGAGATTAATGAGGTTCTGGATGTGTGGGCAAAATATTGTGTAAGCACAATCATGATGATCTAGTTAATTAATTTAAATAGTACTTTTTGGCAAAGTCGTAGCTAGTACGTAGGTTGTTGTTACTTTTGACGCTTTGTATACATATTTTATATTCTTTAACCTATGCCTTCTCTTTTCATGGAGTTTTGGGGCTTGAGCTATCTCTTATTAGGTTTTACTGAATGTTGGACTTGATCTTGAGACTGTTTCTGAATTCTTTTATTGATTCTTGTAAAAAAATTCGTGTAAGAATGCATCTCTTGAATATCGTTAGGTCCAAGTAGTGGTGTTAAGGTTGGCAGCAGATCTAGAATCGTGCTACAACTGAAGTCAATCACATGTGACAACATCATAATTTGTATTCTGAATAAGAAGCGGAGACTTATATATCTTAGGGTTAGCCAGAGATCAAGAGCATTAGATCACTTAGCTAAGGTCATTGTGAAATCTCTAAGCAGAGACTTATTTTCTTTGTTTTTTCTTATCTTGTTTTATTTTCTTGTATGCCTTCTAAGCTTGTGATGCCACTTCCAATGATAAAGGTTGGGTGGTGTGATAGTGCAGGATCTGTTGAAGAAATTCAAGCCAAGTTCTGAAAAGGCAGGAGACTGCAGCTAAGCGTGAAAGAGCAATGACATTTGCTTTGGCTCATTAGGTAAAAAATAACAACTCCCTTAACGTGCAAGAGTAGCAGTTTATGAGTTCACTGTTTACTTACTATTTTGCTTAAATGGATGCTGGATGTCATGAATTCTGACTTTAGTTTGGAAAATTATGTTTATGAATTCTAACAGCTAATTCTTTTAGAGAAGTTAGCAATTGGATTTGGAGGGGAAAACATGGAGTTGATTGATGAAGTAGTCAATAATCATTAATCTTGTTTTTTTTCCTAATTCCTTACTTGATGTTTTGAGCTTTGATTTTCTTAATTAAAGATTTGATTCTTTTATCATAATAGCTCTCTTCAATCCAAATAATGGTTGCCTCTATTCGACCAAAATTTTAGTTGCCTTTAACTTTAAGCACGTTGCTCTACATTCAATATGGTGATAGGTCGTTGCTTTAGTCTTTTTTAAAGCAATTTTTCGAGGTGTTGCAATTGTTCGCAAATATAGAGCAACGACATAGAAATCGTTGCATTAGTTAACTTTTCGTTGCATTAGCTAAGGCAATAGACAAATTTCCAACGATCTGTTTTTTTGTCAGTATAGATAATGTTAGCATTATGCAATCTATTGTGTAGTGTGCTCTTGTTCCATATGCATGTCAAAAGGATTCTAATTACTCATTTTCCAGTCATTACGCGTAATAGACATATGTGCTACTCAAGTAGCTTAACTAAAAAATAAATTAGTAACCATGGATAATGAATGATTTTGAATCGCAAATGTTAAGTTTCAGATCAAAAACAGGTTCTCTCAACAATTACAAGACAGCAAAGGAATTAAGTTTGACAAACTTGGAACTCATCCTTTCAAAGCATAAGGTAACAACAAAAGGAGCTATACCCCAGGTGGGTCACTAAAGTGATCTTGAACTCGTAATACCGATCTTGCCGGCACTTCCATGATCTGAAAGCCAATGAAATCCTCCAAAAGAGCTGCTTAAGAATGAAATTAACTCTGGATTTGGTATAACAAGTGAGGGTGCAATTACAAGGCTGGACAATGTAGACCACTATGCCTTTGAGCCACTTCCTTTGATTTGTGACGATTTGCTTTGTCCGTGTAAAACCAAGGAAGTTCCTTACAAATTTAGGACAGGAGATCTATTGGGGAGAATCCTGTATATGGCTTTGATAGTATTAGGAGTAGTTCTACAACAGCCTCCAACAAGAGAAACCCCATCCTCACACCATTTGTTTACATAAGAGACAAAATCATTGTCCGATACCCCAGTATTTTGCTGCAAAAGAAATCCTTATCAGTTTGCTGCCATAAAAAATTGACCATTAATACCAAGAAAGAAAAGCCATTATGCAAACTGTGAGGCAATATCAAATTTTAGCTTCTCTTTTAGCAATTTGTTTGAATATCAAAACGTAAGTTGTTTCTGTTTTCCACTTATTTCCCTAATAACCAAACAAAATGCACTCACCACCCACTCCTTTCGATCACCGTCATAGCTCTCTCCACTGTTTGGATATATAAGTATCGGTTTGGTTGTCACCTGCGAGAATATTCAGAAAATAGTAAGTTTCTCAAAAGGCTGGATGTCCGAAAGATGCTAATTCTTCCAAAACATTAAAAAAATTGAACTTCACAGAAACAAATGTTCATAGAACATAAAAGGTACTTTAATAACCAGACGGCAACATTTTTGTGGCTGTGTAATTGCACTTGATAACCAGAAAAGTCATCTAGCATATCATGTCTCCACACAGCATAAAATGATGTTGTAATCAAAGATGTAAAAATTAGCGGGCCTCATCGATAGTGAAGTAGACCTCAGTTATGAGTTTAAAGCAATTTTCCAAATTTCTAGAGTTTCTATTCTTCTATATATATATACACATTGACTGGTAATAACTGGACCAAGCAAGACTTTCTGTGACTTAATATTGCAGACAATATTTAAGTATTTACATCGCAGCTATGAAGTAATGAATAATTGCATTGACAAAAACATTCACTGACATTTCATCAAACATATGCATATACAATTGCTCCCAATTTTTTCATCCACTTGAAAGTTGAAACTGGTCATCGGTCAGAAGTAAATAACCGACAAATTAAAAGTAACATCTAAGTAAAGAATGAAGTCAAACCTTCTTGATAGATAATATTAACCCATGAATAAATCTAGGAGGCGTGCAGTTGATTCCAACAGCAATTACTTTCCTGCATGATTCAGCAATTGAGATGCAGTGGTGTATGGAGTCACCACTAACCACATTGACACCATCCTTTGAGTTGAAGGAGAACCAAGCTGGAATCTTTATGTTTTCTTCCTCTAAGAGTTCAGCATAAGCCTAAATGAACACAACGCCCAGTGAGAAAATAAGAACTAAAAGAACCTACCACCATTGCAATACACAAAAGCCACTTATTATTATTTCAGAAACTCCTCAAGATGTCAACTCCTTTTTCCATTGTCAAAGAACTGAATTCTACATTTGAAGATTTTAGGCTATGCACAAGACAATGTACCAAGTGACTGTAAGTTAAACCTGTGAGGTGAAGCCAGGAAGGGGGAAGCCAAGAGCTAGGGGAGCGAATGAGATTAGATATCCCAGTAGTCCTAGATGTAAACAATGGATACTGGGCAGTGTGAGCTGGAAAGGAGTAAGACTGAGAGGAAAATTCATTTTCTGTTTAGTAAACACCACGATGATGGAATTTCCATTACTGGCTAAAGGTATGAGGATCCACTTGTACTATGACGACATGGAATGTGGAGCAAAATGCAGTACATAGACGTGAGCCTCGTCACATGATAAAAACATTCTCTCTAATAAGGGAGAACAGAAGGAGAAAATCATCTTGCTTTCAGCATTTATGCCAAAATGACTGGCCATTGAGAATAAGTTCTCTTCAGTAAGCCTAAGAGACAAAAATATTTACTCTCCTGTAGATATCCTTACATGTTACTCATGCAAACCTAATATGGGAATGCTCAGCGGTGTATCTAAGGGGGCCACCTACCAGGGAAAGTTTCAGTCCCCCCATCTGATGGAAGCACACCCCCCCCCCCCCCCCCCCCCCCCACACACACAAATTTTTCTTATACACCCGGGTGTAAAATCAGCCCCCCTGACATTCCAACTTGGATTCACCACATGCTAGTGGTTTCTACGTACACCAAAAAGGGCTGAAATCATGCATCGTTTTATTCTTCTAGAAATCGGTGTTTCTTTAAAAGGAGTGAATTAATACCTGAGCTTCAACCTTATTCGGAATAGTTTCAAATGCTATAAGATCAGCACCTGCTTCGGCCAATACCTGAACCCTTCGGCGATGGAAATCTTTCAGGGTTTTCAGGGTAATTTCATCACCATAAACCCCGCTGAGAAGGTGGAAAATAAAGAAGATATAAATGCCATAACTAAAATTGTCATTTCTAGAAATGGTATATTCAAGAAGCAGTCTAATACAACCAAGCTTAACTCAGGCTGTCACCTTAGATCATGGTACAAAATTCAGAGATAAAATGCCAAAAATTAAAATAAAATCACGAGCAATAGGTTGACTCACCTGTACTCAGATCCATCTGCCAAATAAGCCCCATAGCTGCCAACAGAAGCAGCAACCAAAATTTTGCGAGATTTGAGAACCTTGCCATCACTATCATCATCACAAGCCCCTGCTTGACATCTTCCATAATAAATATCCCTAGCTTCACAGGCAATTTCTACACTTTTTTTAAGCAGGGTCTCACTTTCACTTCTAGAGTATCCCTTTGCCTCAAACCCCTGAATGGTAGCCTGATAAGATGCTGTGATAATAACATCAGCACCAGCTTCAAGATAGTCAAGGTGAACCTGTGAAATTATATAACTTGGCTAATAAGAACTCTAAAAAGAGAAATTTATATACTGAACCTGTTCTACAATATCAATAAAAAGAATATAATTGTATAACAACTTGATGAACATTCTCAACACAAATTTGTGAATTGATGCAAACTCTGTATATAATATGAACTGATTCTATACCTCATCATCCATCAAGGACAGGAACAAGAACCTAGATATGATTCCTTATCCCCCATGTCGATACTAATAACATGAATTGCAAGCTTGTCAAACTTCAACTTGAAAAGCTTGTATTACCACTCCTAAATTTACATGTTTGATATGTCGTTCTGTATAGTAATGAAACTATATGTATTTAATAATAGAAACAACCTACTTTTATGCATTGTGCTTTATACCTACACACGAGGGATAGGGCTTAGCATAGAGCTGAAATCATCTATGCTCCAATTAATAAAAGGAAACCAAAATAGAGGAGAGGAGGGACTACCTAAAAGACCATGTGTAAGTGTAAGGCAATTACTAAATTTTCATGTGTACAAAACGAATTTATAAGAACTTAGATGCCATCTATGGAAATTGTTTATTAACTCAAGCACATAATTCTGAATTTAAGAAATGCCAGCATAACCACTAAAGGATCTGCCGTCGAGTAATATCAAATCCATTGATTGATTGACCAAGGAAGAAGATGTGCAAGCTTAGATAGGAAACAAAATGAATCGTAAAAAAATTATTATATATACTTAAAAACTTCAAAATACATACTAATTAAGGATAAAGAAAGGCTTCTTTTAAAAAATGTATGAGCACACATTATTATTATTATTATTATCTTCACCAAATAACCAAGTTTTACCCAACATACTACTGGTTATTTTGGGCAATTGGCTCCCTTTAAGTCATGGGCCCTACGCGGTCGCGTTCCCTGCTTAGGCTTAATCGTACTTCCTGTCTATGCTCAAGGCTAGACCTACTCATATCCACAAGAATGATTCGTTTAAGTTTAACTGGAGTTAGGTTATTACATTGGCAGTATCTAAAGTGTATGACATGAGAATGAAGACAAAAGTTTATAAGTAATTCCAAGTAGACAAACCCCCCCCCCCCCCCCCCCCCCCATGCCAGCGAAAAAGGTAGGACCGGACCACAATATTGAATTGAATGACATGGTGGTCCATATCCCTACTCAACTCCATTCTTTTGGATGAATCTGAGTTTCTGATCAGAACCCATCTTACCTATCTGCCAATAATAACTGTTCCAAAATCTAAAACTAAACAAAAGATAATCATACTTCATTCCATTGCCCATAGAAAATTTCTTCAATACACCCAGTATACGGTTCATCCGTACACTAGATCAATAATTTAACATGTCATATAACTATTAGGATTTAGAATTTATAACTTAGGGTCTCGGGTTTTTATTTTGTCATCTAGAATTTTATATAAATTAAGAAAAAGAATAAAAGAAGATCGAAAGTCTTTGGAAAAGCTAATGAAATTAAGACAAAGAGACAGAATAATGAAATACGTAATTAAACAGAATTAGGAGGAGAGTAGTAGCGTACCGTACGGATGAGGTGAGGAGAAATGAGGAGACAGTTGGCACTCCAAAGAGGATCGTTGAGGTCAGCGCCGTGTCGTTCGAGCTCCGTCGCAAGACCGCCGTCGATGATGGCAACGCCGCCGGACTGACTCAGGAAATCTCTCATCAATGACGACTTAATGGTTTCGTAATGTCCCATTAGGAAGTTGTTCCGATGGATTAATTAGTAATTAATTAGTTTTGTTTAGTACTTTAGGATCTCACTGCAACGTCGTCTAGCTTATCTCAGTAGGCGGTTGGAAAGAAAGGAACTGTTATTTATAGCAGGACATAGATTATTGAAATTCTAGATTGACCCAACAACTTTCACAAAATACCACTAATAGCCTATCATTAAATAATTCAACCTTTTTCATCTAACAATATTAAAAATCACTCTCTTTTTAGGTGACACTTATATTGACATTCATCACACTGGCTTCCCTACAATCACTATGTATTTATTTAACCAAACTCTTTAATACATATAACTCAACTTCATCTATCATTATCATTATCTAATATATTCGTTTTATCTTGCTAATTTTTAAATGTATTATCCTTTTTTCTTTTCATTAAATTGCAAGGAGCAAGATTTGAATCATGTCTTCCCACTCTCGTATTGATGAATGTACCAATTGAGTTATAACCAATTGATATAATAAGTTAACATCACTTTATTTGTTCCGTCATAATTCATGGAATTTTTTTTTAAAAAAGAAACATGCAATGCAACGAACTAAAGTCATACAATACAGATAACCACTCTCTCCAACAACTACAAATATGGATACTTCTAATTAAAGAATGTGCGACAATATTAACCAAATATTTTTTCTTCTCACTGGAGGAAACGAATCATCACCATAAACCGATTTCTGGGATACAACAACGAAATCAGCATGGAGGAAGGAGATGAAGAGGAAGAAACCTAAGTATAAACAGTCTATTGAAATTGGTCTAGTTTATATATAAGCATAATGATTTTTATATTTGAAAGAATATAAAAAGTCAAGAACAAACAATTTGCACTTGAGTACTTGCCTAACCATGTTGACATTTGTGGCTGATGAGTTTGAAATTGGAGATATATATAAATATCAAACTGAAGCACATAAAAAGTCAGACAAGCTCTTCCAAGTTGCAACCAATCCAACCATAAACATTACTTCATCAAAAAAAGAAAAACTACAAAAAAACCATTGCGAGTATACAATGTATTATACATTCCATTCCATTCTTATACTCAAATACAATTTACATTTTTTTTCTCTACAAATATATATGTATAAGCCTATTACAAATACCAGCTAATAAATTGAACTGAAACAATCTCAAGCAATGTTATGATTCACTAGGGATGCTCTATCTTCCCATTTCAAAGTTATGGCTCGCTGCAACCAAATTATCTTCTTCCTCACCCACAAGAAGTCAGCACGGGCCGTCAGTTCTGTGATCATGATTTAGTTATTATTCAAGCCCCGGTTGAATTCTCGCAATGAACTGCTTTAGGAAGTTCAAAGCATTAGGGACCACGGACAGAACTAAAACAGAAGCAGCCAGTTGATTGGCCTTCGGGTATCATGCCACCTCCTTTGCTTGTATCTATTGCTTCTAGCAGCTTCACCACCTCGTCCATCTCGGGGCGTTTCTCCAGATTTGCATCCCAGCATTTCCGCATGATGTTTGCCAATGCATGGGGGCAACATCTAGGAATTTCAGGTCGCAAATTCTGTCAAAGTACAAATGGTCATTTTCATTTGATTGTCATTAGCACAATACAAACTATGTTAGGCCTGGACATGAAAAGCATGTCCGATGGAATATACAGAAAAGTCATGCCAAATTATGAAACTGTAATAGCAGAATGCAATTTTAGAAAAATAATAAAAAACAAAAGGTATTTGATTATAGTGTAGAATAAACCCTGCACAATCATGTAAACACTAGTGCACAGACACTGGTTCTGTGAAAAACATCTCAGAAACATCAAAGCGAGACAAACTTCACTCCCTAAAGACACCATAATGATTTTTATTGCATAAATTTCTCTTTGGTTTCAACCATTTCAAATACTTGTTCTAGAATATATGCAGCAAATTGTTGCAACATTAAGTAACCATAGTACAGTGACTCGATTTAGTTCAAGAGTACCTCAATAGACGACACAAGAAATAAAACAATTACGATATAAATTGTTTCAAATAACAAGCATTAAAACCAGCATAGGTAAACAAAATGTAATGGAGATCAAATATATAGAAAGACAAACCTGTCGAACAACTTGAGATGAAACTTCAGCAAAACTAAGATCAGGATAAGGCATGTCACAGCAGTAAATTTCCCATAAGCATATACCAAAGCTGTACACATCGCATTTCCTATTGTAAGGGTTTCCATTAAGGACCTATAGTAGTTATCCAGTTAAGTTTATTATTCATCATTTGGATAAACCGAGAACTTGTATCATAAAAAATTTTTTATAAAGGATACCTCTGGGGCCATGTATCCGAGAGTACCAGTTTCCCCTGTCATGTCCCTTGGATTCTGAGCCTCAACTCGAGCGACCCCAAAATCAGCTATTTTCAAAGTTCTATTAGAATCCAACAGCATATTTTCTGTCTTAACATCACGATGTACAATCTTTTCTGAATGAAGATAGCTCAAACTGCAAATGTGATCAAACAAATTAAAATCCATACCATTAGAGTTAAGTCACAGTACAGTACCTATATGTTAACTGAAAAATCTGTACTTACCCCCTTGCAAGGTCCAAAGCAAGTTGAATCACAGTCTTCAGGGCAACTTTCTTTCTCCTATTCCTGATTAGAAATTTCTTTAGAGTGCCACCTGGAAGGTACTCAAGAACAACACAGCACGCCTTGGAAGGATGAGAATCATAGTTTTCATTTCTAGGGTCGGAAGGCATTTTAAGATTGGAAGTTCCCATTGAAGCTCCAACAAACTATAATGGAAGATTTCAATTACAATATACATACAAAGATAACGTTGAAATATGCTTAAGGAAGCTTGTCATCCAAAATCTGATAAATTGCAAAAAGTTCCAAATAATAGGATGAAAATAAATGATGCCAATAGGTGAAAGCAAGGGGTACCTTTGTAACATTGGGATGGGAAAGCTTGTGCCAAACAGCAACCTCTTGTTGAAAGGATGCCCGAACAGAAGCAATTTCCGCAGCAGTGGCAATACCATCTTCTCCCCAGTTAAATATCTTCACTAAAATGTTAAACAATAACAGTATGAACTCATGAATCATTAAGAACAATAGCTATTATTCAGTCTAGCCATTAATATGATGGCTTTGGGGAATTAAATCAGAATAGATTGTAAAAAGTGGACAATGCAAACAATATGAACAAGCTCTTGCACATAAACAACATTCCCAGGCTCTAAAGCAGCTTTCCCAACTTTCCCACCTACAAGCAGCATTTGGCAAACCTGCGAAAGTTGGGAAAGTTGAAAGCAGCGATGGGTAAATGTAAAGTTGATGTCTTTATAAGCCGGGAAAGCTATAAAATACAATTTGTAGCTTTTCGGGAAAGAAGCTTATAAATTAAGCAGAGCTCCTGGCAATAAATGCCAAACTGGCCTTACACACCTTCCCTTGTTTTCATAAAACCCCTCCAAAAGGAACACCATAAAACCAAAAGAATAACTCAAAAGATCATGTCATATTTCATCAAAGGCATCACTAAGATGAAAAAAATTTAGCAACATAAGTTCAAAAGAAGAGTAATTAGTGAAAGAAATGAAGGCATATATACCAGCAACATCTTGATTATCATAATTCCCTCTGTAGACAGTCCCATAAGTACCCTGAGCTATAAGATATCTTAACTCAAGTTTAGACAAATCAATCTCCCACTCTTCTCGTTTCGTCTGCACAACTCTGTCCCTTGACCAAGCACGGCTAAGGTGTTTCTCAAGCTGGATATCCCAGTTCTTGAAATCAATCGTATCCGCTCTGAAATATTCTTTACTGCTATTACTACCCTTTGTAATCAAGCTCTTATCTTTAGCATCAGAGACTGAATTTACTCCATTGATACTGCCTCCCATAGCTTTACAACCCTCTTCAGCTTCCTCACCATTGCTTGACTCCATTTTTTTTTTGAAAAACAGACAAAGTGTATGATTTTAATGAGTTGTAAGAAAAAGAAAAAAAAACCCACTAAGGAAAACAGAATTGTGGAGTTGAGAAGTTGGTATGGCAAGAAAAAAAGAATGAAAAGCCACAAGGAAGAGGAGAAGAAAGAGAGAGGAATATGGAAGGAAGGGTTTAATGGAGGAGGAGAAGAAGAAAAGGAAAAAGAAAAAAGGTGACCAATGAGATGGAAGAACAAGTGGAAAAAAAAGAAAGATTAGATTGAAGAATTAAAAAGAGAAACAGAAAAAAGAAAAAAAAGAGAAGAAGAATGAGATTGTTTGTGGCCTATAATAGCTGCGTGACTCTTTCCAAATCAAACTAGTACTAGTTTTTATTTGGCTTAACTACCCTACTAACCCCTAAAGTTAACAATTTTTTTCAGTTTAACCTTTTATGTTCTTCGCTTCCCATTTTAACCCCTCAACTTAAAAAAACAGTTCACTTTAACCCTTTTCGACACATGACCAGTTGCACCTAAGGAGAGTGTAATACACTCTCTGGTAAAATATTGTTTTGACCCTTAATACTTTTCTTTTTTCGGCCCCTCATTTATTATTTTTCTTCTTTCTTTTTTTCTTTTTTTTCCAAATACTTCTTTCCAGAATTCTAGAAATTCTCCAGATATCTGAAATTTTTTCCTCTAATCTGAAAATTTCCAGATTTCTGGAAAAATTCCAGAAATTTCCAAATTTCTAGAATTCCAGAAATCTGGAAATTTTCAGAATTCTGGAATTTCTGGAAATTTTCAGAATTTCCAGAAATCTGGAAAAATTTGGAATTGAAAATAAAAAAGGAGAAGAAAAAGAAGAAGAAGAAGAAAGGAAGAAAGAAGAAGAAAAAGAAGAGATGAAAAAGAAAGAAAAATAACATTTAAGGGTCATTTTGTAATTTACAAAAATGAAAAAGTTTCAAATTTGCCCCTCCACTCTCTTGCTCTTGCCACATAGGCGCTAGGTTTTGCCACGTAGGCGCCACATAGGACCAAGGGGTTAAAGTGACTTGTTGTTTTGAGTTGAGGGGTTAAAATGGAAAGCGAATAACATAAAAGGTTAAACTGAAAAAAGTTGCTAACTTTAGGGGTTAAACAAGTATTTAAGCCTTTTTATTTTATATGCTGTTTCTTACCTCTACTTTCTAACCGACTTACCCTCCTTTTCTTCTGTTTCTTTCAGTTAATTACATTCTGTTCTTTGAGTAAATTACACCAAAGAAGAAGTAAAAATCTTTTGATTTATATAACAGTAAATCTCGACATGAGTAGTTAAAAAGTTATAGTGAAGATATACATTATAGAAGTTTGAATTTGCATCATCAATATTATAGAGCGTGAAATATAGAAATAGTAGATTGTGTGTAAAACTGGTTTTGGCTCTTCATAGTACTTTTGCGGGAATGACTTTATGAATTTTATTTTTTCCTAGCATCATGGCCAATTTTGATATTAAGTAAAATGACCGCTTTAATGATATGCAACTCTTCTTCAATGTATACTTTAAATGATTTTTTTAGTTTTTAAATGTTTGTTTAGAATGTAAAATTGCTTATCCAAAAAATAATAATTAATAAAAATGAGTGATTTATATATTTAAATTTTTATCGTAAATGTAATTCTAAATAATTTTATATTTTTATTTTCATTTTAAGATCAACGTTTATCATTTTTACTTGGCCAATAATAAAAGGGATTATTATATTAGTATAATGCAAACTTCAGGTATTAGTATACCAAGTTTTTAATATTTATAGGTTTTCATGGTTATTATGTCAGTAACTGTAAAAATGGAAGACTATATGTACTCGTATTCTTGTGTAGAAAGAGTAAAAAATAAACAATCAAAATATGTTTAAGAACTTTTGAAATGTATCAATTTAATCAATCTATAAAATGATATCAAATTTAGATTTAATGTTTAAAAAAGAGCACCAAATTAGAACTGATGTTTTCACTATCCAAACGTGTAGCGATAAAAAGACCCATTTTTCCACCCAACACCACAAAAGGCAAACTTGTTTTTTTATGGGCTGAAATAGAAAAAATGAGCTACAACTAACAACAACCAAAATATATTTAGCCCTTTCTACTTTGTCAAGTTGGCTATAGACTCATTGGAAGAGACTTTCGGCATCGATAATTCCTAGCTAAAGAAGCAAAGATGAAAATGAGAAAGCAACAGCTTCCTAAACTTATCCTTGTCAGAATTAAAAACAAAGTTCTTCGATGCTTCCTAAGCATTAATCATATCATATTCCTTTGCTGGAAATGGTTAAAATTATTCATGTCTTAAGCCCGTTCCTAGTTTCTATCTTAATTGATAATCTTGACCATTTATGATACCCAGGAAATGTATTCTTCCAGAAAGGGAGAGGGTATATCATATGCCAACATCCAAATATTAGTGCTTGTATAGCCTGCAGTGTCACATCACAAATCAGAATCGCATCTGAGAAATTGGAAAAGTGATTACAAAAATAAAAGAAGCCAAGTTGACCAACTAGTAACTTTAGCAATTAAACAAGAGACATAATAATTTCCTGCACTATTGCTACCCCCACGCACCTTTTTTAAATAAAATAAAGGCTTAAACTACATTCGGCCTTTTATATTTGCCTCCTTAACTGACTTTGCATATTATACGTGATATTTAGATGAAGACTTAAAAAATGTGTCATTATTTAAAAAAAAAAAACAAAAAAAAATTAGATTGCTCTCAGTATTAGAAAAGAAAAGAATTAAATGGACTGACTTACAAAACTTCACATATGCTAATGTGTGTTTAACACCGGGTCAAAAAAATTTCTGTTATACTCAAAATAAAGAGCCAATAAATATACTTTTAAATAGTTAGGGAGGCAAATAGATCGTCCATAAAATTTAGAAGGTAAAGTGATAAAAATGGACAATTTTAGAGAGCCAAGTATGGTCTACCATAAAATAAATAAAGCATACTAGGCGGGGTTATATAGTGGCCACAACACAAGCCATGGATATTAATGAAACCTACACAAGTTCTAGTCTAGTCTAGGTGAAGGTGTGTATTTACTGAAACTATACTCTTCATTGATACAGATGTAGATTATCTCATCAGGACATCAACAACTCAGAGATAACACAAAATGCATGTAAATGTCATAACACTGAATCGGACATGACCTCTCTCCTGCTATTCTTTGCATGTAGTTACATTGCGAATAGCCTTCCTCTACAGAAAGTTCACATGTTCCTGAGAAAGAAAGGGGAAGCAATATAACCGAACATACAATTACCCAGCTGAGTATATTGACTTCAAATGAAGAGGCGATTTGAGGAAGTTTGTTATTTTATTTACTTCATAAAACATGTAGGTTACAAGAGTTTAGAGGTGTTACAGATTTCCTTACAATGAATATACAAATTTTCTTACCATGAAAATTTATGAGCAACTCACTACTCTATTTAAGCAATTGACTTTTGCTGAAGCAGTGAGAGAAAAGAACTTCAAGAGTCAAACCTATTCAGCCTGGCCAGAAAGGAAATAATATGCTTCAATGTAAGGCATGCACATAGCTGAATACTACATTTTCCTTCATGAATTTGTAACATACGATATAAGGAATTAAGTTTATGCAACACTGATCAAGTAAACCACTATTTATAGAATATGAACTTTCACACAGATATGATGATCTTCCGCACTGTTACATTCAGCAAACCAGGAAGAAACCATTATCGTTAATGCATGCTTATGTTTTCGTATGATAGACCTCTAGTCGAGCACTTAAATCTAATGCCTGATGCCCGAAACTAGAAATTTGTGCATAACAGTGTCAACTTAGCAGAAAAAACAAAGGAATTTAAAAAGATAAACCAGTCACTCTACTATAAATGCCAGTCTTGTATGACAAGCAGTATTTGTGTGGTGAACTAGTGCCAATTCTCAACAGAAAACTAAATTTCACATGTGAACATCCAATAAATTATGCATTAATAATTCAATAAGTTTGCTTATCCCCGAGATCATTAGGTAGTGGAAAAACTAAAATTCTTGCGATATCAATTCTTGCAAGAGTAGACTGGATTTCATCTAGCATCCACAAATCCGAACTTGGGCAAGTGTAAGAGTTAATAACCCATGAATCAAAAATAAAAAATAATCCGATAAAAATAAAAAATAAAAGTAAATCTAAAATGCAAATCATATAATGAGTCAGTCAGGTTATTCATTGCAGTTGAACCACATCCATTAGTTGATGCAGCTAACATTTATACTAGATCTCACCATACTAAGTCAAAATTTAACTTGTATCCGTTGCATACATATAAAATTAACTAACCTTAATGCTGAACAGGACACTGCTATCTGAAACCTGTTGGCCAGCGGTGACTTGGAGTCCATGAACATAGCCAGCAGATGGCGCCTTCACAACATGCTATTCAAGTAGAAAAATAATATTAATGATTCCAGAAGCAAACAATCGAATTTGAACTTGGCAGTTAGTACAACAAACCTCCATCTTCATTGCTTCTAACACTAACACAGGCTGCCCATTGTCCACCTTAGAACCGTCCTTTACGAGAACCTTAACCACTAAACCAGCCATGGGAGCTACCACAGTTCCCGGAATGTAAGACGTGGTCTCAAAATTGCTCTTCCGTTGGGTTTCATCGTCATCAGATAGATCAAGCCCCAAATTCTGCCTAAAATGATGATGGTTTGTCCCATGCCATATATGAATGTGTTTTGTCCCATGCTGCCACCTCAAAGTAGATCATATGTAACTAAGTAAGTAGACAAACATGCATGCACACCCCATCACACAAATATCCAGGCTTGGAATTATACATACTAAAGTTCTATGCTAGTTCTCTTCTAACAAGAATTCATTCCACCGAGCAAAAACAACAAGAGTAAGAAAAATAATTACTAAAAAAGAGCAACTAATAGAAAATACCATGCATCAAGGGGCCAAGTTTTAGATCAGCTTTCCCATGGACCATAGGGGAGACATATGAAGCCAAGAGAGAGATATGGTAGTCATTTATGGGTTTTTCCAGCTGATAGGTGTAGCTTTTCCTGAGTTTTGATTCTGGACTTTAACTTCAAAAGGCAATTTAGCCCTGTGAAAATTGGCAGAAATTTTCTAATTTTCTTTGTTTGACTTTTGTCCTTAATCTCTGGGTGTGAATTCTAACCTGAACGTCAGTCTTCAATAAAACTGTTTCTTTTTCATTCAATATTATTTCTGTTATCGTTCAGCAAAAACACTAAACATGCTGCCCCTGGGTAATGCTAGAGTGTAGTTTCAGAACATAGGCCCTATTCTTTTTGATCGAACTGAACTGAATGCTACAGAACTCAACTGAATTTTACTAAATTTAAGTCAAAAAGAACATGTCCTTAATAGGCTGATTTCAAAATTGAAAAATTAAAAAGACCATGTCACACCAAATGACAACTAAAATGCTTCTCCATGGACAGTGCTCCATCAGCACAGCAGACAAGACCATGTGCTAGGAATAGAATGCAGAACATTGCTAAATGGTAATTTCACGGCAACTAAAAATAATCTAGCCAAAATTTAGATCGACACCAAACAGAGAAATCATTAAAGGCTCTATACCTCCATTGAAGCATAAATAATGAGCATAACATAAGTTACTTTCCACTAGCTTTTGAAGATGAATTTAGAGGAATTCAATTACCTTTGGATAAGCAACCAGACTAACATTTATGCTTACACCATCAACCTCAACCATAAACTTATGGTCATGCAAATGCTTTGCTTTGACTTCTATACCACGGCAACCAATTTCTTCCATCTGAGCCCATACAGTTGTATGTGGAAAGATTGTCACTATAGACACAGGAAATGAGCATTCAAACTTTACACTTGCATTAAAAATACTTACGCCAATCATATATTTTCCATCTGGCTGATAAGTGATGGAAACTGTCAAATGTTTTGAGGAATTGCTATCATATTCATTTTCCCACTCAAATACCATAGTTTGACTAGCAAGATGATGAACTCTGAAAGGGGGATGAGAATACCATATGGAATGCAAGCCGCTGCTCCCTGGAAACATTTCAGATCTTGACATCAAGAAGACTGAAACAGGAACAAGCCTTAGAGAATAGGAGTGGGCTTCAAAACATTACCATGGGATCTATCCTTCAAAGCTGAACTTCCCCCCTCACAAAGACATGCTGCTACCAGGGTTGCGCTAAATTTTGCACTATCAAAAGCTTCCATGGCTGAGATTGAATTCTCAGGATCCATAAAGAGGTCATCTTTATGGTTATCAATAAAGTGTGTTTCTACATCACCATCTTCAAATGACTTGTTGTTTGCAAGTTTTTGGAGAAAGTTGATATTGGTCGGCACTCCTGCTACCTGAAAAACCAGTAAATATTAACTGCTTGCTAATAGATAATAAGATTCCTTAAAGATGGAAGTACAAATTTAGCCTGACAACTTGACCATAAATATTTGTGGAAATTTTTAACCTGGAACAACATAAATTTTCTCCTAAAATAATCATGTTTTCCTTGGGCAATGGTAAGTTCTTTATTTACCATCACCAAGACAAAGGTGCAAATATCACGGCTAGCCACATTATGCAAAACAGATGCTGGAGAGAAGCACTAGCTTTAAATAAGCTGACCTTTAAGATAAAAGCACTTACCATCAATTAGCTGTCAAACAAGGTGCAACAAGCTTCTAGAACAAATCCAATTCAAATTTATGTATAGCTCGATGCGTAACCATGTCAAAACAACACAATTTTCAAGTTCAAGCTCGTCATAAATCAAAAGATGAAAATTCTAAAGTCAACTTGATTGGATCTAAGTTCATATAAGCCTTCAACTCAACTTGATAATCCAGTTTTTTATCTACTCAAGTACAAGATTACTTGGTAATTTTGTTAGTTCAAATAGCTTGCTTTCACTAGAGCTACAAGACACGATCCTGCTGTGAAGGCTTTCCACGATGATAACTTTTAATTTAATAAGTAAATCAAATAAATAAATAAATAAATAGATTATAACTTCCTTAGAACGTACTGTATATCTTGATAGCTATCTCCAACTTTTGGCTGGAAGCCAACCACTAGGGAGCTCAAACATTTCTGTTCTTTGTTATCTGTTGATAAGAGTTAAGCTTCCTCACTTGAATTCGACTTAGAAAATGGGTTCTCCATATTACATTAATCTTCAAAACTTGAATAAGATCAAGCAAGCTTAACTTTGATCTTTTAAATCTAAATTTTATCATATAAACGTAGAATGAAAATAAATTCATATCAAACTTATAAATTGAACATATAATGTTAAATATATTGCCTAACTATAAAAACTGATAGTCCATTAAATTTGGAAGTTACTCAAGTCAACCATTTCAATCCTACAGTACAATCCATCAAATTCGACTCAACTCGAGTTTTTCAATTTCAATACTACGAGTTTCGCTAGAGCTGACCAATAGCGTCAACTCATTTACATCCCTATGCAATGAAACTATCTAATGAAAGACCAATCCAAAAGAAGGTTCCATAGTAATAATGAGCAGCTGAATTGACATAAATCCTAATTGGTGTACCTGAAATTGTGATAAGCAATGCTTCAGTTTGACTAATGCTGCAGCACGATTCTCTCCCCAAACTACAAGTTTTGCAATCATCGGGTCATAGTGCATGCTAACAATATCCCCTGCTTCAACTCCAGTCTCAACACGAACTGCAAATAAGTCAAACATATAACATGCTGAACTCGTTAACAAACTAAAATGAACCTAGTGGACTTATAAACAGTTGGTTGATTTGGCAACTAACTATGACACAGGTAAAACCCATGTTCTTTCAAACTAAATTTTAGGATCGCTACACCAGGAATTCTAATCGAACAAAGTATTGAACATGAAAAATGGTTGCTAGAAAAAGTTTCTTAATGTAAAATGGCCAATAGTTGTTCAACAATTACAAATACTCAAAATGAACAAGAACAACTCATATTATGGAAAGTAACTAGGATTTTTGCATAGGTATTTTACCTGTTGAAGAGACTGCAACAGGACAGTAATGATGAAGAGTTCCAGTTGCAGGAAGAAATCCCTTCGGAACATTTTCAGCATATATACGTGCTTCAAATGCATGACCTGTCAACAATAAACAAATAAGAGAAGAGTACTCCACACAATAAATTCAAGTTTAGATGAAAAAAAAAAAGGATGATTTCATCTTTGCTTAGCTAACCAACATCGCATTTTAACCTTGGTACCAATAGTATTTCCAGAAAGCAGATGCAGAAAAAGTAAAAAAGTATAGTTGGTAAATAATGTTCACAATCAAATAGGGAAAACTATAAGTTTCCAGAAAAAAAGAGAAAAACTTCTTCTCATAAAACCTTTTTTATCCTTTTTCTTTTACATGTTTTTTCTCTTTCCAGTTATTGCTTCAGCTCTTTCCTATAAAAATAGCAAATGGAAAGCTACCCGATGTATCCTAAAAATGAAAAAATACACTAATTTACTGGTCCTATTATGTCAGCTTAGCCCGCTTCTTTTACTAAGTCTTTAAACATGAGATTCATATGAAAAGGAAAGAACAAAGAGATAATGCAAATTATGCTTTTTTGGTATGTTTAACTCAGTTGTTTATGTCATATCATTTCTTAGGCTAATTTCATTCCTTATTTGTCCTCTAGTCTTATTACCATGAACCGACCTGCTTAGCATGGAAAACAGAAAAAGCAAGCTGATATAACTGTCTACAATTGAAATAAGTATTTCCAAGCTCATAATTTAGAGGCAGGCTTACCCAACAATGGCACCTGTGCCTGACTAATTGGAAGGGGTTCTCCATTTGCAACGCGGATTTGCCATTCTACAAGATCTTGACCAACAATCATCTCTGTCACAGGATGCTCAACCTTCAACAGGAGGGAGAAAAAACAAAATTACTCCCCATTAAAATTTCAGATTACAGAACAAGAGCATAGAAAGTACCTGAAGGCGTGTATTCATCTCCATAAAATAAAATTGGCCTGAGACTGTGTCAACTATAAACTCCACAGTTCCAGCATTGTAGTAACCAACTGCCTTTTGACAAGTATGAGAGACAAAAAGTTAGTAACTGTTAATAATGAAGTTCAAAGTATTTGAACAAAAATCATGTTAAAACTTCTGAAATAGGACGAATTATATAAGAGAAAATAGCAGCACTAATAGCTCCAAGAATCTGAAATTAAAATCATAATATCAGGTAAAATTGTAATAGCAAGCTAAAAAATTCCTACACTCTACCTTAAGCTCGTGACTTCTATCTTCTAAACCTAAGATAACCACAAACAAATGGGGCCTAGAAAGACAAGTCCATGAGAGTTAATGATCATCAAAGCTATTAGAAGACGAATGAAGTTTCTGCTTGCACACAGCTAAGTTTTAAAAGTAAAGACATTCTCAAGATTGTTATGGATCATTGAGCAACTCCATTACTTGGTCAAATGCTTACATTACCAAATGGAGCAGTATACAGTAAAACTATTTTACTGGATAAGTCATATTTAGTAGAAAAGGGTCCCATGTCTTGGGAACGTTGAAGAAACATGAATGTAGTACAATTGGAATATCAATAAATCACGGGTACCAGAAAGTTAAAACAGTCATAAATCATCCTATTGTGATCAATTTATAATTTCAGACTAACCCCTCGATGAACAATTTGCTGTTAATCAGTAAAATGCACAAGCTAGTGTCTATTTGGTACAGTTCAACTTTCAGACTTACAGGCATCTTGACATTCAGCTAATTATAAAAATACCAGCTAATCGCTTTATACCTAATCTCTTACAGAGGCTTTAGCTTGTCTTGTCAGAGGGACACAGAACAATTCTAATCACACATTCTGTAGCTCCATGCAAAAGAAGGCCCAAATGTGATGTTTCTTTCAAAGTTTCACATACGGCCCATCCCTTCTTTGACCTACTTTTCCAAACATTTGAAATACTAGTTTGTAAAATGACTAGATTAAAGTTTAACTAGATGAACCATTACCTTGGCGGCAGATACAGCAGCTTGACCCAGCTGAGAACGGAAGTCATTCATAACATGTGGCTGCATCAATGGAAGTCCAGTTACAAGTATTGTAGATATGCAGAAATAAACCTGAACTAAAGCTGTAGGAACCAAATATTACAGCTGGAGCTTCTTCGATTATCTTCTGATGTCTTCTCTGCACACTACAGTCCCTTTCATACAAATGTAATACATTTCCAAACTTGTCTCCAAATACCTAAATAGTAAGCACAGACATGAAAGAAACAGAAAATGAACTCATTAAATGGGCATGCAACACAGGTTGGTTAAAGTTGAACCACAAAAGAATAGAAAGCTCGAAGAGTAAGAATGTGAGTTCATTTAGTGAAATACATTAGCAGCCATCTGAGAGTGTACAATAGATCCATAGAACCAGATAATCTCACCTGGACTTCTATATGTCTTGGTTGTGTAATATATTTCTCAAGCAAAATTGTATTTACGCCAAAAGAAGCAGCAGCCTCGCGTTGTGCTCCCAAGAAAGCGTCAGTAAATTCATTCGAACTGTGTACTATCCTCATACCCTAAAAAGAATCTGCAGTGTGAGATTTTCATCTAAAAGATATCAACATTTAACTCCTCAAAAGTAAAACTCATTTGCATGTCTCTTTGAACAGATCCACAAAAACTTGTCATAAAAATAACCATGGAAGGAAATCATTCAGTACAATATCTCAACATATAGATGTTGCCCGATGCACGCATTACCAAACATTTTACATGACATCAGTTCCTAGTGGTGAAAACACATTTTAAATGTTAACAGGAAAAGAATGTACCTTTCCTCCACCTCCATGGGTTGGCTTTATCAAGATAGGGTATCCAATTTTATCTGCTTCTGACTTCATGAGTTCAATATCTTGCTCGCTGCCATGATATCCTGGTACAAGTGGCACCCCTGCAGCTCCCATTATCCTCTTGGATGCACTACCAGATATATAAACAGCAACAAAATATTAAACATTTCTCTAAATAATCCCTGAAAGAACGTGCAGTTTACTAACCTAAACCGCTGAAACTATTAAAGAGAGAGAGAGAGAGAACAAATAGATAGAAAGGAAAAAAATGTCAATCAAAGAATGTTGATATTGGTTGAATAACCTGGAATCAGTGAAGGATCTAAAGCACCCACAAGTCGCCAGGAAATTCCATTAATTTTTGCATGAAACTTTATTTTTTTAAGGGCACAGACACCTAAAAAAATTTAATTGAGCACTCATAGACATTGAAGCACCCTCTATCTATGAATCTTGGATCTGTCATTGCATGCAATAATAGCTACTACTGGAAAATCTGTTTTGCACATGTAACACAATTTTCCTTAAGCGTTATACAGAAGAGATGGGTCTTCGTCAACAAATTTAGTTTTAACATAAGTAGCAATACTACCAAAAAAAATGATAAGGCACAAATCAAAAAACAGCAATATGATTAATACTATGAGAGTAATCTATGCTCCTGATTCCTGAATTCAAAATTATGCCTTGTACAGCCAAAGAAAAGAAAGATCATATTGTACAGGAACAGGCTGGATAAAAAGATTTAACCAAAGTGGTAAAATTTTATAAGCAGGGGAAGCATATAGAGTCTGTTAGATTTTACCTTTTGTCACCCATGTCTCGGATAGCTGAGGCCGGAGGGCCAATAAACATAAGACCCTTATCTTCACAAAGTTTAGCAAACTCAGAACTCTCCGATAAGAAACCGTAACCTGGGTGGATAGCCTAATATTCAAAAGAAGATACCCATGCTGAAAACCATATCTTGTAAGCCTTATCACAATTATAACCAAACAATGCATCATTTATTCAAACTTACTGAGTAGCAGGCAATACAGGTCTCTAAGATTAAATGGCAGAATGCAGTACTTGCAATACACAACAAAAACAATACCATAAAATAGCTTAAATTACTGGTGCATGACCTTATTAACAGAATCAAGAATAAGAACATTTAAACTATCCTACTAATTCCAGACGGAACTGCATTGCGCATTACTTTTAATATTCCTATTTTACAAAACACAAAGATGCAACACAAAGAAATAAAGTACACTACACTGAATGCCAAGCATACGAATACTAATTTACAATTTAAATATAATTTGAAAATTTTGCGACTACTATGCAACAATAATATCCTACCATAATTCGAGAATTTTAGTTTTCAAATACTTATTTTACACGAAACGGACAGATTTTATCATGTTTCCGCCAACATCTACACCTTGAAAGTGAATTACATAATCAGTCCATCTACCTTTCATGATGATAGTAATACGAGATTAGCATTTAGAGTATAATGACCGACTAAACTCCTTATATTGAACCGAGAACTTCAAATTATTATTTAAAAAACGAAATCATCACAGTACTCGATCATATTCCCGATCTTAACTAAATTTCAACTACAGTAAAACCTCTATATAGTAATACAGCTAGGATCAGACTATTTGTATAACGAGGTTATAACTAACTAGAGGTTGTTGTAAATTCTCAACACATGGGACCGGACTATCGCACATTCTCGGAAACTAAAGAGAGCGCGTCACACGACTCACCTGAGCACCAGTACGAATAGCAGCATCAACAATGGAGGAAGCATTCAAATAACTCAACCTCGCGGGAGGCGGACCTAAATGAACAGCCTCATCAGCAGATTTAACATGAAGAGAATCTATATCGGCGTCACTATAAACAGCAACAGTTCGAATCCCTAGGCGTTTGGCGGTCCTCATGATCCGGCAAGCTATTTCACCTCTATTCGCTACCAGTATTTTCTCAATTCGCTGCGACGTCGCCGTTTCATGAGATTCCGTCGCGAATAGTCTTACTTGTATGAGGAAGGGCTTCTGCCGGAGTTTTCGCCGGAGGATTGATGAGATTGACGCCATTGTAACTGATTGATCGAGGTCTGAGTGAGTGAAAATTAGGAACGAAAATGATTTATAATTGACGGTGGGGTGGTTTTTTGGTCATTCCAATGAGTTTTTCAGGGGTATAGTTGGAATATGGGATACTAGTTGGGTGACGTGGTAAGGGGTTATTGGTTCTGGAAGTTCTTTTGTGAAAATGTTTTGGAAATTACTAAAAGGACTGAGTGGATAACTGGATATGGATCTGAAGTGTTGCTTACTTGGAGGAGTGTTCCGACAGTTTATTTAATATTTATTTAAGCAAATTGATGGATGGACTGATTTTATTTTATTTTTTCATTTTTTATGGATTGATGATGCACGAGAGGAGTGGAGTGGGTATCCATCCCAAGTCTTAGGTATACAAAATCTTGGCCCAACTAAGAGAACTTGGAGATCCATTTGTGTTGATACAAATTAAATTACACTGCATGTTTTAGGATGTGAAATTCAGTTTATTCATGTCTCTATCGCCATTTTTTGAACCACATATCGTACATAGAGAGTTCATACCGATACCATGCAAATATTGTCAAATTTGGCTTAAATCTGTCACTACTGGACCGCACGGCTTTAAAACGCGTCCACGTATAACTTATAAGCTCCAGTCATCCCCTCTCTATTTTCGTTGTAGAATCAGTTCATTCATGTTCTCATCGCCCTCCATTTGGACCGCTCCTTGTACATGTCTTCTCACCCCGACGCCACCCTTTTCAGACCGGGTAGTTACACAAAAGGCATTACTTGATAATTGTATTAATTATGAAGCTTCTTATATATCCTTCAGGTTCTTGGGAATTTGGTGATACCATGCTTTAGCATTAGGAGGGAATATTTTACATATCCGTCAGATGGATCTACGCTAGCATATAAATGCATGGAAGTGGATATGAATCCTTTGAAAATTTCATGTTAAGATCAGTGAAATCGATGCACATTCTCCATTTTTCATTCAACTTTTTAACCATGAAAACATTAGTTGCCCACTCTGGGTAATAAATTGCTCGGAATTGACCAGCTTTATACATTTTGTCCACCTTTTCTTTTATTGTCTTTTGACTTCGGGTCCATGATTATGCTTTTTTATTTGAAATTGCGCATCTCTAGATCAACCTCCAACGTATGCATCATTACTTCGAGTGAGATGCCTAGTATGTCATATGGATCCCATGAGAAAATGTCTATGTTTTCTCAAACTGCCTCATAATTTGCGGTTTTTATATCCGGATTTAAACCCGTCTCAAATTGGATATTTTTTCCTTGGGCTAGCTCCACAGTTTCCATTCTCGGCAGAGAGGGATCCCTTTTCTTGCTCCTCAGCTCCCCCAAGAGTTCATAATTTGCTTGAAGCGAGATAACATCTTTGTGCTAAAGTAGGTTCCCCGAGAAATAACTAACCCTTGATCGGTGGATATTTGCCATTGGAGACGATGAATGGAGATGTCTCCCCTAGAATAACCTATAAGCGGTCGTCTTACTACCATGTTGTATGGGAGGTTTATATCAACCTCGATGAACTCAGTCTCAGATTTCCATCTTAATATTTCATCTTCTACTTTGATATGAAGAACCACAGTGCCAATAAGGGGAATGTTGTGTCCACCAATTCTTGTAAGGGAGGTTTTTGGGGTCATGTGCCTACTCTCCTCTACTTCTAAGACGTCAAAAGCTTTGTTGTTTAATGAGATTGACATCGCATATCTACTAGGACTCTCCGGATGGTGAAGTTTCAGCTAGTAATTTAATTACTAAACCTCTTTCGTTTGCTTTCTCAGGAATGTCTTGTTTGAAGGTAAACTGAAAGTATTATTCCTCATCTTCTTTTCCAGGAAAAGTCTGCTTGCGTTTAGAGCTAGAATTATCCATGTATCCTGGGAGCAGGAGTGAAGAGTTTCTAGTTCATGCTCACTGCACCAACTTGTAGCTTGTGAATTTAAGAAAGCTATCAGACGGTTGAAATTGAACCTTCAACCTGTAAAGCAGACAAAGTTAGGCTTGAGGCCGCTAGACGACTATCTCTCTATGATGTCTAAGTCAATAAAGATCTTGAGAGAGGGGAATTAAAATAAAGCAGTAAACTTATGTGAATCGTACCGTGAATGGTGTGAAATCTCTCACTTATATAGAATGGATAAGTGACTACCTTATTCTAGTAGGATTTAACTATCCAGGCAATAATAGTCTAATTAGGAATCTATTTATTCCAGGAATTCGAGCTGAATAAGGAAAACCACGTGGAAACACGGCAATTGCTCGTCTTGAAGGCAATGAATCTTCTAAGGATTATGATTCCCATTTACAAAAGGTCTCTTTAGGAAGGCTCGGTGTGATTATGGAAAAGTCAACACAACCTATGTGGCAGAGTTTGTAGCTCTAACATGATGTCGCGTGTCTTAGTTTATTTCGCCGGACATTGAATCCATACATATGTCTCAATAGTTGAAGAGTACAAGCCCGAATCCTCAGCAAGCATACAAAACAAAGGGATGTAGTTCACAAAAAGCTCCAACTGAGTATCAAACTCTAAGGGCCAGTTTGACATTGTTGTGGGGGAGAAGCAGTTGTTGTTGGGGAAAGTGCTATGGAGAAAAGTTGTTGTCGGGGAAAGCGGGCAAAAGATGTGAAGTGTTTGGTAAACACATTTCAAAAGTCCTAAAAGTGAAAAAAAATATAAATAGAAAAATATGTATTTATTAAAATGTATTGAAAGTTAAGCTTATTTTAGTAAAAAGATATCAATATCAGCTTTCTGCACAACTTCTAACACCTATTTTTTTCAAAAACTACAAATTTCAGCTTTTGCTGAAAGCAATTTTTCATGCTTTTTTAGAAAGCAATTTCGCATTTACCAAACACCAATTTTAACTAAAGAAAGCTGAAAAAGCTGAAAAGGCAGTGTGAAACTGAGCTTTATGAATGCACCTCAACGGCAGATCATTGGGGCAAATTTTAAGTCTAATAAACCCCTCAAAATCTATCTCACATTTATAAATAGTCCTCATAACAATAAGACAAAGGCCATATCAACATTGGGCTTTACTGACTGAGAAAAAGCCCAACATATGTCTCATGGATCTTAGGAAATTGACTAGCTTTTTTTTTTTTCTTCTTCTTCTTTTGGTTAAGGAAACAAACTAAATTATTTGCAAAGTGAATTTGAAGAGAAGCAAAGAGATGGATTTGGAATGGAAGGTTCCGTAGGGCCAGGCCTCGGCAGTTGAGAAGGCGGGCCCTAATAATCACAGCTGTTTAGGCTTTTACCTAACAAAATCATGCCAACTTAATTATAGGCTTTTATTGTTTCATAAACAAATAGTAGAGCTGAGCTGAGCATGTGCCTTTGCTATTGCAATTCAAATTAGACAGATTTCATTAGGGTCCCATCTTCTTGTATTCCTATTCCAGAGTTTCACTAATTTGCATAACCAAATGTTCAGTGGGAAGCACAGAGAATGACATTTTGTTTTACTAAATTTGGGTTCCAAATTCTTTTATGTGTTTTTGTAATCATCATTTCTTCCTTATCAATTTTTCTGCTTCTGAGACTACAGCAGCAAATAACTCAAGTAAACTTTAGTGGACCCTTTTAATACAATCTATATTCTTGTTCCTTTTTACTTATATTCGGTAAAATTTAATCTAATTCAGTTAAAAAGAACAGAGTGTTAATCTTTTATGTTCACAGATTGTATTAGTCGGTCCTTATATTTTTCTTTTTTCATTTTCCTTCTTTCACCTTTTATTGTGATAGATTTCATCATGAATTGTTAATTAACGGTTTACTATAATTATATCGGTAATGATGTCAAAATATAATAATGATTTGATGTTTCAACATGAAAAATCATGTCAATTTTGCTAAGATCATAGGCCAAATTGGATTTTTTTTCTCACATGCAAAGCTCTCTCTAAATATAATTAAATTAATTAACAAAAAGACATCTATAATTGTGATGGACAAAAACATATTGAACTAATGTTGGTTCGATACTTCACCCTTTCCTGTATATAATTAGCTATAATTCTAGAAATACACGTACATAAATGGTCAATCAACATTATTCAAACCAAGCTTTCAAAAAAAAGAAAACATTATTCAAACCAGTTTGAGTTTAGATGAGTTGGCCTTTGGTTGTATTGGTTAATTATTTCTCTTAACTCTTTAATAATTGTTTTTATGAATAATTGTGCCTTTCTTATCCAAAGAAGGCTTTCAATCCCAATCGCTGGAAATTTCGACCTTCTTTCTTGCTTTCTAATCCCCTTCTTCTGTTAAGAAATACTAATAGCTAAGTAAGTAGATCTTTTGTAAAGAGATCTCATATAAGTAGTAGATTATAACTAACTAAGTTAAGCTGCAAGTCTTTCGAAATTAAAAAAGAAAAAGAAATAGTTAACCTATAAGTAGTAGACTATAATTTTTTTTTGGTTTTCTATCCGGTTCCGAACGATATTGAGCCGACTAATTCGGATTCGAGGCGGGTCCAAGGATTATGGTATTTAAACCCCTCCCAGTCGCCGGGGATCGATCCGCAGACCTCCCTACCAAGCGCAACCTCATGCTACCATTGCGCCAACCAACGATTAGTATAATAGACTATAACTAAGTTAACATTAATGTATTTTATATTTTACTCAGTAAAAAAATTAATTCATTGTCAGCAGTATATAAAAATAGTTAGGTTTTTTTTGGTAACATAAAAATAGTTAGCTTGCAAGGAAGAAATCAATGAAAAGGGCAAAGGGACCATGTAAAGGCTTAGAAGACATGCATCTTTCATCTCATCCACCAACCAAACCTTTAACCCTTTTCTTATTCTATATTATTATTGGTTTTCCTTCAACTTATTTTTATTTTAGTTTCTTAGAAAGCAAAATTATACTTTTTGATTGACATTTAAATTGTTTAATTAATTATTGGAGTTAACATGTGTACTGCATAAAATTTTCTCACTAGTTTACCTTCCAAAATTCTTATGGTCAAAATATTAACTGAATATTCAAATGAATGGTGAGAGCTCACATATTCAAATAGATTAATTTTATATATTAATGTGTTGTTATTTCACTTCTTTTTACAATATCGTGGTTTTTCAAATCTATAAATAGTTAGGATATGTTACATCAACCAAAAAGATTTTGACAACATGTAATTAATTAAAAATTTATTTTTAGTTAATAATTTATATAAAATTCTAGACCCTAAAATAAAATTTCTAGATCCTAAAAACTAAACCCTAGACCTTAAATCATCGACCCTGGATACTAATATATGTGACGTGTCATCGAATTATTAGTCCGGAGTATCACGTCATCCGTTCTCAAAGAGTATTTTAAAATTTCTCCTTTTTACAAACAAAACCTTGTGATTTGTTTTTGAAAAAAATACACTGTAAATTACACTTTTTGCATAAATAAGGAAACGTTCAATTGACATGAACCAAGACACTTTTCTGAAATTCATGCTAAAAATGTATTTTCATAGTCATGTTTTCGCTCAAAACTACAAGTACTTCAAAGCACTAAAATAAAATTAAAACTAATAAAAAAACAAACTCAAGTATTTATCTAAAATGAATTCGTCAATTTTCCAAAAGTGTAGGCTGGACTTTGGACGGCTGCAGGGGGGCCTATATAAGACTAAACTTATATCAACTTAAACCTAAAAAAAATTGCAAGGCTTCTTTATCTTTTCTGTTTGCTTTTAAGTTAAAGATAAATCAGATAAGATGAGATGTGAGATGAGATGGGTTAATGTCCCTATCAGTATCACAGTCCAAAAAAATTTCGTACGTAATTAGACTTCTCAACACAACAACTCAATATCACTTGCACTATTTTATTGATATGAAGTGTTATAATTTCCACATCTTCAATTATGAGACATATACACACTCTGTACTTATGAAATGTGATTGTCTTCTAAGAATTTTTATACTTAATATTCCTAATAGGCATATCTATAAAGATATGAACAGTCTACTTTTAGAAGATAATAAAAGAAAAATGAAAAGCTAGCACTCCACCTAAATTTCTCGGCAGCAAAAATCCAACCAAAATGGAATATTCACATGAGCTATTTTCTTACCGTTGAGCTCACTCGTGAGCTACTCGGTTATATATTAAAAATAAGTTCTTGTTTTATAATATTAAGTTAATTATTGTCAGAGTTTAATATAAGAGATGTTAGCTTTAACAACTTGAGCTTTTTGTTTAATCAGTTAAGTTATTGATATCAGATCTTCTGCGATCGAAATATCTTTCGGTTCTTGGCAATCTCAATCTTGTTAAATTGAAAACAAAACATATAGTGGATTGAACTTGTGTTGTACACGCTCCAAACCAATAAATATTCACATAAAGAGATGTGTTAAAAATTAATATAAAAGATATTGGTCTTAACTATCCGTTAGAGTTTTTGATTTAATTGATTGAGTAACAATAATAGATCACAAGGTTTGCAAATTCCTTCATTGACTAAATTAATAAAATATTTACCACATAATAATTAGTTATTAAGAGTTAGTAGTTGCAAAAGGAAACCGTTAGAGAATTATTTATTTAAATAAGTAGCTTTTAATTTTCATGCATGAATGGATTCAACTAGAACAAAAAATTGAGAAAAGCAAATGGATGAATTATGATCCGACCGGCAAGATCCCTTTTTGCAGAAAGAGTTGTGATTATTATCTTTTTCAACTCAACCCCCCCTAATGTATTGCTTCTCCTATTTACAATCCCGATCCTTTTCAACTAAATTATATTGCTCATTTTAAAAGCTTCTAAGTTAATTTCCAACCAATGTATAACTATGAAATCTTAATAATTAATTTTTTTTTTGGACAACTTAATAATTATTATGTTTTTAATAGACTAAGAATCTTTCTTTGGAACAATAGACTAAGAAAATACTTCAAACTTCATATTGAACGTGTATTAGACTTAAAATGCGCTATTTTTATTACTAATTAGAATTCAATATGACACGTTGCATTTTTAAGTACATTAAATAAAAAAATAAATTCCAATATAATCATATGAAAACATTATTATGATGTGTGCATTACATTAGGAAGAAAAAGATTTCAAAACAACATCACGTACATGTGGTAATATACGCGTCTAAAGAAATTTTTTAAATCTCATCTTTTCTTAACCTCATAATTGAGAAATTCAATCAATAAAGCTTATTCATTATTCAAAAGAAATAAAACAAAGCAAATTGACGAAGTTTATATATGTATAAAGAGAGAGAAAGTGTCAAAAAAAATAAAATAAAGAGAGAAAGACATAGGTGAGAAAACTCATATAATATGATAGCACATTTTCTTATACCAAAATTAATCAAAACTACGGAATTAAAAAGGAGTAAAACAAACAAAATTTTGTTGAAAACAAAAGAAGGTGATGGCATGTCGTCGAGGGTATTACCTATTTTACATATTTTAAGGCTCTGTTATTTTTGGATAAACTGAAATAAACTGAATAAAATTGAACTAAAGTTAATATATTGAATTGGCTGAATTTGATTGATTGAAGAAATTTTTTTACTAAAATTGACTTAACTAAATTTAGTTGGATAATGAACTAAAATGAAACTAAAGTGAGAGAAACTTTAAAATACTTCTGGGTGTGGATGACGTGGTACTCCGGACTAATAATTCGATGACACGTCACATATGTTAGTATTTAGGGTCGATAATTTAAGGTCTTGGGTTTAGTAGGGTTTTTATTTTAGGATCTAGAATTTTATATAAATTATTAACTAAAAATTAAATTTTTAATTGATTACATGTTGTCAAAATTTTATTGGTTGATGTAATATATGTCAACCATTTATTGATTTGGAGTATCACGTTATCGTGCTCCAAGAGTATACTAAAATCTCTCTTAAAGTGAATATTAAATTCACTAAAATTAAACTAAAGAGAACAAACCTAAGTAGTGTGACTTCTCCTCGAAAAAAAAAAACTGACCAGATTTATGGCTTGTTTGGTTTGCAGAAAGCTACAGCAGCTTTTAGCCCAAAAGCAGGTATTACAGTGTTTGGTAAATATCAAAAGCAGCTTTTTATGACAGTGGTTTTTGGTTAAAAGCTGCTTTTAATAAAAGCAGACACCCCATGCTTTTGGAAAAAACTAATTTCTCAGTTTTTCAGATAACAATTAATTTTAAAATTTGGACAAAAATATTCAAAAGTCTTAATACATATTACAACCAAAACTCCCTATAAAATACTTGGAAAAAATTCTAGTCCCTATATTTGCATATGAATCACTAGTAAGTTTCTCTATTTTCAAAAATTGATAAAAATAAACCATTAAAAATTGAAAAAAAAATTAATGTTAGAAATTTCTTTAAATTTTTTATGTTCTATTATGTCTTAAACCACCAATTGACATATTTCAAAACATTATTTACTAAGTAATTATCAAATCGATTTTACTTTAACCACATAATTTTACTTTTTCATTTTACTAAACAGTCTTGTACTTTTCCCAACAACGCTTTTTCAAACAGCACTTTTCCCCACAGCTATAGCACTTTTTAACAACAATCTCAAACTAAGCCTTAGTGGTGTATTTCTAATTTTATTAGCAAAAGAGTAAACTTAGTGGTGTAATTTGAAGAAATGATTATTAATATGAGAATAAACAATAAAAAGTGATGAAATCCACGTGGTAATAAGAGTGTGGAAAGAATTTTCTGGCAGCATGACGACTGACGAATTAGAACCCTGATTGGGCACCACCGCCCAAGACGACCACCTTTTATAAAGACGACACCGTGTCATCTTGTCCTAGTCAACAACTACTACCTAACTAGCAATCGTTAAACATTCTTTTCCTTTAATTACATAAATGCCCCTGCCTCAGTTTTACTCTCCTCTCTTTAAATATATGCTTTTAAAATACTTCTAAAGTGCGGGTGATGTGTTATTTCAGACCAATAATTTAATGACATGTTATATTGATTATTTTTTCCGTTTTTAAATGTTAGTCGCTTTGTAAAAATATGAAAAATTAAGATATTATTAATTATAGCTTACAAAATACTAATACATCATCCTTTTAATTTCTCTTATGTTACTTGTTTCCTTAAATCTTTATAAGTATAATTGACAAAACACTAATCCTTACTAGTATAATTGACAAAAAAGACCAACATTTATAAAAAGATTCACTTCCCAAAAATGACAAGCATTTAAAAACGAATGGAATAGTATTTAGGGTTTATCATTTAGATCAGTATAGTGTTTGCTTTTTATGGTCGAAGGTTTTTTTATTTTTGAACGTAGAATTTCATATACATAATTAATTAAAAAATACATTTTAATTAATTGCACCTTAACATAGATATGATAACATTTGTAGTTTTTGGATATAAATTTTTTTGGTTTTCCATTCTGTTTCCGAACTATATTGGGTTGACTAATTCGGATTCGGGACGGGTCCAAAAATTATGGTATTTAAACCTCTCACAATCACCGTTATAGAGGATCGATCTGCAGACGTCCCTACCAAGCGCGACCCCATGCTACCATTGCGTCAACCTAAATGAATGATCGTTTGTAATTTTTAAGCAAAAATATATTTGAATAGACATAAAAGGTTATTTATAACTTTCACGATAATATGTGATTTATCAAATTTCAAGGTCTAATTAAGGTATCACAACATTCATATATATGAAAACCTTTTTTATTTGCCTTAATATCTTTACAGACCTCCTGAACTTATTCATCTGTTTGTTTATTTAATCTCTCAATTCAACAACAATACATTAGCTATTTAAATTTGTAATTTGTTTTCACTTGTCTTCTCAACTCATTGAATATAGCGGTCTTTGTCCCTTTCCTTTTGAGGTAGCATAATGCCACATCATATATGTGGCAAGTATAAATTTATGATATGTCATGCCACGTCAGCACAAAACCGTCAAATTGTATTACATTTGACGAGTTGAAGAGTGTAAGTGATAAAAATGGAAAAATTTGAATAGCTAATAGATTATCTCTTAAATTAAGGTCCCGTTTGGTGCAACTGTTTCTATTCGCTGCTCATGGCTGCCGTTTGATGTTCCTGTTTGGGGTTTGCTGTTTCGTTTTGCTGTTTGCGGTTTGCTTTTGATTATTAGTGTTTGGTAAAATTATAGTTAAATGTTGGTGTTAGAATATAAAATGACTAATTTGGACATACTGAATTTTTTTATTAACGTAAACTACAAAGTAAAATAAAGGAAAATAAGATCTGCACTATTTTTTTTGTCGGCTTCTTGAGAAAGAGGTTGCTTCTCATCTAAAAAACAAAAAACAACTTCTCCTAATTTCTAACTGAACACTAAAATAATTGCTTTTTGGAGTGAAAAGACAAAAAGCAGCCGCGAAGGAAAAACAACCGCCCCATATGAGGATTAAAGTGAAACAAATACGATGAGTGAAGAGAGTTGTTAAGCGTTTCTAACTTTTACAAGTGGAAAAAGGTATTAGTGTGGGGGTATGGTATGATATGGAGCAGTAACGTTCAAGTGGTTCTTGAATGTCCAAATTGAATTTGGACATTGACCATTAGATCTAACAATTTCGACCCTAGATGATGTGATATTCCGAACTAATAATTCGATGACACGTCACATGTTAGTATCTAGGGTTGATGATTTAGGGTCTAGGGTTTAGTTTTTAGTGTCTAGGGTCGATGATTTAGGGTCTAGGGTTTAGTTTTTAGTGTCTAGGGTTTAGTTTTTAATGTGCATATGAACGAAATTATTAAATTTAGAATCAATGTTCAAAATTCAATTTAAATATTGAAAGACCACTTGAACATTATTGTGATGTGGAGATAGAAACTTTTGTCCACTCCTCAAGAAATGATCAAAGAAGATCGGAAGAAATCCGTTAAATATGGTAACATAATCCTTCCAGATATTCAAGGACATACATTTTTGAAATCACAACCACCATAAGGACATCTTTGTCATTCCATTCCATTGTATTGTATCAGTATTTGTTTTTAGTTTTTACAGTAGTCAGGTATGACTTTTTTAGGATTAAAATAAAGGGGTATTTGTCCCACGCCATTTGTATTTCTATTTTTTTTTTTGCTCAGAAAGTAGAGTACGAAACGCATAATAAAAAGCAAGCTAACAGCAAAGAAAGAAAGAGAAGGACAAAATCACGCAGATCTAAACACAAACATCATGGGTTAGACTTTACAATCTAACACCACTATTACTATTTCATGCTCTTCATTACACAACAAACAACACCATAATATTCTTTTGTAAGATTTTCATTTCTGTTTTTTTTTTTACATTTTTTTGATTATGTCGAGGTTGATCATGTTTATTCTGAATATTTAATGCTAATATATATATAGTTATAATGATCATACAGTTCTTCATAATTCACTCATCAAATACTTAATTTTGATTTTATTTATCATTTTCTTTTTCTTTGATCAATCTGTTGAATTCTGTATATATAACTCTACTTTACAATTGGCGTTTACAATTGACTCATTTCCTCCTTTTTCGTGTTCCTCGGATCAGGTTTTTTCGCAATTCCGAAGAGAGCTGTTACTGTTTTGTGGAAATTACCTGAATACAACAAATTTTACTGATCAGGTAACCTTCTGTTCGAGTCGTTACGATCTGATGATCTCATCCAATTTTGTAATTATGGTTCATCTCACCGTGTGTCTCCTTGATGTCCTTCCCTAGGTAGAAAAAGGCTCTCACAGAAAGTCGCGTATCATAGTTTCGGTTACTGGTTTGATCGCGAATTATTCGGGTTCATTGTTGAATCATAGTTTATCATACCTCAAGGAAGTGGAATTGTTAGATTATTGAGTTATGGCGGCGGCTCCATCGCGTTCTGACTCCAGACGGATGTATTCCTGGTGGTGGGACAGCCACATCAGCCCGAAGAACTCAAAATGGCTTCAGGAGAATCTTACAGGTATCGATATGTTTAATGGAGATTCTGTTTCTTTCTCATTTTGTTCTCCTTTTTCAAGTTGAATTTTTGCAAATTGCTTTGTAACATGTAAGGCCATAGCACCTGGCTCAAGTATTTTTTAGTTAGACTTGAGACAATTCGAAATCAATTGGGGAGCTTCTCAGATGTGTCTGTTACTCGACAGTTCCCGTCTCGTTTTCTTGTAATGATTATAGATCAATGATTTGAATCATGTTGATAGTGGTAAATGTTGCTCATTTTCTTTTCAAGTTTCTAATGGTTCAGAAACTGATGCCCAGAACTGTCATACATGCTGCAGCATAAAAATGGTTAGGGTATGAATAGAAAGGCAAAATGTAGCATGGGACCACTGTCTCAAACCCTTTGGGTTATTGGACATTGATGTTTGATGGTGTGATTTTAATTCACCGATGCCCCCGATTTTTGTGTATAGGGAAGCAGGAATAACTGTTACGATCAAGAAACTTTAATTTTGCCACAACTAAATGGTCCAATAAGTTATCTTCTTTGGAAAAAGGGAATTTGTTTGCGAAATACAGTAAATAAGTATTGTTGCTTGGAGATATTTGCTTAGTAAATCATTGAAAACCGAAATGAGAATGAAACCACCTTCTGAGACCTTATAAGCCACTGACTTTATGAAGAAACCAAATTAAGAAACCCCAGAGAAATGGGTGAACCAGTAAGAAAATGAGACGGGAGCTAAATGGTATTAGGAGACGACTCAGATTTTACAAAAAAAACAGAGAAATCTTTAACTTGATAAATATGTTATTCTATCTGCTTTTCTGTTCCTTGTATGTTTACTTGTGCAGATACATAGTTTTGATCACTTATCTGCTTACATTGTGCAAGTAAAGAGTAGCTTTTCTCTCTTACACCTCTGCTAATAGCTCCTATAATTCTCTTCTGAACAGATATGGATGTGAAAGTCAAGCAAATGATCAAACTCATAGAAGAGGATGCAGATTCATTTGCAAGGAGGGCAGAGATGTATTATAAGAAACGCCCAGAGCTTATGAAAATGGTGGAAGAGTTCTACAGAGCATACCGTGCCTTGGCTGAAAGATACGATCATGCTACTGGAGTCATCCGTCAGGCACATCGAACTATGTCAGAAGCATTTCCCAATCAAGTCCCTTCCATGATGGGTGATGATTTGCCTGCAGGTGCTACTGATGGTGAGCCCCGAACACCTGAAATGCCACCAACACGGGCACTTTTTGATCCTGAGGAGTTGCAAAAAGATGCTTTGGGAATCTCACAATCACCCAAGGCAATTAAAAGAAATGGAGCTTTTACTGAAGAACCCGATACTGTTTCCGGAAGGAAGGGTTTGAAACAGCTCAATGATTTGTTTGGGTCCACAGAAGGAAGAGCAAGAAAAGGTCTCCATTTTCATGACGCTGAGGAGGAAGATCAAAATATGGAAGACACAGGCAAGAGTGAGATAAAGCCTCGTATTCCAAGTGATTCTGAGCGAATGGGTAAGGCTGAGATGGAAATTTTAACCTTGAAGAACGCTCTTGCTAAATTAGAAGCTGAAAAGGAAGCAGAACTACTTCAGTATCAACAGAGTTTGGAAAGATTGTCTAATCTGGAGTCAGAAGTCTCTAATGCAAAAGAGGATTCCCAGGGTTTCAATGCACGAGCCAGCAAAGCAGAAGCAGAAGTTCAAACTTTGAAGGAAGCCTTGAGTAAACTAGAGGCTGAAAGGGAATCTAGTTTTCTTCAGTACCAGCAGTGTTTGGAGAAAATAGCCAAGCTGGAGTTCAATATCTCCCATGCCGAGAAGGATGCTGGAGAACTCACTGAGCGAGCTAGGAAAGCTGAGTTGGAGACCAAGTCACTTAAGCAAGTACTGGCTGGAGTGGAGACTGAAAAGGAGGAAGCCCTTCTTCAGTACAAACTGTGTCTGGAGAAGATTTCTTCTCTGGAGAGCAAGTTATTGCATGCTGAGGAAAGTGCCATGATGTTCAAAGAGAGTGCTGATAAAGCTGAAAGGGAAGTTGAAATCTTGAAGCAGGCTCTGACCAAGTTAACTGAAGAGCAGGAAGCTACTGTAATCCAGTACCAGCAGTGCTTGGATACTATTGCGGTTTTGGAGCAGAAACTTGCTAGTGCCCAGGAGGAGGCCCAAAGGCTCAACTCTGAGATGGATGATGGTGTAGTGAAGTTGAAAGGAGCTGAAGAAAGGTGTTCTCTGCTGGAGAAATCAAATCAGACTATGTATTCTGAGTTGGAATCTCTAGCACAAAAAATGGCTGCACAAAGCAACGAAGTCACCGAGAAGCAAAAGGAGTTGGGGAGACTATGGGCTTGCATACAAGAAGAGCGCTTGCGGTTCGTGGAGGCTGAAACTGCTTTTCAAACTTTGCAGCATTTGCACTCTCAATCCCAGGAAGAACTGAGGTCTATGGCTGCAGAGATCAAGAACAGGTCTCAAACATTACAAGACCTAGAAGCTCGTAACCAGATTTTACAGGATGAGGTAAAGGTTGTCAAGGTGGAGAACAAGGGTCTGAACGAAATCAACTTATCTTCTTCTTTAACTATACGAGGTCTGCAAGATGAGATTTCAAGCTTGAGAGAGACAATAGGGAAGCTTGAAGCGGAAGTTGAACTTCGACTGGATGAAAGAAATGCTCTTCAGCAAGAAATTTACTGTCTGAAGGAGGAGTTAAATGATCTTAACAAGAAACAGCAGACAATCAAAGAGCAGGTGGAATCAGTTGGGTTCAGTCCGGAGTCCCTTGGATCATCTTTGAAGGATTTACAGGATGAGAACAAAAAACTAAAAGAGGTCTGTGAAAAAGAGAGAAATGAAAAAGTAGGTCATTTGGAAAAACTGATAATCATGGAGAAACTCATGGAGAAAAATGATCTCTTAGAAAATTCTTTGTCAGATTTGAATGTTGAGCTAGATGGGGTGCGAGAAAAGGTTCGAGCATTAGAAGAATCTTGTCAATCCCTCATGGGAGAGAAATCCACACTTGTTTCTGAGAAGGCTACATTAGTGTCTCAGTTACAAATTGCTACTGACAATTTGGAGAAACTCGAGGAGAAGAACAACTTTCTGGAGACCTCTCTTTTGGATGCAAATGCAGAGATTGAAGGGTTGAGGATAAAATCAAGAAGTTTACAGGATTCATATGCACTGCTTGAGAATCACAAGTCTGATCTGCACAGTGAGAAAGGGAACTTAGTTTCTCAGTTGGACAGCACACAGAAAAGACTGGAAGAGTTGGAGAAAAATTATTTGGGGTTAGAAGAGAGGCACTTGGATCTGGAAAGAGAGAGACAATCTTCACTTCATGAAGTAGAGGAGCTACGTACTCACTTGGATGCTCAAAAGCAAGAATATGCTAGTCTTGTCCAGTTGAGCGAGTCTCAGTTGACTGGTATGGGAGCAAAGGTTCGGTTACTGCAAGAAGAAGGCAAACGTGTCAAGAAAGAATACGAAGAACAACAACTTGACAAAGACTTTTCTGCTCAGACAGAGATTTTCATCTTGCAGAAATGTGTGCTGGATCTGGAAGAAAATAATTTTTCTGTCTTGCTTGAGTTTCAAAAGCTCCTGGAGGCATCTCAACTCTCAGAGAAACTGATTTCTGAGCTTGAACAGGAAAATCTTGAACAACAAGTAGAAGTCAAATCTTTGTATGATCAAATCAAAGTGCTAAGGATGGGGCTCTACAGGGTGCTGAAGACTCTAGAACTTGATTCGAACCAGTGGTATCAAGGTAAGGCTGAGCAAGATCAAATGCTTCTGAATCTTACACTGCTCAAGCTTCAAGCAACTCAAAAAATGGTCTCGGAGCTACAAGATGAAAATCAACAACTTCTCATTGAGAATTCGGTTATTGTTACTCTACTCGGGCAACTTCAGCGAGAGGTGGAAAATCTTGTGACAGCTAAGAACTTACTTGATCATGAATTGGCCGGAAGATCTGAGCAGTACTTGGTTTTGCAAAGTGATAGCAGAAAAATTTCAGCTATGAATGAAGTGCTGAGTTTGAAAATCATGGAGGGGAACCATAAAGAGGAAGTTTTGAAGGTTGAGCTGAAGAATCTTCAGGGAGAGCTCTTAGATTTGCAGGGGGCTTACAAGACATTACAAGAAGAGAGTAGAAAAATGTCTGATGAGGAAAGATCATTAAAAAACTTAATCTCTGAGTTGGGAGAGGAGAAAAGTAATCTAGAAGAGGAGAACTGTGCTATTTTTGCTGAAAAAGCATCTCTTGGAATCCTTTCTCTTATATTCAAGGATACGATCTCTACAAAACTTTTGGAAATTGAAAAGCTCAGTAAAAACTATGATAAGCTTTTTCATGTCCACGACGGCCTTAATTTGAAGGGGAAGATGATGGAGGAGAAGTTACTGGAGCTTAGTGTATTACAGGGTGAGACAACTGAGCTGCATAAAACACTGGAGTATTTGAAGAGCAGATGTGATGAGGTTGAGCTGAAAGGATCTAATCAAGAAAAGCAGATAATGAAACTATCTACAGATTATGATGAACAGAGCAAAGTGCTACAATGCATTCAGGAAACAAATCTGAAATTGGATTCTGAACTGCAGTTATTGAATGAAGAACTTGTGGAAGCTAAAAGCAGGGAGGACATTTTGAATTCTGAAATGCAAAAGGGAAGAAATGAAATTGAACACTGGGAATCTCAGGCTGCTGCACTTTATGGTGAACTGCAGATATCTGCTGTCCATCAGGCACTGTTTGAAGGAAAGATTCATGAGCTCATTGAGGCATGCAAGAGCCTTGAGCGCAGAAATTGTTCAAAAGATCTGGAGCTTGAGCAGATGAAAGAAAGACTAGGCCCTTTGGAAAGTGAAAATGAAGACCTAAAGACCCAGATGATGTCATACATCCCAGCTTTCATCTCTTTGAGTGATTGTATAACTTCACTGGAGAATCATACTCTCTCACATATGACACTGCATGAAGCTGACAAGGAAACAAAGGTAATTTATTACTTCAAATTCTATACTAACTACTGAAGTTTCAGTTTGTCCGAATCCCGTATTTTACTTTTGATAATTTCATAATTAGCCTTGTCAAAGTTTTCTCCAAAACTGTATATCAATACATGTATAGTAGCTATTGAAGTATTGTTTTAACCTGGAAATTTCATGCAGAACATAGCTACATTAGGGCATTCACTTTCTTGGCAGCATAGTCTTTTGATAACATTTGCTTTCTTTTATTTCTTTTGCCCTGCACCACCACATTTGTTCTCATATCATTAAGTCATGGCTTCAAGCATCTTCAATTCATGTATACTTCTGCTTTGTGCATTCAAATGCAGTGGTGATCAATTCGTAACCTTCCATTTCTCAATTGAACAAAGAAACTTTTTCTTTTGGATGTTTCAATTCCGTGCACAAACTTCAACTTAAAGTGATGAAGTCTTAAATTTTGTGGCACTAAATGAAATCACAGTACTGTTCTATCATGTAGTGAATTTAACTGCTGGTTTTCTGTTACCTACTATTTCATCTTTTTTCTGGTATCATATTAACTCCATGACTTGCATTACTCTTACTGTAGGATGTGACGTTAGGAAGGCAAGCTGACAGCTCCCAGAAAATCAGTAAAGAACTAGGTGACATGGGACCAGATGAAGTTTTGGACTTGCAGGCTTTGGAGATGAGGATTAGAGCTATCGAAGAGGCAATGGTGGAAAGAGAGAGAGTTCTTATTCTAGAAATATCAAATGCTAATTCCAAACTTGGGGCGAAAATTGAACAGCTTGAAGAGCTGGAATCCAGAAAAAGCATGCATCAAGAACTTATTGCTGGAGGCAAACAAGGGATTCAAAAACCAGAGAAGGAACCGAGGCATGAAAAATCTGGATCAGGAAACGATGTGATGACCAAAGACATAATGCTAGATCAGATATCGGAATGTTCATCATATGGAATGAGCCGAAGGGAGACCGTAGAGGCTGATGACCAGATGCTTGAAATATGGGAAACTACTGAACAAGATTCAAGCATTGATTTTACTGTTGGAAAGGCTCCCAAGGCAATCGAGAAGAAGCGCAGGGCGCATCCTTCTAGAGAAACAGTGCTGGAGAAGGATGTTAGTGTGGACAAATTAGAGATTTCAAGGAGAATGTCAGGGTCGAGGCAAGAAGTTAGTGGTAGAAAGGTTCTTGAAAGACTAGATTCTGATGCACAAAAATTAACTAATCTTCAAATAACTGTTGAAGACTTGAAGAGGAAGGTAGAGATTACTGAGAAGAACAAAAATGGAAAAGGCATTGAATATGATAATGTGAAGGAGCAACTAGAAGAGTCCGAGGAAACCATCACAAAGTTGGTTGATGCAAACCGCAGATTAACGAAAAGCATTAAAGATGATCCGCTTTCCTCTGATGAGAAGACTGCATTTTCATCTGATGAGATCGGAAATGCAAGGAGGAAAATTTCAGAAGAGGCAAGACGAGGGTCTGAAAAAATTGGAAGGTTGCAGTTGGAGGTGCAGAAATTGCAGTTTCTTCTTCTGAAAATTGATGGCGAAAACAAAAGCCGTGGAAAAGCCAAAATGATAGAAAGAAAAACAAGTGTTTTACTGCGAGACTACCTGTATGGAGGAGGGACAAGAACAGGTCAGAAGCACAAGAGAAGGCACTTCTGCGCATGCGTGCAACCGCCTACTAAGGGTGATTGAATTTGATCATTCATTTTATCCCTAAATATTCGGTGTAGTTTAAATATTATATTGAGACACTTAGCTGTTTTGTGCATAAATTTCGCTTGCTTGCTAGATATCTTCCATAGACTTTCAGGATTATCCCTTGTTTGCTTAAGAGAGGATCCCGTCTTTGTTAGTATAGAGATCCAATCCTATTGTACATTTCGTGCAGCTTCTGACTAAAAGATGCTGCTCTGATCTGATAGAGTCATATACTATATTTTTGCAATAATGAATGGTGCTTTCATACTCCCCATCAAAGATTGTTTATGAATTTATTGGAAGCTCAAGTGGCCAAAATCAAGAGTGCCCATCACATGATGAGAACCATATAGCTTATTCTACAATATAGGAGTAGAATGTCTTACTTTATAGGAATTATCTTCTTTCTTGCTGTTAAATAACATTGAAAGATAAGCAGAGATATACTAGAAGCTTTTCTTTGCCGTAAATATTGCTATAAAATCAAACAGAATGTGTTTGATAAAATGACCATGTTTCTTAAGCCTTCAGGTTTTCTAAACGACTAATCGTTCTTGCAAAATGATGGGTTGTTTGGCAATCCCTTATCTGTTCAATAAGATTGAGGAAAAAGAAAGTAAATTGATTTCCCATTGACAATTGCAGATTTGTTTCACAATTCATTAAGAATCTCAAACTAGCCAACGCCATAGAAACGAAAAATGCTTTCGAACAAAATGTCAAATTTGACTACTTATCTTTATTATGCTGCAAAAATTTAGCCAGATTCTCTCTGAGAGTTGTTCCCAAGGGATCAACTTGCTTACAAGATTGTTCCCCATAGCCAGAGTCATGATGACCAGGCAATAAAACATCGGGATGCAACTCATCTCCATTGTCAATTATAATATTGTGGAGTAAACAGCATACCAGTATAATACTTGGTAGTTTCCTCTTGTCGGGTCTCCACATTACCTTGTTCAGGATTCTCCAACTGCCCTTTAGCTGCAAAAATGACTTAACAGCAAACGACCTTGCTGCCTCATGTACTGAATTGAAACTCGACATTATATCGCATTGTTCATCACTCTCCTCGGGAGTGATAAGCCACGGGAGAAGAGGGTATTCCGCTCCTCCAACTATGAATTCTCTGATCTCCACTCCTTCACAAATTTTTCTCGAGTTCCCGTTCAATCGTTCTCCATTTTCACATCGTTTGAAGAACCCTGAATACTTCAGCAGCCTTGACACTGTCATGCCCCCAGGCCAACCTGTGACAATATCGAGAAATCTCATCTCATGGTCAACAATCCCCTGCAAGAACATGCTATAGTTGCTCTCTTGGTCACACCAGTCGTCTGAAGTTTCAACTGCCGGAAGCGTCATAACAATGTGTGTTGCATCAATAGCTCCACAGCAATTTGGCAACCCAAACAATGTCTCAAATTTGGACTTGATGTCTTCCAATCTATCAGAATCAGGCCATTTAAGATGGTGCTTGCCACGTTCTTCCAATGCTTCAATGAATCTCCAAGTAACTTGAGAGACGGTAGATTGGCCAACACCGAAAGCGGCACCAACTGAGACTTGAGATTCACCGGATGCTAACCTTCTGAGAGCAATAGCAACCTGTTTCTCAACACTAAGAAGTCTACCCTCGATGTTGATGAGGCCGGAAGGGGGCCTTGAGATAAGATCTTCCCTCACAAGGGAGCAAATGTATTCAAATGTCTTCTTTGCCACCCTGAAGAAATACTTGAACGCCTCTTCCTCATCCGACGACACTGATGCACATTGTAAGGTTCCCATTAGAAAAGACAACAATAAACAATTTATGAGCAAATATTCTTACTAATTTAGTATCATCTGCTACTGAACCAAAAGCTCGAGTTAATTCAACAAATATTGAGGTTGTCAGGAATCGAACTCAGACGTAGAGGCTTTGATACTTAATGCTAACATCTTTTATATTAATTGCTGACATCATCATCATCATCCTAGCTCTAAAAAAGTTTCAGTCTCTGTAAAAAAGTTTCAATCTTTCTAAATTTCGGGAATGGAACTCAACAAAAATGATAAACCCACAAAAAGAATGTAAAAAATGCAAGAAAAACTCAATTTGATTAGATGGGTTATTGCATAGTGGGAGAAATAAATAAGAAAGAAAAAGTGACCTGAAGATGAAGAATTCTTGCGGAAGAAAGAGTCCCACCAATCAGAATCGACAGCGTTGGGATCGACAGGAGCTGCGGTGACGCTTTTGGTTTTATTTTTGAGTTTCTTCTTCTTCTTCAATTTCTTTGAGGCCTTCTTGTTTTTCTTTGGAGGAGCCATGTCGGAACAACCACAGGATCTACAAAACCAAAAATGGCTGCTGCTAATCGGACACCCACGACAACTTATAATTATTTTCACTAGGGGTGCAAGTATTTAAAAATTTTTAAATTTGTATTGGTAAAAGTCAATTGTATCATACAATTTAGCTCTACGCAAAAACAGACAGTTTAATGCGATTATGTATGTCCAAATTGAATTTAGACATTGAGATTTAACAATTCTGTCTACATGCACATTAAAAATTAAACTCTAGACCCTAAATCATCAACCCTAGACACTAAAAACTAAACCCTAGACCTTAAATCATCGATCCTAGATACTAACATGTGACGTGTCATCGAATTATTAGTTCAGAGTACCACGTCATCTAGGGTCGATGATTTAGGGTCTAGGGTTTAGTTTTTAGTGTCTAGGGTTTAGTTTTTAATGTGTATGTAAACGGAATTGTTAGATCTAATGGTCAATGTCCAAATTCAATTTGGACATCCAAGGACCACTTGAACATTACTGTATGTATGATATTCTTCGTTTTTGGATCTTTGTAACATTTACTAAGTAATATTAAACATTTAAAAATATTCAAAATTATATCTAAAAGGTTACCAAAAATAGAACTGTGTCAACCGTACAATTTGTTAGGTCCTAAAGTAAAATTTGACGATTCAATACAATTCTAAATTTTTTTTTTTCGAGCATTTAGTGCAATTTAAGAACCTCCAAAATCCACATTCAACCCTGCTTTTGACAACACCACAATGGAAAAATGGGCTAATAAAAATTGGAAATTTTATTCTCAAAAACATCATCTTATTGAATGGGTGCTATATTTTAAGAGAAAATCCACTTACGGTTGCTACGTTCCTAAAGGAAGCATGAGATCATGAGTTCGGATTCCAGAATCGATAAACGTGAAACTCTCAACTGTCTCAAAATGCATCGCCATGGAGGACCCCTTGTACGTAGTAGCAATGAAATGCCATCAACGGGGTAGGCGAGCATTAGCAACAGACTTATAGGAGCAGTTTATTCCTTATTCTGAAATGTCATTATACTATTTATTTGTATTCTATTATATATTTGAACTTGCTATCTAGTAACAATAAATTATCGATTAAGTATTTAAGTATAAATGTAGATTATGATCACACTTTGTTTTTAGTTTATTTTGTTTCTACTTTGTCTTAACACAATCGTTAGATTAGTTTCTCTACGATCATCCAATGATATACAGAATAAAGTAACAGTTACTTTGTAAAAAATAAAGTAACCATAGAATTTCCTCACGAGTGTATATTTAGAACTTACAAAAATAGCATATAAGATTTCATTGCAAATGTTTTTGATGAAGTTGAAAATTGTTTCTTTCTGCAGCTAGTTGTTAACAAAGCCCATGGGAAGTGGTTGTTATTTCAACTACTAAGGAATACCTACTAAAGCCCACAAGGGCGGTTTTTTCGTTCAGCCATTGAAGAGTTCAAATTGAAGCCCGAGGGGGTGTAAAAAAATGCAAAATCTAAATAATCCAGGTACTATAATGATTCTTGTAATATTAACGGTCAAGCTTTATTTTCAGAGTTAAAAATGTCTTAACAAAAGAGACAAAAGAGAAAAAAAAAAAAAAAAAACAAACTATAGAGATATGGAGGTAGGAGAGTACGGATGACTTACTACACCAAGTGTATGTCATCCGCCGAGTCTATAGTACAATTTCTCATGGAGCTAGTTAATTCAGTTTGTGTTTTGCATAAAAAAAATGCGAGAATAAATAGTTTTACTTGAATTTTTATAATCGAATTCTAGATTGCATTTGTTGCTTTATTACACCTTCTTCTCAAGCTTTGTACAGACTCCAAATCTCAACACCAATCTCATTGTAATAAAACATGTACAGAGAAAAAGAAGCAAATAGCAGAACAGATGTAGAAGAACAAATTAATAAAAGCTTTCCACTTGAAATTGCATTTATAATCATTACAATACATATATACTAATGAATTGTTGGAAGGAAAAAAATACCTCCAGCAATATATTTAAAATTCAAATCATTCAAAATACCAACATGATTCTTCATTAATTTCATGTTGATTTGATGATTCATATATATACACCAGCTAATTGTCTGCTAAAACTGCAGATCGTCAAGACAATTTAGCGATGTGTGCGTAGCTGGTGATGATATATTAGCAAGTAATAATATGACGAATTAATTAGACCTTATCGTTATATTGGTCATGATGTTTAGAAGAGTCAGGCTTGCAGGAATGAAGCATATAGTTGCATGCTCCTACAGCTTCTCCTGCAGTAAGAAAGATCCATTCCTCCCCTATTTTCTCTATCGTTTTTGACTTGTTTAGCTTCTTCATCACTTCTGATCCCGGGTTCGCCAGCACGAGCTGCACCGATTAGAACACCAGTTAAGCTTAACAACAACAACAATAATGATTTATGTATCAATATACATACCTTAAGCTCCCTTCTATCTGTAACTTTCTTGAGTTCCTCGAGCATACTTATGCCACTCGTATCAATGTTCCCAACGGCTCCCATGTTTAGTATTACATACTGCAGGCTAGCTTCTACCATTGACTTTAACCGCTCTTCTTCTTCATCTATCCATCTTAATATCCTGATCAATGTTTCCATATTCTAATTAATGGCCTCTTGTTTTTTTTTTTAAAGTAAAGAAACGTATAATATAAATGCAGGCATACCGTTCTCTTAGATAACTTGAATTGGCAAAGTAAATAGGTGCATCAATCTGAAGTAGTAGAACTCCAGGGACAGTATTAGCATCGGTATACTGCTCAACATTTCTATAAATCATCGAGTTCGGAATGTTCCCAAGAACATAAGTTTTCGGCCTCGCAATAAACAAAAGTAACCTCAAAACAGACATTCCCACCGCGACACACAACCCTGTCTCCACGCTACCAAAAACCACACCAACATAGGCTCCAATGCACACCATGAAATCAAACTTGTCGACATGCCAGAGACGGATTGCTTCTTGGTAATCGATGAGGCCGAGCATGGCGGATATGATGATGGAAGAAAGTACAACTAAAGGAGTGTAATGAAACAGAGGAGTCAACAACAGAAGGGTGACCATTACTGCTATAGCCATGACTATGTTTGAAACAGCTGTTTTGCAGCCGGCATTGAAGTTGACAGCTGATCTTGAGAATGGTCCTGTTGTGAGATAACAAGAGGTGCAAGAGCCTACAATGTTCATCGTTCCGATAGCGATCATTTCTTTGTTACCATCTATGTGGTAGTTTTTGAACATAGCAAAACTTCTTCCTACAGCTATTCCTTCCTGTGATTTCATGACATGTTAATTAAGTACGCGAAAATTGATAAGTTGTATAAAAATGATGAGAAGGGTTAGCTTACAGCTAGAGCTATGATTCCAGTGATGATGCCTGTCTTGATTGCAATAGATAAATAAGGAGATGTAAACACTAAATCTTCAAACGAAACTGGGTTTAACCCTTTCTTCAACTCTCCTATCTGCACAGTTTCATTTCATTTAATTTCCATCTTTTTTATGTTCCAAATTTGAAAACATAAAAGTCAATAATAAAATTATAATTTTTTCTTCTAGAACTAAGCGTGCATCTCGAGATTCTAGTATTACACTGCATATCTGAAAAAATTTTCAGAATTGTATTGAATCGTTGACTGTTTCAAAAGGATCGAACCAAATTGTATCGTCAACTTTTTTAGATACAATTTTGGTGATTTTTGAATGTTTAGTATTACTAAATATTACTAAGTACATATGACAAATTTTCTAAAACTGACCCAAATGTCTTAAAAAAATAATCTAGAACCGAATTAAATTGCTAACTCTTTTCTTAGGGCCTCTTTTTTATGCCTTATCAATGATAATTTTTATTACGTCCAGTAATTTTACTTTAGTAAATGCATTTCAATTCAGTGCAGTACAATAGTTTTCAGTTATAAAGAATGAGACCTTAAAACCGAGCCGAATAGTACACTTGTGAATTTTTATAAAAACCTACCCTTGCTCATCCCTAGTATACACTTGCTAAGAAAACTTTGAGCAACTTTGAAGGTTATCCCTAAATGATATAATTGAAGGGTATACATCCACAAAAGGACGAGTTGTCCCACAACAGGACAGGACGCCTCAACCACATTATGATGAATGACGAATTTGTTTTGTGGAATGGTGGTCCAATTTTTTTTATAAAAAAACAGCTGCTGCTGCTATTTGTAAGTCACTTTTTCTATTATTGAAATGAGACAAAGACATAATTAATTAATTGTTGGTGAATATTAGGGAGTATTAAACAAGATTAGAGTAGATAACAAAAATAGTAATTGAGAAATGCTGACCACTTGGACACCATGCTTCTCAGCGTGGGTGAAGTAAACAAGAAGGCTTCCCAATACTACTGATGTCAATGGTGCCATTGCTGATATCCAAAACAATTTTGGTTTCCTCTGGCTCTGCATTCCATTCAAGAGTCATATTAGTATACTCCGATAACATAGTACTCCAAGTTAATAAATAGTTGTCATGTGTCACATCAATCAATAAAATTTTAACAAAATGTAATTAATTAAAAATACATGACGTATCATCAAATTATTGATCCAGAGTATCACATTATCTGTTAAAAGTATTTTAAAATTTCTCCACCATTCAAACATTAATTTCCTTTTTTATTTACTCAACACCTCCTTTATAGTATTAGCAACTTGTAAACACAAATTCCCCAATTTGATTGATTTATAGTCAAACGCTGCCTATTTATAAAATACTAAACCTTGCTTTTTGTCACTTCATTATCAAGAAAAACCAACATTTATGCTAAACATTCTCTTGTTTTTCTCACTACCATTATTGGAAAAGAGATACTCAATTTCAATTCAATCCTATTATGCAATGGATCTTTTGCGTAACTGCTACAAAATCATTATTATTTTGTCTTACTTTCAACCACTTAGACTAATTGGAATGTGCATCCCATTTTTAAAACAAGCCATGCTATATATGTTAATCTTATGGCACGTTAATTTTTTATATTTTTTTATGATAGTGAAATAATATTGTCAAATTCTTTATTCTACTGAATTTGACAAATGCTCTATTTTTTATTTTTAAAAATATCTGTATTATTTCGAGAATAAAAGTTAGGCAATTAACAAGCTTTACTGAAGAAATATCGGAACTACTAATAAAAATATCTACAGAAATTATGGAGTGGGAGCAGGTTACAGTAAAAGACTTGTCCCAATCCATGAGGAAAGAGGGTAATTTCAACAATTCAAGTCCTAATTAATTCTAAATGTCAATTAATAAACTGGGTAGGTCCTCCTAATTACAATTATTAATATTTTGACATCTTTTCTTTTCAATCCAAAAGAAAAAGACCATGGACCTTTTTCCACTTATTTTTTTAAACCTGACTTTAATATAGTTATTTTTTTTTATCAACCACGTGTATTTCTTTTTTTTAATTGAATCAACCACATGTATTTTAATTGAGAAAGTTTTGATGTGAATTTATTCGTAAGTAATATTCAATCCTCGCAGTATATGTATTTAACGGCTTGATTGTCTCCGGGAGATAAAATAACTGCAATGGTAATACTAAATAGTTGATATGTTTGTGGATGATAAGGTAAGATGTGACTTACAAAGAATCTAGTGGTAAGTAGGAAGAAAAGAAAGCAAAGACCAAGCACCGCACTTTCCCATCTCCACTGCATTTAATTAATCAAACCAAACCCAATTAATACAATGCAATACAATACTTGGTGTTAATTAGAGATTAGACAGCTAAATTAAGATTGATCAATAATAAACCAACAATTATATAAATTCAAAACTTAACTAATAGAAACAAACATTGATGAGACACATATTCAGGCTCAACATTTCTTTTTTGTCTTTGCTCGTAACAATAATATAGCTTGGAGTAATAAGGACAATGATACTATATTATATTAAAAAAAAACTCAGTACTCAAAACTTCACACAATCATATACGTGTAAACATATACATATATATATAATTAAGATAGTAAGAAACTAAGAACAGATCACACAGACATATATACTTTATTAAATAAAAAGAATCCTACCAACAATAATAAAAAGAAATACATAAAAAGAGAGATGGGAGAGCGTTAGAGATTTACTATAAAAGATGTTGTTATCATTAATTATTGACTCGAGTTTTTAGTTCAATCGGTTAAGTAACAAAAAGAGACATGAAAAAGACGTACATGATGAGTTTGAGAGAAGACGGAACGCATGACGGAGATAAGATCAGTGGAAGAAGTGAAATGTACAAGACCTAAGATGCCCTTGAGCTGCTGCAGACATACAACTGTAGCTGCCCCTGCCATGAATCCTACTATCGTTGCATGTGACAGAAAGTCCACAATAAATCCTAGCCTGCATCCCGTCACCTTCTTTTAATTAATTTCAAATCAACAATTCCTTATCTTACATCTTACATCTTTCTCCTTTTATATCTATATATATATATATATATATATATATATATATATATATATATATATATATATATATATATATATATATATAAAAACAAAAATAGAATACTAGTACTGTTTTTGACTCTTTCAAATTTTTACCACCTAAACCAATATAATTTTAATAAACTAATTACAGTGTTACGTAAAAAAAAAAAAAGACATATGTATCTATCGAGCTGGGTTATTAACTCCATTATGGAGATTATCAAGCAATTAGGTGGGGGTAGAAGATATGAGGAAGGAGTTGCATCAACAATAATAATAAACTCGATTTCATATTGAAAATAGAAAGAGAGTGTCGATACATGTAGATACTAACTTCAAGCAACATAAGTTGCTATATTCAGATTCGGACAATATATGTAAATTTCATTGGACCAAGATATATCCATCACATTTGACAATATCTCTTTGTCTTAAATAATGGCTTTCAAAATAAACAATAATTGCATGTGTTTTGTTAAAAAAAAATGCTTAAGTTAATGGACACAAGAAGGGTCTGAAAGTACCTTAACAAGCCAAGGGAAGCTTGGAAAACTCCAGCAAAAAATGTGGTAGTGAAAGCAAGATGAAGATAAAGTTTGGGGTTATCAGCAGCATTAACCTCCTTTCCAAGCATAGAAGCTATTAAGAGAGATGCAACTGCCACCGTCCCTACCGCCAAATCTCTTGAACTTCCCATCATTGCATATATCAGTGGCGGTACAAAACTCGAATCTGCACGTCATTGGGAGGGAGTTTAATACCATAATCTACCAAACTGTTCTCTTGAAACTGGAAATGTGTTGTTCGAAAACCAGTTGTTATAAAAAAACATAATACTAAAAAATAATGAACGTTTTAACTAAGCACATACATAGGCCAAGAATTGGTGGCAAGTTAGCAAGCTTGGCATAACTGATTCCCTGAGGGATGGCAAGACTAGCAATAGTGATACCAGAGATAAGATCAGATTTCAGCAAGTCCAACGTGTAACGAGGACCCCATTCGAGAATAGGCAAGAAATACTGGATTCCTAACACCAATCTTTTCGATAGCGGTTGGTTCTTGAACTGCCTGATTGGATCATCAGGAAAGAATGTTTCTTTCAGATTGTTTTTCAGGGACTTTACAAACGGCTGTGGTGGTGGAATCGCCACTCTATGTGCACAATCCATGTTGTTGTTACTGTCACTAGACGGGTACACCATATATTAAGTTAAGAATGCTAATAAAAATATGGAGGTGTGGTTATGGTGATTTTGGAGAGGAGGATAGAGGAGAGAGAGATGATTCTTGAGACTAAGAGGAGCTTGATGGCTCTTTATAGAACAACTTTCTGCTTCTGATTCAGTGCGTGGTGGGATCCATAATTTTTATTAAGTTACCTCAATTACATTAGTTGTCACAAAAATACACTCTCATATTGGAAACAATGACCATCATGATATCATATGAAGTTTGTTTTGGACAATAATAAGAATTTGGTGAGTATTGAATAAATTCCTAAATGGGATTAAGTATAAAAATATATTGATTCGATAAGTTTGAAACTTTGTTACCAAAAGCAAAGGGTCCCAAGATCCTATAAGAAAAGAGATGATGAGGTTTGGTTTTATTTGAAATGGTCCCTCCCAGCTAGCCCCGGGTAGTGAAAAGGTGGCCAGGAAGGGTAGATCCTAGAAACCCACAGTTTTGTATTTTTATTTTACATTTGAGTAGGCCGACCTATTTCGGCCTACGTTTATATTAGGCAATTCTTTTTTATGTGCAAACTGACACGTGTTCTCTCTCGGTTAGTTGGTTTGTTTGGCTTATAAAAAGAATGCTTAACCCCTCTTGGGACCCTTAAAATTGGCACTTATTTTCACTTGCACTCATAAAGTATGTGATTTTTCACATAAGCCATTCAACTCTATAAAAGCATACCACTTGACCACATTTTCATTAAAGACCATTTTCACTTAGACAGTGTAGTACACTCTCTCAAAAAATTATTCTTTTGGTCCCTCCAAGTTTCTTTTATTTATATTTTTTTCTTCTTCTCTCTTACTCACTTTTCTTCTCTCAATCTTGAATTTTCTAGATTTTTTAATCTTTTTCGAAACTCTAAACTTGAAAAAATCCAAAATTTTGGAAAACCACGAGCAATCTGGAAAAATTTCAAAAATTTTCGAAAATTTGCAATTTTTTCCAAATTTCCGAAAAAAAAATCAAAAATTTTTGAAATTTTTTTTTCCAGAATTTTGAAAAAAAAGTTTAGAGATATGATATTTAAAAAGAAGAAGAAGAACAAAAACAACAAGAGAAATTAAGGGATGGTTTTGAAATTTTCCAGATTCTTTTTGTCTCCACTTTATCTCTCTCACTCTCTTATTTTAATATATATTTTCCACATCAGCGTCATATAGGATTTTTGTGCCTAAGTGACATGCTTTTATAGAGTTGAATGGGCTATATGAAAAACTACAAACTTCATGGGTCTAAGTGAAAATAATTGTCAACTTTAAGGATTCCAAGAGGGGTTAAGCCTAAAAAATTATAAATGTATTAGCCAAATTTGTACCAAAAATATGTATTACTAAAATCTCACTACAAGAATTTTAGCTTGTTGTGAGAAATTGATTTGTCAAAATAAGTCCTGTTTTTGTCATCACAAATATTTTGCAACAAAATGTTTTGTCACTGTCTTAGTCACAAGAAGCTCGTTGTAATATGTTTTTAGTGACAAAATTTGGTCCCCTCACAATGAATTACCACTTATTTCAACAACCATAATTTGTCATTAATCTAGCTTTTGTGAGAGTAAAAATTTGTCAAAATGTAATTGTTTGTCATAATAAATCAAATTATAAAACCCGTTTATTGTGACTAAATAATGTATTATGACAAATGCTACACTGTTACAATAGTTATTCTATGATCAAATAATGTTGTCAATATTTTATTTATATGGGAATTTACTTTGTCATAAAAAAATCAATTCTATTTACAATATAAAGAAAGCCAAAAGAAAATTGCAAATTGTCATAATATAAATAGATAACAGGAAATTCAAATTTAGTAATTCAAAACTCATTTTTATTATAATGAAGACACAAATACAGAGAGGTCTTAAAGCTTCCATTCCAAATAAAATGAAAATAGAAAAGAAATCTTGAGCATAGATCAAGTTGTAACAATATTGACACTTAATTCAGCTAACACTAACTGACAAAAATGACTGGTATACTAATAACTGTGTGCGGAGACACCTAGGTTGTAAGATGCATGTCCAAGCAATAATTTGACTGAACGCACTTCAGAGGTATCCAAATGCAACAGGAGATATGAACTTCCAAAGGAAAACTCCTTGAATCAAGGGGCTTGACTTTGAGCAGTAGAAAAGCTGCAGGATTGCAGGAGCCATGAAGCTAGATTGTGCATTCACATCCTTCAATTCTCGTCTTTCAATCTTGGTTTCCATCTGGAAGATAATTCAGTTTACATGTCCAAAATTATAAAATAAATATAAGATGAAGAGTTGAATTTGAAGGAAATATAAACATATGATCGAGAACCACATCATTGTAATACATCCATGACATTGTAATCATTCATAAACCTGCATTTCAATTTACCAAAACTAGTTACTAACAAGCAAAGAAAATATATATCTCTAAATACAAAAGTTCACCAACGTGAATGAAAATAGTCAAAATATATCTCTCATATCACAAGTCAATTTCATATTTCTTAAACTAATTCCTCATTGACATGTACAACATAACTGTGAGTCAGATCACTTGAATTCAATTAACCCTAAATAATTAGACATATTCAATACTTACAAGACATTTGTGTGCTTGAGATAGAGAGGAGATTTCCCTTTGTGGCAGGAAGGTGCATCAATATCTTCCCATTTATAGGGATTCAGATTATCCTACTGAGACATGCGGACATGTGCAAAGTCAGCCCACACTTCCATCCATCCTTTCCAGAGAATGTCTAAAACCAATGTTTCAACAGGTCATTGTACGGCATGACAGTCTTCTAATGCCATGTAAGTTTCACTATAGCATCAATTGCTTGATCCTAGAAGTGTTTCTGCCAAATTTAAGATTAAACAAAGTAATTATAGACAAAGTAATAACCCCCAAATAAATGCAAATGAAAGAACGGTCATATTCATACCTCTAGATATGAGGAGATGTTAAGCAAAAAATCATACATTATTATGTACTTATCCTAACAGGAGATATAAGAAGATAGGTATTCAAAAGCAATATATTACGGATTCCATAGGCCAAAAATTAATCCTAACAGGCAAACTAATTGATAGGATTTAATGAATTGAGATTGTTATGTACTTGATCATGAATTTGACAGAAACTACAATGGCAATCATACATTATTCACAAAACAAGATAACAAAACACCAACCTCAACAAAATTCGTGAACTTGGGATCTCTATTAACCACCAACTGATGAACCTAGAAGAATTAAGATTAACATCAATGAAGCGCAAAAAACCCTCGCTTAATTGGGGTAAATAGAAAAACAATTAGGAAAGGCGAGAGAATAAACAGGACATCAGACCTCATATTCAACTTTGTGCTTCTCATAATCCTTGAGGGGATCATAGTATTTTGACTTGGCTGTTCTGCAGAAGTATGAATCAGATCTGCAAACACCCGAATTTGGCATTCACTTTTTTTTTTTGTAGAAACATAAACAACATTTAATTAGAGAAGAGAAAGAGTAGCTACCATTTGTTGTATGATGAAATCAGAATCAATCGAAGAACAGTTCCGAATTAGGTTTTGATGTTGGGAGATTAAGGAAGCAAAGATCGATAGATGAACTAAAGTTTCCCCAAATTTCTTTTTTACTTAATTATTTTTTCATTCCCGCTTCAAGGCAGTGGAATTTTATCTCAATTATTTCCCAAATTTTTATTTCATTCTTTTTTACCCGCTTCAAGAGCCCGCCTATATTAGTTGTGATGAAACATATCTTTGTCCTACTTTTTTTTTTTGTCGCAATATTATAGATTTTCACATTGTCAAAACATACATTATTTATTACGACAAAGAATTTGTACAAGAAAAACTAATGAACTAGAACGTGACAAAGAACAATTATTATGAGGAATATATTTGTCACTTTAATAATATATCGTGACAAAAAGATATGTGACAATTTTTTTAAAAAAAATTAAATAAAGCGTATCTTCTTGTGATAAAATTGTTGACAAATATTATTTTCGTCACGATATAATAAAAAAATTTCACATCTTTTTACCAATTGAAATTTTGTCACAATAAGTATATCAATTGTGACAAAATCAATTTTGCCATATGAGTTTTTGTCACAATATTACATATTTCTTGTAGTGTCTCTCTCTCTTCATATGTGATTTAGCATGTTGTTTAATTTCTTTCACCTAAATCACCTAACCTCTTGGACGAGAAATCCAGCACTAATCGTGCTATTTCTATTTTTGGATCAAATTTTATTACGACACCAAACTTCAAACTGATTTTGGGTGCATACTTTAAAAGACTAATAATCATGAAGTTGATTAACTTTTTATATTCTATTGTAGATAATTTATAATTATCTCTTAATTGTTATCCGGTCATATTTTACACGTCCACATGAACTAATAGAAAATAATTTCTTTGTCATGTCGGTTTACTAACTTAGTTAATAAGTGATACATGCTATGTCAACCAAGTTGAACGCTTAAAGTTTTAAAGATTTTCTCATCTATTTGGATTATACTTTTTACTTAGCAATCCTTCGCCAAATAGGAAAGATTCGGCTAAACAAGAATACTCTTCTTATCTGACCTCATTATACTCCAAAACAATTCAACTAGGGCTAGGATTGTTATATATATATATATATACAGTCCGGCTATGGTGGGGGACTCCCTCACTTACTATTCTAAGGGAGTTTTAGTTTTAATCTAGTTACCAAACAAAATAACCATCTAATTTAAAAGAACAAAAATCTATTATTAATTCTCTAATTTATTCACTCAATCTCCTAGATCTTAACTTTATAAACCCTAGACTCTAACAATCATAAACCCGTAGTCTTTAATTTTTTAAACCCTAACAATCCTAAATTCAAATAATTCTAAACTCCTAGACCCTAACTTTATAAACCCTAGACCCTAACAATCATAAACCCGTAGTCCTTAATTTTATAAATCCTAACAACCTTAAATTCAAATAATTCTAAACTCTTAGACCCGAACTTTATAAACCCTAAACCCTAACAATCATAAACCCGTAGTCCCAACTTATAAACCCTAGACCCTAACAACTTTTAACCCATAAACCCTAAATCCTAACTTTATAAACTCTAAACTCTAACATTACAATAATTTATGTTAAAGATAGTAATAAATTAATGTTGAAATAAATTCAATTTGCTGCAATTCGGATGCGATAATATGATTAATTAATTAATTCCTGAATTAATTAGTATTTAGGAAAATAGAGTTTGATTTAATTAGGATTTTATTACTTTAAATTCATTAAATTAATTAGGTGGGTGTATTTTGTTTGGTAACTAGATTAAAGATAAAACTCCCTTAGAATAGTAAGTGAGAGACTCCCTCACCATAGCCTGGGTGTATATATATATATATATATATATATATATATATATATATATATATATATATATATATGTATATATATATATATATATATATATATATACAAGTCATACCTCAAGGTACGTTTGCAATAGATATCACTCCCTTGAATTATTCAACATCGATCTCCAACATCTTTACATACTTGAACATCGGAATGGGGTCGCTGGTCAATGGTCACTCTTTAGCTTACGTTTGCTCTTTTACAGAGAACTTAAGTTCAGTTTACACTATAACAAATTAGTTCAGTGAGCATGACTGATCTTACTCTAGGCTTTCAAACAACAACATCATGGTTGGACATGTCTATATATTCTACAAGGATTGAGACTAAAATCTTCTCCTATATATAGACATGTATATTCATAGCTCAAAGCATGTACATTCGAAATACATTCAAGCTCTTGAACTACTCATCATTGATCTCTAGGTTTTTACTGACTTAGTGTCGAAGTGGGATCTCCAGTAAATAGTCTCTTCTTAGCTTATGTTTGCTCTTTTGCAGAAAACTCAAGTTTATGTGGAGTCAAGTTCATTTTACACGGTAACATTAGGTATTGGAGACGAGTCGCCGATCAACGGCTCCGAACTAACAATTTCTTATCTTATAGATTAAGTTAGACGATCTCAGCCCTCATATGAGATTGGATCAGTCACTACACTAAAAATTGCCTAATACAACACGATATTGGAAATCGTTGCTATAATTCATTGCATTATCTCTTATTTTTCCATATCAATTTATTTTTTTTGCAAATTTCAGACATCAACAATGGATGTGTTGCTTTTGATATTTTGATATTAGCTCATGATTGTTTGTATTAGGCCATGTTCTTTTGAACTTATCAGCACTTATTTTAAGTTCAATTCAGTTCAGTTCAGCAACATTAACTTCAGTTCGGTTCAGTTCAATTCAGCAACATTCAATTCGGTTCAGGTTAATAAATTACAAATAAATATTTATTATTTATATATAATATGTTAATATTTATTATAATTTTAACTAGTTGATCCAATTTGTTTGCAAAAGTTGCAAGATGTAAGTAAACATTATTACCAATATAGCTTACAATATTATACCAACTTAATAATTTCTACTATATAAGTTTGGATTTAATATACAAAATTTCCGATTTTGCTTATGTATTTAGTAAGAAATTCAAAAATCTTGTAACAGTGTTGTGTAGTATTAGGAGCAAATTAGCATCAATTAAAGAAATTCAAAAATCTTATAATAGTCAGTTATATAGGACCAAATTAGCATCAACTAAAAAAAATTGAAAAATCTTGTAAAAGAAATTAAAAATTAGCAAATTAAGAGCAAATTCAAAAATTTACTAATAGCTATTAGACAATATGAGTCAAGTTCAAATGAGACAAGGGTTTAAGATGAGACTAATTTTTATGGTGAGACAAGGGTGATGAACCCTAAGTGTTTTGGTTATGTCCAAACGTTTCAGAAGATGAAAATGAAAATTAACTTGTATACTTTTCGATGTTGACTAACAATTTTCGTTAAGTTATTATGAGTTTTTCTCAGCAGATGCTGAATGAAGAATTCCTGCTTGCCTATTTTAACTCAGAAGATTAAAAAGCTGGAGACTGAAGCACTTTCTCAGAAGCTGGATGGACCGCTCTGATGTGTTGATTGTCTGCCTAAAGCTTTTATCAGAAGTTCTCTTTTGCAAACAGAAGACTAAGGTTGTTTTAGTACAGAAGCGCTAAGAAGAAAAACGAACATCAGAAGTTCGTTATCACGGGTTTGGTTAAGCATTTAATGCTTTGTCAGTTGCATTTAATGCAAGGCGCCAAAAGTTCAAAAAGCTGTTTGAAGGACGCGCCTGTTCACAACAAACAAAACCTGCTCTCTTACCGTTTCCCTCTAAATCAATCTTCAAGATCAGTCAACTCCATCACCTTTATCTTAATCCCATACCGGATTAGGTTAAAGTACAAAGTTGACAGAGTTGAGTGTTTTGAGACCGTTTGAAGAAGTTGACAAGATTAACGGCTACTTTCATCCTTGTCATCCTTAAAGATTCAAATATCCTCAACGGTTATCTACTCAACACTATAAATAGTAGCAAAGCTCCACTGCATCAACTAGGTGTGTGATCATAGAGCAAAAATCTCAACGCACTGTTATTCAAGAAAACAGAGCACACTTTCCATTCTCAATCTTTTCTTAGCTTAGCCTTTGTAATTGTGAGAGAGTGAAGAAAAACAAGTTCATAATAGAAATCTTGTAAACTGAGATCGGTTGTGATCTTCAGTTAGATTTAAGAGAGAGAAATCTAGTTGAGATTTGAGTTGGGTGAGAAATCCAGAAAACAGAGTATTGTTGTTCTGGTGAAAATCCTTTAACTCATTTTAGGCTAGTCAGAACTAAGTGAGAAATTAGCTTAAGTTCTGTTGATGTAAAGGAGCTTCTGAACTTGCCATAAAAGTTCTGAATAGTGGATTTATAAAATCTCTGGAGGCTGCGACCTCAGAGGACAAGACGTAGTCACAGGAATTCTGTGGCGAACTTGGATAAATTGAACTGTTCATCAGGACCTCCTGAATCTCTTTCTCCCTTCTTTATACTTGTTAATTGCTTCTGTGAACTTGTATCATATTTAGTGCTGAAACAGATTTTCTCTTAAAAATCACAAGTCTGTGTTCAGAAGACTGTCCAGAAGTTCTTTACTCAGAACTTCTGTAGCTGAAAAGACAGAACCTGTCTTAAAGCAGATTATCCCTCAGAGGCTACTTCAATAAGCTTGCCTCTGACTCTGAGGATTATTGACTCTGAAAATTGAGTTTTCATTAAATCCTTGAAAATATCAGTTTTCGTTTGAAACACCTATTCACCCCCCTCTAGGTGATTCTGATCTTGTTAGGGCCAACAAGTGGTATCAGAGCCAGGTTACTTCGTATATTTACTAAAGATCTAACAATCTAAGTGTAAGATCCTATCAGAATCGATAGAGATGGCTAGTAGACACCAGCCTGAGAATTCTTCTCACTTCATTGTCCCAGAGGGATCCTCTACAACTAGACCTCCATTATTCAATGGTGACAATTACTCCTACTGGAAAAAGAGAATGATGTACTTCATTCAAGCTCAGAACATGAGTGCTTGGTTTGTCATCACAGATGGAGATTTCATTCCTACCAGAATGGAACCAGGTCTAGGGAATGTTATTATCCCTCAGAGAGAATATTCAGATGAAATTCTGAAAAAGCTCCAAACAAATGCTTCAGCAATAAATATGCTGCATTGTGCACTTACAGCCACTGAATATAACAAAGTTTCCTCGTGTGAAACTGCACAGGATATATGGAACAAGCTGGAAGTCACATATGAAGGAACAGGAAAAGTGAAGCAGTCCAAAGTCAACCAACTCATGAGAGAATATGAGTTATTTGAAATGCTTGACAAAGAATCTATTTCAGAAATGAATTCTAGATTCACCAAGATAGTCAATGACTTAAAGAGTTTGGGCAGAGACATTGAAGAGTCTGAAAGAGTAAAGAAGATTGTCAGAAGCTTACCAAGGTCTTGGCAAGCCAAGAAGACTGCCATTGAAGAAGTTCAGGACTTGAGCTTTTATTTGTATGATGAACTCATTGGGTCTCTAATCACCCATGAGATGTCACTAAAAAATCATGACCTAAGAGAAAGGTCAGAAGGAAAGAGACAAGTAGTCCTGAAGGCAGAGTCTTCTGAAGAATCATCAGAAGATGAAGAATTGGCCATGCTGACCAGAAAGTTCAAAAGAGCCTTTAGAAAAGGCAAAGGTGGAAACTACAAGAAGCCATTCAGAAGTTTTGAGAAGAAGACTTCTGACTTCGGTGAAAAGTTCAAGAGAGATCCAAACAAGCCCATTGTGTGCTATGGATGTCAGCAACCTGGGCACATTAAGCCTAACTGCCCAGAGATGAAGAAAGATAAGAAAAAGTTCAAGAAAGCTATGCTGGCTGCTTGGTCAGACTCTGAGACCAGCAGTGATCCTGAAGAGAAGGAAGAGCAAGCCCAGATATGTTTCATGGCTATTGATGAGCCATCCTCTGAAGATGTCACAGGAGAAACTTCCGCACCTCCTGAAGCAAACTATGACTCCGAGGTAAACATATCCTCTGAACAAAATATCTTTGATTCTCTTGAAGAATTGTACAGCATGTTCAAGTACCTAAAAAGGAAGTTGGACAAAAGCGAGGCTGACAAATTTCTTAGGTTTACTCAAGTTTATGCTGATATGAAAATATTGGAAGATAAACTAAGTAAACAATTCAGTTCTTCCTCCGATGACTCAAAAGTCAAAGGTAAAGAAAAACTGCCTCTGAGGAATGATAAACCTCAGAAGAAGAAATCTGTCACTCCCTCTCTTCTGAAAGAGATCTCTTCTCCTCCTGAAGTGGGAACCTCTAAGAGTGCTAATGCCTCTGAAGAAGTAGTACCTTCCCAGAAGAAGAAGAATGCTCCTAAGAAGCAAAGGGAAAGATCCAAGAATCCTCCTTCTTGCAAGTTGTGTAAGAAAGATGGACATTGGTTGAAAGATTGCAAGTATCACATTAAGAACCTCTTGCAATCTGAAATATCAGAAAAACCTGTAGAAGCTAAATCTAACTCTGAAGGACCCAATAAGGATTGGGTACCTGTCACTAATTGATTGTGTTGCAGGTTGCTCTGAGTGCTCCATCAATGTCAAAGCTGTGGTACATTGACAGTGGGTGCTCAAGGCATATGACAGGTGATGAAAAGGCATTCATCACATTTGTACCTAAAAGAGGTGGTAAAGTCAGCTTTGGAGATGCTCAGAAAGGAAGAATTCTTGGTTCTGGATCCATTGGAACCAATCCTCCGATCGAAGATGTCTCCCTAGTCAGAGGTCTGAAGTTCAATCTCCTGAGTGTTGCACAACTGTGTGATAAAGGTAGAGATGTTGTCTTCAGCCCCTCTGGATGTAAAATCTTGGACAGTAAGTCAAGGGAAGTTATTCTAACTGCTCCTAGAGTTGAAAATGTTTTCATGCTGAATCTTGAGAATCTTTGCAAAAATATATGCTTGATGTCCAAAGAGGATACCTCCTGGCTCTGGCATAGAAGACTTGCTCATGTTAGCATGGATCTTCTGGCCAAAGTAGCTAGATATCAATTGGTTGAGGGTCTGCCTGAAATTAGTTTTAAAAAAGACCATTTATGCAATGCTTGCCAAGCTGGTAAACAATCTAGAAGCTCTTTTAAAACTAAGAAAGTCATTTCAACTAAAAGACCTTTGGAATTACTTCATATGGATCTTTTTGGCCCTGTTCAACCAATGAGCATGGGTGGAAAGAAGTATGCCTTTGTCATTGTAGATGACTATTCAAGATTCACTTGGGTCATCTTGCTGTCTAGCAAAGATGAGTCACTTGGATGTTTCTCAGTTCTGATTAAGAAACTTGAGAATGAAAGGAATGAAAAGGTAGTCCATATCAGAAGTGATAATGGTGGAGAATTCAAAAACTTTATGTTTGAAGAATTCTGTGAAATCAAGGGAATTGATCATAACTTTTCTGCTCCCAGAACTCCTCAACAAAATGGGGTAGTTGAAAGGAAGAATAGAACTCTGGTTGAGATAGCCAGAACTATGATCAATGAAAGAAGGCTTCCAAAGTATTTTTGGGGAGAAGCTGTGAACACAGCTTGCTATGTTCTGAATAGAGTGCTAATCAGAAGCATTCTGAACAAGACTCCTTATGAACTCTGGAAAGGTCGAAAGCCTAAAATAGGTTACTTCAGAACCTTTGGTTGTAAGTGTTATGTTTTGAATACAAAAGAATATCTTTCAAAGTTTGATTCAAAGGCAGATGAAGCTATTTTTCTTGGCTACTCAACACATAGTAAAGCATATAGGGTTTTTAATAAGAGGACTCAAACTTTAGATGAATCCATTCATGTAAAGTTTGATGAGACTAACCCTGCAGATAGTAAAGTCTCTGAAGAAGATGAAGTTCAAGCTTCTGAAATATCATCTCCTCCTGTTGAAGATGTTATTCCTAAAGCTGCTGAAGTTGGTTCTCCTGTTGAACATGTTCCAGAAGAACATCCAACTACAGAAGTTAACTCTCTTCCAGAAGATACTCCTATATATGATTCAACAAATGATGAACAGGTTTCAGAAGACTCATTGGATCTACCAAGAGAAGTTAGAGCTCATAGGAATCATTCCTTAGAGAACATCATTGACTCTGTTCACAATCCTGTCATGACCAGAGCTCAGCTCAGAAGATATATGGGGAATGTGGCTTTTGTGTCACTACTGGAACCCAAGGACTTCTATGAAGCAGCTGATGATGACTCCTGGTTAATGGCAATGCAAGAAGAACTTGACCAGTTCAAAAGGTCAGAAGTTTGGATTTTAGTTCCCAGACCTAACAACAAGAAGGTTGTTGGTACAAGATGGGTTCTGAAAAACAAGCTTGATGAATTTGGAAATGTTGTGAGGAACAAGGCTAGACTTGTTGCTCAAGGTTACAGTCAGCAAGAAGGCATAGATTATGGTGAAACTTTTGCTCCTGTTGCAAGATTAGAAGCCATTAGAATCTTATGTGCTTTTGCATCATACAAAGGTTTCAAGCTCTTTCAAATGGATGTGAAAAGTGCATTCCTGAATGGTTACATTGATGAGGAAGTCTATGTGTCTCAACCTCCTGGTTTTGAAGATCCTAAGTTTCCTGATCATGTGTACAAGCTAAAGAAAGCCTTGTATGGACTGAAACAAGCTCCCAGAGCTTGGTATGAGAGACTGACAAAGTTCCTTCTGTCTAAAGGATTTGTCAGAGGCTGTGTTGATACAACTCTGTTCACTCTGAAGAAGAACAAGGATATCCTTATAGCTCAGGTATATGTTGATGATATTATATTTGGTGCTACTAATGAATCTTTGTGCAGAGAGTTCAGTGACCACATGAAGGCTGAGTTTGAGATGTCTATGATGGGAGAATTAACCTTCTTCTTAGGACTTCAGATCAAGCAAAGTAATGATGGTGTGTTTATCAATCAAGCCAAGTACACTAGAGAAGTGCTGAAGAAATTTGGCATGATGGACTCTAATGCTGTTGATATTCCAATGGATGTCAGCAAAGACATTGATGATGAAGAAAAAGCTGGTAAACCTGTAGATATAAAAACCTACAGAGGTATGATTGGTTCTCTTTTATACCTAACCGCCAGCAGGCCAGATATACATTTTGCTGTGTGTTTTTGTGCTAGATATCAATCAAAGCCAAGAGAAATTCATGATGTTGCTGTCAAAAGAATTCTTAGATATCTTAAAGGCACACCAGAAGCTGGTTTGTGGTATCCCTGTAGTTCTGATTTCACTCCTATAGGATACACAGACTCTGACTATGGTAGAGATAAATTGAAAAGGGTCAGCACTTCTGGTGGTTGTCATTTTCTGGGGGAGTGCCTAGTCTCCTGGCATAGCAAGAAGCAAACCTCTGTGGCTCTCTCAACTGCTGAAGCTGAGTATGTTGCTGCTGGAAGTTGTGTTTCTCAGATGCTCTGGATAAAGCAACAAATTGCTGACTATGGAGTCATCCCTGGAACAATTACAATCTACTGTGATAACAAGAGTGCCATTGATCTTTCAAAGAATCCTATTCAGCACAGCAGGATGAAGCATGTTCATATTAGACATCACTTTCTGAGAGATCATGTTCTGAAGAAGGATATTATCATTACTCATGTTTCCTCTGAAGAAAACCTTGCTGACATGTTTACTAAGCCTCTGACTGGTATGGCTTTCAGCAACTTACGAGAAGGCATTGGTATGACTTATCCTCTTCAATAACTTAGAATTATTGTCTCTGAGTATCTTAAGTGTTTGATTGTTTAAGATAATTTAGTTATAATAAATTCTAATCATGATTTGACTTGAAAGCATGCGTTATTTACTGCTTATTACGGCGCTGTTCTGTGGTTAACGGTTATCTGTTCCCTTTTTAAACGGTGTGAAGTTACTTTTTGAATTGGAACGGTTTCTGTGTTTGGGTATAAATAAGGGATTTCCATACTTAGAACCCTTTACTCTCATTATCTTTGCCATTAGAATTTTCATAGTTTTTTCTGTGATATCATCTCTCTTAGACATCTTAACCTAATTTCTCATTTCCTCAAATGGCTCAAGAAATCACTGTCACTCACATCTTTTCCGATGATTCACGAAAGAAAGTTAGTCAATCTAGGGTTTTTACCTCTAGATTTTTAGATGACGAAGTCAAATCAACTGAACCTATTTCTCTTTGGCTTAGTGCTCAAAACTGGAATTCTTTCGTCTCTCTCGAAGAATTCATCTACCCTAACTTAGTTACAGAATTTTATAAGAACCTCCATTTCTTTTCTAATGAGGAGGATGTGCTTCATTCTGTGGTCGGGGATGTTGAAATCGAAGTCAGCAGGGCTTCCATTTCTCAAGTGATAGGAATTGATGATGAAGGAATCATCATTGGAGATGATGGTTCAGCAGAAGGGTTTTCAGAAGCCAACTGGGCTAGGCCAGATCTAAGTGCCAAGGAAACTTATGCCACCTGGTTGAGTCAGCACCAGAGGTGGGCACATTATTTGACTACGAATGTCTTTCTTCCGAAGGCTGGAGGAGTCAACTGTGTTTCCAACAGAGAAAGGGTTTTTATGTGGCATCTGGTCAACCAGAAGAAGATAAATTTGCCTGCCATGCTGATAAGGCAGATGAAGAATGTAACTGCTGTGAGTGCATTAGCTTATGGCTCACTCCTGACAAGGTTGTTTGAGGCAGCCTCTGTTGTTATGTCAGGAGAAGGTGTTACTAGTAGGAGTACGGTTCTGAAGATGCATACCTTCAGAAACCTCAGTTTTGATGTTACTCCAAAGAAGAATGAGAAGGGCTCCTCTGTGAGTATTGCTCAGAAGGAGATTATGGATGCAACGGTTCAGAAAGGAAAGAATGCTGCCAAGAAGGGCAAGGGAAAGAAAGGATCAAGCAAGTTGGTCCTGAATGTTGAGAAGGTTGCTGTCTCAGAACCTCTTCCCACGTTGGTTCAAACAAAAATCAATGTTGAACCTTCTGGCAAGATTGTTGCTGAGAAGCCAAAGGATGTCCTTGAGAAAGAAGCTCAGGATGCTGAGGAAGCACGCCTTGCTGAGAAAGAGAAGGCTGCTGAAGCTGAAAAAGTTGCAAGAGTTGTGGCTCTTGCTGAAGAGAAAAGGAAGAAGAAAGAAGCTGAAGATAAGTTAGCTGCTGAGCGTGAAATCGCTGCAAAGGCTAAGGCCGATGCCAAACTTTTAGAAAGTGCTGCTAATCTGGAGGGTGCTGAGTTCTCCAAGGTAGGTGAGACTTCAGAGGAAGAGGATAATGTTGCTCTATCCTCTCGAATTGCTGAGACTGTCACTCTCACTACCAGAATTGGGAAGAAGGTTGTGGCAAAACGAAGGGTTCTGAGAAAGAAGGACTTCGTTATTGCTCCGAGTGCTGAATTGGAGGAACCTGCTGCTCAGGAACCAGAAACTGCTGATAAAGAGCTGTCAGAGATTTCTGATAAAGAGGATGTTGAAGCTCCTCTGATTGAAGAGCTATCTGAGGTTAGTGAACCAGAAGATGAAGAGGTTCTTGAAGAAGCTAAACAATTTGTTGAGAATGTTGACAATGAGAACTTCATTGACAATGTTCTTCTGAATCAAGGAAGAAACCCTGGTGAAAGGGATGCCTCAGAAACGCTGTTCAGGATGGCTCATTTATATGCTGAGCCAATCTCATCTTTTGATCCAAATGCCTCTGAACAGGTTATCTCATCTCCTGTTTTTACTCCTCATCCATCTCCTTCACTCCCTTCTGTCACAGAAGTAAGTGAATCTCAGAATTCCATTCCTCTGACAACTTCAACATCTGAGGTTGTCCCTCCTCCATCTACTCTTCCTTCTGGATCCTATTCAGAAGTGAATCTGTCCTCTGGACCCATTTTCACAGACTCCATTTCTACTTCCACTACTTCTTCTTTATCTTCTTTTGCTGTTTTTCCATCAATTGGAATTACTGCTCCTTCTCCTTCCATACCTTTGTCTATACCTTTTTCAATTCCTTCAACTTTACCTTCCTGTACAAATTCCTTTTCCTCCTCCTCTTCACAAATTTTCTCCTCTCCTCAAACTTCTGTCCCTCCTCTTTCAACCTCTGGACATACACCTCCTGTGTGTGATCCCTTAACTACCTCCTCCACTCCTTCAGGTTTTGCTGGATTGTCATCCAATTATGACTTTCTACGCAAACACTTGAATCGTGAAAATCTGGATAACAGATTTGGAAGTTTTGGCTTCATGGGCAGAGCTTCTGGTATTTCCGAAGCTGGAGGTGCCCCAAATGTTGAAGAGTTGAGAAAAATGGGTCAGAGTGGCTCAGATGACCTGCTGAATAGGTTTGCTGGTATAGGACAAAGAAGTTCTGCTGCTGACATGTATGCTCAGGGCATTGTGCTGCAAGAATTACACTCTCTGAAAGCTCAGAACCTGCAGCTCATGACCATGCTCCAAATGCAGGATCCTTCTGTGTATATACGCAACCTTTCTACCCTTCATCTAGCCACTTATGATGAGCTGTATAAATTGAGGGAATTAGCTCTGACCCTTCCCTCTCTGGATAATATTGCTCTTGCTTCTTCTCTGAAGGTCAATGAAAATTTGGAAATATTGACAGAAGAAGTCAAGGAAGCAAACGAGCATTATGAGGCTCATGAGAAGATGCTTCCTAGTAAGATTGAAGACCTGCAAAGTACTGCAAATCACATTCTGAGAGAAGTGAAATCTTCTGCTCAAGGTTCTTCATCTTCAGGAGCTGCCAAGATTGTATATGACATCACTCCTGATCTCAACAACCGACTCTCCAACATTGAGTCTGCTGTATCTGCTCAGAATGCACAGATTGCTGAGCTCACTGAACTCCTGAAAGTTATGCATAATCAAGCTCGTGAACAAGAGAAGACTCTTCACAATTGTTATAGGTTTGTCCGAGGACAGACTTATCTTCAGAATGAGCATCTCACGGCTGCTGTGTATGCTAACAACAGGCTGATCAAGCTCCTTCTGGAAGATGTTCAGAAACAGAGACCTATGTCTGGTCAGACCTTTGATCATATGAAGACCATTGATGATGACTTCAGAAGACGAATGGATTTGATCAATTCTGTGCGACCAACTCCTGTGCAATATCAAACTGCTCTGAATGTTCAACAAAAATTGAAGTCTCAGGGAGCTCTTGGTGTTGCTATTGGTTCTGGTCAAACGGGGGAGAAGTCTGGTCAGAAGAGATCAAGTGCTGCTGGAGGTTCCAGTGTTGTTCCTCCTCCTCAGAAGAAATCTAGGAACCTGTAATCATTTAGGACTTAAGCTTCTTAGCTAGGTTCTGGGTTGGGTAGTCTATGTCTTAGGACTTTTTCTGATTCCTCTGATTATTCTGTTTCCTATGTTATCTTCTGAATGATCATATATACACTGAATCTTTTCTATACTGTCTTGCATATCTGACTTCTTAAATGTTTGCTTATGTTTCTTTTTATCTCAGTAAATTACACTTCATTATATCTAACAACTTGATCTTAAGTCTTATTAAGTTTATACAGATTGCTGAAGTTCACCATTTATACTAAAATGGGGGAGTTAATTTACTCAGAAGTAATGAAATATTTGCATCAGGAAGTCACTCTCTAACCCTCATGTTTTTCCTTTACCTTCTGACCACGGTTTGTCCATAACCAAAATGGGGGAGAATGATGAACCCTAAGTGTTTTGGTTATGTCCAAACGTTTCAGAAGATGAAAATGAAAATTAACTTGTATACTTTTCGATGTTGACTAACAATTTTCGTTAAGTTATTATGAGTTTTTCTCAGCAGATGCTGAATGAAGAATTCCTGCTTGCCTATTTTAACTCAGAAGATTAAAAAGCTGGAGACTGAAGCACTTTCTCAGAAGCTGGATGGACCGCTCTGATGTGTTGATTGTCTGCCTAAAGCTTTTATCAGAAGTTCTCTTTTGCAAACAGAAGACTAAGGTTGTTTTAGTACAGAAGCGCTAAGAAGAAAAACGAACATCAGAAGTTCGTTATCACGGGTTTGGTTAAGCATTTAATGCTTTGTCAGTTGCATTTAATGCAAGGCGCCAAAAGTTCAAAAAGCTGTTTGAAGGACGCGCCTGTTCACAACAAACAAAACCTGCTCTCTTACCGTTTCCCTCTAAATCAATCTTCAAGATCAGTCAACTCCATCACCTTTATCTTAATCCCATACCGGATTAGGTTAAAGTACAAAGTTGACAGAGTTGAGTGTTTTGAGACCGTTTGAAGAAGTTGACAAGATTAACGGCTACTTTCATCCTTGTCATCCTTAAAGATTCAAATATCCTCAACGGTTATCTACTCAACACTATAAATAGTAGCAAAGCTCCACTGCATCAACTAGGTGTGTGATCATAGAGCAAAAATCTCAACGCACTGTTATTCAAGAAAACAGAGCACACTTTCCATTCTCAATCTTTTCTTAGCTTAGCCTTTGTAATTGTGAGAGAGTGAAGAAAAACAAGTTCATAATAGAAATCTTGTAAACTGAGATCGGTTGTGATCTTCAGTTAGATTTAAGAGAGAGAAATCTAGTTGAGATTTGAGTTGGGTGAGAAATCCAGAAAACAGAGTATTGTTGTTCTGGTGAAAATCCTTTAACTCATTTTAGGCTAGTCAGAACTAAGTGAGAAATTAGCTTAAGTTCTGTTGATGTAAAGGAGCTTCTGAACTTGCCATAAAAGTTCTGAATAGTGGATTTATAAAATCTCTGGAGGCTGCGACCTCAGAGGACAAGACGTAGTCACAGGAATTCTGTGGCGAACTTGGATAAATTGAACTGTTCATCAGGACCTCCTGAATCTCTTTCTCCCTTCTTTATACTTGTTAATTGCTTCTGTGAACTTGTATCATATTTAGTGCTGAAACAGATTTTCTCTTAAAAATCACAAGTCTGTGTTCAGAAGACTGTCCAGAAGTTCTTTACTCAGAACTTCTGTAGCTGAAAAGACAGAACCTGTCTTAAAGCAGATTATCCCTCAGAGGCTACTTCAATAAGCTTGCCTCTGACTCTGAGGATTATTGACTCTGAAAATTGAGTTTTCATTAAATCCTTGAAAATATCAGTTTTCGTTTGAAACACCTATTCACCCCCCTCTAGGTGATTCTGATCTTGTTAGGGCCAACAAAGGGAGGGTGGCAAACTTGTAATTAAAAGAAACCTCCTCATGCGTGAATTGAAGGGAAGGAAAAGAAGGTGATGTCAGCGCTGATGTCACATCTGGAGAGAGAAAGAGTTTTAATTATTTTATTTAAAATGCATTTTCCCGATCTTTTCGAACTCATTTTTCAAAAAAAATTATACCAGTGAACTCGTATTAATTAGGCGGTCATTTTGAGATCCATTTTTGTTATTTATAGACGATTATTTATTTATTTATTTTTTTATGGTTGTTCTAACAGAATACTAAATTTGTTCCACCGGACTACTACATTTGTTCCACCAGAATACTACATTTTTTTACACTCCCAGAGTGCATTTTAAAAAAAATAATGAAAATATTATGCTGGAACAAATGTAGTAGTCTGGTGGAACAAATGTAGTATTATGTTGGAACAACCATAAAAAAATAAAAATCGTCTATAAATAACAACAATGGATCTCAAAATGACCGCCTAATTAATACGAGTTCAGCGGTGTAATTTTTTTGAAAAATGAGTTCGGAAAGAGCGGGAAAATGCATTTTAAATAAAATAATAAAAACTTTTTCTCTCTCCAGATGTGACATCATCGCTGACTTCACCTCCTCTTCCCTTCAATAATGTCCCTCCATGTTTTTAAAATTTCGAAATTGCCACCACTTTTTAATTGTCTCACACTAAAAAAAAGTCTCACCATAATAACCTTGTCTCACCGATCCTATCTCTAGACAGTATACGATATGTTTCTATAATTAAGTTAGTCAACCTGTATTTATTTGTGATTATATCTTTCCTATTCAGGAGAGTTTACTTTGTATATTTATACCTAGCCGATTAATGAGAAAGGTCACGGATTCATTCCTAACAATAGCATCATCTCATTCTCTTTTTCTAATCATCTTCTTCCCTAGGATCCATAATCTCATCATTTTATTTAGTTTTGTCATCATTATCGTCATTCTATTTTTCTAATCATCTTCTTTCATATTATTATTATATTTTTAATTCTTTTATTATAGTTATTATTACAAACTAATGTTATTATTATTTATTCAATTAAGTTTCAATATTTATTTTTCAGTTTTAGCAAAATTCAGTTCAGTCCAGTTCAATTCAGTTTAGCAACATTCAATTCAGTTCAGTTCAATATTGTTCTGTTCAATTCAAATTTGTTCAGCTCAAAAGAACGGGCCTTAGTGAACATGTTTCAGACATAGTATTGGATAGAAATTACTCCAAAGTTATATGGGTTTTTCTATCATGTGCCCATTGGGCACATGATAAAGGATAACTTGGCACATATTAAGCATTAAATTAGTTCATTATTCCCAATATATGAATTCCTATTTAATTAATCTTTTCCTTTTTTCTTTTTTCCTTATTTACTATAAAAAAAAACGTTCCTAATTCTGAGGGACAAATCCAGTTGCCTAGAGGAGAATTTCAGATTTTTGAAAATCAATGGAATGTGAAATAATTTTTTCTTCTGCCTTCACATCTTTGTTTTTTATTTGGCGACAACATTTTTAGTGACATGTTCTTTTTGATTTCTCCATAAAATAAAATATAAAAAATTTATTCTATAAAAAAAGAGAGTTTAAATTAGTGATAATGGAATGAACTTTTTAAACTAAATAATTATGAAATAACATTCAAAACATCCCAACGATAGTTTCAAACAGTACAATAAAAATTTGTGACAGTACAATAAAAATTTGTGCTAATATTTTACACAGAATATAGGATTTAAGTCTTCATTTGTTTGAACCATAGCCTTCCTCTTCTTGCCCGAAACAGTTGAATTGGAATTCACATTTGCATTCTCTTTATCTGAACAAGTCGTGATATTATGGCCAGGCTTTTTGCACCAAGTGCAACTCCTAACTTGCTTTTGTGCGGCTTCCTTTCCACCTATTTCTCGTCTAAATTTAGGACGACCTTTGGTTTTTGAAATTGGAGGATTTCCAACATAATCACTATCATCGATGTTAATGACAGAATCACCAACTTCACAATTTACAACTTGTTGGTCAGTCATTGAAACAACTCCCACATGAAATTCATCACGACGCCAACGTAAGGGTAAGTACCTTATTGGAATTTCAAAACAATCCTTGTGAATGAAAACGGACAAAGCATGTCGACAAATAATACCCCAAAACTCAAATAACTTACAGCTACAACTTATCGTGTCACCGCTCCATGTGACCTTGTGCTTTTGTGTGCATGTATTTTTATAGTACTGCACGATGAAAATCGTATTATCTGCCTCACATATCGTGTACTGAGTAGCCCTTTCAAACTCTTCTTGAAATTTTTTGAAGGAAAATGCTGTAAACACTTTGTATACTTGCTCTTCTAAGGGAGATAATGTACGTAAAGTAGAACCTCTATAAGTATCTAACATGGTATGATGCATCTGGATTTGCTCAATATCGCCAACCGCGAGATCAACCTAACAAATATATATTTAAAATCACTCAGACATTTCCACTCAATTATGTAACAAAAAAAATAAACAACCAATTTGACACCATATAGATTTAATAAACAACAAAAAAAATAAAGTCACCAAAACATAAATTCTAACTGATTCAAATGATATATATGATTTAATTTGAGTCCTACAACAGATTCGAATAACTAATTTTCATTTTTTAATTAATGTATAATAAAATCAAGGAAAAATGCATAACTGTAAAAAAACAAATAAAATACTAACCTGTTTGATAAGTTGAGTCAAGCATGAGCGGGAAGATGTAAAACGTTTCACAAAACTGTTGATACTCTCACATCTTCCAGTTGTCGTCATACCTCCAAAAAAATTATCTCTAAGATAAGCTGGCACCCAATTTTGTTTGATTTCGTATAAGCCACGTACATGTTTATTTTCTTGCAAACCAAACTTTGAAATTACAAGAGGCCACTCCCGCTCAAAATCTTCAATGTTATCCAACTTATAAAGTCTATAAAATTCAGCACAAAAAGAAGAATATTGTTCTCTAAGAAGTGCCGTAAACCAACCAGAAAATTTAGACGTGATATGCCATATACAAAAAGCATGTTTTGTAAATGGCATTTCAAGCGAGATTGCTTGTGTCATCCATGGATCTTGATCAGTTATGATCGTCACTGGTGGTTTCTTCATCAACGTAACAAAAGTCTATATATCATAGAAAAAAAGCATATATATATTAGAAAGAAAGAAAAAACACAACACAAATTTAAGAAGAAAGTGAAGTTACAGTTGTCATACCTTCATCAACCAACGAAAAGTAGCGACAGTTTCATTACGCAAAAGTGCACAACCAAATAATATTGTTCTCCCATGATTGTCAATTCCAATAAAGATGCCAAAAGGCATGTCATAAGAGTTTACCCTATAAGTTGTATCTAGTCCAGTTGAGTCTCCATACTCTTGAAATAGATCAAAGCAATGAGAAGGTGACCAAAAAATATTTTCTAATCTATTCTCAGCATCAACGGTATAATCAAATTGGAAATGAGGGTTCTCCATCTTTTCCTTTTTACAATATTCAAGAAGCTCCATGGCATCATTGTCCAAATTTTCTCTTTGAATCCTACCAAAAAAATTATGGAGATCTTTTTGAAAAAATGGAAGATCACCATGTTTCACATTTTTTTGAAGCTCCATGACACGCATTATTTGTTTGACTGAAAGTCCAGCTTCTTTGTACAACAAAAGCTGTTGCTCATCATCTTTAGAAATAATGCGATAGGAAGGTAGAAAACGCACTTGCATAAGTGCCAACAATTCATGGTTATGATTCGAATTATATTCGGTGACATGCCATTCTTCAGGAAAAATATCACAAGATTTTTTCAAAGTTATTCTCATGTGAACTTTACAACCACACCTTGATGATGTCCGGTTTCTTTGCTCTTTAGAAGGTTCAACAATTTTCTTTTCTGGAAACCCTTCTCGATGACAAAAAAAATCCCGCCTGTGTATTTTTCCATTCTTATAATAAAATCGGCCTTTTCGAATAGAAAATCCAGTCTCTCTAGCAAAATTCTCATAAAATCTATATGCCTCTTCTTCACTAAGAAAACACTGACCAATAAACGGTTCAAAAAAAATTGCACTTGTTTTTCCATCTTCAGTGTCGTTCAATATATCATCCGGGGGCTCGTTCAGATCAATCAAGTTAATAAGATTGAACCTACAATGCAAATTACGTGACTTATTAATTGTTAACAATAATTTGACAACTACTAGATCATAGTCTACTCACAATATAAAATAAAATGACATCCAAAATATCCTAATGCATATCCAAAAGCAAATAAAATTAAGATCAGCCAAATTGTAAAAGGATAAGGGTGAATTTGGGGGTTGATTAATCTGCACATAATTTTACACGTAAAATGAACCATAACCTATATTTACATATCTTATGATTATTTTTAGCAGAAGTTAAATAAATTCCAATTAAGAATAGTAATAGGTCACTCTATATACACAAAGCTTTTGAATTTTTTTTCATACGAATTAGTTAAAATGGGTAAACAAAACAACTATGAACAATACACATTCAATAACTTAGTGAGAAGTTTGAGAGATACCATAATCATGTAGCGAGAATTGAAAGAATATTTACCTTTCATGGGAGTCTTTTTGTGCAGAAGAAAAAATTATTTCACCTTCCATTAATTTTCAAAAATCTGAAATTCTCCTCTAGGCAATTGAATTTAAGATACAATAGCAGAAGACAAAATGAAATTGTCCCTGGAAGAAAAAATAAAGAAGTATGTGAAGGCATGAATTTTAGAGAATTAGAAACGTTTTTTTTTTTTTATAGTAAATAAGAAAGAAAAGAGAAAAGGAAAAGATTAATTAAATAGGAATTCATATATTGGGAATAATGAGCTAATTTAATGCTTAATATGTGCCAAGTGGGCACATGATAGAAAAACCCAAGTTATATTTGTTGTATACTTTATACTATTTCCTACTAATAAATACCACCGAAAACATTATCATGTTGACTTGAGATCCTTTCATTGACTATATATGTATATATTAAGTCCACTACACATTGACGATGTTCGTAGAAAGAGATTTTTCATCATTAAAAAAGAAATGGTTCATGTCTGTATATTTGTTTGTCCCAGGTTCAACTTGAACACTTGTCAAATATATATATATATATATCTCGTTAAATTCAGCCACCATATTCATTAAATACTTGCCCCATTCTATACTTAGCTCGAGTATTTATTGGTTAGAGATGTTTTCTTGCATTTTATTTTTTCCTAATAAAAACTTTAGTATAGCGTAATTTATCCACTTATAAGATCAAGTTAAAATATAATGAAATGAAGACTCGAACTTTAAACTTGTCACGTAGAATATGAAGTGTTTTATCATTTGTACCAACTCTTATTACTCTTGTATTTTATTATTTTCAAACATTTTGACTAAAACATCTTTGATGAAACGGAAACTCGAATTTAAATTTATTTTTTTTTTCTTTTTTTCTCGACAATATAATTTAGATATTTTTAGACTTGCACCCCATCCCATAGGTGATCTCTTCCTGCGGGGGGGACAGTGAATACCCATTTATTAATTTCATGGAAGATGGACGGAGAAAGAAAAATATGCACAAATGGGGATGAAGTAGAAACAGGAACCTCTATTCCCACCCATGCTAATTCCCTCCTCATCTCCATTATACCCCAACGGGAAAGCTCCACGGAAATTATTTGAATAATAAATTTGATATATATTAATAATAAAATTAATCTTTTCCTAATTATTAAATTGAGCGATGTTCACTTAGTCAATAATTGACCAAATACACACAATTAGATTAAAATTTAAGGGTGGAGATTAGTTTGGTGATTTCATTAGGTTATAATCTTCACCTTTATATTCTGATCTAATGGTGATTGACCAAATTGTATTTGGTCATCATTGATTAGGTGAGCACAACTCTTATTAATAAAGTGATGCTTACTTAATCAATGATTTACCAAATACAATTTGGTCAATCACCATTAAATTAAAATTTAAGGGTGAAAATTAGAAAAATAACGTAGGCAAGTATGCAAATAATATAGGCAAATATTTATTACTAATAATTAAGACAAAAAATAATCTTGAATACGGAAGCGCTTAAAGAAGGACTGAAGCCCCGTTCTTTTGGACTGAAAAAATCTGAACTGAACTAAACTGAACTATGCTGAACTGAACTGAACTGAATTTTGCTAAAACTGAAAAATAATTGAATAAATAATAGTATTAATTTTTAATTAACTATAGTAAAAAAATAATCCAAAATAGTATTTAGGAAAAATCTAGTATTCAGCTCCTAATTTGCTAATTTCCTAATAATCCAAAATCTAGTATGTTCTAGCAAAATAGTATCATGTGGTTCGGATGTTCCTTTGCTAAAACATAATATTAATAGTAAAAATCCAATACCTTCCACGCAGAGGATAGTAAAAAAAATTCAAAATAGTATTTAGGATAAATAATATTAATTAATTTACTTCAAAACATGGTCTGAATGTTAATGGAAGGGTAGATTCAGATATGTTTAATACAGATCGTAAAAACGCCATGTTTGCAGTGCGGAATGCTATAGCACACCAAATTTGGGAATTGCAGGGAGAGGAGGATGACGATAATGATGAAGAAGATAATTAGAAAAATAGAATGAGATGATGTTATTTTTAAATTTGCTCCTAATTTGCTAATTTTAATTTCTAGTGAATGAGATTATGGATCCTAGTGAATTTTTGAATTTGTTTCTAATTTGCTAATTTTAATTTCTTTTACAAGATTTTTGAAGTTTTTTTTTAATTGATGCTAATTTGCTCCTCATATTACATATAAGATTTTTGAATTTATTTAATTGATGCTATTTTGCTCATAATGCTAATTTGTAAGTAATAATAGTTATATCCATCAACTTTTGCAAACAAATTGGATCAACTAGTTAAAATAATAATAAATATTAACGTATTATATATAAATAATAAATATTTATTGGTAATTTATTAACCTATACTCAATTGAATTTGTTGAACTGAACTGAACTGAACTGAATATTACTGAAATGAATTAAATTAAATGCTACTAAAAATTAAAATGGATTAAACTGAACTGAACTGAATGTTGCTGAACTGAACTAAACTGAATTGAATGTTGCTGAACTGAACTGAACTGAACTAAACTGAACTGAACTTAAAATAAGTTCTAATAAGTCCAAAAGAACGGGGCCTGACACTATAAAAGAACCAAGGATGGAAGGAAAATAAGAAGACCGACTATTTGAGTTATTACTCAATTTGAACGATTAATTATTTTCCTGCATCAAATCATTTTAATGTGTGGATTTTTATTCATCTTTTGATAATTTAATAACTTTTTTTTATATTTTTTTTATCCGGTATTCGAGCTCATACTGAACCGACTAATGCGGATTCGAGGCGGGTCCAAGGATTAAGTATTTAAATCCATTCCAGTCGCCGTTGTGGAGGATCGATCTGCAAACTTCATTACCAAGCACAAACTCATGCTATCACTGCGCCAAATGATAGGGATGAAATATCCCTATCTTTTCGGGTTATTTACGATGTAATTAAATGTTATTTTATTACTTTTGGTATAGTTTAAGTCTTTTTATTATACTTTGTGAACAAATTAATTCTCAATCACTTAGTTTGAATTTATCTCCGTAAAAGCACTATTTTCACCGGAAATCGTCAAAGTAACCCATGTTTATTTTGTTTATAGGTTTTACCTCAAAGATAAAAATTATCCATGGTAAAAGACAACTTCCAGACATGATTAGAGGTGTTTTTGTGCTAATAAAGAGCTAAGAGACAAGGAGTTTTGCAAATAAATCAAGGAAAAGTCAATCTGCCCAGAAATTGCTCTTGACACGGGTCGTGTCAAAGTTCCACACGGTCCGTGTCAGGACAAAAATGGTCCACACGGTTTGATTTCAGGGGCGTGTAAATGGTGTTCACACGACTAATGGAGGACACGACCCCGTGTCAAAAGGGACACGATCCGTGTCACAAAGGAGACATTTAATTTGCGCGGCGTTTTAATTAGCAAAAATCCAACTTGTCGAGTAATTAATGCGACACGACCCCGTGTCAAGGGACACGCCCAAGGACACGCCTGAGCTGATTAAAGTCATTTTAATGCATTTTTGCCTTGACACGGCGTGTCAAGTGTCCCACACGGCCCGTGTCAAGCTTTATTCTGCACTTCGATGAGATTTGCAAGCATGTGTTTTGAGGATTCACACTTGTTCACAAAGCCAACTTTTCTGTATAAATATGGGGGTTCTCTAGCTAGAAAGGGGATCCCTCTCCACTTGTGTTAAATCCCTCTTTAGTTATGTTTAGTTCCATTTAGTTGTAATTCTCTCCATTTAGTTGTTTAAAGAGGCGATCCAAATACGATCCAAATTCCATTTCTCCTCTTTTGCAAACTTGTAATCCATTTCCATTCCATTAATACAAAGTTACTTATTATTTCCTTCATCTTCATCCATTCTATTCAAATCTTCAAGTTGGCAAAGAGTTCCTCTCCGAGGACATAAGCGACGATCGTGTGTCCGGTGTAGTGCGATAAAAGGGAGTAGCTAAACTTTTATCTCGCTAAACTAGTTGTGACCCGTCTATGTGCTAGACTCGGTAGTATCATATTATTTCTTTACATAGTTTATACAATAATTTTGTATAAATTAGTATATTTGATTCATCATCATCATATGTTTCTCTTATGTTTATTTATGAATACTTGATATGAACTTGACATTTCTACCGGATTTATATAGGTGTTGCCCCCATCGGAAGTGACGAGCCGGAAACCGTAGATATTGACGACATCACGGAACTTAAAGAGCCCTAGTTTCTAAGTCCATTAGAGACACTTAACCTTGAAATTATAGGATTAATTAAGTGTGTACCTACGAGTTCATATGTGTTGATAAAACATCATAAAAGCTAGCTATGATAGTTTGAGTAATCTTAAGGCTATTTTATCTTTATTATTGTATAAAACTTACCATCACCATTTCATGCTAAGGAATATGGAAAGTATTTGTGTGTTGTAGTATAGGAGTAGTTAATTAATAAATCCAAAACCCTAAAGTATAAATTTGCTTAAATAACAACCCGAAACCAAGTAGTTTGATACTTATTGGTATAAATTCCGTGGATTCGATACCCGGACTTAAACCCCGGATTATTACTTGACAACGATAGGGTACACTTGTCCTCTAATTGTAGGCCTTTTTGTAGCACTAGCTCGAGGCTGCACCAAGTTTTTGGCGCCGTTGCCGGGGATTTATCTTCTAGTAACTATTGAACAAAATGTTTTCATTGTTAAACTAAGCATTATTTTTTGTAAATAGTTTTTCTAATGATCCTTCTTTTGCGAGGTTATGGCCGATGTTGGAAGCAAGGAGTTGTTTAGGCATCATTTGCTTAACCTCCTATCCACTCACGAAGATCAATCCGATGAATTGTATGCTTCCATCAAGGAGTTATGCATACAAAAGGGGTTTGTAGTTGAATCGGTTACAAAGACCGAGTCGGTTGACCGGGTTGAGGAAACGACATCATGTAACGCTCTAAGCGATGAGGAAACTTCAAGTTTAGTGCAACCCAAAGATGTCGTTGAGGAGGCCATCCAACTCGAGCTCTTCGAGGAGGATCATCAAATAGAAGAGTTTGTGTTTGCTCCATATTTTGAGGTTTTCGTTCTCTTTAAGTTACCGAAAGAATCAAAGAGGGAGCAAACTAAACTTTTTCATACTTCATTTTATTTTTACTTTTTCTCCTTATTAATAAATTCCTATGAAACTAAAAATTTATTTTGTAGGAACGGGATGTTTATTCAAGAATTTGAATGGCTAACGCGAGAGGTGGCATACTCGTAGTACGAGGATCCATGTCGAGCTCGCCGACTTTAAAGCAGCGCTTCTTGGGAGGCAACCCAAGCCGAAATAAAGTTTTCATTCTTTAAAAAAAAAAAAAAAAAAGAAGAAGAAACAAAAATGACAAAAAGGCAACAATGAAAGTCGAGCTATTCCGACTATAAACATAGCATCAGTTTGGTTTTCTCGTTCTTTGTAGTTTTACTAACTTCTTGTTTTGTGTTTTATTTTTGCTGCTTGTCATATTCTGTCTTAATTTTGTGTATTTTTGTTGAAGGACCCGAGAGCTTCTCCGACCACGTGAAAGTCGAGCTATTCCGACTATAAACATAGCATTGGTTTGGTTTTCCCGTTCTTTTTAATTTTAATTAACTCTTTATTTTGTGTTTTATTTTTACTGCTTGTCATATTTCATTTCATATTTTTTAATTTTTGTAAAGTCGTCGACCTCTTTTTGGAGATCTCACAATCACCCGAGATACGCTTTTAGCACTAACTTGTGTCATTGTGAAATCTCTACGAGGTAAGGTACTTAACCAACCCACAAATGATTGGTTACATCGAGTCTGGATTAGTTAAGTAACCTTTTCTCGGTCGACTGTTCGACCTTGGTGTGCAATTAACTTTTTGATTCGTGTGAAAAATTGTGCTTCTGGGCTGTTTTTAGCCCTGACACGGCGTGTCCCATGTTTGACTTGATTTTTGAGTCTGTTGACTTGTGACACGGGGCGTGTGGAACACGTGTCGTTTGACACGCCCCTTCCAATTCATTAATTCAGTACAGGTCAAAAATGTGGTTTCTAGGAGGGTTTGGCCGTGACACGCCGTGTCCCCAGTTTGACACGATCCGTGTCATATATGTTGACTCGATTTGACCTTTTGACACGGCGTGTCCCAAGTTTACACGACGTGTCGTTTAATAGGAGTATTTAATTTAGCTAAAAATAGTCGACACGGAGCGTGTCCCCCGTTGACACGCCCCGTGTGGGGGTTCTTACCGTTGTATTTTTACAACGGTTAGATTTGACACGGACCGTGTCCCCTTTCCACACGGTCCGTGTCAACCCTCTGGAACAGCTAGTTTGAAAAACTAGCCGTTTTTTGACCGTTTGGGGTGATTTTGGGGGCTATAAATACCCCCAATTCACCCCATAAAATTCACACAATCATTTCTCTTCATCTCTACTATTTTCTATAGCCATTTTTCATTTCTTTGAGTCATTTTTGCTCCCGTTTTTCATATTTTGACCCTTAATCCAAAATTCTCATCCCATTTTTGCGTTTCTATTTTCATGGCTCGCCAAAAGCAAACCGCTACACCACCATCCCGCCGTGCTATCCGAGGTAGAAGTTCGACTCAACCTCCTAATGCCGAGGAAGAAAATCAAGTCCTCAACCAACGAAGTCGTGAATTAGGGGCTTGGTTTAACCTTCAAACCGTCGAACAAGGAAGGCGTTTCCAACTTATTCGTGAGTTAAGTTGCCTTGCATTTTTAGGCTTTGATTTGATGTTTCTTACCACGGTTCCATGGGGAGCCCAAGTTCGATCGGCTTTTGACCTTTTGGGATGGCTTGCTTTACAAGACCGAGCATACATCGTCCATCCTCGGGTATGTGTCGAATTCTTCTCCACTCTAACTTTAAGTGATGGTCATCTTCAATTTTCTTTAGGCAACCAAGTATATACGTTGCCACGTGATTCATTTGATCAAGTGGTTCCGCATATTTTGCCCGGACCTAATGAGTTTGTGGAGGAGGAATACAATCAAATTAATTTTTGGCACACAATATCCAACGACACCGGCTTCCAACTTACCAACCTCCGCTCTAAACATATTCAAGATCCAGTAATGTGGTGGCTTCATCGTTTCATTTCCTTCAACTTCACGGGTAAAACGGAAGGTAACAAAGTATCCGCCGATGAACTTATTATGCTTTATTGTATTCGTAAGCATATGCGCTATGACCTTGGTTCTTATTTGTGGAAAAAGTTAATAGGGATGAACAAGCGCCCAAAAGCAAATATTGGGCTTGGATGGATCGTGACTATTATTGCGAGCAATATTGCTCCACGGGTTCTTGAAAGCGATGGTGTAGTGGTACGACCACGTGCTCTAAATAAGGATTCCGTTAGGGGAATCACTTTTGGTGGTCCGGTTACAAATAGGGTGGAACCGGAAAATGTATTTGAAGAGCACCACGAAGAGGTTGGGGGAGGCAATGATCAATACGAACACCAACCTTATCATCACACCGGTCCGAACCAATGGGATGAGGCCGAGGCGAGAGAATGGAGGCCATGGCAACAAGGTCCGACAAATGAGCAAATCTTTGCTCAAAACGAGCAACTCTTACAATGGCAACAACAAGCAAATTCCCGCTTCGACAACTTGGAGAATTTTGCTTCCTATTATTGTCGCCAAAATCAATGGCCTTATCCACCACCACCTCCATCTCCTCCGGCGGTTTAAGGGAGTTTTCTCATTTCTTTCGCTTTTTACTTTTATGCAATTTTGGGAGTAATTGCATTTTAAAAGCGGAGGAAGGGCGAAAGCACTCTCGATTTATCTTTAATTGCTTTCTAGTTTAACTTTATAAGCTTTTTAGTATAGATTTTTACGTTTTCTAGACTAGTTTTTATTTTTGTATCGAAAAAATTGTCAAAATACCAAAGAAAAAAAAGAAATAGTTGAAAATCAAGTAATACAAATTTTTTTTATCTAGTTATATTGTTAATTAATCTACCTCTCCCAAATTTAAGTTTTCATACTTACCTCATATAAAATAAAAATTCAAGTTTCGAACTTAAACACCTAGTTTAAGTGAGAACCCGAAAAAGTTAAGATTTTCACTAAGGTATTAGATTAAATTTACTAAGTTGATTGTAATTAACTAGTTCCTTAATTAATTTAAATGTCATGAACAATAAAATGGTTTTGATAGGAAGAAAAGTTTGAAAACACACTAAAACCCGAATGTGAGATTCTAGAGCCGAAAGACTAAGCGAACATCAAAAAGCTTAGATAGGTTTTTGTGTGAAACTTTCACTAAATTTTTGAGTCATGGAGTTTGCATCTAATACCGAATAACATCCTTAGCTAAAAATATAACTAACATTAGACGATGAAGTTCCTTTTAGGTTTTCTTCTAACGACATTTTTGCTACTAACTCACCAAACACCTTAGTTAGCCTAAACACAAACACACTAAATTGTCAACTAACTTTGTTTAGCACTAATTGTGGCAAGTCAACAAAAGAGAAGGCACTTGTTATAAATAGCTTGATATTCCTAAAATGGGTTTTATTAGTCTCAAATCATTCACTTTGTGCTCAAATGAGTCAAAACTCTTCATCAAAGAAAGAAAGATTAGAGAAGAGAAAAAGTAAGAAGAAAAATAAAAAGAAAAGAAATTTTTTTATGACGAAATTCTCAAAGTTTTTTCATGGTCACCTCGACTATGTTCTCAAAAAATACTTCATGAAAAGACCCAAACTTATTGGTTACGAGCTATTAAATATTTTTTATCTCTTTTGTCACAATTAGGTCATTTGTTGACCGCTAAACTTGACCTAAATAGACCACTTACATACCCCATACCCTAACCAAGTTATAATCCTTTTTGAGGAAATTTTTGATAATGTTAGAGTTTTTAACTAATATTTGGATGACAATGCAAACTCAACTTGAATCATGATTTAGTGTCGAAGTCGAGAGTAAACACCAAGTCGCCAAATAATGAGTGATTGAGTGAACTACCTTTGCGAGGTGTCGATAACTTTCTTCCATTAGTAAACACGTTTTAATCGAGCATGCCACCTTAAATTAATCAATGAACTAGTCAATTAGGATTTACTTATTGAGTTTTCTCTTTTTGTGAATTTCTTTTCCATGCTTTTAGGGCTTCTACCAAACTTGGGAGTTTGAGTCGGATTACGGATTTTGAGTTTACTTGAGGACAAGTAAAGCTTTAAGCGTGGGGAAGTTGATAGGGATGAAATATCCCTATCTTTTCGGGTTATTTACGATGTAATTAAATGTTATTTTATTACTTTTAGTATAATTTAAGTCTTTTTATTATACTTTGTGAACAAATTAATTCTCAATCACTTAGTTTGAATTTATCTCCGTAAAAGCACTATTTTCACCGGAAATCGTCAAAGTAACTCATGTTTATTTTGTTTATAGGTTTTACTTCAAAGATAAAAATTATCCATGGTGAAAGACAACTTCCAGACATGATTAGAGGTGTTTTTTGTGCTAATAAAGAGCTAAGAGACAAAGAGTTTTGCAAATAATTCAAGGAAAAGTCAATCTGCCCAGAAATTGCTCTTGACACGGGTCGTGTCAAAGTTCCACACGGTCCGTGTCAGGACAAAAATGGTCCACACGGTTTGATTTCAGGGGCATGTAAATGGTGTTCACACGACTAATGGAGGACACGACCCCGTGTCAAAAGGGACACGATCCGTGTCACAAAGGAGACATTTAATTTGCGCGGCGTTTTAATTAGCAAAAATCCAACTTGTCGAGTAATTAATGCGACACGACCCCGTGTCAAGGGACACACCCAAGGAGCGTGTCCCTTGACACGGGGTCGTGTCGCATTAATTACTCGACAAGTTGGATTTTTGCTAATTAAAACGCCGCGCAAATTAAATGTCTCCTTTGTGACACGGATCGTGTCCCTTTTGACACGGGGTTGTGTCCTTCAATATAAGTGTGAACACCAGTTTATACGCCCCTGAAATCAAACAGTGTGGACCATCTTTGTCCTGACACGGACCGTGTGGTACTTTGACACGACCCGTGTCAAGAGCAATTTCTGGGCAGATTGACTTTTCCTTGAATTATTTGCAAAACTCTTTGTCTCTTAGCTCTTTATTAGCACAAAAAACACCTCTAATCATGTCTGGAAGTTGTCTTTCACCATGGATAATTTTTATCTTTGAAGTAAAACCTATAAACAAAATAAACATGAGTTACTTTGACGATTTCCGGTGAAAATAGTGCTTTTACGGAGATAAATTCAAACTAAGTGATTGAGAATTAATTTGTTCACAAAGTATAATAAAAAGACTTAAACTATACTAAAAGTAATAAAATAACATTTAATTACATCGTAAATAACCCGAAAAGATAGGGATATTTCATCCCTATCACCAAACCAACGATTGGTAGATTTTTATATTTAACGAATTGATACATTAATATAATCGTTGTGTCAATTTTAATGAATTACTTTTTGTAAGTAACGTTTATTTGCATTATTATTACTATGAGAAAATTAAAAACTTGATGGGTGATGGGGAATTCATAGACTAATCCCTTTTCGGTGATTAAGATGTGGACATTTTTCTCTCTATCTTATAAATGGAGTCGGGGATGGGGATTCTTCATCTAGATGGGAACAGGAACAAGAGAAGTACTTCTCATTTCCACCCGTGTCATTTGCAATCATAGGCATGTTGGTGTGCCCTAGTTCCTAGACATTGTTATATGACATTGTATTTGATTTTGTTTACATGGTGTTTTATGAAATAAAAACATTAATTCATTTCAGTTATATATCTTGTACTATAGTAACTGTTTGAAGTTTCCATTGATGGTATATCATAAAGTATACCAGAGGCCAGTCATAATCATGAGAATGATTATGACATAAGCTTTTATATCTAGGATGCATGTGACACTATGTAGGTTGCTTAGTGTATGTGAATATGGATATAGGTGTGTGTACGTTACACGATACTCGTACTCCGGCTCTGGATGAAACAACCACTGCGACTGCCTTTGACCATACCTTACCTTACAAAGGCAATTGAAGAAAATACCAGAAACCTAGCCAAGATAGCGATAAGGCAAGGATGATCTTAGCTCAGGTATCGAAACTAGGGGATCTGTCGATCCACATTAGAAAGCACATGGTGGTAGAGTCATTAAGCTTTCTAACAATGTAGATCTCTCTTTATCTCGTGACTTGATTTCAGTATAACAGTCAATAAGGAATCAGAATGAATTTGGTGTATTCCTAACAGGTCTGTAATAGGATGCCAAATACGGGTACACTGCCTCAGTCTCTGAACTTATTGTTGGGGATAGTTGAAGTGATGGAATTACCACTCACTGTTTAATAAGTTGATAACACTTGCCACTTGATGAGTATAATCTGAGAAATGTACGGCCGTACTGAAACAAACTGGTTACTTGTTTGATCGTCAGTTATTCTCACATATCAAGAAATTAATCTGGCAATAGAGAATGACTACACCATGCCTCCAGCTCGATTGATCGGTATGCTATTAGAAGAGATAAGCAGAGCATCGTACGTACATGGTTTTCTGTCTACTACGGATAGCATTAATTTGTAATCAATAAGTAACTGATATGGTTTACTAGGACCCTATATCTATTAGTGAATTGATAATTCATAGCTTATTGTTTCAGACCCTAAGGTCGTGCAACACGATAATCGAGATAAATTAATTGATACATGAATTGCATTAACTAATTCCAAGATTAAATAATCGGTTGATGAATTAATCATTTAAAGAACATGTTAATTAATTGTTATGCAACAAGTTAATTAATTTTGGAAAGGTGAAATAATGAATCGGGTTAATTTAATTGAACGATTAATTGTTTACGGGTTAAAGTGTAAATTAATTTAAGGCTTAACCCCTCTTGAGACCCTTAAAGTTGGCACTTACTTTCACTTGGACCCATAAAGTATGTGGTTTTTCACATAAGCCATTCAACTCTATAAAAGCATACCACTTGGCCACATTTCCATTAAAGACCATTCTCACTTAGAGAGTGTAGTACACTCTCTCAAAAAATTATTCTTTTGGTCCCTCCAAATTTCTATTATTTCTATTTTTTTCTTTTTCTCTTTTACTCACTTTTCTTTTCTCCCAATCTTGAATTTTCTAGATTTTAAATTTTTTTTCGAAAATCTAAACTTGAAAAATTCCAAAATTTTGGAAAACCACGAGCAGTCCGGAAAAATTTCAAATTTTTTCGAAAATTTGCAATTTTTTCCAAATTTCCGAAAAAAAATCAAAAATTTTTGAAAAAAAATTTCCTGAATTTTGAAAAAAAAAATTTAGAGAAATGATATTTAAAAAGAAGAAGAAGAACAAGAGAAATTAAGGGATGGTTTTGAAATGTTCCAAATTCTTTTTGTCTCCACTTTATCTCTCTCACTCTCTTATTTTAATATATATTTTCCACATCAGCGCCACATAGGATTTTTTTGGCTAAGTGACATGCTTTTATAGGGTTGAATGGGCTATATGAAAAACCACAAACTTAATGGGTCTAAGTGAAAATAATTGCCAATTTTAAGGGTTCCAAAAGGGTTAAGCCTTAATTTTACCTAATTGATGTTAAAATCAATTGAATACTTGTGTATTTAATTGATAAATTAAATTAATTAGGGGTCAAAGTGATAATTAGCTGAAAGTTAATTAAAATACACTATTTAAGTGAATTGTTAATTAATTCACTAAAGAGCACCAAAATTTTGAAACCCTAACCCTAGCCCTAGAGGATTCGGCCAAACCACCTATAGAGGATTCCGAGTCGAATTTTCGCGTTCTTCGTGTTCTTGGAGTAAACCGACTAGTAGCTGGTCTCGGTTCTTGCTCGTGTCTGCACGTGAACTATGAGTAGCAACATCTGAGGCTCCCGTCTATCCCAAGAGGGATTCCAAGTAGGTTTATGAATCCTTAGATTAGAAATCACCTGGTTTAATTCAATTAATGTTTAAATATTAAGATCAATTAACTGGTTCATGAAAGATTGTAATCACCGTTTATAAAATATCGCTACTTCCACTGTGCGGCTTTTATCAATATTTCTGAACCCAACAAGGCATATTCTATGTCTATTACATACTACTAACTATGAACTTTGGACAAGGATATTTCCATTCCATTACAATTTTTCCAGTATTTTCTTCTTGTACTGTAGAAATTAGGAAGAGAAAATCTATATCAAGGAAAAGCCTTAACTGTTGGAATAAAAGTAGGTAAAGTAAAAAAAAAAGTCTTGTGGTTTGAACCATTTACAAACAGGGTCATATGGTTTCAAATTATACAAATAAGGATATTGTGGTTTGCACCATTTGCAAACAAGATTCCAAACTGTTAATAGTGTTAAAAACGACGAGTTAAATGTGTTTTTTTGACATTTCATTTGATAAATAGAGTCGCTAATTTTTGTATTGAAGTTAATATACTCTGCTTACAAATTAAAAATCTTAAAAATCATCTGCATTGACGTCATAAATGCAAAAATTGTTTTTGAATAGTTAAAAATGTGAATTTTTGAAAGAGCTGTCCACTAACCAGGTTTTGTGTTTAAAAATTACACTTAAAATACTTTTTATGACTCTTTTACTTTGACTTTAACTACAACACAATCTTTTTCAACATGTTAACAGTTTGAGACATTGTTTGTAAATGGTGCAAACCACAGTACCTTTATCTGTACAATTTAAAATCACATAATCATATTTGTAAAACACTCAAACCACATAACCCTTTTTTGAACTTTATCCATAAAAGTATACATTATGTTGTGTGATTTGATATAATGCAATCAATAATAACATTGATAAATTAAGTGAAGGTAGAGATAAACTCGGTTAACAAAAGTTTACATATTTTTGAAAACTTATTAAAATGGTTAGAAGGGGAAAAAAGCATTAAAATATTCTTAAAAATCTTAAAGGGGCATTTGTTTTCTCCGTTTCGATGTTGCCTTTTGCCTTTTCACCCCAAAAAGCAGTTGTTTTAGTGTTTGGTTAGGAATTAGTAAACGCTCCCTTTTGCTTTCTAGGTAAAAAGCAACTGCTTTTTAAGAAGCAAGAGAATGCTGCTTTTCTACAAAAAATAATACTGCAATCTTATTTTACTTTATTATTATTTGTGTATTACATTAATAAAAAATTCAATATGTCCAAATTAGTCATTTTATATTTTAACAACAACAATTAATTATAATTTTACCAAACATTAATAATCAAACAGCAAAACGAAACAGCAACCAGGAGCAGCAAACATCAAACAAGAACAGCGACTAAAACTATTTATATTTTGGGAAAATTTCCTCCCTTAAACGAATTATATTTTAGAACAAAAAGTTACAAGTATTGAAAAGTTCAAAGCAATGAAATTTTCCCGTTTTCTAAAAATATCATCATAATTTCAAAATAATTAGGCTGACTTCGATACAAAATCATTGTCATTTCGAAAACATCATAAGTGAGTTCATGAAGGTTTTTTTAAAAAAAAAGACACAAGGAATCCTCTCTTCTCTTTATGGTGGTGGCTACAGAGAACATACATTTAAGTTGACCAATACTAATTTGGAAACCCTAATAATTGAATCTAATTATTCAATCTCAACTTAAGTTGTACTGTTTGAGAAGATCCACTATGCTCGATAATTGAGTTAGCATTTCATGTGGACAAAGGACATGGCCTCCCATTATTATTCCAATGTTCAAATTAATGTGGAAAGTAATATTATTCACATCATACTAATTCGTATTATTGAGTCCTACGTGTCGGTCTCTACATTTTTTAAACAATAAAAATTCATTCTACAAATTATATATTGTTATGACTTCGTTTTGTAATTTGTTCATCATCCATTTCCATAATTGAATCAATTCTCTTGGGTAACAGGACTAAAACTAACGACACTGAAACCCATCGTCTTCTTCTAGCCAGGTTTGTGGAAGAAATTAACGCAAATATTTAGAGGCCCACCAAAAGGGGTCATAAAATGAATGGTTTGCATATCTTTCCTTGTTGGAGATTTTAACTTTAACTATCATTTATGAATGACTAATAATTTTATGTTAATTATTATATGGTAATTTGATTTTTTAAAGAAACCATTAATTCGTTCAAAAAGACCTTAATCGGTTTACGACGTGTTAATCATTTTTAAGTTCATATGTAATGTATCATCACTTCTCCAATTCGACGCACCACATCATTTATAAATTGGGCGCACAACAAAAGAGAAACAAATTGTTGTTTAATTTTTCTGTGAATTTGTTATATGTTATGTTTTTAGCCAATTGAAACTCATAAAACTCTGTGGAAACCTTGAGTCAATTGCTAGTCTCTACAAACCTTTTTATGGTTTTTTTCTTGGATTTCCGAACCAAATTGGGCGACTAATCTGGATTCGGGGCGGGTCCAAGGATTATGGTATTTAAACCCCTTCCAATTGCGGATGTGGGGGATCGATCCGCAGACCTCCCTACGCAGCCTCATGCTACTACTACGCCAACCAACAATTGGTACAAACCTTTTTATAATTGACAAGAAGTGTACCACACTTTTTGTAGAAGTTTTTCCCCATGAATTGTCACTTTTAATTTAATGATATCAAATTGAGTCAATATTTGCTTATCAAATGAACCTATCAAATCGGCTATATTTTAAATTTGGTAAAATGTTTGCTTGCCTAAAGACGTAGAATATTTCTATTAGTCGCGTTAAGTTAGTGATTAATATAAAAGATGTTAACAATGAGTTAAATGACATAGTGTCAGAACCTTTTTGAACAAAAGGTCCTGATTCGAATCCCGACAACCTTAATATTTGTGGAATTAGATTAATATAAAAGATGTTGTTAAAGACAAATGATCATATACATACACAAGCAACCTAGCTATGTAAAGTATTCCGATATAGTATGGACTCTTAAACAGTACATAGTTACAATAACTTGTACACCAAGAAACTGAGTATTGAAGCTTCCTAGACTAGGGAGGATTTCTTCTTGTAGTGGGAGGATTTCGGCTATCTATCATCAACTAACATATGCCAGAGATTAATATAAAATATGTTGTTAACTTTAACTATTAGGTCGAGCTTTTAGTTCAAATAATAATTAAGAAACTAGATTATAAAAAAAAAGAGAAAAAAAACCAGGTGTTATATACCATAGGCTTAAACTTTTATTTCAAAGGACTTTTGATATGGCATTGGAGGCTTTTTAGATGAAGTAGTTAGAGAGTTTGAATCCTCACAACTCTCATCCTACTGTTTATTAAAAATTATTGTAGAAGTATTATTGAAACTTATAAATAATGTTGTAATTTGGATGAAAACTAAACAGGACAGAACTCGCGGTTGAGAGTATTAAAGATGATCAAATTATAAAGCATTATCTTCTATACTGATAACAATTTTAAGGTGCATGAAAGTGCACTACACATTTCATGTACCATCATCGTCCATCGCTATTTGTTTCCATTAAAAAGGTTGTTTTATTCTCTTGTCTTTTCATGAAAAGTCTTTTCCGGATATTCCTTTAGCCTTAAGAATGGTAATTATTTATTATCTCTCTCGCATGTATGTAAGTAGGGTCCGAATCCTCTAGAGTTTCAAGGAACTCCATGTTTGGAGTTCCTAAGATCTCAGCCACACAATAAGATCCTAGGACCCTCATTAATTAAACAAAACACCTTTTTCTCTCTCTACCTTTAAATGCGGGCCCTAGAATCTTATTGTGTGGCTGAGATCTTAGGAACTCCACACATGGAGTTCCTTGGAACTCTAAAGGATCTCTAACCATGTATGTTATATAAAACATCAAGGAAATTGAGTTAGAAAGAATGCATCTGCAAGTTGTTGTTGCTTAAATAATTGAACTAAAAGTTAAGGTTGATATTTTTTATATTAATCTTTAACACGTTTTTTCATGCGTATACCTTTTAGATTTAAAGCGTGAACAACACAAGTCTAAGTCACTATGTGTTTTTAATTAAAAGAATATTGAGGTTGTCATGAATCGAATTCAAACTCTTTCGATCACAGAGGTTCTGATGCATGTTAATTATTTAAGTTTAACTAGAAGTTTGAATTGATGGTTAAGCTTAACAACATTTTTTATATTAATCTCTGACAGTTTGCATGCACTTCTCAAATTTTGATGACTAAGGCCCTGTTCTTTTTTACCTATATTCAGCACATTTCAGCAATTTCAATTTAGTTCAACAATTTCAGTTTAGAAATTTCACTTCAGTTCAACAATTTCAGTTTAGTACAGCCAAAAAGAACATTTACCTAACTGCAATTTTCATATGAAGTTATCCATACTTATATTTGTAAACATTATATTCCTAAGAGAGAGTTGAACATCTCAATCCATTATAGAATAGTCTACATTTTGAAGACAGAAGTTAGGTGTTTTGGAATTATATTATTTTTTCTTCTTTTTTTTGGTTAAAGGAATGTTTCTTTTAAAATTTAGTTGTAAAGAGGGGGTATCCAAGTCCATCCCATAACTAACTTGCCTACTAAACTTATGGTAGGATAGAAAGAAAGGAATGTGCATGTTTTGAATAGAATGATTTTGGGCCTACTAAACCATGCATTCTCGGCAGGTTTGTATTTTGTATAGAATATCATATCATATGGTCCCAATTCTATTTTTGGGCCTACTAGAATTTCAATCTCCAATATTTTTTATGGGTAAATATATTAATTACTTGAAAGTCATAATTATAGTACATATATGTATTAATCACTCTGTTTATCATAATTCTAGATTTGTCAACAACAAAAACCTTTAACTCTTTTTGTCAAACAAAACCCACGTCCACTAAATGAGAATAGTCCTAAAAGAAAATAATTGATATTAATTTTAGTTATTTAACTGGTTTTTGAACACCATCTATTAGTCCGGTTTAGTAACAATTAATAGCTTAATTTTAAATCGGTTTCGATATATGCAGCCCTAAGGGCTGCATATAAGCATTTATTAGAATTGAATATGGTATAGAATTAAATACATATGCATTTATTAATCAAATTAATTTAAAACCATATATGTTAACAAAATAATCAAAATCAAAAAATCCTAAAACAATATAACTTACCTAAATAAAAAATCCTACACCCTAACCCTAACCCTGAATTCTAACCCTAATTATTGACCCTAACCTTAAACCCTAAACCTACCATTGAACCCTAACCCAATACCCTAAACCCTGACCCTAACATTGAACCCTGACCCTAATTATTGACCTTAACCCCTAACCCTAAACCCTGACCCTAACATTGAAACCTGACCCTAATTATTGACCCTAACCCAAGACCCTAACCCTGACCCTACCATTGAACCCTAACCCAATACACTAAACCCTGACCGTAAATCCTAACCCAAGACCCAAGACCCTAATCCTAAATCTTGACCCTAATTTCACAATAGGAAAGTAATTTTATTAAAAAGGTATTTAACTTATATTTATATTGTTAACATATATAACACTCAATCAAATTAATTAATAAATATAAAAATATTTAGGATAATACTATATTTAGTTCTATTAAATGCTTATATGCAGCCTTATATATCAAAACACATTTTAAATAACATAAATAATTAATTAAAAAAACTCATGTTCTACCATATTTTTATAGCTTATTTACTATTGAAATAAACAACCTTTAGAAACTTTATTTCCATATTGGTTGTTGCTTGTTTATGAAACTTACTGATTTTTAATTTTTTTGAAAGAGAAACTTACTGATTTTAATATTTACGATTAAATAGTTTTTTAATTTTTTTTGTTTACGTTTGCAAATTTTGAAATAAATCTAGGACCTCACGCTTCCTTTTGAAATAATCACTAAAACATTGTTTGGTAGGTTTTGAAAAATATGATTAATAATTTAAAATCTTTTATCATATAATGTAAGTTATATCTATTCTGGTGATGGTCTTCGAGTAACACAAATATCCAAAAAGTTAGATTCATATTATTCCTCCCATCTTATGAATTTCAGAAAGTGGAAGACCTTGCTCTTATTTGTTTCAATTTTGAACCTTTGTTGAAAATTAATTAGATAACAATTAAGATATTAAAGCGATAAATGACACAAAATTTGTTAACGAAGTTCGGCAAATATTATCTATGTCTCAGGGAGCGATGAGCGTCTGTTTTTATTATTTATTCAGTTACACAATTATATAGAGTAACTCGACACTATAAATAGTGCTTGCTCTGATCCGCTCCACTCCGAGAAAAGCCCCTTTGATATTAAGAGTCAAATCTAACAACTTTTCATTCTAGTTTTAATTTTATATGTTCTGCCCCTACCGTCGAACTACCCTTACAACTTAATGACAAGGTTGAGAATTCGAGTTCAAATTTGTAATTGAGAGATTAAATCAAACATATAAGTTCGTATCTTTATTAATATGTTCTTTGTAAATAATTGTTTGGTGTAAGCAATTATGAGATTGTAAACAGTTGTTTGGCGTAAACATCCATGGAGAGAGATAACTAGTTTGAGTAGTGTGAAGGAGGGTACTTCAACATACTAAACTAGATTATGTGAAGTCTTTCTTTTCTATGAAAGAAATCAACAGTGCATTTAAAATCTTAAAAGAAGTATCGTGGGGTATGGATGTAGCCACGAAGAAATGGTGAACCAAGATAAATTGTTGGGTATTTCTTTCAACTGAACGATACTTATTACTGAACTGTCTATTTGCTTCTGCATACTTATTTGTGCAATTTATCATATATGTCAGTTTAGCTATTGAGTTTACTTTGCATTAACCAGTAGGTCCAATCCAAAGCTTCAAGAGATTAAATCATTGATTTGTGCTAAGTCTTAATAGACAGCAACGTGTATTGTGTTAAGTAGAAATAGTGCTTCTAAACTACCCTTAGTACAAATTTCGGCTAAGAAAGTATTAAGAGGTCATAAATTTCGGTAAGTTCTATTGGCCGCCCAACTAGAACATACTATGACTTATTTAGGGACCAATAAGGATTGTAGTTCTTCACCTTCCTCTCATCTCCAAGCCTTCTGAGTTTACTTCCTTCTAAACTCAATTCGAGGATCCCAACTGGTGTGATTAGAGACAGAATGATCTTCATACCAAGAACATTGCTGATCAGAGTATCTTCATCGTTAAAGTTGTAGTATAAATTCTCATAACACTCTTACACTATACTCAGATAGGTGTAATTCTGAATCTCAAAGAACACTTCTCATTCATGCTTGTCATCCATCCAACAACAAGGGCAACTTCAAGTAATCCAGAATTTAAAATCTTGATTTGTGTACCTCGATTGATCTTGCATTAGGATATATAAAAACAAGGTAAATAACTTCTTCTTCATAGTGCTTTTAGAGTATGTAATTCAATTTTTCTCAAAAATTCGAAATTAAAAAATAAAGGTCTAGCTAATCTTCTACACCCAAACAAAAATTACCTTTATATTGTATGGACTTTTTAAGATATTTTATAAATTTGAAGGATTAAAATCATTCCATTATATAAATTTATAAGGTTAGTGAGGTACTTTATAAATAGAAAGGCCCAAAAGAGATAAGTATTTGGGTTAGTAATATATTATTATATATATTTAAGCCCAACTTGACTTTCTTGTAACTAGTATGGAAGTGAAGGCCCAAAATAAGCCCACCGAATGTTAATAAAAGTTAGAAAGCGCACAGTATAAAGAGAAGGACGTGGTTAATTAAATAATTATATGAAAGCAACGTCGTTTCATATAAAGCCATCCCTCTCAGTCGTGCGCAATTTCAAATCAAACAGAATAGAAGAGAGGGCCGGGTCGGGTCGGGTCCCTTTGAAATGAAGAATGGAATCCAAAAATAGAGCACAAGCACGCAGTGATGATGACAATACACTAGACTTGTCTTGATTTTGAAATTTTAAAATTGGTTCCTTTCTTTTCAATTCTCATCTTCTCTCTCTATTCAGTTTTATTTTGGTAGCTTAACTTCTTCTTCTTCTTCTTCTTCTCACTACCTTTTTCTACTACTAGTAGTAGTTGGTTCATATCTAGAATTCATTCATTTTTTACAATTTGAGGTACTTTTTCCTTTCCTTTTCTCCGCATTTCTTTCTGTTTATTTTTTAATGTATATATGTTTCTTTCAGTTAGGTTGCTTGTCTTTTCTCTTCCCATCATTCATTCATTCCACTTTACCTATTTTTTCAAAACAAAATATAAAAGTATTCTTCAAATTTGTTTGCTGGTATGTTGTTGGTGAATATCATTGAGGTGGTTGATTCGTATTTCAACAATCAAGATTCACCTCACTCATTTCTTTTCTCTTTTTCTTCTTCAATCATTTAATTAATTACTAATTCATGCTATAATTACCACTATACTATCTATCTGCTTCTTATATCTTCTCTTACTAACACCTAAACCCTCAAACTAACCTGCCCGCCGAATACCAAGGAATAGCAAGAAATAGAATACCTATTCCTATTCCTAGCTTTCGTTAGATTTCTCAAACACGTAATAGTTATTCCAAAAGTGGTGGCATGACATTCTATTTTGTGCATTTCTGTGCTATGGTGTGACCTTTACTTTCTATTCTTGTTACTTCACTGTATAATCTAAGCTCTACTTGCTATCACATACATTTCTCTTTAGTTACAATCTAATTTTCGATAACTTTATTTGCTATAGTGGCCATTATGCCGTGTTTATTATCTGAATTTATTATTTAAGTTGGCCTATAAGTATACTGTATGGTGTGATTCACTCTGTACCTTGCTGTATTTGTGATTTATCATTTTGAGTTTGTTTTACAGATACTTGGTCTGATTTTTGTTTGGAAGTGCATTTAAATCCTTACAGCAGAGGAAGGGGTTCATTGAACTTACCATGGAGCAATATGAAATTCTGGAGCAGATAGGCAAAGGTTCCTTTGGATCAGCACTTCTTGTCAGGCATAGACATGAACAGAAGAAGTGAGCTTCTTTCCAACATATTTATGTGCATCAATTTTGCTAGGCCTTTTTTCCTGTACATGGGTCTGTTTCATTTAATCTTTTCCCATTTTCTATACAAGTATATGTTGTGAGATTGATGATCATTATTTTAATCCATTATATAATATTTTCTTATGTTCTTTTTTTTTTCCTTCTAGGTATGTAATGAAAAAGATCCGTTTGGCCCGTCAAAGTGATAGAGGCCGCAGGTCTGCCCTGCAAGAAGTAAGTGTAGAATGGGAATCTAATGCCAGCTTACAAGTTACAACACTGTAATAAAATAAAAATTGAGCAAGTGCCTTTGAGTTTGATTGGTAGCTGTGGTTTAGTTCTCCCAAAGATAGAAAGTTGAAGGATCTGCAATTGCTTGATTTTTGTTTTATTCATTTTTTCTTTTTGGTGGTCTATAATTTTGGTATATAAAATACTGGTGCCTATTTCTCCCTAGATTTTTGGTTTTTAATTTAATAGGCTGACTATTGTTTTTTTTTCCTGTAGATGGAGCTTATTTCAAGAGTGAGAAATCCATTCATTGTTAAGTACAAGGATTCTTGGGTGGAAAAGGTGAGCATAATTACTCTGCACATGCGACTTTAACTATAGTTATTGTGCCAGTCATCAATGAACGGGTTTGTAGTACCTATCCGTTGTCATTTACTCATGTATTTGGGGTTTGCTGATTGTTTAATAATGTTTTAGCAGTTTCATGGTATGCTAAATCTCATGCTTCTTTATTTTTTCATTTTTTATGTGTTCTCATCCTCATTTCCTTCCCCTTTTTTTTTTCCTTAAAAGGAAGGAGGGTGGACAAAGTGCAAATATATTTTCTATTCCTCTGGAATTTGTGTATTGTTGCAAAATTGACAATTTGTTATTTTTTCTAGGGATGCTATGTATGCATTATCATAGGGTACTGTGAAGATGGCGACTTGTAAGTTTCGGATCTCGCTCATTTTCATGACATGACCTAGTCTTGTCTGTGCTGTGACTTGTGGATGCTGAATCCTGGGTATTTGATCTTGAATATCTATTTATGCAGGGCAGAAGCTATAAAAAGAGCTAATGGTGTTCATTTTCCTGAGGAGGTAGTTATTTTTGTGGTTCCATGTGGCTTTTAAGGCCATCTTATCTTATCTTATGTCTTGAATGTTCTCACTGTTGACTAATTTTGCAGAAACTCTGCAAGTGGCTAGTTCAACTACTGATGGCATTAGAATACTTGCATGCCAACCACATACTCCATCGAGATGTCAAAGTTAGTCAATACCTTTCTTTTTTAGGCAGTTGTATGCAGCCTCCAATATTTATCTCTGACATCTCATAAACTAAACTGCTGCAGTGTTCAAATATATTTTTGAAGAAAGATCATGACATTTGTCTAGGTAAATAAAAATTTTCATATCTAAATTTCAGTATTGATTATTTAAATCTGTTTGTACAGAATACGCCAATTATATCATTCCTAGGTTATAATAATCACGGAGAAGTAAAAACATATACATGTTGGTTGCAGGCGATTTTGGTCTTGCTAAAATGTTGACTTCTGATGATCTTGCTTCTTCTGTGAGTACCATGCCTACATTTGGCTGATATCTTTGATTTGTCACCTGGTCAATATGATTATAATGTTAAATTCTTCTATGAATACAGGTTGTTGGAACCCCCAGTCATATGTGCCCTGAACTTCTTGCAGATATACCTTATGGCTCAAAGTCAGATATTTGGTCCTTGGGTAAGCTGTTTTGTTCTGAACTATGAAGTTTATTTAAGCACCGCTAATGGTGATTTACTTTTGTTCACTGGTCTTTGCCTAACTCAACAATCTTCCAGGATGCTGCATGTATGAAATGGCTGCTCACAGACCAGCATTTAAAGCTTTTGTGAGTTGCAGCAGTTGCTCATTTTCTGTTTATATATAATATGGATATGCATATAATATAAGTTAATTTAAACATGTAGCTTTTGTTTCATCATTTTCTCTTGTATTTGATCGCAAAAACATGAATCTAATAACTATTTGGTTTTCCTTTCTAAACAGGACATGCAAGCATTGATTAACAAAATAAATAAGTCTATATTAGCTCCTTTGCCTACAGTCTACTCTGGGGCATTGTAAGTCTACCCCAATCTTTGTGAATGTGATTTCGTATTTGACTATTTTACTTTTACATGTTATGTATGTGTTAGTGAAGTTTAAAATCTATAATTTATACTTTGTGAGATCTTTAGTTATCTTATTATAATAATATAAAAAAGTGCATCTTCCTGTTTGTGCACTTTGGACAGCCATTGTTACTTTCATTTCTTTTCTGTGATCCCTATTCCCTCATGTCAATAATACTTAAATGGTTCTGATAATGTTATCTATCTTTTCAGCCGAGGGCTAATTAAAAGTATGTTACGGAAGAATCCAGAACTTAGGCCAAGTGTAAGTTTTCCTTCTTCAGTTCATCTCCATTGGAATTTAACATGAAGGGAAAAGGATTGTTCCCAATGTTATTAGCTGCCACTGCTCTTCTGCATAGGATTAATTGGTATTTGTTAGACTGTAGTTCCAGGACTCAGCTTCGAAATTGTACACTCACTTCACGAGGTGTTTGCCATCATTGTTAAGATTGTCTGAGCATTCTATTATTATTATTATTATTATTATTATTATTATTGATAAATATAATATGTCAAGTTACCTACACTATATTGGAAGTTTCGAGCTTGAAATAAGAGTAGAGGGGAAGAGGGTGGGGCAGGGGAGAGGAGAAAAGAAAATGTGTAACTGGAATGTCATATATTACTTGATTGACATAGGATATGATTATTCGACTTAAGGGAGTTGAATAGGAGGCCTACTGTACCAGACCAATTAGTGGCATAAAGGTTATGCGCATCTCCTGTTCTTGTACATGGAAATGGTAAAATCTTCTATTTTAGGGCTAGTGCTCCTTGAGTATTAGATGAGGAAATATATTGATTTTGAAGAGCACTGAGAATATGGATGTTGAAATAGAAAATTGATGATAATTATGGTGAAAAATATTATTTTCAGTTTGATAGCGTCTTATTGCTTCTTATATTCTGAAGGTTTTTTTAAGGAGAAATTTTTTTGTTTGTGCACCTTTGTTGGCTAAATAGGAGAAACATACATTGTAAAAGTAAAGGATAAGAATATAGTTAAGAAATCCAAAGAGTAAAAAAAATATAGCTGAGAAGAACTCAGAATCTTTAAAAAGTGAATTGCATTAATATCTAATACCATCAACTCTGTCAGGCTTGATCCTATGCCTCAGGATCCTTTTGCAGCTTGACGTGCCTTGGGCCTTGAATAACTATGAATTAGCTGCTAGTCCAAACTGATTGTAGTCCTCCTTATAAACCTAGAAATGCAGGCTTAATTTTAGGTCTATTTACAAAGCTTGTCACATTCTTCCGTCCAATTGTGTCTAAGCATACCTGGGTAGAACCATTTTGTTTTTTCAGTTGTTCAACTACTATGTCTAAAATGTGTCTCACTTTCATTAGTGAAGCCTTGAAAAAGTCTATCTTGTTTCATATTGAGCTCAAATACTATTGCTTGGAGTAAATTTATAAGATGAGCTTCAGGCTTTCAAGTTTCATCTTTGTATGTCTCCCATAAAAGTCTGTTTTATGTGCCAGGCTGCAGAGTTACTCAATCACCCACATCTTCAACCTTTTCTTCTCAAGATTCAACTGAAGTTGAATAGCCCTAGGCGGCATACTTATCCTGTCCATTGGTCTGACTCCAATATGAAGAAAGCTGGATTCTTTGATGCAGAAGCAGTTCCTACTCTTACTGAAAGAGAGAAAAGGCGATCATTCAGTAGTGACAGAGCGTTGAATCCTAGTATATCTGAAAATGAATCCTCAGAATCTTCACAAAGATTAGAACATTTTCCGAGATATTTCAATAAAAAATTCACAGATTTATCTGTCGCTGCTATTCATGAGAAGACTTATATTGACAAAGCTTCGTCCACTGCTGCCAAGTCACCAAGGATGATGACAGAAAAAGTTTTCACTACTCCAAGGAGGCAGATAACAAATTCAAGGATACCCCATACTGGTTCTAAGCGTGACTCGGTAAGTGAAGTGTAAAATATAGAATTTAACGGGGGTTTATAGGTCTAATAAGTAAACAACTTTATGAGTGTTAAGCATTGTGATTTGATTATATTTATGAGATGCTTGTATTTGCAGCTTCCAGTGCAATGCTCTCCAGCAAGCAAATCTTGTCACCCTACACGCAGAGCTTCTCTTCCATTCTTCAGAAGAGCTGCAAACTCTGGAACCCCTAATGCAGGTCTTCTTCCTAGTATGGAGTCTCCAGATGTTTCTGTGAATGCTCCAAGAATTGACAAAATGGCTGAATTTCATTTTGCTTCATCTGAAGATCCTTACATTCCCGTCCGACGAACATCATCCAATTCAGCACACTGCTCCTCATCTCCAGGCAGTGCCAACTGCTCAATTACAAAGGATCGATGTACGATCCAGGTGCTGGACAGAGCTATTACTAGCAAGCCTCATTTGATTAATCCTAACAATGAAATTGGAGAGAGTAGAAGTGATTGCAGAGAGCATAATCCAACAAGTGCTATTTCAAGTAATTCCTCATTGGATTCACGACATCATCGGAGGTTCGACACCTCATCGTACCAACAGCGGGCAGAGGCATTGGAAGGGTTACTGGAGTTCAGTGCAAGGCTATTGCAGCAGGAACGGTTTCAAGAGCTGGGGGTGCTATTGAAGCCATTTGGACCTGAAAAGGTTTCTCCAAGAGAAACTGCAATTTGGTTGGCAAAGAGCTTCAAAGAGACTGCAGTCTAGAAGATGACCCTGATACCTCGTCATCACGGTTGTTGTATGTTGTTACTTGTATATGTCGTGTAGCTTAGTTTCCTTACCAGATAACTGAGGCACGTGTAAAACCCCCAAGGAATTGCTATGGGAATGTTTTTTTGCAGCCACTTAAATTGGGAGAAGTTAAAAGAAAAAATGTCTTCAGTTTAAAACTTTTGCATATATTGGCATAGTTTGACTAATGATCAATTTTATCTCGTTCGCAAATAGGGTGTTATAACATTTTATAAAAGAGAGGTATAACATTTCAGTTAAGTTTTCAAGTTACTCACCTAGATCATAGACCCAAATTATAATTTGCAATAATAATCTTAATTACCATAAGTAATTGAAACACAAATCATGATCTTCAATTGCATGATATGTTGTTCGACAAGATAATCATGTTATTGATGTTTTTTTTTTCTTTTTTTTGTAATATTGTTCTTTAATTAAGTGGCACTTTTATGAGATTTCAACCAACAAAAATAATAAATGCGAAATTCTAAATTTATGAGGGTGTGCTTTTGAAAAAAGAAAAACAGTCAAATTAATACATAAAATTATAAGTGAGACTTAACTATTGGCTAGTGTTTTTCTTCCGAAAGAGATGGAGGAAGTTGAGGTGTTGGAGCTTTACGAGCTTCATTACTCTGATCTTATTACACTTTCTACTTCTTCTTCTTCATTATCCTGTGATGAATCAAGACTTGAAAGAATAAGGAGAAGCCTACTTGAAACCCTAGCCCCTCAGGGCTCGGGCCTCCTCTCCATTACTGGAGTCCCTAAAGCTTCTCTTCTCCGCCGCAACCTCCTCCCTCTCGCTCGCCACCTTGCCCTTCTCGACCCCGACTGCCGCAAACGTCTCCTCAAGGTCTCTTTTTTCCCCTATTTTATTCATCTTCAATCTTGGTTTCTTCAAAATCCCGGGTTAACCGAACTGAATACTACTCAACTGAATTGCGGTGCATTCACTGAACTGAACTGAAAATAAATTACTGATAAGACATAAAGAACAGAGCCTTACTTACTGCTGAAAGGAACCTGCGTTATGATTTTATTTGATTTGAAGACTATCTCAGTAGCTCTTACTATGTTGAATTAAAACGAAAAGTTGGATTCTGATTTCGGCTTCTGTAATGGATTGCTTTTACATTAAAAATTAGTATACCACTTCATTTTCCTGCTGAAACTAACAGTTAGGACGTAGACTCACGACTCCCAACGGTTTGAAAGGATTGAGAAGACGAAGATGAGAATTCCATAACAGCAGATGGAGATGATTGAACAGCTTTACTACATTCACACTCATGTTTCGTAGCTTATCTCTACCAAGTAGATGTTTCTAAAATCAGAAGACTGTTATCACCTTTCCTTACTCTAACCTGTAACATTTTGATTATGAAGAATAACACTGTAATATAATCAGAAAGATGACTCATTTTGTAGAAAGACTCTTTTATATACATACTTTTCTAATAACTCTACTCCTGTTTTCTGCACCTTGTGATTTATATGTGTGTATTTGCATTAATCTTTCTAGTTTTGTAACTGTATTGTGTATTTCTGTTTTGTTTCGTAACATCCAGGAGCACAATTTGGGGAGTGATGTTCCTCTCAAAAATCCTGACAGAAGCGTGTCTTCTTTTGCAATGCAACTTAAATACACGGAAGCCCTGGAATCTGCTCCTGGTAGGACGAACCAGGGAATTGAGCTGCAATCGATTTCTGAAGAAACTCATTTAGATGTTGATAAGGTAGAAAATATTGAGGGTGACAAATTTGAGAACCTTTCCAATTCATTTAAAGAGCTTGGATATTGCATGATGGAGATGGGACTGCGTCTTGCTCAAATATGTGATGGTTTTATTGGTGGCAATGAGTTGGAACGGAGCTTGCTAGAATCTGGCACAGCAAAGGGGCGCCTTATACATTATCATTCACTCCTAGATAACCTTCTTATAAAAGAATACGAGAGAACTAAAGGGTCCACCAAACGACCGGCTAATTCCAAGGAGGACAAAGAAAAATACTCAAGAAATAAGCAAAAGCAATTACAGGGGCTAAAGTCGACCACAAACAACAAAAAGACCGGATCATGTCTAAATTATTCCGATCTGTGGCAGCAATGGCACTATGATTATGGCATCTTCACTGTTTTGACAGCACCTATGTTTCTTTCGTCCTCCTGTTTATCGGAAAATATAGAGAAAGATCAGTTTTTATCATCATGTGATCAAGAATGCCCTTATCCAAATGGGTATTCGTATTTACAGATCTTTGATCCCAAGAAAAATAATGTTGTAATGGTAAAAACTTCACCAGAGAGTTTCATCATTCAGGTTGGAGAATCTGCTGATATTTTATCAAAAGGAAAGCTTAAATCAACCTTACACTCTGTTTGCAGACCATTAAACTCGGAAGATATTAGTAGAGAAACCTTTGTTGTGTTTTTGCAGCCATCATGGAACAAAACCTTCACAATCTCAGATTATGATATGGAACATTGCAAGTCAGTGGATCATTTGTCTAGCAATGGAAATGGCAATTCTGAGCAAGATATTCATAAAATTATACCACCACTTTGGTCACGGTTGAAGGAAGGGATGACATTCTTAGAGTTCTCACGTGAAACTACCAAACAGTACTATGGTGGCAGAGGTTTACAATCTAACAGATAGTTTCTCGTACTTTTATACGACGTAGAAAACTTTTTTGTCGATGTTCTTCCATCATTTCTTGTATACCAAATTGCTTGATGCTTTTATTTAGAACTAATATTATCTCATGCCTCATTATCACACCCAAGTGTGAAAGCCTAGGAGCACATTCTGCTGTTGAGCAATGTCGCTTGCAAGTTGCATATGGTTTTTCCAGTATACTTTATTTTCAGCATCTACTTCTTGTTTGAACACTTGATTCCCTTCTCCCATGGTTGTTATTGGGAAGTTGAACCATTTGTACCGAATGCCCTTTTGGGATGTGCTTGTGTGCGCACTTTGATTTTACTCGGGCCTAACATGCTTTTTTGAGATTTCCATACGTGTAAGCTTTGACTCTAGTCGGACTTAACATGCTCTTCTACGATGTGATATCTGAAAGTTTGAGTGCGACTTAAAGAGTTGGGATTGAATAAAGGATGTAATTTGTGTTTGTTTGTATCAACTTGTCTTAAGTATGCATATTTGTAAATAAATTGGTGAATGAGCCTATAACCATATAAATCCTTTTCATTCATACTTTTATTTTCTACCAACTTTATTCTTAATTGAGTTTGCTCTGTTTATTCGAATTATCAATTTCTTGTTTCGCAAAGCAAATAATCTAACACTAAATTCTAATAAATTCGATACACAAGTTAATTCTGTTTCTTTTTATGCACAAACTCGGATTATTTATTTGAAACATTGGATAATATCTTAGGAGAGTTGGATATAGTTTGTTGATTATCATAGAGAGCAATGGGGTAGTGTAATTTATTGAAGATCCCAATTCCGAGAAAAAGAAAAGGAAAAGGAAAACTCAATGATTCAAGAGTAATTGGAAACTTGATGGGCACAAAAGCCAGAGCAGGGTAGCACTTTAAAGTTCATTTGTAGGCGATCTAAAGTATAAAATTCTTTGATTTATGCATCAAAAGAAGAAAGAGCTCTTAGTCGTAGGGTAGGGATACGAATACGAACTAGTGTAGGATAAAGAGTATTTTAAATTTAAAGGCTTAATACATTCGTAGTCCCTTAAATTTGTCCATTTTTTTTACTTAGTTCCTTTAACTTAAGAGACGATTTATTAGTCATCTGAACTTGTATTATTTTTTCTACTTATCCTCCTCAACTTATAATTTCTTTCCATTTGGCTCTCTCAACATGTCAAATGTGACATATTTTGTCACTTTTATGTTAATGTGACATGATTTTTTTGTTACCACTTATATCATGACATACCAACACAATGGGGAAAAAAGGTCTTATTTAACAAGTTGAGAAGTTCAAATGAAAAAAGTTTTAAAAGTTTAAGTGACTAATAGTTTATCTTTTAAATTGAGGATGCTTAATGAAAAAAAATGAACAAATTTAACACCGTTGATATTATTAAGCCTTAAATTTAAATAGGGGTAAAGAGAGGGAAAGGGGCAAAGGGAATAAAGGGGGAATATATAATGTTAGAGCAGAAAGAAAGAAAGGAAAAAAGAAAGAAAGAGGTATAATAAAGCATATAAGTTATGTTTTGTGTGAAAAAGACTAGAGATGAGAAAATTACAAAAGAAGAGAGGAGAGTAGGTAACATAATAATAATATGAATGGGAAAATAGCAAGTAGAGTTTAATAGTAGAAGCACGCGCATGTTAACATTTGATAGGCAATACGGGCATAAGTAGTTTAAGTAGAAGAAGCATAAGCAGAGATTTGTTTGGAGGTCCATGCTTGTCGGGGTTGGATGTTGCCAATACTTGTGCCCATTTTTGTTTCCAATTTCTTCATCCCAATATATATAATATCATCTTTTTCTGATTTTCAGGGTTTTAGAAAGTTCAGTTTCATTCTTAAAGCCTTTTTCACTACTGCTTTAAGCATCTTCTTACTCTTTTGACCACCGTTTACATTAACTAACTAATTAATGGAAGATTATGAGTCATTAATTCTTCTTTTAAATACTTGATTTATATTGTCAATCTTGTGTGTAGAATTTTTTCTTTACACAGTGACGGATCCCGGATTCTACTGCAGGGGTGTTTCAATGTCTATGTCCAGAATAAAAAAAAATCGTATACCTTTGTTGCAAAAAGTTTAAAGTATTGTTGTTTGCATAAAAAAATGTTAAATGCCCCGGTTATACAAACCTACTAGACATTATTCTTATGCATTTTAGAGTGAAACACTATATTCTCATATGAAATGCTATTCCAAATACACTCTTAATGAAAAGATTAGATATTTTTCTGTTTTTCTTTTTTTTCCAACCATCAAAAGTAGCTAAGCTACTAATATACTCCAAAAATAAAAGTTAATTCTGAAAGAAAAAACATTTTATCTATTTTCAAAGAAAATATGAAAGGTCATATTGATGATCCTTGCAAAAGAAAAACTTTAGTTAATAGTTTGCTTCTTCAATTTACTGTACTTTATCACCAGCGGGGAGTTTTCCTTTATTATTTAATGTAAGTGAAATGACACAATTTTTTTTAATTTTTTTTTACTATACTTTACATTTAATTAATTAAGGGTCGGTTAGACAATATTGTTATGAGAGAAGTAGTTATTGTGGTGAGAAAAATAGAAAAGTGTTTGCTGATGTCAAATTCGCTTCTCGTTAGAACCTTTGGCAAAAACATCGCATCCAAGTTTATCTTCGTTCAATATTTTGTTCTCCTCGCCTTTAACTGAGCTTTTAATTCTTCTTTACTTCTCATTTTAGTTCTCATTTTGTCTTGTTCGAATTTATTATTCTCATTGAACTCATACGGAACTTGTTGAGTTGAAATTGCAAGCAAATTAAGAAGTTGTTATTGTGATATTTGATAGTGTTGTAATCTTCTGCAATGAAACTCGTTATATTCTTGCGTGATGAATTCTTCGTGTTGATTTATCGTCAGTGTCGTGCTTTTGCAGTTGAGCTTTTGTTTTTCGATTTAAATCGATATGCTCATTGTTTCTTCATTGTTGTAATTTTGATCGGTTTATCTTTGTTTTGTTTTGATCAATTTCATTAATCTTATTTTAAATTGACATTGTCGCTGTTTGCATAACTTGTGTTTGTTAATGGCAATGAAATAAACTATTACTTCTTTGAAAAAAAATCTACTATATATCAATTAAAATTGTTTCGAGTAAAGGCATCTAATTTCTTAGACATCTAAATTATTTGCCTGTATGCTCGAAAAAACATATCACAAAAACTTGAAAAATAAAATTTCATTTACGAGGAAATCTGCGACGGCTTAAGACGGCTATATAACTGGCAAAAAAATGTGGGCTCCATTGGTCAATGGAAGGGACATTTGACAATTAAATAAAGAAAAGAACCAATAGCATTGTTTCCCACATGTATCTATGCCTATAAAATAAAGGCACCCCTATCCCCTGCCCCTCCTCCTATTCTTTTCTTTCACATTCCTTATTTTGTTGTTCTTGATAATGGAAGACTTCCCTCTCTTAACCGTAACACCTCGGCGAACTTCCGGTATTAACAATAACAACAACTTAATAATGCAGCTTCCCGAGAGCCCTAAACTCCCGATGGAGTTTCTCTCCCGGTCTTGGAGTGCTTCTGCTCTCGAGGTTTCCAAAACTCTTTCTTCCAATAAATCTACCTCTAATTCATGCACCAACAATACTTCTTCCATTCTCGAAGATATCGCTGCTGAAACCCCCGACCAAATGCTTCATCTCGATCATCATCATCATCATCATCAACATCAACATCATCTTCTCAACAACAACAACAACAACAACAACAGCATTTCTTGTGCTCCCACGCAGTTCTCCTTCGCGTCTTCTGCTACTTCCCAGCTTCTCCTCGAACGCATTATGTCTCAATCCGTAAGTTTACTACATAATATTTTTTAGTTGGTTAATGTTACTTAACTTATGTAACTGAAAACTCGAGGCGAACAACATCTTTTATATTATTCTCTAACAGTTAATTCATAACTTTGCAGGAAGTTTCACCACTAGCTTCAGGAAGGCTCTCGCACAGTAGTGGACCTCTAAACTTTACAGAATCATCAGATAGTCCTCCTATTTCACCTTCTGAGGAGTTTGATGATGTCATTAAGGTAACTAATTAAATATTTCATCATTTTTACTAGCAGTTTTTTACTTTTTACTATGTACAGTAGATCAATCGCATCACAAATTCACATCACATGCTTCTTCCACTGCCTGCCTGCATGCCACTTGATATTTCTGCAGTTACCTTTAACTGTAATATTGTAGTAAATAAAATCACACACATATTGATAAAGAGCTAGGGAAACTTTTGTCTTGTTCCAATAAGTAACCCCTTCTTTTACCTTTAATCTTTTCTTTTCCATCTTCTGATTTTTTTGCCATGTCTTGTCAACTAAGTTTGTTGCTCATCACTCTTTCTTTCAACTCACAATAATGCTTTTTCTGTAATTACTTTAAGAGTAAGACTTGCTTTAAAAAACTCCGTTATAATGCTAATTTTAACTGGTGTTTAAAATGTTACCAATTTAAAATTAAAACATTATATTCAACCGCACCCAAGAAATTTTTAACCGGCTCTCAAGCAATTGTCTGAGGGAAATTTACCTGTTTCAATTTAAAAGTAATCCGGAAGACAAGAAGGAAAAACTATTGTCATTAGAACTCCGCTCTGGTCCTTTCCAGATTTTGAAGGGATGTAGCAATATTTTATAGTTATTTTAATTGTATTTTGTATTCACTACCATTAAAAAGCTACATAGTTATTTTCTAATAGAACAAAGTAGTTATTATTCCTTTCGATTCTAAAAAAATAAAATAAATTCCATTTCAAAAAATAAATAAATATTGTAATTATATTCTTTTTGGTTACAATAGAGTAATTATATTAATATAAGTTTAATACATTAAGTTTACTAAAATGGGCTGGGCTTTTAAATTTATGGCTTGACCTTAGGTCCTTTTTTTTTATGACTAAATTGAATTGAACTGAACAGAACTGATACTACTGAACTAAAATAAATTACATAAAGCATAAATGATATGGTCTTAGTACTTATAAAATGTTCATCTATTGAAAAGTTGAACCCAATTAAAGTAACCTAGAATATAATGATTTATTGTTTTACTTAAAATGTTGTAGATTTGAATTTGTCTGAACAATTTCTTGCTCATCAAATATAATTTGGCACTTAATCATATTCCTATGAACAAGTTTAGAATATTAATGTAGCATTTTAGAGATTCACATAGCAAATCATTTATATTATTATTATTTTGTTTTTGTTTGTAGCTCATTAAGCCACAATTATTCTAGTTTCTGGTCAAGAAAGCTAGATTCTTAAATGCTTTTCTAGGTGATAGGCACTCACTAAAAATAAACAAAATTTTGGACTTGAATACTCCCTCCGTCCAACTTTGATAGGCAATATTTCCATTTTGGGTGTCCAAAACAGATAGACATTTTTCTATTTTTAGTTGTTAGTTAATGATAAATATACCAAAATACCCTTTTCAATAACTACTCTTATCACTTACCATTAATTAGTCAAACTTATTCTTTTTTGGTTCACGAGTAACTTCAAATATCAAGAAATTTAAAATTATGCTTGTAATTAACTAACCAACCATTGTCCAATAGAAAACTAGAAAAATGCAATCATATTTAATTTTTGTCCAACATTTATTAGTGGAGTATTTCAATAATGGAATATACTTGTTTCTCATCTTTTTTAGTTAACCAAATAAATGAGGGTATTATGGTAAAAATATACCCAATTAACTGATTTTCTTAACTCCCGTGAAATGAAAATATTGCCTATCAAAGTTGGACAGAGGAGTACAAAAATTGTAAAAAATGTCAAGAGAGTATTAATTAAGGAGGGCCAAGTCCAAGTATTGAGCAAGAAATAGTGTAGTCATGTCTCTGGAGTAAGATTTGTTTGTCTTGTTCATTTGAAGAAAACTGCTATCTGATTGACTCCTTCCAAAATCATTTCCTCTTCCAGTTAATACAACATACACACTCTTATTCCATTGCTTCACTTCTAACTTGAAAATATATTCAATTTGCATCCATAAAGATTGCACTTTTTTTTGCCAACCACCTCGTTTTCATCACTCCATTCCCCATCTCCTACCCTTTTCAGGTAGTATTGAAGAACTGAGTGCAGTATTTCGGCTCTGTCCTTATGACTTGTCGGTACTTAATTTCAGTTCAGTTCAGTAACTTTTATTCAGCCGTAAATAACAAGTCCTAACTTGCTGAAAACTCCAAAAATTTCAAACTTCTCAAAACCTCATTCTGTGTTTTTTAGTGTCGTTTTTTCTAATGATGCATTGCAATGTCATGCAGTTTTTACACGCCCGCAACACCATAAACTCATTATTCAATACCGGTAGGGCCAATGGAGGTGGCGTGGCAGCTGGCGGGGGTGGGACGAAGACTGTTGGAAGATGGTTGAAGGAGAGAAAAGAGAAAAAGAAAGAAGAAAGCAGAGCCCATAACGCCCAGCTTCACGCTGCTGTTTCAGTTGCTGCAGTGGCTGCAAGTGTAGCTGCTATAGCAGCCGCCACGGCTTCTTCTTCATCATCAGGGGGCAACGAGCAGCTGGCCAAGACTGATATGGCTGTTGCTTCGGCGGCTACTTTAGTGGCTGCTCAGTGTGTGGAAGCCGCCGAGGCCTTGGGGGCCGAGCGTGAACACCTTGCTTCAGTAATAAGCTCTGCTGTCAATGTTAAATCCCACGATGATATCACTACTCTTACGGCAGCTGCTGCAACAGGTACTTCATTGAACTCTTCAAGCATAGACTGCACTTAATATTCGACTTGTTTATCCTCAACTTAAATATGTTTTTTTTTTTTATAAAAGTTGGTTGCAAAACTGGGTTTACAGTTAATAACAAACAAGAAATCCTCCTGTCCGTGATGTGGTTGAGTCTCAACCATTAGAAAACATATTTAACTTAAATACTGTGCAATGCAGCTCTTCGAGGGGCGGCAACATTGAAGGCTAGAGCATTGAAAGATGTACTAAACGTGGCAGCAGTGATACCAACAGAGAAGGGTATGGGAATATGCGGTGCAGGAATTAATGGTAATCCTAACAACAATTACAGCGGGGAGCTTGTTTGTACAGACAACTTTTTGGGTGCCTGTAATCTTGAATTTCTTGCCAGAGGGAGTGATCTTCTAAAACGCACACGCAAAGGCATGTCTTAACTCTCTAATATTCCTTCTTTCTTGTGCATTTCTTTGTATGTATCAATATTGATGAATGGTCTGATGTCATAGGGGATTTGCACTGGAAAGTTGTCTCTGTTTACATCCACCGATCTGGACAGGTGGGCTTTCTTTTTTTTGGAAAAATCTTAATTAGTACTCGTACATTTCAACTAGTCATCATTTGTTAAGCTGAAATGTTGCTACAGGTGATGTTGAAGATGAAGAGCAAACATGTAGCAGGGACTATAACCAAAAAGAAAAAGAGTAAGTTGTTTTTTAACGTAAAAAGTATAAGAAGAAATGTTTTTTGGTGGGGTATATAGTTAGTGATTATGTGAAATGGAAGTGCAGATGTGGTGACGGATGTATGCAGAGACATGGCAGCATGGCCGGGAAGACACCTGTTAGAGGGAGGAGATGAACGAAGATACTTCGGGTTGAAAACAGGAGCAAGAGGGATCGTAGAATTTGAGTGCAGGAACCAGAGAGAACATGATATGTGGACTCAAGGGGTTTCTAAGCTTCTATCCACTGTATCCCAAAGGAAGAAGAGAATATTCTGAACAACAACATTATATAATGGCTTAGGCTTTTCTTGCTAACTAATTAATTATTAGTGTAATGTTAAGATTAGGAGAGCACAAGTAGAGCATATATGCAGATGTTTAGGTGATATGTGTATGTTATGGTAGTCGTAGTCAGTTCCATGTCGTTTTGACCCAGCTGGGAAAGTTGTCTAATGATCAAATACTAGTTCTGTATGAATTGAATGAGACTATTCTTTTGTCCTATAAAGCCAAAGCTGTTATTGCTATATACTCTAGTACTACTTTCGTCCTAATTCTGTATTTGATTAAAGGAAAAAGCACCAACCAAAATAATTGTTTACTTTCTCTGCAAACTTTTTTTTTTTTTTAATTTCTATTATATTTTGAATGAAGAATTTACTCTTAATTTAAAAAGTTTATAAATCCAATATAACATACATATCTTCGGTTTTGTTTTTACAATCATAACGAATACAATTGAACTCCTCTAAACACGTCCTTTTAATTTAAATGGATAGAATAGTACGTCAGCTGATAAAATTAGGTATACTCTTAACATCTTTATTTTACAGTTGAGTATAGTACTGGAGGTTATTGATCTTTGATCCGTTTTCTTTTTGTATTATGTCATACATGAACAAATCTCAACCATTTTAACTTTTTTTATTATTGATTAACTAATAGTCTTATGGTCAAATATTGAAATCATACTAATGTTAGGGGTGTATTGTATCTAGATTTTAAAAGACTTTCAGAGTCTTTTAAATTCTAAAGGTATTCAATTGAGATTAATCGAGAGTACATCAAGGTCTAGAGATATTCAATATAGATTTTAATTGACTTTTAAAAAGTCTATAAAAATCTAAGGGTATTCAATTCTAACATTTATGAAGTCATTAAAAGTTAAAGAGGTATTCAAAAAGTAGTTAAATACATAATTTATTAGACTTTTGTAGACTTTATAAGACATTTTATAGAATTTTATGAGAATCTTTAACAAAAATTCTCTCATCTATTCCCTCAAGATTTCAATAGAATTGAACCTTTGCATAGCAACCCGTAAAACTCAAATACTTTTTCTTGGTTTATTCTCAAACAAGCAATATCATCATCAATACTCATCTTCATCTTCTTATTATAATCATCTTTATCATCGTCATCCAAGTCCAATTTCCTTGTATATAATTTCATCTTCAGCATTAGCATCCAAGTCACTTTCCTTCTTTCTTTTTTTCTTTAATTGATTTTTGCCATTTTATATACCCACCCGTTTTTAAGCACCGAAAGCAAAATCTTCATCCCACTATTTCTAGCCTCTATTAGTTTCCCAAAAAATGGAGTACGAGATGAGTAGTAGTCTTGGTTGAGCTTCATGGCTGAGTAACAACCATTAACAATACCTAAAATTCCATCAAGAACAAGCTAAAACCCACTAAAATTTTCAAATCCAGATTTAATTCTTTCAAAAACCAAACAATATCCACCAAAAATTGATCAAGTACGAGACGTACAATCCAATTCACTGACTGACTGAGAATTTTTTTTAAATGAAGCTAGCACTGGGAGAAAAAATGGAGACGATGAAGAAGAGTTAGAAACGGAAGCTTACAAAAGAACACTATGTAACTGATTGAATTTTTCAGCCATGAAAGTATAAAAATCTATAAAGTTATTGGAAAAGAAATCCATCAAAGTCTTTAAAAATCTTTCAAAGTCATTAGAAAAAATGTCTATGAAAATCATTGATAAATTTATAAATTCTACAAAAATCATTAAGAATCCATAAAGTCCATAAAAGTCCTCCACATTAAAAAGTCTATAAAAGTCTTTTAAAATTCGGATACAATTAACCCTTAAATTTCAAAATTTGGAAACTATACCCCCAAGCAACATCAATACCATTTTGTTTAGGGCATTTTCAGGGTGTATTTGTCACGGCGCTTTTGTAGAATGTAAAATATGTTGTTAACATGTTGTAAGAGTTGTTTAGGAGTTGATGAAAGTTAATGTATAATCATTTTACCTTTTAAATAATTTACACCATTCATCTCTAATTCAATTACATAAACTCCAAAATAAGGTCAATTTTTAATTTTCAATTCTATCATTTCTCTTTGAATTCCATTGCTCATATTAATCTCCTTAATTTTCACAGTCATTAACCTCGTTAATTTCCAAACAAAACTTCTTTTCTCATTTCTTTTTTAAAAGGCCCAAAAAAAAAAGACTTATAGGTCCAATGAAACCTTAATTCTTAAATGGCATATTTTTCTTTTTTTTTTTTAAGGAAGAAAGACATATTTGATTCAACACAAAAAAAACACTATTTAATTACTCACTTATTTAAAATTTATGTATTTGGTCGTTGGCGTTTTATTTATTCACATTTGGCCACTGACTTTTTGTAATTTAGTCATATTTAACCATTAATTTATCAATTTAGTGATTTTTCACTTTTTTTGGATCAAAATTAAAAGGAGATTATAAAGTTAAACATTAAAATTACTCTATTTCAAATAAGAAATTGAAAATAAAACTAAATTTTTGCTAAATAATACAAATATAGGAATGTCAATAAACATAACAAGGGTGAGACCAAATTACAAAAGGTCAGTGCCAAATATGACTAAATAAAACGTCAGTAGACATATACCTAAATTTTAGATTGGTCAATGGTCAAAAAATGTTTTTTCCTTGATTCAACTATTGTTATGAGTTTTTCTATGATTGCTATAATTTTAATAAAGTAATCAATTATTTTCTCCATTATCACCATTATTTATTATTTTATTTTTGCAAAATATAAAGAAAATTTCAAAATAAGTTAAATTATGAGAACTTATATTACAAACTGAGTGCAATGAACTCGTCGATAATAGAATTATGAAACATACCACCTTACATGAAAATGATTCTCGATGAAGTATAGCTTAACCGCCTCAATTTGGGAAAAAGGACTTGCGTGGAAGGAACGGTATCCGGTAGAGAATATGGCATAAAATAAAAATGGATAGCAATGCTTAACAACGAAGCTACAACAAGTCACTAGAAATTCTCGCAATCTAGACTTAACGCAAAACTTTATGACTTGTAGTTGTAACTTCTAGGTTCGCCACGTGTCACAACACCACACTCCCTCGGAACAAGTATACTCGCGACGTCTCTTGAACATTCCAAAATCACCTAAGCGGCGATTCCTCGCTTCTTTTTATCTCCTTCTTCATCCCTCTCCCTTACAACAAATTCAATTCCAAAACCCTAAATTTTCCCATCTTCCAAACACCAAAATGTTCGGCCAACCTTACCGGAAAACTGACGTGGAGTCCGGCGGCGGCTCCAGACCTCTTTATCCGATGATGTTGGAGAGCCCGGAGCTCCGGTGGTCCTTTATAAGGAAGGTTTACTCTATCCTCTGCTTCCAATTGCTCGCCACAATCGCCGTGGCTTCTGTGGTTGTTTCTGTCCATCCCATTGCTACTTTTTTCGTCACCACTGGACCTGGTCTCGCCCTCTATATCGTCCTCATTATTATGCCCTTTATCGGTACGTTCTGCTTCTTTTTTTTCTCGACTTTCTGGTGGTTTTTATTTTGATTTTGGTTTCTGATTTTGGGGAATTTGTGCAGTTCTTTGCCCGTTATACTATTATCATCAGAGGCATCCGGTGAATTATCTTCTTCTTGGGGTTTTTACTATCTGTCTCGCCTTTGCGGTTGGTTTAACTTGTGCATTTACCAGTGGTATGTTTACTGTTATTTCCAAGATTTTTGCTTTTCACTACAATGTTAATATTACTGTTCTAGTACCGTAAAATCGAATTCCGAGTTTGAGAATACATTACTAGAGGAATATGATCTTTCTTTTACTTTCTTTAGAGGATTTCCATAGCATGAATTGGATTATGCTGAATGACTATGTTAAATGTTATGCTCATTTGGTTTTTGTTGTTGAGTTATGGTTATGTAGTGTTTGCTGTTTATGATGGAAACAGTTCACTTTTTTTATGTATGACGGTATGCTTGTTGAGAATTAGTCATGTGTTAAGGCCACACGTCTTTGTGCGTGCTACTTGACTTTATTTTGCTTAGACCTGATTCGTTCTCATGAATTTCTTGCCTTTGGTCCAAGTCTGATTATTTTTATCTCGTTTCTTGATTATGTGAATTCATGGTACCTATACACAGTATATCAATATGTTCAGTTTCATAAGTCAATTGTAATAGAGATTTCCAATTTCATGTTTACTTTACTATCATAATAAGTCATAGAGTAGAATTATGTTATGTGTAAGTTGGTGCAGGTTGTTTTGTTGCATTTGACACACAAATAGGTGTTATGGAATGTATACTTTCAGAAGTTTATGCCATCTCCTCTATCCTTCAAAACAGTGGCCTAATAACTGTTGTTAATGTGATGATCTATGATATTTCACTTTGATTACAGGCAAAGTGATTCTAGAATCAGTGATTTTAACTGCTGTAGTGGTGGTGAGTCTCACACTATATACATTCTGGGCGGCAAGAAGAGGCCATGACTTCAATTTCCTTGGTCCTTTCTTGTTCGGTGCTCTCATTGTGCTTATGGTCTTTGCTTTCATCCAGGTACTGTTATTTTTCGACTTGTTGAATATTCTTTCTCTAGTGCTCTAGGTTTTAGGCGGTTGTGACATCTTCGTAATAATAATTTTCTGGGTGCAGATTCTTTTTCCATTGGGAAAATTATCAGTTATGATCTACGGGTGCTTGGCTTCGATTATTTTTTGTGGATATATCATTTATGACACAGATAACCTAATCAAGCGGCATACATATGATGAATACATTTGGGCTGCTGTGTCTCTCTACTTGGATGTCATTAATCTGTTCCTCTCGTTGCTTACTGTCTTCAGGGCTGCTGATAGTTAGACACAATCCCCAATTTTTTTGTACATTCTTACTCTCAACTCTGTTACTGGATTTATATCATATTGTCAATATATAAGTATGTAAATGCGACCACGCCGTGGCATCTCTACTTTTTTTTTTTCTTAAATTCTCGGTTGTTGGGCTGATAGGGGAAACATTATTAGAAAGTTCTTTTGAATAAATGGTATTTGTTGGTTAACATTTGTAATGCAATTGAATCTCTTTATGCAATGCACAAAGATAACATATTATGTATCCTCTTTAAGTTTGTCAAGCTGCAAAACTTTCTTGTATATGCATCTTTTTCTTGCACCAGACATATCTTCCTCTTCCAAGAAGCAACATCTAGTAGACGTGGTAAAGTATGCTTGCAAGTGACTGAATGGAATAACAAATCCTTTCACTTCAGTGCTTATGTAGCTGCCCTTTATATGAGAAAACAGATCTGTGCATTTCCGTATCTTCTAACATGAAGTGTTCATATAGGTCCAGTAGGAGAAATAGGCGTGATCTGTCAAGAAAAGACGACTTGGCAGAATAGGCCATCGGGTTGATACATTGTAAAAAGGGTCACTTGATCCAATCAATTTAATAAAGAGGTGATCGATTAGGGAAACTGGTCCAAAAAATGCAGGAAATGCCATAGAGGTGCTCTGTCCATATTAAAAGCCTAAAATTATTAGCTACTACCCAAACAAAAGGACTCTAGTACCCCGGCAGTGGGCTTACATTCATTTCGTGCTCATGCCGTCCCCGTTGGCTTGGGGCAAAAAGAAACAAAAAATAAGATCTGCCTATAAAAAGAAAGTGGAATGGGATTGTCTATTCAGTTGCTCGTGTGGCTCTGCTCGATGCTTATTTTTTTTTTTGATGAGAAACAACAAAAATGAAAGGAACAGAACAAAGGCTAGGCTGTAATAGCTCCAGCAGATAAAACACCTAGAATATCATCTTGCATAAGATTAACCACTTGGGAGGGGGGCCTATCTAACTGCAAACAACCAAGAGGAGCTTGATGCAATAACATCTGCTACTTTATTTTGTTCTCTGCTCGATGCTTATAACTATGTTTCAAGTTGACTTAAAAAATAAACACTTCGGCCTGTGTAGAAGTAAATGTATTGATAGGTTTAAATTGTCAAAAAAAATAAAAAATCATCAGACTCTGTTTACATATTATCTCCAGTAACTTGTTTAAAAATATAAGTATAGAACTCGTTCAATTTATTATCAGTTGTATTATTATGAGGGTTAGTTTAGCGTTGTTGTGGAGACAAGTAATTGTTATTTAGTAGAAGTTAATATTATTTAGAGAAGTGTTGTCAAGGAAAGGAGATAAAAGTCAAGAGAATAGTGGGTACATTTTAAAAGTTTTAACATCTGAGTGTCACCGCCTTTTATTTGCTATTCGTTCATCCATCCACTATTCGTTTACCCATTCAACGTTAGATATGAGCTTTAACTTTTGAGAAAAGCTTAAAATTTTATTTAAGTCATGGCTATGAGAAACAAGAGCATATGGAATGAAGTCGATTGGTTTCCTGGGGGAATTCCATCCGCTCTCGAGGTTCATATTGATCAATAATTTCTGGGTTCTGTCAGTTCGCTTACTATCAAGTGCAGATTAGAAGATTATATGAGAAATAGAAAGGTTGCTGTAACTGCAAGATGAAATCATGGAGAAGTAGAAGAGATTATTACACTCAATTGTTTAGTGGGGATAGCCGATGAGACGATTTATCAAGTTTTAAACGAGATGCACAGGAAGATAATGGATAAGAATAGCTTAGAAACTCCAGCCCAATAGGAAAGAATATATGGCCCAAGAGAATTAAGCCTATTAAGAAGTGAGTCCATCATATCCAAAGAAAAAGCTTAAATCCATAATTGAGATTTTAAATTTTTGCAAATAAAGGAAGGAGTTTTATAATTTTAGTTCATTTGAGAGACTCATTAATATGATTGTTGTGGATTTCATCTCATTTACTTATCTATTAATATTATGACATTTGGACAAATATACTCATATTTTCTATTATATCATGCTATAATTTCACTTATTCATTTCTTTTTTGAACTCCTTTAGCTATTTGGGTGCAAATTCAGAGAGATTTTTGCGTATTTCATGGCAATTCAGGCGAAACCAAGTTCTGACAACGAACTAAAGCTCTATATTGTAATGGTAATTGAAAACGAGCAGAAAGCGAAGTTAATTCGACACTTATGTGATTTCGGTGTTATTTTACTTCAAAATTAGAGTTCAAGTGCTAAAGAAGAAGTTATTGATGCATTTTTGTGGAAATTATATAATTAATATGATGAACCCTAAGTGTTTTGATTATGTCCAAACGTTTCAGAAGATGAAAATTAAAACTCTCTTACATACGGTTTAATATTGACTAACAATTTTTTAGTTTGTATGTAAGTTACTCAGCAGGTGCTGAATGAAGAATTGCTGGATTGCTTGAGGACTCAGAAGAAACGAAAGCTGAAGACAGTGTTCCCACTTTCAGAAGCTGGATGCTCCGCTCTGAAGTTATCGAAGTGTGTTAAAGCTCTCCTCAGAGGTCCATTGCAATCAGAAGTTAAACTCTACCAATTTGATCAGAAGCTTAGACAAATGGAATTAGCTATCAGAAGCTAAGTCACGGGTTCCGTTAAGCATTTATTGCTCTGACAATTGCATTTAATGCAAGGCGCCAAAAGTTCAAAAAGCTGTTTTGAAGGAGCGCGCTTGTCTACTCAAAGCGAAACCAGAATTTCCTTGTCTACCCTTTGTTGATCCAATTGAAGAATGTTTCCAGTCAACCTTATCTTCAAATTCAAATCACTTACCGGATTAAGTTAAAGAACAAGGTTAACGGAATCAAAGTGTTTGAAGACCGTTTGAAGATTTGACAAATTAACGGCTACAACAACTGATGTCATCTCCTTTGAAGATTCAAATTCACCAACGGTCATCCTCATTCACTATAAATAGTAGCCAAGCTCCACTACATCATCTACGCGTGATTATCGAGCAAAATCTCAACGCACTGTTTGAACTAGAAAAACAGAGCACATTTTTCATTCTCAATCTTTCTTAGCATAGCCTTAGTTCAAGTGAGAGAGTGAAGAAAAACAAGTTCATAATAGGAATCTTGTAAACTGATATCGTTTGTGATATTCAGTTAGATTTAGAGAGAAATCTAGTTGAGATTTGAGTTGGGTGAGAAATCCAGTAAACAGAGTTGTTGTTGTTCTGGTGGAAATCCTTTAACTCTTTTTAGACTAGTCAGAACTAAGTGTGAAATTAGCTTATGTTCTGTTGATGTAAAGGAGCTTCTGAACTTGCCATAGAAGTTCTGAATAGTAGATTTAAAATCTCTGGTGGCTGCGACCTCAGGGGACAAGACGTAGTCACAGGACTTCTGTGGCGAACTTGGATAAATCGACTTGTTCATCAGGATCTCCTGAACTTCTTTCTCCCTCTTATACTTGTTATTATTGCTTCTGTGTGGTTGCTCATATTTAGTGCTGAAACAGATTTACTCCTAATATCATTGTCTTTGTTCAGAAGACCGTCCAGAAGTTCTCAAACTCCGAACTTCTGTTGCTGAAAACGGTCTAACTGTGTTTAGGCAGAATTTCCCTCAGAAGCTGCTTCTGGAAGCTTGCTTCTGACTCTGAGGAAATTTGATTCTGAAAATTAAGTTTCTTTAAAATCTTAGAAACTTTCAGTTTTCAACTTAGACACTTATTCACCCCCCTATAGGTGATTCTGTTTTTGTTAGGGCCAACATAATAGTCAAAGAGTTTGATGCCGCCATGGCGGATTTGTAGTTTTTATGAAAATGCTACAAAACACTATTAGTTCTTGTAACTTTTACCAGAACGCTACAAAACGCTGCAAGTTATTGTGAATGCTACAAAATTTGACCGCGTTGTCGTTACTTTAAATCTTTAAAAATGTAAAGTTTATAGTGATATGGTCCCGAGAATACATTTCGAAGAACACTTTTTGAATGCTCATATTCTGGTATGTTGCTTTATTTCAAGCTATTTCCATTTAAGTTTGAAATTGTTGGAAAACAAACAACCTACAATCTTAAGGAAAATGAAAAATATTATATTTTAGTATAAATTCGTTTAGGTTGCGACTATTTTGTGCGGCTTGATTGTAAAAACGAATTACTTAGGTCAAAGCGACAAATGAGAGATTATTACAAATTATGTTGGTTCTTGAACGGTACAAAATGTTTTAATCAAAGGAATAAAAACACGACCAGATCTTGTAGCGTCATGTAGTGTTTTGGTAAATGCTACTAGCATTGATGTGGGGTTTTAGTAAAAGCTAAAAGAATTTATAGCTTTTCTGTAGCGTTTTCATAAAAGCTACAAGAACATGTAGCGTTGTGTAGCGTGCCTGTAAACGCGACAAGTGTGTCATTATGGTCGCATCAAGCTAACTCTTTAACTGTAAATTATATAATTTCAGTATATGCATCAAATAATTTTTCCTGTAGCATTTAAACTCTAGTTTTGAAGTAAAATAACATTGAAATCACATAAAGTGACGAATTAACTTTCGTTTTTGACTCGTTTTTTAATTTACCTATTATAATGAACCTTTAATTCATTGCCGAAACTAATTATGTAATGAGAAAGTGAAGTTATTGTGTAATGTAAAAGATGAGGATATATTTGTTCAAAAAGGTATATAAACTAATTATATGAGGAAGATAAAAACATATCAAATATGTTAATTGGCCTCTTAAATGGTTTTGACAATCCAATAACGAGTTTGTTTACCTTTGAACAAATTAATGAAATTGTCGATTTTATTAATATAAATATTTTTTCAAATTTTGTTTATAAATATTCAAAACTACACTGATTTGATTTGAAGAAAATATGAAAACTATGTGGCAAGATAAGATGATGTATGGATATGCGGCAATTTACCTAACATGTGGCAAAAGGTAAAGAGATAGGTGGGAGAAAGATGAAAGGTTTTGTACATTCTTTTAAAGAGTTTTATGTTTTGATATCTAAATCTAGGATTTTACGTTACAAAATTTAGTTGACCCAAATTCCGGTTAATTAAATTTAGCAAAATTTTCTTTTCACCAAATTCAGTCAAATTCTTTTCAGCAAATTTAATATAGTTTAACTGTTATCTAATAACCACTAAATTATTATTTAGTGTGAAAGAGTGAAAGATTTGTTCATATTTAAAGTGTTTAACTTCCCTTAATCATTGAACTATAGTTTATAAGAAAAATCAATTAATTTCTTTTGGAAAAGAAAAAACAAATGATTTCTTTCTGAGGGAACAAAAATCAAATAATGGAGAACGATGATTATTAAGATATCCTTCATTTTAGCTTATAAATACATTAATTAAGAGTAAATTACATTATTATCAAAATATCCTTTTTCGCAAACCAAATTTTTTATCCAACTAAGTTCTAATTCAATCAGTATGTGATTAGTAATCAAGACCCCACACATCTTGGGAACGTAAGCCATCCCATATATTGTTATTATAATGAACTTCCAATAATAATAACAATAATCTAATTAACTTTATAGGTCTGTACTTTTTACAATAATAAAATTTTAACTTATAAACACTTTTTTGTGAAATGTAATAATTTCCGAAACATTTCTTGATAGATTATCAATTTTCTTTTAAAAATTGAATACAATATTAAATTAAGGCCAAAGTCTAAACCAAAAATTGAAATTTGTTAATTTGATTGGTTATTTCGATTGATTCGTAGACACATCTAGTCACATTGAAACAAAGGAACCGAGAATTTGACCAAGTTACTATATCAGGTAAATGTGTTTAGCAGTTTAACCCTCTTTTTACCATGTAATTTTCTTAATTTCAATATGAAGTGACGATCATAGTAAAGTAATGGCTTAATCACTACCGGTCTTCCTAAACTTGTCCATATTTTTCACTTTGTCATCCAACTTAGAGGTCATCTTCCCAGGCATCTCAAGTTAGCAATTGTAACACTTATAATCCTTCGAAAATTGGAAAATTCCAGAATCTGGCTGTAAACTAAAAAATTCAAAAATTTGGACAAAACTGGAAATTTTCCAGAATCCCGCTGGAAACTGGAAAGTTCCAGATTCTTACTGAAAAATTCCAGAATTCGACTGGAAACTAGAATTTTGGAAAGGCTCTATTACACATTGAGAAAAAAAAAATTTTGGATGATAACTTTAAGCCGTGATTTTTTAACTGTAAACAAAGTAAATTTAAATATTAACACGTGAATATAAAATATTTTTTTAGTATAAAAGCAATATTGTCAGGACCGGACCGGACAACTAACTGGATTTTTAAAGGACCTGGAGTTCACGTGGTTCAACCATATGGACCAGAGTGGTCGGATCAGATGACAAAATAAATAATTTTTTAAATATGTAAATATATTTTAAAAAAATAAATGTAAAAACTTAACTTCATAAAAGACAATAATCTATATCCAACTTAAATGAAAATGACATTAACATCATAGTAATACATGGATAATTAAACTTGTAAAACTAAATACTTCATAATTAATGTTTTTTTCATGGTTAGATACATTTTATTTTGTTGTTGGGTAAAATAATAGAAAAAGAAGGAATATAATATGTTTTATTTAGTTGCTTTTTAATTTTTAAAGTTAATTTTTGGTTTACAAAATTATAATTAAACACCGGGTTCAACCAAGTTTCCGATCTGGCCTCCGATTTACGGGTTGAGCCTTGTTCTATATGGTCTGTTGTGAATTTGAAAACCACAAGTAAATCAAACCAGTTTTTATTCCGATTCGATCCTGACAACACTGTATTAAAAAGTAACAAAATTTAAAAGGTAATTTTTAGTGTCTTGACACTATACAAACAAAACTCTTACGGTTTTAACGTTTTGCAAATAGAGGAATGTGGTTTCATTTTATGCAAAAAGAGACATGTAGTTCACATATTTGACAAATAAAAGAAATTGTCTAACACTATTCGCCACATCATCAAGTCAACCCTCCACGTCATGAAGTCAACATGACATGTCATCAAAACGTTAATATTTTATTGTGCGACGTTATCAAAGTGAATAAGTCAACATGACACATCATTAAAGTCAATATCACATGTCATCAAATACTAACACCTTAAGTGAAATTTCTCTAATTGTCAATTTTGTAAACCACATGCCTCCTTTTGCAAGAAATTAGTTTTTTCTAATTTTTTAAAACTAAAGATTAGGCTAAGTTGTTTATGTAAGAGAAAAAGAAGCCCTAACACATATTTAGTATTCCTTTTCCTTCAGTTGCATCTGCCATGGGTGGAGGGGCGAAGCCTTTAAGAGGACCCCTACTCGAATGTTTATTAAAGCTTGTCATTTCTATTAGATAAGGAATAGATGGCCACATCTTATTAGAGTAGGTGGTGACCTTAATCAACGACACTAAAAGCCACTATCATATTACAAGATTATATTGCTTATGGCTAATAGTATTCAATTTTTAAGTTCAGATTTCATAATAAAAGCGTTATGCAATATGCAATCGCTGTATTTTGATTTTCAATTTAGATATATAATTATTTCATAAAGAATAGACATAATTAATCAACTTTTTATATATATATATATATATATATATATATATATATATAATTGATAGAAAGTATAAGTACACTACTTCTTTTACGTGTTTTTCCCTTTTATATTATTATCTAATAATTGCTTTAAAAGTCAATAAGAGTTGGTCCAAGTGGTAAGGGACTCCATCTTCTACTTAAAAAGTTTGAGGTTCGAGTCCCTGCTTCGTCAAAATTTTGAAGTTCGAGTCCCTGCTTCGTCAAAATTTAACTCTTATTGATAGGCGATCTGTAAACTCCACTGTAAACTCTCATCGAAATCTGTGATTTCCCTTGCCCTTGCGAGTGGATAGACCTACCGATAGTTAAACTTTTCGTTACCAAAAATAATAATTGCAATAAATAATGTTAGAAAGCAATAATGCACATTTTTTTTTTTTAATAATAATCTACACATGTTGACTGATAATACGTGTATTGAATGACTTATTTAACTTTCATACCCTAATGCCTAATGAGTAGAAGCATTGACAAATTATTATCTGAATAGCGCCATACAACTTCGGTAAAGTCATAATATAATCACCGGTTTTTCAACTCTAAGATGAAAGCTTTTTAGGCTCCTCAATTTATCAAACTGAAAGCGCGTGCCAGTATCCAAGTAGAGCGACTCTAGCCTATCCGCCATAACTTATTCATCTTGCACCTTAGGATCATGCGATCAATATTTCTGGTCACATGTTAAAGAGTGACTTAAAAAAAAAAACCTCTGTCTCCGAACTCGAATGTCGTACAAACAATCATTAACAATTAATTATACATGTTTCATTAACAACCATACAAGTGCGAGTTTTATATATTAATGGACATACATGTGTCATTAATTGATGTCCTTATCTATTGGTGGATTAACTTGTAAGGGTCGTACGACTCTTATCTTCATCAGTAACCGAGTTCACAGTTCACAAAATTCCAAAATCCTATCTTGAAACTCGATATGAACCATACACCAGTTGTTGTGCAAAATTCCAAAATTTGAAAAAATCTAGATCTTGATCTAAATAATTAATGAGTCGTACGACAATCATAATTTGATAACACAGCTATCACAATTGCCATATGACAATTACTCAAATTTATGTATTATGAAATTAGGCTATTCATCAAAGTGTTGCGGAACTTAAAAACACGAAAGAGCCAATACGAGTTTTCACTCCTGAAACATCTCTAGAACATCTCAACACACCCTAACACCACTATTAACTCTTGAAATACTCAAAGCCTCTCCCGAGTACATGAAATCACCCTAATAAAATATTTCTTCTAAGTCTCGAAAAGTCACTAGTTCAAGCGGGTCGGCTTAAAGTTGGCACTAATGAACAATTTTACGCCTAACGTCTAATATGGAGCAAATTTTAAGAGTGAGTACAACGTTAAAAAAATGTTTGGCTTTTAGAAAATGTGAAACCATATGTTAAGACAAATGCAAATCACAGTCATTTATCTGAAAATAAGTGAAACCACATGAGTTTTTTTTCTTTTTGAAATTTACCCCTTACTTTATCGTTAACAATATATGTTAATGACTATATGTGGTGAAGATCATGACTTAGTGGTTGAAGACTCTACATATATATAATTAGAGAAGTCATAAATTTGAGTCACACTAAATTGGTACTTTTTCTTTATAATTTAATATAAGTGCAATTGCACAATTTATTATTAAAAAATGACATATATAAATCTTTTTCTATGCTTATTTTAAAGTAATTGATTATTTTGTTTTTATCACTACTATTGAATTTCATACCACAACGTTATAATTTATGAAATAATTAATAATCAAAAACACATAATATATATGTCTATAATTGAACTAATTGAATCATTTACTAAACTTTTGAAATTTATTTTTTCTTTATTTAAAGTGTAAATACGATTGGAATTTATGGCCATTTAAAAATGAAATAAATAATATTCACTATCATGTTTTTCAAAATAAAAAAATTATACTAAAAAATTCTTTTAAATATTTAAAAATAAATCAGTAATTAAATGCTATTTAGTGGTATAAGAATGAAACAAATACTTCTAGCTTTTTACATAAAATATTATATACACATGCCATTTTCGCTATCTTTTTTGAATGTTTTTTTTTTTTATAGAAGAGTTATCGTATCATTAAAAAAATAAATTACAGTATGATGATAATCAAAATAAAAAGGAAAAACTAAACCTCACAAAGATACATGCAAAAGTCAGTACGTATAAACCGCATATAGGGCAAAGAAAAGCTACAAAAAGCCTAAAACATCATAAAGATACTAAAAAAATGACATAATACATCATATATTTCTTGAGATTCCGGATCTCCAGAAAAAAAAATCGAAAACCATTCTTCAACACCTATGCTTCTCCAGAAAATCAGATCTATGTCCTTTCTGAAATTGCACTCCCGTAGATCTACAGATTTATGGATTAAGTCAACCTTTTCCGCCTGTGCTAAATCTGAACGAGCTATAAATGAAGAAAATATAGCTATCAGATGCAGATCTGATGACCAAAGAATACTGTTGAGATATATGATGCTAAACAAAATGAGTGATGAGAATAAAGAGAAAAGTAAATCAGATCTGGGGTTGGGAGGAGGAAGAAAGAAGCAAAACTTCCTTCTTTTTTAGATGTGTTTTAAATCTACTATTATATTGCTTTCAAAAAAAAAAAAAAACCCTACTATTACATAATGTTTAGTGACATACGTATTTTAAGAAATACTAGTTCGGTTAACAATGATATATATGTCACAACTTTAAGTTTAGTGACATTGGTACCATTGTAACAAAAGGCTCTAAATTACGCATAGCGTCATTTTGATTTTAGAGGAAAAGATAAAGATCATTTTCAAAGAAATCATGCACAAATTCACTAAATTGGAGAAATCAATACATACAAATTATATACAATTCTATCTAACAAATTGTGCCACATCAGCATAACATCTAAATGCCTTTCTCGACAAAGCAAAACATTGTCGTTTTACTAAACCTTCCACATGCGTTTTTAAGTGAAGCATGTGACAACTTCAACACCTCCCAAATTTGTCCAAATTTTTCACTTTTTTCGAATGATTTGCCAAGATTATTAATTTAAAGATTGCGTTTATACTTATGGTTTCAAACGGGGGTAGAGACAAATGGGTTATCCAACAATGGTCTCACACCTCCGGTTTTCAAGAACTACCCTTTATAGGGATGTTTCCCCTCATCATATCACTTCATAAAGAGGCTAATAGGGTTGAAAATTTTACACCATTTAATTGCTCAGGTATGTATTGCCATTCATTTTGAAAACCCATCAAAATAATTTCTAGTAATATAAAGAGCATTATTTTGGTCTTTTAGTATCCTAGTGTCATTGTGGTTCTCATTATGGTTTATAAATAGGGGAGAGAGCTTTAAGGCAATTGTGATAATTCTCAAGAGAAAACATATCTATCTCTTAATCATTGAAGAAGATGGGTAGACTAGTAGCAGTAACACTAGTACTTGGGTTGGGAATTCTGACAGTAATAACGTTGTCGGAAGCAAACTCAGGAAATAAGAAACCAAAACCAGAACTAAATATATTTAAAACAGGAAAATATCCAACAAGTTTGATACAAGTGGAAGAAGGAAGCTCATCTTCACCTCCAAAAGCATTAAGAATATACAGTCCATCTCAGCTGCCGGGAACTTTTCCGGTGCTCGTGTTTCTGCATGCCTCGTGCCTTGAAAACTCTTACTACTCTAATGTCCTTCAATTTGTAGCCACTCATGGCTATATTGTTGTCGCTCCTCAGGTATCTATGCATTTCATCCCACTAGCTCATTTTCAAGAGTTTAATTTCACATTTCGAAACTCTGTTGTTTTGTATTTTTTAAAAATTCTTGCTCTTTTTCTTTTTTCAGGACACAAGATTTTTATATTTTCACATAATTAGTTCTTTTTTTTTATATGAAAAGAATTGCATTTTCTAAAGAAGATTAAAGCATTAAGTCTTCATGAAAGAGCATATGAAATAAAAAATAATTAATCTTTGCTAAATAATTTTCTTCTATTTTCCAATTTTAAAACAAAACGTGATATCTGCAATTTTGTATTTAAAATTCTTTTTGATAACATTAAAGTTTAGGTAAAGATAAACTTACCAACTCCTAAAATAAGGACATCATTTAAAATTCTTTCTGACCGCATTCTAGCAATCTTTAGATTTATAAATATATCTTCATATTTGTTTTATTTCTTACAATGTTTGGTGATAAACTTCTTTTCCAAAATTAAGAAAAAATCTAAAAAAGTTAACACATATATATATATATATATATATATATATATATATATATATATGCATGTTATACAAAAAAAAAAAAACAAATTATTTGATGAAATAAAAACCACTTATAAAATGAGTAAGATGTTTGTTTCTTTTGTAATGTTTTAAATATATTTCTTAATTATTGGATAGAGTCAAATTTATGAATCAATTTGAGCATGAGATATCATTTTTGACGGTTAATGAAAATTTGTATTTGTGCAGCTATACCAGTGCGAAGTATTTGGAATCCCAATTAGTGGACCGGATGAAGTTCAGTATGCAACAGATGTAGTGAACTGGTTGGCTAATAATCTACAGTCTGTACTACCTGGGACTTCTAAAGCCGACCTTGACAAGCTTACACTCGGAGGTCATGGAAGAGGAGGAAAAACATCTTTTGCAATGGCCATCACACATGCTCAAATAGGCCTTCAAGTTTCCGTTGCGGCAGTCTTGGCTGTAGATCCAGTTGCTGGTTTGGGGAAAGACCACGAAGATGAACCGGCTATTCTCACCTACGTTCCTGGCTCCTTCAACTTAGACATTCCTTCTACTATAATCGGAACGGGTTTGGGAAATCAAACAATATGTGCATGGGTTTGCCCTGCTTGTGCACCAAATGATGTGAACCATGAGGAGTTTTACAAGGAAAGCACACCCCCTACTAGCCATATTGTGATCAAAGATTATGGGCATGTGGACTTGCTAGATGATGATCTTGATGGTACCATGGGTTTTATAGCTCAACATAAGTGTGTCAATGGGGATTCTAATAAAACTCCAGTTAGAACAACTATTGCTGGATTAGTGACAGCTTTTTTGAATGCTTATTTCACTTCTTTTGATGGGGATTATATGACCATTTTGCACAACCCTGGTGTTACTCCAGTTACTATTGACACACCTGAGTTTGTTTTGGATGAGATTACCTATGCACAGTTTTAATTATTCATATTATTATACATGTCGAGTGATGAGTTTAATTTTCTTCTCTAGCTAGGTTATGGCCTTTTCATTTTTGGTATCATTTCAAACTTTTGTGGATTGTATGTGTGTATGTGTTATTAGAAAATATTATGATCAAGTAATCAGTTAAAATAATTGTTATTCTATAATAATTATCCGTTGAATTTTGGTAAATTCAATTTATTCTTCCCTCGATCTATTTGTTTTTTTTACAATAAATGACATAATCTATTATAAATATAGAGAAAGGATCATGTGTGACACTTATGTTATTGTGAGACAGATTTTTATTGTGTGACAAGGAGTGGCAATTGTGTAATTAAATGAAAAAGGATGGCATATTTTAAGGGGCATACACGTGTAAGGAAGGGAAGGGGGGTGATGATGTCAGCGCTGATGTCATCGCAGGAGAGAGAAAAGTCTTTTATTTCTTTTCTTTAAAATACATTTTCCCGATGATCCCGAACTCGGTTTTCGAAAATTTTTATACCGTTGGACTCGTATTAATTAGCCGGTCATTTTGAGATCCATTGTGGTCAAATAAAAACGACTTTTTCATTTTGGAATATTTGGTAATGACTTTTGGAAGATTTGGTAATGACTTTTGGAATATCAAGAAATTTGAAAAAAAATCGTTTTTATTTGAACACAATGGATCTCAAAATGACCGGCTAATTAATACGAATCCAAGGGTATAAAAATTTTCGAAAACCGAGTTCGGAATCATTGGGAAAATGTATTTTAAATATTAGTTGTCACACAATAAAAGTTGTCACACCTAAGGACCTTGTCTCACTTGATCCTCCCCCTATAAATATATATAAGTGGAAACAATGACTTTCAAAAGCGTTGACATGTAACAAAAAAAAGTAATCAGTAAACTTTGTAGATATATTTTCCGAATGGCAAGATCACGTATATGTACATATAAAATGAAGTAGTAGAGATTGATAATAAGCGAGTAGGAGAGAAAAACAAAAAAAATTGCAAATGAAGGAAAAAATATTGAAAGGAAATGAAGAAACTTTTAGCAAACAAAAAAAAACTCATGTATTGTGAATTTTTTTATTTTTTTTTGTAGAAACAGGATTGTGGTTTCACATTTTCGCAAAATGAGAACTTTTTTTATTGACGCTCTTAAAATCACCGTTGACGACTTAAAAAATGATATATTCCAAAACAAACCGGTATTTTAAGAAACTTTAATCCTTTAACTTTTTTATTTTATGATCATTTAGATGGAGTTTGGAAAAAAAAAAGAAAAAGTCAATATTTAAAGAGAGAAAAATTAAAAAACTATGACTTTATGAAAACGAGAAATGTTAATAATGACTTTATAAAAATTAAACAACTATAATTCTTGAAATTTTTCATTGTTAATAATGAGTTTTATAATGTCAAATTAAAATGTCGTTTTTTTTATAAAAAGTGTAAAACTACAATTCTGTGTTTATAAAAATAATTTCATAATTTTTTTCCTACAAAAAAGTGAAAACCACATATGTTTTTTTTAATTATTTATTAACTTTGCCCTTATTTGATGTAATATTTATTTGTTTTTTCCTCCATTACAAATATCGGTTTTTCTATAGTGTGTCCAAGGTGTACGCGTTAAGCTTTGATTTTGCATATGATAAGGGCAGTCCGACTATGGTGAGGGAGTCCCTCACTTCCTATTATAAGGGAATTTTAGTTTTAATCTAATTACCAAACAAAATAACCATCTAATTTAAAAAAACAAAAATCTATTATTAATTCTCTAATTTATTCACTCAATCTCCTAGACCTTAACTTTATAAACCCTAGACTCTAACTTTCATAAACCCATAGTCCTTAATTTTTTAAACCCTAACAACCATAAATTCAAATAATTCTAAATTCCTAGACCCTAACTTTATAAACCCTAGACCCTAACAATCATAAACCCGTAGTCCTTAATTTTATAAACCCTAACAACCCTAAATTTAATTAATTCTAAACTCCTAGACCCGAACTTTATAAACCCTAGACCCTAACAACTTTAAACCCATAAACCCTAAATCCCAACTTTATAAACCCTAAACTCTAATATTAAAATAATTTATGTTAAATTTACACATAAAAGATTGAAACCCAGATAATCTATTAGAATTACAATGTTGAAATGAATTCAATTTGCTGCAATTCGTATGTGATAATATGATTAATTAATCAATTCCTGAATTAATTAGTATTTAGGAAAATAGAGTTTGATTTAAGTTACTTTGTTTTAAACTAAGTGAGGATAGAAAACCTCTTGATTTAATTAGGATACTAATTAGAAGTGTTGTAAACAAAATAAATTAAGATTTTATTACTTTAAATTCATTAAATTAATTAGCTGGGTGTATTTTGTTTGGTAACTAGACTAAAACTAAAACTCCCTTAGAATAGTAAGTGAGAGACTTCCTCACCATAGTCTATATTTGTATCATTATCTCTAATTCCTCGATTTTAGGAATTTATTTATTTCATTAATTATATTACATAATTAACAATATTTCAATAAATACACTTCTCTCTCCTATTATATAATGTTCTCTAATTTAATATAAGGTTTTCATATATGCATCTCCAAGTAAAAAATATGAGTATATTTTCTATTATACCCTAAATAATCATGGGTGAACCCGTTGCACATGTATTGTAGAACGTAAAAAATTGTAAAATAATGTATTTACAATTTTCTACGTTTGAAAATACATGTTCAACGGGTTCACCCATAGTTATTTAGGGTATAATAGAAAATATAAACTCGTATTTTTAGCTATGGAAGTACATACTTGGAAAGAATAATTAAATTTCTCTATCCTATGTATTTGTTGAAATATTTTTAATTATGTAAAGATAATTGATGAGATAAAGAATCCTTAAAATTAAGGAATAAAAAATAATAATATAAATGTGGATAATGCTTATCATGTGCAAAATCAAAGCTTAACGCGTGCCCATTGGGCATACTATAAACCGTACAAATATATACAACAAATCTTTTGTAAATCTGATTTAATGTGAGAGGCATATAAAGAGATACAAAAGTGGGGACATGATTATTTCCAAAATGGATCAAATGTTCATTTATGCAAGGTAAGCGATAGTGTACCTGAGGCAGGGGCGGATCCAGCTAGGGGCTCGGGTGAGCTCGAGACCTTTCAGGTCCGGCACAACCCTTAGAGGAGTAGTGGTGTTGTTCCGGTCAATCCTTTCAAAATAACGTATATTAATAGTACATATGACAAAATAGACAAAGTGAATGAGTGAGAGAGTTGGTAAGAAGAGTGATTTTAGATGTGAAAAACTTAGTTCAAATCCCATTATTTACAATTTTTTTAATGTTATTTTGATCGAAAACTCTACTTTTTTCTTTTTTTTATAATTTTATCAACAATTTTTTATTAGATCATTAATTTTCTTCTCTTAATTTTATCAACTCTACTTCATTTTTGTTTACAAGCATACAAAAAAAAAAAACTACTACGCTATAGCCAAAATTAGCCCCCCCAATCTTCAAATCGTGGGTTCCCTGACTTGAGGGTAGTTGTTGTTTCTTCTTTTGATTAAGATATTTATATGTTTTAGGGGAATAATGAGATCCACGTGAAAATATGTTAGCGACTATACTGGCTATTGTAAATTTCTTAAGGGTGAATAATTTAAAGGTTCTCGACGTTTTACATAACACACTGTTTAGTCTCACTATTTTAAAAAACACATTATAAGGTCATTGTCTTTTGTCATAAATAACTTTTTGTCTATTTTTAGATTTTTAACGTAACAAATTTTAACTTTTAAGACATTTATTCTGTCATACAAAATGATTATGTGATTCTGTTATGCTATGTCTGCATATTCATACGAAAAATACAACTGTTACGACTCTAAAAAAAATAGACAGAAGGACCAAATGGTTCATTATGGCAAAAAAATAGGGACTTTATAATATGTTTTTCAAAATAGTGAAACTAAACAGTATGTTATGTAAAACGTTGAGAACCTTTAAATTATTCACTCATTTTTTAATAACATATGAGGTTTGTGTCACACGAGGTGAGGTGAGGTGAGGGAGATGAAGATTTTTTTTTTTAATCTAATGTAATTGCAATTTTTACAATTATTTTTTTAAAAAATAAACCTTTTGAGAATTTATATGGTGGACCAGGTTCTCCGCATAACGCTGATCTCTATTCAATAATATTTAATACCTATTATGCACTCAAAAGTAATAATGAAATTAACAATGAAAAAGAGATTCTCCCAACTCAGCTACGCCCATATAAGATGACATGTTCATGTCATGTGATATCATGTGTAAATATTTACTTAAACATCAATTTCAACCAAAATATATTTGTGGGTAACCGCATTTAATCTTAACCCTTATGCTGTCCATTTAATCTTTAACCCTTATTCTCTCTCAAAACCCTAATTCTAAAAACCTCTTGTTTTGAGCTTGAAATTGAGGAGGAAGAAAGAAGTTTTGCTTCTTTCTTCCTCCTCCAACCCCGAATCTGATTTACTTTTCTCTTTCTTTTCATCGCTCCTTTTGTTTAGCATCATATATGTCAACGGTGTTCTTTGGTCAGCAGATCTGCATCCGATAGCTATATTTTATTCATTTATAGTTCGTTCAGATTTAATATGAGCGGAAAAGTTTGACTTAATCCATAGATCTGTAGATCTACAGAAGTGCAATTTCAGGAAAGACATAGATCCGATTTTCTGGAGAAGCATAAGTGTTGAAGAATGGTTTTCGATTGTTTTTCTGCAGATCCGGAATTTCAAGAAATATATGATGTATTCTGTCTTTTTTAGTACCTCTATGGTGTCGTAAGCTCTTTGTAGCGTTTTTTTTCCCTATATGCGATTTATACTGGCTTTTGCCCTATACTGGATGGTTGGGATTTAATTATGCAGTAAATGATAATGAATTTTCAAAATACTAATTATCTTTTAACTATCTACTACCACAATTGAGATGGTAACACCACCAACTTGATATGATTTCAATTTGGACTTCTAGCAAATCTTTAAGAAAAAAAATCATAATTTATATAAAGGGATAAAAGTCTATCGAATTTATTTTCAAATTTGTCATTTTCACCAGTATAATATTAAATAATCAAATTTTACTTTAAAGTGAAAAGGATTTACTATCGCAATATAAAATTTAATTCAAGTTGAGTTTATTCTTTTAAGTAAATACATACAAATGTTAGTGAAAAAGTTCTTTGAAAGTAAATGAGATTAAGCTAGAATTCATACCATTAACATAATTAAAAACAAAGTTGAATATTGACAATAATTTGAGGCAAAATTGAGTCTCACTGCTAATTATGTGCAAAATGCTTTTGATTCTGTCGGATATGTTTAACTTTTTCAATTTAGACGTTATAATCATTTTTCCTTTGTGGAAAGAAAAATATGTCAGAAAAGCTTCTAATTATTATTATTTTATTTTATGAACTATTATCATTTGATTATTAACTGTGTACATATGAAACACAAAGCTATATTATATATGATATATAGTATATGACAGTTGTGCTCACATAGTCAATGATTGACCAAACCGTTAGATCAAAATCTAAGAGTTGAGATTAGTCTGGTGGTTTCATTAGTATCTAATCTCCACCCTTAGATTTTGATCTAATGGTGATTGACCAAATTGTATTTGGTCAATCATTAACTATGTGAGCACCGTTCTATAATATGATAACATTTTTTTAATAATTATTCCACGATAACAATAATAAAAGATAATCATTAGATACATTATTTATTTTTTCGGCTAAAAAATGTCTTTTCTCAAAAATAAAATAAAATTCTAATTAGCATGGTATAAAATAATAGAAGAATTATTACCAACATAATTGAAAATTCATGATCATTCAATAATAATGAGAGAAGATAAATATTGACATGTTTTTTTTATTATCAGATAGATGTCTCTTCATTCTTAAATCTGCTCAAACTTTACCAAAAATTACTAGTTAAGGAGTGTTTGTTTCTTCGTTTTGCTGTTGTTTTTTACTTTCTTACTCCAAAAATCAGTTGTTTTGGTGTTTGGTTAGAAATTAGGAGAAATTGCTTATTGCTTTTAAGGTAATAAGCAACTGCTTTTTGAAAAAGCAGCAGAATACTGCTTTTCTAAAAAAAAAATACTGCAGATTTCATTTTTCTTTATTATACTTTGTATTTTTCACTAATAAAGCCCCTCCAACTTGACAAGAAAGCCACATTGACCCTCTGTACTTAACACTTGTTCCGCGTACCACTTAAACTTGACAATTTTGTTGACATTTAATACAAAAACACATAAGAAGCATCTCCATATAGGGAGGTGAAATACACTTACGCTGATGTGAAAAGTGAAAGAAAAAATTAAGTTGACCAACTAATAAAATTATGCCACATATGATTGTAATTAATTTTTTAAAAAAAATTATACCCACTTCATCTTCCTCAATCAAAGGGTTTTTATCCTACACCATGAACATACAAATAAGTAACAGAAACATAGACAAATAAGAGGAAGAGAAACTTTCCCCAGAATTGAGTACAATGACCAAGAATTAAAATATACGGGAAAGTTTAATTAAAGAAAATTACTTTCTTGATGCTCTTTATCTCCACATGTGTCTCTTTCTTTTTCATTCTTCATTCTTCATCTTCAAATAATTAATTTACTGAATATAGAAGGCATCAAGTAAGGCAATAACGATCAAAGATCTGACACCCAAAAAACTAACAGAGGCAGCACTTGTAGTATTAGGATTATTATGTTGAAATTTTATTTTATTTTTTTGTGAAATTTGGGAAAGAAATGTATGGGAATTACATAGTATTAGGATTATTATGTTTGAAATTTGATTTTATTTTATTTTCTTGAAATTTCACCCTTTTTCATAAATCACTCTCTATTCTTTGAGTTAAACACGAACAAATTGCCACATAGGATTTTTGTGTTCAATGTTAACAAAATTGCCAAGTTTAAGTTGCGCACAAAACATGTGTTAAGTTCAGGGGACTAATGCGGCTATTTTGCCAAGTTGAAGGGGTTGATGATGTATTAAACCTAAAAAAAATTCAATATGTCCACATTAGTCATTTTGTATTCTAACAACAATATAATTATAATTTTACCAAACACTAATATAATCAAAAGCAAACCGCAAAATGAAACAGCAAATGGCAAACAGAAACAACAAACATCAACCAGGAGCAGCAAACAAGAACAACTACTCCAAACGGGGCCTAAATTTTCTTTCTAAGTACACCTGTTTTATACTTTTTAGAGTACTAAATTTTAAAAGATAAATAATTTTTAAGTGCATAAGTTTTAATATAATACATAGTTTATTTCTTATATTCGGGAAAACATATTATGAGATTTCATTTTTACCTTAATTAGCTATTTGATCATCTTTTGTAATTTTTTTAGATTTTTTTATGTATCTTATTTTAACTTTCAAGACATTTGTACTATAATTCAAAATGATTATGTGATTCTGCTATGTTCCATCTGTCTGTTTATGTTGAAATAGATAGAAAAACTAAAGGGTTAATTACGTCAAAAGATGAAACCTTAAAATTTGTTTTCCAAAATAAAAATACTAAACAATGTATTATGTACGAATTTAAGGACTTTAAAATTATATACCAAATTTAAATAATCATAATATTTTTCTAAACTTATAGTAAGTATTCACTCATTATCAATTGAGACTCCGAGAAATTTAATTGAATAAAAAATCATAAAACAAACTATTTACTTATAAGAATGAATATTCAATTTACCTTGAAGAACCTAAACTTTCCAGAGCTCGAAAAACTTGAGGCCCTGTGAGAGCGAGGAAGTTGCACTTCTCATCTACGACTTGCTTTTCTGTATGATATTCAATTAAAAGAGATATAGACACCATTTTTTTTGGCTTAGTTTCAGCAAAATTCAGTTCAGGTCTGTTTCATATAGCCAACTTCTATTAGTTTAGCAAATTCAGTTCAGTTTCATTGAGTTGAGTTCAGCCATAATGAACGGTCGAGACTTTACTTTTGCAAGTGAATAATTGATTTGAGAAAATAAAGTAGTGATGCCACCTGCATGGGCATCCTTGTGGTGAGTTATAAAAAAAGGGGAGAGCTTTGGGGTAAACCATGCATGTTAAAACATGGGGAAACTAGTAGTAGTGGTGGTAGTAATTCTGACAGTATTGAGTGTATCAGAAAGTTTTCCAGAACCACAAGTATTCAAACAAGGAATATACCCAGTTACTCTTATTGAAGTGAAGGAATCAAGCTCTTCTTCACCTCCTAAACCTATTCAAATTTACACCCCAAACATCACTACCTCTTTTCCTGTTCTTTTATTTCTCCATGCCGCATGTTTTGAAAACTATTACTACTCTAAAGTCCTCCAATTTGTAGCTACTCATGGATACATTGTGGTCGCTCCTCAGGTACCCATTTCTGTTTCTTTCTCCTTCTTTTTCTAATTTATCCATTTTCAGATTTCGGCGGACATGATGAAAAATTGTACTACGCACCCGGCAAAAGTCATGTCATTCACACGTTGAATCAATAAATTGAGTACTTAAAATATATTTTAGTATTTAGGGTTAATAAATTAGTGGCTAAAATTTATGTTTTTTGTATTTATGATTTCTATTTTAGAGCCAATAATTTATTATAAATATTTTTTGTTAATAAATTTTTTGGTTTCTTTTAAATAAAATTACATGATGATGATGGTAATATTTCGTAGGCTTATATGCTATATGACATTAATTTATTGGTCCGAGTGAAACGTCGACAGTAGGCCGGATATATATAGTTTAAAATCTCTCATAATTTTCGGTAAAACCTTACTCAAAGAGTAAAACAAAACTCGTGACATACCCATACTACTAATGTAGGGGTGAGCATCCTGGAGCTCAACTGTCATATCCAATGGAATTAGTTCAATGACCGAATTGAATTTTACCGATTCGATTCGGTTAAAAAATGAGCAACGGAATTCATTATACTAAATTATAAAATTATAAAAATCTAAATATACATAAATTTTTTGAAGAGAAAGTAAGTAGTAAAACATAGAAATGAAATTGAATATAACACATTAACATGAAAAAATATTTTCATATTATGGATATAATTTGTTTCCGTTTCCGGTCATCATACATGCAGTTATATGGTTGCGATGTATTTGTCGGGCCGGTTAGTGGAACAGAAGAGATTGAGATTGCGGCAAATGTGGCAAACTGGTTAGCTGAAAGTCTAGATTCAGTCCTACCAAGCGGTACTACAGCGAACCTCAAAGAGCTCACAATCGGTGGTCATGGGAGAGGTGGAAAGACCGCATTTGCACTTGCACTTGGACATTCTCCTGTCTCTCTTTCAGTTCAATTTGCAGCATTACTCGGTCTAGATCCTGTCGCGGGGGGTTCTAAAGACAATGAAGATAATCCCAAAATTCTCACCTATGTTCCTCAGTCCTTTGATTTATCCATTCCCATTATGGTGATTGGTACGGGGTATGGTAATCATACAAATTGGTGTTTAGTTTGCCCTGTTTGTGCACCAAATGATATGAATCATGTGGAGTTTTACAAGGAGAGCAAACCTCCTGCTAGCCATATTGTGATCTCAGATTATGGGCATGTGGACATGCTAGATGATGGTCTTGAAGATATTATGGGTTGGGTAACTAATATGAAGTGCAAGAAAGGAGAAGGTCCTAAAGATCCAGTGAGAACAACTGTTGCTGGCACTATTGTTGCCTTTTTGAATGCTTATTTCGGCGGGTTTGATACGGACTATATGCTCATTTTGCACAAAAGTGGTGTTACTCCTGTTACAATTGATGAACCCGAATTTGTTGATGAAGATAGTTATGCTCAGTTGTAGTTATAGACTTCTACTAGTATCCATCCGTATTAAATAAAAGTTTTGTACTAGTTATTTTGGTGGTTTGAGATATTGTTCAAGTGTGTAGGAAGGAGTTTAGCATACTCAGAAAGTTATATAAGAATGTGGATCATTTGCCATTTCTTTGTTTTATATGTGAGGGTGATAGTAAAAATTTAGACATGTTAATATTATCTGCCAACTAATATTTTGAATAATGAATCTTAAGTTTGTAAAGTAGTGTGTATCAGCCTATATGGAGCTGAAGAAATGAAAGAAGCAAAAACACAGTTGTAGAATTAAAACTATATGTATATATAACAGTACTGCATCATGAGTTTAACTATGTAACACACACCTTTAACAACTCTTCCAATCAACTCAAATTAACTGAGAAACAATCTGCACCAAGATGGTGAAGCTTATATATACAACTCTGTTGCCGATGTAGTTGAGCTACCCGGTTATCAACCGGGTTTCTCGAGCAATGGCCATACTTGGATTGTTATGCAAACAAAAGATGAGTACTTGGATTTGTTATCCCTATCCAGCACACTACATCCCTAGCAATGAAGAGCCTGTCATAGGGAATTTGTGATCAAATAGACAAGACTTGTTCAATATAATGACAATATCTATGGACATAGCAAAAAGTTGCCAGCATTGAAATTGTAGGAATGTATAGCATTTTATTTAAGCTTTCTCAGCAACAGGAAGTAACATATTTAACTCATATATACATCCATTAGCTTACATTAGCTTACATCCATCTCTCCCCTCTCTTCTCTTCTCTTCACTTTATTTATATAATTAGAGACTATTCACATAACAAAACTCGGCCCTTAAACTTGGATTAAATTTCAAGCCGATGCAATAAAAGCACGCCTCTTGTGTCCTCCTCTTGGTCCAGCAAAGAAGAGCTCTTCATCCTCGTGTCTAAACGCCTCATCCACCTGTCTCGCCTCGACGCCAAAGGCTAGCTCTTTAGCTTCTCTCTCTAACCTCTTCACCACATTATTCTTTCCTGCAAGAGCATATCTATTGCTGTCTTGAGCATTCACTACAAAGCATAGTATCACCAGATTCTTGTTTCCTGAAGCCACTGTTGCCACTGGATGACCTGCCGGAACAACAAACACTGTCCCCGGACGCAAGTTTGAGCTTACTTTTGTATAACTTGGACCCTCTTCTGACCCTCTCTGTTCTTGCCCTCTCTGGCTCCTTGATCCTTGCTCCCTAGACCTTCTGCGGCCACTTAGGTGAGGACAAGCCATTTCATAGTAGCCTTCTCCATCCAAAACAATAGATATCTTGGTTGCTTTTGAGTGGTAGAAAGGTCCAGCCATTGATCCCTTCAATAAAAATTGAACAAAAAGATCACAAACTGTAGTGCAACTTTAATTAGGTGTTTAAAGAGGTAACTAATAATAGTATTTACTCGGGTTATGTTGGCCAAGGAAACACCAAGATCAAGGTCTTGAAGCTGCTGCTTGTAATCGTTAGGCTTAGCTTCGAAGAGCTCACCGAACTTGTTGTTTACCACCGACTTCTTGAGAAGATTGAATGCACTGCTGGATTCACCGAATGGCCAAATGCCTTTGCCTTCCTCCCGGTGACTCATTGATTGAATTTGTTCCTTTGAAGCCTTAACAATGACTCCCTGCTTTTGCCTCATGATTTGCTCTAATTTTCGTCTATCAGTCTGTTATATATAGAATGGATAATTAGCTTATTCATAATGAAGACCTGTTCTTTTCTGATTGAAAATATTTAACTGAACTGAAATTAAATCAAATTGGCTGAAATCTGTTGAATTCAAGTCTGAACACGGCTTAAAACATAAATACTCGCCTTTAAAGCAGCCTCAAGCAATTCCCAGCTAAAAGCATTGTAAAATGACTCTGGACCTCCTGAGTTGAATGCCTGCATCATAATAATAATCAGTAAATCAGGGGAAAATCTTGATTCATTAAATTGCATAACCTGGAGATGTTATAAACCTCCAACTCTCCGGGAATATTGACAGGGCGGAGGAACTGAGCGATTTGAAGTTTCTCGTTATCGTCCCTGTTGATGATATAAACCGGGGTGCCAGCTTGAACTCGAATCACATGTCCTTGTTCGATGTTGAAGCTCTCTCTCTTATCCTCCTGAATCATAGTTATAGTTCCTCGCCCTACAAATCAATAAGTTACATCAGCAGTTTCAACAACAATTACAAAAAATTAAAACAAAGTAGAACTCCAGTATGTACCTTTAGCAACAAAGAGAACAGCATCAGCATCCAAATGATTTGGAGTTATGAAAGTCTGAGGATTAGTTTCAATAAGGTTGACACGATAATTTTCGAGCCCGCGCAGAAGCCTTGATTTGTCACTGAATTTCTTAAGAACTTCTATTCTTCCATGTTCAGTCCTGGTTCTGGTAATGAAATGCTCATCCTTATCAAACACATAAGGATTCTCTCCTTGCTCGTCTTCATCTTCCTCTTCTTGTTCCTCTCTTCTACTTCCATAACGTTCCTCTCTATCTCCCTTCTCTCTTTCCCTCTCGTACCTCTGTTGACACTGTGAACGACAGACTGCTTTCTGTTGCCCGGATTCTTCCCTGTCGCATCGTGTTTGACACTGTCTCAGCCTCTTCTCAGGATCAGATGCAACCGGAACACGTCCAGTACCCCATTCTTCTTCACCTTCTTCTTGTCCCCGCTCTCGCTCCTGCTTCTGCTTGTAATAATCTTCACATCTTTGTAAACACTTATCCTTCTCTTCCTCACCATATTGGCGCTGAACTTTACATTGGTGTCTGCAAGTTTTCAGCTCCGGATCAGTTTTGGCAAGAGCCAAAACAACCAACAAGGAAAGGAGAACAAAAACACTTAAAGAAAGCTTCATTTTACACTGTTTGATTTGTGTTGAGATGAAGAAACCAGATTAAGATTGCACCATTTATAGGGGAGAAAATGGAGTGGCAAACTGCATGCGAGGAGACAAGTAGCATAGCCACGTGTCGATCATGCTCAGAGTTGAGTTGCCGCGTAATAGGTACAATTTTTGTAAGGACAAAGTACGTAGTGGCATTTGGATATGGATTCTCATTTTCAAAGACACGTTTCTTGGGTAGCATAGGCTTCGTATGATTCATATTCATTTAATTTGTTTGTTGTGTATATTTCAGAGAATAGAGATAAGTTTTAGATACTCTTGTCGTTTTCGAAAATTGGTAAATCCTGATGGGATAGAGCCGCAATCATAGTTCCCTTCCACGTTTTTGTCCCCACTTTTCTTTGGCATCCATCCAATCTAAATAGGATTATCAAAACTTCATATTGATTTCCATCAAACATAAAACTTTACAATTGCTATTCTATTTAGAACACTTCGGGCGTTTTGGGGTTTAATTTTTCCCTTAGTTTGTGTTAATTTAATTGGGATAAGTGCAAGTTTCCTTTTAGAAACAACATACTAAACTTTTATAAAATAATTAGCAAATATTTTTGTTGCAATCGTTGTCAAGCTTTCTAAACTTGATTAAATTGCACAACTACTCTAATGAACTTTTGGTTGTAATAAATTATCTTTGCATCTCCTCTAATTGAACATATAAATCCTAAAAAGTAGAGATCGAACGGTTCAGGATAGTGGAGATCGTACAGTTCGAGCTTCATGTAAAGAGGATTGTATGAGATTTTTTGGAAGAACATTTTGTCAAAAGACTAAGAGTGTCAACCTTCTGTTCTCAAGTAATTTATGACTCTGGAGAGTCGTTCCGCTCTCTAGTAAGTATTGGTGGCCTAAATTACTTTCATCGTACAATAAAATCGGTGCTTCCAGTAACTCCTAATCTTGAATTTTTATATTAATTTGTCATAAAGTTACTGACTGCTAATTGTGTTCTAAGCTAGTATTCAGTACAATTTTCATATTTTGATCTAGAGTTCATTAGTACTTAGTATCCAGCCAGATACTGACTTGAAGACTGAAGCTCAACACCCAAGTGATTACTATATATCTTTAAAGAATCAACTGAGTACCCCAGTAAAACTAAAGCAGTTGATGAACCAAGTCAAGCCAGTGGTCATTTCGAAGATCTAAACCTAGTTTTATCATTCAAATAGATGGAAAGAAGTATATATTAAAGATTCTAATATTTCTAAAAATGGCTGAGTCTTACAGCAGTCAACACTGTTGTCCAAAAATTATTTCCTTACATTCACGAAAATGGCAAATTTCATTCCGCTGCAAACATTTCTCTACTGCAATCACTAATGAGGAATGTTCAACTTTCAAATCACTTTCCAATATCAATTTGCTTACTCTGAATAGATGAAACGACAACATGCGCGCCATCTCTAACGGAAAGTTTGAAGTTTCAAATTCAAGATTCAAGTCTAAATGGCTAGTTTCAAGAACCTCTATATAAAGGAGTTGTATATGAAAAATGAAGAGACACCACACCAACAAGAACATATTCTCTCTTTCATTCTTACAATTGTTCTAAAAAGCTCTTAAGCAAAATCTTTACACACTTATTGTATTCATTAGTGTACTGAGTCAGAAAGAACGAAAAGTTGTTATGGATAGATAGCAAAAGTAGATTGAGAAGGTTACTCAATTATTGTATTGAGCTATTGTAAATGACGAATTTTCTATCTTCAAAGAGACATTTAGTGGATTCACAAATCTCAAGGGAAGTTAGTTCGAGGAAAGGAGTAGGCACAAAGACAGTGACAAAACCTAAAATCTCAAGGGAATGTACTTTTATCCTTTAGCACTTTACATATTTCTTGCTTAGAGTACTGACTCCTAAACTGTTTATCTATACTTTACGATATATTTCGTGTTAATTAGAATTCGGTTAGTATCAAGTCTAGTCATCCTATATTCAGTTAGTATACGTTTGATTTAATATCGGCTATATAGCAATCAAATCGGTTGGCTATTGAGTTGTCTAGAATTTTACCAACGACACTCATACTGATTCACCAATACCGAGTATCAAAAACACCCTTACTAAAGTTTCTTTTAGTAAGACAATATGAAGAATTTTTAATTAAACTTAAAAATCAATTCACCCCTTTAGAGTTTTACTTGGTTTATTTAGGACTAACATCTCGAAGCTTTTGTTCCGGTGATTTTGCACGAGTCGGAAAAAGGGAAACCCTTTAAGCTTCGAGAAATTTCAGTGTCCTTGTAAGCATCTTAGATATGTAAATTACAAAAATTCCAAACAAATTTCAGTTTAGGTCATGAATTGAGGATAATAATCCGAATTAGAAATAGAGAACCAAACACTCAAAGAATCTGACCCTTCAAATTTGTCGGTGTTACAACGACCAACCATATTTGTAAGTTAGGAGTCTTAGCGGTTCAACAACCGGTGATTCACTTGAATCTGTAGCCGGCGAGTAGTACAACCCCTTTGACAAATACCATTAATATTGTTGGATAAGAAAACTCAAAAAAATTCAAGCAGTCGAAATCAACATTAAGAACCAAAGTGGTTATATGAAGAAAGTAGAGAATAATCGTCAACGCATGTTAGGAGTGAGGTGTAATTTCATTTAGAGTTTAAGTTAGGATTAGAAAATACAGAGAGATGAAAAAAAGGTGAGGTTAAGGTTTTTCTAGGCTTTCAAACCCCCACCTCCCTTAGTAACTCGTTTTTCATATGTGCTGGGTAGTATAAACCCATTTCATTTTACTATCTTCATTAATCACAGTTGTTGCGTTCACATGGTCAATTGATCAAATATAATTTGATCAATTACCGTTAGACCAGAATCTAACAGTGAAGATTAGTCTAATCTCCACCGTTAGGTTCTGATCATACTAATATTATTTAGTATTATTGTTTAAATGATGGGCGCCACTTAAGCTCAATACACTAAATTATATTAGTCATCGCAAATAGCTACTAGTATTTAAACAATAGTTTTTTTGTTTAAGCAAAGTATTTAAACATTGGCTTTTAATTACTTCTTGTTGCTAGTTTAGTTAATTCTATTACCCTATTTGTTCCAAGATTAAAACCAATTTAGGCTATTTCTTAGCCCTGTTTACTCATCAGAAATTAACTCTGTTAAGTAAATCAAAACTATTGACGATGCTTAGAACTTAGTATAGTTCAATGATAAAAGTAAAACATCAGATTTATTAGTTCCGTTAAGATTTTAATATTGCAATTTTATTAAGTCACAATTTTATTAAGTCAAGATTGTATATTCGTAGTTGATGTCACAGATATGAGCAACTTATCATAAAAACTTAATTAACTTTAGAAACTATACTGATTTTCATTTTAACTCCAAGAAATGCCTCATGATCTCATGATGTGTATCTGGGGGATGTAAAAAAGAATTTAAGGATTTTTAAGAAACAAAGTACAAGATGATCTCCAGAGTAGATCTCTGGTTCTGGAGGGGTGAATATAACATTTAAATCAAATCGAAAACAAATAATAATTCTATGGAAAGTCAAAGAAAATATACAATTTTTCAAGAAAAAGAAAAAATATGGAATTTTATTCAAGGTTTTACACCAGCAGGCACATTTTACTCAGATATACATCCATTACTTTACATCCCTCTGTCTTCACTTTATTTATATAATTAGAGACTATCCACATAACAAAACTCAGCTCTTAAACTTTGATTAAATTTCAATCCAACCCTCCTAAACCCAAAACAGGCTTTCTAAAGCTTTTTCTTCAAGCCGATCAACAAAACCATGGCTCCTGTGTCCCCCTTTTGGCCCAGCAAAGAAGAGCTCTTCTTCCTCGTGTCTAAATGCCTGATCCACCTCTCTCGCCTTTACGCCAAAGGCGAGCTCTTTAGCTTCACTCTCTAACCTCTTCACCACATTATTCTTTCCTGCAAGACTATATCTATTGCTGCCTTGAGCATTCACTTCAAAACATAGTATTACTAGGTTCTTGTTTCCTGAAGCCACTGTTGCCACCGGATGACCTGCTGGAACAACGAACGCTGTCCCCGGATGTAAATTTGATCTTACTTTCTTATAACCTCCCTGTTCTGACGGTCTCTGGCTACTTGAACCATGCTCCGACCGGCCACTTAGATGAGGACAAGCCATTTCAAAGTAGCCTTCTCCATCCAAAACAATAGCTATCTTGGTCGCTTTTGAGTGGTAGAAAGGTCCAGCCATAGATCCCTTCAATAAGAATTAAACAAAACGATCACAAACTATATATATATATATATATATAGTGCAACTTTAAATAGTAGTTTGAAATCAAATGGTATTTACTCGGGTTATGTTGGCTAAGGAGACAGCAAGATCAAGGTCTTGAAGCTGTTGCTTGTACTCATTAGGCTTCGCTTCAAAGAGCTCACCGAACTTGTTCTTAACCACTGACTTCTTGAGAAGATTGAATGCGCTGCTTGATTCACCGAATGGCCAAATGCCTTTACCTTCCTCGTGTTTACTCATTGATTGAATTTGTTCCTTTGAAGCCTTAACAATGGCTCCCTGATTTTGCTTCAATATTTGCTCTAATTTTCTTCTATCAGTCTGTTAGAAAGATTTTGAATGTTAAGAAAAAGAACAGCTTATTGATTATAAAAAAGCTTAATAGCTTAAACACTCGCCTTCAATGCAGCCTCAAGCAATTCCCAGCTGAATGCCCTGTAAAATGACCCTGGACCTGCTGGGTAGAATCCCTGCATCATAATAAGTTGTAAATCAGGGGAAAATCTTGGTTGATTATGAAGATTAAATTGCACAATGGGGAGATGTGATTTACCTTCAACTCTCCGGGAATATTGACAGGGCTGTAGAACTGGGCAGTTTGAAGTTTTTCGTTATCGTCCCTGTTGATGAGATAAAATGGGGTGCCAGCTTGAATTCGAACCACATGTCCTTGTTCGATGTTGAAGCTCTCTCGTTTATCCTCCTGAATCATAGTTATAGTCCCTCGCCCTACAAATCAATAAGTTACATCAGCAGTTTGTTTAAACAAAAAATTAAACAAAGTAAAACTTCAGTATGTACCTTTAGCAACAAAGAGAACACCATCAGCATCCAAATGATTTGGAGCTATGAAAGTCTGAGGATTAATTTCAATAAGGTCTATACGATAATTTTCAAGTCCGCGCAAAAGCCTTGATCTATCACTGAATTTCTCAAGAACTTCAATTCTTCCGTGTTCAGTCCTGGCTTTGGTAGAAAAATGCTCGTCCTTATCAAACACATAAGGGTTCTCTTCTTCGTCTTCCTCTTCCTCTTTTCTACTTGTAGAACGTCCCTCTTCCTCCCTCTCCCGTTCCCTCACGTACTTCTGTTGACACTGTAAACGACAGAGTGCTTTCTGTTGACCGCCTTCTTCCCGGTCACATCGAGTTTGACATTGTGACAGCCTCTTTTCAGGATCATCACCAACCGGAACACGTCCAGTACCCCATTCTTCTTCTTCTTCTTCTTCTTGGCCCTCTTTTCTTCCCTGCTTCTGCTTGTAATAATCCTCACATCTTTGTAAACACTTATCCTTCTCTTCCTTGCCATATTGACGTTGAACTTTACACTGGTGTTTACACGTTTTCAGCTCAGGATCGGTTTTGGCAAGAGCCAAAACCACCAATAAAGAAAGGAGAACAAAAACACTTAATGAAAGCTTCATTTTGATTTGTGGTGAGATGGATGGACAAGATTAAGAGGGAGCGTTTAATAGGGGAGAAAATAGTGTGGCAAAGTGCATGCAAGGTGACAAGTAGCATTGCAGCGTGTCAATCATGCTCTAAGTTGAATTGCCGCGTAATAAGTACAATTTTTTAAGGACAAAGTAACGTTTATGGGTGTGGGGGTTCACGTGGCATAGCATAAGGAGAGGTGAATGGTCATATCCATTTAATTTTTGTTGTGTCCATTTTAGAGAATAGAGATAAGTTTTAAATACTCTTCTAGTTTTTGATAATTGGTAAATCTCATGGGATAGAGACGCAATAATCATTCCCTTCCCGTGTTTTGTCCCGACTATAATTTGGCATCATGTTGAAAAAATTTAAATTAAATTGAATTGAATAAGAATTGAATGTAGAGAAATTAATTTTGTTAAATTGAAGTGATTATATTAGACTTAATAATAATAATAATAATAATAATAATAATAATAATAAGTTTTAAGTGATTGCTATGGTTATTTTGTCTTTTTGTAACTCTTTTTTTAATAATTGGATCAACTTCCATTTCACTCAACTAGTGATAGAAATATGGACAACTTGATCCGCACAAGTCCATGCCCATTTAACGGGGCTTGTGTATTCTAAATTTCTGTCAATCCGATCTGGTCCAAGTCCGTGCAAGCTCGCTTAAAATTGGACCGGGTTTGGATTCATGAAAATTTAGAACGGGTAAGGAAACCTGGCAAGTTTACATTATATATTATATAAAATTATTTACTGAAAATATAAATACATGTTTACTAGATTATTTGGTGGAAAATTTAACATTTGCACATTTATATTTCATATTATATTTATATATTGTTAAGATTACATTGTTTATTAGAGATACTAGTCGAAAGCCCGCGTGTTGCGCGGTCAAATATCAAAAGTATAATAGTATAAACTTTTATATTTTCAAGCAAAAAAAAATTCATAAAGTTAGAATTGAGTCAATTCACATAGTTACATGTTAACACTTTGAAGAGAACAAAATTATGAAAGTATAAATATTATTTGCTATTGAAATTGGGTAAAAGAATAAATTATAGGATGCACTTAAGTATTTTTTTCCTCTTTCTCTAAATTGAACTCTCTATATATGCTACAAATTCATACTATTGTATTGATGATATATCAATTAAACTAATAGCATCGAAGCAGATCCCAAACTCCAACAAAAGAATGAAAGTCATTTCATCTTTTTAGCTACAGTATAGCTCCTTGTGTTTTTCAAATTTGCGCATTATCTGCCGCTATTGAATGTAAGTGCCTATTCATGCGTACAAAATGTGTTCTTTTGAGTTCACCAATTGTATGAAAATTGGTTCATAATCTCCATAAATAATGTCTTGTGCCTATTCAAGCTTTAACAACACAATGCCTTGCAAGTTCATTTGGAGGTATTGCAGTGGCTAAACTCCTCTTCAATAAAGATAACTGTGTAGTTCAAATTGAGCTCCTTAAACCAAGAATTTAGAACTTATAAATAACAAATACTATTTAAGACTTCAAACATTTCATACTTTTTACAAAAGGAGTACCATGCAATCGTTTATTTTAGTATACCATATTCCTTAAACATACTTCAATTCCACCAAAAAACTTATGTGTCCATATATAAAATAGTATAAAGGGCGTCGAATTGGAACAGTGTCAATTGCAATTCGGCTTTTTACAATTTTATCCTCCTATCTTCTCCTAATTATAGGGATAACCTTTGTCATTTCCCATCCTAGAACCGACATACTCTCATCCCTTCTACACCCCCTTTGGGTTCATTTTTTTTCCTTCGTTTCTCTGTCTCAGTTCTCTCACATATCCCTAACCCATGCCGACCACCAACCGCCGCTTCATGCCGCCGTGGAATCCTCTTCCAATCCGGTCTTGTCCGTTTTGTTATCCCGTTGAGGCTGAAACCGTACACTACATCTCCTCCAATTCCCCATTCTGTCTTCTCACAACTGTCTCTCCACATGTTTTTATATAAACCCTAGCCCCATCCAGCACCGCCTCCATTTCTTTTTACCTGAATCTCAGATTTCGGTTTTTGTTATGGTGAATTATGTCTCTCAGGTCAGTTTTACTTCCTTCGATTCCCCTTCTCTTTATTTGATTTTTACAATTTTTGTGAGGTTTTCCTTTTTCTTCTTTTTGCGTTAACACGAGTTTTGGTTGTTTGTTCCTATTTTATTACAAAGGATACAAATCTAAAGAGCAGCAACACTGAATTTCTAGGTTGTTTTCAACATTTTGTTTCCTCATACACTAACTTCCCCTAATTTGTATCTACTTCCCATAATGATATTGTTTTCTATTTTGCATGTAGTGATTGATTTTCAGATTCATAATTTTGGCATATAGAGATGATGATTTCCTATTCATCTTGCTGTTAGTGACCTGATAATCTCGGCATCCAGTGAGCTTCTACCATATCTTCATCTCAATCCCCGGTAAGTCGGACTGAAATTCACTTACAAAACCAGTGTTCTTTTCCTTTTAATTTAAGGTTATGGGTTTCTAATAAGTCTTCCTTTCTCAAATTTTTCTGGATTTCAGAGAGGGATATGTGACAACCATGTGTACTCCAAATTTACATAGGTTTTTCAAGTATGGCCAACGACTACTTTCTCTTTAATCCGTTTCAGATCTATTGATTTCCTCCAGGTGAGTGTTCTGTCTGGTGGTTTACTTCCTTATGTCCTTATTAGTTTTTTTTTTCATATATACTCATTTTTATTACTACTTCTCTCAATTGATATGTTTGGTTACGAATTTACAGGTCTATCACTTGCTTTTCCATCGTAGATCAAAATTGTAAATGCACTTGGCTGATTGCTCCAGATGTGGTATGGCTACGGAATTCCCTTCATTCTGTTATAAATTTCTTTTTCCAGTTCATCTATTATGTTGTTCTCATGGTTTTCCAACTTGGGTATTCTATCATTATAAAATCTTGAGTTATAGTCTCTATTTTACAATTGACTTCAGATTTATATTATTGAGTTCAAGCTTGGTCAGTTGAGTGAATGTTTCTTATGTTGGCAATTCGATTGATATATTTAGTCGTTTCTTAGATCTGCATTGGAAAAATGAACGAGTAGAGTAATTTTTAATTTCACAGTTATTAGATACGGTTATTTAATAGTGGACCTAGGTGGTGTCTTTCCATGAAGGTTAGATTTCATCTTACTAATTTTAGGGCTGATGCATTCAGATCTGTTTTGACACTCAATCCATGTCTCTCATACGGCTTAACATCCTCATTTGGCTTGATCTACAAAGTCATTGCTTTTATAGTTACATGGTCACCATTCACATAGACAGGCCTTCAAATTTCATAATATGTGCTGCAATCTAAATGTTTTTATATGCTAAGAATTTTATTTATTGAAACAAATAATGGCATAACAAAATCCTTGGTGATGCATTTTTCTTTTTTTATTCAATTTTATCATAATTTTTGCAATTTAAATTGATGAACAGAATAGTTGCTCTTAAAGATGATGGAGAGGTAGAATTTGAAATTCCAGGATATTTGCAAATAAGTTCTTACTGAGTGTTATTATCTTTTGTTTGTAATCTTTTATGTAAAGCTTCTGTTATTGATATGTGTTCACTTTGGCTAATACATACATCTCTTTAGTTTCTTATCTCTTATTAATTTTTAATGTGTTGTTCCTTCTTCTATTTTGTTTGGAAATTGATTTATTGTTTTAATTGAGTGCAGAAAATGCTTGAGGAAATGAAAACTCTTAGAGAGAGGAATAACATGCTGATAATAAAATCAGGTAATAGGTTACTTTTTATTTTTTGGGCTTATTAATTGTTTTTTTGGGTTAGTTGGATTTGAAGGCGTGTGGAAGTGAATCTGATGCTAAACATAGTGTTACTCTTTATCTCTTGATGTCTGTTTTTTTTTTTTTTGATTGTCGGATACTTAGCTAGATTTTAATAATTTGAAATGGGATAATTATGACACATTTTTTCAAAAAACAAAACCCAAAACATAATATAGAAATCAAAACAATATCAATATAGATGTGTTTATGAAGGTCAATTAATTATAATAGGAAAATATAAAATTATTTTATGTTTTTTTATATTTCAATTTCATTCTACAGTAGTTTTTCATGAGAAAGTTTGATATATGATGCTTTCTCAGCTTTCTACTCTGCTTTACTACACAACTATCGGTTTTATTATTTATATTTATTTGTTATATATGAACTTTAATTGTATAAAGGTAATTAATTTTTTTTTTGACAAGTAAAGGTAATTAATTATATTTTGTTGTTTATATATAATTTTCATTATCTATTATAATTATTATTTATATGTTATTTGTTATTATTTGTAGCTATCCATTATAATTATAATTATTTATGTATAATATATTATTGTTTTTAATTATTTACTATGATTATAATTACTTATATATAATCTATTAATGTTTGTATACAGTTGTGCTCAAATGGTCAATGATTGACCAAATACAATTTGGTCAATCACCGTTAGATCAAAATCTAAGGGTTGATATTAGTTTGGTGGTTGCATTAGTATTTAATCTCCACCCTTAGATTTTGATCTAACGGTGATTGACCAAATTGTATTTGGTCAATCATTGACCATGTGAGCATTACTCTGTTTGTATAATGTATTATAATTATAATTATTTATATACTTTATCATTATTTACTATCATTATAATTTACCTTTATTTACTATTGTTATGGTTTATTATTATTTGTTATAATTATTATTTATAAATAATTTATTATACTTAATTAAATATATATTTTTGTTATAACTTATATATAATTTATCATTATTTATATATAATTATTATTTATAGATAATTTATTATTATTTATTATACTTAATTAAATATATATTTTTGTTATAATTTATTTATAATTTATCATTATTTATATATAATTACCATCTATATATATATATATATATCTATATATATTAAAAGGAGCAACAAAGTGTGCCACTTGGCAAAAGAAGAGAGTTTTAAGGCCTATGTGGCTTCATGAGAAGCTTTCTTGCCTAGGTGTAATTTTATTAGAATTTTGAAATTTTAAAAAAATCAAAAAAGAGATTGAGTTAATCAAAAAAGTAATATTAAAAAGAGATTGAGTTACGAATTTATTAATATCAAAATTTTGATTCATGATAATAAGTAACATAAATATTGATTTAATTAATTAAGTAGTTCATTTGTTATAAGAATTTTGCTCAACTACAACATCTTATGACTATTTATCTTAAGTAGTTTAGTCTATATATAAATAAGCTATTTATTAATCAGTTTTTAGACTAACTTTAGGATAAAATAATACTCCTAGATTAATATTTACCCGCACTATGTGATGACGGAGAAACATACTAATTAATCAGATTCATTAAAAGTGGATTGTTGGCATAAGAGTTATTATTAACCATTTTAAGTATTATAATAAAATTATTAATATAAAAAAATTAAAATGGACGTGTTTTTATTTATATATATATATGGGGGAGGATCAAGTGAGACAAGGTCCTTAGGTGTGACAACTTTTATTGTGTGACAACTAATATTTAAAATACATTTTCCCAATGATTCCGAACTCGGTTTTCGAAAAATTTTATACCCTTGGATTCGTATTAATTAGCCGGTCATTTTGAGATCCATTGTGTTCAAATAAAAACGATTTTTTTAAAATTTCTTGATATTCCAAAAGTCATTACCAAATCTTCCAAAAGTCATTACCAAATATTCCAAAATGAAAAAGTCGTTTTTATTTGACCACAATGAATCTCAAAATGACCGGCTAATTAATACGAGTCCAACGGTATAAAAATTTTCGAAAACCGAGTTCGGGATCATCGGAAAAATGTATTTTAAAGAAAAGAAATAAAAGACTTTTCTCTCTCCTGCGATGACATCAGCGCTGACATCATCACTCCCTTCCCTTCCTTACACGTGTATGCCCCTTATGTCATCCTTTTTCATTTAATTACACAATTGCCACTCCTTGTCATACAATAAAAATCTGTCTCACAATAACATAAGTGTCACACATGATCCTTTCTCATATATGTATAGAGAGAATTTTTAATTTTTTTATGATTCTATATATATATATAGAATTTTAAAGTAAGAAATTATCTTTAAAATTTATCATTTAATTATAACTACACTAATTTTATCATGTAATAAATGATTCAAGTGATATTATGTTTAGTGTTTATCATTTAGTTTGATTCAAATTAGAAAACGAATTATCTTTTCTTTTTTAAATAACACACTGTTTTTAATAAATATTTTTAATTTCTTTCAAAATATAATTATCTTTAGTATTTATCTTTTAGTTTGATTTAAATTGAAATGCAAATTTATTTTTTATAAAGTATAATATTATCTCTAATATATTGTCTTTAACCTATCTGAAACGTTTAAGATATTATTTAAGTTAGAAATTAAATCTTAATAAGGTTCATGATAATAAGAAATAAGTAGATTATAAATATGAAAAACTGATTTTCCAAAATAGAATAATAAAAAACAACAATATTTTATAAAATCAAAATACACTCAACTTTACAATTGATCTATATAACCATATAAAGATATCGCGGGAAGTAACTAATGAAAGTAAAGCTAGAGAGATATGAATATAATTTTCTATCACAATAGTAAAGCTATGGGATAATATTAGAAAAAGTAAGCTTATGTGTCATTTTCTCCTTAAATCAATATCAAATTATTAAAAAAAATTAAAATTATATATTGTAATATATATTTATCTCTAATGGAAACCTACTTTACTAAAACTTATATTTGAATTTTATATTTATCTCTAAAATATCAAAATAAAATGATATGTATCATTTTAATAAAAAAATGATATGTGTCATTTTAATCAAAAGAAAATGATATGTGTCAAAATGGTTGTCTCTATAAACTGTATTGTCGTATTAGAAATTGACATCATTGATTTTATTTTATTTTTAACCAAATATATATATAATATAATGGAATAATTTTAAAATGTATGTATATATCAATAAATCACGCATACAAAATATATATATAACATTAAAAATTATATAAGCATTATTGGTCTCAATTATTTATTATATTTCCAATAAAATGAATATTAACTTTAAAATTTCTATTTATTAGAAATATGCAATATAATGAGTGCATTAAAAATTATTTTAGGGTATAATTAAAAAAAAAAACTTTTTTTGTAACTAAGGATTAACGAGTTGTTCTTAAAGGCATTTTTAGGGTATAATAAAACAAATAAAAATTTCTTTTAAAATCAAGAGTTAACGAGTTGTTGCTAGAGATTTTAAGGGTATAAAAAAAGTAGGAACTACTTTCTAACTAAGGATTAACGAGTTATTGCTAGAGGATTTTTAGGTTATAATAACAAAAAACTCCTTTTATAATTAAGAGTTAACAAATTGTTTCTAGAGGCTTTTAAGGTATAATAAAAAAGTTCCATTATTAGGTCCACATCATTTGACATAATTAACTTTTTGGTCCTTTTTGTCTACTTTTAGATTTTTTAACGTAACGTATTTTAACTTTTAAAACATATATACTGTCATACAAAATGATTATATTATATCGTTTGCATGTTCATGCTGAAATTCAAAAGTTTTATAATCTCAAAAAATTTATTAATTTTATGTTATATAATCTCAAAAAATTTATTAATCTTATGTTATATTTATGTAAAACTATAGTTTTGTAACCGGCATATAATATATGTATATCTTGATAGTTTCTATTTAATAAGAAAATGTCGAAATTAAAATCGGATTTAATTTGTAGATACTAGGTACAACACATATTTAACTTAACTTTTTTTTTTTAATATTATAGAGTATAATAACACAATAGATTATATATATATATATATATATATATATATATTTACATATCATAATTAATTTATATTTTAGATTTGTTGTATAGTGCGGGTAAAAGTCTAGGTTATAATAATAATAATAATAAAGACTATTAATAGTCATATATAAGCATAGGTCTCAGTTATTTCTTATATTTTCAATAAAATGAATATTAAAATGAGTATCTATCACATTGAAAATACAGTAATGTTCAAGTGGTCCTTGAATGTTCAAATTGAATTTGGACATTGACCCTAAATTTAACAATTTCGTTCATATGCACATTAAAAACTAAACTCTGGACACTAAAAACTAAACCCTAGACCCTAAATCATCGACCCTAGACACTAAAAACTAAACCCTAGACCCTAAATCATCAACCCTAGATACTAACATGTGACGTGTCATCGAATTATTAGTCCAGAGTATCACATCATCTAGGGTCGATGATTTAGGGTCTAGGGTTTAGTTTTTAGTGTCTAGGGTCGATGATTTAGGGTCTAGGATTTAGTTTTTAGTGTTTAGGGTTTAGCTTTTAATGTGAATATAATCGAAATTGTTAAATTTAATGGTCAATGTCCAAATTCAATTTGGACATTTAAGGACCACTTGAACATTACTCTTGGAAATATACAATATCATGAGTATATTAAAAATTATTTTATGGCATAATTAAAAAATAGAAACTATTTTATAACTAAAGTTTAACGAGTTGTTTTTAGGTACATTTTTAGGGTATAATAAAACAAATAAAAACTTTTTTTTAAAAAGTAGAAACTGTTTTCTAATTAAGGATTATCGGGTAACTCTTAGCGGCTTATAGGTTATAATAATAATAATAAAAATTCTTTTATAATTAAGAGTTCACGAGTTGTTTCTAAAGAGTTTTAAGGTATAATAAGAAAATTTCATTATTAGGCCAACCTTTTAACATTTTTAACATAGATTAAGAAATAATTAATATGCACTTAAATTTATAAATTTACATTTTAACATTTTTAACATAGATTAAGAAATAATTAATATGCACTTAAATTTATAAATTTACATAGTTTAATTCAGAAATAACTATTTCTCCTAAAATGTTTGGGTGGTAAAAAAATGTTCAAAAACACGTAAAACAATATACAATATTATACAACATGAAATATATTGTTCCCGTGCATCGCGCGGGTCAGAATCTAGTATATATCTAAAAGCCAAGCTAAAACTCTATCACCACAAGTTGCCACATCATCAAAATCCTAGGTGTCAATTTTGTAGAATTTTTATTTCTTTTTAATTTTTTTCCTCCACCAAATAATGCATAATTAACTTTTAATATTCTCACATAATGTAACTTCTATTTTAAATGCTTCATTTCATTAAAAGAGTAAATTTAATTGGTAGAGATATTTTTAATGGGTAATCTCTATATAAACATCTAAAAAAAATGAGAAATCTAAACCATGTTCTTTCACTTTTCCTTCTTGCAATTATTGGGTTGTTTCTTTTCTCATTATACCACCTTTCCAGGGCCGGCCCTGAGGGTTGGAATGAGGGGCGACCGCCCAGGGCCCAAGATTCGAGGGGGCCCCGAAAAATAATATTTCTCTTAATATACCTATATATAAAAACAAATGTAAAATATAACAATATAAGAGTTTAGCCCAGTTGGTTAGAGGAGGAGTGGACTGACTGAAGCGTGGACTTTCTTCCCTATGGCCCAGGTTCGAATCCCACTTATAACATTATTATTTTTTCTTTTATTTTTTCTCCTTTTTTTCCCTTATTATCCCTTATTAAAATCTAATTAATAAGAACGCATACAATTAAGAAGAACGTTAAAACAGACGAACCTAATTAAGAAGAACGGGAAGAAACGATTCCTATTCCTGAGTTCATCAATTAAAAAGCTTGCCATTCCACCGAGTCTGTTCAATAAAAAAGCTTTACTCAGCCTCTGCCTTTGCGACTTGAATAGAGTTTATGATTCAAAAACCATTTTTTCTTCTATTTTCCATTGAATCGTTCTATTTTGTTCAAATTGTTGAGCTTGATCCTCTTGGTTACAAGTTTTGACTCTTGTTATCGTTGTTATAACCGCAAATTGTATTTCGAGATTCTGATTCTTGAAGTGGGTATGTAATTCTAATTGATTGAGTTGTTCTCGGTTACAAGCTTGATCATCTTGGTTACAAGTTTTTCTTCAATTTCTAATTTGATTGAATTCTAATTGATCGAATTTCATAAGATTTTGATTTCGATGAAATTTCTAATTGACCGATTTTCAACAGGGCCTAATCAATCTTTTGGAGTGGATTGCTGCCTATTGCTTATCAAGTGGATAATCTACAATTCAGGTGTTATAATTCCTTTACATCTAGTGTTACAATTTTTGTTCAAGTTTGTTTTTGGTTTATAGAGTATAAGATGTCTCCTTCTAAAAGGCATTTGTCAGGAAGTGAAAAAAGAAGAAAGAAAAAAAGAGTGGATGATTTCATAAAATCACAACAAGGAGCTTTTGATAAGTTTATAATAAAAAAGAATGTTTCACCTGAGGCAGATTTGGATCAATCAAATGAAAACCTAGGTGATACAACTAATGTGGTTCAGACAAATGAGGACCTAGGCGATGTTAATGATAATGAGTCGAGTGATCACTATGATGACAATTGTATTAGTGATCTCAATGCTAATAAAGAACAAACAATCCCACTTAAGGATATTTATGATCCTAGAACTTGGGAAGGTCTTGATAATAAGGAAAGAGACATCTTAGTCGAAAAGGGGCCTATAAGAGAAGAGAATTTGATCTTTCCTCTTGATAGGTTCTCTAGACACTTTTCATATGCTTTTTACTCTAGAAAGCTAAGCAATGGTGAGATAAGTGATAGAAAATGGTTGGTATATTCTAAACATGTTAACAAAGTTTACTGTTTTTGTTGTAAATTGTTTAAATCTGATACGAACAAAACTTTGTTAGCAAATGATGGATATAGTGATTGGAAACATCTTAGTGAGAGACTTAAGCATCATGAGAATAGTATTGAACATATGACTTGTATGAATGCTTGGAATGAATTGAGAGTTCGATTTGACAAGAACATAACAATTGACAAAAACTTGCAACAAAATGTTATGAAAGAGAAAGAACGTTGGAGGCAAGTTCTGGTTAGAATATTTTCTGTTGTGAAATGTCTTGCTAAAAAGAACATGGCATTTAGAGGTTGTAATGAAAAATTATATCAAGATAGCAATGGAAATTTTTTAGGATTAATTGAAATGATTGATGAGTTTGATGTTATAATGCAAGACCATATTAGACGCATTGAAAATCGTGACATTCATTATCATTATCTTGGGCATAAAATTCAAAATGAATTAATATCTCTTTTGGCAGGAGGTGTTAAAACTTCTATAATCAAGATAATCAAAGAAGCTAAATATTTTTCTATTATTCTTGATTGTACCCCTGATGTGAGTCATCAAGAACAAATGACTTTGGTAGTTCGATGTGTTAATATGTCTGATAAAAAAATAAAAATTGAAGAGTATTTTCTCGAGTTTCTAAAAGTGGATGATACAACTGGACTAGGACTTTTTAATGAACTTTTAGACGTGTTGAAATGTCTAGATCTCAGTGTGGATGATGTTAGAGGTCAGGGTTATGACAATGGTTCAAACATGAAAGGAAAACACCAAGGAGTTCAACAAAGAGTACTTGAAATAAATCCCAAAGCTTTATATATGCCATGTGCTTGTCATAGTCTTAACCTTACTCTTAGTGATATGGCTCATTCATGTGTTAAAGCTATTTCTTTTTTTGGGATTATTCAACGAATATATTCTTTATTTGCGGGCTCTACAAAAAGATGGCAAGTGTTTCTCGATAATGTTCCTGGCTTAACTTTAAAGTCTTTGTCAAATACTCGTTGGGAGAGTCGGATCAAAAGTGTGAAACCTATTAGGTTTCAAGCTCCTCAAATAAGATTAGCTTTGAAGGAATTAATGAAATCTTGTGACAATGATGCAAAGTCTAGAAGTGATGCTGATAGTTTAAAAGCTGCAATTGAGAAATTTGAGTTTTTGCTTAGTATGGTTATTTGGTATGAAATCTTATTTTCTGTTAACATGGTAAGCAAGAAATTACAATCTAAATCTATGTGTGTTGACTCTGCTATTAAACAGATTGAAGGTGTGATGTTATTTTTAAAAAAATTCAGAGATGATGGTTTTGAATCTTGTATAAATGTTGCCAAAGGTGTTGCTGCTGATATGAATATAGAGCCTGTTTTTCCAACAAAACGTCATATTACTAGGAAAAAACATTTTGATGAGAATGATGATGTAGAAGAATTTCAGACTGCTGCAGAGTTGTTTAAAAATGATTATTTTTTGATTGTTGTGGACATGGCTATACGCTCTTTAAAAGATAGATTTGAGCAGTTAAAGATCTTTGATCATATTTTTGGATTTTTATTCGATTCAAAAAGATTAAAGTCAATAGATGATGATGATTTAAATAAATGTTGTTCAAATCTTCACTCTACTTTTTCTCATGATGGTGTATCTGATTTTGATTTAAATGATCTTTTTTCTGAGCTGAAAGTGTTGCAAAACACTTTGCCATCTGAATTGATGTCAACCATTGAGATTCTTGAGTTTGTTAAAGCTGCAGATTGTTAATAAAAACTTACTTGAGATCATCAATGTCTCAAGAAAGGTTGAGTGGCTTAGCAATTTTATCTATTGAAAAAGAAATGCTTGGTAACATTGATATTGATACTATCATTAATGATTTTGCATCTCGTAATGCCCGAAGAAAGAAACTTTTTTGATTATTTGCATATTTTCTTTTTTTGTAGGAAGCAAAAGATGATTTTGTTGGTTGGAAAGTACGTCTGCAATGAAGAATGAAGAATGATTGCGGCATAGTGTTTAGGATACAAGAAACTGACACTTGCTGGAACAATTTCAATTTGTTAGCCTCATTTATTTTTGTTTTTCTTTTGGAATTGTACGTTTAACGTTTTTGTTCTTTTACTTTTCAATTCAATACAAGTTAGGTTTAGATGTATATAGAGGTTTGTTAGGGGTGCCAACGTAGTTGGAATGTCCGACAAACTTATTTTTATCTAGCCTATAATTTATAATTAAAAAAGACAAATAAAAATGTATATATAAAGGGCCCAAATATTCCATTCCGCCCCGGGCCTCTAAAATGTCAGGAACGGCCCTGCACCTTTCATGGCCATAATATTCATTAATTAATATTAATGTCACCCTCCCAATTTTTCCTTTAAAATCAAAATCTATCTAAAATTGGTAGTGGATTTCGATGTGTTCGTTACGCCAGCTGCGGTGAAAGCGCTTTCTCTGCCATTAAGGTTACTCATTTGCCAAGCCATTAGAATGTAAATTACTTTTACCAATTTATGATTTAAGTTTTAATCAATTTTTTTGAGTGATGCATGAGAAAATGAGATGACCGAGGGAGGATGTTCAATGATGTTAACTATGCTTTGATAATTTATTTGATAATCGTTATGGCTTTTAAGTTTATTTACACACTTACATTTTATGTAAGTCGCTTATCTCCTTGGTTTGGAGATTAAAACATAGATAGAGAAATAGATGCAAAGTATAAGAGAGGTGTAGATGCGGAGCTTGAGGGAGAAAAGAAATTTGCTAATCTTTTCTTTACCATGAATGAAAAACATAGGAGAATTTGTGATTCTTTATTTGACGTTTGTGTGTATTGTAATATTTTTGTGTTAGTTTGTAATTAAATATTACTGCAATGATAGAAGAAGAATTGAGATTGTTGAAGCTATATAGTTATGTACTTTTTAAGTATATAGCTTCAACAAAAATTAATCACTGAAAAATTTGTAGAATTTTTTTAATTTACATTTTTCAGAAGATATTTAAAACTTCTATAACTTGAAGTTTCTTTTAACATTTAGCTAAGGTTATAAGATGTAAAAATTTGTTATATTCACAAAACATCATGTTATTATCTCTTAGCTAGGTTGCAATTTTTTTTTATTATTATAGAGAATAACAATTATATATTTCTGTAATATATTTAATCTATTGAAAGCAACAAATGCTAATTTTTTTTCATTACATAAGCTCAACAAAATTCTAGATTTATTCATATATGGTGGAAACATTAGCAATTTAGTTATTTTTTTTTAAAAAAAAAAAAACAATCTGTGCAACGCACGGGAATTTGACTAGTTATAGATAATTATTGTAACTATTTATATGTAATTTCCGTTTATAATAATTGTTTATATATAATTTATTATTTATAGGTACCTATTATAATTATTTATATAATCTGTCATTACCTGTTATAATTATTATTCATATATAATTTATAATTACCTATTAGGATTATAATTATTTATATGTAGTTTATTAATATTTTTATTAGTTCGTTTCATGTGTTAAGGAAAATAGAACCCAACAATAGTTGGTATTAAATAGTAATAGTGTTGTGTTTATATTTTCAAAATTTATTCTTTTAAGTTTTAATTTTATGGTTATTGTTTACATTTGTAGCGAAGGTGTCTATAATTGAAAATCTACAATCTTGCAGGAACTTCATTCAGTATTTGGCTGTGTTGCTGCTGATCTTATTGTGCGGACTCGAAAATATATTCACAGTCCAAGTTACTCGACATGTTGACAGCCCATCCAACATATGATACAAAGTTGCACACATTTTTTAAAGATGAATTCATAACACCCGATAAAAGGATACTCCAAGTCCCTCTAATGCTCTTTCATCACGTTTATTTACCCCATTTAATTTGCAATTTCCAAGTCCAAGCAACATACAAATTAAAGACTTGGAAGAACTCACCGCATTATCAAATTCAGATATGACGCGTACAATAATAATCTCAAGGATACTGCTCCACTGCTTCTCATAAATAAATAATCAATGCATCCTTCTATCAATATAATCTTTACTAAAATCTATCAATGCTCCTTACTATGTATTGTTTACATGTAGTTTATTTCATTCGTATAACATCTTTCCAAATCCCGAAGCAACGCGAGGGTATCTTCTAGTATGTAAATAAATAAGTATTTCATAGTATATGAAACTATCCAAGTTTTAGTCAACAAAATAATCAACATGTAACCCAAGACTACAAATCAAAGAAAGAGTATTAAGTTAATTTTAGGAGTTGTAATTAACATAAATTTTGTGATTCAGCTAAGTGGATTCATTTATTCATCGATAGCATTCTCATTAACAGCATGAACTTTCACCTTTCTTAGAGTAAAGAAACATATATATCAGAAGATTATAACAAACAGTAAGTCATGTACATTCCATTGTAGTTGAAAAATGAAACTGGACCAATTAAACCATAACAGTATCTAAGCCTTCCTATTTACTTGTGTTTTAAGGGTTTACCTTTTATTTGGAATCCATGTGGAAGCTCTCTCCGCTACCCAAAACAATTTATTTTCTTCAAAGAACTTTCCATGGATTTAATCGCAGTTGTGTCAACTTGATGTCGTGGATGCTCTACTATAGCAATAAGGAGTCTTCCATCATCTGTTTAGAGATTCTATGCGATTTAAGAATTTTTAAGGCAATAATATGGAATTTAAAAGTTTACTAACTCTGAATTTAAAAGGTACCACATTTCTAAATTAATCTCTCTGGTTCAGCAGATTGTTCCTGTACTCGGCTGCTCAATCACCTTGCAAAAGCTTTATTGTCGTTAATACTATTATATTGCCTTTGTTCGACAACATAGCTCAAGTAATCAATTTTGATGGATCTCAACAGTGTTGGTCCAAATTCAATATTTACCATCTTTATATTCGTATGCAAAACTAAACACCATCCTGGAAATACTGAATTCATGCTTGCTTAAGCACACAAAACCAATGGAAATGAAAGAGATCTATGTTATATTTACTAAGTTACCTAACATAGGCATCTTGAAAGAAATAATCCAATCATTTTGGCACTTCGATCACCGAACAAAGCAGCTTGCCACTTCATTTGTACCATCTTTCCATCCGAAACAATTTTTGAAACCAGTTTACAGAAAGGGAGTTCATCCCAAAATTAAAATGAAATCCATAATTTGATTACTTAAAAGCACAGGAACAAAATAGAGAATTAAGGGCTGTAAAATTCAAGCCGAGAAGCATAGAGAATGATTGGTGTGTCTATATCTGTAAAAAAATTTAAGAGAAAAGCTTCAAACTTTACAAAGGACAAACCTTCAATTTCAATTCACATGCAAGAAAACATAATCTCATTGGATTTGTAGCAAAATTACTTCAAAATTAAAATAAAAGTGAAATAAAGTACCATAAAATTTAAGATTATTCGGAGATAAAATTATCGAGAGATGCTTGATTGACTATTAACGACCGACGGGAAAGTAGTGGCAACTGAAAATGAAAAAGAAAGATCAATTGGTAATTGCGGCTAAAAGAAAAAGATAAATACAACAAAGAAATTGAAGAGAAAGAGAAGCTTACCTTGTGACATCCTTAAGATTGATGACATCTGATCACGAATCAGTGACAAAATAGTTGAAAAAAAGATTTGAGTAGGAGATTAAAGTGTAAATGAGAAACCGATGAAAAAGAGAGCCCTCATTCAAGATCATATTTAAACTTCACAACTGTTGGTCACTTTTTACAGAAGAAGTAAGTGATGGATAGAGAAAGAAAACATTAATAAATCAGGAAAATATTTTCAGTTTCTTTTGAAAAAAACTTGAAATATAATTAACACCATTACTGTTTTTATTTATTTTTGAAACTGAAATGCCAGTACAATTAAATTGTAAATTTGTAAGAAGCTAAAATAAATAAAAAGTAGAAAACAGAACCCAAAATGCAAAGTGAATAGAATGAGCCAAAAAGCTGATGTGGCATTATTTCAAAGTTTTGGAAGGCTTTGTTTTTATATATAGTATACAAGTATAGATGGGCTTAGATTGGAAGGCATGGGATTTCAATTTTAAGCTTGCGCCTGACTCGAGCCCTACCCGCCTAAATATACTATAGACTTGGCTTTCATAAATTTTAGTGAAAGGCCGTTATGTCTGGTCCGGGCACGGTCCATGTCCATGTCTAGTGGAAATGGACAAAGTAGTGAGTACTTTGTAAAAAACAAAGTAATGGTAGAAAAACCTATAATCTTTAACAATTTATAAGTTCTTATGTGTTCACATGTTAGATTATTTAGTCTCTATAATTTTCTAACTCATTATGTAGTTCGTTAATTTTGTTATACTTAACTATGTAGTCCTTTTATTTAAACCAACGGTAAAACAGTTTATGTTAAAAAAATGGATAAATAATTCAATACTCTATAATGACAAAACGCGTTGTTTAGTCTATGTGGTGGTGTGAATTCCACAACCGGCTGGAACAACGAGACAAAAGATGGAGGAAGAGGGAGTGGCTAGATTTGGGTTGATGCACGTCTAAATAGATTTAATTCAATGACATCATGTATAGAATTGATATAAGACTTAGGGGTGTTTGGTATAATATATTGTAGGAGCATTTGTTTTGCTTCAAAATACAGGTAAAATATTATTCTATTAAATTTATAAAAACAACAACATTTAGCATAAAATTGGCTAAATTTGTAGAATGCACAGTTGTGAAAGATTTATTGAACATGACAGAGAAATGTTAGATAAAAACATGTGGGATAGGTACGTTAAAGATGGACACATCCATTATGATACGAACGTTTGTTGAGATATCTTGATATGGAAAGAGGTACGCTTTTTGATGGATACAATAATCATTAATGTTTACAAATTAACATGATTTTGATTTCTAAGAGTATGTATTTTGACTTTAAAAAAAAAAAAAATTGTATTTCGAGTTATATTTTAGGGCAAAGTACAAATAAAACTCTTATGATTTTAATGTTTTGCAAATAGTGGAATGTGGTTTTATCTTTTGTAAAAGAAGACATTTGGTTTACATATTTGACAAATAAAGAAAATTGACTCATAACATTTGTCATATCATCGATCAATCCTCCACGTTATCAAATCAACATTACATGTTATCAAAGAGTTAATTTATGGTGCCACATCATCAAAGTCAACAAGACAACATGACACGTCATCAAAGTCAATATAACACATAATCAAATACTGACACCATAAGTCAAATTTCTTCAATTGTCAATTTTGTAAACCACATTTTTTATTTTGCAAAAAATGAAACCACATTCCCTTATTTGCAAATCCATAAATCCACAGAGTTTTATATGTACTTTTCTCCATAATTTGTAAGAGATAATTTATACATGTTCAAATTATTAATTTATTACACGTAATTTATTTGAGAATATTGATATTGAAATTTGGAAGTTCGGTTAAGAAACAATCCGATTTATTTGGAGGTTCTAAGTGGAGCTTATAGAGTTTGTTTTCTTAAAAAAATAAAGAATTATTTAATTTATACGCATAATTGCATTATTTGGACTATTAAAATTATGAGATAGGATCAGGTGAGATAATGTCATTATGGAGAGATTTTTTTTAATGTGACACAATTAAAAAGTGGTGGCATTTTTGAAATCTTAAAAATATGGAGGGGCATTATTGAAGGGAATAGGAGGTGATGTCAGCGCTGATGTCACATCTGGAGAGAGAAAAAGTTTTTATTATTTTATTTAAAATGCATTTTTTCGCTCTTTAAAAACTCATTTTTCAAAAAAAAATATATCACTGAACTCGTATTAATTAGGCGGTCATTTTGAGATCCATTATTGTTATTTATAGACGATTTTTATTTTTTTTATTTTTATTCCAGCAGAATACTATATTTGTTCCACCGGACTACTCTAATTGTTTCACCGGACTACTACATTTATTCCAGCAGAATATTTTCATTATTTTTTTTAAATGCACTCTGGGAGTGTAAAAAAATGTAGTATTATGGTGGAACAATTGGAGTAGTCCGGTGGAACAAATATAGTATTCTGGCTGGAACAATTATAAAAAAATAAATAAAAAAAAATCGTCTATAAATAACAAAAATGGATCTCAAAATGCCCGCCTAATTAATACGAGTTCACTGGTATAATTTTTTTTAAAAATGAGTTCGGAAAGAGCGGGAAAATGCATTTTAAAGAAAATAATTAAAACTCTTTCTCTCTCCAGATGTGACATCAACGCTGACATCACCTCCTCTTTTTTCCCTTCAATTCACGCATGAGGGGTGTTCCTTTAATTACAAGTTTGCCACATTCCCCTATTGAATTACAAAAATACCCCTTGTCTCACCATAAAAAACTAGTCTCATCCTAAACCATTGTCTCATTTGAACTTGACTCTTAAAATTATATGGTTACATTTAATTTTATGTACCGGGTTTGATATTTAACTTAATCAAAAGTTGCTTTTGATACAAGTATAAAGATTTTCAATAAAAACATTACAATTTCTAGAATACATTTAGTGTATCACGTTATCTGTACATCGGATCAATAACTTAGGTTTATAATTTAGAGTCTCGGATCAATTTTTTAGGGTCTAAAGTTTTATTTTATCAACTAGAATTTTATATAAATGATTAACTACAAAATATATACTATTTTTACACAGTGTAAAAATTTAATTGGTTGAAATCGTATATATCAATCATTTATTGGTTTGCTGTACCACGTCACCGTACATTAAAAGTATTCTAGAATCTCTCAAATATTAATGAGTTCTAAAATTGGTGTATAAATATATTTTTGTATAGGTGTAGGTTATGGTTACTTTAAAGTAAACATTACTTTGCTTTTATCACCATTAGATCAAAATCCACTACCTTATCTAATGGTGATACTGGACAAACTAATAGTTACTTTGGACAAATAAAGTAACCATAGAAAAGCCCTTTTGTATATATCTTAATTGAGTTCCAAGGAACTCCATGTGTGGAGTTCCTAAGATCTCAGCCACACAATAAGATCCTAGGGCCCTCATTTAAAGGTAGAGAGAGAAAAATGTGCTTTGTTTAATTAATGAGGGCCCTAAGATCTTATTGTGTGGCTGAGATCTTAGGAACTCCACACATGGAGTTACTTGGAACTCTAGAGGATCTCTAGCCATCTTAATTAAATATTAGAAATTATTCGATTTGGTAGCAAAAAATTTATTGGTTGATGTTATGTACTCCAAAACATAGTTTTATTTTGATACCTGATGCCATTTAACTTTGTTTTTCTTTAGGGTATGTATACTGGTGAATTTTGATGTTTTTCTTTTAATGCTTTTAATGTTTTCCTGGATATTAAAATTGATTAACTTTATTGTCAATTATATATGCAAATTGGCACAAATCATCGAACATTTTAATTTTTTTTGGTTTTCAATCCGGTTTTCGAACTACATTGGACCGACTAATCCGGATACGGGGTGGGTTCAAGAATTATGGTATTTAAACCCCTTCAAGTCGCGGGTGTGAGAATCGATCCGCAGACCTCCCTACCAAGGGCAGCCCCATATTACCACTGCGCCAACCATCGATTGGTATCGAACATTTTAATTGCTATGCTTTTGTTTGTTGAAACCTAAAGAGCTAATGTCAATTATATATGTAAACTGAAACTCATTCGTGGTGCTATTCAAACTCATAACTCCCATAATAAAAGCCTTTACCGCAAATCATTTTCTTTTAATCGCATATTATATTAGTCAAAGATATGCATCCACTCGTCTCTCCTCCCACTCTCTCAGCTTATTTATATAAATAGAGACTGTTCACATAACGAAACTCAGCTCTTATAAACTTTTGATTAAATTTCAATCCAACCCTGCTAAACCAAAAACAGGCTTTCTAAAGCTTTTTCTTCAAGCTTATCAACAAACCCATGGCTCTTGTGTTTTGGCCCAGCAAAGAAGAGCTCTTCATCCTCGTGTCTAAATGCCTCATCCACTTCTCTCGCCTTCACACCAAAGGCGAGCTCTTTAGCTTCACTCTCTAACCTCTTCACCACATTATTCTTTCCTGCAAGAGCATATCTGTTGCTTCCTTGAGCATTCACTTCAAAGCATAGTATTACTAGGTTCTTGTTTCCTGAAGCCACTGTTGCCACTGGATGACCTGCCGGAACAACAAACACTGTCCACGGACGCAAGTTTGAGCTTACTTTCTCATAACCTCCTTGTTCCGATGGCCTCTCGCTACTTGAACCATGCTCCGATCGGCCACTTATATGAGGAGCAGCCATTTCAATGTAGCCTTCACCATCCAAAACAATAGCTATCTTGGTCGCCTTCGAGTGGTAGAAAGGTCCAGCCATAGATTCCTTCAGTAAAAATTAAACAATAATATCACAAACTATATAAAGCATCTTTAATCAGGAGTTTAAGAAGTACTATTAATCAAATAGTATTTACTCGGGTTATGTTGGCTAAGGAGACAGCAAGATCAAGGTCTTCAAGCTGTTGCTTGTACTCGTTAGGCTTAGCTTCAAAGAGCTCACCGAATTTGTTGCTAACCACTGACTTCTTGAGAAGATTGAATGCGCTGCTCGATTCGCTGAATGGCCAAATGCCTTTACCTTCCGCCCGGTGACTCATTGATTGAATTTGTTCCTTTGATGCCTTAATAATGGCTCTATGCTTTTGCCTAACGAGTTGCTCTAATTTTCTTCTATCAGTCTGTTAGAAAGAGTTTCAATGTTAAGAAAAATAAAAAAAAAAGAAGCTTAATTACAAGCTGAAATATACTCGCCTTTAATGCAGCCTCAAGCAATTCCCAACTGAATATCCTGTAAAATGATTGTGGACCTGCTGGTTCGAATACCTGCATGCATAAAGATCAAAAAATTTAATTGATTATAAAGATCAAATTGCATGCATGTATAATCTGGAGATGTGATTTACCCGGTACTCTCCGGGAACATTAACAGCGCGGAGGAACTTGACGATCTGAAGATTTTCATTATCATCCGTGTTGATGAGATAAAAAGGAGTGCCAGCTTGAACTCGAATCACATTTCCTTGCTCAACGTTGAAGCTCTCTCTCTTATCCTCTTGAATCATAGTTATAGTTCCTTGCCCTAGAAATCAATATGTTACATGCATGAGTAGTTTGAACACTTATTACAGAAAATTAAAAGAAAGTAAATTGAGATTGTAGGAGTACGTAGGCACCTTTAGCGACAAAGAGAACAGCATCAGCATCGTAATGAGTAGGAGTTACGAAAGTCAGAGGATTAGTTTCAATAAGCTCTATACGATAATTTTCAAGCCCACTCAGAAGCCTTGATTTCTCAGTGAATTTCTCAAGAGTGTCAATGGTTCCGTGTGGAGTAGTGAGTGTGGCACTGAAATATTTGTCCTTATCAAACACATAAGGATTCTCTTCTTGTTCTTCTTGGCCAGTTTTGGCAAGGGCCAAAACAACCAATAAGAAAAGGAGAACAAAAACACTACTGAATGAATGCTTCATTTTTTGAAGGTGTTTGATTTGTGCTGATATGGATAGACTAGATTAAGATTGCGCCTTTTATAGGGGAGAAAAGAGAGTGCATAGTGTATGCAAGGAGACGTTTCAATGGATTCACATTTTCGAAGACACGTTTAGGCGTTTGTGGGATCACATGGAAATGCATCCTGGTCAAGAGGAGGAGATGTGCAGCATAGCAATAATAGCATGAGCTTCATACTCATATTCATGGAAGTTGTTGTGTCTATTTTAGAGAATAGGCTTTACACTTTGTCTTTTTTCCGAAAATTGGTAAATCTTTGGCATCAAAACTTAGGGGAATTTTTAATTATAGTATACTTTTGGAGCACGATGACGTGGTACTCCAAACCAATAAATTGTTGACATATGTTACATCAACCAATAAAATTTTGACAACATGTAATTAATTAAAAAAAAAATTAATTTTAGTTAATAATTTATATAAAATTCTAAACCCTAAAATAAAAACGCTAGACCCTGAACATTAAACCCTAGACCCTAAATCATCGACCATAGATACTAACATATGTGACGTGTCATCAAATTATTAGTTTGGAGTACCACGTGATCTGTACTCAGGAGTATTTTAAAATTTCTCTTCTAATTAATAAATTAATAGTCAAGTCTAAAAAAGATTTTTGATTTTAAGATAAAAATACGTAATTATTGATTTTTTAGTTTTAATAAAATTAGAATTTTTTCCAATAAACATACCACAATCAGTGTTTACGATTTGAGAAATACTATAATTCCAAGAATTAATGGTAATATAAATAATAATTCTTTAACCCAGTAATGTTCAAGTGGTTCTTGAATGTCCAAATTGAATTTGGACATTGACCCTAAATTTAACAATTTCGTTCATATGCACATTAAAAACTAAACCTTAGACACTAACAACTAAACCTTAGACCCTAAATCATCGACCCTAGACACTAAAAACTAAACCCTAGACCCTAAATCATCAACCCTAGATACTAACATGTGACGTGTCATCGAATTATTAGTCTGAAGTATCACATCATCTAGAGTCGATGATTTAGGGTCTAGGAATATTAACCACAATCAGTGTTTACGATTTGAGAAATACTATAATTCAAGAATTAATGGTAATCTAATAATAATTCTTTAACTCTTTTATATTTAAATCATTTCCGGTAGAGTGAGGAGAAGAAAAAAAAACCGAAAAATATGATCCTAAAAATAGTATTTTTATACAATTTTAATTTCTGATAATTCTCATTTTAAGGTTGTTAAAAAATAATTTTTATAGCATCAATTGAAAAAAAATTACTATGCTTAAAGTAGAAAACTCCGAACATTTATTGTTCGGATTGCTGAATAAGGTCCTGTTCTTTTGGATTTATAGAACTTATTTTAAGTACAGTTCAGTTCAGTTAAGTTCAGCAACATTCAGTTTAGTTCAGTTCAGTTCAGTTCAACAACGTTCAGTTTAGCAACATTCAGTTCAGTTCAGTTCAGCAACGTTCAGTTCAATTTTCAGTAGCATTTAATTTAGTTCATTTCAGTAATATTCACTTCAGTTCAGTTCAATTCATCAACGGTTCAGGTTAATAAATTACAAATAAATATTTATTTTATTTAAATATAATATGTTAATATTTAATATAATTTTAATGTAAGTAAATATTATTACCAATATACGTTACAATGATCTACCAACTTAATAATTTGTACTATATATATTTGGATTTAATATACAAAAATTTCCGATTTTGCTTATGTATTGTAATATGAAATTCAAAAATCTTGTAACAGTGCTATGTAGTATTATGAGCAAATTAGCATCAATTAAATAAATTTAAAAATCTTATAATAGTCAGTTATATAATATTAGAAGCAAATTAGCATCAATTAAAAAAATTCAAAAATCTCGTAAAAGAAATTAAAATTAGCAAATTATGAGCAAATTCAAAAACTCATTAATACCATCATCTCATTTTATTTTTCTAATCATCTTCTTCCATATGATCCATGATCTCATCATTTTGTTCAGCTTAATCATCATTATTGTCATCCTCCTCTCCCTGCAATTCCCAAATTTGGTGTGCTGTAGGATTTCGTACTGCAAACATGACGTTTTTACGATCTATATTAAACATATCTGAATCTACCATTCCATTAACATTGAGACCATGATGTATAATCGGTATCTCAAACGTGCACAATCTTGTTATTATTAATTATTATTATTATATTTTTAATTTTTTTACTATAGTTATTATTAAAAACTAATATTATTATTATTTATTCAATTCAGTTTCAATATTTATTTTTCAGTTTTAGCAAAATTCAGTTCAGTTCAGTTCCGCAACATTCAGTTCAGTTCAGCAACATTTAGTTCAGTTCAGTTCAACATCGTTCAGTTCAGTTCAGTTCAGATTTTTTCAGTGCAAAAGAACGGGGCCTAAGAGTACTCCTAAATAGTCTTTCATTACCTTATAAACTTGAAACCTATTCAGGTGAGAGAATCACCTTCTTTCCATATATATGTCAAGGTTCACACCACTACGATTTAATACAAGTGTTACAATTTATTTCCGGAGCTCGATAACGTGGTACTTCAAGCCAATAAATGGTTGGCATGTGTCACATTAACCAATAAGATTTTGACAAAGTGTAATTAATTAAAATGTATTTTTTTAATTAATTATTTATATAAAATTCTAGATCCAAAAATAAAAACCTTAGACCGTAGAAAATAAACCCTAGATCCTAAATGATGAACCCTAGATACTAACTGATACAACGTGTTATCGAATTATTGGTCTGGAGTACCACATCACCCATTCTCCAGAAGTATTCTAAAATTCTCTTCTTTCCCTTGCATTTTTCTCTCAAAATTTATTACTAATTTAGATATCGGAGAAGAATAGCCAATAGAAGACCTTGAGCCTAACTCTTTATGTTTCATAGGTTGAAAAAGGAACTTCAGTTGGTCAAACTTGAGTTGATCGTGTGTTGACTGGTAATAGAAGGTAATAGAGACTTAGTTGAGAAGTGTGTTGTGTAATACCTACGTGCTTTTTAGGGCAAGTGTACCCATCGCTCAAGTAATAAAGTGAGTATTTTAGACTCGGATTATCGTACCCAAGGGATCGGGCTAAGCTAACGTTACTAACTTTCAGTCTCAAAGATCTAATAAAGTCACAAGATTGAGTTTTTGATGGTTAAAACTAAAAATCTACAACAGGGTAATATAACAACAATATTTAAAGGCACACAGGCTACAAGTGGTCGGATCTGGATCATAGGCTACTGGATCTGGGTTTCTGGTAACAGCAAAGACTAATCTAACAGTAAAGGTTTGGCCTTTCCCACAAATATCTCTTCCTAGCTCGTTTCCAAGCCTAGGAGTTGACAACTTAGTAGATCTAGACCAAATAACTTTGCTAGAATATTGATCGATCATTTCTAAGGAGTGTGTTGTCTTAGCATTTTACTAAGAAGTTTCCTTAAATAGTAAATAACCAACATAAAAATATAGCAAGATTTCTCTAGACCACAAAAGCATGCATCTTTAGATCTAATCCGTATAGTAAACCACAAGATAGCTCATTTCTAAGCTTCACTAATGATTTTAGGAGGTTTGTTTGCAACCAATCCTCACCCGAAGCATAGATCTAAGAAAACCAAAGCTAGAATAATATTACCATAAGTAGAAACCTTTCCCAAAGCCACGATCCGTCACCTTTCACTCGCGGCCCATGCTAAGAGACTACTCACTCATGGAAAAAGAGTGAATAAACTCCATGGAAATGTAAAGAACAAAGCTTGAAAACATTAATCTAAAGGAAGAAGAAGAAGGATTCGGATCCCAAGTTGTAAAAACAATATTGAAAGACTCAAAGTAAATTACTATAAATGGAAAATAGTAATAAGAAAGTTGTTGCAACTCAAAAGTAAACTAACATAAAAAATAGAGCATAAAAGGTGTTAAGTGTATATTGAAAAGCACACCAAAAGCAAAAGAAAACATTGCCTTTTATAGGGAGACAAGAGATGCAACCCTAAAAAGGCAAAAGACTAAAATGACCTTAAAAGTTTAGGTCACACTACCCTTAAAACTGAAATTCAAATTATCCAAATTGTTGATAAAATTAACAGAATTGCCACTAGGGCTAGGTGGCATTCCACCCCTTCAATACTTCTTGCACAGCCTCCTTCGCTTCACGGCCGCAGCCTGCATCAAACACTGTCTGGATCACAGCCTTTGCGCTTCTGCAGTCCGAAAGCAGTCTACACAGCTCCAATTCGCCTACAAGGCCTCCGATGCCTAGATTCACCTTTTGTTTGCAATATTAAGCGAAATCTGCACTAAACCTTTATGAGAAAGACTTTCAAGAATATAAACATGCAAGAATAGAAGCTAAAAAGAGTGGAAAACTACGTAAATATTAGGCCTATCAAGAAGTCACGTATATTTTAAAAATGACTTTGGGACAAAATTTTGTTTAGATACTACTGTAAAAAAGTGAGTATAATTTGGATAAAGCTGATATAATTTACCCTAAGGATTAAACATCTATTTGCCCCCTGTGGTATCCAAAATTTTAGCTTTTGCCCCCTATGGTATCCAATTTTGTCATTTTTGCCCCATGGATGTAAATTAGATACCTTCTATTACATAATGTCATTTCAAATTGTAAATTTAGCAAATTTGATGGCATGAATCTATGAAAATATGATAATTGAACTGATCGAGAAACTAAATTTTTCCATTTTTCATCCATCAAGAGGCAAATGTCACCAAATTGGATATCACCAGGGGCAAATGTCACCAAATTATACCACAAAGGGCAAAAAATAAAATTTTAAATACCACAAGAGGCAATTAAGTGTTTAATCCTTTACCCTAACAGATAAGGATAGGACTTGTATGAAATGTCACTGGTAGGTTGAAGGCTATAAAGCTCTCGAACCAAAACACATCGAGTAACTCATAAACCTACCAATTATCAATAACTATAATCAAATTCAAATATAACAGAATTATTTATATACTAATAATTACAATGATTGGCATAGTTTATAAGGTGACTGAATCATCAAGATGGAAGCTTGTAGAACTTAGAGAACGACATCTATTGGGCCTAGAATTCGAATTGTTTTGGGGAACAAATAGCTATATTTTTCTTAATTAAAGAGTACATTTTATAAGTTTGAAGATCATAGTATAAATTAAACCATGAAATGGAGGATCTTTATAAATAACATGAGAAGAAAGTTAATTATACAAGTTTGAAATCCTATGAACATGAACTTTTCTTATATAATAAAACATATATTTGTTTAACAAGCAGAAATTTAAAATGAAAAATAAAATTAAAAATTCAAACCAACAATAAAGTTTAATTATTTATTTCATTCTTTTTATCCAAGTCTCTCATGATCGATCATTCTTGGCTTCAAGTTTATGGTGCCTTCAAGTTAATACCCAATTTATCTGCACACGATCAAAAATTTCATTAGATGAATTTAACAAAAGTTCACAAATGAGTGTAACAAATGAAACCAGTACATCTGAAAATCATTAAAAATTATAGCAGTTTAAAAAAAAAATAGATATATGTAAATTTATGTGATATTCGAAACTCGTCAAGGTCCTTTATACGTATTTATTATTTAGTAAAAAAAAGGTTACCAGCTTGTTCTTTAGCGCCGCAATCACTATCACATTTTTGCTCGCAGAAAGAGTAACCATGGCCATCCTTCTCGCATTCGGACTCGCAAGTATCAAAGCAAGCCTTATACTTCTCTCTCATGGGTTTGGGTTCAGCAACACATAACTGCAATGTTGCAGCTACAATCATGCACATTACAAACAATGCTGCAACTTTCTTCTCCATTTTCTTAATTTTTGTCCTTCCTATGAATGATCTATGATGCCCCTTATATATTGGAAAATAAGATGTAAGAATGCCTATATTTAACCATCCACTCCATATCTTTTGGCAGAATTTACGGTTTGTATATTCTTCTTTTACCTAAGAATATAAACTTTTGTTGATTTTCTTCCCATACAAACAATAACCCAGATATCTATTTATAGAAAATCAAATGAATAGATTTTAATTTGCTACTAGACATTTCGATATTAAGTATTACCTAAAACTTGAGCTATTGACGTCTTAATTTTTAATATAACCAATTTTGTTTTTTGTTTTTTTTAAAGGTCAATTTTGTTTTTAAAAACATGAAATTAGTTTTATATATTTTATGATAGAATTGAAACTAATATCAAAATTAAATAAATTAAATAGATTTATGCATATATGAGGATAATTTTTCATTACGGATCACTTTGGTTTTATTAGATTGTAGGTGTAGTCGTTGTTTTTTCTAAGTAAAAGTAAAAGTAGGGGAGAACTAAGAACGGAGGACTCCAAATTAGGTCGGCACCCTCACGACACCGCTCGAAAGAAAGAGCCGAATATTATTAATATAAAGAGGAAAACCAGATTACAAAAGAAAATTAAAAGAAACAAAATGCTGTAAACGGTTCAATATCATCTAAGATATAAGAATTGCATAAATTAGGCGTCAAATTCCACCACGTAGTCTAGGGAGAAGTAACGCCAAATTTTGACAACATATCCGATATCATGTTTCCTTCATAGTATAAATGAGTGACCACATGACTCATTTCAGTGCAAGAGCGATGACAGACTAACCAATCATGACGAAGAGCCCAAAGAACATTGACAAAACGTGGCTTTAACAAATTTACAAGTATATAAAATTACACACCATCCAAACCTTCAACGAACCTTTTTCCCAAGCCAATTGAATTGCAAAAATCACCGCGTGTAATTCTAATATATGAATATGAGGAGAATGCACAAGCAGAACAACCGCGAGCAAAATCCCGAGATGTTCAGAACACACCATCGGCATCCCCTCCTTCTTGAGAATTTATTTACGTTGATCCGTCCGTGTTTACATTTAGCCAACTTGAAGGCCAAGAGGACCAAAAGACTCCAATTATATATATTCGGTGCCTAAGGAGGTCTATAGGTGTAGTTGTTAATCGTTGGTTGTTGCAGTAAACTCTTGCTAATTGAATATATTAATTATATGTTTTTGATGGTCAAGTTAAACTCTGTTTGGACTTAGCAGCAACAAAGATTATTAAAAGGCAGCAATCATAGGCTCATGTTACTGATCTATAATTGCATTTGATAGTCTGTCTGATTAGTTTAGTCATTTTATTTTTGGAAGCTTAGATATTGAAGAAATTAACTTCATTGTACACCCTCGAATTTTGCATTTCGTTGTGAATTTTCATTTCGTAACATGACGTTTTGTCGACACCATGAAGGTTTACGGGCACTCAGAACAAATTGATGTCACAAAACAATAATAGTAGAAAAGGAAACAAATGGAACAGAATAGATGTATTCATATAGAGGGGCCACATTTAGTAGAATTTGAAAACCATGCTTGCTATAAATAGTAGCAGGGACATTGGTGGGGAACTGAGAGGTGGCACTGATGCAGATGGGTTAAGCACCGGTCTACTCCCTCCCGTTAGCTCGGGCGGGGAAGCTGGTTCCAACGTGGTTCCGAGTTCCGGTGCTGGAGCTACTGCTACAGCTTTGGAAGCTGTCATACAGAAACATAAGAGATAAATTTGAGGTCAGTTTCAGACACTAGTTTTATGATATACGCAGTTTTATTTGAATCGTGAGAACATATTACCTCGTGGACTTAGAGGAGAAGCAGCTGGAGGTGGAAGAGTTGGTCCTAGCAATACAGGACCTGCAAAACATGAAATTTTAGTTTATTTCATCGAACAGTCTCACGTGTTGAGCATCAGAATCATAAACAGTAAAATTGTTGACCATACCTGGAGCTGGTAGAGGAGTACCCGAAGCTGCAATAATCAATTAACAGAGCGTTTAATTGTCTATAAAAATACACATGTAATAATAAAGAATACAAGTGGAGTTATTAAGATAATGTTGCACCTTTGCACTGTAATGGCACGCCGCTCATTCTGCAAGCTCTAGGAAGAGAAAGTGCTAAGGTACGATTAATCGGTAGCTGAACTGGGACATTGGCGGTTATTAGTAAACAAGCGCAATCTGTGCTAGTGCTCATCACTGATGCCAATGCATTGCAGCAGCTCCTAGTCGGTGATGTGCCATTGTTGCTACTACCGGTTATGAAGTTTATACACGGGGTAAAACTCGAGATCAACGAACTTGTGCATGGTGTGCTAATTTGCCCATTTACTGATACTAGAAGAATAGCTGATATTATTGTGAATAATTTGATAACTTTTGATATTTCCATGGGAAAAGTAGATACAAGAGTTGATAGAGATAAAGATACTAAATCCATTTATAGCGTGACAGGTTTCGACAAAATAATGGAAGAGCAAGAACTGGTAGATTTGAAGTTGATCTGGAGTTCAACTGCTATAACTAATTCTCACTGCTGAAGGACTCTTTTTGTTTAGTATTTTCAGTATTTGAGCTTCTGAGGACAGGTGTTCAGGTTAGGTTTATGTTAGGCATGCCTGCCAGCCATTAGCTATTAAGTATAGTTAGATATAATTTATTTTTTCAACACTTTAAATTTACTATTGTAGGACAAAAAGTATTCCATTATGTGCAACATCGGATATAGGGTTCAACGATAGGATGTATCAACACATTTAAAATATTTAGACGTCTTCAACCTAAAATTTAAAACTCGGTATAGATATTCAATTTAGTTTGTTTTGAGTTTCTTGACAACTAGTGGGTACTCAAACTCCCTTCAGAGTCGCTTCTTTTTTATCAAGTGGAAAATGTAAGTATTTTACATGGACAGTAGAAAGATGAAGCATAATAATAAAATGCAGGCTAATGAGATATAAATAGAATATTTAGTTATTAAACAACCCAGGTTTAGTTGAAAGTAGGTGATCAAAATAAAACCAAAACATTTTGTCTCTACCCACAAGCTTTCCTATATAGACCAAGTTCCATTGTATTCCATCTCACTCACTCAAACTCCAAATTCCAACCCAATATTTGACCTTAAACTTGTTGATCATTCTCACACTCAAACTTTTCATACTCCAAATGGCTTCAAACGGGATTCGGGTTGGCCTAGTCTTGGCAATCGTGGGCATGCTTTATAGCGGAGCAGTGGCTCAGTCAAGCTGCAACAGTGTACTAACAAGCTTGACATCATGTTTGAACTATGTTACAGGAAACTCATCAACTCCATCATCTACATGTTGCTCGCAGCTAGCCAACGTGGTCCAGTCGTCACCGCAATGTCTTTGCACACTGCTCAACAACAATGGTCCTTCTATCGGTATTACCATTAATCAAACGCTGGCTCTCTCGCTCCCTGGCGCTTGCAAAGTCCAAACTCCACCAATCAACCAGTGCAAAGGTAATTTTTATATTCTCTCAAGCCTATTATATTTGATGTTCTATAGAAATATACTCACTGATTGAGTTAAAACAGTTGCCACAGCTCCCACACCTTCAGCAGCTTCACCAACAGTTTCAGCAGCAACACCAGCCGCTTCTCCAACAGATTCATCCAATGAAACACCTGATGCTGCCATTACTCCTTCAGCCTCCAACACTCCTACTTCTTCAGGAAGTGGAGCAGGGTCAAAAACAGTCCCGACAACAACTGATGGAACTTCTGATGGAAGTATCATCGCAGCACCCCTTCCTTTCATGCTCTTGGCCTTTTTCGTTCTGTGATGTGGTTCAGCTGTCACCAACTTCTGAATTTGAACGTTGCAGAGAATGAATTTGTTGTGTGCTATATTTTTTGATTGTGAATGTGATTGGTTAGGCTATCTGATTTTTTTACTTGTTAATTTGTTGAAGAGGATCATCCTTCTCTTCTCAAGATTGTGATTGTTGTATCATTTGAATTGATTGCTTAATGATGAATGAGTACAGATTTTTAATTTTTTGCGTACTCTTAGTGGCAAGTATAATATGGAACCTTCGAATATTCTGGAGAAAATAATGACAAATGGCCTTTTGTAGCTCTTATTCATGCCAAACAACAAAAACGATAAATTTCCACGAATACACGAACAAGGATATTAGTACAGACAGGGGAACTTATAGATCCATTTTCAGTATTGTCCCAATTTCTATGTGAATTTGTAAATCTTTCTTTTAAACTTGCAACGATTCATCGTGAAGTCGATCAATTGAACACAGAGGAAGTGTTCAAATGTAAGAGACTTGAACCTTTATTAATCGATTAAAATAATTAAAGAATTGATTGTGAATGAACAAATGAAATTGAGAATCTGGTATTGGTCTAGCAATCCCGTCTTGCCTGGCGACGCAGAAGGTTTTTTACAATAACTTTTTGATACAAACCTTGTGAAATAATTTAACAGAATAGTATAATTTACATATATACATTTTCCATCTCCGCACATTTCAATTGCTGAATCTCCAAACTATCCATATCATAAAATTATTTTGGTCTCATGATCTAGTATCCTAAACTGACGGTCAGATTAGTTAAAGGATGTATATGTACTTATCAAGAAAATAGCAAAGACAAATTTGTAACTTATCACTATTTTAATTTTTACTTTATCACTATTTTATTTGGAATGTCTTAAATTATTAGACATCCTAATGGCCTGGGTGAAGATGTATAGCCTTAGAGAACACTTGATAGTTGCCACCCTTATGCTCATCTTAGAAAGGTTGTTTGTGTAGGTGTTCAATCGTAAACTCTAATCACCAGCTCTGCTTTTATATGTTAAGATCATACCATTATTAATTGGCTTAATATATCAAATGATTTTTTAACTTGTCTTAAAAAGTAGATCGACTCTCTAAACTTATTGGGTATCTCATTAGCTTCTTAAACTTACTAAAAAAGATCTATCTACCACTTAAATTTGTTTAAAATGATGTAATGGCCTCCCAAACTTATGTGAATTGACATATGTGTTTCTTAAAGTGATATAAAGTGATATGCTTTACAATTTCTCAAATCCATCATTGTTCTGTCTCGTGAACTTAACAAGCTAGTTATAGTAAATTTGTAGAGCTAGCAAGACATACTATAATTCATTCAGAGTGCCAATCTATTAAATTCAAGAGAGATTTTGATGTATTAATTATTATTAACTTGAAAACTTCACTATCAAACTAGTTATGCCTAAAATGGTTGAGCTTCTCATAATACATCCACCTAATATCTCCACATAACTAGAGTTGGCCATCCACATTTAACTAATTTCGGTACATTTAACTAATTGATTCTCCTCTCTTCACACTAAATCTTGCAACTATTAATTCCTAGATTCTACTTGTCACTTCTTATCAACTCCAAAAATAAATAAGAACATTCTTCTTCTTCTTTTGATCAACTTGAAAAAATCATCTCCATTCCTATCTCTTTCCTTGGATATATACTAAGCTCAATCAAAATGGGTTCAAAAGGGACTGAGTTAGCAATGGTTCTAGTTCTTGCAATGATGGTCTTCCATGGAGCAAAAGCTCAATCAGGATGCACCAGTGTTCTGATGAACTTATCCCCATGCCTAAACTATGTTACAGGAAACTCCTCAACTCCTTCATCTTCCTGCTGCTCACAGCTTGCCTCCATTGTTCAATCCCAGCCACAATGTCTCTGTGCACTACTCAACGGTGGCGGCTCGGGGTCGTCTTTGGGCATCAACATTAATCAAACCCTTGCTCTGTCTCTCCCTGGAGCTTGCAATGTCCAAACACCACCAGTCAGCCGCTGCAATGGTACTATACATGCATGTCTAGTTTCTTTTTTTTTTTTTTTTCAGCAGCAATATATATGAATGTAACAAATATCAAAATGAAGTAATATTTTATTAATCAACTAATGTTTGTTACAAATATATGAAATTGATTAGCTGCATCACCAGTGAGTCCTCCAGCAGATACTTCTGATGATACTCCTCAAACTCAAACTCCAACTACAAATACCACATCAACACCAACTTTTCCTAAAGGTAATTAATAATGAAATATTTATTTTGTTTTTGGTGTTTTTACATTTCTAATTAATGAATATTAGTGAATGCAGGAAGTGGGTCAAAGACTGTTCCAGCAACATCAGATGCAAGCATCACAGCCAAAGGATCAATGAAACTCCATATCACTTTATTTGTAATCTTTGTTGCTTCAAAATGTCATCAAATTGAGTGGTGGAATTTGATCTGTTTTAAAGGAACCTAAGTCTGATTTGTTGGCTGATGTACTGTTCTTGGTTTCTGATTCTTTTCTTTTTCAATTTTGTATTTTGTATCATGATATGCTTGATGAAAAATATATCAAATGACATTTTTTTTCAGTAGAACATAATGTTTTGCTGTTTTTAATCTTATTGTATAGGTTAAATAAGTTGTTAGGGAAAATGAATCGATACACGATGATAGATAGACCTTAAATAAAGAAAAAAAATTATTGAATGTTAGTTAGAAAATAGAGGATTGGATGATTGATATCCAGAATAAAGTAACCGACTAACTCAAGATAAAATACTTACGTGGTTCAGCTAATTTTACCTAATTCACGGTAGAGGAGATAATTTCATTATTGAAACTAATACAAATACAAAAGAATTTATGAAACCTCAAACCCACAAATATTCTTATGAATTTAACAAATTTTATATTCAATTTTTATACAAAAGGTAAATCTATAAGCGGAATTCATGTACCCTTTTCTATTTTAAAACTTTGTTTTACTAAGACTATGTTTGGATGTAGTGTATGATGGGTTAATAAAGTGAGGTTTATGGAAAGGTTTTCACGGTTTTGTATTCAACTTTTCCTAACACTCCAATTTGGAGTGTTGAGATTTAGAACAAAAAATCTCCCATAAAACTTTATTAATCCATACCCTCTCAAAAACCTTTCTTCCCAAACATATGTTAGTCTTTAAATCTTACTTTATTAACCTTCATCTATCCTCCTCCAAAATAGAGCCTAAAGAGTAGAGCCACATAAAAAAAATTGTGGTGAAGTGATTTAGTGGTGTTAGAACATCCACTATGGTGAATTTTTCCTTCTACTTTGACTGTTGAAGTAGATCAAAACCATTGCAAAGAATAAAAATATTTCTTTTCAAAAATAGTTTGCTCCCACATAAAGAACTTTGTCAATAAAACAAACACGAACTTCAAAAGAGATTTTTAAAGAGAAGAGTGTTAATGCACGAACGCCACATGCGCCTCATTTGGAGCGTGTGTTACACATGCCAAGTGGGATGCGTCAAGCCGTCTAAAATTATGCTCCTATAACGAGAAATTATTAGAGAGTCTTGGATCCCTACTAAAGTTAAATGACCTCCTATTGAATGTATGACATGTGTAGTAGAGACCCACAGATATGTTACACAAATCATACATTCAATGGGAGATCTTTAACTTTATGATGAGGACATCCAATTGATTGAAAATAGTGGTGTGATCTTAAGCCATGGGCATGACTTAAAAAAGTGAGAAATTGGACAAAGAGGCATGAGCATGGCTTGAAATGACAAGTCTTCTGTCATTTTCTCTCTTTGCTGCTGAGATTATGCAGAATATCCGAATCAGTCCCTCTTTTCCTTTGGTTAATTTCTGTTTGGTCCTTTCTCTTTTTTTTAAATGTATTTTAGACTTTTATGTTATCTTTTGTTGTCTTTTATGTTTTTAAGGGTGGGCATTTTTGTAAATTTATACTCCTATGGTTACAAGGAGTATAAATTCATCTCAATGTTTGTAATGTGAACTTTATCATCATCTATCAATCAAATTTATCTCTTGGAGATTTAGGGTTCTTCTCTTCCAATCAAAATTGGAGGATTTACATCTCCTTCAAGTTTTAGCTTGAGAATCATTTGCGGTTTCTTTTCATCTTTCAAGTTTTAGCTTGAGAATTTTTTCTTTGTTGGTTTAAGGTCAAAACCTTCGTTTCGATTTCTTCCCTCTCGACCCTCTTTGTATCACTTTACTTAAGGTTTAGGACCCCCTAATAATTTCTCTCTTGTAACACATTTTCTAAGCTCTTTACTGTTATGATAAGCTCTTTTCAAATTTTTAATCAATAAAATATTAATCGAATGGTGTCAATATTTAATAATCTGACGATAACAAAGTATATTAGAATGAGTTATCTAATAGGCTTAATGGACATGTAATCCCCTAAACTTGCATCTTTTGGTCATTTTAACCCCTCATCTTAAGGGACGTCCATTTTACCCCCTCAACTCTTCAAAAGTGGCACTATGTAACCCCTAAACTTGCATCTTTTGGTCATTTTACCCCCTCATCTTAAGGAACTTCCCTTTTACCCTTTCAACTTCAAAAATGGTATTATAATACGAGTTATATGATTTAGAGAAATGCAATAGGGAGCATATGTAATGGTTTACAATAATCAATTGTAATATTATGTCTATGTTTTTGTCCTTTTAATTACAAATGCTGACATGTCCAAATTTAAAGTGTTTTTAAGTTAATCAAAGGTGTTTTTGTCCATTTAATCACAAATGCTGATATGTCCAAATTCATTGACACGTGTCCTACGAAAATTTAACTACTGTAGCGCATGTTGTACTGTCTCTTTTTTTCCGTAGAGTAGAAATGTAGGGCACATAATACCACTTTTGGAGAATTGAGGTGGTAAAAGGGAAGTCCCTTAAAGTGATGGAGTAAAACGACCAAAATATGCAAGTTTAGAGATTACATAATACCACTTTTAAAGAGTTGAGGGGGTAAAAGGAATGTCTTTTAAGCTGAGGATGTAAAATGATCAAAAGATACAAATTTAGGAAGTTACATGTGCATAAAGCCTATCTAATAATTTCAAATATTATCGGAGTTGTCAGCGAGTTCACCTAATAGCGAGAACTAGCTAAATAGTAAACTCTAAAAGAAGAAGTGTCAATATTTGAGTGAAAGGTGCTCAACCCCAATGGAGCACATAGACCCTGCAAGAATTTCTCACATTACGGTCATCATGTGATACGTACGTGCCACGGTCCAATTGCCAAGGTGTAATGACCATTTGGGCCGTTTATAGCTAGAGCTTTCATGATTTGGAAAGTCCTATTTACTTTGTGGGCTCTGATGTAGGGCTTTAGGCCCATATTTCTCAATACTAAACTACATTTGCAAGTTCAGATAGTATTTCTTTTTTGATTTCAAATATATTTAGACAAAATAATTATCAGTGCGTTGTCGGTAATTTAAAATAATATGCTATGAGTATTGGTGGTGTTGAAGACATTTATCATATGAAATATGAATTAATAATTGATTATTAATAAATCTAAAAAAGAAGTTGGCTACCCATAAAGTTATAATTAGAGCTTCTTAGAAAGCCAAATTAAATTTGTTCAATTCAAACTTATGCTGTAAAATAATGAGTAGTTAGAAATAAAAAGGTCAGACAATATAAAACTTTTAAGAAAACATACAACTTATAATAAAGTCTCCAAGTAGTAAGGACAGTTGAGCTTCTTATATAATTGATACCCAAATTAGAAAAAGTTGGCCATCCAAAATATAACCAACACATCTCTTGCACTATAAATATCCACATTCTCAACTCATATCCAAAATACAAAAGCAAACAAAGAAAAAACAACAAAGAAAGTAAATATCTTTGACACATACATATAAGTACTACAATGAGTTCAAAAGGAATGGATGTTTTTCTTGTGGTTGTAGCAGTTACGATGATGATTTGCAGTGATAGAGTTAAAGCACAATCCGGGTGCAGCGGGGTATTGGTTGGACTAGCCCCATGCCTTAACTTTGTAACCGGGAATTCATCAACCCCATCTTCATCTTGCTGCTCCCAGCTTACTTCTGTTGTTCAAGCTCAACCTCAGTGTCTATGTGCACTGCTTAATGGTGGTGGATCATCGCTCGGGATCACCATCAACCAGACGTTAGCCCTTTCCCTTCCCGGAGCTTGTAATGTCCAGACTCCACCAATTAGCCGGTGCAATGGTATGAATATTTCTTCATTGCTTGATTTTATATGTATTTACATTAACTGAGCTTGCTATATATCTTAAAATGTTTGATATGATCAGCTGCCAATAATGGCCCGGCAACTTCTCCAATGAGTCCTCCCACTACTGATCCTACTGCTGATTCTCCTAGTTCTACTACAGATGTACCATCTGTACCAGGTATGATATTTAGAATAATTATGAGTTTTAACACTTTGCTAGCATGATCAATATATAATTAAGGTATAAAAAAAAAAAGAACTTTGCCATGTTTAAAATTGGCAAGTTCATTTTAGATAAATTGAAAATGAAAGTTATGATCTCAAGTGTTTATAATATATATTTTGATGATGATTGGATGGTTAATCTGTATATAATTATTAATACAGAAGGCACTTCGAAGACAGCCCCAACAGCAGGAGGAACATCAGATGCAAGCATTACCAAAATGCAACTTCACTCCACTCTTTTTATCATTTTCATTGCTTCAGCTGTTTCAAATTTCATGATGTGATTAATTCCTCAATTTTATCCTATAGTTACATTCTTGGATTGGATTAATTCTCTTCTCTGTAATCTTATTAATTAATATACAATAATAAACCTTACTTCTATTCTGATTTTGTTAAATTACTGCATATATTGTCAAGTATATAACAGTTTGTCAGACACTTCAATCTTGGTAGAAAAATGGGAGTTTATTCAATGAAACAGTTTTTATATTGTATTCAATAAATCAGTTTGAATGTCACAAATACAAAATAGTTAATTGAATAAACTTATAGACCAACATTAGTCTCTTCGTCTCATACCTCAGTGATGACATCATCGGTGAGACACAACATATGTTGAGTGTGTCTTTTCTTCCAAAATTGCCATCTCATTCGCGACTTTCTCTTGGACCTTCTTCAGTGGCGTCCAAAGAACTTGTTATTGGAACGAAGCTTGCATCTTGATCTGTCACAGATCGAAGTTGTTTCTTCTAGTAAATTTTTCTATCTTCACGTTTATAGAAGACATCTTTCTCTCCAGAAAACAAAATACGAATCAAAAAACTAAAAACTTTGATACCAATTTGGTATGTGGATTCAGTGAAAGATAAATAATTAAACAAGAACGAAAAATAGAACACGGATTTTACATGGTTCACCAACGTTGTGATGGCTAGTCCATCGGCAGAAGAATAATAGCTTTTTTTATAAATCATATTACAATTTATGGCTAAACATAACGATATATCTTTTTATGAGAGTACTGTATTCTAGGGAGCGGTTTAGAATTTTTCAAACATAATATAGTATTTATAACACTCAATTTAACCTAATCAAACTTGAACTCTAAGATAACCTTAATAGAAAGTCAATCTTAATTCAAATAGGGGAAAGATTTAAAGCATTACGACACCTCCAAAATGCATTTTTAAAGGGAACCCAAGATTAGCTGGTGAGGTTGTTTTGTGCATTTTCAAAAGAGGATGGTTATCACTATGGATATTGGTGGAATCAACAATGTCACTCTGAAAGGATCTAATTTGCACAAGATGAACCATCAGTGATTTAAATGGGATCGGAAGTCGACCAACCCACTAAAACAATCAAGTGAATGAGGGAATAAGGAAAGTGGTTGATGTTACCCATGCATGAGATATTCTAGAATATACCTGGTGTAAGGTGACGTGGTACATAAGTATTGATTTATATGAATTCAACCAATCAAATTTTTACACTGTTTAAATAATTAATAATATATTTTGTAGCTAATTATTTATATAAAATTCTAGATGACAAAATAAAAATTCCAGACCCTAGAAAATGAACCGAAGACCATAAATTATAAATCTTAAAACCTAAAAGTTATGACATGTCGCTAAATTACTGATCCCGTGTATGAATGACGTGGTATATCATGTGTATTTTAAAAATTCTCCTCAATGTAAAAAAGATACCTTATTAAAAAATTATTTTATACCTTTTATAATAAATCATGTGTTGTTCAATTCACGTGTAATTGTAGCGAACATATATTATGACAGTTATAGATAATTTTTAGTAAAGAATGGAAGATGTAACCGCAGTCCAAATCCGAACCGTCGTCATCCCTATTCATTGTAGGATCTTGACACACATGGTTATAATGTTTTATTTTATCTAAAAGAATATAATATATTTAATTGATTAAGGAAAAAAAAAAAAAAAGGATAAATATGAACAATTGGGTTGACAATGAAATGATTGGGGTCAAATGGCATTAGATTACCCACTAATCACGATATCAAATCAAACATCACAAAGAGACGGACTTTGCAAGTTTTCCTAAAATTATACCAAACTCGCCAATTTACGTATGCTTGCCATTCATAAATAAATTTTAGAATAATAATTTATTAGTTTCTGATTTTTATCACAATTTATTTTTTAGTGTTTATATTTTGAAAAACTCATTATAAAATTTTTATATTTCGTTATAATTAACTTTTTTGTCAGTCTATTTATTTTTTTCTAAATCTGTAAATTTTATATTTCGGCATAGATATACAGATTGACATGAAATAATAAAATCACAAAATCATTTTATATTGCAGTATGAATGTCTTAAAAATTAAAATATATTAGGTTTAAAATTTGAAAAATAGACAAAAATAATTAAAAGGTTTATTATGATAGATAAAAAAAATTCGTAGTGAATTTTTTAAAATATAAAAACCATAGTGAATTTGAACAAAAAAAAATCAGTTATTAATAAATCATTTGCCTTAAATTCTTCTACGGATCATAATAACCCAATTTCTTTATCCATAATTACCATTATTTGGAGTGCTAATCTAAGGCCGATGCAGTCCCTGGTTTCTACATTTGATTGGTCCAATTTCTTGGTGTTCATCATCATCCCTTCCTTTGTCGTTTCACTTAAAACGACATGCAGTGTGAAAGAAATGTAGAAATATGAAAAGAAAGCACGTGCAAAGAACGTGTCGACAAAGTATGGTTATCCGAAATAACAAAAATGCCATTGGAGTGGCAGAATATCCTAATGTGATTGCGTTATTCTGTTTTTAGGGTAAGCAAAGGAGGAGCATTACAAAGACTTTCTTTCATTCTTTAAAATTGTAGTAATGTAATACCCTAAACAATAACATTTCCCAATTCTATTTTACTGTTTCTTTAGCTCTCTTTCTTATTGCAGCAACTTTTCTTTCCCCCAAAACATCCATCATCAGGTATCATAACCCTTCATTATTTTTTCTGAAAAATGTTCTCTTTTGGGATTATTTCTTTCAATTTTGAATCTTTTTATGATAATGTTTGATACCCATTATTTCTTTTTGCTTAATTCCAAGTGGGTTTTGTGTTTCAAGTGGGAATTTGTGTTCTTGGTGTTTGTGTTGTTTGTCTTTGGGGTTTCAGTCTTGTTTATCCAGGGTTTATATTGTTATTCTTTAGATGTTTGATACTCATTATTTCTCTTCTTGGTGTTTTATATTGAATTAGATTTGTGGTTTTGCATGTTGCATTATACCTCTCACCAAATTTGTTATCTCAAGAGAATCACTTCTTTCGAAATTTACGCTTTGAATTTTGTGATCACGTGTTTGTGTTTGTGTTTGTGGTTGCTAATGAATCTTCTTAAGAGTTAATTGCAAATGGGAACTATAGATTGTGTTATTTCTCACGGTGTAGATGCTATTAGTTAAAAATAAAATAAAAATGAGAGGCTTTATATGATTTGAGCTTCTGTTTTTACAACTTAGCACATGTGTTTCCCTCGCTGTATCGGCCTGTTGTTTCCGGCAATTAAAGATGCATACCTGCTTTTAGTTGATTTTTATAGATGTTATATGGTATTCAGCTTGAACTTGAAAATCTGTCTCAGTGGAATAGATGATGTTTAGGGCTTACACTAGAAATTTAATGTCATGTTATATATTAAATTGTTGAACTTCTATTAATTAGTTCAAACACGATATGAGAATTTGGAACTCCGTATTGCTTGGATTTAAGTTCCCATTGTATAGTTTAATTGTGATTGGTAGATTGCCTACAATATGTTTAACTTACTACTAGTGTCCGGGTTAAGTGGGTTTGAAATCTGGATGATTCATAATACTCAAGGACTCCAAAAGAGAAATACAATTCCTGGTTATGATTTTGCCCGCTTCTTTCTTACCTGTTCTTCATTTCCATAATATGTGTGCATAGTAAAAGAAAGTATAAGTTGTTTTTCATTTCCTTTTAACTTGCAATAAGAACCGTTTTTCAATAGTATGTATGCGTTGCATATTGGCATCTTGCTATGGGATGTGGTGTCTCTAAGATAGGTATTATCTGAAATTACTGAGCTTGGCAGAGTTAGAGAAGCAACATCCCTAGAAACTTCCGAATTGACTATGTTCTGTCAAGAATTGAGCACAAGTTTTACATCTTATTAAACATTATTGTTCCCTATTCTTATTGAAACTAACTGCAATTTTGATGTTTGTTGATCCCTTCTAGTGTTAGTCACTCATCTGGTAGCTCTCTCTTGTATTTGGTAGATTCCGATGGCAAAAATGACAAGCTATTTCAACATTTGATATACATTGTTGTATTTATGAAACAGTTTTAGGTGCAACTCTTATGACGGTGTTATCATGTCATGTTTTGAAACATTATATGAGCTGGTAGATTTTTATGCTCTAAATAGTATAAGGATCTTTGTTTCTTTTCTGTCCAGATTACTTTGGTAGGTGAATAATACATTTGAATATCAATTGAATTTGTTGTTCTTGGGATTCAGCTATTGAAATGCTAGCAGGTACGGATGTATTAAGGGATATAAAAGAATATATCATTTGTTTGAGGCTGATTTCAGTATGCTACATCCAAATGCTGTTAACAAAGCTATACAACTAAACTAATCATTGTTATTATATTGAATTGTCATATGAATTTATATAGAGTTATTACTAAATACTGACTAATAGTTAAGTGTCGATTTGACATCAACAAAGAAGCTGATCCTGTGTTATATAACAAATAAAATTGACTCCCAAAATAAGTGAAACATAGTCTTAACTTCAAAATGATAAAATGATTTTTTGTCTTGTTATAATGGATCGTTATTAGGTGTCAGTTGTCCATAGCCTTTCAGATTTTGCTGTATTATTATTAATCTTCATTAACTGATTGAGTTGTGATTGAGTTGTCAATATTGTAGTTCAAAAACCTTTACTCTGACGATCTCAGATGTAGTTATTGATTTTTATTTCACTGTAAAATTGATGAAGTTGGGGTTCACAATACCCCTTGGATATTGGCATTTGGTTATCTAGCCTATAGGATTCAGTTAGTATTTCCTAGCTGCATTTTAGCAATGAAAAGGATTAATCTCGAGATAGATAAGAATTATAATTTTGTAGTATTATGATATTATCAATGCTGTGAAAGAAAATAGTAATTGCAGTTTGCCTTTGTGAAAACTATTTGCCAAATCGAGGCAAGACTTGGAGATTTTCGACAGAAACTTTGATGCCTCTGATGCTTACATGATGTGGATGAAAATATATTTTATATTTGATATTTTTAGCTGCTTGTGCATTACCAAATGAAACGATTCAAAAGCATTAATATTCTAAATTTTGGTTGCTGAGCTGTTCCATTCATCCCTCTCTTCTCTCATTGTTGCTACTAGTTACGAAAAATACATGACTTGGATTTGTTGTATAATTCAATTTGTCTTGAAGCTTTGTAAAATTGAAAGGCTGATTACAGATTAACCAATTGAAGGTCTTGCAGATTCCAGTATAACAATAAATTCATCTGTGGATATTCGTTGGACACAAGGTGACACAGAAATTAGTATGACTGAGCTGATTGAAGGTCTTCCTGACGCCATTGCTATCAGGTGTATTGCACGTGTTCCCTTCTACCTCCATCCCAAGTTAGAGCTTGTTGCTCGTTCATGGCAGGCTGCCATACGCAGTTCCGAGCTATTTAAAGCCCGGCAGGAAGTTGATGCAGCAGAAGATCTACTATGCGTGTGTGCGTTTGATCCTGAGAATTTTTGGCAGCTATATGACCCTCGTCGGGATCTTTGGATTACTCTTCCTGTTCTTCCATCCAAAATCAGGCACCTTGCGCACTTTGGTTCTGTGTCCACTTCTGGAAAACTCTTCGTGCTTGGTGGCGGTAGTGATGCTGTAGACCCACAGACGGGTGACCAGGATGGAAACTTTGCAACCAATGAAGTCTGGTCATATGACCCTGTGAAACGACAGTGGTCCCCATGTGCGTCCATGCTTGTACCCCGTGCCATGTTTGCTTGCGGTATTATGAAAGGAAAGATAGTTGTTGCCGGTGGTTTCACCAGCTGCCGAAAATCAATATCTCAAGCAGAAATGTACGATCCAGATAAAGATGTCTGGATTCCTATACCTGATCTCCCGCGTTCTCATAATTCAGCATGCTCTGGAGTAGTTATTGGAGGAAAGTTGCATGTGTTGCACAAGGGGTTATCAACAGTGCAAGTACTGGAAAATGCGAGTTCTGGATGGTCAGTGGAGGACTACGGTTGGCTCCAAGGTCCAATGGCAGTTGTAAATGGAGTTCTTTACGTGATGAGCCACGGACTGATTTGCAGGCAGGAGGGAAAGATGAGGAAGGTTGTGATTTCAGCATCTGAATTCCGCAGAAGGATTGGATTTGCTATGACGGGTCTTAGAGACGAGATATATGTGATTGGAGGGGTTATCGGCCCTGACAGGTTGAATTGGGAGATCAACCCAGTGTCTGATGTTGATATCTTGGCAGTTGCAGGTGAAAGACCAACATGGCGACAGGGAGCTCCGATGAGTCGGTGCCGGGGTACGATTCGTGGATGTACACAGCTGAGAATATAGATCGCCATTAGAGTTGTGTGTTGCTTTTGTGTTGGAAATGGCATTGATTTCCCCTCCTTACGGAAACAAGGAGGCGATGTAATTTTTTTCGCTGGTGCTTCCATTGTTTGTTTGTGAGCCATACTACATGGCCCTTCTGTTGATTACCAGGGGTTCACTGAAGTTGTAGAAGCTGTTTAGCAGAAGAGGATGAGGGAAGCTTTTCACTTTTGCTGTTTCTTGTATTTGGACTAAGCAAATTATTTGCCAACCGATTTCTTTTCATTCTTTCTGGCCCTCAATACTATCTGATGTAGCTGCAAATCAAGTTGTTTAGGTTACCAATTGTTTATCATCTAACATATCAAGTAAAGAATTAGTTAATACATTGTTGTGACTTGTTGGTTTGCTTCTATTATATGAGGTTGCAATGCTGTTTTTGATATCCATCAATTGCAATCTTTGAGTAGTCTCTTTCTAGCATCAAAGATGAGTCCCACACCAGGAGATGGATTGCTGAAGGATGTTATCACATACTCTTCGGGATGGTATAGATCTTTGGGTTAAATGTATCGTTCTTGTTGGTTCTCTCAAAATGGTCACTCAATTTTAATTCGTCTCAACAAAGCCACTCAAAAGATTTGACTTAAAATGATCGCTCAACTTTAATTCGTCTTGTCTTAGTTAAAACTCACTTCATCAACTTAAAAACGCATAATATATCTTTAGCCTCTCAAACTCGTTCATTTTTTTTTCATTTAAAAAAAATTCCACTCGACCCCCTCAATTACAAGTTGAGAAGGATTAGATAAAATGAATTTGAGATTGTTGGTTGAATTTTTTAGCTTTATGTTGTTTTGGTTTTTGTTATGTTTTGTTAACATTTGTTACTGTGAATAAATATTTTTGTAGTCCAAAAATAGTCAAACGAAAAGCAGTCACTTTAAACCCTAAATTAAACCCTACCTCTCAGGAAATAGCAGAAGAAGATGGAGGAAGAAACTCAAAATGAAGGTGGAGAAAACACCAGAGACATTGAGGTTGCTCCTGCCCTAATCACCGTTCATCCCTCCCAAAATTCCGTCGCCCTCGCCGTCGGATCTCACCTTCGCGTCTTCGATCTGCGGTATGCTGCTGTACTATTAGCTGATTATCAATTTAAATTCTGACTTCAATAACGCATTGTTCTTAATTTCAGAGGGGGTTGTGGAATAACGTTGCTGGATGATTCTGCTGAGCCTTTTCATAAGGATTCTATACGAGCCATTCGATATAGTAAAAGCGGGAAGCTTCTTGTATCTGCTGGTGATGATAAACTTGTCAAGGTTTGGTTTACTGATTCCTGTCGCTGCGTTGCTTCTGTGTGAGTGTTCTCTAATTTCAACTTCCTTTCGCTTTTTTGTGTGTTTACGCATTTGGCATTACTTCAGCGAAATCGCATTCTGTTACAAGTTCAATTAGATATCTTATCATGTTTGCATCCACGCATCCCCTATACTATATCTGCATTGTTATGGAGGATTGTTAGGTTTTCATTTTTCAAAAAGCTCGATAGTTAGGAGCATAGTTTCAAAAGGCGACGCCTTTTCTCGCCTCAGGCTAAGCTGCCACCGCCTTCCTGTCTGGGCGGGTCGCCTTTTGACTTCCACTTGAAGTCCAGGCATTTTAACTCTCCCACACGGATCTCTCTGCTTTCAACCTCTCATCCACACTAATTCTAAGGTTGAAAAAGTGGAAGATTTGATGATGTTGATCTTGATGAGGATTGGAGGCATCTGTTGTCTGCTATTTTCGGTGTTGTTTGAACTTTCTGTTTGTTGCTTCACATGCAAAATGTGACTGCCTTCCTCTCGCCTCGCCTCGAGGCGATTTTTCACCCTTATCGACTTGACTAGCCGTTCACAACTATGGTTAGGAGCAGAGATGTTAACCTGGTTAAACTTTAGTAATGTATGTTTCTTAAATGGATTATTAAGTCCATTTTAACATTCCTTCATTCCATGAATTCTGTTTTATAAGATATATCGCGGCAATCCATTCATCTAGGGGATGCAAATTTTTGCTCATAATCTTGAAAAACAATTTTCCTTGAAATATATCTGATGCTCTGGTAATAAATGCAACAGGTGCTCGGAAAAAAGAGTGACTGCAGTGGCAATAAGCAATGATGACCTGTATGTTTGTTTTGCTGATAAATTTGGAGTAGTTTGGGTTGTGGATCTTGATGAGCTTGATGGACAGAAATCTTTAGTTAATAAAAAGGCGGCACCTTTGCTTGCACATTACTGCAGCATCATCACAAGCTTGGTATATAACTTTTGACGGTCTTTCTTCTAATTTGGATTCTATTGCCTGTTTTGACCCTTTAGGTAATGGGCAAAGAAGCCTGCCCAATTATGTGATTTCACAATCCTGAAGTAATATGTAATTTCTGTAGGAATTTTCACCAGATGGACAGTTTATCCTTAGTGCAGATCGAGATTTTAAGATCCGAGTAGGTTCACTTTCTGCTTGGAATCAACTTATATACAATAACTAGCTCACTTTCGTACTAGTTTACATTGTATTGTTCTCATGGCAGGTTACTGTGTTTCCAAAGAAGCCTTTAGATGGAGCTCATGAGATACAAAGTTTTTGCCTTGGACATACAGAGTGAGTTGTGTTTTCTTAATTTTATGTCTTCCTTCCATTGTTCTTGTAACGACGTGTATCCTTCCTTTAAGAGGACAAGAAGAAAAAATAATGATGTTGCAACTTGGAATTAAGAATTTGTTTGAGGAGTTGCTTCATCGCTACAACATTATGTGTTATCTTTTACTTTATACATTCCCTGTACTTGGTAAAATGAATCTGTTATTTTCATGTCCATATTCACAGATTTGTTTCCTGTCTTGCTTTCATTTGCAATGTGGATTACCCGCAAGGATTTCTTGTTTCGGGCAGTGGTGATTCTACAGTGAGTATTGACGAGACAACGACTTAAATCAGATGGCTTTTACTTGAAATTTCAATAATAGTGGGTTAATATCTGATTGGTGCTAACTTTGTAGGTTCGCTTGTGGGATATTACCTCTGGATCTCTTCTTGATACCTGTGAAGTTGGTGCTAGGGTATGGTTTATAACTTTTTCCCAGAGGTTGCTTAAAGTCTCTTAACATGTGCATGTTTTCTAAAATACCAGGGTTTGCTTTGGTTGATAAATTAAGTCCAATGTGGAAATAAATCTTGAAATCACCGGATTTATTAACTTGATATTCAATATTGGAGTATGAGGTTTCACATTTCACTAGTTAAATGATTTGACCAGTTTGTATCCCATGGAAGAAAAGATAACTGTAGTACTTTGGGGACTTAGAAACTAGGTCCGTCAGTAGTTTAGCATATTCTGATCTCTAGTTCTCCTTGTTTTATTTTCATTTAATGAAGGCAGAACTTGTAGAGTCTAGTGGAAGTGATGAGGCCTTTTCTACTGTGATTGATCTATGCACAATTGCTGGTGGTAGTCTCATTGCAGTTGCCATTCAAAGGTAAGCATTTAAGCAATCTGCATGACTGTTCTTTATTACATGGATCGAAATATTCCTCTTTTTATTCCATTGATTTATATTTCTTGCATATTGTTTGTTAGCTTGCAAGGAATAATGCTGTTGTCATGTGACCTTTCTTCAAAAACTCTCGATGTCATCAAGGTGAGCAATGTAACTACTTAATCAAAATGTTTAATAGATGTCGTGCTGGAATTTCTAGGTCACCTATATCCAGTTGGTGGGTTTATTGATAGTTCAGCCTCTCAGTTCTTTTTCCATCTAACCAGCCAAAGAAATTTCAATTGTAAATACATACTCGCTCTGAGTTGCTTAAAATTGAATTTATGCACACTACTATGAATTAGTAGAGCTTTTTTTTTTATGACTTGATCTGAAAATCAAATTCTTAACTATAGATGTATAAAGCATGCCGCAGATAACTTAGGTCCTTTGACTCTTATAGGTGGCTCCTATCATGGGAGAGAGCTTTATTCCGACAAGCTTAGGCATTAGCTCAGAGTTACTATGGATGGTAACTGGTGTATCTAAATTGCAAGGTTCTGGTAATAACTCATTGGCTCGAGTAAGGGTTCTTTCCGGTGTAAAGAAAAGCAATCTGGATTCCTCTGATGCGGAGCTGACTGTGTTGGGAGATGATCAAGTACCAGGGGGAGAGAAACTACTGGAGCAGTTACAGGGAAAGGTTTCGATTGAGGAAAAGTTTTTTGTAGCTGCTGCTGAAGCTGTGAAAACAGCAATGTGCAAATTGTTAATCAAGAAACACTACCCGTCAGAGAATAGAGAGTTTAGAAAGAGAACTAGAAATGATAAGAAAGTCAAACAATAACTAAGTCAGATCACTCTTCTCTTAGTTCAGCAGATTCTTGGAATCAGGTAATTTCAACTTAATTTCATATTTGTAAAACTGTTGTTGTCATACTAATATTAGTAAACATTGCAGCAGATAGATAAAAAAAAATGGTAGTTTTCATGCGTGGGAAGGAAATGGACTTCGTTTTCCAAATTTGGTCGTTTTGGTGTTTACTTTTTGCTTTTTCATTTCAAATATTAAAATAGAAGTGTTTGATTAGAATTGAAATACATTAGCTGATATCTAAGGTTTATTAGCAACAGCAAACAAAATAGGTGATGAATTTGAAAGTTCTCAAACTTATTTGGTTTATTAAGATAAATATCGGCTCATCTTTTTTTTACTAGATCTGATATAAGATGTTGCATCCTCCTATAGAGGGAAAATTATTAAGAAATTTGGATCCTCAACTGAAGTTAAAAGGACCCATATTGAATGTTTAAGGAACCGGATCTCTTAATAAATTTTTATGTCATCGAGAGTTTATAAAACCCGTACAATGAATTAAAGGAGAAAAGAGAACGTGGAGTCCTCCAAACCCATTTATCCATCTAGTATTAGACGACAAGAAGCTAAATCCTCCATCCATTCTCTTCATATCTTATTAAAGAAACCAAAGCTTTAAAAGGAGAGCTAGCTCTCTTTAAGTCAAATCTACAAATTATATCATTATTTGTACATTAATGCAAGTGAAATTATATCTCCGTTGAATATTGACAATTATAACGCAATGAAAAAGACTTATCACTTTGTCCATTAACAAAGAATGGGGCCATCTATTTCTGTGAAAAAGGACAAATAAATATCTTGGCTACCCATTAAAATTAGGGTACGTGGCACTACAAATTATAAGTTATCCAATTCTCAAGCTGCAATGATTGTGTATGCCTGCAGGAATAGAGAAAAGAAACTACTTTAATGTTGAGTTGATATTAGTTACATTAGTAGCTTCATGACTCGAGAGTAATGTCAAGACAATTTTCGTAGGAAAAAAAAAAGACGAAACACTTTAGAGATGATTATGTCTATCCATTAAACATGTGTATCCTAGCAAAGTTTAGGAACCGAATTTTATGCTTTTTAAAGTGTTCTACTTTACATTTTGTTGGCCATTAATTTTTGTAAGCTTACTTATTTTGCAAGGGAATATAAATAAATTTTAAGATAAGATGTTATGAATAAAGTTATGTTCTTTATGATGACTTAATTGAACTAAGCTGAACTTGAATACTATAGGACTGGACTGAAATAAATTATTGATAAAGTATAAAGAAGATAGTCTAAGATCCATTTTATTAAATTTGTATATATTGATAAATAAATATTTTATATTAAAACACCAATGGTGTTCTCTAAATTGGAAGTGATGTAGCTAACAAGAAATTATAGTGTAAACATATCTCTAACTTTTTACCAAACTAATTTTACTTTTAAAGTTTAATAATGTCTAATATTATTGATAACGTTAGCAACTAGGACCAAGTTTACCTCTACTAGCGATATTTTTGAATTAATGTTAATTTAAATCTTATACGTGTGGTTTGGATACGAGCGTTTTATTAAAGTTAATTTTCAAATAACATGAACTGTTATGATTGTGAAAAAAATGTGTGTAACTAGACTTCTAAACGAATAATTGGCGAAGAATGCAAGGATTGAAAAATTCTCTCTTTATTCTCTAGTGCTGCTATAAATGTTTTACTAGAGATTTAAGGCAATGAAAGAGTAAAATGCGAAAATTCACGTCGATTTTGAGAGAGAAATTTATTAAATTTGTGAGATGATTATAATTATTTAACCTAGAAACAGAAATTTATTAAATTTGTGAGATGATTATAATTATTTAACCTAGAAACAGACAATTATAACCATTAACCACAACTAGCCTTATTCAAAGCAGTAAACTTAATTGCAAAACTAATTCTTCTGATATGAAGTAATAATAGAATTGATTTCTTCTTCTTCTTCTTCTTTTTCTTTTTCTTTTGAAAGCAACTGAATTGAAATAATTAATAAAATGGAATTGGGTTTCAATTAATAGAATTGAAATAACAGTAATGGTAATGAAAATGACAAATGAAAACAACAAATTTGTAACCGCTAAATGACTAATTTGACGTGTCTGAATTAGAAATCGGCTTGAATTCCACAAGCAAACAAACGAAGTGATCGAACGGTTGAAAGCATAGTTGAGTGTTAATTTTGGCAGCAACATGTTTTTAATCTTCAAATAAATCTAAAACTCGCTTAATACTGCATCGTTTTGGGACTGCAAATGCTTCATCGACACATTAGATGTCTAGTATAGAAGCTCCCACGTTTTGCCAAAAACCTCAAGTTTTTGAGTCCCCAAAATTAGTTCAAGTGGAATTGGTGCTGCTACAAATTAGAAAACCAAAAGACTACTTCTTTTTCTATTTGTATTTTTTTTCCTTTCTTTTTTATTGTTTTTCTGATTATCTTTTTACTTTTGTTTGAGTTTTATTCACTTATCTACCATCATGAGATTTGAATCCATGACCTCATACTCCTCAATGAAATGTAATAACCACTACTACATTATTTGGTGGGTTTGTCTATTACTATATATAAAAGTATTTTTTGCCGGATCATTTATAAGAATAAACTGTAGATCATATGACAAAATTTTATATAAATACAATTAAAATATATATAGCATACTATCTACAATATAATACAGGAATTTCATCAAAAAAAAATAAAACTAATATAGGAATACACATAAATTGACTTTAATATGAGTTTATATTATTTGACCATATATAAGTCACTAAAGTTATTTAAAAATGTCATTTTAGTTCCTCAACTTTGAGAACGACCTGTTAGATCCTTCAACTATCAAAATGTGACCTATTAAGTTCCTCCACTATCAAAATGTGGACCTATTGAGTTCTTAGTCGATGACGTGAGACTGAGTTGGCAATGTGAAAATTATTAATTTTAATGTCAATTCAGTGTCACGTCATCAAATAAGAATTCAATAGGTCCACATTTTGATATTTCAAGGACCCAATAGGTCATTCTTAAAGTTGAGGGACTAAAATAACTTCTTTGACTAACTTTAAAGATCTACTTATGATTTAAGTCTATTATTAGAGATTAGAGAAACACCTTCACGCAATTATTATTATCTAAAAAAACCAGTTGCATACTTTGAGACGAAAGCTAGACAAAGACATAAATTAGACGACAGAGAAAAGTAGTATATAGCTGGGTTAGACAGGAATGAATCTGTGATGTGGGTTCGAATTTATTCTTCAAATAAATAATTAATGATCATGATCAACAACCTTTAATTTTATTTAATTCAATACAACCCACTTCTTGTTTTCATACCTTCTAGCCATGGAGGCTACAGAGATTTAGGAATTTTCAAGCATTTCAATCATCATCTTCATCATCCATATCTTGAAGTGAGGTAATCTAACTTATTCTTGATTATCATATTAACAATTTTTATGTTACTTTTCAGTTTCTTTATACTAAAACCAATTTCTTGTTCAGGTTTTTGATGATCCAAATCAGAGTTATGTTGTTGAATAGATTAAGAGCAGTGAGTAGTAATAATAAGCAAGCTTTAATGACTGATCACAAGTCCTCCCAATCATCATCAGCATCATCTTCCATCCATAATTACACTAAACCACTTCCATCTTTTTTAGCTTCACCAAGGTTCAAACCTTTCACATTTAAGGGTATGCCTGAATCTTCTGACCCTCTAATTAGTCCCACCTCAATTCTTGAACCCTTTTCTCCTAGAAACCCATTTTGTTCCCACACTTTCCATCTTCAATCACCAAAAAAAATTCTCAAATTGGACTCTAAAAACATTGGTGTTGCACTAGTTTGTGAGCATGATGACAAACAAACTCCAAATAAAAATAACAAAATGGTATTGTTTGGTACCAAACTTGAAGTTCTAATCCCTCCACCAGCAAGTTTCACAATTCCTGCTTCTGATTCTCCCAATTCCCCATCGGATTTCGGAATCAAAACCAAAATCTCCCAATTTTCAAAATCAGGGTTTGAAAACTCTAGCAACCAAATAAAATTTTCTCCTCAAGTTATTACAAGAAATGTATCCATGAGTGATTTGGAGTTGTCTGAAGACTATACATGTGTAATATCTTATGGACCCAATCCTAAAACTACTCATATATATGACAACTATGTTTTGGAGAATTTTACTTGTGATAACTTCAAATCTTCTCCAAAGAGTTTCCTCAGCTTCTGTCACAGTTGTGACAAGAAACTTGAACAGAAAAATGACATTTTTATTTACAGGTTTGGCAAATTTTTTCTCTTTTAAAGCTTCATTTCCATTTCATAATCAAAATTTATTGAATTAGATGCTACATTGTATTTAATGCAGAGGTGATGAGGCTTTTTGTAGTCAAGAATGCAGATACAGGAAGATGGTCTTAGATGGAATACAAAGTTGAGAATTTGATGCTATAATTGAAGGAACTGAAATTTTTTCAATTCTTGAAAAGCCAAACTAATGGGCAATTTTTGTTTCTATTTATTTTATTTCATTTTCTGCAGCATTGTATTGGATTTTGCACCCTCTCACCTGCAGAAAGAGATAAGAGAGGATTATTAATTAGAGCTTGTTAATTAGATCTTGTAGAGTAGAATTTGTTTAGTTCATACATTCGTTTGAGAACTTGCACAAATTACTCAATGTTTTTGGTAATTTTTAGTGGATGATGATGCAACTGATAAGAAACTTGCCGATATTATTTATTAGATTATTATGATTAGATATCAAGGACTTGAATTATTTAAGTGGATAATCAAAATTATTTAAAATAATATTTGTGTTTCTTTCTTATCCTTTCAACGGACCCATCTTTTTCTTTTTTTAATAGAGTCCTCATAATATTATTTTGTTAAATAATAACAATAAATTTGAAGGTAGCAGATCCAAGCTCAAAGGTATTTTTCCAAATATATAATAATAAAGACAGAGAAAGGATCATGTGTGACACTTATGTTATTGTGAGACAGATTTTTATTGTGTGACAAGGAGTGGCAATTGTGTAATTAAATGAAAAAGGATGGCATATTTTAAGGGGCATACATGTGTAAGGAAGGGAAGGGGGGTGATGATGTCAGCGCTGATGTCATCGCAGGAGAGAGAAAAGTCTTTTATTTCTTTTCTTTAAAATACATTTTCCCGATGATCCCGAACTCGGTTTTCGAAAATTTTTATACCGTTGGACTCGTATTAATTAGCCGGTCATTTTGAGATCCATTGTGGTCAAATAAAAACGACTTTTTCATTTTGGAATATTTGGTAATGACTTTTGGAAAATTTGGTAATGACTTTTGGAATATCAAGAAATTTGAAAAAAAATCGTTTTTATTTGAACACAATGGATCTCAAAATGACCGGCTAATTAATACGAATCCAAGGGTATAAAAATTTTCGAAAACCGAGTTCGGAATCATTGGGAAAATGTATTTTAAATATTAGTTGTCACACAATAAAAGTTGTCACACCTAAGGACCTTGTCTCACTTGATCCTCCCCCTAAAGACACAATTAAATAATTAGTAGTAGTAGTTAATAATCACTTGATCCTCCCCCTAAAGACACAATTAAATAATTAGTAGTAGTAGTAGTTAATAACTTAAATCCGCAAGTCATCGACATATACAAGTAAAAAGAGTCGCTCCAAGTTTTTAGCTATTGAGTAGTTATTACAAGAGTTTAAAGTAGGAAAATAAATTCATCAAATTTTTAGTTCACCGTAATAACCTTAAGGAGATATGATTGCTTGCTATATTTAAATAGTTATTTTAGTTCCAAAAGTAGTAATGTGGGACGATTTAACACGCCCCCTCACTCCCAATTTCTTTGGTGCGTGATGTCAATCTAACAAGCGCTCCCACATTACTCAACCATGGCTCTGATACTATCTTAACAAAACTTAACTAACTCCAAAAGACACCTCAAGGGAATAGAATTGCTTGCTATATTTAAGGAGCTATTTTAGCTCTCAAAGTAACAATGTGGGACAATTTAACAATCACATTGACAAGTTTATTGTTCATGTGACCCCGGAATAATAACATAGTGACCTAGCAAACAATTAAACCGATTGAATGGGTACAAACAAATCAGTGCTTATTAATCATAAAAAACAAGCCTTAAAATAGACAAAATCTATACTAGAAATGTAAATAAAACAGGAAACAATAATTCTAATTGATGCCAAGTGTACTAATTGAACCTCTTTGACACAATGTTCGATCCACTCCTCTACCATGTCATCTATGATCTCTTTATCAAAGAGAGGTTCTAGACTAATAAATACGTCCACCTTTATCCCGTCATCAAGAATTTCATGATCAAAGATAGGCTCTCAATTGTCTTCATTGCTCTCTTTCATAATTTTATCATCAAAGATGGATTCTCCAATAAGCACTGTGTAACATTCATCTTAATCTTTTTCTTTTAAAAAAACTCGTTGATAAAGGAAAAACTTTGTCCTTCATTGCGAGGATTCCTTTGGTAATTACGGTAACCTTTAGTGTTTCTTTTCTCCTACACCAATTTGCCGATTATCCGACTGCTTCATGAGTGAGTCCATCATATTGGTCCCTAACAAAATAGACTTTATGTCCTAGAGCAGGGGAAATAGAACTGCTAAATAAAATCTTTCTAAGTTAAATTAGTCGTATCATAATCTATCTAAATTCTTGATTTTTAGAAGTTGATTTCTTCTTATGAGAGTTTATGTCTCAGTCTGGATCGACTTCAACACAATGCATAGTTTCTGTTCGAAGGCTTTATATTACTTGCTTTTGATAAAGAGACTATTCTTTCAACATACAGATTATAACAAAGATATAAATAAGTAATATTAACAGTCAATATCAATATAAGATAGAGTAAGAAGTTTCAACTGATAATAAATACACAAACAAGTTATCCAGGTCTGCCACTCTTGTAATAACTACGTTCTGTTCCCGAAATACCTTCTCTTGAGATTTCAAATCCACTAGTGTATATATTTTAGAGGCAGAAACAAGCCTTTGCAAGAACTCAACCTAGTTGTATAGAAATACCCTCTTTACACACTCAATTTAATTTTAATCCTCTACTTATTATGCAATTGATATTAATCCTCTACTTATTATGCCAATCAGCAGCACCAGAATTAACACCTAGAATTCAATTCTCACTCTTGAACTTATCTCCAAGCACATGATTTCAGTACCTGAATTAATCATCCAGAACATGATTTTCTATACCATAAAATATACACTTATATGTGTTTACAAGTTCTATTTATGAATAAATTGTTCTTTTAAGATGAACGTTTTAAAATAATTTAATGCAGAAGAGCTTCTAATAACACCCAAATTTGCCATGGATGCCGTCAACTTTACAAGGTGGATACAGATCCTCCAATAACTCAACGGGTTGAATCCCTGAAGTTGGCTTCAGGATGTTGGTCCAATCATAGGTTTACAGGTGGGTTCATAAAGTTGGATACGCCATAGAAGGCTTATGTTGTGATGCACCTGTTATAATTCGAGTTGACTGCACTCGTATTTTCTTTCTTTATAGAAAGAACATAGATTTTTGAACAGTGAACTCAGATTATATTCTAGGCCAAATTTTTCTTAAAAAATTTAATATCATGGGTTCATTGATTTATAGATATGTTATTATATTGTGATTTGCTCTTTATCAAGATAAAAACCGATGTTTCTTACGTGGAGCAAAATGTGAATTTTTTCAACTGACACCATCAAAATCACTGGTTAGGGAGTTAAGAAAAGAGTAATTTTGAAAAAAAACTTTTGTGTTTACGAATTTTGTTAAAATAGTATTTCTGTTTATTTTTTTCACAAAAAGAGGATTGTGTTTATCACTGTTACCCAAAAAGTGGAAATCCATTAAGGGTGTTAAATGTGATAATGTTGTAAGAGGGTTTCGCTCTTAATTTATTGGTAAATTCCTAAAACATTCACATATTTACAACTTTAAAGTGTGGGAAATGAGTTTTCTATAATACAATCAATAAATTAAGACCAAAATATCCCTTGACACGTCATCACATTTAACACCGTTAATGAGTTTTCCACCGTTTGGGTAACAAAGATAAACACAATTCTTATTTTGTCAAGAAAATAAACACAGATATCATTTTGACAAAATTTGTAAACACATGATTTTTTTAGGAAATTACCCTTGAAAAAATACACATTTAAAACATTAATAATATTCTAATCAACTTTAATTCTTTAACTTTTTTAAATTTGAGATTATTTAGTTATTGTTCTTCGATGATAAGAGTGAAAAACAATGATTAGAGAGAGGAATATCTAAAAATGTGGATTTTTCAAAAACCGAAAATATAATTCCAAGTAAACATCTAAATTAAGCAACTCTAATTCTTGATTCTTGAAATGTTTTCATTTCAAGTTCGTGAACCCTAACTTTTATAACGTAATTTGAAAGGTCTTCATTTTACTAAAAATTAAAATCTTCGTTTTTTCTAAAGTAGGGTAAATAATTGAAGTTCCCAAATTTTTATATAATACACTGTTAGTTCTCTTATTTTGAAAAACTCATTACGAGATCATCATCTTTTGCATAATTATGTTTTGTCATTTTTGTCTATTTTTAAAATTATTAACGTAACATATGTTACAACATTCTATACTGGCATACAAAGTGATTCTATGATTACATTATTGTATGTATGTCTGTTCATGTTGGAATACACTAAAATCTCCACATAAAAATAACCTCTATTTTGTTATAGCAAATTTCTGTCCCAACTTGTGCCGGTAGTAAATAAGAATAACCGCGCAAATGTTAATTGTTATACATTATTCAAGTTTCATCTTTAGAAACTATACCTCTACATAAGATAATTATATACATAATGTATATATATTAAAGATTTAAACAACACTACTAAGATATTTAATAAAGTTATTGAAATTATGCATGAGTTGGAATACAAAGTCCAACTTGTAACTATAAACATTTGTTATTTTTTTCATTAACTCTTCCAATTCTCTATATAAACTCTTCCAATTCTCTATATGTTGGAAACTAAATCAATTGTAGCTAATAATATTTATCATTTATAACTTTAAGTGTCCATTTTTTTTTTTTTTGTACTATCAAGCTCTATATAGAAATAACCTCTCAATTGTATTACTATACAAATAGTCTGGTCTCAAATGTATTCTGTTATAGAAATTAAAGAAAATGAAACCACAATGTATTTTAAAAATTTACCCCATATTTACTACAATTCCAAGTTTTCACCTCTTAAGGAACTAATATGAAGAACAAAGAACCAACGAGTATTAGATCATCTCCAAAGGAACTGCATTTATAAAAATTGCCGCTATTTAGCACCCTAATGTGCTGCAAATGAAAGCTGCAGAAATGGAGTTGGAGATATATTTCAAATATGCAGTTTTGCTGTTAGAAATACAGTAGATAGTTGCTTTACTTCTCAATTAAACTAACATTAAGAAAATCTACTTTATTTTTATTCTAAAATATAATTTATAATAAATAATAATTAATAAAATATTATTTCTTAAAATTAATTTTATTTTTAAAATTAGAAATGGTTGGAAAAGTTTTACTATAAAATGAATGCAATTGAAGATAGACTTAAAGAGTAGCAAAGTAGAGTGAATGGTTGGGGAATGACCTTATTGAGCCAACTCCAAAATATCACCCTAAACACACAGTTTAACCTAGAAATCCACCTGAGTATTATAAAACATTATGAAACAAAAGTACTTCAAAACAATGATGAGACAACTCCAATAAAACACATTAGTTAATTACCCACAGCTGTAAAACAAATACTGATTACTAGCAAATGAATTAAGCCATCCCTCAATCAGCTATAATGTCTGTACTGTTACAAAGTGTCAAATAATCTCCTTTAAAACTATATTAAAGAGTTAAAGAATCTCCTTTAATTGGTTTCTTTTTCTTTTCTTTCTTTTTCACTTTCCTAGCATAGGCAGGGGATCAAAAAACCACACAATTCGACAGATATTAAATCACAGACGGGAGTTGAGAACAAGAGATTACATTTCTAGTTTAGAGAAGGGACGACACTGCTATATAGAAGCACCCAAACAGTGATAACATTTGTCCACTCACATTTCTGGTTTGCAATTTTCTCATGACAACATGGTCGGTTACCCAATATGTCTGCATAATCAATTTTGCATATTCAAAATATACATATCACTGAAAATTGCAAAACAAAATTCATCAGCTTTTATTTATTAGTCTGCATCCATAACTTCAGTTCTTCTAAACATGTATGTACTTCCAACAAAAAAAAGAAGATACTCTGTAAAACTAAACACAAGTACCAATCCATGAGTGAAAAAAAAAGAACATTTAAGAAAAACAAAGACAAAAAACAGTTGAACCAGTCAAAAAATAACACATATATAAGACGGCACGCTTATTGGGCTGCACAATATGAAAATTCAACACAACGGCAACATAAATAATTATTGAACCTCAGAACATCAGCCAACTCAACATGAAATTCCATTTACTTGCAATTAGCAGTCAGAGTTCAACAAACTTGCATATGAGCATATTGCAACTTCTGGCATGAAGCTTCTAAATGGTAAATGAAGAGTTGTATGAAACTCCTATAGCAGATAATGATTACCAGATTATTTCATATATCAAAAGTTAAGAGAAACACAATAAAATTATGGGATAAGATAACTTAATATAAATGAAATCTGTTAAAAGATAAAAAGGGAAGAAACAACATTGATCCAACATATGATGTCAACTCGAACAAATCCTGCTACACAAGTCAAGAATAGCAAGTCTGATACAGAGCATTACATGGACTTAATCTACCAGCCAAAGTTGCACTTGGATTTGCAGAAGACTTACTTTACGATTACAACTACCATGCCTTCACAAGAATTTGCTAATATAAAAGCAGGCTCCTGGAATCTTCCTCATCAACAACCTGCAGGTAGGCTGTGCACAAGTTAGTAACCAGAATACAATTTATTAAGAGCAAATATACATGAACAGCAGCAAAAATTACCTGAGGAACAGTCTGACATATGATCAATTTCATCTCCCACATCAACATTACTAACGAAACATAGAACAGACCTTGCTATATCTCAAAGGAACAAAGAAACTGCTAGGCTTACAACAGGAAAGATCAACATGGATTGGATTGATATAGCGAACTCGAGAAGCAGAAGAGCCTCACATTTACTTGCACTTCTTTCTACCACTTTCCCTCTTAAAAAACAGAAAAGCTGGCAAAAAGAGGTAAACACACTAAAGTGTATACAAAATGAGTTAGACCTATCTATAGCAAAGAAAGGAAAATTGAGGTGAGTATTTATAAGACACGGGGTTGATTGTTGAGAATATGAAGCCAATGCAGGCAACGACTAACCAACTAATGAAGTTAGAGAAGAGATCAGTAAGATTAACATTTAAAGCAGAACTGTTCTAGGACCTTAGTATACTAATTAATGACAGAAATCAAGAGATACCAAAAGAGGAACTAGGAAATGAAGACAGAAGGACGGATAGAAACCTACCAGAGTCTCATCTAATCATGATTCTATGTTATATACAAAGTACCGATTACTATAGGCCTAAATTCAACTGTATAACTAAGTGTTTAGAATGGATAATATGGAGAGGTTAACATCATGACAGGCATAACAGCAGTCTAAGTTTATCCATCCATCCCATTTAACATGGTTCTCTGCTTCTTCCAGAACCTTCCATCCACGCCAAGTTTACCAAACTACAAGTACCTTGCTACATCTTACCCCCACAAACCTCGCCTATCCTTCAATGATCATCCAATAAAACCAGTCCGAGTTTCTTTCCAAATTCTAAGCCACTAAATGCCAGTTGCCCACCATCAAAAGTAAACATCTACAAACTTCAACAGATGCACACTACTAACTGATTTATTTCATCTATATACAATCTAACACTACCATATGTACAGGAGGAAAAATCCCCCTAAATTTCCTCATCCCCCTCGTCAAGATTAAGAATCCGACGCAACATCCTAGTAGCAGAGTCAACGCCATGAAACAAATCTCTGGTACTGGCAGATGGGCTATATTCCCTTGTGGGGGAAGCTGGAGCCGACTTGGCAATTGGGTGAACTTTAACGTCAGAGTCCGACACAGGCAAATCGAGTGAAACAGTTCGTTTAGGCCTCATGGAAAACTTCGGAATCGGCAACGAACTAGGAGGGGGCGAATTTGAATAAGCAGGCCCTGCCCAAAGCTCGGAGAAAAGTGAATCCTCACCCAGTTCATCGTCAAAATGTGTCCCTTTAACAGGGATATTGATAGAAATCGGAGAGCTTCTAAAAGCTTGGGTCTTGATAGGTGTTTTTTGAGAAGAAGGGGAGGAATAGGCCGCGGTTTTAGGGCTACTTTTGTTAACAGGAGTAGAACAATCAGCAGCGTAAGGAGTGGGGAGAATACCAGCACCGGATTGAAAAGTACGACAATTGATCTCTCGGAAGAATCCCGAAGGAGATGAACCATATCTAGCTGGCTTGTATGCCTTGATTTTGCCATAATACTGATTCCTGTGCTGTGCCACAACAACAAGCGTCTCCATTTCACAAAGATCACAGTATCAATCACTCAACACTAACGAATGAAGTAACAAATCTGAATCAAAATTAAAGAATCCCCAAATGAGAATCAACCAAAGTAACCAACTTTGAGGTTAGATTCACAGAAGAAACCTCAGTCTAGCTTCTAGATCTTCTCCAAATGAAAACCCTAAAAGGATTCAAAGTAAAGATTGAAACCCTAACCAGATCTCGTAGCGACAAGCATAGATCAAAACAATCACCTTGAGTAAACTGTAAAATACAAAGTAGATGACCCATCAGAACAATACTAAAATACAAGATCCAAAAATCCAGTAGACAAATAAATAAATTGATTACCTTAAGAAGAAGCACAGATAGTCTCCGAAGAGAAGGAGAAGATCTGAAGAGAGAAAAGGAAGATAGATCTGAGAAAGAGTAAGAAAGATGGGAGTGAAAGTAAAGTGTGATTATCAATGGAGATATTGGGGGTAGAAGAAGAGGTATCCGTGGATCTGAAATCAGAGTATGAGAGTGAAATATTATACACCACGACTGATATTTTCCATGTTGGTATGTATGCTTTTTACGAGATTGCCATTTTGGATCAACTTCCCCTTAACCATGGGTGTATTTACTTGCCCACCCTTCCTTCAATTCTAACCATCTCTCTCCTCCTTCGATTCGGAGGAATTAATTTCGTTGACATTCTTTCGTCGTTATGGTCATCCTTCGATGTCGCCTTCTTCCGTCTCCGGTCATCTTCCTCCTTTGTTCCTTGACATTCTCGATTGATAAAGTAAATCTTGCTAAGAAAGAAGTGGTGATGTTCAACTCAAAATTGTAAAATGAAATTGGTAATTGTAACATGCAAAATCGACTCTTGAAGAAGACCAAGAGAAGAAAGAAGAGGTGGATGTTTGTCGTAGTTAATCGCATTGCAAAATGCGATTGAATGTCATTTCAGTAAAAATAACAATTTGATGCTTTATTTGCCGTTAAATAGCTCTAATATTCAGCCTCAATTTCCAACATGGTCCTACTATGCAAGTGTATTGCTTTTTCTGATGTTGATTCGGGGGGGGGGGGGGGGGGTGGATTTGGGGATTTGGGGATTTTTTGTTTGCATCCGTCTCGAGCTAATGTTACAAAAAGGTAACAATTAGAGGACAAGTGTACAATATCGTCAATGGAATGAAATGGAAGAAATAACAAGTAACTTTGTATTAATGAAAATAAGTTAGAAGCTTTTCAAGAGAGGGGAAATGAAACATGGATTTAGTGTTTGGATCACCTCTTTTCACAACTAAATGGAGGAATTAAAATTACAACTATATGGAAATTTAACACAAGTAAAGAGAGATGATTTTCTGGCTGAAGAACACCCTTATTTATACATAAATTTGAGCTTTGTGAAAAATGTGAACCCTCAAAACACATACTTGAGAAAGTCTTCGAAATGCTGAAAATGGCTTGGCACGGGTCGTGTCAAGGCAAAGTTGCTCCAAAAAGTAAGAAAATTAGCTTTTGCAGATAGGTCGTGTCGTTGGGCATGTCATCTGACACGGGGTTGTGTCATAATAAATACTCGACAAGTTGGATTTTCGCCGCCCAGACTAATTGTCTGTCACTTGACACGGGATCGTGCCAATGAGAACAAGGGGTTATGTCATGCATAACAAATGTGAACACCCATTTAACACGCCCCCTTTTGAACCGTGTGAACCATTTTGGTCTGACACGAGGTCGTGTGGAGCTGGGACGCGACCCGTGGCAAGAGGAAATTCCGGACAGATTGGCTTTTTCCTTGAATTACTTGCAACTCTTCTCGTCTCGTAGCTCTTTATTAGCATTTAATCACCTCTGATAATGTATGCAAGTTGGATTTCACCTTGGGTAAACTTTCATCTTTGGAGTAGAAACCTACATACAAATAAACTTGAATTACTTTAACAATTTTTGGGTGAAAATAGCATATTTACAGAGATAAATTCTTACTAAGTGAGTGAGAGTTATTTTATTCACAAAGTATAATAAAGTACTTAAAAACTAAACTAAAAGCAATAAAATAATATTTAATTACACCGTAAATAATTCGAAATGATAGGGGTATTTCATCCCTATCATGGGGGCAATCGAGACAATCGGTAATCAACCACTGGTTTTGCGATCTTCTTGGGACTCTCTCTTGTTTCATGGTTTTCTTGCAAGCAAAAGACCGTTCTTCAACTGAGGTCGAATATAGGTCCCTTGTTATTGGTAGTTCGAAAGTTAGTTGGGTTCAAATGCTTCTCTTGTGAAATTGAGTTTTCTCTCTCATCTACACCTATCTTATATGATGTATATCTCATAGCTAATCTGGTTTTCCATGAGTCAAGTAAGCATCTGGAAATTGATTTTTATTTTGTTCGGGACAAGGTCAAATTAATCCAAGGCGTTAGTGGTACGGTACATTAGTGCGGATGATCAAACGACGAATATCTTTACGAAACCACTAGTTCAAGGGAGATTTCAGTTTTCCGTTACAAGCTCACCATTTGATCCCGACGGGCTTAGCTTAAGGGGGGTGATAACCGAATATTAAGAGGATTCGTTGGACCAAGTTTAGTATCTTTGCTTACTTCTCTCTCAAGTTATTTGTTTTCTTATATTCATTGTATTGGAATATTTGTTGTTTAGGAAAATTAGACCTCCACATCATTTAGGAGTTCTAATATGCGTGTATATATATGTACCATTGTTCATTATTAAAATATACGAGAGAATATTTTCCAAAACACTTTATATGTATGTTGAATAAAGGATTTTTTGTTAATATTTTCCAAAACACTTTATATGTATGTTGAATAAAGGATTTTTTGTTAATATTTTCCAAAACACTTTATATGTTTGTTGTGTTATGTTGAAAAAAGGATTTATACGTTCCATAAATATGTGCAAAATAACTAATTTCTATGTCTCATAATATGTGCACAAAACTACCAGCTAACTCTCACTTTACTTGTATACCCCTATATTATTAAATAGATTTTTTTTAAAGAAAATGAGAGTTTGCTAGTTAAAAGCTTTCAACTAAATGAAAGGATAAAATTGCAAAAAAGTTGACAACATATTTAAAAGAATGGAGACGGATAGTAAAACCCTTATTGTGTTGTATTACGTATCAAATCATCACACTCGTTCACATACTCTTTAATGAGCAAATAATATAATGCTCATCCTCATAAGATTAGATTCCACACAATCTAATGGTCCAAATAAGAAGAACTTAATTATTTCATTTCTTTTATTTTAACATATATTAATTTTAGTAAATCTCTAAAAATATGGAACCATCATAGAGAAAGAATCATCTTCATAATAAACTTTGTACCCTTATAAACATGGAGAAATTCTAGAGCGCTTTTGGAGGAATACGATGTTCCTTAAAATATAAAAGATGACAGTTTGATTCGAGCTATTTAGGATATAATAAAAAAATATAAATATTAATTTATAACTAAATGAGTATGTACTTCAAGACGACAAATTGGTACATAGTTATTTACAGTATAATAAAAGATTGACAAACGTTTGTTAATTTTCTCTGAAGTGAAAAGCATGTATCAAGTTTCAGAAAGTAAATTTATCTTTTCAATTTTCGCTTCCCATCTACGAATAATAAAACAGAGTTTTTTCTACAATATAAAAGAAGGACGAAGATTGATCGAAACGGTATTAGCTCAATAAGGAGTAGGTGAACAAGATTAATCAAACAACTTCTTTTAATTATAGGATCATCAAACGATGTTGGAGATGATTCAAAATTACCCGGGCCGAGCCATGAATAGCTCTAGTCCACTTATGATATGATGGAGTTTACATACCCAAAATTCATCCACTAAGATTGATGGTTTGGGATGGGTAATTAGGCGGAAAACGAAGCTTCCTCCGTCGTCGTTTTTCGAGAAACTTCTTGGAAACCGCCATTTAGTGTTTTAATTTCGCTATCTAATTTCTGATTTACTTACCCAAATCCTTGCTCATTTCATATATATACAACATTCTCATACTCGTCAAACCAAATTCAATATTCAATCAATCACTCAAATCCCTCCATTGAACATGAAGATGAATCCCACCACTCCCAACAAACGCAGCCTTACTTCCAATATTTCCATTGCCTCCAAGAAACTGAAACGACTTCCTCATGTTTTCGCTCAAGTTCTTGAGCTTCCTTTCAGCTCCGACGCAGACGTTTCTGTTCAAGAATCTCCGAAATCTTTCCGTTTTCTTGCTGCTTCTGCAAACGCTCACCACTTTCGCGCTCACGTAATCAAGATATCACCCGGGATTATCAAGATTCAAGTAAAGGGACCCCTTCATGACTGCCATTCTTCCATCCAAGAATGTGATGATGATGATGATCGTGATGATGATGATGTTGACACGTGGCGAGTCCGGCTTCCATCGACTGCACTTCCGGAGATGGCAATGGCGGAGTGTATTGGAGGTCAGTTAGTTGTCACGGTTCCTAAAGTTAATAATCTCCATTGCGATATTGATGTTGATAATTAGATTTTTAGAATCTTCAGAAATTTCTTGATTTCATAATACGTACTAGGTAACCTGTAAAGCTTTTTCCGTTTCAATGTACAAAGAAAGAATTCAACTGTTTCAATTTTAGCTTCTTCGGTTTCAATGTACAAAGAACTGACTTTCGTTTTTGTTCTTGATAATCACTTTCTGTATATTATTACAACCTTTTATTACTGCTTTTGTTTTCTTGTTTGAAGAATCTGCTTACTTGCTTCTTTACAGTTAGTTAAGCTTAATTACGGTTATTTGATCTTTTTCAATTGAGAAAATGGTATTATAGATTGTTGTATTAAACATCTTCTTAACAATGGCAAGAAAATCCGAATGTGAAAAGAGGAAGAGAATTATTAATGGACAAAAATGGTGAACCCTTGAATTGGACCCATTTGCTTTACTGCTTGTATTTTCCTTGATTTCTTACCATCCTTCCAAAAGAATTGAAGTTAGATTAAAAAGAGAATTTATGATGAAATTACAAACTTTAATTTTAGAACCTTGCTGGAGAAGTGTATTTTTGGTTTATGAGAATTTAAATTAGTTAACTAGATTTTATTAATTTTGATAGATTATGAAATACATGTTGCCAGTAATACGACTAGGAGGTATTGTCAAAAAAATATGACCAGGACGCAAGTAACAAGCCATTTGAATATTTCCAGATATAATAACTTTATTTGATTGTCATGAACAGCAAAGTTATTTTCATTATTATTTTTACTTTTCCTATTGTTTAATTATTACAAGCAGATGTAAGCAAAAAGATGAAGGACCCTCATCGTCCTCCCCCTCTTATGTAATGCCAACATTCCACATAAAAAAAACTAAGCACCATCCTATTCTACATCACACAATAGACATGTATAGTTGTGTGGGTGTCAGTCAGTCATTGTTGCTTGTAGTTTTACAAAACCAAGATTACGATTGTGGACCAGACTCATGTCTATTATACCCCAGCCCGTTCAAGTAATGATGAGTACGATTTAAGATCATCTCGATCACAAGGGTTGATAGACCAACAAATGTCTCTTTTTTTTCTGTCGAAAACTATATGGAGAAAAATATGTTTTTGAGTGATATAAAATGTTGACATTTGTTATTATTTTGTCACATTTGTACCTTGTAGTATTTTAGTTCGTTATATTTTCTCGACGTGATATTTTAATTTATCATATTTAATCATTTTTAGCAATTATGTTATATATTATCACGTGTACTATTTTGACAAATTCACATGTCATATGACTATTTAATTTTAAGAAAAATCGAAATGTATATTATCAATTTTCATTTCAGTTTTTTAAAATTTTATTGCAGTGAAATGCATTTTTTTTTTGGAATTGAGTTATCACGTGGTATGTACACATGCCAAATGGTGATATGAGGTAAGAGATAACAAAATTTTATTCTTTTCATTCATTCAAGGACTAAATATGACGAATTAAAATGGCATATTGAAAAATATGATGAAATAATTGTTGGCCCAAATTATGACTATATAAAGACTAGAGGGGGGTGAATAGGATTTATTGCCTTTTAAAAACTATTATTTTCTCTTTAAAAAGTTTTGCCTATTAATTAATCAACTATAAAAGATTTTGCGGAATATTAAGTTGATTAAAAGATGAGAGAAAATAACCAAGTTTTAGCACGAATAATCACAAGCAATTAAAGATAAAAGCTTAAAGCAAAGCAAGTGATTAAAAGCAATAAGTAAAGAGAGTAAGGATAGAAGGATTAGACGCAGAGCATTTATCTAGGTTCGGTCTCCTTGTGAGCCTAGTCCTGTCCCCGAGAGCACCTCTCGAGATTTTCCACTAATGATTTTTTTAAGGGCAGAAATCAAGCCGGTAGAGCAGTTCTCACAATCCGAGACACTGCTAGAGCTGAACACCTCTCCCAGTATTCACTCCCTCAAACTTCCAAGTGTTTGAGCAACTCTCCCTTAGTTTTTCTCAAGCTAAACTAAGAAACTTATGGCACTTTTACAGGCTAAGTGATAACTTCTAAAGCGGATCGACCAAGTCCCGTATTGGTCATACGTACCTACAAACATATCATGTACACGTGTACATATCCTGTTCGTAAAAGCTTTACATTCTATTCATTCCCATGAGTAGAACTAGCTTCTGGTTATTTATGATATACAATCAATGGATACTTCATACAGTACATATAATACAAGATATATTAACTGAATGAATTAATGCCTTTATTCCATAAAACAATTGTATAGTACAATCAACAAAAGTACAGTACAATCAACAAAAGTACAATGCCTAGAACTAGGGCACACCAACAATCTCCCACTTGACCTAGGTCCAAGCAGGCATAGCCCTAATTCCTATAGATCTAGCATGAGCATTGTTCTTGCGTTCAGCATGAGCATTGTTCTTGCGTTCAGCAAGAGCCTTCGTCATCGGATCAGCAACATTGTTATCTGTATCAACTCTCTGTAGTCTAACATCACCTCTTTGGATAATCTCCCGGATAAGGTGAAACTTCCTGAGTACATGCTGATTCTTCTTTGTAGACTGGGGCTCCTTAGCTTGTATCATGGCCCTATTGTTGTCACAGAAGAGCACTACTGAATCCTGGATAGAATGTACTACTCCAAGATCAGAAATGAACTTCCTCATCCGGACCGCTTCCTTAGAAGCCTCACAAGCAGCAATGTACTCAGCTTCTGCTGTAGAATCTGCAACTGTTGGTTGTTTAGTGGACTTCCAACTAATGGCACCGCCATTCAAGAGGAACACAAAGCCAGATTGGGATTGTTGTTCATCCTGATCAGTCTGGAATCCTGAGTCAGTGTAACTGGACACAGCCAACTCATCATCGCCACCATAAACCAAGAAAAGATCTCTAGTACGTCTCAAGTACTTTAGAATTGCCTTGACTGCCTTCCAGTGTTTCTCGCCGAAGCAAGACTGGAAACGGCTAGTCATACTGAGGGCAAAAGCAACATCAGGCCTGGTACATAGCATAGCGTACATAATCAACCCTATAGCAGAAGCATAAGGGTACTTGGAGACCTTGCGCCTCTCCTTCTCAGTCTTAGGACTGTGTTCCTTCTTAGACAGTTTCAAACCATGTGCCATAGGGATGAATCCCTTCTTTGAGTTGGACATGTTGAACCTCTTAAGGATTTTGTCTATGTACTTTGCCTGAGAAAGCCCCAGCAGGCGTTTTGCCCTATCTCTGTGGATTCTAATCCCCAAGATAGTCTCAGCCTCCCCAAGGTCCTTCATTGCAAAACATTTGTTCAGCCACTGCTTTGTGGCTTGCAGCTCTGAAATGTTTCCTCCTATCAATAAAATGTCATCGACATAGAGCACTAGGAAAGTGTCCGAGCTCCCACTATTCTTACGATACACATAGGGCTCATCGAGGTTCTGAATGAATCCAAATTCCTTTATGGATTCATTGAACTTCTTGTTCCAAGACCTAGATGTTTGCTTAAGTCCATAGATGGACTTTGAAGCTTGCATATTCAGTTAGGATATTCTGGATTTACAAAACCTTCAGGTTGAGCCATATAGACATCCTCCTCTAGCTCTCCATTCAAGAAAGCGGTCTTGACATCCATTTGCCATATCTCATAGTCGTACCATGCCGCTATAGCAAGCAATATCCTTATGGATTTGAGCATAGCTACTGGTGAGAAGGTTTCATCATAATCAATTCCATGAATTTGCCTGAATCCTTTTGCCACCAGACGCCCCTTGAAGGTATTGTCAGCTTTTAGCTTGAAAAGCCACATGCTCTCCACAACTTTGACTCCAGGGAAGGGATCAACCAACCGCCAGACCTCATTGTCATACATAGATTGCATTTCAGATTCCATGGCTCCACGCCATTTATCTGATTGTGGTCCTTCAATAGCCTCCTTGTAGGATTTTGGATCATCTTGTTCCACAACCATGATCTCTTCGTCTTGGGTGACCAGGTATCCATACCTCTCAGGCCCTTGACGTGACCTACCAGACCTTCTAGGTTCCCGTACAATATTTTCTACCTGTTCATCAACCTGAACATCAGGAACAATTGTCTTAGCTTCCTCAGCAGTTGCTGCAGGAGTTTGCGGTTCTTGAACTTCTCCAAGTTCAATACTGCTCCCACTGTCTTTCTTGGAAATGAAATCCTTTTCCAAAAAGACTCCAGTTCGAGCAACAAAAACTTTGTTCTCTAATGGATTGTAGAAATAGTATCCCTTAGTTTCCTTAGGGTAACCTACAAACTGGCATTTGACAGTTCTGGACTCTAGTTTGCTACTAATCAATTTCTTGACATGAGCATCACAGCCCCAAATCTTCATAAAGGACACACAGGGTTTCCTGCCCTTCCATAGCTCGTATGGTGTTCCCTTAACTGCCTTGCTGGGTGTATTGTTTAGAATGTAAGCAGCAGTCTCTAAAGCATATCCCCAAAAGGATATAGGGAGATTAGCCTGACTCATCATTGAGCGGACCATGTCTAACAAGGTCATGTTTCTCCTCTCTGAAACCCCATTCCATTGAGGTGTACCAGGAGGAGTAAGTTGGGATACTATCCCACACTCACTCAAGAATTCGTCAAACTCTTGGCTCAGATATTCACCCCCTCTATCAGACCGGAGTGCTTTAATCTTCTTACCAAGCTGGTTTTCAACTTCATTCTTAAAATCCTTGAACTTTTGAAGTGTCTCAGATTTGTGTCTCATCAAATACACATAGCCGAAACGGCTATAGTCATCTGTGAAAGTAATGAAATACTGAAAACCTTGTCTAGCTTGTGTGCTCATTGGTCCACATACATCTGAATGTATAAGCCCCAATAGCTCAGTTGATCTTTCACCAGTCTTCTTGAAAGGTGCTTTTGTCATCTTGCCACGTAAACAAGATTCACAAGTATCTAGAGCCTGTAGATCAAAAGATCCTAAAATTCCACTTGAGTGGAGCTCAGCGATACGTCTCTCGTTTATGTGCCCAAGACGGCAATGCCAGACATATGTAGGATTATTATAATCACTTATCTTAATCCTTTTATTTACATTGTATACATGAGATTGATTTGATAAATCTAAGACATACAACCCGTTCTTAAAGAACGCCTGTTCCATACAAAATATTATCACATAAGATACTAAAAGTTCCATGCATAATATTAAAGGAAAATCCCAAATCATCCAAACAAGAAACTGAAATAATATTCCTGCGCATCGCAGGTACATAGTAACAATTTCTCAAAATGAGTTCCAGCCCAGTGGGCAAACATAAGTAATAATCTCCTACATCTAATGTCTGCACTCTGGCACCATTTCCGACGCGGAGATCCACATCACTCGAACTCAAGCTCCTCTTATTTCTCAGCCCCTGCACATTAGAACAAATGTGAGAACCACATCCTGTGTCTAAAACCCAAGATGATGAAATAGTGAGATTAATCTCAACAATATAAATACCTGAAGATGAAGCAGCCTGCTTGTTCTTCACATTTCCCCTTAGCTTAGGACATGCACTCTTCCAGTGCCCCTTTTCACCACACTCGTGGCATAGGTCTAATGGGTGAGGCTTGAAGGCTTTCTTCTTGCCTTTGCCAGCGGGCTTCCTACCCTTGTTCTTGAACGTCTTCTTGTTCTTAGGCCCATTAGCCTTGCCACCACTCACCACATTCACCTCCACCTTCCTACCCTTAGTCATAGTCTGCTCAACCTGTTTTAGCAGGCCATGCAACTCCATGACTGTTCTATCCCGACCCTGCATATTGTAGTTCAGGATAAAAGCATCGAAGGAAGGAGGGAGTGAACTGAGGATCATGTCCACTGCAGTGGTCTCAAGCACAGCAGAGTTGAGACCTGCCAACCTGTCAATGTAGTCCTTCATCTTTAGCACATGAGCGCTAACAGAAGTCCCAGGTTGCATCACAGTGGTGCTCAATGCCTTGGTGGTCAGGTACCTCTCCTGACGAGCCTGGTCTTGGAACATAGTTCTAAGATTGGTCATCATTTGACGGGCACCCTGATCCATGAACTGCTTTTGTAACTCAGCAGTCATTGTACCAAGCATCACACATGCCACTTCTCTGTCATCCTTAATATGCTTTTCATAAGCTTGGATGATTGCAGCAGTGGCACGTGAAGCAGGAGCAGCTGGAATAGGAGTTGTCAGCACATACTCCCTAGCCTCGTGCCTTAGGACGATTTGCACCGCCCTAGCCCAATCTAGGAAGTTTGACCCCGTCAACTTCTCCTTTTCCAACAGTGGTTTGAGAGGATTGTTAGTTGCCATCTCTTTTCTTAATCGAGTTTAAGTTTTAAGTAGATTCTGCAGAAAGAGAGAGAGAATTAGAATAAGGACTTTAATGTCAATAAACAAATTAATATCTGTTAAATTAATTTCTTTTGGTGATTATATTGACTTCGTTATACCAAGATCCACAATCCCATTAATATTTGATCAAGCTAGGGCTTGTATCTCATATTAGCGTATTTGGTAGAGCAACCTACTCAATTCTCCCACCTAGAGAACTCTTGGTTTGATAGGTCTATTGACACTTTACCTATCCATGCTTAGGAACCCGCAACAAGCTTAATGATGTTCCTTCTTCGAGTAAAACCTACAATCTCTGTTAACCACACTCTCAAAAGAAAGTATCTTAACCCTCAACGGCCCACCAGTTACTACAATATATTCTGCTAGGGCATGATATATAGTGTAGCACCACCTGGGAGGAAGAGGTGAGGTTTAGGTAAAGCATTTATAAAATACCCGATATTTTGTTTTAACAGATTACATTGGGTGATCGACTTAACATGTGAAATAGAATTGATCTGGTGATCAATAGCGATGCAACTTATTAGATTCATTTTATTGTCCATTTTACATATCATATAAAATATAAAAACACAAAATAAAATAGACATCCTATGGGCTTTTCTAATACATCCTATAGGACTATTAATTGAAAAACAGAAATGAAATCTTCAGGCTTCCTCCATGGGCTTGGGCTCATCAGGAACTTCTCTTCGGCTTCTTATGATTACATCAAAATAAAACCTATACAATTTGTCTAAGCAAAAGTAATGAAAAATTTAAAATCCAAAATTTACATTCCATACTTCAATTAAAAGCCCATAAGATTCTATATCAAGTTGCTACAAAAGAACGTTATACAGAATAAAATAAATGCATGACTATGGTAATCCTAATTCACATTTTAATTAAATTAAGCCAACCCAATTTGATAAAATCGTTTCAGTTTTCTCAACCAGTAAATTAGCCCGTGAAGGCCCAATGATTAAATCATTGCTCCCACTAAAATTTGGGAATTACTCAATGGAAAACTAAAACACATTTAATGCCACTGGTGTCTCGATCCATTAAATTAATTTTATCATCATACCATATTCAATTTAATATCGTCGAAAATAAATCTAAGATATACAAATGCATGGCACGACATAAACTTTTCAAATTAATTAATTTAACCTAAGCTAATTAATTAAATTAATGTATTTGGGCCAAATTAATTTTTAATAAAACAAATTTAATTTCAAAACGAAATAAAAATTAATTATGCCCCCAAACACATCGGACCCGACCCGTTACCCGCTCCGACCCGCGCCCCGGACCCAAAATTCAAAAATTAGGGTTTCGGGGGCGTTCGGGGCGGGTTCGGGTCGCCTCGAACCCATGGCTGACTGCTGGGCAGTCCGCCTGGTGGCTGCTGCCGTGAGGCAACAGCCACCTGCTGCCAGTTGCAGCAGTCCCAAAAGGGACTGCTTCAACCTGGTCGGCGGCGGCCTCCTAAGCTTGCGGGTGCTTAAGAACCTATTTGAATGAAAGAATAACACTCAAACTCTCGTTGTAAAGTTGAAGGAAAAATGTAATCAAAGCTCGCTTGAATATCTCGTGTGAAAAGCTTTGAATCTCGGTTTGATTTTCCTTGCTTCAACATTTGCTACTCTTCTCATTTTATAGCCGAAATCTTGAAGAGAGATGGAAGGAGGAGCCAAAATGTGTCTTGTCACATCAAATCCAAAAGATAAGATTCTTTTACTTAGTAAATTTTTAGGATAAGATAAGATATGTGTAAGAGTAGGATAAGTTCTTGTAAGAGTAGTATCAAAGTACACCATATCCATCAAATCCATATCTTAAATCCGAAATTTTGTGGTGTAGGAGGATTTGATGAGTTGTCTTGACAAGACACTTGTCTTGGTGATGAAGAAACGATCTTGGCCGTTGGATGATGAGATGACATAAAGTGTGATTGAATCCTAGCCCTTCATTTGATCTTTCCTTTAATCACCATTAAACTTATGCTATAAACATCATCTAAGCATGTATGTCATATTCGAATATACTACATTCATACACATGCATTCATCATCATTAGCATGGCAACACATAAGTATGATCGATGATGAAATCAATAGATGATGACATAACATAGTTTGTATGTATTACGGCATCTTTAAACCAAGGCATAGCTTATGATATATATATAAAACATGTTGAGTTCATATCATAATATTTCAAGAAGATATCATGGTAAGATGTCATGTGATCACATATAAAACCATAATCCGTAGGATAAAGAGACGTATTTGATCATGGCATATCTTTTTAGTTCATGGCATAAATATCATCTCTTAAAACATATATTCATGTGAGCATATGATATTTAAACCTATATAGATGTGATCATGACATGCATACATACATACTTAATTATATACTTTAATTAAAGTAACTCTAGTTGAGATGATAATACTTAGTTAAGCATTTCTAGAGTTAAATACTTTCTTAGCACATAAAGTATATAATAAAGTTATATTTTTACAAGTATAAATGTGTATATATATTATATATTATATATATATATATATATATATAAATATAAAGTGCATGATATAAAAACCATATATATTAATCAAGTAATCAAAATCAATTTAGAGTGAAATAACAATAATACTATATATAAATATCAACATTTTGAATATTATAAGGAGTAAAAAGGTGTCTTAGCCTCCATTGAATGGAACGCGACTTATAAGTTATTTTTGTTTTGTTTTCAATTAAATAACTGTAAAAAAGAGAGGGAGAGAAATTAAGTGAAAGGTTCAAACTCAAATAATGCACTACAAACTATAACTAGTAGAGAATTCTTCTTAAATACTTCTAGCTAATTATTTTGAATCATGAAAATGAATTCGATTGAAAAGATTTGATTTGCAAAAAGTTGTACTAAGACATAATATTATTATTTCAACTCTGAGGATGAAGAAGATTTAATATTTTCATCAATGACATATAATTCAGTATTAGATGGTGGGTCGAGTTAGGGAAAGGATCATGGTTCAAATTCATTGTGTCATTGAAAAAAAGCTTGATAACTATAATCCGTCAAACCGCTTTTTAAAACTGAATTAGTCGATATTCAACCTGATATTCAAAAATCAATTAAATAATAAAAAACAAAATCAAATATTTCTTTCCCATATATCATATCTCTAATATATTTTTTTTTTAAACAATAGTAAAATACAATGTATATTATAATGAAAAATAACTAAACCTATACAATTCAGAACATAGACAAACATTTACAAATAGTTATATAAAAAATAAAGGCAAAAAATATCTTGAGCTTTTTGATCTTTTCCTTTTCGGTGCATTAAGTCTTTGATCTTTTATTTGGATACATTAGGTCCTTGATCTTTTATATTTGGTTTTATCAAGTCCTCATCTAATAAAATTGGATGATATGTTAACTTTCACAAATTAATAAGATTAAAATATTGTGGCACAATTACAAATATAGCCCGTTTAGGAGGGTTCATTAATATATGTAATTCACTTTGCTTTCTACTTACATTTCTAGACAATATTGTCTTTTTAAATTTGACAATTATTTTTCCCGCCTATTGAAATGTAGTAACTCGCACCTTATTTCTCAAACGTTTCTCTTTGTCTCTCTCCAAATTAGTACTCTTTGTCTCTTAAGTTCATTTCTGTAATTGTTTTTTCTTCTTCATCATCTTTGCTTCTTTTTTTTCATCTTAGTTCCTCTCTTCAATTTCTGCCCCACAAATTAAGGCCAAATTTTTTATGACTGAAAATTACTGAAACACATTTATTGAAAAAAAATTATTGAACTGAAATGAAAAACCGATATGTACTAATAAGGCATAAAGAACATGGTCAACATTAGATTTCATCTATATTTTCATTCTCCTCGATTTCACTTTCGAAATGACTAGAAAATGAGCTAAACAACGACAATAACTACTGAATTTTTTTTCATTTTTATAAAAAATTGTTGAATAATTTATTGAATATTGAATCAATTGTAATTAATTAGGTGTCGCACTATTTCAATTGGTCTTATTAATTTGTGAAAGTTAACAAATCATCCAATTTTGTTAGATGAGAACTTGATAGAACAAAATATAAAAAATTAAGGGCTAATGTATACAAATAAAAAATTAAAGACTTAATACACTGAAAAGGAAAAGATCAGGAGTCTCAGAAGACTTTTTGCCAAAAATAAAATACAAATGGCAAGCGATGTGTCATGCGCAAGACAACACCACAAGTACAACTACATTAGCAACAGGTGTAAAATAAAATCGAGTCTCCACCGTCTCGCTTCGGTCTTATATAAATTTTCTCATTCCAAAAACCTTGTGTGCTTAAAACAAGTTAGAAAAAAATGAGTCAAGAACAAGAACAAGAACGAAGACCCGAATCAGAGCTAGACCCCATAAAATACGGAGACATATTCAGCGTCCATGGCGATATCGCTTCCAAACCCATCGCACCGGTGGACGCAACCGTCATGCAGTCTGCTGAAAATAGTGTCCTTGGCGAAGCCAGGAAAGGCGGACCTGCCTCCGCTATGCAGTCTGCTGCAAAACTCAACTTAACTCATGGACTCGTCAATCCGAATCAAGCCACCATCGATGTTGCCGGACATAAGCTTACTGGTGTCACGGAGAAACATGTAGCAGGTGACCGTGTCGTCACGGAATCGATTGCTGGACAGATAGTGGCGCAGTATATTGAACCCAGGGTGGAGAATACAACCCCGGGAGGAACTCTTGATAAGGATGCTATTACGATTGGTGAATCACTTGAGTCGGCTTCTCTTGCAGCCGGTGATAAATTAGTTGATCAGAGTGATGCTGCTGCTATACAGGCCGCTGAAGTTAGTGCAACTGGTGTTAATGAGGTTTTGCCTGGCGGAATTGGTGCACAGGCTCAGTCGGCTGCCACCCGGAACTTGGCTGGCGAAGATAATACCACGCTTTCCGACATACTAGCGGTACTATATAGGGCTTGGTGGTTATTACATTTATTAATTTTGGCGTACAACGTCACCTGAGCCATCTCTTAGAAATTTTAATGTGTATGTCTCTGTGTTGAGGATGATTTTAATTATGATGTACTAATGGCAGGATGCGACATTGAAGCTGCCGGCGGATAAAGCAGTGACACGGCAAGATGCTGAAAGGGTGATGAAAGCCGAGGTCAGAAACAAGCCGGACATGGACATGCGCCCAACGCCTGGAGGGGTTGCGGATTCTATGGCAGCTGCAGCTAGTGCTAACCGGAAGATATGATTGTCAACTCTCACCTGAATTCAATGTTATATAGTATATATAGTTCTAGACCCCGTAATTATAGAGTCCTTTTTATTTATTTATTTTTGAGTGATATGCCATTGTAAGACTAGATATAATATGGTACTATAACAGTTTGATGTGTCCGGGTGAGCTTGTAGATTTATGTACATCCTTTATTGATAACTACATTAATTGCTTTGTTTGCTGCCGAATAAATTAATCATCCATTTGAGAAGAAATTCATTCTTCTCTCTTAATCCATACAGATATACTAAGATATACGATTGGTGGCCGATTTCTTATAAGGGAGCACTGCTCTATGTTTCTTTTCTTTTGCAGACAACTCTAATTTTGTATAAAAATATTAAAATTGATCACTTCAGTTCCACAATTATAAGGGATGAAAAATCAGAATTGGTGAATTTTTTTAAAAAAATTGGAATTGGAATGAGGAAAAGATGGAACTGGTAAAAGTTTGAAAACTTTTATATGAAGTTACATTTGAATTAAAGAGAGATTTTAATATACTTCAAAAATTGGTTGTGGTTGATATATGACATCGATCAAAAATAGAAATTCAAAATGCAAACCTTTAAGTAAAAGTTGGAGTATCTTACCACTAACCAACTCTCACATATGTTTAGATCAACTGGTACTTGTTGGAAAAAAAGAAAAAAGAATTAACATACAAATTTCTCTGTATCCACGCACTAATGTGTGTATTGAGCTCGATTGTTAATATAAATTTTACAATAATGCAGTAGAGATGTTAGTGCTTTCTTATATTTCTTTAATTATAAATTGAGTTTTATATTTTAAAAATTAATATATTAATCTTTTGTATTTTATATTTTCTTTTTAAGCGAGTATTGTATTTTGAAAGAGCTATAAATCTTGCCCAAATGCAACTCACTAATTATTCAATCTAATTAATCTCTAAAAAAATTATGGGTCAGTTGAACATATAGTTGGAACCAGGAAATTTGTTAGTATATGTCAGGTATACCACGTCATTCCGTATGCCACTCTTGTAATATAATGACACGTCACATATGTTAGTATCTAGGGTTGATGATTTAGAGTCTAAGGTTTAGTTTTTAGTGTCTAAAATTTTATATAAATTATTAACTACAAAATTAATTACCAATTAATTACACAATGTTAAATTGTTATTGGTTGAGATGACACGTGTCAAAGAATTATAGATTTGACATACCACGTCATCCGTATGCCTGACATACAGTAAAATTTCTCACGAGTTACTAACTAAGGCCCTGTTTTTTTTTTTATTGAATTGAATTGAACTGAATTGAATTGAATTGAAATGAACTGAATGATATTGAATTGAATTGAATTGAACTGAATTGAATTGAACTGAATTGAATTGAAATAAATTGAATTGAACTGAATTTACTGGACTGAATTTACTGAACTGAGTTAAAAATTTATAATTTAATATTGTATTGCATATGAGACTCTAGATGGAACCCATATCCAAGTAAATATACGCGATGAGGAAGGTGTGCCATTTCGAGATCGCCATGGAAACAAAAGTTGGAATGTGTTGGCATGTTGCTCATTTGATAGAATTTTCACATTTATTAATGTGGGATGGGAAGGGAGTGCTCATGATATCACAGTGTGGAAAGATTCTTTAACTAATTCAAAATATGTTTTTCCTCATCCACCTGAAGGTAAAATTATATTTATTATTTTTTACTTCCATAACAAAGTAATATTGATTCTAATTTTATGTTTCTCATAATTTTTAGGAAAATGTTATTTAGTAGATTCAGGATATCCAAATACTCTTGGATATTTATCTCCAATTAGAGATGCGGAAACTAGATATCATATGCCGGAATTTAGGTGTGGAAGACCTAGAGGAATGGAAGAACATTACAATTATTTACATTCGTCATTGAGAATGAAAGTAGAAATGTCATTTGGACAATTGAAGAAAAGGTGGAAGGTGCTCTACAATATGCCTCAAATGTCAACAAAGTATCAAATGTCGATCATTGTTTCTACATTTACGCTTTATAACTTTATAAGATTGTGCACACTTGGAATACCAATTATACAATATGGTCCAAATGTCAATGGAAGAGTAGATTCAGATATATTTAGTAAAAACCGAAAAAATGCCATGTTAGTAGTACGGAATGGTATAGCGCAACAAATTTGGCAATCACGACGGCTAGTGGAAAATGAAGAGCAATCAGATGATGCAGTAATGTTCAAGTGGTCCTTGAATGTCCAAATTGAATTTGGACATTAACCCTAAATTTAACAATTTCGTTCATATGCACATTAAAAACTAAACCCTAGACACTAAAAACTAAACCCTAAATCATCGACCCTAGACCTAAAAACTAACCCTAGACCCTAAATCATCAACCCTAGATACTAACATGTGACGTGTCATCGAATTATTAGTCCGGAGTATCACATCATCTAGGGTCGATGATTTAGGGTCTAGGGTTTAGTTTTTAGTGTCTAGGGTCGATGATTTAAGGTCTAGGGTTTAGTTTTTAATGTGAACATAATCGAAATTGTTAGATCTAATGGTCAATGTCCAAATTCAATTTGGACATTCAAGGACCACTTGAACATTACGGTAGATGATAAAGATATTGAAGAGAATGGTTAAAAAAATATATTTATGAAATTTACTGAACTGATTGAATTATTGAAAAATGTTGAATTGAATTGAACTGAATTGAATTGAATTGAATTGAATTGAATTGAATTGAATCGAACAGTATTGAATTGAACTGAATTGAATTGAACGATATTGAATTGAACTGAATTGAATTGAAATATGGCCTAACTCAAATTTGTAAAGTAGAAAATTCATTTTTGAGTAAGTTACACGTGTCGGCTTTCTTGCCAAACGTCACACTTTGAGTAATCTCAGTTGCCACATGTAACATTACCAGCTTACACGTGTAAGCCAATCTCAGTCCCTCGGGAAATATTTCCGTCCATCACCTATCCTTGCATTCAGTTCATTCTTCAATCTCTTGCTTTTAATTAATCCCCAAAAGAAGTTTCAAAAAAAAAATAAAAAGTCCCCAAAGGAAAAACAATGAGTCAAGGGCAGCCACAGAGGCCCCGATCCCATTCAAATGAGCAACAAGAAGCCCTCACATACGGTGACGTTTTCAGTGTTACAGGCGATATAGCTACTCAGCCCGTGGCACCAGGAGATGCTGCAATTATGCAGTCGGCGGAGAATTCAGTGCTGGGCTATACTCAGGTAGGCGGTCCAGCTGCTGTCATGCAATCTGCTTCTGGAATCAATGTAGCTACCGGCGCTGTCGATCCTAACAGTGTTAGCGATGCTGTTATCAACGAGGGTGTCACCGTCAGTCAAGATAACTTTGGTGGAACTCAAATTATTACAGAGAAAGTTGGTGGAGAGGTATGTATAAGTCATGTTAACATACATTAATTTCCAACTTATTTATTTGTTTTAACATTAATTTCTTCATGTGGTTTTACATTTTTTAATACATAAGTGTTTGTGGTTCCTCTTTCAGACAAATTAGTGTTTGTGGTTTTTTTTGGGACCGAGAAATATATTATTTGCAGAATTAAGAAATTTGAATTTTGTTAATATGAATGCGGATATGTTTTATCTGAAAATAAAAAATCAGATTTTTCACATGTTAGGTTAAACCTTAGGATTAGAGGTCACAAATTTTGTTCGGAAAAAATAACTTGTGCCTACATTAGCCGATTTTCCGTTTCTTTTCCTTTTAATTCTGTTAAAAAAAAAATGCATTTTTACATATCAGAGTTTTTTTTTCCCTCAAAACCAAAACACGAGAGTCGGTCAATGTTAATAATGAATAATTAAAATTGGAAGACCTATACCTACAGGTTGTTGGACAGTATGTAGATCCAAGAGGGGCAATGGAGTCAACAATGGATATGGATACCGATAGTATAACAATCGGAGAAGCATTAGAGGCGACTTCTTTTTCAGAAGCTGCGGACAAGCCTATTGATGAGAGCGATGCAGCAGCTATTAAGGCAGCAGAGGTGAGAGCTATTGGTAGTAATGCAACGCCTCCCGGTGGAATTGGTGCAGAAGCTGAGGCAGCTGCACATCATAACGCTCGGGTAATGAGTGACCAAAACAAGACCACTCTTTCTGATGTTCTAGCGGTACCTAAACTAATTATCTCATTATAGGTTTGCTGTTGTTGTTGTAAAGGAGTTATGATTATGGTTTGTTGATGGCAGGACGCAAGTACAAGGTTGGGTGGGGATAAGACGGTGACGTTTGAAGACGCTGAAGGAGTGATAGGAGCAGAAATAAGGAACAAGCTTGATATGAGGACTACGCCTGGTGGAGTTGCTGCATCCATCGCTGCTGCTGCAAGGCTTAATCAGAATGCGTGATTTTGTTATTTAGACATGCTTGTTTTGTCTATGTACAAGTGAAGTCTCTGCTTGTGTGCATATAGAGTTGTAAACTTTGAACCACCCTTGTATATAAATCAACATATAACGTATAATGTAGACGATGTGCAATCAATGTAATGCGAGGTATCATGTTCTGTAGTAATTATTTTAGGGTTAAATTTTTATCTTATCCAGCAAGTTTATGACTACCAATTAATTTGTTCTGCATGTAGAGGAGAAAATTTATAGTGTTTTTGCAGTTTGGTGGCAGATTAATACTGGTTGGTAAAGATATGGAGCTCTATTTATAAATTAAAGAATATCCACTCTTTAAGAGTCCTCTATAACTTTTCCTTTACAATCTCTACAATTCTAGGAGCCACCGCTGACTAAACTGTTATTATTTTTAAATATTATTTTCAGCGTTTGTAAGAATACATTCTCGTCCTAAACAAAGAAACAGATGAGTACAGAATTTCTGAAATCACTCTTTTATCATTTATTATAGATTAGAATCTTCAGTGGTTAAATTTTAAAGTGTTAAGTTGAGAATTCAGGATAAAATTAGCAGTGAGGATTAGGAAGAAGTCAAATAACATAAATTTTTGGAAACAAAAATAACATAATTTGTCTTTTGACAGCAACAAAATAACATAGTTAAAAGGGGGTCTTTGTACTATACATGACATATATGTATTTAACCCATGTCAAATTTTATGCGGCCCGCCCATCCGTTCTTAGGCCCATCTTGAAGGGTTATGTTCTCAAAAGAATACCCAATGTTCTCACAAGCAGCCCAATTAGTTTACCATCCATGCCCACCCATATCTCTCTTTATTATATATCTCATAAACTGGGGTAACAATAGGGCGACGAAGTAATAAGCATGCATTTCGGACAGTTTCGGTCCATCATTTCCGTCCATTCTCCTTCCACAGAATGTTCAAATATCATGGACAGTAGTTCGGACAGTTTCGGTCCATCATTTCCGTCCATTCTCCTTCCACAGAATGTTCAAATATCATGGACAGTAGTTCGTTGAATCTCCAAAAATAGACACTGAAAGCATCAAAATCCGAGTATCCAGACCCAACAACATACGAACGACCTCTTGCTTTTGATCGTCCTGAATCAGAATTCTTAATTGTAACAAATAATCTTATAATTGTCTAGAAGACACAAACTAATTCTCTATTACTCTTGTCCAAGTATTATATAAAAAAAACCCTTATTCTTCTTCGAACTTAGAATTGACCATTATTTTTGTATGGCTGCTTAGTAATGTCGTTAATAAAAATTTCTGAATACTGAATCATAAATTTAAATCTACAGTAACACCATTTAATAGTTTGCATATTTTTGTACCATCACTATTGAAATTAAGAGATATATGCTACTTTTAGATAAATATAGGGAATGATTTTGTAATTTTTGAAAATTTAAGAGTATGGTTGCAACTTGCAATTTTGGGACTAAGTTGAGAGTGTACATTAAGCATAAGAAATAATCCAGCTAATTCACTATCATGATATTGGAATTTGGAATTTTGTTAAGAGTGGTCTATTTCTGTGCTTGGTTATTCTCATACTTAATAGGAATCATCTCTCCCTTGTCTAGGCTAACAAGGATACATATGATTACAATTATACATATTTTTAGAGTGCAAAATGCCAATCTATAATTATAAGTTATAATAACCACATGCAGTACAGTCCTATAGCTAATTTTAGAAACTAATAAATGCATTATATTTTGTTAATGATAACATAATATTATAGTTTTCTAAAATTTAACACACAAAATAATGTGGAGGTGGGCTGGCTTATGGTTATGGGCAAATTATCTATATAGAAGATAAAACATTGTTTATAAAATTATTCAACAGCTCATCATCTCTATAATTTGTCTACTGTAGATGCCTGACTCTGTCATATGATCTTCTTGCTTCTTTCTTAATAACAAGTGTGTTTCATTATAGATTTTTATTCTTTTTAAATATCACTACCCATTTAATTAGCAATTTCCATTCCTCTGTTAATTAATTCATCAAAAAATGTGATTGTTGGGACTCGAATTCATAACCTTTAAATCGCATAGGTTTAAGCTTTTAGTTCAGTCGCTTAAGCAATATAGTATGCAAGCATCTGTGATCGAACTGTTTTGAGTTTGAATCCTAACAACTCTATTATTAATTGGTGCATGAATTAGCTATTTTCATCAAAGAGATCCAATTTAATTTAGTTAGCAATTCCCATCTCTATGAACGAGGAGATTTTAATATTTTTTATTAATTTTGAACGTGATGGTTATATATATTCAATGATTAACAAGGAACATATAATACAATCTTAGAAACATAATAAAAAAGAATCAGATTTTTATATTTGTTGATGCCTTCCAAATTAAGTGGAATCTGAAGTACAAGCATGCAATATCTGAGTAGGGGGAGTTTAAGTCCAAGAAAAATTTGGAACTTAATGAAATGAAACAATAAATAGAAAACGAAAGAGCATAAACAGTGTAAGTAATAAGATATATGATGAAAGTGAATAATCCAACATGAAAATGAAATTGATTGTTTCCAACTGTTATTGAAAGCGATTCAACATCTGGGAGAAGACATATTTATCTGCTGTAAATAGTAATTTATTAATTAACCATGCATTCCTATATTTTGTTTGGGGAGTTTATTCAGATGAAAGTATATTCCATATAAAGATTGAATGGGAATACCAGATTGATGATGAGGGACCACTAACTTAATTTCAAGATATAGCAATATACATGTGCTGTGCAGTGCAGCATTCTCGTGATTGTGAAGAGCTAAGCCTAATGTTTTTGTGGATCAAGGCTTTGGTAAATATATATTCTCATGGTTTAATTTACTGATGAGATGTTGATTTTTCATTCGACAACATTTTTTTCTTTAATTTTCTGGCAGTGCTCATCTGTCCTTCTCCTTTGAGATATAAAGCAAAGCAAAACAAAACCTCTCTTCGTCTCTTCTACTGCATAATCTTGGAAACAAGAGTAAATTATGCTCTTATATTCGTTGTTTTTCAACGTCTCTCAAGGAATATCTCTACCTTTTATATGGATATTTAATTTAACACTCTCATTTTTCTTAATTAGATATTCTTGAAATAACATCACATATCACAAAGAAATATATCTACTACTTGGACAAGTTTTATTGTGGACTTGAGAGAGTAATATGAGATAAGAGAGAGAGAGAGCATAAATAATTATTATTTTATATTAGTGGATTCTCGGGTGATGATTTGAGTAAGAAAACAATAGAACAAACGATGATTTAATGGATTGGGGATTCATGACCTTGACATACTTTAACGATCAAGTCAAATAACGATGTAGGGAAAGGCGACCCTTATATTAGAAAGAAATAGTGAATAATAAACATAATTGATTATTTCTTGCCTTTTTATAGTGAAATTGTGTGTGTCCTACACAAATGTTGTCTGACTTGGGTAGGAGGTTGTGGCTGTTGTGGAGAATTGCACAAGCTTCAATCCACATGCTTGGCATGCTCCCTAGCTCATGGTTGGACGACCAATATAGGTTAATTAATTTTATTTTATTTTGATATGTTTGAGGTTTTAGAGATTTGAAATTACAAATGATTTGTTGAGTTGAATGTGTCAAATTAATAGTTGGAAACAATTTTAATTGACTATGGATGATGTAGTATTTTGGAGCAATTAATTCAATAATACGTCATATATATGAGTATGTAAGATTCATGATTTAGGATCTAGGATTTAGTTTTTAAGGTTTAGAGTCTTATATTAGGCTCTAGAATTTTATATAAATAATTAATTAAAAATAAAATTTTTAATTAATTACAAGTTGTCAAAATTCTATTCGTTGATGTGACATATGTCAACCATTTATTGGCTTGGAATAGCACGTTATCGTGCTCCTGAAATAATAAAAATTTATTTAGAATGATAACCTTTCTGTCTTATTTTTTTTGTTAAATAAATATAGACGTTATCTTGTTTCGAAAAATTCTAATTTATTTTCTTTTCCAAAACAAAATATTTTTTACATCGTGCATTAACTTAAGAGGTAAATAATTTTAAAGTGTCAAAGTTTTTGCATAACACTTTGATATTCCCTCTATTCCCTATCGTTTAATGTGGTTAAACTTTTTATCCTTTTGTTTATCTTTTCAGAGTTGTGATTGACACACGAAGAAAAATCTGAAAAACACTCAAATAAACCCAAAATCGAAAAAATTTGGGGAAAACAATCAGGTCCCAGATACAAATCCAGGTGGAATCGGAGCTATGATCCATACGCTTAATATCTTTTTAAAAGAAATTAGCCTAATCGGATTCTAGATCCGATTCTACCATAATCGGATTTGGGTTCCGATTAGGCTTAAAAATTTCCTATAATTTTTTTTTCCCTTTTTTTTAGTGTTTCTGGAATTTCTTCGGGTGTTTTTTTATCACGATGTCCATATTTTTCTCAATTTTTGAGTTTTTGAGAAAATGAGAGGTTGAGGGTGCATTGAGAGTGAGGAGAGCAAAATAGTGAAAAGTATGATTTATTTTTTCAAAAGTGGGTTGCGATTAGACAATAAATTAATTAGACATAATTAAGTGTCAAAAATAAATTTGGTACAAACAATGTTATAATAATAATAACTAGTAGACAACAAATACTATTTAGTTGTCGATTTATACTAAATTTGTGCATTTTGCCAACGACTTTTTATTTGGTCACATTTGGCCACTCGCTTTTGTAATTTTGTCATATTTGACCATTGAATTACTAATTTATTGAATTGCACTCTTCTTTAATCCAAATTGAAAGGAGATAAAAATGTTAAACATTAAAAAAAATTTATTTCAAATAAGAAAATTAATATTAAAACTAAAAATTGCAAGATAATAGAAATGTAGAAATATAAATTAATAAAATAAAGGTAAGATTTCACCAAATTTTAAAGGTGAGTGGTCAAAGTGACCAAATAAAAGGGTAAATGACTAAATGTACAAATTTGGGATAAGTTAGTAGTCAAATAGTGTTTTTTACCTAATAACTATTATTAGACTTAATTATTATCTTAAGCTTTTTGCACTGGTTACTAATTAACGTGGTTCAAATCTCGATAACTTCGTTTGAACATATGATATAAGATGGTTATGCGTTGTATACACTTCAATCTCAGAAGACATTAACATTCAGAGGTGTGTTAGAAATTAATGACCGTACGAATCTAGGTAAACCCCTCATCAATGATAGACATTTCAACATGTAGTAATTTGACCATGTGTTGTATATACTTCAATCTTAAAAACATTCTCAAAGTGTATTAGATATTAATATAAAAATTATTATTGTACCTTAATTTAAATTTTTAGTTTTTAGTTGAATAGAGTATGCATGTGTTGCATACGCTATGTTATAGTGTTAGCTAAAGCAGTGGAGACTGGACAGGTATATAAACCGCAAACATTTAGCTAATGGTTGGGATATGATGATGAAGATTAAATCCCCACCATGTGCTAGTTTATATGATGGTTGAACCATCTTTATTGCGTACTTGTTTTTCTCATACCATTTCTTTGTCCTAAAGATTTCCTCTTCTTGAATCTATTTAATCGACCAATATTTTTTTTCTTGGTGAAACTCCGCTGATTATAGGCCTCAATATTAATAATAACAGCCACTTAATCATATTCTAATTAATAAGATGTCTATCCATCTGAATTAATTATTCAGCTGATTCAGTACACATTCATATGTAGCCAAAAACAAGTACAAACATCAAATTGAGTCCATGGAATCCTTATCAACTTAATTTAGATGAATTTCTTCTTCATATACGACTAGTCAATTTCAGGTCTTAAAGTTCATTTTACTTTAAGAATCCAACAATATATTTACACACTTTTATCAAGTGCATGTGTTCTGTAAATTATATATATACTGTGTAACATTACACAGTAATAGGAATTGACTCTTCAAAGGTAATCATTTTCTATAACCCAAAGACAAAATGGTTATGATTTCCACAATAAATTAAATGTTCTCTCTACATATAACATATAATAATATTTTTGCATAGAAAAATTCAGCTGCATAACAGACCAGTCAATTATCATAGGATAGGCAACTGGAACTTGCAGCTTCAGCAAAATCAGATTAGAAGCACATTACCAGCATGGTTGGTGGGGGCCCTCCATATATGGAAAAAATTGCAATTCAATTCAGTTAACCTACTGATCATAATGTTGAAAATGACACACAATTAGTTAATAAATACATTTTCCAAATCAATAAGCCTACTGTCACGTTGAGATCGTAATTACCCTAAACATTATTATTTGTTGGTGGAGAATTTCGGCATTAGGTTGTGCTTCGTATTCCTGTTGCAGAAAGTTACAACAGCTTTTAGCCTAAAAACAAGTTAGAACGTTTATGAGTCAATAATAAACTAGTAAAAAGCAGTTTAATCCCAAACGCTTATTTGGTACAGAGAAAAACAAATGAATGAGATTTTCTTATTAAAAATGATTGTAATATTTATATTATCAAAAGACCATTTACTCTATAATCACTTACTTTCCTTTTTTCTTTTTTAACATGGATAAGTTAAGAACCTTAAACAGAAAAAAGAAAAAAAACAAAAATTACGCACGCACAAACACGACAAGAAATACCAATTTCTTGAGCATTAGTAGAAAGGAGAACTTAGAGGTTCTCATGAGGCACGTCAAACTATTAGTAACTCAAAGGAAAAGACCCTGCAAAATTTGCCGACCAATTAACAACACGATTACCTTGACTATACTGATATAGCACTCTAACAGTCCAATTCTGTTGAAGTAATTTGTCGCCCTCAAAGAATGCAATAATACCTATGTATCATCGGCCCCGTATCAATAACAAGTTGAACAACCACCGTAAAATCAATGATACCTATATATCAGCGGCCCCGTATCAATAACAAGATCTACATAACCTTTAATTTGTTAAATATTGCAATACAAATGAAGAGTATGTTTGTTTTTCTATTATTCTATATTTATTACATTTACTAATAAAAAACAATAAAATGAGTCAATATAAAATATTTAATAAAAAATAAAATAAAATTTTTAATATTTTAAAGGAACTCCTCTTTTTTAAGTTAAGAGCTCAAGAGTTTGGAAGATATTCATGTGACAAATAAATACATACTCCATCCGTTTTCGAATATAGGTCGTTTAAGCTAGTTGAAAAATTTACAAATGTATATTATTTTGTCATTTCTTTCCTAATTTAACTTTTTGTTTTTATATTACCCCTTTTGATTACGCTAGAAAAAAAAAAGAAAAAAAATACAATTATCATATATGTAAATCACATTTGCTAGTTTTTAGGAAACAAAACTAAAAATTTATGTGAAGGAAAAAAAAATTATTGAAATGTTAAAGGTATATTAGTATTTTACATAAAATTCTTAATTTTTTACTTTTAGATTAAACGACATACATTCGAAAACGAATAGAGTATAATATTCAAATTCATAAACATTAGAGTATCACCGGAAAACAGTGGTAATAATAAATAAAAAAGAAAGCAACAATAAAATTAAGCAAATTAGAATACGAAAAAAATTTAGGAAAAATAGGTAGTCGTCCGTCATCACATGTTAATAGTAGTATATATGGACAAAGAAGCCTTTGAGTAGATAGACTTGCTTACTTACCAGTTTGGCATGTGCAGCTTCCTTAGAATACAAATTTATTATGTGATATGATATGATATTCATGCTACTCGCCCTCACATCCACGTGGACATCAAACTATACTTTATGTTTATGTATGTCACTCCATAAGTAATTAAACCACATGCATTTGTTTAATGAGAGGGGGAGACTAAAACCAAGTAATTTAAGATTAACTTAACGTAAGTAATGCTCCAATAATGGTATGGGGAAAACTTATATTGAGAAGTATATAGAAATTATTCTTTAGTTCGAAGATCTATATAGCAATTGTTTGTGTAAACTTAGAAGGAGAATCAGAAACGTATGCAATCGTCTTGAGCTCTCTATTTTCGGATTATATTATAGACCAATTAATATAACTAATGAAAAATGGAGAAACATACAACTTGATATCATAAAATGTAAATAATGGGACTGAACTTGACATCACCTCTAATCGGCCACATGGTGGGCGCATTTCCAATTTTGATATAGAAGAGTACAATAGACATGTAAACGCCCGAACCATATGCATGCACTTCCGTAAACTTTTAGTAATTGTTCTAATTGTCATACTAGGTAGTTTGACCAATTTGCAAAATATGTCTCGTGATTTAGAAAAGCACGGGTAAAACTATGTGATACTGATCATTATATCAAACCAAGTCCTAAAAAGTTAATGTTGTTCAAAAATATGAGACAGATATGTATTACATTGAAATGAAATGATTCACTGATCTTTTATCGGACAAGATAAATCTCTATAAATAAAATAAAATAAAAAAATCATCTAAAGTTATATCACAAATACAAAAACTAATTTAAAACATTTACACTTTTGAATTTTGAATTCATATAAAATTGATTTTTGAATTGTCTACTAATCTTGAACCATTAAACCTCATTTGCAAATGACTCAAATCACAATTCTTTTTTTTTTTTTGTTTATCCTCGATGAGACAATTTTACTTTTCACCTCTCCCATCACATAACTAGTTGTCTTTCCTTTTCTCCTTCTAACTAATTGACTTGACCGTTGAAGAAGGTCTGCATGTCAACGGCCCCCTTCAACTCATGGTTTTCTCTTATTCTCAAGGGACACTAAGCTTCAAAAAGGCTCACGGCTTGAACAATCTACACGATAAGGTCAGAATTTAAGTTTAGAATTTTTTTAGTTATTTTTTAATTAAATTAATTATTCAGTTTAAAGTAATTCTGACACTTTTTAAATAACATATCTTTTAATTAAAAATACATATATATATATACATTAGAAATTAAGCTCAAAACTTAACTTAAACGAATAATCTTCGTTAGTACTTTGTAATTTAATCGATGACTCGTTTGAAAATCATTAGTGGCCTTTTAAATGTTAAGAAATCAATTAGGGGCCTAATATAGGGGGGGGAAGAAAAATAGGGACCTTAAGTTACATTGTTTGTTTTTTTTTTTTTTTGATAGACTTAAGTTACATTGTTTGATAGTTATAACCGGTAATAAACAAGTATAAGTGAAGCTTCTTGTGTTCTTCTTCTTGTATGTCTCTCTCTAAAAAGAGGCTCATCTTCCACTTCCATACCCAAAAAAGAGAATGCTAGGAAGAAATCTTCATCTATGCTTCACCAAGATCAAACCCTCATCAGACCCTCATTCCCCAAATGATAACTTCAAAAATTTCAACTCTCTTTATGATCATCATTACACCTTTGATAATTCCACCTCCAAATCTCCTCCTCCTCCTCCTCCTCCTCCTCGTAGATTATCCAATTCTTCCTCCGAAGAACCAGACTTCGCCACGGTGTTCGCCTCCCAACGCTTCTTCTTCTCGTCCCCGGGTCGTTCTAACTCCATTATTGAATCTACTGAAGAATCATCTGACTCCCCGGTCAGCCAACCCGATATATCAGAATCTTGGCATGTTTCTCCCAAAGTTAAAGATAGTGTAGCAGTCCCGACATACTCACCGGACCCCTACTTGGACTTCCGGCGATCCATGGAGGAGATGGTGGAGGCGCGTGGATTGACCGATGTTAAGGGCAATTGGGATAAGTTACATGAGCTTTTGTTGTGCTATCTTGCGCTCAATCCTAAGAGTACGCACAAGTTTATAGTTCGGGCGTTTGCTGATCTTCTTGTGAGTCTGTTGGCGTCGCCGCCGTCGCCTCCGTCGGCGATGGAGGAGTGAGTAAAAAGGCAATGCATGTAATGTAAGTAAGATGGACTGAAACATGTAATGTGGGATTGTCGGAAAATGATTGATTGGATCATATTTGATTTATTATAAGTGGGGAAAACTCTAAGGTCCTTCCTTCTCTTTTTGTCTCATTCTTATAGGATCTCATCCTGCGGATGTACGTGCCTAATCCGAATCGATATTAAATCTTTTTACTCAAATTCACCATGCATCATCAACTGAGTTGCATTTCGTACGTTAATAATTTAGATTTTCACACAAATCAGGATCAATGAGTTTTTTTTTTTTTAGAAAAATATCTAATCGAGACTCTTTAGAGATACCTATGCATCAATTCTCTCGCAATTCAGCTTTTTTAGGTATACTATTAATTTGATTCATTTCCACTCATTTCTTGATTTTTGGTAGGTTAATTTTGACAAGATTTATGCATATATACCAAGTATCTAATTAATGTATATGGAATAGTATTTTAGACTTTTACACCAAACCAACAGAGCAAAATCTGGAACAATTTAATGAAGATTGAGCAACAATCAATTTAATGCGAAGAAAATATTGAGCAACAATCCATGACAAAAGGGAGAAGAAAAAAAAAGAGTTGAATAGTTTTTTGAAAATTTACAAGCCTCTACTAATATTTTTGGTTTATTCAATATTAAGCATTATATGTAAGTTGAATGCATTTATCTTATTCTGAGATCAGATAGATAGATATGTATGTTCCTGAAATTGGGCGAATATGAGTGGTAATGATGAAATTCAAAATTATGATAAAAGACAAAGAAAACAAAAGTGTACTGCCAAGAAAATGAATTGACAAACTAAACAAGGATTAGGAAATAATGGTAATTAGATCGAAAAGTGGTTGATTGATAAGATTAAGGTTAAACTAAATAAAAACAACGTAGAGAAACTTCCTTTTGCGCTGATTGCCAAGAATCTTTTGGCATCAAGACAACTATTGGATTAACAAGTGGCCAAATCTTGAAACCATATAATAAAAATAAAAGATACTTTAATTTTAAACAGACAACACAAAGCAGAGGAATCTCGGAATTGTCTTGCTCATTACTTTTTTAATCTAGAGGAGGAGAAAGAGGAAGAGATAAGCCAGAAGAGATTCACTGATGATCATTTTTATTTTTATTTAACATAAATATGAATTAAAATATACTTCAACTTGGTTGATGCCTATAATGCTAAATTATAAAATATGATCACATGCAAATGAATCATCTATTGTAATTGTTCTTCTTAGGGTTTGTGAATGGGACAGAGATTCTCCTTTCAGCCGAGGATCTACCCCAATGGGGCCGGGGATATCCTATAAAAGAAAAAACTCTACACAAATGGATTAATTCCTAAAGTTATCTTGGGCCGTACTGTTTAATTTCGTAGCTCTTATATGTCCATCCTATCCATAGACCCTGCTTGTTAAAATATAATCTGGAAATATTTAAAATGATTTAGCCCCACTTCTTTGTGCTACACAAATCACTCCATGTGGCCCAATAAATATAATAGTATATATTACTCCTTTCTATTCGTACAAATCCACCACATTCTTAGGCCTTATTATGAACGTAGTTGAGTTGAGGGAGGGTAGGTAAATACGTGGGTAATTGAAGACTAGAACAATATGATACATGTGAATATAAGAAAAACAAAAAAAAAACCAAAAAAGAGTAAATTTGGTATTCGATCTGCTAATTCCAAATTAGCATGCATAAGAGCAAAAAGCAAAGAAATGGGAGATGTTCCAAAACACAATTCATTTACAATCAAACTTATAAAAAGTAGATACTGATAACATACTTGTTTGGTCGTCACCTAAACCTCTGGCGGATCAGTCACACTAATAAGAAATGGGCTATGATTCTAGCCCATCAAGAGGGCCAGGCAAATCATAGAATAAACAAGTCCACCGACATTATAATCTCATATGCTTAGAAGAATAGAACGACCATCCAAGGATGGCACTAGAGTACGCCCAAGAAATAGGCCATACGCATGTCCTTGTACGCCTAAAGAGTCCAAAACGCAAGAGGACAAGGATGTTGATTTGTGGTTGTATCTATCAAATCCAAATCGTATGAAAGATTTAGGAAAAGTGTTATTTCTTTCCCCTAGAGTTAGGCGTAAAAAGTGGGTAATGCGATCATCTAGGGTAGACATTTTTTTTTCTGAGATGATCTATGGTAAACATTGATATTTAAAAGATGGTGTCACTCAAGATACAATCACTATTTCTAAAATTATTCTCCTTATTTTACATCATTCTTTTTCTTTTGACATCGTAGGTTAATCAGGCGATCCAACAACCGTTTCATAAGTATGTTGATGTGACTCAACGGAACTTGGAGAGCAAGTTATCATATATATATATATATATATATATATATATATATATATATATATATATATAGGGGAGGGATCCAGTGAGAACCCACCCCATATGTGAGAACCATTCTTATGGTGAGAACCCTATCAAAACTACGTAGTTTTGATAGTTAGTAGTGTGTTTAATTAAAAAAGAAACGAAATGTAGTCAGCAGGGATCGAACCCGCGCCTCTACACTCCCAAGCATTGCTGCTTACCACTAGGCCAACAGCTTTAATTGATACAAGTGCAACGCACTTCTATATAAACCTTCATTACTTTCTGCCACCAAGCTACAATGGTTGTTGCAGTTTTCTTAAAAAATGTTTTCCCGGCTATTTTGAACTCCGATTTCGAATATTTTTATATGGATGGACTCGTATTGACGAGACGTTCATTTTAAGATCCATGATGCCCAGGTAAAAACGACGTTTTTAGATTTAGAACATACAGTTCAATTTTAGAACATGGGGTCTGGTTTCATCTTTTTTTTAATACAGTGTCTTAAATAATGCAATAAACCTTCTAAATCTTATATTTTGTATTCTACAAGTTCAACACAATGTTTTCAAAAATATTGGTTGATATCCGCAACATATTTGCATTCTTATTTTATGATTTATTGAATTTGCGACTCAATGTAATGTAAAAAAAAGAGATTATTATTAACAATGCAAATGTTAGTTATTTTGGAACACACTGTTAGTATTATAGAACACACTAACAATATTATAGAACACATTATTAGTATTATAGAACACACTGTTAGTATTTTGGAACACACTGTTAGTATTACAAAACATACTGTTACTATTTTAGAACATGCATATCTTCTCCCTCCTTTCTTAAACCTCATTCTGAATGTCAACTTGAACCCCAACCCTAAACAATATTACAATTATAATTTACATTTTAATTATGTGTATTGAGTTCATATTATTATTGTTATTATTGTTATTATTATTATTATTATTATTATCAAAAACATGTTCATTAGCTTTAGATAATACTATTTTTTAAAAATACAAGATGTTGAACTCTTAGAATACAGTATAGAAGGTTTAGAAGGTTTATAACATTATTTAAAACAACAGAATTAAAAAAAAACAAAACCAGACCGCATGTTCTAAATTAAAGCTGTATGTTCTAAAATTGAAAACGTCGTTTTTACCCAGGCTTCAGGGATCTTAAAATGAGCGTCTCGTCAACACGAGTTCATTCATATAAAAATATTCGAAATCGGAGTTCGGAATAAGCGGGAAAACATTTTTTAATAAAGAATAAACAAATGATGACTCATCACTACTCTCTTTTCTCTCTCCTGCGCATGCCCACTTAAATAAAGGGGAAAAATGTCATTTAATCCTTATTGAAACTACATAGTTTTGGAAGGGTTCTCACCATAAAATTGGTTCTCACATAAGTGTGAGGGTTCTCACTGGATCCTCTCCCTATATATATATATATATATATATATATATATATAGTTAAATCAGCAATAAAATTTGTCATTAAAACATTTTCAAATTCGGAAAAATCATCAATTGTCAAACTATTATCAAATATTAATACATATTTTTATTTATTTTTTGATGACGAGGAACTCTACTAAACCCCTTCGGGGGTTAGTAGGCTTATACTCCGGGCAAGCTAGCCTCCGTAACCCCACCAACGCGAGCTTTCCACTTCACACGGGCTATAACAGAGGCTTCCAGAGCAGTTCAACAAGTCCATCAGGGAACAAGGCATTAAATCACCAAATTGCAATCCCTGAGAATCGAACTTGAGACCTGTTGTGTGCCTTTCCCACCTTCTCTGCTCCTTTGACCATCAGAACTACCCATAGTGGGTATTAATACATATTTTTTAGGGTGAAATTCCAAAAAAAAAATAAAAAAATAAAAAAATAAACAAACTCGTATGCGGTTACACTTTTTTCAGAAATTGTATATGTGGTTCTTAAAATAGCATTTTGTGGTTACATGAATTCTCAAATTGAGAACTTTTTTGTTGATCACATTAAAATGACCGTTAATCACCTCAAAATGAATAATTCAAAACAATTTTTTTAATCATATCACTTTTACTTCTGAAATTATTAAGGAGTTGTTTAGTGAGAAGAGAAAAACGAATATTTAGAGACAAAGTTTTGAAATTAGCGATTTTTAAGAAAAATGAAAGTGTTATTCCATACTAAAATGTGAGACTAAACAATTTCAGTTCTTGAAAAAATCTATTTTGAAGTGCTCAACGGTCAATTTTTATAAAGTCAAATTTTTAGGATACTCAGTTTGAGAATTTATATAACCACAAAATACAATTTTGAAAATTTCAAAAGCAATGTCAGAATGGGAGTCATTTTTTGTTCCTTTAATTTACCAAATTTTTTCTCATGTTCTACTTGAATTTCATTAGGCTTGAAAGTGAAACTTGTCTGAAACCGAGCAAAAATGCAAAACCTTTATGAAACATCACCACTATTTTCATGATGTTTCAGTTGAGTTACGAAACAAATTGATTATGAAAACCAACCCTTTACAAACATGAATCATTGTGAAACATCACCATATCCAAGATTTATGTGAACTTGATGCAAAGTCCGTCAAAATTATTTGAATAGTGATGTACGACGTATGAGCTTAATTAGCTTAGCCAACAGCCCATAAATAATTACAATGAAAGAGGTTTCAACGTACCTGGAATACCCCTACCATTTTCTCTCTACTTTCGATTTCATTTCTATTCTAAAGCAAACCGTCCAGAACCATATCAAAGAAAATGCATTTTCCAAATCCTAGTAATTGTTCTACTGACCCACAATCAGATTCACAACCCTACATATTTCAGATATATTCATGAATCATATAATTGATTTCTGTTTTCAGTCTTCCTCAACATTTTTGAGCTTTTAACTGTAGGAGGCTATTTGAATGTATACATTCTTTCACTGCTCCATGACTTTGGTTATATAATAGATAAACAGTTCATAAATAAGAAGCCGAGGAAGCCTATCAGTGGCTCCTGGTCTGGTTTACATAGAGAAGGAAGACAAGAACAAGGTGCCTATACAACAAGCATGGACCTAAAGATTGAGGATCTACAGAAAATCACAATTTGAATCGAAGAGAAGTTTAAATTTTCTGTAACATTTATTTTAAGGATAATTGCTCAAAATTTCAATAAAATCATTACAAAAAGAGGATAAAAATTCAATTAGGTTGAGATACCTACTCGAGCATTTTAACTAGTTTACAACTTTCTATAACATGATTAAAAACTTATACAATACAGTAGAATATTTAATGATGAAGTTGGAAGTGAAACAAGGCATCAAAATCCATTTCAAATTGAAACACACGAGAAATAATTGTTTCGTTTTCCAAATACAGAACACAAAATTGTCAAAGCAAATTAAACTCTATCTAAATTCTAATGAATCTGCACTTGGACAACAAAAATAATGAAATCCAAAAGCCAGACATTTAGGCAATCAATGGCCTGGGTCTTAGGTCACAATTAACCACCCATGGACAGCTTATGGTCTTTTATGATGATTTCTTCTTGAAAATATCGCATGAACAGAAAGCACAAAGAGAAAAAGAGGCTAGCATGTATTTGGCTAGCATCCTCACCCCGCACAACCATTAAAATTAGCAGAAAGTGAAACCTTACTCTAGTGCTCAACCAGCATACAAGATGTAAATTTGATTTCCATCTCCAGCCCCAGAATAATACAAATGGGTCCAAAATAAAAAATTTAAAGACATACTTAATCATGTATCCGAACCTGATAGATAGGAAATGGCATGGAAGCTCACAATTCTGGTGAACTATGCATAACATACATTTACTTGCACTAAAACCACACATCTCACAATAGCCACGCATCATACACTGGATGCATATCAAAAGATTAAAAATACCTAAAATCTTTTAAATTAAGTGAATACATCTGATCTGAGTAAATGCATGCAACAAGTAATATCCGCATTACAAAATTGAAACTCCTTTAACACTCTAAGACATACCAAGTTCTTTCAGGTAATATAAAAACCAAAGAGAGTAAAATGAACACACAAAACCATCCAGAAGATTGAACATTATAACATATAAGAACAGATCACCGCTTCTTGGAGACACCAACTGTCTTTCCCCTGCGTCCAGTAGTCTTGGTGTGCTGCCCACGAACACGAAGACCCCAGTAGTGACGGAGACCACGATGGTTTCTGCAACAAGCATTTAAAATCAGCTCATCAGTAAATACATCCAGCACAGAAGTACAACAGAGAAATCAAATATAGAAAGAGCAAGAGCAGAACCTGATCTTCTTCAATCGCTCAAGGTCATCTCTGAGCTTCATGTCCAAAGCATTGGATACAACCTGGTGGTACTTCCCGTCCTTATAATCCTTTTGCCTGTTCAGGAACCAGTCTGGAATCTTGAACTGGCGAGGATTAGCAACAATCACCATAAGTTTGTCAAGCTCCTCACTTGATAGTTCACCAGCTCTGCATCAATTCAAGCACAAAAGCCAATCAAAATAAGCAACCATAACCTAATCATTTGCAACAGAAACATGGGCAACTCTCAACAACTAATCAACCAAACACAACCAATTAAAATCCAGATCAAAGGATACCTAAACTTCCACTAGTCGTTGCCAAACAGTAATCAATTCATACAATCTAAACACGTTGAAATGACGAGCAATCTATAAAAATGAGGACCAAAGCAAGCAAAAGCAATTTAATAGAAGTAACAAGACAGGTATAATTCCTATAACATCATCCACACTTGCATACTAACTAAACTAGCATATCTAATCGAACATTTCAGGCACTCGTATAACGGATAAAAAGAGTGAGATAATAACTTAATAAGTAAAACAAATAGAAGATGAAGAGGTAAAAGTACCTCTTGTTCATGTCCACATCGGCTTTCTTGCAGACGATGTTAGCGAGACGGCGACCGATACCCTTGATGGAGGTTAGGGCAAACATAATCTTCTGTTTACCATCGACGTTGGTGTTCAGAACACGAAGAATGTGTTGAAACTCCTCATTTGCTACCAGCGACTACATCAAATCCAAAAGCAAAATTCAATCATCTTTAACAAAATCTGCAAACATAAGTAAAACATAACTAAGATTAAGGATGACTCACCATGGCTAGGGTTTCAGTTGTCTCTGCGCGGCGGCGGCGATGTTCGGGGAGCTCTTAAACCCTAGATGCGTGACTAGAACCAAATGTGTATTTCACCCCTTTATATAGCTTCTCCACAAATCTTATTACCTCGCAACTTTATTTTTATTTGTCTCGCTAGTTTAAATAATTTTAATCTCAGTAAAAAAAAATCAACCACACTTCTTAAACAGCATACTCCAACAAATAATAAGAATACAAAATAATAATTAAAAAAAAAGTTCTTTTAGAAAGAAAAAATATTGTTTTCTATTTTCTTATTTACCCAATGTTTATTATTATTATTTTTCCAGATGTTGATATTGATGTAGAAATTGGGATTGAACTCAAACACAATATTATCAAGATCGGATTAGAAAAAGACTTGAATTTTTAGTTGGGATATGAGTCACTTGATTCAACCATTTTATCGGTCTGACCGGAGTAGTAGTTTTAAAATAAATAATATTATATATAATTATAAACATTTTGGATTATAAGCACATAAAAAGCAAAATGTAACTATATCAAAAAAAAAAAAAAAAGCAAAATGTAACCATTATGAATCTATATATATATTAAAAGGAGCAACAAAGTGTGCCACTTGGCAAAAGAAGAGATTTTTAAGGCCTATGTGGCTTCATAAGAAGCTTTCTTGCCTAGGTGTAATTTTATTAGAATTTTGAAATTTTAAAAAAATCAAAAAAGAGATTGAGTTAATGAAAAAAGTAATATTAAAAAGAGATTGAGTTACGAATTTATTAATATCAAAATTTACGATAAATATTGATTTAATTAATTAAGTAGTTCAATTGTTATAAAAAATTTGTTCAACTACAACATCTTATGGCTATTTATCTTAAGTAGTTTAGTTGATTTGATTAATTAAGTAGTTTAGTCTATATATAGATAAGCTATTTATTAATCAGTTTTTAGACTAACTTTAGGATAAAATAATACTCCTAGATTAATATTTACCCGCACTATGTGATGACGAAGAAACATACTAATTAATCAAATTCATTAAAAGTAGATTGTTGGCATAAGAGTTATTATTAACCATTTTAAGTATTATAATAAAATTATTAATATAAAAAAACTAAAATGGACGTATTTTTATAGATTATCTTTAAAATTTATCATTTAATTATAACTACACTAATTTTATCATGTAATAAATGATTCAAGTGATATTATGTTTAGTGTTTATCATTTAGTTTGATTCAAATTAGAAAACGAATTATCTTTTCTTTTTTAATTAACACATATTGTTTTTAATAAAAAAATTTAGTTTCTTTCAAAATATAATTATCTTTAGTATTTATCTTTTAGTTTGACTTAAATTGAAATGAAAATTTATTTTTTATAAAGTATAATATTATCTCTAATATATTGTCTTTAACCTATCTGAAACGTTTAAAATATTATTTAAGTTAGAAATTAAATCTTAATAAGGTTCATGATAATAAGAAATAAGTAGATTATAAATATGAAAAACTGATTTTCCAAAATAGAATAATAAAAAACAATAATATTTTATAAAATCAAAATACACTCAACTTTACAATTGATCTATATAACCATATAACTCAAAGAGATATCGCGGGAAGTAACTAATGAAAGTAAAGCTAGAGAGATATGAATATAATTTTCTATCACAATAGTAAAGCTATGGGATAATATTAGAAAAAGTAAGCTTATGTGTCATTTTCTCCTTAAATCAATATCAAATTATTAAAAAAAATTAAAATTATATATTGTAACATATATTTATCTCTAATGGAAATCTACTTTACTAAAACTTATATTTGAATTTTATATTTATCTCTAAAATATCAAAATAAAATGATATGTATCATTTTAATCAAAAGAAAATGATATGTGTCAAAATGGTTGTCTCTATAAACTGTATTGTCGTATTAGAAATTGACATCATTGATTTTATTTTATTTTTAACCAAATATATATATAATATAATGGAATAATTTTAAAATGTATGTATATATCAATAAATCACGCATACAAAATATATATATAACATTAAAAATTATATAAGCATTATTGGTCTCAATTATTTATTATATTTCCAATAAAATGAATATTAACTTTAAAATTTCTATTTATTAGAAATATGCAATATAATGAGGGCATTAAAAATTATTTTAGGGTATAATTAAAAAAAAAAACTTTTTTTGTAACTAAGGATTAACGAGTTGTTGTTAAAGGCATTTATAGGGTATAATAAAACAAATAAAAATTTCTTTTAAAATCAAGAGTTAACGAGTTGTTGCTAGAGATTTTAAAGGTATAAAAAAAGTAGGAACTACTTTCTAACTAAGGATTAACGAGTTATTGCTAGAGGATTTTTAGGTTATAATAACAAAAAACTCCTTTTATAATTAAGAGTTAACAAATTGTTTGTAGAGGCTTTTAAGGTATAATAAAAAAGTTCCATTATTAGTTCCACATCATTTGACATAATTAACTTTTTGGTCCTTTTTGTCTAATTTTAGATTTTTTAACGTAACGTATTTTAACTTTTAAAACATATATACTGTCATACAAAATGATTATATTATATCGTTTGCATGTTCATGCTGAAATTCAAAAGTTTTATAATCTCAAAAAATTTATTAATCTTATGTTATATAATCTCAAAAAATTTATTAATCTTATGTTATATTTATGTAAAACTATAGTTTTGTAACCGGCATATAATATATGTATATCTTGATAGTTTCTATTTAATAAGAAAATGAAATTAAAATCGGATTTAATTTGTAGATATTAGGTACAACACATATTTAACTTAACTTTTTTTTTTTTTTTAATATTATAGAGTATAATAACACAATAGATTATACACATATATATATATATATATATATATATATATATATATATATATATATATAGGGGGATGATCAAGTGAGACAAGGTCCTTAGGTGTGACAACTTATAATTAAAATACATTTTTTCGATGATCCCGAACTCGATTTTCGAAATTTTTTATATCGTTGGATTCGTATTAATTAGCCGGTCATTTTGAGATCCATTGTGTTCAAATAAAAACGATTTTTTTTCAAATTTCTTGATATTCCAAAAGTCATTACCAAATCTTCCAAAAGTCACTACCAAATATTCCAAAATGAAAAAATCGTTTTTATTTGACCACAATGGATCTCAAAATGACCGGCTAATTAATACGAGTCCAACGGTATAAAAATTTTCGAAAACCGAGTTCGGGATCATCGGGAAAATGTATTTTAAAGAAAAGAAATAAAAGACTTTTCTCTCTCCTGCGATGACATCAGCGCTGACATCACCAGCCTCCTTCCCTTCCTTCCACGTGTATGCCCCTCAAAATATGTCATCCTTTTTCATTTAATTACACAATTGCCACCTCTTGTCACACAATAAAAATCAGTCTTACAATAACATAAGTGTCACACCTGATCATTTCTATATATATATATATATATATATATATATATATATATATATATATATATATATATATATATCATAATTAATTTATATTTTAGATTTGTTGTATAGTGCGGGTAAAAGTCTAGGTTATAATAATAATAATAATAAAAATAATAATAAAAACTATTAATAGTCATATATAAGCATAGTCTCAGTTATTTTTTATATTTTCAATAAAATGAATATTAAAATGAGTATCTATCACATTGGAAATACAATAATGTTCAAGTGGTCCTTGAATGTCCAAATTGAATTTGGACATTGACTCTAAATTTAACAATTTCGTTCATATGCACATTAAAAACTAAATCCTAGACACTAAAAACTAAACCCTAAACCCTAAATCATCAACCCTAGATACTAACATGTGACGTGTCATCGAATTATTAGTCCGGAGTATCACATCATCTAGGGTCGATGATTTAGGGTCTAGGGTTTAGTTTTTAGTGTATAAGGTCGATGATTTAGGGTCTAGGATTTAGTTTTTAGTGTCTAGGGTTTAGCTTTTAATGTGAATATAATCGAAATTGTTAAATCTAATGGCCAATGTCCAAATTCAATTTGGACATTCAAGGACCACTTGAACATTATTGTTGGAAATATACAATATCATGAGTATATTAAAAATTATTTTATGGCATAATTAAAAAATAGAAACTATTTTATAACTAAAGTTTAACGAGTTGTTTTTAGGTACATTTTTAGGGTATAATAAAACAAATAAAAACTTTTTTTTCAAATAAAGTTAACGGGTTGTTGCTAGAGATTTTTAGTGTACAAGAAAAAGTAGAAACTGTTTTCTAATTAAGGATTATCGGGTAACTGTTAGCGGCTTATAGGTTATAATAATAATAAAAAAAATTCTTTTATAATTAAGAGTTCACGAGTTGTTTCTAGAGAGTTTTAAGGTATAATAAGAAAATTTCATTATTAGGCCAACCTTTTAACATATTTAACATAGATTAAGGAATAATTAATATGCACTTAAATTTATAAATTTACATAGTTTAATTCAGAAATAACTATTTCTCCTAAAATGTTTGGGTGGTAAAAAAATGTTCAAAAACACATAAAACAATATACAATATTATACAACATGAAATATATTGTTCCCGTGCATCGCGCGGGTCAGAATCTAGTTCAAATAGAAAATTGAAAAAAAAAAAGACATAATCTATAACTAATACTTAAAACTGTAAACATTTATTATTATTTTGCTGATGTGTAATTCTCACAACATTTTGAGTTTTTTTATTTTATTTTAATTAATTTTCTTATTTTTGTCAGAAGCCATACTCAATTCTCTCTTTCATGAGAACAAATGCTTCCACCGTTTCTTCCCACTCGCCCACTCCTCTCAACTGCTTCCTCTCAATCGGTTTATCTCAAGTAACTTCATCAACTGCTTCTCTCTCTCTCGCCATCTCCAGCAACTCTCAATTCGAATCAACTCAATTCCTTATTCGATGAATCTCTGGTTAGTTTGATTTTTACGTTCAATTAAGTATTTCGAATTTCTCTATCCATTTGTGTTAATGATTATATTTTCCTAGAATTGTACTCTCTGTACATTTGATTTTTAATATTAGGTTATGATATTGACCAACTCTTCTGTTTCTACCAAGTTGGAGATCTTCACTTTGAAAATTGGTATATCAATGTTTTGAAACTTTATTTTCTTATTATTCTTTTTTATGCAAATTTCAGATCTCGAAATTCCCTTTTGATTCATTAGAATGTTGTTTCTAATTCAGTTCTAAATGGTAATCAAGTTGCGTTTTATTCCAGGAATGACATATGTTTTCCTCTGCTTCCTATATGTGTCAAGGGTGTATGTGAACCTCTGGGAACCGGAGGGAGCTAAAAGGGCTTGCTGATGCTACTCCAATTGGCAACACTTGGTCGACCTAGGCCACCATTGTCTTTCGGGAAGGTACCATTTTTCCATGTTAGTATTTTCTGAAATGATCAATCAAATGCAAGTATATTGTACAATTGCTTATTAAATTTACTTTAAGAACGATTCAACAAACGAACATAATTTAATGTTATCATTTAGATTGTGTTAATCCGTTAAATTTTTATCAATGTTGGATTGCAAGAAGTATGTTTCATCAATTAAACTCTTGCTTATTTACAAAAACAAAATTAAAGTCTTGCTTTACCCTCTTTCTATGGTTGTCTGTTGAGATTCCAACTTCAAATGTAAAGGATATGCATCCAAAGTTAAAACTGGTTTAGTTTTTTTGTGTACTATCAAATACAAATATACATGTGGCATGTGATTCATTGTGGGCTTGATTTTCTTAATTCAATTTTTTTTTATTTCAGTTCCGATTTATATTTGGTGTATCACAACAACACGTGATGAAGCATATACATGATAGGAGGCCTTTATGTGGATCTATTTATCATATCTTAATTCATCAAAGAACAAATAAAAGACCATTGCGCGTAGTGTAAAAAAATCTTAAATAGCTTTTGTCTTTATCTTAATTCAAGGGCTTACTCTGATCTTTCTGCCACAAAACACGTTCAAAAAGCTAGGTGATGGCGAGTTCGGGAAGTTCTTATAGCCTACCTCTTCTAAATGTCCATGGATTGGTAAGTCTCGACAAATCTTGTCTTATCTGAAAATGCACTGTAATGTATATATTATTTGATTAATTAACTGGTATAGCTCTGAAAGTGATAGAGAGAACTTTCTATCTATTAACAAACCAATGACTGGATCGAAGGGCAATGAAGAAGTTGGTATTCACTTATTTATGAATTTGTATTCACTTCTAACTCTATATGCATACAAGATACCCTTTGGTTTTTGCAAAATCATATTAGTAAAACTTAATCTGTCAATATTTCCATTTGTATGGACATGAGGAATTGACATGAGATGCAAGCATATTTGATTTAACTTTACTGAAATACGGTTCGGTCAAGGTTCAAAATGGCCAAAGAAGTCAATTTAAACTGGGTTTTTTTGGGTATCTATTCAATTCTCAAGTTGGTAAGTTTTGAAAAACTCATCCAAATAAAATCACCTAAAAATTGAGTTAATTTGTCAACTTGAGGACCATACTATTGATGTCTCAATCGTTTGTTAATTTCATTAGATTATGTTCTGATATCTGATTGTTGAAAGGATTTGTTGGTTCTAATCTCCACTCAACTATCTGTTTCCATTGGGGTTTGACTGGTCGATTGTTTCTCATCTACTTGCGTCATTTTACATTTTCTGATTTGCAGGTCTTCTTCCTCAAATGAATGTTTTCTATTTCTAACTCGATGTTGGTTGCTACAATTTTTTATGTCTTCTTTCATGCGGATCAGTGGAAGTTTCATTGTGTCAATATGAACGGTATTAGTCCACTTTTTGCTCTATTATCATGTAAAATTGTCTTCCCTATCTCTTTCGATTTTTTCTATTAGCTGGTAGTTGATAGCCGAAATTATACGGTTAGTTTTCCTTTTGAATTGACCATGTATGTATTTTGTTGCTCTTACACTTTTGGTGTAGAATATCAAGGATTTACAATCCGGTGGTCTTCCTTCTAATTGTGTTTTCCTTCATTTGATCAAATTTGAGATTGTAATTTTTGAAATCATTTGAGATAGATTCATCTCTCCGTTGTTTGGGATCTTTCCATTAGTAAGGCACACTTCTAAGTTCTAACCCTTTTCAATGTTCTAATTATTCATAATTTCTAATTCTCCATTTTATTTGAGTGTTATGCCCGCATGTCAGAGAATTATGGCGTACATCTTCAGGTAAGCCAATCTTTTAACCTTTATAATGTTTCAATTTTGATGTCTCTTTAATACTCTATTACTGTATGCATGTGCTATGCTTATGTACATAAGGTGACTTGATGATGTTGAGCTAGCTAGAAGAATTCTAGATTGACATCAAGATGCAATTGTTCTAAATTTTAGTTTCTCTTCATCAAATTTAACTGTACATATGTATGAATATTTGAAGTGATTAACAAATTATTGTAAAATGCTAGGAATCTCTAAATTTCGGAAAATGCAGGATCTTGACATCGAGCATCGTGCATCATATAGTGTGCCAACTCCATGATACAGAATCACAGAATGCTAAACCAAGGAGTTCCTGATTACAAACTCACTTCTATTTGGTAAATTTCCGATATTACTTTCATAATGCATGATGAATTATTTCACTATTGTTACTAGGTCCTCTTATCACCATTATTGTTAAGTCCTTAGCATTTCTCTACTTTTAATTCTGCCTTTTGATTGTGAAATTTTGATTTTCTTTATGCTCATATTCGGGCATATGCATAGTGAACAACAATAATTAAAGAAGATGGCTTGGAGATTGTTGTAAGAACAGGTGGGTTCTTAAAATAATATTGAAGTTGATGTTGAGAAGCTATTTAACCTCTAATTTTAAGCAAAAGTCTGGTGTTTGGTGTTGTGTTCCTATGACTCTTAAATTTCTTGGTATATTTGTGTATTTTTAAAGTTAAAAGGGAAAACATTTATTACTGACCTGCAGATTCTGCAGAAGAAGCTAAAAATGTAGCTATACCACATCCAAAAGATCTATATCACCAAAAGATGCTGGCAAATGAGTTTCGATGTGCTGAAGGTCGGGACTTTGAAAAACTGCAATCCAAGCAAACAGTTTAGGCGAATTGCTTGAGTTTTTATGTTCATGGTATTCAATAACATTCAGGATTCTTTTATGTGGTTGTGGGTATGTTGAAGTGTTCTTTTACTCTATTTTTATTATTAGTATAAATGGCAAAGTCTAAACAATACTGCATTATTTAGATGTTTCTATCTCTACAGTTTTCTTACAATTGTGTATACCAGTTGCCACGTAAGATCTTTTAATTTATGGAAAATTTGATATTAGAAACTTTTACTTATTATCATGTTTCGTTATTGCACTTTTTGTACCTATTGGAAGTGGTGTTATTAGTAAGCTTATTCTATTTAGTTTCAATTGTTGTTAAAGAAGTTCTTTTACCATATTGGAATAAAGTTTTTGGGTTCATTCTTCTAAAATAGCTGTGGAATTAATTATAGACATTTCAATAGTAAATTGATTTATTCCAATAGCAACTTTTTTATATGATGCTTTTTGATTTGTTTTACAAATTTCTTTTAATTAAATCAAGTAATTAATATAAAAAATATTATTGTATATCCCGTGCATGCACGGGATTGCACACTAGTTAAGAATACAGCTAATAAATAAAAATTTAAGAGCCAGGCTAATGGTGAGCGAAGGGGTATGTAAGGCCCAGAAAACTAACATAGCATAGCAGGCCAAACTTCCATATAACCAAAGGGCAACAAAGTCCTATAGTACGAGGTCAAAAATCAAAGCAAAACCCATTAAATGAAATAGACAACATTTATTAAGGTCATGCACCTGCAATTAGCACTTGCCTAAAACGCTCCTCTTTCTCTCGGTTCGGTACATATAAAGTGAGAATCTAAAACTATAAGAACGATATTCAAGAGAATGTGAAATTATAAACGTACAACTATTAGATCAGCTTCAGAGCTTCAAAGTTAAATACATGAAAAGTAAAGAAGACAGGCATTAGAAAGCAAATGGCTACTTCAGTGAACTGTTATTCCATTTACAATAACCAAAGGGTGGATCCAAAAGCACAGCCCTCTCGACGCATATAGAGTTGACCTACCAGATTACAGGACTACTCTCTAACTTGATCTATAAAACTAAAAACTGTACAATCACAAAATGTTAATCATAAAAATCCACAACTCCAAGATTATCAGTTCTACCCAGAATGACCAGTCAGATGATTGGCATGGGCCATACAAAACTATCTACTTCTCTACTGTAAAATGAATTCAATATAAAAAATCAGTTAGTCTGGTTCAATAGAGTTATCGCCTCCAGAGCATCATAGACACTAGTAGACCTCAAACTAGACGAGGATTCAGAGTTGCATTGCATCAAGTTAATAGCATTTCCGGGGCGGTCAGAATCAGTAGCAGTAAGTTCTGTATTAGATATTAAACATCCAACAGTAGAAGGGGCTTCATTTTCATTTTGAGCTGTGGAATACACATCTTTGGAGTCATGGACATTGCCACTGCTTAGCAAATCAGATCTGGTTATATCAGACTGATCATCAGAAACAAGATTAGCTCTAGCAAGTGTCGAGCCCTTTTCTTGGCTATCAGGCCCCTTGCTTTCAGAGACACAATTCAAGTTTTGTGTAATGACCAATGCAGCAGAACTGCCAGGTAAAAGTTGTGTTCTTTGGTGAGCTTCAGGGGATAATGACTCGCCTGCACCGGAGGAAACAGTAGTAATCTTGGAGTCACAGAGAGCAGAATTACTACACGAGCCAGTGGTACCATTCTCAACAAATAAGTCACAGGACTGTAAAGCTCTGACTTCGGATGTTGAATCCACATAATTTTGTCCAGAAGAATTAGGACTGTATTCGTCACCTGTTTTCACATTGCAAAAAATTGTTTTGGAAGAGTCAATGGAAATAGCAGCTTCAGATCCAAGATGAGGAACTTTGCAGAATTTACTCGAAACCCCGCACGACTGGTCCTGGCACATTGTATTGCTTGCATCATCCTCAATTCTCATGTCTAATGTCTCATTCAAGCAGCCATCAGGAAGAACAGAAACTGATTGAACTGCAGCAGGTTTATCCCCACGAGCTACATCAGTCTCACTGAATACTTCTAAATTAGATCCACCTGAACATCTCTGGTTAAGATCATTTATCTTCTCATTTCCAGTTTGTTGATGTGCATCATCACATAAAGAATCTTGGCAACTCATGATATTAACATTACTACCATCAAGAATATCAGAACAGCATTGCTTGGTATTGGCATTTTGGATTGTAGTGTCAGACGTATCATTCAAGCAGCCATCAACAAGAGAGCCCGGTGTAACAGCGTCGATTTTGCTTACTTCATTGCCCAAATAAGGTAAACCAGTCTCACCAGGGTCATTCAGATCGAATCCCAAATATCTCTCAGATTTATCTGTCTTCTTTTCCATGGTAAGAAGTTCCACATGTTCAGTTGATTGCAAACCTAAAATAATATACATGATGAAAATTACATCAGTACCATAAAATGTTATCGAACAGATAAATGTGCATGGTCATTTACAACAGTACCAAATACCTTCTTTTGGGTGTACAGTTTGTTCAGTAAATTGACTATCCGATACTGATTTCTGTAACATATCAACACCAGGGAACACCAGCAGGTTCAGATTTCTCAGTATTTTCTTGCTTGATTCTTCGAAGGGCTTGAAACCAAACACAGAACTCCATGTTCCTCTCAGCTCAGATATAGCAGGTATGACCAATTTCTCAACATTTAAAGAGCACAGAGCCTGTGCCAGATCCAGGGGTAAAAAAGTAGTTCGAAATAAACATGAAATCAATCAAAAATATGTGCCTAAATGAAGCAGCAAAAATGGAAAACAGATATATACTAGGAAAAATATGTGCCAGAAATTTCAGAAACTCTAATGTATACCCAACGGAAACCTGTTTATTTTTCTTTCAAAGTTTATATACTAGACATTGTTTTCACCTTCCTAGTTGTGTTGCATAACTAGCTTCATTATAGAACATTTCAGCACAAGATGATTTCCCCGACATGCAAAATGGTTAGGGCTCATATTTAGTCTGCAGTAAACTTCAGTCCAAAAAGCAGATATTCCACATAAATGACTGTAAACAAACTGTAGGGAATGCAATAAATTGTAACCCTTGTATTTCTCCATGAATAAAAGGCTTGCAACAAGTTCATGACAAGTTTTTTAGTACCACACTTACTGTTTCAATTGCAGTTAGAAGCCGCCTGCACATTCCTTGACGCCTATACATATAACGGGTCCCAATAAATGGCATCTCTGCTAACTGATTCCCATGTATTCTATTAAGACAGGTACAAAGCATTTTAATTGTCAGTAACTTAACAAAACCGAAGATGCAAGAAAGTCAACTAAAGAATATTAAGTCCCAATGTCATGAAGATGCAACAAAAAACGAAAGCAAGATGTCTCGATACATGACAACACCAGCTCAGTTGAACATCACAGGAAACTGAACAAGGCAACAAAGAGGGATCATGAATGCACCATTTAGGTGCTTTCAATAGTTACTTTATACTCTGCCTTTATTATCATAGATCAACTCAACTCATGCGGAGATAGATGACTATGAAGTAAGCACTGATTAATTTAAGAACAAAGTAACAATAAAATTAACTTGAATTCAATAATAATAATAATAGTATTCCTATTCAGAAACTACCTTGAGGTTTAGAGATCTCAACTGGTTTTCATAAGAAATGATGGTCTCGCCAATATAACTAATTCAAAAATGTCAGACTGCCAACCAGCAATGCACATACAGAAATGATGAAAATAAATGCACTATTTGAACCAACTAATTAGCAAAATTAAATTCAATTATATCCCTGCATTTCTATTTCATAAATCCATCCCCAGTAGTTTTATACTTTGGTTTTCGACATATCGGGTCTTTTGTAAACAGCTCCCTTGTGCATGGAAAGCACAGGCAGACCAACTGCCCGCACTTTCACATGCAACTGAGCCATTTATAATGACACAAGTGTTCAAATATAAAACTAAATCAGGAATTTCTTATAAAATAAAGTACAGACTGATATCGGCAAAAAAGATGCCAAGTTCAGGGGGCCGAATATAAGTTTTCATATTTGTAAATACCTTTTATAATAAGGTTTAAGTTCCAAATGCTTGCTTTCCAAAAGAAAAGAGAAAGAAGAAATTCCAAATACTGATGCTTCTAGACATGATACCCAGCAAATTCTTCTACCAATGTGGACAGAAAATTAGCTATTTGTTAACTACTAGTAGTAAATATACCTTATTGATGCAGCAGCAATCATTTCATCTCCCCTCTCAAGAATAGCAGTGAAGAAACCAGCATAGTTCAATCGATTAAAATTGGAGCTGCAAATTAAACGAATAATCAAATAATAAACAAATGGTTGCTTAAGTATTTTCAACACCATCAATAAGTGATCGTGTTCCACAAAAAGTAGGAGACAGAAGAACAATAGGGCCAAAAAGTAGTGCAGTTGACGGCCAATCATCGAGTAAATAGTTATTAAAACTATAGCTGCAATTGACCATTGTAACTAGAAATCTTGAAGCATCGAAGTCCAAATTACTACAGAAAATAAGATGCTACATTTTGACCAGGTGCAGCCAATAGATGGAGCCTCTATACGAGCAGAAATTGCATTTTATTCGCCAATTAGCATAACCTACTAGTCAAATGAGTGAGAAGTCTAAGTTATGGATATACTGCATGCAGTACCAACTCTTTCACATTTGCTTGAATAACAATTCAATCTGAAGATTTATCAAACAGATTTACAAATTATGGTTCTCAAACATGGTAAAAACAGCTAATCTTGAACTCTATAAAGTTGCTCTAGTGTAGTAGTCGTAAATGATTAGTACCCATATCAAACTACGAATAGCAATACATCCAGGACCACCTCCCAACACAAGCAGCCCAAACAATCCTATTCAAAATTTATATTCTCATTTATAAATGTTGATCAATATATATATATATATATATATATATATATATATATATATATATGAAAAAGTTCTAACTAACACAACTTCAGAAAACTTACCCAAAATTGTAGACAATATTACGAATAAGATTGACCCCACTTCTATGGTCAACCATGGGCATAAAACATTCATCCATTATATGCAAAGCAATTGCCACCTTTGAATTGCAATCTACTTTCCGAGCCATACCACTTAGAGAACTATCAGAGCCAACATTAAATCGGCGAACCAAAGTCCATGAAAACCCTTCTTCCATTTCATGTTTAACTCCAAGAAGCATCTGCAATCTCTCATTTAACTGAGAGAATTCAAAAAAGCAATGGATAACTTGCAATTCCTAGAACCATTAAATAGATACATAAATTCGTTACAAGCAATACTAATTCACATTTAAATGTAAGCAACCAAAATTATTCACATTAGTGAGTAGCTCAAAGCAAAGGATTTTGACAGTCCTCAGCAATATATATCCTACTCTGTCAGGGATATCAAAAAGTATCCTAGTAACAAATGGGGGTGTTTAACTTAAACAAATGCATAATGGAGACTCTATTTAACAGCTTCCTTCTCTGCACATATACAAACATGCTAGATCAACAGCAGACCCCCATCAAAGAAAGAATAAATCAAAAACTAGTTCAGTAACAGCAGCCCATCAATTAGATAATTATCTAGTAATAATAAAGCCTTAGTTGGAGAGCCAAATGAATGTCATTGATCCCTAGCTGAAATATGTCTGTTACAACTTTCAGTACCTTTTGGCATTTCTCTCCACAGAAGGATGGATTGTCGGGATCCTCATTTATGACATCATTTACCTTAACACAAGATTGATGATCTACAGCAGAAGAGATCTGTTAATATGCATCATTTTTTTGATAATATTAACCATTAAAATCAAAAAAGAATATCAACATGCTACTATGCTTCAAACTTTATGAAGAAAGAGTGCATACATTTCTCCTCGCACAAAAAACATGTATGTAGTTCAGAAGGAGGAGCAGCATTATCATTTTCCTGACATCCATTTCCACCAACTTCCCCGCAAAATTTGCATACACAATAAATGCAGTGCCATGGCCCTGAAGGGAACTTCTGTCCAAAAAAAAAAAACAATACTGAATTTTTCAGGCTATAAAATACAAAAACATTTGTATATTATCAGCTTGTAAGACAGGCTACATTTCAAGCAAATCAGTAAGGCCCATTTGAGAAGGCAACTCCATTGGAGCTTTGGCTATAGAATGCTGCATGTGCACTAAATGGATGGCCTGAGCCATATCACTACCCAAGTGGTTGTCCAATTAGCAGTTATTAAGAACCTGAGACATGTAGAGATTAGACACATAGGTCTAACTCTTATCAGGGATAAATTTGGGAAACCCTGCTATTTTGACTACTAATTATTCAGACGGCTTTTATTAAATTATGCATGTTTCTCATTGTGAAGCCTAAGCCACTTGCATCAATATGTAGTTGCCTATCTGAGATTGTTATGAACGCAATAGCATGCAGACAAGAAACGAACATTTGGCATTTGCTTAAAACAGGTTACTCTTTGTTTTTACTGACTTTATGCATCATATACAACCATGTTCAATAGCACAGTCCAAAACACCATAGCACTAGTAAGGTTGACGTGATGTGATGATCTAGAAAAGAATATCTAAATAAGAGGAAATGCCTAATGATGCCTCCACAATCCTCCATGCACTCATCAGTTAAGGACTACAAATTCTCTATATTTCTATCTTAGTAATTATGTCAAGACTGAACAATAATGATACGAAGATAGCCAGAAATAGAAAAAGGGTAAAAAAGGCATACTTTTATCTCTAGGCAGCTTTTGTGGAATGTTGATGGGCAACCATCACAACAAATCAGGTCTCCGCCATCTCCGCAAATGCCACATGTATCATCATTTGGATCTTCGTGGTTAATATCAATAAAGTGAAACCCTTTCTTGGATGGCTCGTCTTGTTTATTCCAGGAGTCTAGTTGGCACTGCAAGAGTGAAGATCCAGTCTCCAAAAATATATTCTCAAATGGCTGACAAGATTTGCCACCAGCATGAGCCTCAAATTCTTCAATTGTATAAGTTTCACTACAACAATCACACTGAACGCCACCCGTTTTAATCCTACCCTTCAGCGGAGCTCGCATTTTTCTGCTGTTAAAATAATCCACCTTCCCATCTAATGCCAAAGTTCCTAAATCAATCATCCAGGTTAGAACTGTTCGCTTACCATTATACAGGAAATACCTATCACTGTCAGACTCGGTGCCATCTTGAGAATTCCGAACCATCAATCCACATCGTTTTCTACCATGTGTTTCTGAAGGCTTACGACCCCTTACTGACACTGCTGTACCACCTGATATACCCTTCTTGTTCTGTAGAGATTTCAGTTTTGGTCTCCCCTTCAACATCTTATGATGAAGACCAGCTGCATGACCTAATTTCCTTTTCTGCAGTTTCAACTTTCTCTTCCTAGTCTCTCCAATCACTGGCTCACCTTCCTCCTCCTCGTTCCATTTCTTTTTCTTTTTATTTTTGTCACAACGCTCCTTCCCCATTACTTTATTAAGTACTCTAAGTTCTTCCTCTGGGATTGGAATGAACTTGAAACCTGACTTACAAGCCTTTGAATCAAAAGTGCCATCCTCAAACTGCTGCTTAAGAACTCGATATGCCAAAGTAATAGACCAGTGAGTCCTACCTTGAGGATTGACATAAACTGCATCATTATATACTCTACCATGCCTAGGCCTGTACTGAATTTCCCAGCCAGCACCTAAAACTAATTCCATAATTTTATCTCGCACAGCCTGCCTTCCTAATCTACGCCCTGTTTCCCCAGCCTTCTTTTTGCCTTCGCTTCCTTCCATCTCAACTTTCTGGCACTTCATTTTCTTGACTTCTGGCAATTTCATGTCACACTCATTTCCAACATTACCCTGTTTACCCTTATTCATCTTGAAAGGTCTCCCGAGTTTTGGCTTTCTTTTTTCCTTCATTTCATTATTTTGATGATCACTCTGTCTACCATCGAATTGATCAACCTCTCCCTTTTCCACCTCGGATATTTTTTTCTCAGACAGAACACTGTTCTGAGCTTTAGGGGGTCTCCCACGCCTAGGCTTTAATAATTTTGTTGCTTTATCCTTTTTGACAACTTCCCTCTTATTCTCAAACTCATTTCCCTCGCTAGCCTTGCGAGGCCTACCACGCTTGCGCTTGAATTTCTTCCTCATTTTATTATGTGGTTGATGGACCTGTGGAGTAGCAACTTGAGTAACTACCTCCTTTTGGACATCAGCCATATCTTCCTCAGAATCATTGCTCTCCTCAGTCTTGTGAGGCCTCCCTCGCTTACAGCTCGATTTCTTGCTTGAATTGTTGTTTAACTGATGGCTCTCTTCATCAGAAGTTTGGTCAATCTCTCCCTCCACGTCAGCCCTTTTTTCCTGAAGTTCTTGACACTCCTGTGACTTGGGTCTCCCTCGCTTGCCCAATACCTTATTTTTCTCTATAGTTTCTGGCATAGGATGATGTTCATCGTCGGATTGATTAACCTCTACCTTCACCACATTGAGGATGTTGTCCTCAGGCCCACCTCTTCCCCTAGTTCTTTTTCCAATACAGTCGGCATCTATATGAACCTCTTCCTTAATTTCACGTATTACCACATCAGCACTCTTGTCTTCAGGCCCACCATTTTCACTAGTGTTTTTCCCAGTAGAATTGTCATCAATATTTTTCGTCTGATCAACTTCGTTGCTCTCAGATGTTACTCGATCAATACTCTTGTTCTCAGACCCACCACCTCCTCTGGTCCTTCTCCCAATAGAGCAACCATCCACATTTTTCTTCCGAACATCTTCCTTACTCTGAGATACTATTACATCGACACTCTTGCCTTGAAACCCGACTCTTCCCCTGGTCCTTTGTCCAATACAGTCGCCATCAATACTTTTCCTTTGAACATGGAAGCTCTTATCTTCAGACCCCACTCTCGCCCTGGTCCTTTTCCCAATAGAATCCCCATCCACATTCTTTCTACCAACATCTCCCATTCTCTCAGATTTTACTGCCGACATTGAACGCAGAATCCTACCAACAACCTTCAATTTAGCCATCTCAACACCATCTTCCTCACTCTCTCCTCCCTCAGCAACAATTCTACTCCTTTTCTTCCTATTCCCCGCAAACTCCACTCCCCCAACGTCACTCCCAGCACCGGATTCCTCAGGTTTTGACTCATCACTCTCCTCCATCTCAACTTTTTCAGCCCGAGAACCACTTAATTCAGTGACATTGTCATCACTACAATCAGGACCCAGCTCGGCTTCCTCTACTTCAAAAGTTCGTTTATGCAATGAACCCGCACCATTATTGGCTTCCGCCAACAATTTGCTATTGGACCGCAAGCCGTCCCTCATCTGTAACAGAAACACAAAACCCCTAATGTCAACAACTTGTGACACTTGTTGTTTCAATATAACATAAACATAGACAATAAAAATAAACTTACTTAGTAATCACAGCAATAAACAGTGCCGCGGGATCTAAATCGTACCTGTGATGAAAACAGTTAAGTAAAAAAAGTAAAAAAATAAAGACATTGTTAGTGACGGATCATATGAAATCGAGAAAGAAGAGAAGAAGAATTTTACCAATGCAGTAAAAAAGGATGATCCGACAACTAGGTCGTAAAAGTGAAATCAAAGGTTGGGTTCGCCGGAACGGCCATGGGGGGAGCCAAGGGTTTAGTTTAGAGAGAAGCAAAAAGAGAGACACAAAGTTAAAAAAAAAAAAATAGACTTGGGGGAAATTTTTTAAGGTTTTTAAGGGGCTTTACAATTTCATTAAATAAATATATTTATAATGACGTTTATGCGTATTTTGACTATTATGATTTTTCAATTTCCCTCCATTTTGTAATATCCCCTCCAAGATTTATCATTTCAAAAGTAATATTGGTTTTCTTCGAGGAAAAAATTATAAATTGTCTTTTTGGGTTCTTATAATCACTCTTTATAGGCCTCCTAATATAACTAAACTGAAAGGTAATTGGAATATTTTGGACTAAACTTAATTTTTTATTAGAGAAAAGTAACTTGAATTAATATTAAAAAAAAATTACAATCGATACAACAAGATGATAAAAGGAGGAACGAAAACCTCACGAAAAGACAGACAAAAATCCGTACAAAGACCATCAAGGGCATGATAAAGACCACAAAGGGCAACAAAAAGAGCAACGAGAGCTATAACTAGTCCAAATAACAGACACATAAAACATAAGCAAACAAACCATAGTACATATCTCAGAAATCATAATCTGTAGATAAACAACAATAGTCAAATCTTCATCGCTTTGGCAACTCGATAATTTCGGATCTAAGTCCTTTTTGATAGTGCACTCTCGTGGATCCTTAGATCTGCGGATAAAATCAATCTTTTCCGCTCGTACGAGGTCGATAATAGCTAAAAACAGAGAAAATATAATTAGTAGTTGCAGATTTGGTGAGAATGAACCTTTGAAGATGTAAAATGGATCTAGACACACAAAACTAACAAAATAGGCAATAAATGAAATACAAACACATATGGGAGGAGGAAGAAGGAGTTCCCTTCTTCCTCCTCCGCCGAGCACCTAGGTTTTGAAAGAAAAAGGTGAGGCGAAAGAGCAAATGAAGATGAAGCAAAAAAGGAAAAAAGTTTTAGATAGAGGTTGGAGTTCCTCTCTCTAAGGCCGACAACTCCAATTAACTAAACTTAATTTACTGAAGTTAATATGTTGTACTGAATAATTTTCTTTCCATAATCTTAATTTGTATTTTGTTACATTGAATTTAATATTTTGGTTTTCTTACAATTGCTACTGATAATCTAAATTGATATTGAATTGCTAAATTTTTCTCATCCTCGAAAAGTAACTCAATCCATTTTGGGAACATAATAAAACAAAAATTCAATAACTCAATCCATTTTGGGAACATAATAAAACAAAAATTCAATATTTATGAAGGGTAAGTTTTTGTTAATCTTTTTTGATAATTTGGCTTTGCAAGTCCATGGTTATGAAAACCGGACCGGTCGGTCCGATCGGATTCAACCGGAACCGGACCCAAATTCGGTCCGGAAGTCTCCGATTCTAACACTCTCTGAAAACCGCTCAAAACCACTTGAACCGATCGGTCGAACCGGTAAACTGGCGAACCGAACCGTTCCGATTCAACGGTTCGGTCAAGTTATTAACTCTTTCAAATTTCAAATAAAAAAATGCAAATTATTTTGCTTGATAGGGGAATTGAACCCTGGTCATTGAATTACAAGCCTTCATTGTTAACCATCATGCTAATCTTTAATTATGATATTTAACTTCAATAATTATTTATATTTATTATTAAAATTTAAACCATCATTTAGTTAAATTTCAAACTTTAATATCTCAAATTTATACTAATAAAACTTTAAAAGTAATTTAAATAAAATATGTCAAATGATAATATTTAATACTCTTTAACTAATATGTAACAAATATGTTTATTAGTACATTTTCATTATGTTGTTATTAATTTACTATATTTTAATTTTAAAACATAAATCTTAAACTTTTGACTCTTTTAGTCTTTTGACTTGTACGATTTTGATAACTGTAATTTTAATATAGTGAACGTCAAACTTTATCACGTTAAATTATTAAATCACCTCTTCTAATTTTATGAACTTTGAATTTGAACCGTTAATTAATGGTAATTGAATCTATTTTAGGACATTTTAATAGCTATCAAATATTAATTATTTTTCAAAATTGATAATTTGATTAATATAATGTAAGATTTTAGTATGTATCAAAATGTAAAATGTTATAAAGTAATAAAAATCTATATATTTCAGTTAATATACTGAACCCGGTTCGACTTCGGTTGAACCCCGGGTTAGACCTCGGTTCATTGAACCGACACCTTTACCGGTATAATGACTGGTCCGGTTTTGAAAACCATGGCAAGTCTTGACTAATCTTGGTCATATAGTCTTGAAGTCAGTCGAGGATCCACTACCTGATTCACCTCCGACAATTAAGTTAGAATGAAATCATGAAAAACATAAACATAAAGAAATGAGGCAAAAATAGGAGAATAATTTTGGAAAATAGTAAAAGTATACATTTTTTCTTTCAATTTGGATTTATATAATGATCATCCACTTAATTTGATGAGCAAGGGAATAAGTTTTTAGAAAATTATCTTCAGTACGTACATACGATGATTTGGTTGTCATCATATCATATGTTTTGTCCTTTCATGATATGGGTATGTTGGACGGGTTGAACCACCAGTCACTACAAGAAAAAGCGTGATCACCTACGAAACTCACCGACGTAGCACTTTGGGTCGGTATCTCCGACGGAGTACCTACAAATGTTATGTGTTGGGATCACCTACACAGTTACCTACACTTTTTAATTATGTGTAGGGGATATTTGGCGGGATTATTCCCACCCGTGTGACCTACACTTTTAGTAGGTGATTATTGGTGTAGGTGATTACTCCGACAAATAGTTTTTTTCCCGACTCAATTTAGTGTAGGAGATATAAATACATATAAAAATTAATAAATTATTTTTTTTGGTAACAAAATCAATAAATTATTAAAATATAGTAAAATAAATAAAATAAAATTAGTTGATAATATAAAAGCCCACTTGTTCTCATTCTCATTGTTAACCTAATTTACCTATTCCTCTCCAAATAAAGTGTCGCCTCTCCCTCACCACTCTGAATTGTTGCTCGTACATCCACCAACGCCGGTGCTTGTTGCCACCTACCGACGTCGTTAAGCTTCCATTCCCGACCACCGGTCTTCGCTCTCCTCCATTTTTGCGGTTATTCTCTGTTACCTCAGCTTGTTGCGTGTTTTGCTTGATCTTGCTTTAGGCACTTATATTTTCAGTCGTTATGCTTTCATTCACTAAGAGTTTCATGTAGTGTTTGATTTTATATGAGGATTTCATTTGGAGTATTACTTATTTTTGCAGTTCATGTACTATTTCACTGCTCATTTGTTTAAATTTGTTATATGAGGGTTTCATATACTATTTTCAGTTGTTTAAACTTGTTTAATGATATATTTCTGTGTTAGTGAACTAAACTTTTTTCTCAACTTGATGCATGTCTTTGGATATTTATTGGTCTTGGCTGATATATTTCCATGTTAGTGAGCTTAACATATGTCTTTGGATAAACAATTGATGGGTGTCACTTTTGAAAAAGTAAACCATTACAAATGGAAATGACATGTACATGATTAGTGATGCAGCTTATTTTGAAGTTAGTTCTTGAAATTAGAAGAAATATAGAAATTAGAAGCCCCACAACACCAATTTTATTTTTCTGTAGAGGGAGAGAGAGATAGCCATTCACATTAACACCTTATGGTGTTACAGATTATTGTTCCATGCTAGAGAGGAGGCTGTTTTCGAACGTTCTTAAAAATGCTTGAAGCATATAGTGGCAATATAAATTGGTATTAAAGTGCACGTTATGTGCAGAAGTGAAGGAGTTCACTTGTTGATGCTTTTGTGGTGATAGATTAGTATTTAGATTATTGAGCTTAAAATTTGCAATTTGTGTCTGGCCATTTTATGAGCTAGTTACCTATAAGTTTAAGGAGCTAGGTTACTAGAACTTATAGACACCTTTTGTGGTTTAACGAAGAATACATTCACTGAATAAGGAGCTGATAAATTCGTAAGACAACGCAATGCAATATTCAGAAAAATCTGAATTATAAAAAATCAACATACCAGTGTTTTATTAGTTATTGACTGTGTTGTCGCTCTTTATACGGGCCATCATTCATTTTTTTTCATTATAAGATTGATAGACTAATGTTTTGAGTATTTAAATGTGCATCAATCACTGATATCTGATAATTTGAAGAGTACCATTGCCAATCCTAATATTCCGATGCTTGCAAGCATAGTTAGATAGGTTGCAGAAATGTGACTTGGTGCTGCATAGTGCAGAATTGCACCATGATAGAACACAAATTGTAAGCCTACGATGTGCAATTGCGATAAGACTTCTCTTTTCCCACTGATCTCTCATCATGCATTTCTCATTTCTTTTTTATTACTTTCATTATGATTTTTTTTTCTCTCTGTATGTTTAACTTTTACTAATTTGTTTTATTTCTTCTTGTTTTCTTTCTAGATTTCTCTATATAGTATTCTCTTCTTCCTATTTATGCCTCTCTATTTATGATTGAGTTGTTAGTTGATATGGGGCTAAATTGATCCGTCCATCAACTGAAACAGGATTCAAGGGCTGGGTGTTGGCGGACGGTTTTTCAGCTTGACTTCTTCATCTTCGGGAGCAAATGGAGCATCTTCATCAACAACATCATCTGATCCGGCATTGCATATGCAGTCTCAGTTTGGTCGATTGCGATCAACAGTTGATGAACTTGTAGCTTTGCAGCAACAACGTCGACAAGAGGAGGGGTATAATAATTCTGATCGGCTAAATCTTGGCACGACTTCATCTCAAGTTCAAGATGTTCAAGAAAGGTTTGAAGAGTTTCAAATTCAAATGAGAAATCATACCGGGGCTTTGCAAAATAACATTATTAGAGTCCAACAACAAATTGACAAATTGGAACTTGGTGATACAAATGAAAGAAGAATTCTCTTCCTAGTATGTAAGTTCTTTTTGTTTATGCCTTTTTTGTAAACTGTAGATGTAGATAGAGTATTGCTTTATTAGGGCCAAATTTTTTTTGTTTCTGCCCTATTAGTATTGTAGTTTGGGAATTGCTTCAATAGGCCAAGTTCTTTTTGTTTATGGCCTATTAGTAAGTTGCAGTTAGGGTAAAGTTCCTTTTTGTTTATACCTTGTGTATCTATTAATTGTAGCAAAGAAATGTTTGACTCCATCTTTTATAATATAAACTTTAGTTATTATATTTTTGTGGGGGTTTACATATATATATAAATTTCAATACATGAATAAATATGGATGAATTTCAGTATATTAAATGAATTCCAGTATACAAATAATAAACAACTATTAAATTGTAATAAATGAATACCGACACAATTTCCTACATACTATTGTCGGTAAGATAACATATTTTTCAATATGAAAATTATGATACCGACGCAGATTAATAGGTGTTTGGGTCGGTGTGTCCTACACATTTCACCAACACGGAAATGTGTAGGAGTCACCTACACACCACACCGACACCTTACGTGTCGGGGATATTACCGACGCTCCAAAAAAGTCGTCGTAACGGCCTCCCTACAAGCTCTATACCGACACACGGGTATGTGTCGGTATTCTGTCGGTGACTACGATTACCGACACAATTTAGCTATTTACCGACAGAAACCTGTGTAGGCGATACGGTTTTTACTTGTAGTGAGTATGGCAATATATAGTGTTGTGATTTTATCTCAATGAGATATATAAGAAACTGAACCATATATTCAGAGTATGGCATTGCTATCCATGATTGTAAATTCATGCTTCGGAATAGACCAGATTTTTCTGTATCGTTTGTTCCTAGATCGGCGAATGAGGTTGCGCATCTAATAGCGCGTAATGCTCTTTCTCGCCCGAGTCAGTTTATTTCTTTTCTGTTGCCTAGTTTTCTAAACGAAATTTTATGTAACGATCTTACTGAAGAATAAAGTTTTTGTTTGCCTCAAAAAATAATAATTTAATTTTATAGTAATGCAGCTAAATTTATTCGTTCTTTTCTCTTTTTTAATTTCATCCAATGTAGTTACTATACATAAATCATTACAAATAATAATATTTAATTTTATAATAATTAATTTGTAAATTTATTCGTTCTTTTCTCTTTTTAAATTTATTTGTTTTTTTTTTACTGTTCACTCTATACAATTATGAGATTTGAACCCCCGTAACCTCACATTTTTTAGTGGAATGTAATAAGCATCAAAACATTACTTGGTGGGTATTTGTTTTTTTCTCTTTTAAAATTTCATTATTTGTAGTTATTATAATAAATCATTACAAACTTTCCTATAGATAAAATAGTAAATTTGAATTTAACTTTTTCGTAATGTGTTTCCTTTTTTTTTTGACCCGTCCCTTCATGTTACGTGTTTTGTCATATTTAACAATAAATATTGAAAAATGTAAAAGTGTGGTTGTGTAACGGTGTTTGTTTGAAATTGTTTTTTTATCAATCAGTATCATGTTGATGCTTATCAATCATTGGAGATAGCTTCCCAAATTATGCTTACACGTACATGAATGTTTTGCTCCATATTCTTTGGATAAAGTTTTGAAACATGAACGTATTTCATTCTTGAGTATTTTTTCACTTTTTTTTTTTTTTTAGATTTTTCGCATGTATTGATTTTTTTTCCATTATCTAGAGTTTTGCTTGTTTTGAAGTTAATTAAAGGAAGGTTAAATAGTTAATCATATTTGGATTGAAGTTTTTTCAGTGGTTTATTAAATAACCATGTTTGGAAAGGGGAGATTATTAGCATGAGAGGTTTTTTTAAGGTTATTTTGAGGTTAGAACACCTCTAAAAACCTCTATTTTTACTCCGAACAATTTGGTGGGATCTGAGGGTTAAAAATTTAACCCCACCTCTCCTCCTCTTACTTCTGAATCTCCTCTAACCTCGAAACAAGCAAACCCTTTTAATATTGTATCAAGCAAACTTTTGGTGTTTGAAAATCTAGATGGAGAATCTTACGACCGATCCCATGTTATGAATCTATTACATAGAAAGATATCGTGATTCTTTCAATGACACTACATAATTATATTCGAAGAAATACATTTGTAGATCTTAGCTTTAAGTGTTTAGATGTATTTCATAGTTTTGTGCCATATATGGTTGTCAATAGGGTTGGATGGGGATCACAATAACCATTCCCGCTCCGCGAGCGTTCTGGGAATCCTCATCCCTGTCCCTGCAAACTGACGAGATGGAATTAACCATAGTTAAATGATTGTGAGTGAGAAAAGAAGCAATCCTATATATTTAAAGTTTTATTGGATATTTTATTAAATTTGAAATATAATTATTAATTATATATTAAATATTTTATACGAGGATTCAACAGGGACGTGGATTCGTATGAATGGAGAGCACATAACCATCTCCGCCCCGTCATGGGTATATTAAAGCCCATATTTTCCATGCAAGGAAGTTTATTGAGGATTCCTCATCGCTATCGGGTGGATTCTACCTGATATAGGGAAACTTCCTCCCTATTAATACCCCTAGTCATATTGCTCATTGAGTAGTCAAATGAGATTACTATAAAGAAATTTAGACGTGAAGTTACATCTATCGAGATAATAATTGATTTCTAAATATTAAAATATCATAAAAGTTCTTTTTTACATTATTATTATTACTATTACTTTTGGATTTTATTTATATATTTAAAACATCACTCATAATGCACATTTTTCACATTAACAACAATAAATAATTATAGTTTTTAATTAATAAAAGTTGATCTAAGTGGTAAGATACTCCATCTTCTGCTTGTAAGATTACAGTTTGAGTCCTCACTTCGTCAAAATTTAATAGTGAAAACCCTCATCGAAGTTTTTTATGACCTTCCAAATGAGTAAGCCAACTCTTAACTAAACTTTTCGTTATAAAAATAATAATTATAATTTTATCAAACATTAATAATGGAACGATAACTAGAAAACAAAATAACATAATATCAAACAAGTGAAAAATCAAACCGGGCCTATGGGTGGAATGGGGCCGGCTACCCTCAACGTGTAAAGGCCCATAATCTTGGTTGTATTGTAAAATCGTACTCGTAGGTCATGGCCGAACATATTTGAGTTTCATAACCTTTCCATTTATTTTCTCCGTTATGGGCAGGCCATCTTCCACCGTCGAAATTCCCGACCGCCGTTACTTTCCCGATCGCCGTCGCACGCCGGAATCCGACACTCCCGAAGACTACCGCCGCCGCCGCCGTAGTCCTTCCTACCACAGCTACGATGAACGCCATCGAGAAACCGACCGCGGCCGTTATAGCTCTCGCTCAAGCCCTAGGAGAAGAAGTCGAAGCCCTAGGCCCAGAAAAACCCTAGAAGATTCTTTGCCCAAAAAGTTCGGCGGCGGAGGAGGGCGTTCCTATCTCGACCGCGGAGGCGGTGGTCATCGGAACTCAGGATCTGAATCCGATGAGGAATTAAATGGATTGCCCTTCGAGGAACGTAGGCGGATTAAGAGGCAGAAGATGAGGAAAAGCATCCATAGGTATTGTTTTTGGTCAATTACACCTAGTCCTCCTAGGGTTGAGGATGATGATGAAGGTCTCGAAGGCGAACCCGATGAGGTTTCGGATAAAGATGAGGAGAAGAGTGATAAAGGGAAGGGTAAATTGGAGTCTGCGTCGGAGAAATCCGGTAGTAGTGATTCTGAGTCGCTGTCTGATGAATCAGGGAAGAAGAAGAGGAAGAGGAGGAGGAGTTCTAGGCGGAGGAGCAGGAGATCTTCGGAGAGCGAAAGTGAATCAGAGTCGGATTCTGAAGAGGATCGAAAGAACAGGAAGAAGCGCAGTGGTAGGAAGAAGAGGAGTAGCAAGAGAAGCAGTAGAAAACGAAGTAAGAGGAAGACGAGGTATACTGATTCGGATGATGATAGTGGAAGCGAAGAAGAATCTGAGTTGGAATCAAAGAAACGGAGAAGATCATCAGGCAAGAAGAAGAAAACATCTGAAAGCGAGAGTGAAAATGTGAATCCGAGTGAGATTTCAGGTTCCGAAACTGATTCAAAGGGAAAAGAAAAGGTAGAGGAGTTGAAAAGGATTGAACTTGATGCGGAAGCACTTATATTGAAAGAGATGATTGAAGCTCAAAAGAAGCCAGCTTTGGATAATGAGCCTATAGTTGGCCCAATGCCATTGCCCAAAGCCGAGGGACATATTAGCTATGGAGGTGCATTGAGGCCCGGTGAAGGTGATGCCATTGCACAGTATGTGCAGCAAGGAAAGCGTATTCCTCGAAGAGGAGAAGTGGGTCTTTCCGCTGATGAGATTCAGAAGTTTGAGAGTCTTGGATATGTGATGAGTGGAAGTAGGCACCAGAGGATGAATGCTATTCGTATCAGGAAAGAAAATCAGGTTTATAGTGCTGAAGACAAGCGAGCTTTGGCCATGTTTAACTATGAAGAGAAGGCTAAACGTGAGCACAAGGTTATGGCTGATTTGCAGAGGCTAGTGCAGCGCCATATTGGTCAGGATGTTGGCCCTACTCATGATCCTTTTGGGGCAAAAACATCTGAAGGCCCTGATGCTTGATGCTAAGGTATGCATTGCTATATGCGTTATGATCCTAAATGCCATCCTTATTCGAGCTTTGTATAGTGCCTACATAGACATACTTTTTCTTTTTCTGAGAAAGTAACTACTCGGTGTTCTAAGTTTTGGGGTTGTTTGCACTCGCTGATTGTTTTTCAATCCAATAACCTGTATGGATGTTGCTGAAAATTGGTTTCTGATTATTTGTAGTATGAATTTGATGTTGTAAGATCAGCTGGGGGATAAATGAAAATTTTATGCTAGCTTCTGGAATAAATTTATTTTCTGATACTTTTATTTTAAAATCTAAACCATCTTCTCTGGAGCAGAGGGAGCAGATATAGATCTAATGAGCTTTTGTAATCTCATTTAGATATTGAGAATACAAAATCTCATTTTATGTGTTATTGTCTTGTTGGTGTTACTGTTATTTTTTGTGGAATAAGTTAGCAATTGCATGTCGGCTGGAAAAAGCAGTTTGATTCTTAAGAGTTAGGGGCATAGTTGTCAAATGCGTGCCTCAGGAAAGGTTCAGGGGTTAGCGCCTCTGTGTGCATGTGGCAGGCAATGTCAGCCATGTGCGCACCTTGATGGGGGTGCACCTAGGCGCTATTGTAGTGTTTTATAGGGTTTTTTTGGCTTCTAATCATAGACATAGGAAATATTTATGATGAAGGGCTCATATTAAATTAGAAAAAGGAAGAGAAAGGAAGTTGAACTTTGTTCTTTAGATTTCACTTTGAAGAAGAATATGATGATGGAGATGATAGTGATGGTAACTTTGATGATGAATAGGGACTACAAAGACTAAAGAGTTTAATCTTGCTAAAGGAAAAAAAGTTATTATTAGACTACTAGTTATTAAATTAGTATTTAGTTGGAGTTGAAGTTTGGTCTTAGATTTAAATCTAATTATGAATTATACTTATGTCGTGCATTTTTATGGTTAACATTTTAGAAATGTCAAGTGTAGTTATTTGTAACATTACGTGTTATTTTATTTTAGTGTCCCCTGTGTCACTCAGGCTTGCACCTTGGCCTAGGTTTCAGGACCCCTCGCCCCTCTCACAACTATGGTTAGTAGTCTAAAGCGCTGATGACATCTTGACAAGATAATATTATTGTCACTATTAACACTAACAAAAAATGTAAGGTCTTGTAAATTACGGTTTACGAAAAATCATTTATTGTGTAAACCAGTGTACCTTATGCAGTAGGGTAGCACAGGTAAATATAGTATCTTTAGATTTGGATTTGGGTTTGCAACGGTCAACAATGACTAAAATAGAAATTTTAGTGGAGATTTGGGAAGTTAAAATATTTCATTTTGTAAACCACTGCCTCAGCATGTTGTTGTTTGGCGAGTACCACAGACAAAATGCAATATAAGTTCTGGTATCGGGCCATTTGATGTGTTCACGAGAGTGAATGATGTGCCATTGAAATGGATCTTGTATACAGCTAGTTATCTGATAAATGGATAGAGAGAATTTTTCTAATTGTTGTGAAAGGAACTACTTGGTGTTCTAAATTTTGGGTCTGTTTGCGATTGCTTACGTTTTTTTAACTCTAACTACCGTTTGATGATGTTGCTGGAATTTTGTATCTGATTATCTGTTGGATGAATTTAATTTAATGCAGTAAATATGTCATTTATGTCTGAGGACAGACAGCTATATATAAGATCAGCTGGGGAAGGGGGTTGTTAGTGAGAATCATTCTAAGCAAGAGTACGATAGAGATTCTAGTATAAATGATTCATGACTTCTGGAGCATAGATTTGGATGATGGAAGTGTTAGATTAGTACATGAGCAGCTAAAAGAAAATTTTGTGTCTGTTCTGAAGTTGCTGAGAGGATTGCAGAGCAGCTTCTTGATATATGGATTCAGCTTAGAAATTATACTGATACATATATCTTGTCCTTGATTCATGTATTAAATATAAATAAAAAATATCTATATAGGAACTAGTTTAGAAAAACTTCATGAACTCTTACAATATATATGCCCTTAATAGTAAACAATCATTGGAAATATACTCCTTATTTGATTTAGGATGTCACATTTTTCTTTATTTTCAATTTAGTGTAACTAGATTTTCTATTACTACATAAAGTATTGTATTTTTGGATTTCCTTTTAATAATGGATCTTGAATTCTGAAGTAAGCATTCTGGAATTTCTTTAAACTTCTCCGTAAGATGCTGAAGACTGAACTATGCTTGAATTCCAAGAAAATTCTCCTCTACTTGTTTACATTAATATGCCAATTCAGTAACTAGAATCTATTTAATTATTAGAGTTTATAAGGAAAAAGCATACTACTTAGTTGTTTTTGTAATTAAGATATCAGTAATTATAACATACAAAATAGTAATTTATCCTCATTTTAATTTTTCTTATGTTACTTGTTTCCTTAAAACTCTATGCATAATTGACAAAATACTAACTCTTATTACCATAAATGACAAAAACGATCTACATTTATGAAAACATTCACTTCCAAAAAACGACCAACATTTAAAGTTACTTTGGGAGTATATATTTGTAATTTAGTTTGTACAATATTTTTAGTTCTTCTTTTCTTCTTCTGTAGATTATTTGTTCTTCTCCATTAATCTAATCAAAGTCTTGCTTTAACTCATTTGTTTTCCCCTACTTGAATCAATTGGAAATTCTCGTATACTTCATCTGTAGTACATCTTTGTTTCCTTCTCAGGATCAGCTCATTTGTAACTAATGCTGAGTAAACAATATATTACAGCAGGTTTTGACTTGAGTTGAATATGTTCAATGGGTAGAAATTAGCATAAGTAATAGATATCACTAGTTAGGCCTGTACATGACAAGTCGAATGCTGCAATTTCTGGGAACAACTGATCTGATTATGTGTCCACCATCTGTTATGGATTTACTGGAGTGTTGCAAGAATCAACTATTATTTTTCCTATTTGCTATATATGGATTGAATTGATAAATTAATTTGAAGGGTGGAGTTTTGCATAGAGCCTATATATGGAATTCTGCTTGACTCTCGAGAACTTGGAACTTGGAAGTTGGTAAATTGTTTTGTATGATGAAGTCTGTTTTGGCATGAGTTATATATGGATATGATCTAGAGTCTTGACACACATGTTTCTATAATCGGGGACTGACTTCGTATAAATCAAATGCAAGGGGATTGGACAAATTGGAGTGTAAATGAGCTATTGCTTAATAGATTTATGCGAAAAGTTTTTAAAAAAATGCTTGTGGTTTCCAACTTTTGTAAATAAAAATCTGTAGTTTCAACGTTTATATTTAAAGTTTCATTCTGTTAGCAAAAAACGGTATGGTCACTAACACTGACATTTTGATCCCAATTTGGCTAAAGGATAATTTCGTCATTAAAAAAATAAAAAAAGTAAAAGTAAAAGAAAATGTTGGTGGTTTGATTTTTTCTGCAGATAACTTATTAAAATAGAGGTACGAGGTTTGATTTAATTACCAAATACGATTTTAAACCAATTTATAAATTAAAAATTACCAACAAATATTTTTGTAAAAAATAAGTTGATTCATTTATACAAAATTTTAATTTTAATGATAATAAATTGACAAAATTATAATTCAAAATAATAAATTAATTATAATGAAGTTTTAATATTCATATTTATTTTACCAAATTAAAATTCCTTCAAAAAAGAGAAAATACCCAAATTCATGAAAACGGTATGAATTCAAAATATCCATAAGAAAATTTGTTGTTTTTTTTTTACAAGAATATTTGTTGGTAATTTTTAATTTTTAATTCGTTGGTAGTTTTATTTTTTTTATAGAAGAGTTATCAATATCATTGAATAATATAGAAAAATTACAGCACGATGATAATCACACGAAAAAAAGGAGGAATTAAACCTCACAAAGATATAAGCAAAAGCCAGTATAAACCGCATATAGGGCAAACAAACGCTAGAGAGAGCCTAATACACCATAAAGGTACTAAAAAAACGACATAATACATCATATATTTCTTGAGATTTCGGATCTGCAGAAAGACAATCGAAAACCATTCTTCAACACCTATGCTTCTCCAGAAAATCGGATCTATGTCCTTCCTGAAATTGCACTCCCGTAGATCTACAGATCTATGGATTAAGTCAACCTTTTCCGCCCGTACTAAATCTGAACGAGCTATAAATGAAAAAAATATAGCTATCAGATGCATATCTGATGACAAAAGAATATTGTTGGTAATTTTTAATTTGTTGATAAAATTTAATTTGTTGTTTGGTAATTAAATCAAACCTCATACCTCTTTTTTAATAAAATAACATACCACGGGTTGTTATTTGTAAAAAAATAAAAATCAAACCACGAACATTTTCTTTTACTTTTACTTTTTTATTTCTTTTAATGACAAAACTACCCTTTGGTCAAATTTTGTTCAAAGTGACACGTCAACAAAAATAAATTGTGTTTGTAACCGTACTGTTTTTTGCTAACGGAATGAAACCTCGTAACTTTATTTGCAAATACTGAAACCACAAACCTTTATTTACAAAAGTTGGAAATCACAAGCATTTTTTTAAAACTTTTCCGTAGATTTATTGGTAGAAATGCAAGTAGGTAGAAATGCAAGTTAAAGATGCATTTTGTGCAGAAGTATATAATGAAACCTCTGTGGCTATGTTTATATGCTGTTTACTTCGTGAAATAGAGGAATATATAATGTTGTCGGGAAAATATGAGCATAGGCTACATTATGTGAGTTAAATCTGGTAAAAGATCAAACATCATGCTATGCATATGATTTCTCTGCCTTTCAGGATCATTTTGTTTAAATATTTGATCAAAATGAATAGATTTAGTATCCGCGCCCAACCCTAAGGTTGAGGGTGCACCCATACAAAGTGGATGATGCGAATGTCGCCCTAAATTGGAGGGCTTTTGGGCTAACCCAATTTTGCTTCCGTCTTAAATTTTCTTTACTGTCCAAAATTTTAATGTTGTAACTAAAATGTGTTGAAGTTAATTTCAAAACCTAAATTGTTAAATAGTGCTTATGAGCATATAAATTTCGAGTTGATTAACGAAAAGGTTTTTTCACAAACGCCTATATAAGTAAGATGTAGTTTTATAGTCCAACTTACAAAGAGAATTGCAGTATATGAAATTTTCTTTAAATAACAGACTATCATAGTGTGCTTTTGCTAATCTTGAATTGCCTCTAGTGATAATCTTGTATTGAACAATACTAGAAATCTTGATAATTTTTTCAATTTTTTTTTCTTTTCCATTTAGTTATAAAAGTTTACTAGAGATAAGTACACATTTGTATTATTTTTGTTTCAATGTTTGGTGTAGAATATGTTTACCTTGAAATGATAATTACTTTGTCCCTATCAATATTGGATCAAAATTTACGTTCCTCGTTTAATGATGTCAACGTACAAGTAATAGTTAATTTTACACTCTCATAAGTATACAGATGTTAGTAAAGTTGACATATACTAATTTTGTAAAAAAAGTGTAACATCAGGTATTTTGTTTTAGAAGAAAACTATAGGTTTTTATTTGTTAAAATATGAAGATATGAGGGTTTTTACACTTTGCCCTATAATTATTTTTAAAAATACAACATATGTAAATATATAAAAACAAAGTACTAATAAATTGATTACTCAAAAATATTAATTATTCTTTTATTTCATCTTTTTTTTATAAGATTTAGTGACCAATTTTTTTATTTTTTAATATCCCTTTCATTGGAATGGAAATTATGGAAGCCATTTATTTGGAATGGGACAAGTTGAGGGCCACCTACAAGACATGCCAAGTGCCAACCAAGCACCTACAACATTAAGGAACGTGATTCTCCACATCTCTCTTAATCAAAATTCCAAAACTCCATTGCACATCATGATGGGTCATATTAATATATTATATTTATTGTAAACTTGACAAACAAATATAAGTTATTATAACCATTTCAACTTTAAACTATTACATTTTGTTGTATAAATTTCTGGTTGCGATCTGGTAAAATGGACAATGACCAACGATTTGATGCAAGTTGTTGATGTTGTGAAATTACAACCTACTAGCTAGCTAGGGTGCTTAACCATATTTAAGCGTCAATAGCTGACTTGCGATCAAGGGCAAATGGCCGTTGCCTGTGACTAGTTAATTAGACAATTTTTTTTTTTTTTTTTGTTATAGATCAATTGACTACGTTTTAAGCAAATTGAAAAAATTATTATGATAATATGAAGATTCAAGTTTAGGAGACACATGATTTAAAAAACTTAAATGCGGAATTAATGATAAATCCAGTTTATTAGGCATGATAGTCATAGCAATAATATTATATAGGAAAAGAAGGCAAGAGCAAACACAAATGATGGTAATGATAGAGAAAGAAATGATGATCTTAATTAATTGTAATTCAACAGCTAGCAAGAATGATATTTGTTTCCTTAATTCTCAATTTTCCTTTAACTTTTACTATTAGGCTCGTCTTTTGTTATTAATTTCTTCCTTGAAATGCAATTAAAACTCTCTAGAGTCTCTAGTATCTTCACATACCAGAAAAGATAATTTGCAACTTCAACAGAAAGTAATCAAATCTCATGGAAATGAAAGCCAATTAAGATAGGCTTTGGCGTTTTAAGGCCTTAAAGCTTTAGATTTATTCATCTAAACACTCTAATGCATGTGTTATGTTTATGTCCCTTCAAGTTGAGGCCCCATTATCATCCTTGTAATTATGATCAATAACCATTTTTAGTCTTAACCCCTATATTTGGCCGAAATTATCAATTCACATTCTTTTAACTTTGAAGATATATTATATGTTTCCAAACTTTGATCTATTTATCATCTCCACTTACTTGGGTTCATATTGTTTTTTCAAGCTTAAAAGTAGATTTTCCATTTAAAAGTAGCGTTTTGTAAATACAAAGTTGCTTTTCTTTGAAGCTGCATAAGTTCGAAAAGCTGAAAGCAATATTTAGTTAAAATAATGTTATTGTTTTTATAAATTGAAAAATTTAGAAAAATTGTTTTGGACGAAACTACAATTTGTAGCCTTTTGAAAAATCAACTTCCCCACTTTATAAATTAAACAAAGCTTTTGACAATATTAAGGGGTTAAAATGATATATCAGCTCCCTAATTCACTTAAATTGATAAATTAACTTCTAGATTTGCATAAAACGTGGAGACATCTCATATGTCACGACCTTTAATAGTTTTTATAATAAAAAATTTAGATAAAGGTAGGTTTACTCAATCTCACGGATAAACAATCCACATTAATCAATAAGAACTAAATTTTGAGCTTTAAATTTACTTAAAATCGATGTATTAATTCATAAACTTACAAGAATACTTGGTCTAAGTGATAGGAGATTTTGAAGTTTATGGTTTACCCCAAGCCCACCCTTGCACTTTATTTTACAAAACAAATCCACAAACTTACCTTTTTTTTTTAAAATCCCTAAACTTATGTGAGGAGATATCTCAAAACATTAATGTAAAAATGTGGTATATGGAAGCTTTTTGCTTTTGAGTAAGCAGCAACGGTAGTATAATAAGCAGTGATTTTATAAAGGTATTTCTCCAGGCAGGCAACACATCCATCTTTGCCGTTTTTCTTGTATTCTTCATCATATCAATGGCCTCTCTTCCCATGTGACCTTTTCTTTTCTTCTCTTCTCTTCCCTCTCCTCTTTCCCCATCATTATTTCTTTCTCTTTCTTCCTTAATTCCTTTCACGCTTTCCCACTTCCACCAAATCTCAAATCCCACCTTTGGGAACTCCATTTTCCACTAACCCACTTCAGTTTAACCCTTCAAGGTCCCGACTTTCTACTTTCTGGATCATGGGTTCTTCTCTTCCTCTCTGATTTAGTGTTCAGGTACTCTCAATTTTACATTTCTGTAAATTTTAAAAAGAGGGTTTTTTTAGACAAGTGTAAAGTTTGAATCTTGGTGGTGTTAAGACATATATAGAGGGTGGTGACCTTCGGGACCAGGTACTAAGTTGGCTTATGATATCCGTACGTTTTGTAGTTACCCCTACTACTACGGGTGAGACCAATGGAAGCCCTTTGGTTGTTATTCATGTTTGGTGCCTTATGTGATGCGTGTCTTTGCGTGTGAATGTTGACTATCTATGTGCTATATGTGGGATGATTGCCCTTGATATAATGTGGATGTCTAACCCATATGTCTTGCTATTACAGACTTTGTGATCAATAACCCTTGGCTGGCTTACTTTCGGAGGGATTTGTAAGCGCCACACGGTGTCAACGAGTTGGCCCCGTGACAATTTGGTGTAATGAGGGATTTCCCTTCTTGTTTTGGTGAAAGTGGAGTTCAAGTAGCGGATTCCTCCTCATCTTCCTCAAGCAGCTTTAGTACTAAAGCTGCTCAGAATTTGGTTACATGTGTGTATCAAGCTAGATTACGAGGTTGTTCTTGCTTAATTACTGTTACTTGGACTAAGAATCTCATGGGTCAAGGTCTTACTGTTGCAATTGATGATTCTACCAACCAGTGTCTATGTAAACTCGATGTGAAACCATGGCTGTTTTCTAAGAGGAAGGGGTGTAAGAATTTTGAGGTGGAATCTTCTAGTGTTGATATATATTGGGACGTGTCAAACTCCAAATTTGGTTCTGGACCAGAACCTTTAGAAGGGTTTTATGTGGCTGTTGTGTTTAATCAACAAATGGTGTTACTCCTAGGAGATATGAAGAAAGATGCATACAAAAAGATTCAGGATCATCATGCCCCGGTTCATGGGAATGCTATTTTTATTGCTAGAAGAGAGCACATTTTCGGGAAGAAATTGTATGGTGCAAAAGCACAGTTTCGTGACAAGGGGATTGTTCATGATGTTACAATTGAGTGTGATACAATTGATGTTAAGGAGCCTTGTCTTGTGATCCGGATAGATAGTAAGATGGTGATGCAGGTGAAGAGACTTAAGTGGAAGTTTAGAGGAAACTATACGATATTGGTGGATGGGCTTCCGGTTGAAGTGTTTTGGGATGTTCATAATTGGTTGTTTGGTAATGGTATGGGCAGTGCCGTTTTCATGTTCCAAACTTGCTTATCTGCTGAGAAATTGTGGAATAGTCAGTCTGTTTTTGATCCTTGTGTGTTGAATTGGTCTTACTCTCAGAAATTCAGAGATTACCAATTACAAGGTCTTGGTTTCTCTCTTATATTGTATGCTTGGAAGAATGAATGAATGAGTAGAACTGTATTGTTTTTAAATACTTGAGTTGCAGCAGAATCAGATTCTTCCTGCAATGTTTTTAAGAAATGATTTGATAGAGATATGCTAAATTCAATTCAATTATGTGTTCTTTTATTTGGTGTGGTGTTTTATTTTTTCAAGTATTCAATTCTGTGATTGCTTTAAGAGCTCTTTTTCAAGTATTCATTATGTGATCTGCATTTATGGTCTGAATTTCCATAGAAGGGATGCATTTTACATGATTGGCATCTGACATTGAGCATTGCAATTAGGTTTTATTTATTTCCTATATTCTCATGCTTTTTGTCCGTGTCAAATTACTACAAGGATTAACATCTTCACCTCAGAAGATTTATACAGAAAGTACAAATTTAGTATTATGGTTATTGGTGAAGGATAGATTTAGTCTCAATATACAAAATAGTACAATCATAAGCCTAGCGTTTATCCAATGTACAATTTTAAGTCTCATTCACGAAAAATGATTTTTGTTTTTTGGTTTTTTTTAGAAGATGTGCAATTTCGAGGTTTATTGGCGGTGAAAGAACTAAAGATTAGGTAGACGGTTAAAATGCGAAATTGCACACTAAAAAAAAAACACCTTCTGTTAACTAAATTTGAAATTTCAATGTATAGTTAACGGTAGCTTTACGATTGATATGTTTTGTATCTAGATTTTAAACTGGCTCTTCTGCAGTAAGTAAAGCATTTGGCTAAATTTGTATATCCCAAAGATATATTGTTGGAATAGTGGCTTCTTCTTATTGAATCTTATGTTTGTACTGGTGTGCTTATCTGTAACAATGTGACTGATTACTAGTCTAACCGGAAAGTGGTATATCATCTAAATCATTCATCTGAGACTAAGTTTGCTAATTCCGTCTTTGTGTGTAAGATATTTGACACCAACTTCTTGCTATTGCGATGACGACGTCGTCTACTATGAGATAACCAACAAATAGTTGATGTTTGTTTTGGTAATTGTATGTAGAAAAGGGTAATATATATGCAGATTTGATAATTATATGAATAGACAAGACAAGCAGAGATTTTGGAGCAGTAGTGTTGTAAGTGCATAAGCAGAAAAGGCAGAGTGAGAATTGATGATTTATCCCCAATGTGTTTAGCAATTTTCATACAGCTAACGCACCTTAAAGCGGAACGCTGGATGAAATGAAGATGCTGTTTGATATGGTATATACTGCTGTTTTTGTTGGAAATAATGTATTTTATACATTATTTTAGTGTCATTTTGAGGCAATATATACGAGGGTTAAAGTGGTCATTATAATGATGTTTTCACATAAACATATTCTATGACACTTGAACTTTCCAACGGTATATTACACGCCAAAAACGAACTTGTGATGAAAGAAATATTCAAGCTCAAAGATGGTATCTTGGATATGTTTAAGAGTAGAAAATTGCTCCCATCCCACATGCCTTTCAAAGAGCATTGTGTTTGGGTTTATATTGAGGATGCTTTGTAAGGCTCTCAAACTAATAAACCAAGCTATGCTTCTTGGGATACGCGCAGGGGGGTGCAAATCCAATCCCACCGGGTTGGGGGCGCACGCGAATGCCGTTCGACTTTGGGGGCCCGTGGGCCGACCATTTTTGCTACTCTTCTTTTTCGAAATTTCTGATTCAGTTTTCAGAATTCTGAAACTGTTACCGTTACAGAAATTAAACGATATTAAACACGTATTAATCACGAGAGTTAATGACTGTTACAATCCAATCATTTGAATAAGAGTTGGTCTTTTGTTCTTCCAACTACACAGATTGAAATCAGTGAAATTTTCCTTCCCGAGCTATTCTGTTTCAGCTCACTGTTCTTTGCTTCCGGTGATAGTGATCGTGCGTGGTTTGAGTTCGCTAACGACTCGTTGTATCCTGGGAGACTACGCCAACACGTGGCGAATTTGTCTTAAGGAAACTGCAAAGGCCTCGAGTATTCCTTCGGTAATTCGGTCGAGTATACTTTACTGTTTCTTTTGTTTATGTTTAGATTTATATATATCTGTAATCGTTACAAATCAATATATATAAATCTATTGTTATCTCCTGTTATTATTATTTACATTACAGTATTATTATCGCTAACAATAGCATGTGGGATGGGAGCATTTTCCTACTCTTAAACATATTCAAGAACCCATCTTTGAGCTTGAATATTTCTTTCATCACAAGTTCGTTTTTGGCGTGTAATATACCGTTGGAAAGTTCACGTGTCATAGAATATGTTTATGTGAAAACATCATTATAATGACCACTTTAACCCTCGTATATATTGCCTCAAAATGACACTAAAATAATGTATAAAATACATTATTTCCAACAATCCCCCACATGAATGAAATTTCAAGGAAAAGTATTCGATTGTGGTGATAATAATCTTTGGCTGACATCTGCATAGGATAGGTAGGCAGCACCTTTGAACCTTCCCTTGTGAAAGCATATTTACTTTACTAGCTGAATAGTAGACGCGATGTCCTTGAACTATTCTGCCGTTTGTGTAAACGATGATATACCTCACACAGATACCAACACGGCACGGTTTTTGGTTCTCATGGTTATGTTCGTTATGGTCATGAACATCTCCTGGTTCTGCAAGAGTTTAGGAACACTAGGCCCCACTAGTTTCCTTTGAAGCGACCCCACTTCACTCTTTACATAGGTGATATCTTTTGCTCTTATACGTAGATGCACAAAAAATCATTAAAAACTTAGCTTGATACTGATTTATCATTACAGCTTAGTTTAACCTTACATTTTTACATCACTGTTTACATCATAGGAACGGACCTGGGGTGACCCCCACAGTGACCTCACAAGGTTTATGCAATTAGGTTGTCCCTTTTGAACCTAGATCTTGGGATCTCCAGTCAACTTGGTTGGGTTTTCCTTCACATAACGCCTTTATCTTTAATGGGCTTGAGTCCCATTCCTTTCGATGATATTTCAACTTGATCTCTTTCTAACCCTTTGGTTAGCGGATCCGCTGTGTTATCTTTTGATCCTACAAAATCAATTGATATAACACCTGTTGAGATCAGTTGTCTAATGGACTTATGTCGACGACGAATGTGTCGATTTTTGCCATTGTACATCAAGTTTTGTGCCCTTTTAATTGCTGCTTGATTGTCACAATGTAGACAAATCGCAGGCACAGGTTTTGGCCACATAGGAATATCCTCCAAAAAATTCTGAAGCCATTCTGCTTCTTCAGCCGTTTTATCCAGAGCGACAAACTCAGCTTCCATTGTGGATCTGGTTATTATAGTCTGCTTTGAGGATTTCCAGGATACTGCACCTCCAGCTAGAGTGAACACGTATCCACTTGTGCCTCTAGAATTCTTTATATCAGAAATCCAGCTTGCATCAGTATAACCTTCTAGTACTGCAGGTTCTCTTGTATAGTGCAGTCCGTAATCACGAGTGTATCGCAAGTACCTTAGTACTCTGACTATGGCATCCCAATGAGGTTGCCCTGGATTACTCGTGTATTTACTCAACTTGCTTACAGAAAAAGCAATATCTGGTCTAGTACAGCTCATAAGGTACATTAGACTGCCTATAATTCGTGCATATTCCACTTGGTCAATGCCTTGACCTTTGTTCTTGGTCAAGTGTTGACTTGTATCAATTGGTGTTCTAGCTATACTAGTATCACCCTTATTGAACTTGTCAAGTATCTTGGTTACGTAGTGTGACTGGGTCAATATAAGACTATTAGATTCACGTTTGATTTGGATACCCAAAATCACATCTGCAAGTCCCATGTCTTTCATGTCAAATCTAGAGTTTAACATGTCTTTGGTACTTTTTACTATTTTGTCATTGCTACCCACAATCAAAATATCATCAACATACAAACACAAAAGAATATATCCTTCGTTTGTAGTCTTGAAATATATGCACTTGTCACACTCATTTATCTGAAAGCCGTTAGTCATCATGACATCATCAAACTTCTTGTGCCATTGTTTTGGTGCTTGTTTTAAACCATATAAAGACTTCACCAATTTACAGACCTTCCTTTCCTGACCAGGAACTACACACCCTTCAGGTTGTTCCATGTAGATTTCTTCATCAAGATCTCCATTCAGGAATGCAGTTTTAACATCCATTTGATGTACTTCGAGATTCCGCAAGGCAGCAATCGCTAGTACCATCCTTATAGACGTTATTCTAGACACAGGAGAATATGTATCAAAATAATCAAGGCCTTCCTTTTGTCTATATCCTCGGATAACTAGTCTGGCCTTGTATTTGTCAACTGTTCCATCTGCCTTCAATTTCCGTTTGAAAATCCATTTAGAAGTTAGTGGTTTCGTTCCCGGAGGAAGATCAACTAATTCCCACGTATGGTTATGCAGAATAGAATCAACCTCACTCTTAATGGCTTCTTTCCATAAGGAGCTTTCTGTAGAGCATACGGCTTCCGTATAGGTTTGAGGCTCAGCCTCTACCATGTAGGTTAGAAAATCTGACCCAAAAGATTTTTCCACCCTAGCTCGTTTGCTTCGTCTAGGCTGAATTTCTTCAACCCTAGCCTCTACTTCTTCTTCATCACTACTGTCATCAACAGTTTCTAAAGGTCGTTTAGAAGAAGAAGGTTCATTTTTCCTTTCTTTACATGGAAATACAGTTTCAAAGAAAGTCGCATTCTTCGATTCCATGATGGTATTCTTATGAATCTCAGGATTTTTGGATTCATACACCAAGAAACGATACGCGTTACTATGATGTGCATAGCCAATGAAAATACAATCCACCGTCTTAGGACCTATTTTCATTTTCTTAGGTAATGGAGCCATTACTTTGGCAAGGCACCCCCACACTTTCAAGTAATTATAAGAAGGTTTCCTACCTTTCCATAATTCGTGTGGAGTTTTTCCAACCTTCTTTCGGGGTATCTTATTTAAAAGATGATTAGCTGACAAAACAGCTTCCCCCCACATGTTCTGTGGTAACCCAGAGCTACTTAACATAGCGTTCATCATTTCCTTTAAGGTACGATTTTTCCGCTCCGCTACACCATTAGACTGAGGAGAGTATGGTGGTGTTACTTCATGAATAATACCATGTTGAGAACAAAATTCTCCAAATGGTTGTACGTATTCCCCACCACGATCACTCCTAACCACTTTAATCTTTTTATTAAGTTGGTTTTCTACTTCTTGCTTATAGAGTTTAAATTTCTCTATAGCTTCATCCTTGCTTTTGAGCAAATATACATAGCAATATTTAGAACTATCGTCAATAAAAGTAATAAAATACTTATTACCTCCACGTGTTTGAACAAATTTCAAATCACATATATCACTATGTATAAGATCAAGCGGTTCATTATCTCTTTCAACTGAATGAAAAGACGTTCTGGTTGTTTTCGTTTCAACACAAGTTTCACATTTATGTTTATTGTCAATTTGGAATGATGGAATATGTTCAAGTTTAATCAGTTTTCTTAATGCATCATAATTTACGTGGCCTAGTCTACCATGCCATAAATTAAAAGATTCAACAATGTAAACAGAAACATTCTTCTTATTCTCATTATTGTTCAAAGTACCAACCTTACAAACAGTTGCATTAAACTTAAACAAACCATTGAGCATATAGCCCTTTCCTACATACATTCCACATTTTGACAACACAAACTTGTCGGACTCGAAAACCATCTTGAAACCATGAGCGCTCAAGATGCTTCCAGAAACCAAATTCTTGCGAATTTCAGGCACATACAAGACATTCCTCAAGGTCACTTCCTTTCCAGAGGTCATCTTCAATATCACAGTGCCTACTCCCTTGATCTTTGAAGTAGCCGAATTGCCCATAAAGAGCTTTTCTCCAGACTGAGGAGTCAATCCAGCAAAAGACTCCTTGTCACAACAAACGTGACGTGTAGCACCGGTGTCAAGCCACCACTCTCTTGGATTGGAATCAACTAGGTTGACTTCCGAAACCACAGCTGCCAAATCAATGTCAGAAACATTCTTTGTAATGCCCTCCAACAAATTAGCCTCATTTTTCTTAGGCGTTGCTTTCTTAGGCAACCTACAATCTGCCGATTTGTGGCCTAGTTTGTTACAATTGTAGCATTTCCCAACAAATTTGGGTTTCTTTGACACGCCACCTTTCGGGCCCAAGCTTGCATTGCCCTTCTTTTTGGAGTCCTTCTTGACCTCCACCAAATTTGCGTTAGCCATGTCATGACTAGCAACAGACCTCTTAGAGACTACCCTTGCGGTATCTCTATTTTCCTCCTCAATTCTGAGTCGGACAACAAGTTCTTCAACACTCATTTCCTTTCGTTTGTGTTTAAGGTAATTCTTGAAATCACTCCAAGCGGGTGGCAATTTTTCAATAATAGCAGCCACTTGGAATGTTTCACTAATTACCATCCTTTCAGCTAGGATATCATGGATAATGAGTTGAAGATCTTGTACTTGACTTATCACGGGTTTTGAATCCACCATAGTAAAATTCAGAAATTGCCCAACCAAGAATTTCTTAGCTCCGGCATCTTCTGACTTATACTTGTGGTCCAGAGCAAGCCAAAGTTCTTTTGCCGTTTTCTTAACTTGATAAACACTGTAAAGTGCATCAGTTAAACCATTCAAGATATAGTTACGGCAAATGAAATCTGACTGTGTCCAAACATCGATTGCATTAGTATTATCAAGATCATCCTCTTGCAGAACAGGAGGATCGTTCTTGATAAAATTAGCCAATCCGAGCATAGTCAAGTAAAAGAACATCTTTTGTTGCCACGTTTTGAAATTCACACCAGTGAACTTTTCAGGTCTGTCACTGTGGCTAGGTGCCACTGACAAAGGCAAATTACCTCTCGAGGCTTCCGTGTTCCTTAGGTGAAAACCTTGGTCAAAACCGAAACCACCTCCATTCAATGGAGTTTCCGTATTTTTCCCATTGTTAACACCAGAACCGGACACATCCTCATTTCGCGTATTGTTCCCATCAATTCCGGTTGTCATTGTTTGAAAATAAACTGAAATTAAACCAAAATCCAATTAGTCTCAACACACGAATACAAATAGAATTGATATTACCAAAAAATAAACAATACTGTTATTAACTAAATTAATATAACCAAGTTAATATATCAATTTAATAAACCAGCAGCAAAGTCCAAGATGGTTGAATCAATTTCTTAAAGAAATTGAATTTGTCCAGCAAATGAATATACTCCAGCAAAGGTAAGATTTCGAAATCTCAAAATCTAAAAAAAAAAAAAAACCAAAAGTCCAGAATACAATCAATCCAGTTCCAGCAGTTTGGGTAATCAACCGTAACACATGAACCAGAATATTATCTCCCTGAAATTACCACTTAATTTGTTTGGGATATTGACATCTTTGGACATTTGCTACTGGAACTATAATCTAATTATATAAACTTGCTTTATATTTTTTTTTAGTTTGTGGAAACAGAATTATTTGGTTTTTGGATAGTTTAAATCTGTTTGTATTATTGCTTTGAGACTAATTTGGTTTGTTTAAATTTCAGTTAATTCTCATGCAATGACTAACGGAACCAATGGGAACGATAGGCGCGACGGGAACGTGTCCACTTTGGTTGGAAAGAATACGGAAACTCCAGTTAATGGAGATGGTTCCGGTTCTAATTTGGTGAAATTCAACGGATCGAATTTCAAGCTATGGCAAGAGAAGATGTATCTCTACTTGACCATGCTAGGATTGGCTAGTCTTGTGATAGACGACTCTCCTACTGTTGAGGGAAATGATCTTCATAACCCAAATGTGATCAATGCATGGAAAGACAATAACACAGTTTGTCGTGCTCTCATTTTAGAGAACATGGATATTGCTTTTCGTAATATCTATCAATATAAGGAGACGGCAAAAGATCTGTGGGAATCTTTGAACCATAAATATTTTTCAGGAATTGTAATGGCTAAAAGATCTTTAGTCAAATGTTTCATGAATTATAAGATGGTAGATTCCAAAACTGTAATGAGTCAAGTACATGATTTGTGTCTCATTGTCCTTGAGCTTCGTGCGCTAGAAATGGAACTAACGGAGTCATTCTTGGTAGCGGCTATAATTGATAAGTTGCCACCTTCTTGGAATGACTTCAAATGTTATTTGAACCATAAAAGTAAGGATATGAGGGTGAAAGATCTATGTAATAGGCTCAAAGGTCAAGAAGAGGATAGAGAATACTTAAAGGAGTTCTCTAAAGCCATCAAAAAGAAGAGCAAAAATGTTCATGTGGAAAGGAACTTGGGAGCTAGAGGTGGCATATCCAAACGGCGAAAGCGTGAAGGGAAGAGCCACAATGGAGCTTATGACATTGAGGATATTATCCAAGAGTTGTCTGACATGGAAATTTGAAGAATTCTGTTTGATTTGTTTTGTAAGGAATAAAACGTATAGGATATGTACCAAATTAGAAATTATTGTAATTTCTTAGTTTGTAAGTCCGCGTACGTAATTGAATAAAGAATAACGTTATTTTCTTTTATATCATTGTGAGAATGGACTTGTTAATTATAGGACGCGTGTAATTTAATTAACAATGAAATATCCTTTTATTCCAGTTTGATTAAGAACATAAATGTAACTTTATGTTAAGACAAAAACAATGAAACAGAATCAAATTCCTCAAATGGAAATTCAGAATTAGTTGATTCTATATATTGTGATAGTTGTGACTTTCTAAAATGATAGTACAAATACAATATATATTTAAACGTTATATCAATAATTTTAGTTTACCACAGAAATGTGGGGGTAGCTGTACCATCAGCTAATGACCTTGTGATAAGGTACCCTACAAGATTCTAGACAAGAAAACCACATAGATTATAAGAAAGGTTGGAAAACTGCTATAATCATTTGGAAATGTGGGGGTGTGTCTTGCTAAAATAACAGCTCCATTATCGAATAAATGAACAAGTGAATTGTATTTCCATTGCTCTTCATGAGAATACATATCGTTTCATGGAGATTAGAAATCAATGAATGGTGATTCTTTGAAATATGAAGTTCAATCTTCTTTCAATTAGTCTACTTCAACGAGCTGAAGTTAGGACTAATGGTGAGAAAGAGGTTGGAAAGTTTTATATGAAAGGAAGAAAGACTATTAAGAGTATTTTCGTCATGTAAGACCATACGTGGGAAATAGTGAACTTTCCTTTGGTAACGGAAATTACTATTTCTAATGGAATCTGAAACGATGGAAATGAGATGAAACGTTCTATTTGGTCATGGGAAATTGGTAATGATGAAGCATTATTGACCATACACGTTGACCATAGTAATAGCTAAATGTTTCATGTAACCAAGTGTTCACAAATGAAAGAAATATTTATATGTTCTATGAACACATTATTTCTAATTGTGAATAACAATGACTAAGGAAGGAAAGTACCATGGGATGTTAACTCACGTTTAAACATATGGACTTATGGACCTTATGTGAATAATCGAATCTATTATTCACCGGAAGTTATTACGTTAACAAGGTCATACTGTGTTAATGAGAATTATAGGCATTCTATTAAATCTCATGAAATTGTACAACGCATGATATTGCTTTTACTAAACCGGTTTTTAAGCAAGTACACGAGTAATCGTGGGGACGCCCATGGAAGATTACTAAGATAATACTTGATTATCATGGTACAATTTTGAGTATTGAATGCACTCTAAAGAGATACATGTATATTCTAGAAAGAGAATAGTATCCTTAAATTCTCAATGCTTGAAGTAGATTCATGATTGAGTCTGAATCTAATTGTGTCCTCATTATGTATTTTTGTGATAAACAACAATAACTTTTGAGACACAAAACGTAATGTAAACGAAAGGAATTGACAAGTGTGTCATCAATATAATTCGTTAAACAACCGATCTCAACAGGTGTTGAATCTTTTGATTGGGTAATATCAAAGATAACACAGTGGATCCACTAACCAAAAGAGTTAGTAAGAGATTAGGTTGAACTATCATCGAAAGGAATAGGACTCAAGCCCATTAAAGATAAAGGCGTTATGTGAAGGAAAACCCAACCTAGTTGACTGGAGATCCCAAGATCTAGGTTCAAAAGGGACAACCTAATTGCATAAACCTTGTGAGGTCACTGTGGGGGTCACCCCAGGTCCGTTCCTATGATGTAAACAGTGATGTAAAAATGTAAGGTTAAACTAAGCTGTAATGATAAATCAGTATCAAGCTAAGTTTTTAATGATTTTTTGTGCATCTACGTATAAGAGCAAAAGATATCACCTATGTAAAGAGTGAAGTGGGGTCGCTTCAAAGGAAACTAGTGGGGCCTAGTGTTCCTAAACTCTTGCAGAACCAGGAGATGTTCATGACCATAACGAACATAACCATGAGAACCAAAAACCGTGCCGTGTTGGTATCTGTGTGAGGTATATCATCGTTTACACAAACGGCAGAATAGTTCAAGGACATCGCGTCTACTATTCAGCTAGTAAAGTAAATATGCTTTCACAAGGGAAGGTTCAAAGGTGCTGCCTACCTATCCTATGCAGATATCAGCCAAAGATTATTATCACCACATTCGAATACTTTTCCTTGAAATTTCATTCATGTGGGGGATTGTTGGAAATAATGTATTTTATACATTATTTTAGTGTCATTTTGAGGCAATATATACGAGGGTTAAAGTGGTCATTATAATGATGTTTTCACATAAACATATTCTATGACACTTGAACTTTCCAACGGCATATTACACGCCAAAAACGAACTTGTGATGAAAGAAATATTCAAGCTCAAAGATGGTATCTTGGATATGTTTAAGAGTAGAAAATTGCTCCCATCCCACATGCCTTTCAAAGAGCATTGTGTTTGGGTTTATATTGAGGATGCTTTGTAAGGCTCTCAAACTAATAAACCAAGCTATGCTTCTTGGGATACGCGCAGGGGGGGGGGGTGCAAATCCAATCCCACCGGGTTGGGGGCGCACCCGCACGACGTGGGCGACGCGAATGCCGTTCGACTTTGGGGGCCCGTGGGCCGACCCTTTTTGCTACTCTTCTTTTTCGAAATTTCTGATTCAGTTTTCAGAATTCTGAAACTGTTACCGTTACAGAAATTAAACGATATTAAACACATATTAATCACGAGAGTTAATGACTGTTACAATCCACTCATTTGAATAAGAGTTGGTCTTTTGTTCTTCCAACCACACAGATTGAAATCAGTGAAATTTTCCTTCCCGAGCTATTCTGTTTCAGCTCACTATTCTTTGCTTCCGGTGATAGTGATCGTGCGTGGTTTGAGTTCGCTAACGACTCGTTGTATCCTGGGAGACTACGCCAACACGTGGCGAATTTGTCTTAAGGAAACTGCAAAGGCCTCGAGTATTCCTTCGGTAATTCGGTCGAGTATACTTTACTGTTTCTTTTGTTTATGTTTAGATTTATATATATCTGTAATCGTTACAAATCAATATATATAAATCTATTGTTATCTCCTGTTATTATTATTTACATTACAGTATTATTATCGCTAACAATCTTAAGACAAAATTAACGTGTTCTTGTTTTGTAAGTGGTAATTTCAGGGAGATAATATTCTGGTTCATGTGTTACGGTTGATTACCCAAACTGCTGGAACTGGATTGATTGTATTCTGGACTTTTGGTTTTTTTTTTTTTTTAGATTTTGAGATTTCGAAATCTTACCTTTGCTGGAGTATATTCATTTGCTGGACAAATTCAATTTCTTTAAGAAATTGATTCAACCATCTTGGACTTTGCTGCTGGTTTATTAAATTGATATATTAACTTGGTTATATTAATTTAGTTAATAACAGTATTGTTTATTTTTTGGTAATATCAATTCTATTTGTATTCGTGTGTTGAGACTAATTGGATTTTGGTTTAATTTCAGTTTATTTTCAAACAATGACAACCGGAATTGATGGGAACAATACGCGAAATGAGGATGTGTCCGGTTCTGGTGTTAACAATGGGAAAAATACGGAAACTCCATTGAATGGAGGTGGTTCCGGTTTTGACCAAGGTTTTCACCTAAGGAACACGGAAGCCTCGAGAGGTAATTTGCCTTTGTCAGTGGCACCTAGCCACAGTGACAGACCTGAAAAGTTCACTGGTGTGAATTTCAAAACGTGGCAACAAAAGATGTTCTTTTACTTGACTATGCTCGGATTGGCTAATTTTATCAAGAACGATCCTCCTGTTCTGCAAGAGGATGATCTTGATAATACTAATGCAATCGATGTTTGGACACAGTCAGATTTCATTTGCCGTAACTATATCTTGAATGGTTTAACTGATGCACTTTACAGTGTTTATCAAGTTAAGAAAACGGCAAAAGAACTTTGGCTTGCTCTGGACCACAAGTATAAGTCAGAAGATGCCGGAGCTAAGAAATTCTTGGTTGGGCAATTTCTGAATTTTACTATGGTGGATTCAAAACCCGTGATAAGTCAAGTACAAGATCTTCAACTCATTATCCATGATATCCTAGCTGAAAGGATGGTAATTAGTGAAACATTCCAAGTGGCTGCTATTATTGAAAAATTGCCACCCGCTTGGAGTGATTTCAAGAATTACCTTAAACACAAACGAAAGGAAATGAGTGTTGAAGAACTTGTTGTCCGACTCAGAATTGAGGAGGAAAATAGAGATACCGCAAGGGTAGTCTCTAAGAGGTCTGTTGCTAGTCATGACATGGCTAAGGCAAATTTGGTGGAGGTCAAGAAGGACTCCAAAAAGAAGGGCAATGCAAGCTTGGGCCCGAAAGGTGGCGTGTCAAAGAAACCCAAATTTGTTGGGAAATGCTACAATTGTAACAAACTAGGCCACAAATCGGCAGATTGTAGGTTGCCTAAGAAAGCAACGCCTAAGAAAAATGAGGCTAATTTGTTGGAGGGCATTACAAAGAATGTTTCTGACATTGATTTGGCAGCTGTGGTTTCGGAAGTCAACCTAGTTGATTCCAATCCAAGAGAGTGGTGGCTTGACACCGGTGCTACACGTCACGTTTGTTGTGACAAGGAGTCTTTTGCTGGATTGACTCCTCAGTCTGGAGAAAAGCTCTTTATGGGCAATTCGGCTACTTCAAAGATCAAGGGAGTAGGCACTGTGATATTGAAGATGACCTCTGGAAAGGAAGTGACCTTGAGGAATGTCTTGTATGTGCCTGAAATTCGCAAGAATTTGGTTTCTGGAAGCATCTTGAGCGCTCATGGTTTCAAGATGGTTTTCGAGTCCGACAAGTTTGTGTTGTCAAAATGTGGAATGTATGTAGGAAAGGGCTATATGCTCAATGGTTTGTTTAAGTTTAATGCAACTGTTTGTAAGGTTGGTACTTTGAACAATAATGAGAATAAGAAGAATGTTTCTGTTTACATTGTTGAATCTTTTAATTTATGGCATGGTAGACTAGGCCACGTAAATTATGATGCATTAAGAAAACTGATTAAACTTGAACATATTCCATCATTCCAAATTGACAATAAACATAAATGTGAAACTTGTGTTGAAACGAAAACAACCAGAACGTCTTTTCATTCAGTTGAAAGAGATAATGAACCGCTTGATCTTATACATAGTGATATATGTGATTTGAAATTTGTTCAAACACGTGGAGGTAATAAGTATTTTATTACTTTTATTGACGATAGTTCTAAATATTGCTATGTATATTTGCTCAAAAGCAAGGATGAAGCTATAGAGAAATTTAAACTCTATAAGCAAGAAGTAGAAAACCAACTTAATAAAAAGATTAAAGTGGTTAGGAGTGATCGTGGTGGGGAATACGTACAACCATTTGGAGAATTTTGTTCTCAAAATGGTATTATTCATGAAGTAACACCACCATACTCTCCTCAGTCTAATGGTGTAGCGGAGCGGAAAAATCGTACCTTAAAGGAAATGATGAACGCTATGTTAAGTAGCTCTGGGTTACCACAGAACATGTGGGGGGAAGCTGTTTTGTCAGCTAATCATCTTTTAAATAAGATACCCCGAAAGAAGGTTGGTAAAACACCACACGAATTATGGAAAGGTAGGAAACCTTCTTATAATTACTTGAAAGTGTGGGGGTGCCTTGCCAAAGTAATGGCTCCATTACCTAAGAAAATGAAAATAGGTCCTAAGACGGTGGATTGTATTTTCATTGGCTATGCACATCATAGTAACGCGTATCGTTTCTTGGTGTATGAATCCAAAAATCCTGAGATTCATAAGAATACCATCATGGAATCGAAGAATGCGACTTTCTTTGAAACTGTATTTCCATGTAAAGAAAGGAAAAATGAACCTTCTTCTTCTAAACGACCTTTAGAAACTGTTGATGACAGTAGTGATGAAGAAGAAGTAGAGGCTAGGGTTGAAGAAATTCAGCCTAGACGAAGCAAACGAGCTAGGGTGGAAAAATCTTTTGGGTCAGATTTTCTAACCTACATGGTAGAGGCTGAGCCTCAAACCTATACGGAAGCCGTATGCTCTACAGAAAGCTCCTTATGGAAAGAAGCCATTAAGAGTGAGGTTGATTCTATTCTGCATAACCATACGTGGGAATTAGTTGATCTTCCTCCGGGAACGAAACCACTAACTTCTAAATGGATTTTCAAACGGAAATTGAAGGCAGATGGAACAGTTGACAAATACAAGGCCAGACTAGTTATCCGAGGATATAGACAAAAGGAAGGCCTTGATTATTTTGATACATATTCTCCTGTGTCTAGAATAACGTCTATAAGGATGGTACTAGCGATTGCTGCCTTGCGGAATCTCGAAGTACATCAAATGGATGTTAAAACTGCATTCCTGAATGGAGATCTTGATGAAGAAATCTACATGGAACAACCTGAAGGGTGTGTAGTTCCTGGTCAGGAAAGGAAGGTCTGTAAATTGGTGAAGTCTTTATATGGTTTAAAACAAGCACCAAAACAATGGCACAAGAAGTTTGATGATGTCATGATGACTAACGGCTTTCAGATAAATGAGTGTGACAAGTGCATTTATATCAAGACTACAAACGAAGGATATATTCTTTTGTGTTTGTATGTTGATGATATTTTGATTGTGGGTAGCAATGACAAAATGGTAAAAAGTACCAAAGACATGTTAAACTCTAGATTTGACATGAAAGACATGGGACTTGCAGATGTGATTTTGGGTATCCAAATCAAACGTGAATCTAATAGTCTTATATTGACCCAGTCACACTACGTAACCAAGATACTTGACAAGTTCAAAAAGGGTGATACTAGTATAGCTAGAACACCAATTGATACAAGTCAACACTTGACCAAGAACAAAGGTCAAGGCATTGACCAAGTGGAATATGCACGAATTATAGGCAGTCTAATGTACCTTATGAGCTGTACTAGACCAGATATTGCTTTTTCTGTAAGCAAGTTGAGTAAATACACGAGTAATCCAGGGCAACCTCATTGGGATGCCATAGTCAGAGTACTAAGGTACTTGCGATACACTCGTGATTACGGACTGCACTATACAAGAGAACCTGCAGTACTAGAAGGTTATACTGATGCAAGCTGGATTTCTGATATAAAGAATTCTAGAGGCACAAGTGGATACGTGTTCACTCTAGCTGGAGGTGCAGTATCCTGGAAATCCTCAAAGCAGACTATAATAACCAGATCCACAATGGAAGCTGAGTTTGTCGCTCTGGATAAAACGGCTGAAGAAGCAGAATGGCTTCAGAATTTTTTGGAGGATATTCCTATGTGGCCAAAACCTGTGCCTGCGATTTGTCTACATTGTGACAATCAAGCAGCAATTAAAAGGGCACAAAACTTGATGTACAATGGCAAAAATCGACACATTCGTCGTCGACATAAGTCCATTAGACAACTGATCTCAACAGGTGTTATATCAATTGATTTTGTAGGATCAAAAGATAACACAGCGGATCCGCTAACCAAAGGGTTAGAAAGAGATCAAGTTGAAATATCATCGAAAGGAATGGGACTCAAGCCCATTAAAGATAAAGGCGTTATGTGAAGGAAAACCCAACCTAGTAGACTGGAGATCCCAAGATCTAGGTTCAAAAGGGACAACCTAATTGCATAAACTTTGTGAGGTCACTGTGGGGGTCACCCCAGGTCCGTTCCTATGATGTAAACAGTGATGTTAAACGTGTAAGGCTAAACTAAGCCGTGATGATACATAAGTATCACGCTAAGTTTTAATGATTCTTTGTGCATCTACGTATAAGAGCAAAAGATATCACCTATGTAAGAGTGAAGTGGGGTCGCTTCAAAGGAAACTAGTGGGGCCTAGTGTTCCTAAACTCTTGCAGAACCAGGAGATGTTCATGACCATAACGAACATAACCATGAGAACCAAAAACCGTGCCGTGTTGGTATCTGTGTGAGGTATATCATCGTTTACACAAACGGCAGAATAGTTCAAGGACATCGCGTCTACTATTCAGCTAGTAAAGTAAATATGCTTTCACAAGGGAAGGTTCAAAGGTGCTGCCTACCTATCCTATGCAGATATCAGCCAAAGATTATTATCACCACATTCGAATACTTTTCCTTGAAATTTCATTCATGTGGGGGATTGTTGGAAATAATGTATTTTATACATTATTTTAGTGTCATTTGATGAACCCTAAGTGTTTTGGTTATGTCCAAACGTTTCAGAAGATGAAAATGTAAATTAACTTGTAAACTTTTCGATGTTGACTAACAATTTTTGTTAAGTGATTATGAGCTTTCTCAGCAGATGCTGAATGAAGAATTCCTGCTTGCCTAATTGAACTCAGAAGATTAAAAAGCTGAAGACTGAAGCACTTTCTCAGAACCTGGATGAAGCGCTCTGAAGTCTTGATTGTCTGCCTAAAGCTTTTATCAGAAGTTCTCTTATGCAATCAGAAGACTAAGGTTGTTTTAGTTCAGAAGCGCTAAGAAGAAATACGAACATCAGAAGTTTGTTATCACGGGTTTGGTTAAGCATTTAATGCTTTGTCAGTTGCATTTAATGCAAGGCGCCAAAAGTTCAAAAAGCTGTTTGAAGGACGCGCCTGTTCACAACAAACAAAACCTGCTCTCTTACCGTTTCCCTCTAAATCAATCTTCAAGTTCAGTCAACTCCATCACCTTTATCTTAATCCCATACCGGATTAGGTTAAAGTACAAAGTTGACAGAGTTGAGTGTTTTGAGACCGTTTGAAGAAGTTGACAAGATTAACGGCTACTTTCATCCTTGTCATCCTTGAAGATTCAAATATCCTCAACGGTTATCTACTCAACACTATAAATAGTAGCAAAGCTCCACTGCATCAACCATGTGTGTGATCATAGAGCAAAAATCTCAACGCACTGTTATTCAAGAAAACAGAGCACACTTTCCATTCTCAATCTTTTCTTAGCTTAGCCTTTGTAATTGTGAGAGAGTGAAGAAAAACAAGTTCATAATAGAAATCTTGTAAACTGAGATCGGTTGTGATCTTCAGTTAGATTTAAAAGAGAGAAATCTAGTTGAGATTTGAGTTGGGTGAGAAATCCAGAAAACAGAGTATTGTTGTTCTGGTGAAAATCCTTTAACTCATTTTAGGCTAGTCAGAACTAAGTGAGAAATTAGCTTAAGTTCTGTTGATGTAAAGGAGCTTCTGAACTTGCCATAAAAGTTCTGAATAGTGGATTTATAAAATCTCTGGAGGCTGCGACCTCAGAGGACAAGACGTAGTCACAGGAATTCTGTGGCGAACTTGGATAAATTGAACTGTTCATCAGGACCTCCTGAATCTCTTTCTCCCTTCTTTATACTTGTTAATTGCTTCTGTGTACTTGTATCATATTTAGTGCTGAAACAGATTTTCTCTTAAAAATCACAAGTCTGTGTTCAGAAGACTGTCCAGAAGTTCTTTACTCAGAACTTCTGTAGCTGAAAAGACAGAACCTGTCTTAAAGCAGATTATCCCTCAGAGGCTACTTCAATAAGCTTGCCTCTAACTCTGAGGATTATTGACTCTGAAAATTGAGTTTTCATTAAATCCTTGAAAATATCAGTTTTCGTTTGAAACACCTATTCACCCCCCTCTAGGTGATTCTGATCTTGTTAGGGCCAACAAGTGGTATCAGAGCGAAGGTCACTTCGTATATTTACTAAAGATCTAACAATCTAAGTGTAAGATCCTATCAGAATCGATAGAGATGGCTAGTAGACACCAGCCTGAGAATTCTTCTCACTTCATTGTCCCAGAGGGATCCTCTACAACTAGACCTCCATTATTCAATGGTGACAATTACTCCTACTGGAAAAAGAGAATGATGTACTTCATTCAAGCTCAGAACATGAGTGCTTGGTTTGTCATCACAGATGGAGATTTCATTCCCACCAGAATGGAACCAGGTCTAGGGAATGTTATTATCCCTCAGAGAGAATATTCAGATGAAATTCTGAAAAAGCTCCAAACAAATGCTTCAGCAATAAATATGTTGCATTGTGCACTTACAGCCACTGAATATAACAAAGTTTCCTCTTGTGAAACTGCACAGGATATATGGAACAAGCTGGAAGTCACATATGAAGGAACAGGAAAAGTGAAGCAGTCCAAAGTCAACCAACTCATGAGAGAATATGAGTTATTTGAAATGCTTGACAAAGAATCTATTTCAGAAATGAATTCTAGATTCACCAAGATAGTCAATGACTTAAAGAGTTTGGGCAGAGACATTGAAGAGTCTGAAAGAGTAAAGAAGATTGTCAGAAGCTTACCAAGGTCTTGGCAAGCCAAGAAGACTGCCATTGAAGAAGTTCAGGACTTGAGCTTTTACCTGTATGATGAACTCATTGGGTCCCTAATCACCCATGAAATGTCACTAAAAAATCATGACCTAAGAGAAAGGTCAGAAGGAAAGAGACAAGTAGTCCTGAAGGCAGAGTCTTCTGAAGAATCATCAGAAGATGAAGAATTGGCCATGCTGACCAGGAAGTTCAAAAGAGCCTTTAGAAAAGGCAAAGGTGGAAACTACAAAAAGCCATTCAGAAGTTTTGAAAAGAAAACTCCTGATTCTGGTGAAAAGTTCAAGAGAGATCCAAACAAGCCCATTGTGTGCTATGGATGTCAGCAACCTGGGCACATTAAGCCTAACTGCCCAGAGATGAAGAAAGATAAGAAAAAGTTCAAGAAAGCTATGCTGGCTGCTTGGTCAGACTCTGAGACCAGCAGTGATCCTGAAGAGAAGGAAGAGCAAGCCCAGATATGTTTCATGGCTATTGATGAGCCATCCTCTGAAGATGTCACAGGAGAAACTTCCGCACCTCCTGAAGCAAACTATGACTCCGAGGTAAACATATCCTCTGAACAAAATATCTTTGATTCTCTTGAAGAATTGTACAGCATGTTCAAGTACCTAAAAAGGAAGTTGGACAAAAGCGAGGCTGACAAATTTCTTAGGTTTACTCAAGTTTATGCTGATATGAAAATATTGGAAGATAAACTAAGTAAACAATTCAGTTCTTCCTCCGATGACTCAAAAGTCAAAGGTAAAGAAAAACTGCCTCTGAGGAATGATAAACCTCAGAAGAAGAAATCTGTCACTCCCTCTCTTCTGAAAGAGATCTCTTCTCCTCCTGAAGTGGGAACCTCTAAGAGTGCTAATGCCTCTGAAGAAGTAGTACCTTCCCAGAAGAAGAAGAATGCTCCTAAGAAGCAAAGGGAAAGATCCAAGAATCCTCCTTCTTGCAAGTTGTGTAAGAAAGATGGACATTGGTTGAAAGATTGCAAGTATCACATTAAGAACCTTTTGCAATCTGAAATATCAGAAAAACCTGTAGAAGTTAAATCTAACTCTGAAGGACCCAATAAGGATTGGGTACCTGTCACTAATTGATTGTGTTGCAGGTTGCTCTGAGTGCTCCATCAATGTCAAAGCTGTGGTACATTGACAGTGGGTGCTCAAGGCATATGACAGGTGATGAAAAGGCATTCATCACATTTGTACCTAAAAGAGGTGGTAAAGTCAGCTTTGGAGATGCTCAGAAAGGAAGAATTCTTGGTTCTGGATCCATTGGAACCAATCCTCCGATCGAAGATGTCTCCCTAGTCAGAGGTCTGAAGTTCAATCTCCTGAGTGTTGCACAACTGTGTGATAAAGGTAGAGATGTTGTCTTCAGCTCCTCTGGATGTAAAATCTTGGACAGTAAGTCAAGGGAAGTTATTCTAACTGCTCCTAGAGTTGAAAATGTTTTCATGCTGAATCTTGAGAATCTTTGCAAAAATATATGCTTGATGTCCAAAGAGGATACCTCCTGGCTCTGGCATAGAAGACTTGCTCATGTTAGCATGGATCTTCTGGCCAAAGTAGCTAGATATCAATTGGTTGAGGGTCTGCCTGAAATTAGTTTTAAAAAAGACCATTTATGCAATGCTTGCCAAGCTGGTAAACAATCTAGAAGCTCTTTTAAAACTAAGAAAGTCATTTCAACTAAAAGACCTTTGGAATTACTTCATATGGATCTTTTTGGTCCTGTTCAACCAATGAGCATGGGTGGAAAGAAGTATGCCTTTGTCATTGTAGATGACTATTCAAGATTCACTTGGGTCATCTTGCTGTCTAGCAAAGATGAGTCACTTGGATGTTTCTCAGTTCTGATTAAGAAACTTGAGAATGAAAGGAATGAAAAGGTAGTCCATATCAGAAGTGATAATGGTGGAGAATTCAAAAACTTTATGTTTGAAGAATTCTGTGAAATCAAGGGAATTGATCATAACTTTTCTGCTCCCAGAACTCCTCAACAAAATGGGGTAGTTGAAAGGAAGAATAGAACTCTGGTTGAGATAGCCAGAACTATGATCAATGAAAGAAGGCTTCCAAAGTATTTTTGGGGAGAAGCTGTGAACACAGCTTGCTATGTTCTGAATAGAGTGCTAATCAGAAGCATTCTGAACAAGACTCCTTATGAACTCTGGAAAGGTCGAAAGCCTAAAATAGGTTACTTAAGAACCTTTGGTTGTAAGTGTTATGTTTTGAATACAAAAGAATATCTTTCAAAGTTTGATTCAAAGGCAGATGAAGCTATTTTTCTTGGCTACTCAACACATAGTAAAGCATATAGGGTTTTTAATAAGAGGACTCAAACTTTAGATGAATCCATTCATGTAAAGTTTGATGAGACTAACCCTGCAGATAGTAAAGTCTCTGAAGAAGATGAAGTTCAAGCTTCTGAAATATCATCTCCTCCTGTTGAAGATGTTATTCCTAAAGCTGCTGAAGTTGGTTCTCCTGTTGAACATGTTCCAGAAGAACATCCAACTACAGAAGTTAACTCTCTTCCAGAAGATACTCCTATATATGATTCAACAAATGATGAACAGGTTTCAGAAGACTCATTGGATCTACCAAGAGAAGTTAGAGCTCATAGGAATCATTCCTTAGAGAACATCATTGACTCTGTTCACAATCCTGTCATGACCAGAGCTCAGCTCAGAAGATATATGGGGAATGTGGCTTTTGTGTCACTACTGGAACCCAAGGACTTCTATGAAGCAGCTGATGATGACTCCTGGTTAATGGCAATGCAAGAAGAACTTGACCAGTTCAAAAGGTCAGAAGTTTGGATTTTAGTTCCCAGACCTAACAACAAGAAGGTTGTTGGTACAAGATGGGTTCTGAAAAACAAGCTTGATGAATTTGGAAATGTTGTGAGGAACAAGGCTAGACTTGTTGCTCAAGGTTACAGTCAGCAAGAAGGCATAGATTATGGTGAAACTTTTGCTCCTGTTGCAAGATTAGAAGCCATTAGAATCTTATGTGCTTTTGCATCATACAAAGGTTTCAAGCTCTTTCAAATGGATGTGAAAAGTGCATTCCTGAATGGTTACATTGATGAGGAAGTCTATGTGTCTCAACCTCCTGGTTTTGAAGATCCTAAGTTTCCTGATCATGTGTACAAGCTAAAGAAAGCCTTGTATGGACTGAAACAAGCTCCCAGAGCTTGGTATGAGAGACTGACAAAGTTCCTTCTGTCTAAAGGATTTGTCAGAGGCTGTGTTGATACAACTCTGTTCACTCTGAAGAAGAACAAGGATATCCTTATAGCTCAGGTATATGTTGATGATATTATATTTGGTGCTACTAATGAATCTTTGTGCAGAGAGTTCAGTGACCACATGAAGGCTGAGTTTGAGATGTCTATGATGGGAGAATTAACCTTCTTCTTAGGACTTCAGATCAAGCAAAGTAATGATGGTGTGTTTATCAATCAAGCCAAGTACACTAGAGAAGTGCTGAAGAAATTTGGCATGATGGACTCTAATGCTGTTGATATTCCAATGGATGTCAGCAAAGACATTGATGATGAAGAAAAAGCTGGTAAACCTGTAGATATAAAAACCTACAGAGGTATGATTGGTTCTCTTTTATACCTAACAGCCAGCAGGCCAGATATACATTTTGCTGTGTGTTTTTGTGCTAGATATCAATCAAAGCCAAGAGAAATTCATGATGTTGCTGTCAAAAGAATTCTCAGATATCTTAAAGGCACACCAGAAGCTGGTTTGTGGTATCCCTGTAGTTCTGATTTCACTCCTATAGGATACACAGACTCTGACTATGGTAGAGATAAATTGAAAAGGGTCAGCACTTCTGGTGGTTGTCATTTTCTGGGGGAGTGCCTAGTCTCCTGGCATAGTAAGAAGCAAACCTCTGTGGCTCTCTCAACTGCTGAAGCTGAGTATGTTGCTGCTGGAAGTTGTGTTTCTCAGATGCTCTGGATAAAGCAACAAATTGCTGACTATGGAGTCATCCCTGGAACAATTACAATCTACTGTGATAATAAGAGTGCCATTGATCTTTCAAAGAATCCTATTCAGCACAGCAGGATGAAGCATGTTCATATTAGACATCACTTTCTGAGAGATCATGTTCTGAAGAAGGATATTATCATTACTCATGTTTCCTCTGAAGAAAACCTTGCTGACATGTTTACTAAGCCTCTGGCTGGTATGGCTTTCAGCAACTTACGAGAAGGCATTGGTATGACTTATCCTCTTCAATAACTTAGAATTATTGTCTCTGAGTATCTTAAGTGTTTGATTGTTTAAGATAATTTAGTTATAATAAATTCTAATCATGATTTGACTTGAAAGCATGCGTTATTTACTGCTTATTACGGCGCTGTTCTGTGGTTAACGGTTATCTGTTCCCTTTTAAACGGTGTGAAGTTACTTTTTGAATTGGAACGGTTTCTGTGTTTGGGTATAAATAAGGGATTTCCATACTTAGAACTTTTTACTCTCATTCTCTTTGCCATTAGAATTTTCATAGTTTTTTCTGTGATATCATCTCTCTTAGACATCTTAACCTAATTTCTCATTTCCTCAAATGGCTCAAGAAATCACTATCACTCACATCTTTTCCGATGATTCACGAAAGAAAGTTAGTCAATCTAGGGTTTTTACCTCTAGATTTTTAGATGACGAAGTCAAATCAACTGAACCTATCTCTCTTTGGCTTAGTGCTCAAAACTGGAATTCTTTCGTCTCTCTCGAAGAATTCATCTACCCTAACTTAGTTACAGAATTTTATAAGAACCTCCATTTCTTTTCTAATGAGGAGGATGTGCTTCATTCTGTGGTCGGGGATGTTGAAATCGAAGTCAGCAGGGCTTCCATTTCTCAAGTGATAGGAATTGATGATGAAGGAATCATCATTGGAGATGATGGTTCAGCAGAAGGGTTTTCAGAAGCCAACTGGGCTAGGCCAGATCTAAGTGCCAAGGAAACTTATGCCACCTGGTTGAGTCAGCACCAGAGGTGGGCACATTATTTGACTACGAATGTCTTTCTTCCGAAGGCTGGAGGAGTCAACTGTGTTTCCAACAGAGAAAGGGTTTTTATGTGGCATCTGGTCAACCAGAAGAAGATAAATTTGCCTGCCATGCTGATAAGGCAGATGAAGAATGTAACTGCTGTGAGTGCATTAGCTTATGGCTCACTCCTGACAAGGTTGTTTGAGGCAGCCTCTGTTGTTATGTCAGGAGAAGGTGTTACTAGTAGGAGTACGGTTCTGAAGATGCATACCTTCAGAAACCTCAGTTTTGATGTTACTCCGAAAAAGAATGAGAAGGGCTCCTCTGTGAGTATTGCTCAAAAGGAGATTATGGATGCAACGGTTCAGAAAGGAAAGAATGCTGCCAAGAAGGGCAAGGGAAAGAAAGGATCAAGCAAGTTGGTCCTGAATGTTGAGAAGGTTGCTGTCTCAGAACCTCTTCCCACGTTGGTTCAAACAAAAATCAATGTTGAACCTTCTGGCAAGATTGTTGCTGAGAAGCCAAAGGATGTCCTTGAGAAAGAAGCTCAGGATGCTGAGGAAGCACGCCTTGCTGAGAAAGAGAAGGCTGCTGAAGCTGAAAAGGTTGCAAGAGTTGTGGCTCTTGCTGAAGAGAAAAGGAAGAAGAAAGAAGCTGAAGATAAGTTAGCTGCTGAGCGTGAAATCGCTGCAAAGGCTAAGGCTGATGCAAAACTTTTAGAAAGTGCTGCTAATCTTGAGGGTGCTGAGTTCTCCAAGGTAAGTGAGACTTCAGAGGAAGAGGACAATGTTGCTCTGTCCTCTCGAATTGCTGAGACTGTCACTCTCACTGCCAGAATTGGGAAGAAGGCTGTGGCAAAACGAAGGGTTCTGAGAAAGAAGGACTTCGTTATTGCTTCGAGTGCTGAAATCGAGGAACCTGCTGCTCAGGAACTAGAAACTGCTGATAAAGAGCTGTTAGAGTTTTCTGATAAAGAGGATGTTGAAGCTCCTCTGATTGAAGAGCTATCTGAGGTTAGTGAACCAGAGGATGAAGAGGTTCTTGAAGAAGCTAAACAATTTGTTGAGAATGTTGACAATGAGAACTTCATTGACAATGTTCTTCTGAATCAAGGAAGAAACCCTGGTGAAAGGGATGCCTCAGAAACGCTGTTCAGGATGGCTCATTTATATGCTGAGCCAATCTCATCTTTTGATCCAAATGCCTCTGAACAGGTTATCTCATCTCCTGTCTTTACTCCTCATCCATCTCCTTCACTTCCTTCTGTCACAGAAGTAAGTGAATCTCAGAATTCCATTCCTCTGACAACTTCAACATCTGAGGTTGTTCCTCCTCCATCTACTCTTCCTTCTGAATCCTATTCAGAAGTGAATCTGTCCTCTGGACCAATTTTCACAGACTCCATTTCTACTTCCACTACTTCTTCTTTATCTTCTTTTGCTGTTTTTCCATCAATTGGAATTACTGCTCCTTCTCCTTCCATACCTTTGTCTATATCTTTTTCAATTCCCTGAACTTTACCTTCCTGCACAAATTCTTTTTCCTCCTCCTCTCCACAAATTTTCTCCTCTCCTCAAACTTCTGTCCCTCCTCTTTCAACCTCTGGACATACACCTCCTGTGTGTGATCCCTTAACTACCTCCTCCACTCCTTCAGGTTTTGCTGGATTGTCATCCAATTATGACTTTCTACGCAAACACTTGAATCGTGAAGATCTGGATAACAGATTTGGAAGTTTTGGCTTCATGGGCAGAGCTTCTGGTATTTCCGAAGCTGGAGGTGCCCCAAGTGTTGAAGAGTTGAGAAGAATGGGTCAGAGTGGCTCAGATGACCTGCTGAATAGGTTTGCTGGTATAGGACAAAGAAGTTCTCCTGCTGACATGTATGCTCAGGGCATTGTGCTGCAAGAATTACACTCTCTGAAAGCTCAGAACCTGCAGCTCATGACCATGCTCCAAATGCAGGATCCTTCTGTGTATATACGCAACCTTTCTACCCTTCATCTAGCCACTTATGATGAGCTGTATAAATTGAGGGAATTAGCTCTGACCCTTCCCTCTCTGGATAATATTGCTCTTGCTTCTTCTCTGAAGGTCAATGAAAATTTGGAAATATTGACAGAAGAAGTCAAGGAAGCAAACGAGCATTATGAGGCTCATGAGAAGATGCTTCCTAGTAAGATTGAAGACCTGCAAAGTACTGCAAATCACATTCTGAGAGAAGTGAAATCTTCTGCTCAAGGTTCTTCATCTTCAGGAGCTGCCAAGATTGTATATGACATCACTCCTGATCTCAACAACCGACTCTCCAACATTGAGTCTGCTGTATCTGCTCAGAATGCACAGATTGCTGAGCTCACTGAACTCCTGAAAGTTATGCATAATCAAGCTCGTGAACAAGAGAAGACTCTTCACAATTGTTATAGGTTTGTCCGAGGACAGACTTATCTTCAGAATGAGCATCTCACGGCTGCTGTGTATGCTAACAACAGGCTGATCAAGCTCCTTCTGGAAGATGTTCAGAAACAGCGACCTATGTCTGGTCAGACCTTTGATCATATGAAGACCATTGATGATGACTTCAGAAGACGAATGGATTTGATCAATTCTGTGCGACCAACTCCTGTGCAATATCAAACTGCTCTGAATGTTCAACAAAAATTGAAGTCTCAGGGAGCTCTTGGTGTTGCTGTTGGTTCTGGTCAAACGGGGGAGAAGTCTGGTCAGAAGAGATCAAGTGCTGCTGGAGGTTCCAGTGTTGTTCCTCCTCCTCAGAAGAAATCTAGGAACCTGTAATCATTTAGGACTTAAGCTTCTTAGCTAGGTTCTGGGTTGGGTAGTCTATGTCTTAGGACTTTTTCTGCTCCTCTGATTATTCTGTTTCCTATGTTATCTTCTGAATGATCATATATACACTGAATCTTTTCTATACTGTCTTGCATATCTGACTTCTTAAATGTTTGCTTATGTTTCTTTTTATCTCAGTAAATTACACTTCATTATATCTAACAACTTGATCTTAAGTCTTATTAAGTTTATACAGATTGCTGAAGTTCACCATTTATACTAAAATGGGGGAGTTAATTTACTCAGAAGTAATGAAATATTTGCATCAGGAAGTCACTCTCTAACCCTCATGTTTTTCCTTTACCTTCTGACCACGGTTTGTCCATAACCAAAATGGGGGAGAATGATGAACCCTAAGTGTTTTGGTTATGTCCAAACGTTTCAGAAGATGAAAATGTAAATTAACTTGTAAACTTTTCGATGTTGACTAACAATTTTTGTTAAGTGATTATGAGCTTTCTCAGCAGATGCTGAATGAAGAATTCCTGCTTGCCTAATTGAACTCAGAAGATTAAAAAGCTGAAGACTGAAGCACTTTCTCAGAACCTGGATGAAGCGCTCTGAAGTCTTGATTGTCTGCCTAAAGCTTTTATCAGAAGTTCTCTTATGCAATCAGAAGACTAAGGTTGTTTTAGTTCAGAAGCGCTAAGAAGAAATACGAACATCAGAAGTTTGTTATCACGGGTTTGGTTAAGCATTTAATGCTTTGTCAGTTGCATTTAATGCAAGGCGCCAAAAGTTCAAAAAGCTGTTTGAAGGACGCGCCTGTTCACAACAAACAAAACCTGCTCTCTTACCGTTTCCCTCTAAATCAATCTTCAAGTTCAGTCAACTCCATCACCTTTATCTTAATCCCATACCGGATTAGGTTAAAGTACAAAGTTGACAGAGTTGAGTGTTTTGAGACCGTTTGAAGAAGTTGACAAGATTAACGGCTACTTTCATCCTTGTCATCCTTGAAGATTCAAATATCCTCAACGGTTATCTACTCAACACTATAAATAGTAGCAAAGCTCCACTGCATCAACCATGTGTGTGATCATAGAGCAAAAATCTCAACGCACTGTTATTCAAGAAAACAGAGCACACTTTCCATTCTCAATCTTTTCTTAGCTTAGCCTTTGTAATTGTGAGAGAGTGAAGAAAAACAAGTTCATAATAGAAATCTTGTAAACTGAGATCGGTTGTGATCTTCAGTTAGATTTAAAAGAGAGAAATCTAGTTGAGATTTGAGTTGGGTGAGAAATCCAGAAAACAGAGTATTGTTGTTCTGGTGAAAATCCTTTAACTCATTTTAGGCTAGTCAGAACTAAGTGAGAAATTAGCTTAAGTTCTGTTGATGTAAAGGAGCTTCTGAACTTGCCATAAAAGTTCTGAATAGTGGATTTATAAAATCTCTGGAGGCTGCGACCTCAGAGGACAAGACGTAGTCACAGGAATTCTGTGGCGAACTTGGATAAATTGAACTGTTCATCAGGACCTCCTGAATCTCTTTCTCCCTTCTTTATACTTGTTAATTGCTTCTGTGTACTTGTATCATATTTAGTGCTGAAACAGATTTTCTCTTAAAAATCACAAGTCTGTGTTCAGAAGACTGTCCAGAAGTTCTTTACTCAGAACTTCTGTAGCTGAAAAGACAGAACCTGTCTTAAAGCAGATTATCCCTCAGAGGCTACTTCAATAAGCTTGCCTCTAACTCTGAGGATTATTGACTCTGAAAATTGAGTTTTCATTAAATCCTTGAAAATATCAGTTTTCGTTTGAAACACCTATTCACCCCCCTCTAGGTGATTCTGATCTTGTTAGGGCCAACATCATTTTGAGGCAATATATACGAGGGTTAAAGTGGTCATTATAATGATGTTTTCACATAAACATATTCTATGACACTTGAACTTTCCAACGGTATATTACACGCCAAAAACGAACTTGTGATGAAAGAAATATTCAAGCTCAAAGATGGTATCTTGGATATGTTTAAGAGTAGAAAATTGCTCCCATCCCACATGCCTTTCAAAGAGCATTGTGTTTGGGTTTATATTGAGGATGCTTTGTAAGGCTCTCAAACTAATAAACCAAGCTATGCTTCTTGGGATACGCGCAGGGGGGAGGGGGGTGCAAATCCAATCCCACCGGGTTGGGGGCGCACCCGCACGACGTGGGCGAAGCGAATGCCGTTCGACTTTGGGGGCCCGTGGGCCGACCCTTTTTGCTACTCACTGTTACCGTTACAGAAATTAAACGATATTAAACACATATTAATCACGAGAGTTAATGACTGTTACAATCCACTCATTTGAATAAGAGTTGGTCTTTTGTTCTTCCAACCACACAGATTGAAATCAGTGAAATTTTCCTTCCCGAGCTATTCTGTTTCAGCTCACTATTCTTTGCTTCCGGTGATAGTGATCGTGCGTGGTTTGAGTTCGCTAACGACTCGTTGTATCCTGGGAGACTACGCCAACACGTGGCGAATTTGTCTTAAGGAAACTGCAAAGGCCTCGAGTATTCCTTCGGTAATTCGGTCGAGTATACTTTACTGTTTCTTTTGTTTATGTTTAGATTTATATATATCTGTAATCGTTACAAATCAATATATATAAATCTATTGTTATCTCCTGTTATTATTATTTACATTACAGTATTATTATCGCTAACAATCTTAAGACAAAATTAACGTGTTCTTGTTTTGTAAGTGGTAATTTCAGGGAGATAATATTCTGGTTCATGTGTTACGGTTGATTACCCAAACTGCTGGAACTGGATTGATTGTATTCTGGACTTTTGGTTTTTTTTTTTTTTTAGATTTTGAGATTTCGAAATCTTACCTTTGCTGGAGTATATTCATTTGCTGGACAAATTCAATTTCTTTAAGAAATTGATTCAACCATCTTGGACTTTGCTGCTGGTTTATTAAATTGATATATTAACTTGGTTATATTAATTTAGTTAATAACAGTATTGTTTATTTTTTGGTAATATCAATTCTATTTGTATTCGTGTGTTGAGACTAATTGGATTTTGGTTTAATTTCAGTTTATTTTCAAACAATGACAACCGGAATTGATGGGAACAATACGCGAAATGAGGATGTGTCCGGTTCTGGTGTTAACAATGGGAAAAATACGGAAACTCCATTGAATGGAGGTGGTTCCGGTTTTGACCAAGGTTTTCACCTAAGGAACACGGAAGCCTCGAGAGGTAATTTGCCTTTGTCAGTGGCACCTAGCCACAGTGACAGACCTGAAAAGTTCACTGGTGTGAATTTCAAAACGTGGCAACAAAAGATGTTCTTTTACTTGACTATGCTCGGATTGGCTAATTTTATCAAGAACGATCCTCCTGTTCTGCAAGAGGATGATCTTGATAATACTAAAGCAATCGATGTTTGGACACAGTCAGATTTCATTTGCCGTAACTATATCTTGAATGGTTTAACTGATGCACTTTACAGTGTTTATCAAGTTAAGAAAACGGCAAAAGAACTTTGGCTTGCTCTGGACCACAAGTATAAGTCAGAAGATGCCGGAGCTAAGAAATTCTTGGTTGGGCAATTTCTGAATTTTACTATGGTGGATTCAAAACCCGTGATAAGTCAAGTACAAGATCTTCAACTCATTATCCATGATATCCTAGCTGAAAGGATGGTAATTAGTGAAACATTCCAAGTGGCTGCTATTATTGAAAAATTGCCACCCGCTTGGAGTGATTTCAAGAATTACCTTAAACACAAACGAAAGGAAATGAGTGTTGAAGAACTTGTTGTCCGACTCAGAATTGAGGAGGAAAATAGAGATACCGCAAGGGTAGTCTCTAAGAGGTCTGTTGCTAGTCATGACATGGCTAAGGCAAATTTGGTGGAGGTCAAGAAGGACTCCAAAAAGAAGGGCAATGCAAGCTTGGGCCCGAAAGGTGGCGTGTCAAAGAAACCCAAATTTGTTGGGAAATGCTACAATTGTAACAAACTAGGCCACAAATCGGCAGATTGTAGGTTGCCTAAGAAAGCAACGCCTAAGAAAAATGAGGCTAATTTGTTGGAGGGCATTACAAAGAATGTTTCTGACATTGATTTGGCAGCTGTGGTTTCGGAAGTCAACCTAGTTGATTCCAATCCAAGAGAGTGGTGGCTTGACACCGGTGCTACACGTCACGTTTGTTGTGACAAGGAGTCTTTTGCTGGATTGACTCCTCAGTCTGGAGAAAAGCTCTTTATGGGCAATTCGGCTACTTCAAAGATCAAGGGAGTAGGCACTGTGATATTGAAGATGACCTCTGGAAAGGAAGTGACCTTGAGGAATGTCTTGTATGTGCCTGAAATTCGCAAGAATTTGGTTTCTGGAAGCATCTTGAGCGCTCATGGTTTCAAGATGGTTTTCGAGTCCGACAAGTTTGTGTTGTCAAAATGTGGAATGTATGTAGGAAAGGGCTATATGCTCAATGGTTTGTTTAAGTTTAATGCAACTGTTTGTAAGGTTGGTACTTTGAACAATAATGAGAATAAGAAGAATGTTTCTGTTTACATTGTTGAATCTTTTAATTTATGGCATGGTAGACTAGGCCACGTAAATTATGATGCATTAAGAAAACTGATTAAACTTGAACATATTCCATCATTCCAAATTGACAATAAACATAAATGTGAAACTTGTGTTGAAACGAAAACAACCAGAACGTCTTTTCATTCAGTTGAAAGAGATAATGAACCGCTTGATCTTATACATAGTGATATATGTGATTTGAAATTTGTTCAAACACGTGGAGGTAATAAGTATTTTATTACTTTTATTGACGATAGTTCTAAATATTGCTATGTATATTTGCTCAAAAGCAAGGATGAAGCTATAGAGAAATTTAAACTCTATAAGCAAGAAGTAGAAAACCAACTTAATAAAAAGATTAAAGTGGTTAGGAGTGATCGTGGTGGGGAATACGTACAACCATTTGGAGAATTTTGTTCTCAACATGGTATTATTCATGAAGTAACACCACCATACTCTCCTCAGTCTAATGGTGTAGCGGAGCGGAAAAATCGTACCTTAAAGGAAATGATGAACGCTATGTTAAGTAGCTCTGGGTTACCACAGAACATGTGGGGGGAAGCTGTTTTGTCAGCTAATCATCTTTTAAATAAGATACCCCGAAAGAAGGTTGGTAAAACACCACACGAATTATGGAAAGGTAGGAAACCTTCTTATAATTACTTGAAAGTGTGGGGGTGCCTTGCCAAAGTAATGGCTCCATTACCTAAGAAAATGAAAATAGGTCCTAAGACGGTGGATTGTATTTTCATTGGCTATGCACATCATAGTAACGGGTATCGTTTCTTGGTGTATGAATCCAAAAATCCTGAGATTCATAAGAATACCATCATGGAATCGAAGAATGCGACTTTCTTTGAAACTGTATTTCCATGTAAAGAAAGGAAAAATGAACCTTCTTCTTCTAAACGACCTTTAGAAACTGTTGATGACAGTAGTGATGAAGAAGAAGTAGAGGCTAGGGTTGAAGAAATTCAGCCTAGACGAAGCAAACGAGCTAGGGTGGAAAAATCTTTTGGGTCAGATTTTCTAACCTACATGGTAGAGGCTGAGCCTCAAACCTATACGGAAGCCGTATGCTCTACAGAAAGCTCCTTATGGAAAGAAGCCATTAAGAGTGAGGTTGATTCTATTCTGCATAACCATACGTGGGAATTAGTTGATCTTCCTCCGGGAACGAAACCACTAACTTCTAAATGGATTTTCAAACGGAAATTGAAGGCAGATGGAACAGTTGACAAATACAAGGCCAGACTAGTTATCCGAGGATATAGACAAAAGGAAGGCCTTGATTATTTTGATACATATTCTCCTGTGTCTAGAATAACGTCTATAAGGATGGTACTAGCGATTGCTGCCTTGCGGAATCTCGAAGTACATCAAATGGATGTTAAAACTGCATTCCTGAATGGAGATCTTGATGAAGAAATCTACATGGAACAACCTGAAGGGTGTGTAGTTCCTGGTCAGGAAAGGAAGGTCTGTAAATTGGTGAAGTCTTTATATGGTTTAAAACAAGCACCAAAACAATGGCACAAGAAGTTTGATGATGTCATGATGACTAACGGCTTTCAGATAAATGAGTGTGACAAGTGCATTTATATCAAGACTACAAACGAAGGATATATTCTTTTGTGTTTGTATGTTGATGATATTTTGATTGTGGGTAGCAATGACAAAATGGTAAAAAGTACCAAAGACATGTTAAACTCTAGATTTGACATGAAAGACATGGGACTTGCAGATGTGATTTTGGGTATCCAAATCAAACGTGAATCTAATAGTCTTATATTGACCCAGTCACACTACGTAACCAAGATACTTGACAAGTTCAAAAAGGGTGATACTAGTATAGCTAGAACACCAATTGATACAAGTCAACACTTGACCAAGAACAAAGGTCAAGGCATTGACCAAGTGGAATATGCACGAATTATAGGCAGTCTAATGTACCTTATGAGCTGTACTAGACCAGATATTGCTTTTTCTGTAAGCAAGTTGAGTAAATACACGAGTAATCCAGGGCAACCTCATTGGGATGCCATAGTCAGAGTACTAAGGTACTTGCGATACACTCGTGATTACGGACTGCACTATACAAGAGAACCTGCAGTACTAGAAGGTTATACTGATGCAAGCTGGATTTCTGATATAAAGAATTCTAGAGGCACAAGTGGATACGTGTTCACTCTAGCTGGAGGTGCAGTATCCTGGAAATCCTCAAAGCAGACTATAATAACCAGATCCACAATGGAAGCTGAGTTTGTCGCTCTGGATAAAACGGCTGAAGAAGCAGAATGGCTTCAGAATTTTTTGGAGGATATTCCTATGTGGCCAAAACCTGTGCCTGCGATTTGTCTACATTGTGACAATCAAGCAGCAATTAAAAGGGCACAAAACTTGATGTACAATGGCAAAAATCGACACATTCGTCGTCGACATAAGTCCATTAGACAACTGATCTCAACAGGTGTTATATCAATTGATTTTGTAGGATCAAAAGATAACACAGCGGATCCGCTAACCAAAGGGTTAGAAAGAGATCAAGTTGAAATATCATCGAAAGGAATGGGACTCAAGCCCATTAAAGATAAAGGCGTTATGTGAAGGAAAACCCAACCTAGTAGACTGGAGATCCCAAGATCTAGGTTCAAAAGGGACAACCTAATTGCATAAACTTTGTGAGGTCACTGTGGGGGTCACCCCAGGTCCGTTCCTATGATGTAAACAGTGATGTTAAACGTGTAAGGCTAAACTAAGCCGTGATGATACATAAGTATCACGCTAAGTTTTAATGATTCTTTGTGCATCTACGTATAAGAGCAAAAGATATCACCTATGTAAGAGTGAAGTGGGGTCGCTTCAAAGGAAACTAGTGGGGCCTAGTGTTCCTAAACTCTTGCAGAACCAGGAGATGTTCATGACCATAACGAACATAACCATGAGAACCAAAAACCGTGCCGTGTTGGTATCTGTGTGAGGTATATCATCGTTTACACAAACGGCAGAATAGTTCAAGGACATCGCGTCTACTATTCAGCTAGTAAAGTAAATATGCTTTCACAAGGGAAGGTTCAAAGGTGCTGCCTACCTATCCTATGCAGATATCAGCCAAAGATTATTATCACCACATTCGAATACTTTTCCTTGAAATTTCATTCATGTGGGGGATTGTTGGAAATAATGTATTTTATACATTATTTTAGTGTCATTTTGAGGCAATATATACGAGGGTTAAAGTGGTCATTATAATGATGTTTTCACATAAACATATTCTATGACACGTGAACTTTCCAACGGTATATTACACGCCAAAAACGAACTTGTGATGAAAGAAATATTCAAGCTCAAAGATGGGTTCTTGAATATGTTTAAGAGTAGGAAAATGCTCCCATCCCACATGCCTTTCAAAGAGCTTTGTGTTTGGGTTTATATTGAGGTTGCCTTGTAAGGCTCTCAAAATAATAAACCAAGCTATGCTCCTTGGGATACGCGCGGGGGGGGGGGGGGGTGCAAATCCAATCCCACCGGGTTGGGGGCGCACCCGCACGACGTGGGCGAAGCGAATGCCGTTCGACTTTGGGGGCCCGTGGGCCGACCCTTTTTGCTGCTCTTTCTTTTCCGAAATTTCTGTTACAGTTTTCAAATTCTGAAACTGTTACGGTTACAGAAATTAAACGGTATTAAACGCGAATTAATCACGAGTTAATGGCACAGTTACAATCTACTCATTTGAATAAGAGTTGGTCTTTGTTCTTCCAACTACACATTCTGAAATCAGTGTGAAATTCCTTCCCGAGCTATTCTTTCCAGCTCACTGTTCTTTTGCTTCCGGTGATAGTTTTCGTGCGCGGTTTGAGTTCGCTAACGACTCGTTGTATCCTGGGAGACTACGCCAACACGTGGCGAATTTGTCTTAAGGAAACTGCAAAGGCCTCGAGTATTCCTTCGGTAATTTTGTCGAGTATACTTTACTGTTTCTATTGCTTTGTTATAGATTTATATATCTGTAATTGGTTACAAATCAATAATATATAAATCTATTGTTGTCTCCTGTTGTTATTATTTACATTACAGTATTATTATCGCTAACAATCTTAAGACAAAATTAACGTGTTCTTGTTTTGTAAGTGGTAATTTCAGGGAGATAATATTCTGGTTCATGTGTTACGGTTGATTACCCAAACTGCTGGAACTGGATTGATTGTATTCTGGACTTTTGGTTTTTTTTTTTTTTAGATTTTGAGATTTCGAAATCTTACCTTTGCTGGAGTATATTCATTTGCTGGACAAATTCAATTTCTTTAAGAAATTGATTCAACCATCTTGGACTTTGCTGCTGGTTTATTAAATTGATATATTAACTTGGTTATATTAATTTAGTTAATAACAGTATTGTTTATTTTTTGGTAATATCAATTCTATTTGTATTCGTGTGTTGAGACTAATTGGATTTTGGTTTAATTTCAGTTTATTTTCAAACAATGACAACCGGAATTGATGGGAACAATACGCGAAATGAGGATGTGTCCGGTTCTGGTGTTAACAATGGGAAAAATACGGAAACTCCATTGAATGGAGGTGGTTCCGGTTTTGACCAAGGTTTTCACCTAAGGAACACGGAAGCCTCGAGAGGTAATTTGCCTTTGTCAGTGGCACCTAGCCACAGTGACAGACCTGAAAAGTTCACTGGTGTGAATTTCAAAACGTGGCAACAAAAGATGTTCTTTTACTTGACTATGCTCGGATTGGCTAATTTTATCAAGAACGATCCTCCTGTTCTGCAAGAGGATGATCTTGATAATACTAATGCAATCGATGTTTGGACACAGTCAGATTTCATTTGCCGTAACTATATCTTGAATGGTTTAACTGATGCACTTTACAGTGTTTATCAAGTTAAGAAAACGGCAAAAGAACTTTGGCTTGCTCTGGACCACAAGTATAAGTCAGAAGATGCCGGAGCTAAGAAATTCTTGGTTGGGCAATTTCTGAATTTTACTATGGTGGATTCAAAACCCGTGATAAGTCAAGTACAAGATCTTCAACTCATTATCCATGATATCCTAGCTGAAAGGATGGTAATTAGTGAAACATTCCAAGTGGCTGCTATTATTGAAAAATTGCCACCCGCTTGGAGTGATTTCAAGAATTACCTTAAACACAAACGAAAGGAAATGAGTGTTGAAGAACTTGTTGTCCGACTCAGAATTGAGGAGGAAAATAGAGATACCGCAAGGGTAGTCTCTAAGAGGTCTGTTGCTAGTCATGACATGGCTAAGGCAAATTTGGTGGAGGTCAAGAAGGACTCCAAAAAGAAGGGCAATGCAAGCTTGGGCCCGAAAGGTGGCGTGTCAAAGAAACCCAAATTTGTTGGGAAATGCTACAATTGTAACAAACTAGGCCACAAATCGGCAGATTGTAGGTTGCCTAAGAAAGCAACGCCTAAGAAAAATGAGGCTAATTTGTTGGAGGGCATTACAAAGAATGTTTCTGACATTGATTTGGCAGCTGTGGTTTCGGAAGTCAACCTAGTTGATTCCAATCCAAGAGAGTGGTGGCTTGACACCGGTGCTACACGTCACGTTTGTTGTGACAAGGAGTCTTTTGCTGGATTGACTCCTCAGTCTGGAGAAAAGCTCTTTATGGGCAATTCGGCTACTTCAAAGATCAAGGGAGTAGGCACTGTGATATTGAAGATGACCTCTGGAAAGGAAGTGACCTTGAGGAATGTCTTGTATGTGCCTGAAATTCGCAAGAATTTGGTTTCTGGAAGCATCTTGAGCGCTCATGGTTTCAAGATGGTTTTCGAGTCCGACAAGTTTGTGTTGTCAAAATGTGGAATGTATGTAGGAAAGGGCTATATGCTCAATGGTTTGTTTAAGTTTAATGCAACTGTTTGTAAGGTTGGTACTTTGAACAATAATGAGAATAAGAAGAATGTTTCTGTTTACATTGTTGAATCTTTTAATTTATGGCATGGTAGACTAGGCCACGTAAATTATGATGCATTAAGAAAACTGATTAAACTTGAACATATTCCATCATTCCAAATTGACAATAAACATAAATGTGAAACTTGTGTTGAACCGAAAACAACCAGAACGTCTTTTCATTCAGTTGAAAGAGATAATGAACCGCTTGATCTTATACATAGTGATATATGTGATTTGAAATTTGTTCAAACACGTGGAGGTAATAAGTATTTTATTACTTTTATTGACGATAGTTCTAAATATTGCTATGTATATTTGCTCAAAAGCAAGGATGAAGCTATAGAGAAATTTAAACTCTATAAGCAAGAAGTAGAAAACCAACTTAATAAAAAGATTAAAGTGGTTAGGAGTGATCGTGGTGGGGAATACGTACAACCATTTGGAGAATTTTGTTCTCAACATGGTATTATTCATGAAGTAACACCACCATACTCTCCTCAGTCTAATGGTGTAGCGGAGCGGAAAAATCGTACCTTAAAGGAAATGATGAACGCTATGTTAAGTAGCTCTGGGTTACCACAGAACATGTGGGGGGAAGCTGTTTTGTCAGCTAATCATCTTTTAAATAAGATACCCCGAAAGAAGGTTGGAAAAACTCCACACGAATTATGGAAAGGTAGGAAACCTTCTTATAATTACTTGAAAGTGTGGGGGTGCCTTGCCAAAGTAATGGCTCCATTACCTAAGAAAATGAAAATAGGTCCTAAGACGGTGGATTGTATTTTCATTGGCTATGCACATCATAGTAACGCGTATCGTTTCTTGGTGTATGAATCCAAAAATCCTGAGATTCATAAGAATACCATCATGGAATCGAAGAATGCGACTTTCTTTGAAACTGTATTTCCATGTAAAGAAAGGAAAAATGAACCTTCTTCTTCTAAACGACCTTTAGAAACTGTTGATGACAGTAGTGATGAAGAAGAAGTAGAGGCTAGGGTTGAAGAAATTCAGCCTAGACGAAGCAAACGAGCTAGGGTGGAAAAATCTTTTGGGTCAGATTTTCTAACCTACATGGTAGAGGCTGAGCCTCAAACCTATACGGAAGCCGTATGCTCTACAGAAAGCTCCTTATGGAAAGAAGCCATTAAGAGTGAGGTTGATTCTATTCTGCATAACCATACGTGGGAATTAGTTGATCTTCCTCCGGGAACGAAACCACTAACTTCTAAATGGATTTTCAAACGGAAATTGAAGGCAGATGGAACAGTTGACAAATACAAGGCCAGACTAGTTATCCGAGGATATAGACAAAAGGAAGGCCTTGATTATTTTGATACATATTCTCCTGTGTCTAGAATAACGTCTATAAGGATGGTACTAGCGATTGCTGCCTTGCGGAATCTCGAAGTACATCAAATGGATGTTAAAACTGCATTCCTGAATGGAGATCTTGATGAAGAAATCTACATGGAACAACCTGAAGGGTGTGTAGTTCCTGGTCAGGAAAGGAAGGTCTGTAAATTGGTGAAGTCTTTATATGGTTTAAAACAAGCACCAAAACAATGGCACAAGAAGTTTGATGATGTCATGATGACTAACGGCTTTCAGATAAATGAGTGTGACAAGTGCATATATTTCAAGACTACAAACGAAGGATATATTCTTTTGTGTTTGTATGTTGATGATATTTTGATTGTGGGTAGCAATGACAAAATAGTAAAAAGTACCAAAGACATGTTAAACTCTAGATTTGACATGAAAGACATGGGACTTGCAGATGTGATTTTGGGTATCCAAATCAAACGTGAATCTAATAGTCTTATATTGACCCAGTCACACTACGTAACCAAGATACTTGACAAGTTCAATAAGGGTGATACTAGTATAGCTAGAACACCAATTGATACAAGTCAACACTTGACCAAGAACAAAGGTCAAGGCATTGACCAAGTGGAATATGCACGAATTATAGGCAGTCTAATGTACCTTATGAGCTGTACTAGACCAGATATTGCTTTTTCTGTAAGCAAGTTGAGTAAATACACGAGTAATCCAGGGCAACCTCATTGGGATGCCATAGTCAGAGTACTAAGGTACTTGCGATACACTCGTGATTACGGACTGCACTATACAAGAGAACCTGCAGTACTAGAAGGTTATACTGATGCAAGCTGGATTTCTGATATAAAGAATTCTAGAGGCACAAGTGGATACGTGTTCACTCTAGCTGGAGGTGCAGTATCCTGGAAATCCTCAAAGCAGACTATAATAACCAGATCCACAATGGAAGCTGAGTTTGTCGCTCTGGATAAAACGGCTGAAGAAGCAGAATGGCTTCAGAATTTTTTGGAGGATATTCCTATGTGGCCAAAACCTGTGCCTGCGATTTGTCTACATTGTGACAATCAAGCAGCAATTAAAAGGGCACAAAACTTGATGTACAATGGCAAAAATCGACACATTCGTCGTCGACATAAGTCCATTAGACAACTGATCTCAACAGGTGTTATATCAATTGATTTTGTAGGATCAAAAGATAACACAGCGGATCCGCTAACCAAAGGGTTAGAAAGAGATCAAGTTGAAATATCATCGAAAGGAATGGGACTCAAGCCCATTAAAGATAAAGGCGTTATGTGAAGGAAAACCCAACCAAGTTGACTGGAGATCCCAAGATCTAGGTTCAAAAGGGACAACCTAATTGCATAAACCTTGTGAGGTCACTGTGGGGGTCACCCCAGGTCCGTTCCTATGATGTAAACAGTGATGTAAAAATGTAAGGTTAAACTAAGCTGTAATGATAAATCAGTATCAAGCTAAGTTTTTAATGATTTTTTGTGCATCTACGTATAAGAGCAAAAGATATCACCTATGTAAAGAGTGAAGTGGGGTCGCTTCAAAGGAAACTAGTGGGGCCTAGTGTTCCTAAACTCTTGCAGAACCAGGAGATGTTCATGACCATAACGAACATAACCATGAGAACCAAAAACCGTGCCGTGTTGGTATCTGTGTGAGGTATATCATCGTTTACACAAACGGCAGAATAGTTCAAGGACATCGCGTCTACTATTCAGCTAGTAAAGTAAATATGCTTTCACAAGGGAAGGTTCAAAGGTGCTGCCTACCTATCCTATGCAGATGTCAGCCAAAGATTATTATCACCACAATCGAATACTTTTCCTTGAAATTTCATTCATGTGGGGGATTGTTGGAAATAATGTATTTTATACATTATTTTAGTGTCATTTTGAGGCAATATATACGAGGGTTAAAGTGGTCATTATAATGATGTTTTCACATAAACATATTCTATGACACGTGAACTTTCCAACGGTATATTACACGCCAAAAACGAACTTGTGATGAAAGAAATATTCAAGCTCAAAGATGGGTTCTTGAATATGTTTAAGAGTAGGAAAATGCTCCCATCCCACATGCTATTGTTAGCGATAATAATACTGTAATGTAAATAATAATAACAGGAGATAACAATAGATTTATATATATTGATTTGTAACGATTACAGATATATATAAATCTAAACATAAACAAAAGAAACAGTAAAGTATACTCGACCGAATTACCGAAGGAATACTCGAGGCCTTTGCAGTTTCCTTAAGACAAATTCGCCACGTGTTGGCGTAGTCTCCCAGGATACAACGAGTCGTTAGCGAACTCAAACCACGCACGATCACTATCACCGGAAGCAAAGAACAGTGAGCTGAAACAGAATAGCTCGGGAAGGAAAATTTCACTGATTTCAATCTGTGTAGTTGGAAGAACAAAAGACCAACTCTTATTCAAATGATTGGATTGTAACAGTCATTAACTCTCGTGATTAATACGTGTTTAATATCGTTTAATTTCTGTAACGGTAACAGTTTCAGAATTCTGAAAACTGAATCAGAAATTTCGAAAAAGAAGAGTAGCAAAAAGGGTCGGCCCACGGGCCCCCAAAGTCGAACGGCATTCGCGTCGCCCACGTCGTGCGGGTGCGCCCCCAACCCGGTGGGATTGGATTTGCACCCCCCCCCCCTGCGCGTATCCCAAGAAGCATAGCTTGGTTTATTAGTTTGAGAGCCTTACAAAGCATCCTCAATATAAACCCAAACACAATGCTCTTTGAAAGGCATGTGGGATGGGAGCAATTTTCTACTCTTAAACATATCCAAGATACCATCTTTGAGCTTGAATATTTCTTTCATCACAAGTTCGTTTTTGGCGTGTAATATACCGTTGGAAAGTTCAAGTGTCATAGAATATGTTTATGTGAAAACATCATTATAATGACCACTTTAACCCTCGTATATATTGCCTCAAAATGACACTAAAATAATGTATAAAATACATTATTTCCAACAATCCCCCACATGAATGAAATTTCAAGGAAAAGTATTCGAATGTGGTGATAATAATCTTTGGCTGATATCTGCATAGGATAGGTAGGCAGCAACTTTGAACCTTCCCTTGTGAAAGCATATTTACTTTACTAGCTGAATAGTAGACGCGATGTCCTTGAACTATTCTGCCGTTTGTGTAAACGATGATATACCTCACACAGATACCAACACGGCACGGTTTTTGGTTCTCATGGTTATGTTCGTTATGGTCATGAACATCTCCTGGTTCTGCAAGAGTTTAGGAACACTAGGCCCCACTAGTTTCCTTTGAAGCGACCCCACTTCACTCTTTACATAGGTGATATCTTTTGCTCTTATACGTAGATGCACAAAAAATCATTAAAAACTTAGCTTGATACTGATTTATCATTACAGCTTAGTTTAACCTTACATTTTTACATCACTGTTTACATCATAGGAACGGACCTGGGGTGACCCCCACAGTGACCTCACAAGGTTTATGCAATTAGGTTGTCCCTTTTGAACCTAGATCTTGGGATCTCCAGTCAACTAGGTTGGGTTTTCCTTCACATAACGCCTTTATCTTTAATGGGCTTGAGTCCTATTCCTTTCGATGATAGTTCAACCTAATCTCTTACTAACTCTTTTGGTTAGTGGATCCACTGTGTTATCTTTGATATTACCCAATCAAAAGATTCAACACCTGTTGAGATCGGTTGTTTAACGAATTATATTGATGACACACTTGTCAATTCCTTTCGTTTACATTACGTTTTGTGTCTCAAAAGTTATTGTTGTTTATCACAAAAATACATAATGAGGACACAATTAGATTCAGACTCAATCATGAATCTACTTCAAGCATTGAGAATTTAAGGATACTATTCTCTTTCTAGAATATACATGTATCTCTTTAGAGTGCATTCAATACTCAAAATTGTACCATGATAATCAAGTATTATCTTAGTAATCTTCCATGGGCGTCCCCACGATTACTCGTGTACTTGCTTAAAAACCGGTTTAGTAAAAGCAATATCATGCGTTGTACAATTTCATGAGATTTAATAGAATGCCTATAATTCTCATTAACACAGTATGACCTTGTTAACGTAATAACTTCCGGTGAATAATAGATTCGATTATTCACATAAGGTCCATAAGTCCATATGTTTAAACGTGAGTTAACATCCCATGGTACTTTCCTTCCTTAGTCATTGTTATTCACAATTAGAAATAATGTGTTCATAGAACATATAAATATTTCTTTCATTTGTGAACACTTGGTTACATGAAACATTTAGCTATTACTATGGTCAACGTGTATGGTCAATAATGCTTCATCATTACCAATTTCCCATGACCAAATAGAACGTTTCATCTCATTTCCATCGTTTCAGATTCCATTAGAAATAGTAATTTCCGTTACCAAAGGAAAGTTCACTATTTCCCACGTATGGTCTTACATGACGAAAATACTCTTAATAGTCTTTCTTCCTTTCATATAAAACTTTCCAACCTCTTTCTCACCATTAGTCCTAACTTCAGCTCGTTGAAGTAGACTAATTGAAAGAAGATTGAACTTCATATTTCAAAGAATCACCATTCATTGATTTCTAATCTCCATGAAACGATATGTATTCTCATGAAGAGCAATGGAAATACAATTCACTTGTTCATTTATTCGATAATGGAGCTGTTATTTTAGCAAGACACACCCCCACATTTCCAAATGATTATAGCAGTTTTCCAACCTTTCTTATAATCTATGTGGTTTTCTTGTCTAGAATCTTGTAGGGTACCTTATCACAAGGTCATTAGCTGATGGTACAGCTACCCCCACATTTCTGTGGTAAACTAAAATTATTGATATAACGTTTAAATATATATTGTATTTGTACTATCATTTTAGAAAGTCACAACTATCACAATATATAGAATCAACTAATTCTGAATTTCCATTTGAGGAATTTGATTCTGTTTCATTGTTTTTGTCTTAACATAAAGTTACATTTATGTTCTTAATCAAACTGGAATAAAAGGATATTTCATTGTTAATTAAATTACACGCGTCCTATAATTAACAAGTCCATTCTCACAATGATATAAAAGAAAATAACGTTATTCTTTATTCAATTACGTACGCGGACTTACAAACTAAGAAATTACAATAATTTCTAATTTGGTACATATCCTATACGTTTTATTCCTTACAAAACAAATCAAACAGAATTCTTCAAATTTCCATGTCAGACAACTCTTGGATAATATCCTCAATGTCATAAGCTCCATTGTGGCTCTTCCCTTCACGCTTTCGCCGTTTGGATATGCCACCTCTAGCTCCCAAGTTCCTTTCCACATGAACATTTTTGCTCTTCTTTTTGATGGCTTTAGAGAACTCCTTTAAGTATTCTCTATCCTCTTCTTGACCTTTGAGCCTATTACATAGATCTTTCACCCTCATATCCTTACTTTTATGGTTCAAATAACATTTGAAGTCATTCCAAGAAGGTGGCAACTTATCAATTATAGCCGCTACCAAGAATGACTCCGTTAGTTCCATTTCTAGCGCACGAAGCTCAAGGACAATGAGACACAAATCATGTACTTGACTCATTACAGTTTTGGAATCTACCATCTTATAATTCATGAAACATTTGACTAAAGATCTTTTAGCCATTACAATTCCTGAAAAATATTTATGGTTCAAAGATTCCCACAGATCTTTTGCCGTCTCCTTATATTGATAGATATTACGAAAAGCAATATCCATGTTCTCTAAAATGAGAGCACGACAAACTGTGTTATTGTCTTTCCATGCATTGATCACATTTGGGTTATGAAGATCATTTCCCTCAACAGTAGGAGAGTCGTCTATCACAAGACTAGCCAATCCTAGCATGGTCAAGTAGAGATACATCTTCTCTTGCCATAGCTTGAAATTCGATCCGTTGAATTTCACCAAATTAGAACCGGAACCATCTCCATTAACTGGAGTTTCCGTATTCTTTCCAACCAAAGTGGACACGTTCCCGTCGCGCCTATCGTTCCCATTGGTTCCGTTAGTCATTGCTTGAGAATTAACTGAAATTTAAACAAACCAAATTAGTCTCAAAGCAATAATACAAACAGATTTAAACTATCCAAAAACCAAATAATTCTGTTTCCACAAACTAAAAAAAAAATATAAAGCAAGTTTATATAATTAGATTATAGTTCCAGTAGCAAATGTCCAAAGATGTCAATATCCCAAACAAATTAAGTGGTAATTTCAGGGAGATAATATTCTGGTTCATGTGTTACGGTTGATTACCCAAACTGCTGGAACTGGATTGATTGTATTCTGGACTTTTGGTTTTTTTTTTTTTTTTAGATTTTGAGATTTCGAAATCTTACCTTTGCTGGAGTATATTCATTTGCTGGACAAATTCAATTTCTTTAAGAAATTGATTCAACCATCTTGGACTTTGCTGCTGGTTTATTAAATTGATATATTAACTTGGTTATATTAATTTAGTTAATAACAGTATTGTTTATTTTTTGGTAATATCAATTCTATTTGTATTCGTGTGTTGAGACTAATTGGATTTTGGTTTAATTTCAGTTTATTTTCAAACAATGACAACCGGAATTGATGGGAACAATACGCGAAATGAGGATGTGTCCGGTTCTGGTGTTAACAATGGGAAAAATACGGAAACTCCATTGAATGGAGGTGGTTCCGGTTTTGACCAAGGTTTTCACCTAAGGAACACGGAAGCCTCGAGAGGTAATTTGCCTTTGTCAGTGGCACCTAGCCACAGTGACAGACCTGAAAAGTTCACTGGTGTGAATTTCAAAACGTGGCAACAAAAGATGTTCTTTTACTTGACTATGCTCGGATTGGCTAATTTTATCAAGAACGATCCTCCTGTTCTGCAAGAGGATGATCTTGATAATACTAATGCAATCGATGTTTGGACACAGTCAGATTTCATTTGCCGTAACTATATCTTGAATGGTTTAACTGATGCACTTTACAGTGTTTATCAAGTTAAGAAAACGGCAAAAGAACTTTGGCTTGCTCTGGACCACAAGTATAAGTCAGAAGATGCCGGAGCTAAGAAATTCTTGGTTGGGCAATTTCTGAATTTTACTATGGTGGATTCAAAACCCGTGATAAGTCAAGTACAAGATCTTCAACTCATTATCCATGATATCCTAGCTGAAAGGATGGTAATTAGTGAAACATTCCAAGTGGCTGCTATTATTGAAAAATTGCCACCCGCTTGGAGTGATTTCAAGAATTACCTTAAACACAAACGAAAGGAAATGAGTGTTGAAGAACTTGTTGTCCGACTCAGAATTGAGGAGGAAAATAGAGATACCGCAAGGGTAGTCTCTAAGAGGTCTGTTGCTAGTCATGACATGGCTAAGGCAAATTTGGTGGAGGTCAAGAAGGACTCCAAAAAGAAGGGCAATGCAAGCTTGGGCCCGAAAGGTGGCGTGTCAAAGAAACCCAAATTTGTTGGGAAATGCTACAATTGTAACAAACTAGGCCACAAATCGGCAGATTGTAGGTTGCCTAAGAAAGCAACGCCTAAGAAAAATGAGGCTAATTTGTTGGAGGGCATTACAAAGAATGTTTCTGACATTGATTTGGCAGCTGTGGTTTCGGAAGTCAACCTAGTTGATTCCAATCCAAGAGAGTGGTGGCTTGACACCGGTGCTACACGTCACGTTTGTTGTGACAAGGAGTCTTTTGCTGGATTGACTCCTCAGTCTGGAGAAAAGCTCTTTATGGGCAATTCGGCTACTTCAAAGATCAAGGGAGTAGGCACTGTGATATTGAAGATGACCTCTGGAAAGGAAGTGACCTTGAGGAATGTCTTGTATGTGCCTGAAATTCGCAAGAATTTGGTTTCTGGAAGCATCTTGAGCGCTCATGGTTTCAAGATGGTTTTCGAGTCCGACAAGTTTGTGTTGTCAAAATGTGGAATGTATGTAGGAAAGGGCTATATGCTCAATGGTTTGTTTAAGTTTAATGCAACTGTTTGTAAGGTTGGTACTTTGAACAATAATGAGAATAAGAAGAATGTTTCTGTTTACATTGTTGAATCTTTTAATTTATGGCATGGTAGACTAGGCCACGTAAATTATGATGCATTAAGAAAACTGATTAAACTTGAACATATTCCATCATTCCAAATTGACAATAAACATAAATGTGAAACTTGTGTTGAACCGAAAACAACCAGAACGTCTTTTCATTCAGTTGAAAGAGATAATGAACCGCTTGATCTTATACATAGTGATATATGTGATTTGAAATTTGTTCAAACACGTGGAGGTAATAAGTATTTTATTACTTTTATTGACGATAGTTCTAAATATTGCTATGTATATTTGCTCAAAAGCAAGGATGAAGCTATAGAGAAATTTAAACTCTATAAGCAAGAAGTAGAAAACCAACTTAATAAAAAGATTAAAGTGGTTAGGAGTGATCGTGGTGGGGAATACGTACAACCATTTGGAGAATTTTGTTCTCAACATGGTATTATTCATGAAGTAACACCACCATACTCTCCTCAGTCTAATGGTGTAGCGGAGCGGAAAAATCGTACCTTAAAGGAAATGATGAACGCTATGTTAAGTAGCTCTAGGTTACCACATAACATGTGGGGGGAAGCTGTTTTGTCAGCTAATCATCTTTTAAATAAGATACCCCGAAAGAAGGTTGGAAAAACTCCACACGAATTATGGAAAGGTAGGAAACCTTCTTATAATTACTTGAAAGTGTGGGGGTGCCTTGCCAAAGTAATGGCTCCATTACCTAAGAAAATGAAAATAGGTCCTAAGACGGTGGATTGTATTTTCATTGGCTATGCACATCATAGTAACGCGTATCGTTTCTTGGTGTATGAATCCAAAAATCCTGAGATTCATAAGAATACCATCATGGAATCGAAGAATGCGACTTTCTTTGAAACTGTATTTCCATGTAAAGAAAGGAAAAATGAACCTTCTTCTTCTAAACGACCTTTAGAAACTGTTGATGACAGTAGTGATGAAGAAGAAGTAGAGGCTAGGGTTGAAGAAATTCAGCCTAGACGAAGCAAACGAGCTAGGGTGGAAAAATCTTTTGGGTCAGATTTTCTAACCTACATGGTAGAGGCTGAGCCTCAAACCTATACGGAAGCCGTATGCTCTACAGAAAGCTCCTTATGGAAAGAAGCCATTAAGAGTGAGGTTGATTCTATTCTGCATACCATACGTGGGAATTAGTTGATCTTCCTCCGGGAACGAAACCACTAACTTCTAAATGGATTTTCAAACGGAAATTGAAGGCAGATGGAACAGTTGACAAATACAAGGCCAGACTAGTTATCCGAGGATATAGACAAAAGGAAGGCCTTGATTATTTTGATACATATTCTCCTGTGTCTAGAATAACGTCTATAAGGATGGTACTAGCGATTGCTGCCTTGCGGAATCTCGAAGTACATCAAATGGATGTTAAAACTGCATTCCTGAATGGAGATCTTGATGAAGAAATCTACATGGAACAACCTGAAGGGTGTGTAGTTCCTGGTCAGGAAAGGAAGGTCTGTAAATTGGTGAAGTCTTTATATGGTTTAAAACAAGCACCAAAACAATGGCACAAGAAGTTTGATGATGTCATGATGACTAACGGCTTTCAGATAAATGAGTGTGACAAGTGCATATATTTCAAGACTACAAACGAAGGATATATTCTTTTGTGTTTGTATGTTGATGATATTTTGATTGTGGGTAGCAATGACAAAATAGTAAAAAGTACCAAAGACATGTTAAACTCTAGATTTGACATGAAAGACATGGGACTTGCAGATGTGATTTTGGGTATCCAAATCAAACGTGAATCTAATAGTCTTATATTGACCCAGTCACACTACGTAACCAAGATACTTGACAAGTTCAAAAAGGGTGATACTAGTATAGCTAGAACACCAATTGATACAAGTCAACACTTGACCAAGAACAAAGGTCAAGGCATTGACCAAGTGGAATATGCACGAATTATAGGCAGTCTAATGTACCTTATGAGCTGTACTAGACCAGATATTGCTTTTTCTGTAAGCAAGTTGAGTAAATACACGAGTAATCCAGGGCAACCTCATTGGGATGCCATAGTCAGAGTACTAAGGTACTTGCGATACACTCGTGATTACGGACTGCACTATACAAGAGAACCTGCAGTACTAGAAGGTTATACTGATGCAAGCTGGATTTCTGATATAAAGAATTCTAGAGGCACAAGTGGATACGTGTTCACTCTAGCTGGAGGTGCAGTATCCTGGAAATCCTCAAAGCAGACTATAATAACCAGATCCACAATGGAAGCTGAGTTTGTCGCTCTGGATAAAACGGCTGAAGAAGCAGAATGGCTTCAGAATTTTTTGGAGGATATTCCTATGTGGCCAAAACCTGTGCCTGCGATTTGTCTACATTGTGACAATCAAGCAGCAATTAAAAGGGCACAAAACTTGATGTACAATGGCAAAAATCGACACATTCGTCGTCGACATAAGTCCATTAGACAACTGATCTCAACAGGTGTTATATCAATTGATTTTGTAGGATCAAAAGATAACACAGCGGATCCGCTAACCAAAGGGTTAGAAAGAGATCAAGTTGAAATATCATCGAAAGGAATGGGACTCAAGCCCATTAAAGATAAAGGCGTTATGTGAAGGAAAACCCAACCAAGTTGACTGGAGATCCCAAGATCTAGGTTCAAAAGGGACAACCTAATTGCATAAACCTTGTGAGGTCACTGTGGGGGTCACCCCAGGTCCGTTCCTATGATGTAAACAGTGATGTAAAAATGTAAGGTTAAACTAAGCTGTAATGATAAATCAGTATCAAGCTAAGTTTTTAATGATTTTTTGTGCATCTACGTATAAGAGCAAAAGATATCACCTATGTAAAGAGTGAAGTGGGGTCGCTTCAAAGGAAACTAGTGGGGCCTAGTGTTCCTAAACTCTTGCAGAACCAGGAGATGTTCATGACCATAACGAACATAACCATGAGAACCAAAAACCGTGCCGTGTTGGTATCTGTGTGAGGTATATCATCGTTTACACAAACGGCAGAATAGTTCAAGGACATCGCGTCTACTATTCAGCTAGTAAAGTAAATATGCTTTCACAAGGGAAGGTTCAAAGGTGCTGCCTACCTATCCTATGCAGATATCAGCCAAAGATTATTATCACCACATTCGAATACTTTTCCTTGAAATTTCATTCATGTGGGGGATTGTTGGAAATAATGTATTTTATACATTATTTTAGTGTCATTTTGAGGCAATATATACGAGGGTTAAAGTGGTCATTATAATGATGTTTTCACATAAACATATTCTATGACACTTGAACTTTCCAACGGTATATTACACGCCAAAAACGAACTTGTGATGAAAGAAATATTCAAGCTCAAAGATGGTATCTTGGATATGTTTAAGAGTAGAAAATTGCTCCCATCCCACATGCCTTTCAAAGAGCATTGTGTTTGGGTTTATATTGAGGATGCTTTGTAAGGCTCTCAAACTAATAAACCAAGCTATGCTTCTTGAGATACGCGCAGGGGGGGGGGGTGCAAATCCAATCCCACCGGGTTGGGGGCGCACCCGCACGACGTGGGCGACGCGAATGCCGTTCGACTTTGGGGGCCCGTGGGCCGACCCTTTTTGCTACTCTTCTTTTTCGAAATTTCTGATTCAGTTTTCAGAATTCTGAAACTGTTACCGTTACAGAAATTAAACGATATTAAACACATATTAATCACGAGAGTTAATGACTGTTACAATCCACTCATTTGAATAAGAGTTGGTCTTTTGTTCTTCCAACCACACAGATTGAAATCAGTGAAATTTTCCTTCCCGAGCTATTCTGTTTCAGCTCACTATTCTTTGCTTCCGGTGATAGTGATCGTGCGTGGTTTGAGTTCGCTAACGACTCGTTGTATCCTGGGAGACTACGCCAACACGTGGCGAATTTGTCTTAAGGAAACTGCAAAGGCCTCGAGTATTCCTTCGGTAATTCGGTCGAGTATACTTTACTGTTTCTTTTGTTTATGTTTAGATTTATATATATCTGTAATCGTTACAAATCAATATATATAAATCTATTGTTATCTCCTGTTATTATTATTTACATTACAGTATTATTATCGCTAACAGTTTTGGCGTGTCAATCGTCATTCCATTTGCATATGTTGAAACATAAGCAAGGTTCATCTTCTAAAGCTCAAACTTTGGCATTTCATTCTTAAAAAGCTAAAGAATCCAGAGGTGGTAGGAGAGAAAGTTGTTAAAAATAATAATCCTGGAGATGGTCATGTTGTGTATCTGCTGTTGTTAGTCCCCTCCATATAAACTATCTGGTGGTCTTACTTGGTTTAGCAAATAAGTATGGATCAAAGCAATGCATTTATATCATAGAGCCTCCTATCAAAGGCCAAAGGAGTTTGATTTTGAAAAGTAAATATCATCTAAACTAAAAGGAATTAGAGCAAATGAATGGATGAAAAATACCCACTATTAAATGGTGTGTAAACTAGGATCTTTTCTACACTGCCTTCAGAAATTTGATCTCCAATTTGTTTTCTGTTTCCACCATCTTTTTCATCAGCTTATTAGTTTTGAGGTGCCAAAAAAATGGCAACTATTAATTAATTCTAGTAAATAAATACTGAATTTATTTTTAATTTTTTAAAAAGAATTTAAAATTAAAAAAATTGTAATTTCTAGAATATATTTTATCCGAGACTTTGAATATAGGAGATTTTGAATTGAGATAATTCTTAGGCTAAAATTCGAAACGTTGGACAGTGTAATAATGTCATATTTATAAAACATTGCTGACAAAAATGTGTATCTACGATGTATGTGTGATCACACGAGAAATGATCAAATGAGGAATGAATAATTAAGATAAAAGTAGGAGGTTACATGTATTGAGAATAAAATGAAAGAAAACTGATCAAGGTGGATTGGCCATATGAGAAGAAGGGCGAGTGATGCATTGCTGAGAAAGCTTGCAAAGTGGCAAGAGGAGTAGGAAAAGACCTAGCAAACTTGGAGGAGAGTTTTCTGAGATATACGTGATTTTATAAGTAATTAAGAAAAATATGATGATAGATAGAATGAATTGACAAGAGAGAATTTATATTATCGATGCAATTTAAATTTTATAATTTTTTATAATGATTCATGTAAGTTTGACTCCACATCATTTTGGGAGAATTGTTAAATACATACGTTATAACCAAGAAGTGGTTCAAGTGGTAAGGTATTCCATCTTCGGTGAAAGGTTTGCGGTTCGATTTTCCACTTCGTCAAAATTTAACTCTTATTAGTAGACAATCTGTAAATTTTAGTGTAAACTTTCATTGAAATTTGTAATTTGCCTTAACGTTGCGAGTGAATGGAGCTACCTTAGATGACCAACAATCAAAAAATGAAATTTAGTGTGGTATATAAAACGAGAGCAGAGAAACATGGTAAAAGAAAACGGGGGGAGGGTTTGGAGTTAAAGCAGTTTATCCTGAAGAGCAAAGCTAGAAGATTTGTTTGTAGAAAGAAAGAGATTAATGGGAAGTTCATCATGTATGTTGTTGCTTCCTCTATCCCTATCCCTATCCCTGTCTTGTACTCCTACACCCACTTGCTTCTTTTCAAGAACCCATCTTCCCAAACTCACTCATTTCCCCAAATCCCAATCCCAATCCCAATCCCCCACAATTCTAGTCTTTGCAAGAGGGAATTCATCAAATGACTTCTTGGATGAAAATGGCGTTATTGATGACATGGATACCTATCTTAACCATCTCTCCCTCGAATACGACTCTGTTTGGGACACCAAGCCTTCCTGGTACTAACTCTTCCTCTCTCTCTATTTTATGCTTTTAATGTCGTCTTTCGTGCTATTCTATTTCAAATTTGAACCAAGATGATCGAATCATACATTTTCGGATACTTGTTTCTTTACTACAGTTATGCTTTACTCAGTATCCAGTTGAGTCCATAACTTTTGTACGTATCCGCTCTTGTTCAGTAACGAATTTGATTCATTTTGATGTGTTTGCGAGTAGGTGTCAGCCGTGGACAATAACACTAACTGGAGTCTTAGCTGTTGCCTTCAGTTGGCTGGTTTTGCAGTCAGTTGTGGTTACAACTCTAGTATCATTCTTAATAGGCGCCTGGTGGTATGTTTTCCTCTATTCTTATCCTAAGGTGCGCCGCCTTCTCCTCTCCTCTCCTCTCCTACTTTATGCTGCTTATCATTCTCATTTGCGTGCCTGCTAACTATGTAAAGGTTAAAGAATAAATTTTTTAAGCAATAACACATATAGTTATTAAGTTTCGGAGCGTATGTTTGCTAAGAAATTATAGCACTAGTTGTTGCTTAATCTGCAATGCTAGTCCAAGGTATGCAAAACTTGTTTATCTCGTTCTATATTAGTTCTGTTAAAGAGCTGTCCCTATCCTATGTCTCTCTGCTTAAGCAATGCATTACTAACTTCTCAGTAAATGTGTGAATCTTGTTTGAGAAACAAGCACAAATATGCGAAGCTTGCATGTCAACCAGAATTTGTTAGTTAGAAGAGATAAGATTCTCCTCAATCAAGTTGTTTACTTAATAATTTCAACTCAAATCTATACTTGAGCATCTATGCTGTTTTAAATATGTTTGATTTGATGCCACTTTCAAAAGTAAAGTAGAACGAAAAGAAGCATGATTTGGTGTTTTCCTTTTAAGTAAATGATATTCTATTTGCTTCCTCGCGAGAAATTCTAGTTCTATGATGCATTGGATAATCTGTTATGCATATAAGATGAGCAGAATTGCTGACTTGGGTTTTTGTTTGATGACAGACATATGCAGACATGATTGCTGAACGAAGGAAAAGAGTGACCACCGGTGTTGAAGACACATATGGTAGTATGAAAAAGAGCCAGTAATTTGAAGGGAATTTGGCTCTTGATTATGTGTGAATTTTTTTGTAATTCCAACTTGATTGTAAAGAAAATGAAATTAGATTAGTATCACTAGTTTCATTTTTGCTAAATGCTTATGCAAGAATGTGAAGATCATGGTAATGTGCATGTTTTAAGTGTATAGAAGTTGTTATTATGTTGGCTATTGAGTTGGGGATTTGGTTATTGGACAAGTAAATGTTTATTATAATGTTAGGGGCTCTATGTTATTTTTTGTATTTGGGTTAGAACCCAGTCCAACCCATTGATATAAAGTGTTCATGGATTGGATGCTAAAAGCCTAAAACCAATCCAACCTCTCAAATCTTCATCTATCAATAGATTAGGTTAAGTTCTAATCTAATAAGGTTAAGCATGATATTTAATCATAAGAACTCAATCAAACCAGTATTCTCCTTAATCATAAGAAGAATCTTAATCACTAGGTTAAGACCTAATTTAATAAGGTTAATCATGAGATTTAATGTTCCATTACAAGATGCAGTTGTTTGTTTTACTTTTAGAATTCTAGTTACAGATGCTTGATCGTCAAATCTTGTATTTTCAATCTAATAAAAGCATATCTTGAAAGAAGTTTAGGACTTGTTTTGAGATTTAAACAAGATCTGTTAATGTGATTAAAATTGGATCAGTTCACTAAAATTGCACTATTTTAATACAATGAATCTATTACTTGTATGGGTTGAATTTTAACCCAACCTATGGACAAAACCACCAGAATATAAGTGATTATCTTTCTCTTTCTTGAGTTGTAAGGTTTTTCCAATAAATGTTTTTCTGATCATCAAACACTAATAAATTCCTTTTACTTTTATTCTTCTCCCAAAATAAGCATCAATGCAAAACGTAAAAACGTAATAACGGTTGTTGTTGATGTTGCAATTAGCAGTTGTTGTTGCTTTTTACTCTTTGTAATTAGTTGTTCAATTATTAGTGTTTGGTATTGCTAAAAAAATAAAAATAAATTATTAGTATGTAGTAAAATCATGCCGAACAATTGTTGTTAAAATATCTGATGAGGATAGTGAGATTAGGATTCAAACCCATCATGCTTGCTCGAGTCACCGCCTTAGAGTGCTCAAATATTGGACCCCTGCTACTCGCATAATGTTCCAATGTCAGGCAACGTTCATGATTACTCTCTCACATGTAGAGCATTTGAGGTCCCTATTCGACATAACAGACATCTTTTCATGCACTGGCCACACATCCTCGACTTTGTGGGTCGAATCATTTTCACCTATAAATACGCCCAACATAATTAACGTTGGTACAATCACACAATCTCTCTTTCTACTTTGTTATTAATTTGTTCTCTCTCTTAAACTTTACTGACTTGACCTTCAGAGTGTTCTTAAGGCCTAACTCATTCATAGGAAGAGACCGACGCTTCAGCCTAATGACGGAAGGAACCCGCTTATATTCACTTTATCGTTAATATTTAATGAGTACATATTTTAAAGGGAAAAGTTTTAAAAAAATGCTTGTGGTTTCCAACTTTTACAAATGAAGGTCTGTGGTTTCAATGTTTGCAAATAAAGGTATGAGGTTTCATTCCGTTAGCAAATAAAGGTACCGTCACTAACACCGTTTATTTTCGGTGACGTGGCACTTTGACCACAGTTTGACCAAAGGGTAATTTCGTCATTAATTAAAAAATTAAAAAAATAAAAGTAAAAAAAATGTTTGTGGTTTGTTTTTTTTGCAAATAACAGCCCATGGTTTGATATTTTATTAAAAAAGAGGTATGAGGTTTGATTTAATTACCAAATACGATTTTAGACTAATTTATAAATTAAAAACTACCAACAAATATTCTTGTAAAAAATAAAACAACAAATTTTCTTATTATGTAAGACTAGTACTTAAAAGCTTAATCCATTTATACCAAATCTTAATTTTAATGAAAATAAATCATCGACAAAATTATAATTCAAAATAATAAATTGATTATAAGGTCAATAATGAAGTTTCAATATTCATGTTTCAATATTAATGTTCATTCAAACAAATTAAAATTCCTCCAAAAAAGGAAAATACCTAAATTCATGAAAATTTTATGGATCTAAAATACCCGAAAACATTATAAGAAAATTTGTTGTTTTGTTTTTTGCAATAATATTTGTTAGTAGTTTTTAATTTGTTATTTTAGTAATTAAATCAACCATCATACCTCTTTTTTAATAAAATATCAAACCACGGGTTGTTATTTGCAAAAAAACCAAACCACAAACATTTTTTTTAATTTTATTTTTTTATTTTTTTTATTAATGACGAAATTAACCTTTGGTCAAACTGTGGTCAAAGTGCCACGTCACCGAAAATAAACGGTGTTAGTAACGGTACCTTTATTTGCTAACGGAATGAAACCTCGTACCTTTATTTGCAAACACTGAAACCACAGACCTTGATTTGCAAAAGTTGGAAACCACGAGCATTTTTTTTAAACTTTTCCCTATTTTAAATGAATAAATAAATTATAAAACAAAATTTTTTTACGGAACTTTTTGGGATCATTTAGCTCTTGTTTGGGAGGAGGTTAATGAAGGTTAATGGGAGCAATGAAATGTAAACTTTTTAATTAACCTCGTTTGGGAGTTTTCTAAAAGTTTAAATGAAAGTTAACATTTTACTTTCATTAACCTCCTAACTCTCAAACAAAGGTTTAAATATTGTTTTGTGATGAGAGAGATAATCAATATTTAAAAGTTGGCAAAAAGCATTCTGAGGCCCCTGATCTTTCCCTTTTTGGTGTATTAAGTCCTTGATCTTTTATTTGGATACATTAGGTCCTTGATCTTTTATAATTGGTTCTATCAAGTCCTCATCTAACTAAATTGGATGATTTGTTAACTTTCACAAATTAATAAGACCAATTGAAATATTGCGACACCTAATTAATTATAATTGATTGAATATTCAATAAATTATTCAACAATTTTTTTAAAAAAATGAAAAAAACTCAGTAGTTATTGTCGTTGTTTTGCTCATTTTCTAATGAGTGATGTTTGACCATGTTCCTTATGACTTATTAATACTTATCGGTTGTTCATTTCAGTTCAATAATTTCTTTTCAGTAAATGTGCTTCAATAATTTTCAGTCATAAAAAATTTGGCCTTAATTTGTGGGGACGGAATTGAAGAGAAGAACTAAGATGAAAAAGAAAAGAAGAGCAAAGATGATGAAGAAGAAGAAACGATTACAAAAATGAACTTGAGAGACAAAGAGTACTAATTTGGAGTGAGACAAAGAGACACGTTTGAGAAATAAGGTGTGACGTTACTACATTCCAATAGGCGGGAAAAATAATTGTCAAATTTAAAAAGACAATATTGTCTAGAAATGGAAGTAGAAAGCAAAGTGAATCACATATATTAATGAATCCTCCTAAACGGGCTATATTTGTAATTGTGCCACAATATTTTAATATTATTAATTTGTGAAAGTTAACAAATCATCCAATTTTGTTAGATGAGTACTTGATAGAACCAAATATAAAAGATCAAGGGCCTAATGTATCCAAATAAAAGATCAAAGACTTAATGCACTGAAAAAGGAAAGATCAGGGGCCTCATGATGCTTTTTGCCTTAAAAGTTTAAAGAGAAAAAGATTAAGAAAATGATAATTATTGATGGTGTAGGCTATGGTCACTTTGTTTTTCCCTTACTTTGCCTATACTTTGTCTTTTTCACCATTGGATTAGTTTTTAACTCATGATCCAATGGTTGACAAAACAAAGTAATGGTTATTTCGTGAAAAACAAAGTGACCATAGAATATCCCATTATTAAAAACTGTAATTATAGTTTATGTTAAATATGATATTAAAAAATTTTATTCCTTGAAATTTTAATTTTTTGGATTAGTAACATAGAGTTTTAATTCTTATTCTTTTTTTTAATATAAAAACTAAAACACGAATTTTTATTTTATAAATGAAACCACGTGAGTATGTTTTGAATTTAGGGAAATTTCTTGGTAATGGTGAATAAAGCAAAGTACAAATAAAATAACTCAAAAATAAAGTCACCATAGCCTATACCTTGAATTTAATCTTCCTCTTATCTTGGACAAACCGGTCCGACCGGTTCAAGTGTCGAAAATCCGAATTATCATAATCAGTAATAAATTTGATCGGAATCATCATCGCAAATCACAGAAAACCCTAGAAGACAAGACATGGATATCCTCAAGCAAGAACTCCTCAAGAAACGTCAAACCCTAGCCCAAGACTCCGGCGGCAAACGCTTCTTCAAGCGCTCCGAGATCCAACAGAAAGAAATCCTCAAACTTCGCGAACAAGAAAAACGCGAACTCGAAGCCAAACATCAACGTCATCTCGCTTCCGGCGCCGCCGTTACAACCTCCGCCAAATCTTCCTCCGCCGCCTCACGCGCCACCTCAACTTCCACCACCTCCTCCTCCGCAGCCACTACATCCAAATCCCTAACCCACGAGCAAAACATCGACAACCTCGTCCTCCCCAAACAAGAAGTCATCCGCCGCCTCCGCTTCCTTAAACAGCCGATTACTCTGTTCGGGGAGGACGATGATGCCCGTTTGGACCGCTTGAAGTACGTTTTGAAGGCGGGGACCTTCGAGGTGGACAGTGATATGACGGAAGGGCAGACGAATGACTTTCTGCGGGATATTGCGGAGCTTAGGAAGAGGCAGAAGAATGGGATTCCGAGCGAGCGGAAGAGGAAGGATAGGGAGGAAGGCGGAGGAGAGGATGGTGAGATGCGTGATGGGGACGGGGAGAATAGTGGCGATGGTGGATCGAGTGGGGTTGATGCTGATAAGGATTTGAAGCGGATGAAGGCTGATTTTGAAGACTTGTGTGATGAGGATAAGATTTTGGTGTTTTTTAAACGGTTGTTGAATGAGTGGAAGCAGGAGTTGGATGAGATGGCGGAAGCTGAGAAACGGACGGCCAAGGGGAAATCTATGGTGGCTACCTTTAAACAGTGCGCGAGGTATTTGAATCCGCTGTTCAAGTTTTGCAGGAAGAAGGTGAGTGACCTTTTGTTTGAATTGATCATTTCTTTTATTTTTGTCAATATCGTTGTTAGGAACTGCTCATTTTATCAATATGTCATTGCCTATTAAACATTAATACTAAGCTTCCAGTTATGCAAACTTTGTGTAATTAAGCTAAATTATGGAAGCTAGGCAGTGCAGCACAATGCTTGTAACTATCATAGCAATTTTTCTCTCAAACGACCACTAGTAAATAAAATAACTTGGGCTACACTAGGAAATAAAATAACTTGGTTTATAGGTATGTTATTTAATCAGAGCTCGGTAAGATAATCTTATATTGTTCTAATTGATTGCAGCATTGGGCTTCTTGCTTATCTAGTGTGTTATTAGTTGATAGGGGCATCATATAACGGAGTAGTACCTTACACTTTTAGGGCAAATGTATCCATCCTTAGATTAATATTGTTGAATTGTAAAGTGTCTCGCTAGTACTGGCTGCTAACCATTTTTATTGTTCTAATATCACCTAGCTGACTTGTTCTTTTTTATTTGGTTGAACTAGGCTTAGTGGTGGTGAATTATTGGTACTGCTTTTAACCACTTCTGACTAATGTTAATTAGCCTTGAAATGCTTAAATGAGCTCTATTAATAATTACTGAAGTATTGACTCTTATATTTATCCTTGCATTAGTAATACGAGGCAATATATTTTATTGGCATCTTGCATGTCTGTTTTACTAGTCTTTCTGCATCAACTGAGGAATGTTCCAAGTCTGTTAGATATAGAATTACAATGGTCTTTGGAATCACAAACGACATCAAGCTCTTGATGACATGAAGATATTGTATCCGAATAGCTCACAACTTAATAAAAAGACTGTGTGGTTGTGACCCAGATAAGCTTTGTAGTCAGAAATTATATCCTCCAAAAAAGTATCATAAATTAGATACAAAGAAAAAGGGGGGGGCAGCAAAATGTAAATTTTTTGTTTGAAAAGAGCAGTAGAGGATATATATTGATTCTTTGATCTACTGATGACCTAAATTTAGTAAGTTTCTCGCATATCTGACACTCAGGGTCATGGTTTTACGTCTATATTTGCATCTTCTTCCTTGATTTTTCTTATTGTATTTTCGTAATTTCTGAATTAACAAATGCCTGTAGTTGTAACTTGTGGTATCCAAATGTAGCTAGAAAGGACTTGAAAGCTGCCGATAGAATACTAATGCCTTAATATTGCCTAATGCTTGAAAATTCCATCAGCTAAACCTTCTAGGCTCAGCCTCTTTTGTTACATGCAAGGTAGTGCATATCCCATGCTTTCATTTGTAGGGGAAGGTAGTGCACCTGAACCAAGGTGAGGTTGGTACACCACTTAAAACTGACCCAGTACACACATTTTTTATTTTTGAAGCCATTGTCTCTAGCATAACTGAAACAAGTGAACCGTGCATGTTCGCGTGCACAAACATCAAGTTATTTAAATTTTTTTTATCCGGTTTTTCCTTAGTGTTGTATGGATATGTATGTGAAGTTTGATACATTGTATATGTCACCTTCTATCAATAGGTCCTTCCTGATGATATTCGTCGAGCCTTGATGCTGTTTGTTCAATGCTGCATGAAGAGAGACTACCTTGCTGCAATGGATCATTATATTAAGATGGCAATCGGAAATGCACCATGGCCAATTGGAGTGACTATGGTTGGTATTCATGAACGTTCAGCCCGTGAGAAGATTTACACAAACAGTGTGGCACACATTATGAATGACGAAACCACCCGGAAATACTTGCAGTCAGTGAAGAGATTGATGACCTTTTGCCAAAGGCGCTACCCAACCATGCCATCTAAAGCAGTAGAGTTCAACAGCTTGGCAAATGGCAGTGATTTGCATTCATTACTTGCAGAAGAGAGGAATTACAGTGGTAATCAGTTAATGGGTGCCCCAGAAGATGATTAGGTATTAGTTGTGTAATAAGTTTTATCTTCTTTCAAGTCATTAATTGCACTTATTGTGTAATACTTCCGCATACAAATTTAAATACATGCTGTTAACTGTTCAAAGCTTGTGTTGCTCCATTTAGTTTCAACAAGGAGGAAGTTTTTGTTTGAAGTGAATGCTGAGGATGATAAAATTCCGTAGATAGCTTTGAGCTGATTAGCAATTCCCACATTTTAACATGGTCTCCACATTTAGTATCTTTGATTTTTTGTTTTTCTATTTTTCGTCTGTTGGGATTCAGGTGGAAAACATTTTTGCATTTGGATTTTTTCCCCGTTGTCCTGGTTTTAGGGGCATTCTCTTCTTCCACAAATTTAAAGGAAAATCTTGGAACATTGATTCTTTTTGTATGGGAGAGTTCTAGAATACATCTGGTGTAAGACGTTGTCCTTGTTTTCTCCTTGTAAGAGAATCTTCTAAGCGCACATTTGTTAGGTTAGTTAATTTTCAATGATTTCATTATGCCTTTAATCATGCCGGCGGAGCTTTGGTTTCCTGATGAATGGAAAACTCACAAGTTGGAGATGAGTTTCGAGCTCGGTCTGAGATCAAAATCCTGTTCGGATTTGGCTCATTATAAAAATCAATTGCTCGTGCGAGTTGCTTGAGAGGATCTTGTTAATTATGTTTCATGAATTTTGATCACGAGCAATTCGTTAACTCTTTGTCTACGAACAACTTATTATTTTATTAAGCTCGCTAACAAAATATGATCTTAACAAAATAACGGCATAAAATTATTTAGAAAATAATGATATGGAGTTTTCTTTTATTTGCTCATGAATCTATAACAAGCTTGATCGCGAGCTTGAGAGGTTTTTTCACTAATCAAATATCAAAATTGTGTTGTAGTTGAGCTTATTTATAGAAGTATCTGAGAGCATGTACGCGCACACGTGTCATCAAAATCCACATCCGTACAGAAGCTCCCTCCAAAAGCTCCATGTTACTTTCATATCCCACCATGGATACACTCCTCCACACCCCAACCTCCATGGCCAAACGCCCCTGTCCTTTCCCCACCACCGCATCGCCGCCGCGCTCCACCAGAATCCCGACCATGGATAACCTCCTCCAAACATTTCTAAACCTCGCAGATTCAAATCCTCTCTCCGTCGACCTTTCCTTCGAGCGCCTCCTCGATTCCGCCCCCGATCAGCCTCTCCTCATCGATCGCGCTCTCAAATTAGGCTCCCTGCTCGTTGAAGCCGGTAAACGATCCGCGCGAAAACGCTCTTCCAATCACAATTCCCTCACCTGGGCTCTGCCTTCCGATCTCACTATCAAGGTCCGTTATGTTTGTCGCCTTCTATGAATTCCTCGGTTGATTGGTGAATACTTCGCGGTTTTTGGGTGAAAAAGTTGCTTTTCGTGCAATTTATGTGTTTTTGACGAAATTGTTTGTATGTTGGTTGTCTAAATCGATGAGAATTTGACAGCTAACATTTCTAAGTACGACACGAATGCTTGTAGCGTTACTTTGGTCTGCCTAGGAAATGTACTGGTAGCCAATTGAAATCAAGTCTGAACAGCCTTGTGTTAACGTGATGTAGTTGATGTTGAAGTCAAGCTCGTGTTTACAATAATGTTATAGACCATACTCTAAGATGTATGTTGAACTAGAACTGCTTGTTTTAAAATCTTCAACTGTTAAGCAGTAGAGTTGTTGCTATGCGTATATTTCCTTCTACGGATTTAAGGTTGTCTTCTTGTGTTGCATATCCGTGGAACAGCTGTTTTTTTTCCCTTAGTTGAGTGTTGATTTTTTTATGTATTTATAGGTATTTTCTATGCTTGATTCGCAAAGCTTGTGCTATGCTGCTGCTTCTTGTTCTATGTTCCACAAATGTGCAATGGATCGATTGTGCTATGCCAATATTGACTTGACAACAGTTGTCCCTAAAGTCAATAATGCTGTTGTGTCAACAATGATCCAACGAGCTGGGAAAGGCCTTAAGTAAGAAATCCATATTCACGAATATATTTGTTAGTTTTCATTTTCAACAAGTAACTACTGGCACAGCATGTTCTTGGAGTTTCTTCCGAATCCTAATTTTATTGCTTATATCTGTTACTTTTTTAATGATTTTGTGCAGGTACTCGGTTTCACTTTATCATTTTTTGATTCCATTTGTTTTGCATGGTTGTTCAGATCCCTTAAGCTTGGTGTAGTTCCAGGTCCCACCGTATCTCCTGGGTCTTGTCAGCCCTTAGTTTATAGTATCCGGAATTCTGTTGATGTATCGAACTTCTCATGGAATGAAAAGAAGACCAGACAAGGGAAGGAATCATCTGTTCTTACTAGATCCTGTTTATACCCTTTGAACAAAGATGCCAGTGCTGCAGGGTATGATCAGAAACTCAGTTTTGACGAAGTTCTGGAAGATACTGTGACTCGATGCATGTGTAATTTTTTTTTTTGTTGCTTTTCTGGTTGAAGGACACTTTTGAGAAGGTTGCACCTTTACAATATTGAAAGAATTGATAACACAGCACTTTCTGGAGCATTGTCAGCCTGCCCATCTCTACTTGATCTGGAATTTGTTGGCCTGTATGTTACCCTATGCCATACCTTTTTGCTTTTTTGCTAGTTGGTGAACATTTAAATGATGCTAATGTTCATGTTGGGTGGATCTCATAGATAGAGATTGGATATATCATATATGCCTCAAGTGTTAGCATCGCTATTGTTCATTCTATCTTTTTTTGTTTGGAAATTATTTTTTCCTTTATAGGATCTATGGTTTGCACATGTGGCTTCAACAAATTGAGTCCATTAAAGATGTTCATAACATATTACCTTTCTATAGCTGAAACTGTTGGTGTTAGTTGAAGTATACCCATTGTTCTGTTGATTCTGAGTTTATCTAACTTCAGGTCCTTAGTTCCTCTTATGTGTTTTTGTGGATTTGGTATCCTAGCTTGGTGCAATGGTAACAGCAATTCCATTAGTCCTTTTATAATTGCCAAACTTCAAATTCTAATGTATATAAGGATTTAACTCTTAGATACACAAAGGAAAGGGGGTAAAATGAATTTTTTATGGATGCTTAAGGGAAAATACCAACCAGGTTGTTTGAATTTTCATATCCTCAAAACCTTTTTGTAAGGCGTAGTGCATTTATGGCTGAGAAACAGTGCTTTTGATGGCTACTGGGAGGCGTAAATGCCAACATCTCGAATTCTAGTGTGGTTGAGTTAAATTTTGACTGGTGGATTTTGAGGGCTGTTTCGCATGCTGAGTTCCCCTACTACCCTGTGGTCTAGAGCCTAGAAAACCGACAGCTAATGCAACCGTACAGTATATTAATTGAGAATAAGAACAATATGGCAATACATGTAGGCTAAATGAGGGAAATGACTAGCTGGAGGAGGAAAAAGGATTTGGGGGTGCCATCATGATGGTTTGATGTAAAGTTTTGTGAAAGAAAGTCAAGATAGAGACTGCACTAGGTCTGGTGTGTTCTTAGCTACATTGTGCAGCTTTGAGGTTGTCTACTATCAATAATACACCGGTTTCTGGCTTTTTCTTAAGGGACTGCTGGTTGCTGTACTCTCATTGAGCTTGCTATTGCAATTTCTTTTCAGTTGTGAGTTCGAAGTACAGATGCAACTACATTCGCCTGTGTTGTTTTGTATCCTTTGTTAATTGCAATTTCACTTCTCCTGTTCATATTTGTTTGCTTGTTTAGTAGCTGAATTCATTTATTTTTCTTGGACGGGTGGTGGATGAGCAGACATGTCGAGTTGAGGCAAACACTTGTGTCAGTGAGCATGAACTGTCCTCTGATAGAGCGTTTGTTCTTTGAGTCCTCAAAATCAGGTTCAGTCTCTCATTCATCAGGGATTTGTGTTTCCATTGTCTTAAACATTTTCCCTTACTATGTTTCCATTATCAGGAAGAGATGAGAGTTTGAAATCACCAACTTGTGTGGATCTAGTTAATAATTGTCCAAATATAAACTCATTGGCTCTCAGAGGCTTTAAGCTGCATGATTGTAAAGTTCGTATTCTTGTGAAGGTATGCTGACTTGTTAAATGACTGAGTAATTGTTTTTGTGGTTACAGCTTTCCGTATTTTGTTTGGAAATTTTTATGCATATTACTCGAGATGGGTCTCTCTCTCTCTCTCTCTCTCTCACCATTGTTTCTCTTGGGTAGAAAGTAATAAAAAATGTGTCCAGAAGGGTTTTATATGCTTACCTGCTATCGATGGTCTTGTGGAATCTAATTTTTGAGATGATCCAGCTATATGAAATTGAGTTCTGTAGGATACAGAAAGGTCACGTGAATTGGGGGGAAACTGTTCTGGGGGCAGTACTGAATTGATTGTGTAATCAATAAGGAGCTATAATATTCTAGTTGGCTCTTTCCAAAATTTCATCATCTGTTAACTTCTCATTTAAAAGGATACGGCATGGCTGTGTAATTGGCTTTGTAACAAGCAGAACGTGTTATCCAAAACAAGCAGAACATGTTATCCAAAAATGTCAGTGGATTCTGGATAAGAGACATGATGCTATTTGTCAGTTTGAAGTCTTATTGGGGATTCATTTGTTAGAACATGGTCATACCTAATGCATGATTCAGTACAGTCCCTGCTTATTAAATGGGCCAGAGATTGATTTCTCTGTTTTTGTTTTTGGTTGGTGTATTGTCATAGGTTTATGTAGTACCAACCTTACCTATTGCAATTTGGTATATGAACTTGCCCATTTTGATCTTTCAAGCTACCTACTTGTGCAGGGGTTTCGCAAATTAAAATATGTTGATTTTTCATCATCGTATTCGATTACTGGGAATTTTTTGAGGTCAGGACATTTGATATAGTCTCTTGCTAGGCGCAAACTACTTATTTCTCCTTTAAAATGTAGTGAAGTTTTTGTATAATAGGAACCTTGGAGGTAGCACGGGTGGGGATCTTATGGAGGTTTTGATTTTACGAGATTGCATGCATCTAAAAGAGGTATGCTAATTTCCTTTCTTTCACATTGCTTCTCGCCCTTCCTCTTTTAGAGCTAATTACTCGGCGATTGCTCCAATGTCATTCAGGTGGAAGTTGCTCGGCTGTTGACATCTCTTCTTGCAGGAGATTTTAAGTCTCTCCGGCACCTTGTGGGTTGATTGCTATTGTTGATATGCAGATTTTACTTCTTTTATGTGAAGTGCCATGTTTGATTTCCTTCTTTTGATGCCTGCTTTTATCAGGACATATCAAATAGAGAAGGTTTAGCCTCTGAAAGTGACTGGTACCGTAGATGCTACAGTTCAAGGTTTTCCTCCTTGATTCTTCATGCTTACACAGCAATTACTTATATCAAATCTTTATGTCGAGTTTTGGTGGATGTTGCAGTATCATACGTGTAAAGGAGGTAGTAGAAGCAAGACCTGATCTTTGCTTACTAGCTGAGTTTCCACCAGATGGAAGGTCAGTTTAACTGTTGTTGTCAATAGAAGTCACGTTCCATTATATTTGATATTATTAAAGAAAAAAGGGGGAGATCTAGATTTTGATTTTTTCTATGCTTGTTTGCAATTATGCATTTTGCAGCTTTATTGACATTGAACAAATGATGGATAGCGAGCTAAATAGTGAACTCAGCCTGCCATCACAACTGAGTAGTCACTCCTCAGATGGTTCATTGTTCATGAGTACATCAGAAAGCAGCTACAATAGTGATCAGAGTAGCGGCAACGAGGAGAGTCGAGGTTCGGGCTATACTGTTTATGAGGAAAGCTCAGATGACGTTGATTTTGTGGTCGCATAGGTGAACTTTGATTGAAAGATGGTCTAGAATCAGCTGCGGGTAATGAACAAGGTACTTTTCTAATTTTTAGAGAAGGGACTTCAGTTTGAGAGCAAGCTAAAATGAATCATGTTTGATGGGTTGACCCTTGGATGAGCATGCAAGTGATCTACTTCTTTCTGTTGCAGTTAATTGCTGAAGATGCATTGATTCAAATATCAGACGACCCCAATATGAGATGGCCTAAAAAGTCTGGGGATTTTGTTTTTTCTCCCCCCTAAAATCTTATCATCCTAATATATTTCTGATGATATGGGTGTCTGGAGATGCTTTTAGCTTCCGCCAATATTTACATTGGTCATTAGAACTTAAGGTTTACAGATGTAAAGTTGGTACGTGGAATGTCATCCAACAGCCAACTTCTACATCTTGGTTACAATTGGTTGTGGATGCTACCTTGTGAGCATTTACAGTGTAAAACTTAGATGAGAAGGCTGAGGTATGTTGTTTGATGGAAATCTTTAAGCTGAGGGAATAAGATGATTTGATTATTTGACTTAAAGAACAAGTTTAAATAGGTTCAAACTGAATTTACCCGACGTTTATAAATTCGTGGTCTTTGGGATGTGTGTACATTTATGAGTAAGATATATTGTTTTGGAGTTAGTTGACAGATTTTGGATTTATTTTATCTTATTTTTGTGTTTTCATGTTTTGAGGTTAACTTGTTATTTTATACTGAGAGAGTATTCCACAGCTTTGTTCTTGTTTTAGCTCTAAGGACAATGAGTCTTCATTCTAGTCCTGTGGAGAATATTTTGATTTCCTATCGCACAAAGATGGAAAATCTTTGCTACATTATAATCCTATGACACTTTGTTTTCTTGGCGTGCGATTAACACCTTGAAGACATATGAGGCATGCAGTATGAATTTCAATTGGAGTTTGCATAAATCTTGATAATAAACTTGAAGCATACATAATATTTGGCCTAGAAGTGTATAAAAGACATCCAGCCACACTTCTGTATATGGTGGAATTATCTCTGTACCATTCTTCAATTTATGGACTATGAGTGAGAAAGGATCAGGTGTGACAATGGGCTTATGGTGTGACAGCCCACTTATGATGTGACAATGGAAAGAGGTGGGGGTAATTTTGTAATTGAATAGGGGAAGGTGACAAACTTGTAATTAAGAGAAAAAGCCCTATGTGTAGAAAATGGAGGGAATGAAGAGGAGGTGATGTCAGCGTTGATGTCACCTCTGGAGAGAGAAAAAGTTTTAGTTAGTTTCTTTAAAATGCATTTTCCCGCTTTTCCCGAACTCATTTTTTAAAAAAACATTATACCACTGAACTCGTATTAATAAGGCGGTCATTTTGAGACCCATTATTGCTATTTATAAGCAATTTTTATTTTTTTTATTTTTCTATGGTTATATCGAATTAATACTCGGTTGTTCCAGCAGAATACTACACTTGTTTCACCAGACTACTACATTTGTTCCAGCATAAAACTACATTTTTTTACACTCTCCGAATATTCTGCTGGAACAAATGTAGTAGTCTGGTGAAACAAATGTAGTATTCTGCTGGAATAAATGTAGTAGTCTAGTGGAACAAGTGTAGTATTCTGTTGTTTCCAAATGAAATATTCTGTTGTTTCGAATTAATAGTCTGTTTGTTTCAAAATTATAGTCTGTTTGTTTCGAATTAATATTCTGTTGTTCAAACAAACCATTGTTCCTTAAACAATCTAATACACATATCACTCATCTGAAACACCTCAAAATGGACATCAGCACCTCCATCCTCATTCACTTCCACATTCTCCAGCTTCACCAACGCAAATACATATATAATTATTACTGTTTCATTGGCCAGGTTTGCATTCTCTATTTAGATGAGAAAGAAAACAACACCCTAAGAAATAATGGATCTTAAATAAGCAAAAAAGTGAATGGACCAAAGTATTAGTGGCATATCTGGATCCATTGTAGAAAACAAACCACATCAAGACAATGACCAAAGTATCTGCAACAATTAATTAAGGAACCCAAATGCTGAAATTATCAAGCAAATTATCCCAAAAGGTGTATGATTTAGTGTTAGTTGAGGAAATAGAAAAGGATACTGAAAAGCCAACGCTCCCACCACCATTAATATTCTGCTGGATTAAAGTAGAATTTACTGTTAGATTAATGGAACGACGGAGAAGGGGAGGTGTGGTGGTGGTTGGGAGGAGGAGGAAGGAGGTTCGGACATAAGGGATCAGCGGAGAGAGGTGGCGGTGGCATGAATCCGCCGTTCGATGGTGGTGGCCGGAGGGAGAGCGTTATACCGGCGACGTCGCGGGTGGGGAAAGAAGAAGATGGCTTGTGAAGAACACGAATAAAATGGAAAATTACATTTTACAGACCTAATTAATTACACTATTGGTACCTGTCTCACCATAAGAGAGTTGTCACACCATAAAGGGGGTGTGTCACCTGAACTTGACTCGACTATCAGTTTGGTTTTATATGTTTTGTTAGCCATGTTGAAACTATTTTATTTAATGTTTATTTAAATTCCAAACTGAAAACATTGTGGATGATTTTCTTACCTCTTTTTTCTTTTTTTATACATGTATTTTAAAAAAGCCCTAATTTGTGGAGAGCACCTACATTGTTAGGTTTTTGACCTTGGTGGTGCATCGGTGACCTGTGGCAGTGTCGGCAAGCCTCATGACTACAGAAGACACTAGAAAGTTGTGTAAAAAGCTACGGCTTGATGATGAGTAGTAAGAGATTACTATTGATTTGGGAGAGGAGCCTTGGAGACAACATTTGACTGACTAAAGACGTTAGTGAGAATTTTTAGCATCCAAACCTATGAATCTCCGTTCAATGGCAACGCTTTTAGCAACATTTGGAGAACACATAGAGGTTTTCGATTACATGAATGTGGCAAAGAGAAATTTATGATTGAATTTCAAAAGAATATTAAGGTAAATTTAGATATTATGTAAAAAATAATATTTTCTTCATTGAAGACAAAAAAACTTTTGTTACCAAAAAGAAAAGAAAGACAAAATTTTTATTATAGATGATGAACAAATGTAGACATTTTTTATTTTTAATTTGTTTTGGTTTGTAAAAATATTCCACTCTGAATGCAGTGACTATTCTCTTTATCTTAATTATGTAAAAAGAGAAACTATAACATGTTTTTATTGTCTAATTAGTAACTCTACTATTAAATTTATTTTAGATTTACAATATACAATTTTTTTTAAAAGATACAATAATTAATTTATTTTGGGAAATTCTATGGTCACTTTGTTTTTGACAAAGTAACCATCACTTTGTTTTGTCCACCATTAGATCATGGGGTGAAAAGTGATCTAATGGTGAATAAAGCAAAATACAAACAAAGTAACTCAAAAATAAAGTCAGCATAGCCTGCACCATTTATTTTTATTTTAAAATAATAAACTAGTTTCATTTAAATATATATATATTTTTTAAGAAGTTTTATTCAATATTTAGGAACATCTATGAAAAAAAGAGGGTTATGAATCAATAAGAGTAGGTGTAAGTGGTAAAACATTTATTAGTAAATAATTTTTAAATTTTACGGTAATCTCTGATCGAGATTTGTGGTTTGACCTTATTGGGAGATTTCATCCCTTCGATAGCAGCGCGGACACAGTAGTGTGTGACCAGGACCAGGAACAGAAACCAATTAGAATTTGAACCGGCCCATTTGGCTAAGTGATGAGATATAGGTCGCGTATTTTTTTGGTTGTCTGCTGAATAGGAGGCGAGAAGTTAGGAATGGTGGGCTAAAGGGCTTTGGTTTGGGAAGAAAGGAGAGAGTAATTTGTTTTATTCACCTCTATCGTCTTGTTGAATCGGAAATATGACGACGATACGGCGATTCTGCTGCAACGATCTTCTTCGTTTCACTCCTGTTAATCTCGACCACCTCACTGAAACTGTATGCCTTTTATATTTCTCAGATTTTTCTATCTTTTCTTACTCCTTAATCTGATTTTGATTATCCTAATTTCTGTTAGTTCAACATGTCCTTCTATATGACCTATTTGGCGAGATGGCCTGACTATTTCCATGTCGCCCAAGGCACCAATCACAAACTCATGGGCTATAGTAACCACCTCATCCTCATCTTCCCCTTTCTTTTTCATCGACCTAAACTCTATTTTGATTTCCATTCCATTCCATTCTTATAGTTATGGGTAAAGTTGAAGGACAAGGGGAGTCTTGGCATGGACACGTCACTGCAGTTACTGTTGCCGCCGAATATCGTAGGCAGCAATTAGCCAAGAAACTCATGAACCTCCTTGAAGATATCAGTGACAACATGTAAGCTGCTCTATGTTTTCTTCTTGTTTACTTATTTTACTTGTTCATTTTCTACCCCACTGCAATTAGGCCCACATTGTTGTATAGAACGGAATGTTGTTGGGCAATGAAACAATGCCACTTTCATAAGATGTCGGTGGCTGTGTGGTCATATGAGAAATGATCGGATGGGGAATGAAATTATTAGGATGATAGTAGGAGTTAGATGTATTAGGGGAAATCGACTAAGGTGGTTTGGCCATATAAAAAGAAGGGCGACTGATGCGCCGGTTAGAACGCTTGAAAAATGGAAAAGAGGAGGAAACAGTGAGGGGTAGGGGAAGGTCTAGCAAACTTGGAAGAGAGTGGTCGAGAGTGATATGAGTTTATTAAGGATTGAGGAAAATATGATGGTAGATAGGAATGAGTGGCGGGAGAGAATTTATGTCGCCGATGCGACTTGAGCTTTACGGTTCTTAATGATGGTTCATGTTAGCCGACCCCGGATCATTCATGACTAAGGCTTTGTTGTTGTTGTATAGTTGTTCGTTTTCTGCTATTTGTTTCTATAATTATTCCTTTTGAGATTGATTTATGTTTATATGTTTGATTAACTGTCTTTCTCTTATTCCAGTGAACAACAATTTTGAATTGGGGATTTTTGGCCCTTTCTGATTGTAGTGTTGTAAATTAGGTGATGGTGCAGCAAAGCAAGTATGGATTCCCCAACTTAAATGGTTATTTAGGAGAAAACAAAAGGGGATTGGTAAATCTTATTGTGGGAATCAGCCAATTGGCTTGCGAGGAGAGATTCTCTCCTTGGGTTAGTGTAGGGGATATTTCTTCTGTATTAGATTATCGGTCCTTTGTTCATTAGTCTTAATTTATCGATTATATATCAATAATATTAGTTCAATTTGTTCGTGTTAGTATTGGTTAATCTATCATTATTCTTACGGTTTCCATCAGTCTGTGATCTTTTTGTATATATCGATAAGTGTGTGTAGGACATGTTGAGTCAGCGTAACCATAGAGACTTTTGGATTGAGCCCTTATTTGGGTAAGGTGAGGGAGGAGAAGGGTTATTAGATCACCTTGGAGCTATTTCAGTTTCCATTTTCCCAATCTTTTGTTGATTACAGTGTAGAAAATATTCCTTGGAAAACTTAACCCAATGTGGGAGGTCTTTACATGTTAATTTTCTATGTTCCTGTTCTTGGATTATTCTGATTGTAATCACTTTTTCCTTCGTAATGAACACTGAATTAGAACAAGGTCAGCTTTCTCAATAATATTCGTTGCAACCTCAGTTTTGCTCTTACATGGCCATCCAAATTGTGACAACTTTCATTACTAAGGATTTTCCAATGCAACCTTAATTTCATTCCTTGACGCTATCAAGATTGTCGCTTCCATTTTCCTGGGTTCTTTTGCAGTAGATGTCTTTCTGCCCTAATTAAAAAAGTTCGATCAACTACGTATATACAAATTTCCCTTCATATGCAACAATTGAAAAAATGCAACCTATTGTGTTGATGTGTTAAGTATACAGCAGCATTGTAACTTGATCAGAAGCGTTACTTGTGAATTTAATTAGCTTTCATAAGAGTTCTGTAATTTGTTTGAAAGGTCACTCTCCTGAATTTTCTCTTCTTTGTTTACTTTCTAATACAACTTACAAGTATTATTACGTCAAATGTGCATTCAATTCATATATTACATTTTTCACCTGTGTTGTTCGTGAAACCACAGTAGGAGCCAAGTTACTATGAGAGTGCATAGCATTCCTTGATTTGGAGTTCAAATTTTACGCTATCTTATTGGGTTAAACTATTTTGCTTTGTGTACTTGTTATAATTGTTTCATGCACCCATTGGTTTCTCTTTGTACAATTGAATTCCATGCATGAAGCTACACTAGAAACTTGGTGCTATTGCTTTTCATTGGAAGTTTTGCAGTAATTTGGCTAGTAACTATTAACAATACTTGTTATATCCAGAAAGCACTTTGCTTTATTTTTGTGTGCTTCTCTAGTGCATTTGCGTAGATTATTGATTGTTGTGACTCGTTAGTCCAGCCATTGCTGTCTAAGATAAAATTATAGATAAAATCCTTAGATATATTATTCTTCTTAATGTGAGTGTGTTTATAAGTTTGTGACGAATTCATTATGCAAAGGAAGTTGAATATACAACTTTCTTTCGATTTTTTGCATGAAACTAGCCCAACTTAGACAATTCTTCCAGATTGAATTAAGTTATATCTTTGTTTAGAAATACCGACTTCTAATACCATTAAGCCCAAGGTTTGAGGAGTTTCTGTACGTAGGAAATATACAGGGTCCGATGGTGAATTATCTGATTGTTAGTTATGGGCAGGGGCATTGTGGTACATAGTTAGTTATTGTCTCTGATAAGCTGGAGAAAGCCTAATGCTGTTATATAATGTTTTCCTGTTTGGAGAGAGGTAGGTCAGATAGAGAGTTTTGTTTTTGCATTCTATTGTAGAGTTCTGTACTTGATAGAGAGGGAAGATTTTGTTACCTTCCTTTCTGTGGAGACTGAAACCTCTCAATCTCGCTCTCCCTGTCATCCTTACAGTAAAATCATTCTCTCTACTTAATATGTTGCTATGTTCTTGTTTCACCCTCTCCATGTTTGGTTTCTATTAGCATCTGCTTGATTTTCGCACAATTATCAGCCAGTGCATAATATGCTTATTTTTTTGATAAATTTGTGCATAATATGCTTTGACACAAGTAGTTGGGTGCGCTATGACGTAGTTTGACTGCTTGTTGACCTCTTATATTATGTTCCATGCTGATGACCACTGGTTCAGGAATTCTTCTGATAAGCACATTCTCATTTCAGTGATAAGGCCTACTTTGTCGACCTTTTTGTGAGAGCATCAAATACACCAGCTATCAAGATGTATGAGAAGGTAATGCTTCTTGTTTACGAATTCGTAATTTCTACTTGATCATATATTTTCTTACAAAAGTTGGTCACTTAATAATCCTCTACAAGCAGCGTGAACTTTATTAAATTACTCTTTTTCTTAGCAATGCTAAATCTGTTTTTGGCTACATAATTATTCTTCTGGGAAAATTTTCTTATATGAAGTATCCTAGATTCTAGTTTCCATTTAAGATTTCAGCTCTGAGTTTTAATTGTTCTTCAGTATTTATTACTACTAGTAGTCTTTGAATAAAATATTCCAATAAAAATCTATAAATGAAACAAGATGTGAAACTGTCACCTTGCTGACAAAGATGTTCTTATCAGCTAATTTTCATGTGGAATTTATTGCTATGTCCTCCTGGAATTTCTTGTTTTGCAATTGATTAAAATAATATGCTGAGAATAATTAATCCCTAACTGGATGAATGACCTTGAATATCATGATTAGATTATATATATTTAGCATGTTTGAAAACTGGACCTCGTGTGGTCTTTCCTGTATCTTTCTTAATCCTCATAAGATCCAAGAGACTCATCCTGTGTCCTACTTTTCTCAGCTTGGATACATAATTTACCGCCGAGTACTACGCTATTACTCAGGAGAGGAAGATGGGTTAGGTGAGTTGCCTTATCTGAGTGAAACATGCCCAACCTTAATAAAAGCTGTATTAACTCTCACTCTGATTTGTTGTGCTTTGTTATCAGACATGAGGAAAGCTTTATCACGAGATGTTGAAAAAAAGTCCGTTATCCCCCTCAAACGGCCGGTTACTCCTGATGAGTTAGAATATGATTAGTCTTCTGCTTTGTATGCCCCCTGCACAATTTGCGATTTTTTAATTGCTATTGTCTTAGTTCAGTTTTTTATGTTTATGTATAACATAAGATCCACATTATGTTTTTGATTATGATGTGTTGACAAGTTGTTGTATTAGTTCAGTTGTTTATGTATAACATGTGATCCAAAATATGTTTTAGATTATAATGAGTTGAATCATGAGAAACACAAAGAAAGATACAAATTAGAGTTGTGAGACCTAATGTCTTTATTCTTCAATTCATTGACAAAACTATGGTTGTCTAGATCGCCTAGGTCACGCACTTAGACGCTTGAAGTCGAAATTTTCTACCATTCTTTTTCACTCTATTCCGTTGGCCTTTTTAGCCTCATTGGAGCTTCTTGGGCTTTTTTTGGTTGTCTAGGGTGGCACCTAGAGTTGTTAATGAGCTCCCTTACTATTTGAGTTGGGTTCAATTAGAGTTCGTTTTGAGATAGCTTGGTTTGAGTACAGCATTGATTTGAGATATTAAGCCTTAGCTTTATTAAGCTCAACTCGAATGCTTGGTGAGGCAGGAGAGGACTAGCTGCGTAGAATCGAGGTTATGTGAGACATGAGCTTAAGGTGAGATGATGGAAATTTTGTAATTTAAACACGTGGTAACAATTTTGTGAATATATATAAAGAGTTTAAGGGTTGTCAATCCTTTTACCCCTTTTGTAGGATTGTCAATCCGTGATCGTCTTCTTTATGCATTTTCTTGTGCACCACTTGAAGTGTATCTCTCGATCTTGCTTCGTTCTTCATTTGTACTAGAACTACTAAAAATAGAACTATTCTAAGTCTAAAATGTATATAGATGGTCTAAAGATCGACCTCACTAAGTTTTGAAGAGCAAAGTCTCTTATATAGGGGCCAAATAATTAAGACTTTTGGTGAGGCGCCCTTCAAAGGGATACAATTGAAGCATCATGAAGGTTAGGTGAAAAGAGTCTTTGATTTAGTTGAAGAAATGAGACTTTAGAAATAGAAGTTACAAATCTTGGAAATGTTATACTATCACTATAAGACCACATTTTCTCTACAGTAATTTGGGTGAACCATAACTTCTTCGGATTTAAGCTCTTCCTCAATCGTGACAAATGTGACACGATAGCGTACTTCAAACCATAAATCAGATTTTCCTTAGGGAGTGAAGGACGAATTATGATGTGTCCATGACCTTCTCCACCAACACTTCAAAATTCATCAAATCCGCATCAATCGACACTTTTCCTTAAGGATTTCTTCATATAAGCTCAACTCCTACCAATCAACTTTATTAAACAAAACATGAATAAACCACGCGAAATCCTTCCAAAATATTAACAAACAAATATAAAAGCACATAAACTAGAATGTAAAATGCATGCTATGATAAATCAGACACACTATTTTAAAAATGTTAATCTAGTTGGAACGTCGAGCGGCTCTCTTTTCATTCGTGCATATCCTGTTTTTACTATAAAAAGAAAAAAACAAACTATTTTAAGACACAATGTAACCACAAAAATTCTTTTTGAAATTTACCTTTAGAATTATTCGAATATTAGATATAGATAAGCATTTCTACCAAAAAAGGTACAATGAATATTATTACATGTAAGTTAACTTGCAGAAAGGATATAACTATTAAATAAGTTGTATCAATATATCACTCTTTCAAAAAATACTGTAGCAATATGATAGTTAATTGTGGCAGCATCACAAACTGCAGGATAGTAAAAGCTTCTGGCCACTGTAAAAAATGTTTGCTTCAAATTGGAATCCAAACCATCCGAGCTTTCTAGAACTAACTGGACAAGTTCTTGCATGTGAGACTCTATTTCCGGTGTTGTAGTTTTCTTATTGACATTTATCTGAAAAATGGAAAAGAATAATGTTTTTAAATGAGGTTAGAAAAGAGAAATGAACGAATTGAAATCTCAGTTCATTAGAATCAATTAAACAGATTTGAAACAAAATAAAATAATGATCAATTAAACTAAAACGATTATGACAGTTAGATTTTGTTTTTTTGAGTTTTACTTTTTATCGATTTTGAGAAACCTGAGGCCTCATACTTTTTTTTGGAATGTAGTTACCATAAAGTTTCTACAAGGAGTAGGATCCAAACCTTAGTCTCTCCACTCATGCATTAATGAGTGTACAAATTAAGCTACAACCAATTAGTGATACTATGTTAATGTATTGAATTAAAAGTTGAAGCTGATAATTATGATCCAATAAAGTTAGAAACTTAAATACCGTAAAAAGTAACCAATTAAATGAAAATAATTTTCTCTCCATGGGGGTTTTTAATTAATTATGATTAATATACATATTAATGTGGAAAATTAGTGATATAAGATGATTAATTAATTAGTTACCATGTTGTTCGTGTACTGTCGGAGTTGATAGCATATTCCATTAATAAGTTGGAAAAATTTGTGATAATGAGATGAAAGGTCGTTGAAACTCCAAGTATCAGATGTAAGATTTATTGTATTCACTATAAGTTGAGCTTCTCCTTGGTGTATATCTCCACTTTCTTCCCACTTTTGCAAGCAGCTTTGCCACTAATTTAATTAGCCACACAACAAACAAAATTAGCAAAATTAGCATAACAAGCCCAAAAGTATCTCTAGAAGAAATGAATAAAAATATTTTAAAAATATCATTGACTCACAGCATGATGTAAGTCACGGCTAATGTTTTTCCCATATGTCGTAGCAGTGTCCAAAACGACATTATTTAATGTTCCAACAACTATGCTAGCAAGTTTTTCCATTGTCTTACCTTCTAACTTCCTGCAACATATTTACATAAACTTTAAATACTCATTTTATAGACCATCATAATGACGTTTTCTATTTATTTTTTCTATACATTCTATTTCTCGTTATGTCGAGAGCTCAAAACTTACTGCATATTCCGTTCAAAAAAAAAAAAACTTGCTGCATATTGTTTTGTACATTTTACTAGTATTTTTTGACTTATAAATCATTAACATATAAGACTCCACCTAATAAATTTTCTACACCGTGTATTAATTAATAATTTATTTTATAGTTATTTATTTATATAAAATTCAGCTCCATCCTTTTCATAATATTTGATGTTTTGGTGAAATTTTTTTTCCAAAATATTTGATGTTTTATACTTTCTAAAAAGACATTAAATGAACTTTTTTCAAATTTGCCCTCATATATGATATGCATGTAATTTTAATGTACACTTGGTGTACGGTGACATGGTACACCAAATCATTGACATATAAGATTCTCACCAATAAAATTTTATATTGTGTAATTATTTAATAATATATTTTGTAGTTAATTATTTATATGAAATTTTAGATAATAAAATAAAATTATGGACCTAAAGAATGATCCTAAATCTTAATATTAATGTAATATTATTAAATTATTGATCCAATATACGGATAACGCAGTAAAACTAATATACTTAAATTTTTTCTATATGTATGTCTTTCCATTTTTAAGAATAAAATAAATAAAAGGCAAGGCATCCTTGCAACCTTGGCCACCTAATCAGACAATCCGTAAAGGCAAGTTGGAGACTATCTAACTAATCTCTCAGTTTTTTAATATATATCATTCGGAGTTTTCATACCAATTAAGAAATATAATTAATATATCTTAAATTAATAAATTTGTAACGGTTAATTAAAAAAAAATTTTCTCTCATATAATAATTGATTAAATAAACATTGAAATATTAAAAAACACATAAATCAAGATAAATAATTGTTCTAGGAAAATAATCCAATTATTATAGACAACTTGTTAAAAAGTAATAACTTTTTTTAAAAATTGTGCAATCGCAATTACCTTAAAGGGGTCAATTTCTAATAAGTACTATGTGGTTTCGCGGTTTTGTAAATAAAGGATTGTAGTTTGGTTTTGAGCAAATAAAGGATTGTGGTTTGCATTGTTTGCAGAATAAAGGAAGTTGTCAATTTTGTGGACGTACACGGGGACATTTTTTGCCTGAAATGTTTTTCTGAACTTTGAGCTTAACTCTAACTTGACTCGTCAAAGGTCAGAAAAACATTTCAGGTCAAAAATATCCTCGTTTGCATCAACAAAATCAACAATTTCCTTAATTATGCAAACAATGCAAACCATAATCCTTTTTTTTTTCTCAAAGTCAAACCACTGTCCTTTATTTGCAAAATCACAAAACCACAAAACACTTATTTGAAATTAACCCTACATTAAATAACAAAGAAAAATCTTCCGCATCTGGTGTGATTCGAACTCATGACCTCCCCAACTACTTAAAAATTACAATTCCTTTACCAAAAAAATAAAAATACTTCATTCTAATTTTATTTCAGAAAAAGTTTTCTTAAAACATAAAAAAAAAGATATTACCTTGAATTTACAAGTCAGTCAATTATCTTTCAATTTCAAATTAATTAATAAAACAATTTGTTAGAAGAATTTCTAGAATACATTTGGTGTATCACGTCATTCATACAACGAATCAATAATTTAGCGACATATCATATCTATTAGGATTTAGGATTTATAATTTAGGTTATCAGGTACATTTTTTAGAGTTTATGACTTTTATTTTGTCATCTAAAATTTTATATAAATAGTTAACTACAAAATATACTATTAATTATTTGTATAATGTAAATTTTTTAATGGTTAAAGTTATATATGTCCATCATTTATTCACTTGATGTACCACATCACCTAATATAACGAATATATAGTAGAAACTCTAACTAGCTAAACTTAATTTGTACATTAAGAACATTCCACGAGGCACATTTGTTGGGTAAGTAGGTTAAGTTTTGATAGGTTTATATCAAAATTGAAATGGAAACATTTTTTAAAAATTAAAATATATTATTTTTTTATATAGAGAAAAAGAAAAGAAAAGTGACCTGGAATTAATGGTAACAGCACCGCTTGTGAAGAGTTGAACAAAGGCAGCCTTTTGGTGGATTGTAGAATTATTGTCTTCGAAGTAGGATTGGATTGTCTGAAGCAAGACTGTGGTTTTGGCCCATGCTATTCTCTCTCTTGATTTTTCAGGCTCAAATATGCTGGCTGCTGCTAAATAATATGCCATCAAAAGCTCCCTCTTACTTACTCCAAATTCTGCCAATTCACTTTCTTCATACCACCTGTTAGGATCTAATGCAATTATGATAACGAAAAACATACTCAACGCGCAAAAATTGTATATCCAGTTTGATCTCAATGTGAATGGCTAAGTTTGGAGGCAGCAAACCAGAATGTGTTACTATGATGTTGGAATGCTGAATACATAGCATGGGGGCGATACTCAGAGTACTAATAAACCCCAACCTCTAAAGCCGAAAACCACTTGTTTCATTTTTGACATAATAATATTAATATAGTCTACTACTTCTTAAAATAGCCTTTTCAAACTTACTTACTTTTGAATTTTGTCCCATTCACTTATGTGCACTCCTTGACAATTGTTGTAGTCCAGTTTTGCCAGATTCAGGTATTCATTGTTGTTCACAATTGGCATTCTGCATTCCACATTATTTCATTTAGAACCATGCCCACTTTCCATATATATCATCAACTCAAGAGGAATATAAACTCATTTACCTGTAAAGGGTCTTTGCGATCCATACGTCATTTGAACCACCATATTGTTCTATGTAGAATCTTGATTCCACCCGAGGCAAACTCGCGTACCATGGAATATCCAATGCATATTTCACCTATTCAATTAAGTAATATTATCTTTAATTTTAACGTTTTATTTATTGGAAGCTAAACAAGTTGTCTACCAACAATTTTACTTAATTTTAAATTAATTGGTATATCATTTAACAATAATTGTTGTTTATATTATGTTTCATATACTTTTATAAGAAAATGTCTTTTAGTTTTAATAGTTTATGATATAGACTCCACATCTAATGCTATATATCAATCAATTATTTAACTCAAAAATTTAACTTTTGTTGTTATCCTTCATATATAATAGTGTTGTTCAATAAGCAAGCAAACAAAAGGAATAATTAATTAGTTTACTTCATATATTATTACCTCTCCTGGTAGGTCCTTGGTTATAATCCATTTATCTAATACTTCATTAGCATCTTGCTTAACTTGAAGGAAAGAAGAAGAAAATTGCTTAGCTTCCTCAAGTATCTTCTCACCAGGAAACATTAACTGAGAAGCCCTAAAAAGGTTGTACATTCCAGTCACCGCCTGTGTTGACTGCCCCGCAAAGCAGAAGAATGTATCACCTTTCTTGAAATGCTTGAACACATCTGTTTTTTTAAATGATTAATTGACTACATTAATGTTAATCAGAGTCTTTATATATATTTATGGTTAAAAAATAAATACCAGCCGAAACTTGGTGACCAAATGATCGAAGCACCCTGAACCCCATAGCCGTATCATCAACGTCCTGGACTGATGAATTTCTGGCCCAGCAGATCCCATCTTCTTCCCAATATCTTTAATTTACAAGAGACAAAAAACACCCTTTTTATTAGAATATGTAATTATGAAATATAATTAAGTTAATTGCTTAATTAGTTTTATAATTAAATTTTAACTATTCAAATTATAAAAGTGATTAGTTAATGTGTGATGAATGTACCTAGCAACATAGTCAACTGAGTCTTTAAGTTGAGGCTGAAAATATCTTGAGATGCCAAGGCGTTGCAAGCGGTCAACGGCCCAGATGTGCTCAAATAAGTCAACAGGATAAACATTTGGTACTGCAAAATGATGATGAGAAAGTAGGCAAATTTAGAAGACAAAGGAAAGTGGAGAAATGTTACTATTTATGGATATGATGGATTGATGGACCAAAAAAGGGTACCTCCTCCATTAAATTTGTGCACAATTTTGCTCAAATATTCCAAGCAATTTTGGTCCTTAGTTTGCATGAGAGCATAGGCAGTAGAGGATGGAGAAAACAAGAAAGACCCATCTTTGCTTTGCAATTTCAGAAGCTTTTCCCACTCAAGGCCAGGCATTCCTTCCAAGCTATGGAGTAGTGTGGTTGGCACTTTGTGCATTATGTCCTTTGGTATCCTATCCACCATGCATAGTACATGTAAAGTTTTGCTTTTTCTTATTATATATGATAAGATAACAAATTTAATTTTAGCTTCCAATATAGTTGAGTTTGGAAGTTTAATTACTTTTTGAGCTTCAGATCTCTTCTATCATAGATGTCTTTGAGCACTGGTGAATCCTTGGGAACTTGGATCTCTAATGTTTTAGCTAATTCGAGGAGTGAAGGGAAAATAACTTCAAATCCAATGGGCATGTGCTCAATGTTCTCGTCTTCTAGCTTGCATAAGTTGTCTCTAAAATATTTCATTCCTGTTGAGTTGATAATATTAATATAAAAGCTCTTATTAAGACTTTAACTTAACTTTTGAAAATGTAACCAAAAAACTTTCAGTTGAATTTGATAATTAAATAATTACGAGGGAAAATTCCAAAAAAAGTTGACAAAAAGTAAACCATAGTTTGTTTATCTTAAAATAATTGAAACCACAAGATATTTTTTTTGTTAGAATTTTCCCTAATTATTTGTTTGGTAACTACATACTCTAATATTAATTACAACTAGTTTAATAATTAATTATTAGTTTATTTGTGGTTGATGATTGTAATAATGGATACCTCTTTCACACATATCAGGATGGATGTTCCATGATTTCAAGGCAACAACACAAGATAAAGTATTGAGTATTCTGTCATGTGCAGTGAAAATTTCAGCATCACCCCAAGAACCATCTGGAAGCTGATTGTTTGCAATCCATTGAAGACTAGCTGGGAATTGAGGAGCTCCACTTCCGTTTATATCTTCTACCAAAGCTACCCATGCTGTATCATAAGCTGAGATGCTTAGGTCGCCATCCTCCATTGATTCCAGAATCCCTTTTATGCTTTCCACTCGTTTCTTGATCTCATTCGATACCTTGGAGACTTGATCATGATCTATGTAAGACTCCACTATTTCATGCCAGTTAATGACAGGCTCTCCATTTTTTTGGAAAACATCGGGTTCTTCTGCAACAGAAGATATAAGATCAGGTTCGTAGATGAAGTGAAGTATAGATAGAGCGGAGGGAATTAGTAGTGATAGTCAAACCTTGAATTGGAGGATTGGACATAGCAGCACTGCATTTTATGCGAAAATGAAAGTTATCATCCCTTTTGTGTTTAGCTCCGTTGAAGAAACCATCTACGTACACATCAAAAGTCATTAGTGTTATTTTGGCCATCCATCCTTGATTAAGACCCTGTTATTTATGACTTAACTGAACTGGAGTGCATTTACTGTAGGAAAATTACTGAATTGAAATAAATTCTAATAAGGCATAAAGAACACGGTCTAAGAAAAGCAATAAAGAGGATGAGGATATCACAAATAAGAGACAGGGAATGGACAAGAAAAGATAGGTTGGATGGTTATTTTCTAGTAAGATAAATAATGAGAGAAAAAAGAAGAAGAAAAACATACCGGATAAAACAAGAGGACGAAGATGATGAAACACCAGCTCAAAGTTGGAGTTGGAGGAGAAGAGGTGTTTGAAGGTCGAAATGGAAGGAGCAGCAGCCATAGTTCAGTTCAGTAAGCAGCAGAAGAGGGGAAGGGGTATTTAAAAATGGAAGTGAATGAACAAGACAGAATCGACTTCCCAATGAGATTCCCACTTTCTCGCATGGGATCTTATTTATTAGTATTATTATTTACTCTACTCCACTCATTTTCTTTCTTTTTTCCGTTGATATATAAGGATAAATTTAAAAATAAAGTTTCTGGTTTTCTGAATTTGTAAATAAGAATTTGTAATTAAGAGTGGTGCTCACATGGTAATGATTGATTAAATACAATTTGGTCAATAACCATTAGATTAAAATCTAAGGGTGGAGATTAGATACTAATGAAACCATCAAACTAATCTCAACCCTTAGATTTTGATCTAACAATGATTGACCAAATTGTATTTGGTCAATCATTGACCATGTGAGCACAACTGTTGTAATTAAACAGTTTGCAAATATAAGTATGTGATGTGAAGTTTTTACAAAATAAGGTATCTTAAATTAAAATATTACGTTTTAATGACAACAAAATACATTTTTTACATTTTAAGAATAATTACAATTACATATCAATAAAACATAACTTTTAATGACATTGTCCGCCCTTAAATCGAAATCTTAAACCATATTATGGACGTTTTATGCTTTTTCAAAATTTAGCGGTTTACAAACTAAATTGATGTTTACGTTCATTTTACGAATCTGCAATTCGATTCAGGGGACCAATATTTTGTCAATATATAGATATAAGTTGTTTAAAATATAAAAATATTACCAGAACTCAATAATGTGATTTCGGATAATCTGTTTTGTAAAAATATACATACCACATACCTCTATTTGCAAAACAATCCATACCACATACCTCTGTTTATTAGTTGTTAAACCACAGACCCCTATTTAAAAATTGAGTAAACCACATGCATTATTTTTAAACTTTTCCCTAATATATAAACAACCACCTGCACTTATCCATTTTTTTCAGTTAGCTCATCAACTTAAAGGACAACCTTTTAGCCACCTGAACTTGTAATTTTTTTCAATTTGCCCCCCTCATCAAATATAACTCCTTTTGACCCTTTGTGCTGACATGACATAATATAAATGATAATAAATAATTCATGCCACATCAACATAAAATGAGCAAAATGAGTCACATTTTTGACAAGTTGAGGGGGCTAAGTAGAAAGAAATTACAAGTTGAAGGGGCCAAGTGGAAAAAGATTACAAGTTTAGGTGGTTAATAGATTGTCCCTTAACTAAGTGAAAAAAAGGAACAAATTCAAAATTAGAGATGTATAGCCTTCTATTTTTTTTTCCTTTTCTTCTCTCATTCATTCTTCAAAATATCAATTGTTATACTCACCAATGTATAATGTTTTAGAGGAAACTCTAGAATTCATATCACTTCTTACCATTTATCAAAAATCTATATTTCAACATAAATTATGTATGTACTTAGAGCATCTTCAAAAGACTTTTTATTTAGGTTACTAAGTTAAAATTTGAGAAGTTTAGATGAAAATTTAACTCCAAAAGTCTCATGTCGCTCCTTGAATCACTAAGAGACACATTCTTTCTATTTACTTTTAATTGTCTCCCTCCTCCTAATTTATTTTTTATTAATATTTTTTTTTTTTTGAAGAGGGAAGAACAGCCTACCCAGAAATGTCCTTACACAACAATGGAGCTAACCAACTAGGCTCCAGAAAGGAAATAAAATAGTTAGCATGGGACCGAGCATTGCGAGCAATAGAATGCGCAACCTCGTTCGCTAACCGCGAGACAAAAGACACAGAAAAATCTGGTCGTGAACTAAGGATCACCCTACAATCCTGAACAATACTACCATACTCTGACAAATCAGTTGAGGCCGACTTTAAACTATCCACCACCGTCTTGCAATCGGTCTCGAAGCTCATATTTTTAATATCCAACGAAACAACCCACTGCAAACTCTGCCTTAACGCTACAACTTCATCAATTTGTGGCACCAAAACACCGTCACCAACACAGCTAAGAAGCGCGTAAAAACCCCCATGATGGGTGCGCAAAACTCCTCGAACTCCAGACTTCCCATCTGCTTCTAAGATAGCAGCGTCGACATTACATTTAAACTGACCAGGGTTGGGGCAACGCCATTTCGCTGGAGCAGCCTGATGAGAACCACAAACCTTCAATTTCGAAGCCGTTGCAGACTCCTTCCACTCTTCGAGCCAAATCCTCGAATCATTTATCATCCTCGAAGCATTTCCACACCTTCCCTCCCACAACTGCATATTTCTTCGCTGCCAAATAGTCCAGAAGACCAGCGCTACCCGCTCGATATCAGATCTGTTCAACCGAAGCTGATTCAAGAACCAATCTCCCACTTCGCCATAATCGCAATTAGGCACAATCAATCCAGCCGCCTCCCAACAAATGACTGCCGAACCACAGCTAAAAAACATATGATAATCATACTCAATGTCAGTTTGGCAAAATAAACATTGAAACAGAATTGGAATATGACGACCACAAAGTCTATTTCGAGTTGGCAAGATCTTCAAACATAATCTCCACAAGAACATTTTCAGTTTAGGCGGAATACTCAACCTCCACAATGCCATCCACCCATCTTTTACAATCACAGGATTTCGAGCCTCTTCAAGGAGCAAGTAACCAGATTTTGACGAATACTTCCCGTCCTTCGTATAATGCCAAATCATCGAATCACTACATTGCCTGACCGGGAGGGGCATATTCAAAATCTCAGCCAAATACCGCCCTGTATTCAAAGGAGAGAAAATGTTCAAGAGCTGACAAATAGAATCACGAGTATCATCTGGAACATTTTTGCTGAAAAAAATCCCTGACTTTTGAAGATTAATAGCTTTACCCGAAGCCACCTCATAAGCATGTAAAATATCAGAAATAACTGTACATTCCTCGATTGTAGCCCGATAAAATAACAGACTATCATCAGCAAAAAGCAAATGAGAGACACTCGGAGCCCCTACCCGAACACTACACCCATGAATCTGCCCCTCTATCTCAGCTTTAGCAATCATACGAGATAACACCTCCGCACAAAGGATAAATAAGTAAGGCGATAAGGGTTCACCTTGCCTCAAACCACGCCCCGGTACAATCGGACCCACCAAAGACCCATTGCACGAAACATTGTAAGAAACAGTTGAGATACATAACATAATCCACTCAACCCATTTCCCATGAAACCCCATACGAATCATAACAGCTTTAGGAAAACCCCAGTCAACCCGGTCATAGGCTTTGCTAATATCTAGCTTAATCGCTACTTCACCCTCAGAAATGTGATTACGTTTATTCATATGATGAATAGATTCAAAAGCTATTTGGTTATTATCAACCAAGGACCTACCCGGGACAAAAGCAGATTGAGACTCAGAGATAATATCCGGTAACAGGATCTTCAAACGATTAGCTAGAACTTTTGCAATAATTTTGTATAAAACATTACAAAGAGAAATTGGTCTCAACTCTGTCATAAGCTCAGGAACATCACACTTCGGAATTAAGACAATGATTGTATCATTCAGATTAGCAGGAAACTCTCCACGATTTAGCCAACCCACACAAGTGTTAAACACATCAACCCCAATCAACTCCCAGTAATGCTGATAAAACCCAGGGTTAAGGCCATCCGGACCCGGGGCTTTATCCGATTGCATTTGGAAAACAACATGCTTAAACTTTTCAATGACAAAAGGAGCTACTAGACAATTATTACTTTCCACAGACACAACACAAGGTAAGACCCTCATATCCAAATTCAAATCAGCATTTGATTGAGTAAAAAGCTGAGAAAAATAGGAAGAGATAATATTACCCATCTGATGTTGTTCCTCGGTCAGATTGCCATTAGAGTCTCGAAGCCTGGAAATCTTGTTAATATTCTTTCGTGCTTTTACACAAGCATGGAAATATTTAGAGTTACGATCACCACCCTCCAGCCAAAAAACTTTAGACCGTTGCTTCCAATAGATCTCCTCCACCTCCAACCAATGATTTAACTCTCTTTTAGCTTCAAAAAACTTTGCTACTGAAGCCGAGTCCTCTTTACTAAGCAGCCTTTCCATCACCCTCTTGCAACCAGCAATCTTCCTTGTGAACCTGGTTTTGAAATCCGAACCCCATTGTTCCATGGACTCCACGTAGGCAGCAAGTTTGTCCACCACCGTGCCTCCTCTTCCCGCCTCCCACCTCCTTCGAACTAACTAATCAAACCCCTGCTCACGAAGCCAGGCCATCTCAAACTTGAACATACGTTTGGTCTTAATAACCTCACAAGGGATTGTGCTCAGCAAAATCGGAATATGATCATAGTAAGACGCTACCAGACCTTTTAATAGGCCATCTGGGAAACGGCTCATCCAACTCCCCGAGACTAGGCAGCGATCAAGCTTCTCCTGAATCCAAAAGCTAGTGCCCCTACTTCTTTCCCAAGTAAAGAAATTATTCTCCAGCCGAAGCTCCACCAACTGATTACTCATAATAACCTTTTCAAACTTATCAATTAAATGATTAGGGTACAACAAACCACCCTTCTTCTCATCTTGACTACGAATGCAGTTAAAATCTCCAATCACAACGCAAGGAATTATCGAAACTGACATAAGAGAGTTTAACAAATCCCAAGAATGATTATGCAGATTTCGATCTGCATACCCATAGAAACCAACCAACCTCCAATCACCCCGAACAGTATCATGAATGTGCATGTCAATATGATGATCCGAGTAACCTGTAATAGATAACAAGTTGGAGGACCTCCATAGAACATCAAGACCACCACTTCTCCCACGCCTATCCACTGCAAAACAACCATCAAAACCCAACTTTCTACGAATCGACTCCATCTTCTTTCGCAAAACCAACGTCTCAATCAAAAACAAAACACTCGGGTTATGAGCTCTTACAAGCTCACCAAGAGACCGAACTGCTCGGGGATTACCCAAACCCCGACAGTTTCAGCTTATACAATTCATAATTCTCGGCGGACCTGCTCATAAGGTCTCGCCGTTTCAGGATTAAGAAGAACCGTTTTATCCAAATCAGAAGAAACAGTCCCTGAAGAGATGTCTTTGGTTGAAGCCTCCGGATACACAGGACCATGCACAACTTCTTCTGCACGCCCTTCTCTTCTACGCCTTTTCTACTCAAGAAAAGCCAACTCAACATTCTCATTTAAATCTGTTTCCATGTCAGCCTCCCCGTCACCTCCTTTTGAAATGCTGACTGGATGAAAGTTGACCTTAGGGCCCACTGGTCTTGAAAACTGAAAAGATTGCGTCGGCTGACTAATAATAGATTTGCCTTTACTACTCCCACGAATTGAAGGATTAGTATCTTTTTGAATTTGAACTCCCGCTGGTTTTGGTAATGGAACCAAAAATGACTCCCTCCTGCTCCCACTACCGGAGTTGCACAACCACCGCGAACTCCCACCAGAACCACCACCTTTGACCTGCGCCTTCAGCCATTCACCCCATCCCCTCTCAATCTTGCCACCGTTAGAACGAAATAGGATGTCACAAAACCGCTCTGAGTGGCCAATAATACCACAAACATAACAAAATGTAGGTAATCTTTCATACTTAAAATTAACAAACATAGTCTTGACCTCTGAGATTCTCATATTCTTCCATCGTTTTAATGGTTTACGAACATCCATCAAAACCCTAATCTTCATGTATCATTTCCTGCCCCCAAGATTATTGTTCACATCATATTCAATGAAACTACCAATGAAATTCCCAAACTTTCTCCCCACTGCCTCCGACATAAACCCCATTGGAAGATCATGGATTTGAACCCAAAATGGAACATGAGTCAACACAACCTCCTATGCTGGGACATCTGCCGGCCACTCGTCCCAGACCAAAAGGTGATTATCAAATGACCACGGACCCGTCGCTACAACTCGATCTCTATCAATGACATGAAAAAATTCAAAACCATAAAGATTTGCACCCTCCTCTGTAATTAAAACATGCTTTTTGGGACGCCAAACATCCGCCATTTTGGTTTGCATTGCACCAAAATTAATAGATTTATCCGTAGTAAACCGTCCAATCATACACAATTCACTACGTTGAACGACCTCCTTTGGAACCTCCTCCAGAAAATCCAACTCCTCATTCTCATCATCCCCTAACGATAGATTCTCCAACGACGCATCCATATTGCTCAGACGAAAATTCAGTGGAAACTAGAAACAAAAGAAGCCCCCTTACCCAGAAGAGAAAACCACACTCTTACCCAGAAGAGAGAAAATTTTTATCAAGAATAAATTTTGGTTTTCTCAATTTTTAAGAGATATATATTTACCTTAAAATGTCTTTTTTTTTCTGTTTATTAGAAAGTTTTAATAGACTACTAATTCATGTATAAGAGAGTAATGAGATGGATTTTCATGTATTGCTATAAGAAGGTCAAATGACTCATATAGTGATGATAGGGAATAGATGTTTAAACTACTTTCTATGTATGTTTTATTAATATTTTCTTCATTGGCTAACTTTCCTCTTTTTCCTACCGGTAAACATAATAATAGGGAATAATTTTAGTAATAAATACTTTTAAGGAGTCACAATATAAAGTATTGTTGAAGATGGTGAAATTTAAAAACTCTATACGGCTAAAAGGCAATAAAATATTATTTTTAGAGGGTAAAGCTTGGAGTCTCTTATGCTCTTACTTATTTTTATATATATTTTTTTTAAATAAGCATAATAAATTAATCAAGATAATGCACAAATTAAATAAAACATTAAATTCAATTCAAATTTCCAAATTTACTGATTATGAACTAGGGTTGAGCGTGGATTTTGGAGATTTTTGAGCCAGACGGAATACTCGAAAAAAATATCTAAAGTCGTCTTAAACCGTTGACTATTCTTCTAAAACCGAACTGAATTATACCGTTGAATTTCATTTGGTACAATTATGGAGATTAGTTAATATTTGAATTGGAGAACCATATTGAACTAAATGAACCAAAACAATTGAATTTTTAATGTCTTATTTGATATTTATAAAATAAATCTAGTATTTAGATAGATACTCTTCACAATATATTATTTTAATTTACTGATTTCTACAATATATTTATATATGTTATTGTTAGCGATATTTTTGAGAAACAAAAATATTGCTGTTCAACCTTGACTCGCGTGTGGAAAGATGCGGGCGTGCTAGAGAATTTGGTTCTCAACCTACGCTCTAGAAAGCGGTTTAAAATGTGAAGGGTTACGCCTATTGCCTATGAATTCTTGATTACTAACTAAGCGATTGGACGAGAAAAGCAAGGAATGAGAAAACGTTTCCCTTGGGTTCATAGTCGGGGTCAGCACAACTTTGACTAGAAAATGGAACAATTAAATGCTTTGTAAACTTTAAAATAAGAAATCAATAAACAAAACCAAACTTTAGGAAATCTTATTTTATTAATCAATATAATGTCAAGTTACAAATGAAAGAGATGATTACAAACCAAAAATCCAACAAAAGTATTAGTGTGATCAATGTTAATTAACAAAAGATAACAAACAACTAAAAATTGGAAATAACAAAAATGTCAAATTGAACCGAATTGGCGAGCTTTATCTTCTTGCTTTGATTGGCAATGGTGTTGGATGGGTGGAAATGGTGTCACAAACTTATGAAAATCAGCCCACAACCAAGGAATTCGTGGGTCGGAATTCGTGGAAATAGATGTCGGGTTTAAAAGGGATTGTGTAAAAGACGGATTGAATTCGGTCGAATTTGTGATGGGTTTAAGGTGAAAAACGTGAATGACGGGGCTGTTTTGGTTAGGTATGAGCAAAGGTGAATAAAAGCTTGAGTTTGGGTGCTAAATTGCAAGGAATGACTAAAATATCAAAGGATTAATGACTAAGAATAAATATAAATGCTTATTGAGATGATTGTTTACCGAAATGAGATTGTAAATTGACAAGAATGGGGTTGGAATTGAAGAACTAAGGAGCGAAATTTTTAGAATTTTAGAGAGAAAAATTAAGATTGATTGTGATATGTTTTGTATTTATTTGGTTTTTTGATTCGTTGGGAGTTAAAATGAGAGATGTGAGGAGGTATTTATAGATGAAAAATATTTGGTGAATACTCTATTTTCCACCCACTAAACCCACATTTAACACCACTAACTTGTCATGCCTTGTGAAAAAATGTGATTGTGCTTCCTTGAATGTAGGCCTCAACCTTGGTGTAGAAAATTCTTGCATTCTATTCTTTTTGTGCTTCTTCCGTTGTCTTCCAAAAATTATCGCTCGAATCTCGCTCTGCCCTTGAGAATTAATTTAGGCTCATAAGAGCTAATTTCAGTTATATTATCACCAATTAATCACCTCTTCATATTCTCAATTATTTATCCTGGATCATTAATTTTTTTTTTACAGAAAAAGATCGAAACTTTATTAAATCATAAGATCGATACATAAAGCTCGAAAAAGAAAATTAGGAAGCATAAAAGAAATAAACTGACTAGAGCGAAAAAGAGAATTACACGCTATAGAATTACACAGTTAAATGTGGTCTATCACGTAACAAGAATTGAAAATCCTTTAAGATACTTCCTTACTCCGGGATATTATTCACCGTTGATCGCACTTCCTCCGCAATGTTCTTTGCATCCGTCTCAAAATCAACATTAGTAAATTGCATAGCCAAAACCTACTGAATACTTCTTCTAAGAGCCAAAGCCTCCATCACTTTCGCACTATGCGCACCCTCAAAATGACAACTTAACATCGCGTAAACTTGTTCTAAAAATTACATTTATGGTCTTTCAACTACTAAAAATGAAATAATAATGTTATAATACTTAAAATGTTTAATCGGAAATAATTTTACTTTAAACAACATTTCATCTATAGTCATTTTGACCTGAATCCGATAATAAACTTACCGAAAATAATATATAACAGTCACATCTTGTAATATTTTTCACGTGAAATGTTTATTTTAATATATTATTAAACCATGAATGTGAAAACTCGATAAATATGTTGATAAATGGATGAATATTTAGGTACAAAAGAGTTCTAAAACATATTAATTTTTTAAAATTTATTCCTTTTACGATTGAAAAATTATGTGATTTGTAACACGTGAAAAGTTATTGAGTTTTTGGATCAGTTTGTCATTATTGTGGGAGAACTAGTTGTTTGTTGTTGGGAAAAGTTTTATTATAGGGAAAACAGTAAAAAAGTTCAGAAGTTTTTGATAATTACGTACATTTTAAAGGTACTAACAACTAATAAATGAAGAGAAAAATTTGCATTTATTAAAATATATTGAAATTCTAGCCTATTTTAGTAAACAAAAATACCAATATTAGCTTTTTGTATAAGTTCTAAACGTTGCTTTCTCTTCTTTGCTACAGAGCAGTTTTGCATTTATTAACTGCTGCTTGTAGTTTAGAAAGCTGCTTATAACCGCTTTGAAAGCAATGCTAAAATGGCCTTAGCTACCACGCGTAATTTTTGGTGTGTTTATTTGCCGGATTTCGGTTAAAAGGACAATAGATGATACATTATTTAAAGTTGATGATTTCTGCGTTAAGAATTAACATTTTGTGACATTATTTTTATATTTTCGAAAGTTAGAAAACAATGAGCGTATTTAATCCCTCTTTCTCTCGAACGACGCCATCGTCAACAGCCACCAATTGCCCCTTAGGGCGATAACATGCTCCAGGCGACTCGGCCCCTCATCTTCTTCGTTTGGTTCGTTTCCTCTCTATTTCAGTCTGCTATGGCCGATTAACTTCTCTCTCTCTGGATTTATCTCAATTAAATCGAAAGTTCTCATTCTCTGATGTTTAGTCATTGCTGGGTTTTTTAATTACCAAAACGGAGGTTACATTATAATGAGGATGATAATCAAAATAGTGGGTTTGGAATTTTGATGCTAAGTTTACTTGTTTTTGGGGCTTTCTATTTGGGATTCTTCGAGAATGGACTAAATTTAGGGTTACGTGAGTTTCAACTATGAGCCGTTTTGGGTCTTGAGGTTCAAGGGCCCATTTTAATCAATTGTTGATAATCAATGTATATAGTTTGGAAAAGAATAAACCTAAAACGGAAGAAATATGAACTCAAATAGCACTATAATTAAGAATAGTTATTGATATATACACGGTTAGATATGTACTGTAAAATATATAGGCATGTGTACATAGAGTCAAGTTCAAATGAGATAAAGGTTTAGGATGAGACTAGTTTTTATGGTGAGACAAGGGTTTTTTTTTTGTAATTTAATAGGGGAAAGTGACAAACTTGTAATTAAAGGAACACTCCTCATGCGTGAATTGAAGGAAATGAAGAGGAGGTGATGTCAGCGCTGATGTCACCTATGGAGAGAGAAAGAGTTTTAATTATTTTCTTTAAAATGCATTTTCCCGCTCTTTCTGAACTCATTTTTCAAAAAAATTATACCAGTGAACTCGTATTAATTAGACGGTCATTTTGAGATCCATTTTTGTTATTTATAGACAATTTTTTTTTATGGTTGTTCCAGCATAATACTATATTTGTTCCACCGGACTACTCCAATTGTTCCACCAGAATACTATATTTTTTTACACCCCCAGAGTGCATTTAAAAAAAATAATGAAAATATTCTGCTGGAACAAATGTAGTAGTCTGGTGGAACAAATGTAGTATTCTGCTGGAACAACTGAGTATCCAATTTGGAACAAAAATAAAAAAATAAAAATCGTCTATAAATAACAACAATGGATCTCAAAATGACCGCCTAATTAATACGAGTTTAGTGGTATAATTTTTTTTGAAAAATGAGTTCGAAAAGAGCGAGAAAATGCATTTTAAATAAAACAATAAAAACTTTTTCTCTCTCCAGATGTGACATCAGCACTGACATCACCTCCTATTCCCTTCAATAATGTCCCTCCATGTTTTTAAAATTTCAAAAATGCCACCACTTTTTAATTGTCTTACACTAAAAATAGTCTTCCCATGATGACATTGTCTCACCTGATCATATCTCTGTGCACATAATTAGCAACTGATATATAAAATTATATAGTTAGTATTAGTAATAATATATATAGTTAGCATAAATTTTAGATTAGTTGAAGTTAGCAGCGAAAGTATATATTATACATAGGTAGAATAAGTTAATACGAATGACACATCAAATGATCAATATAGCTAGTTAGTTGAGATAGGAATAAAATGAGAATATGGTTCTTCATAGAACCAATCGTCTTACAATTTTCCGTAATCTATGTCTTGATTCTTTGGTCTTTTTGGTGTTTCTCTCAATTATAATTTATGTATGAAAGGAAAGATAGTATGCCTAACGATTATCTAATTGAAAAGAAAATTCTCTTGTCAAAGAAAACCTCTTAGTACAAGTTATGTATCTGTAATTTGAAAATTGGCCTCTTAAGTCTCATCTTGAAAATTTGCCTTGTAAGCTCTCGTTCACTATTAAAATTGGAGTGATTTTACTATAGGCTTGACAATACAGATGACGTGATATATCGGGTTAATAGTTTGATGTCACGCAACATGCCACCCAATAAAAATTTGACACTAAATAATTTATTAACTACATATTTTTGAACCAAATAATTATGGAAAATCCTCAACACCAAAAGATAAATCCTAGCTAAACAAAAAGAAAAAATAAACCCATATATTACGTGTTATTGTATCATCCATTTTGCATACGGATAACATGGTATATCGAGCACATACTTTTTTTTTTTCTTGAAATTGGGATGTCTTTGATGAAATTTGGTGTTGTATTTATTTATAGCTTTACATTGATTCGGATTCGTAGTTTTTCTTTGCTTAACCTCAAGGATTACAACTGATATTTGTTGTTCACTTGCTCCACTTGCTTCTGTTTGGGCTTTTGGGCTTGTGAAAGCCTATTCTGTGGGCTTGTTTAATTTGAGCTCACTAAGATGATTACTTTGATTAATTAGATAAATATAGGCCATGTTTGGGAATTAGTTGTTAGCGGATAGCTGTTAGCTGATTCCATTAGCTGATTTGACTAGCTGATTTGACTAGCGGTTTATATAAATTTGTTTGGTAAAATTGAGCTGATTGTGAAAATGACAAATAAGGACATTCATCTTTTTCTGAGAGAATTTATAATACACCTGACGTACCGTGTCCTATATACGTCGAACCAATAATTAACTAAAAAATATTATTATCACGTCACCCATTCGGCTAATGTATACTTAAATCTCTCCCTTTTAAATATTATTTTTACCGTTTTAAATAATTTATTTATTTTTTTCTTTGAAAGTAATTAATTTATATTCTTAATCACTTTTTAAATGCTAAAAAGAACACAAATCTTTGAACTTGATATTCGTAGCATATCAATAAACTATGTAATTAAAAAACTGAAATTAAAAACAAAAATCATTTCATATTTAAGCAAGCAAATAAACATTATTAACAACTATGGAAACATGTAAATATATGCTTAGTAATTAGGGGTAGAATAGTCTTTTAAAATAGTTATTGAAAAAACTCATAAAATGAGCGTTTTCAAAATTAGCTTTTTGAAGCCAATAAGCTATTCTAATCCTCTATTTACCAAACACTATAATTAGCTCTTTCGTTAGTCAAATCCTCTAAATGTGGTCAAATCCCTAATTTAACCCTAATCCGCTCTTTGTCAAACGGGACTATAGTGATTATTGCTTATTCCCGCTAGGGCTAGGGGATTCTCGTGTTACCAGATTATGGGACGAAAAACGAAAAGAGTGCTAATGTTGCAAGAGCAGAGCTTCCTTCGCGAATTGATGACGTCAATCAGTGCACATCTCGAGACTTTCAACCTTACCTAATTTGATATAAAATATTTTTTGCCTTATACCTCAAGTGATATATATTCACTTAATATTTTCAAGTTTTTATTTTCAATTGAAAAAAATTACGATTATTTTATAAAAATATATTATAATTGTATGATATAAAATAAAAGAGATCTCTATAAAAAAAAGGCAAAAAACATTATGAGCCCCTGATCTTTTCATTTTCAGTGCATTAAGCCCCTGATCTTTTATTTGGATACATTAGGCCCTTGATCTTTTATATTTGGTTCTATCAAGTCCTCATCTAACAAAATTGGATGATTTGTTAACTTTCACAAATTAATAAGACCAATTGAAATATTGCGGCACCTAATTAATTACAATTGATTGAATATTCATTAAATTATTCAACATTTTTTAAAAAAATGAACAAAAAGTCAGTAGTTATTGTCGTTGTTTTGCTCCCTTTCTAGTCATTTCGAAAGTGAACTCGAGGAGAATGAAAACATAGATGAAATCTAATGAGTGATGTTTGACCATGTTCTTTATGCCTTATTAGTACTTATTGGTCGTTCATTTCAATTCAATAATTTCTTTTCAGTAAATGTGCTTCAGTAATTTTCAGTCATCAAGAATTTGGCCTTAATTTCTGAGGCCGAAATTGAAAAGAAAAACTAAGACGGAAAATAAAAGAAGAGCAAAGATGATGACGAAGAAGAAATGATTACAAAATGAACTTGAGAGATAAAAAAGTACTGATTTGGAGAGAGACAAAGAGAAACGTTTGAGAAAGAATGTGCGACGTTACTACATTCCAATAGGCGGGAAAAATAAATTTCAAATTTAAAAAGATAATATTGTCTAGAAATGTAAGTAGAAAGCAATATGAATCACATATATTAATCAACCCTCCTAAACGGGCTAGATTTGTAATTATGCCAATTGTCAAAGTTAATAAATCATCCAATTTTATTACATGAGGGCTTGATAGAACCAAAAATAAAAGATCAAGGGCTTAATGTGTTCAAATGAAAGATCAAGGACTTAATGCACCGAAAAATGAAAGATCAGGGGCCTCAAGATGTTTTTTGCCTAAAAAAAAATAAAAAGATAAAAGACATTACTATTTGGTTATGTCGGATATCAAATCGAATAAATTGAATTATATCGATTTATTCTGTTTGTTGCTCATTTTAGGAGTTATTCGGTTTTTAGTTATTTTAGTTCGGTTCGATTTTTCGAACTAACCGATTAACACCTTACTTATTCATTTTCTAACTTTGTACTATCCGAGTCTCATTCAGCTACACGTCCATAAGCACATTAAATTGTGTACATTAACCATTGGATCTATTTTACTATAATCTAATGGTCTATAAATAGCTAATAAATATATATTAATTAATAAATTTAATTTTTATTTTATAAATTTTCTTTCAAAAAAATTTATTTTATAAATTTCATTTATGCTAATTAATCCTACAAATAAGGAAACAAACACAGTCAAGAGAGGAAAAATGACATTTTCTTTTAATGATCTTCTACTTCTCGTCAGTTTCAAAATTTTCAGGCGGTCTTCTCCAAACCTTCGCCAAAAAAACAACATAATTTTCATGATTATTCCGCCTGTTATCGAGTGTTCTTCTACGACCCTGCAAAAACGAGAGATTCTAAAACTCTCCCGGAGTACAGTACCTCCTCTAGTTATAAATAAAGTTCTAATGTTTTTACTATACCCTAAATAGTCCCCGTATTAACCCGTCATCATTTATATCTTCAAGAAGTGCCTGAAAATTATAGCTCTCATATCAACCCGTCAGTCAGGCTATGGTGAGGGAGTCCCTCACTTACTATTCTAAGGGAGTTTTAGCTTTAATCTAGTTACCAAACAAAATACACCCACCTTATTAATTTAATGAATTTAAAGTAATAAAATCCTAATTTATTTTGTTTACAACACTTCTAATTAGTATCCTAATTAAATCAAAACCTATTTTCCTAAATACTAATTAAGTCAGGAATTAATTAATTAATCATATTATCACATACTGCAGCAAATTGAATTTATTTCAACATTAATTTATAATTCTAATAGATTATCTGGGTTTCAATCTTTTATGTGTAAATTTAACATAAATTATTTTAATATTAGAGTTTAGGATTTATAAAAAGTTAGGATTTAGGGTTTATGGGTTTAAAGTTGTTAGGGTCTAGGGTTTATAAAGTTGGGACTACAGGTTTATGATTGTTAGGGTTTAGAGTTTATAAAGTTCGGGTCTAGGAGTTTAGAATTATTTGAATTTAGGGTTGTTAGGGTTTATAAAATTAAGGACTCGGGTTTATGACTTTTAGGGTCTAGGAGTTTAGAATTATTTGAATTTAGGGTTGTTAGGGTTTAAAAAATTAAAGACTACGGTTTATGATTGTTAGAGTCTAGGGTTTATAAAGTTCAGGTCTAGGAGATTGAGTGAATAAATTAGAGAATTAATAATAGATTTTTGTTCTTTTAAATTAGATGGTTATTTTGTTTGGTAACTAGATTAAAACTAAAACTCCATTAGAATAGTAAGTGAGGGAGTCCCTCACCATAGCGAACTGTATATATATATATATATATATATATATATATATATATATATATATATATATATATATATAATTTTGCATTCCTATTTTATAATACAAAATGTAAATTATAATTTTAATATTGTTTAGGGTTGGGGTTCGAGTTGAGATTCAGAATGAGGGAGAAGATATGCATGTTCTAAAATAGTAACAGTATGTTCTGTAATACTAACAGTGTGTTCTAAAATACTAACAGTGTGTTCTATAATACTAATAATGTGTTCTATAATATTGTTAGTGTGTTCTATGTTACTAACAGTATGTTCCAAAATAACTAACCTTTGCATTGTTAATAATAATCTTTTTTTTTTACATTACGTTGAGTCGCAAATTCGATAAATTATAAAATAAGAATGCAAATATGTTGCGGATATCAACCAATATTTTTTAAAACATTATGTTGAACTTGTAGAATACAAAATATAAGATTTAGAAGGTTTATAGCATTATTTAAAACACTGTATTAAAAAAAGATGAAACCAAACCGCATGTTCTAAAATTGAACTGTATGTTCTAAATCTAAAAACGTCGTTTTTACATGGGCATCATGGATCTTAAAATGAACGTCTCGTCAATACGAGTCCATCCATATAAAAATATTCGAAATCGGAGTTCAAAATAGCCGGGAAAACATTTTTTAAGAAAATTGCAACAACCGTTGTAGCTTGGTGTCAAAAAGTATTGAAGGTTTATATAGGAGGGCGTTGCACTTGCATCAATTAAAGTTTTTGGCATAGTGGTAAATAAACATTGCTTGGTAGTGTAGGGGCGCGGGTTCGATCCCTGCTGCCCGCATTTCATTTCTTTTTTTATTAAACACACACACTAACTATCAAAACTACATAGTTTTGATAGGGTTCTCACCATAAGAATGGTTCTCACATAGGTGGTGGGTTCTCACTGGATCCCTCCCATATATATATATATATATATATATATATATATATATATATATATATATATATATATATATATACACTTCACTTTAGTTTTTTTGGCGACAGTTTGAAGAAGACCGCCTGAAAATTGTAGAACCAGCGAGAGGTTGAATAAGATACGTTAAAAGGAATATTGGTTTCTCTCTCTTGATTGTGTTTGTTTCCATGTTAATAGGGATCGATTAACATAATTGAGATTTATAAATTGAATTACATCTATGAAATAATATATTTATTAGCTAATTTATAGACAATTGAATTATAGCAAAGTAAATCCAAAGAACTATTCTCTCTTGGTGTGTAGCTCTCCAAATTTAATTTAGAGAATCACTTGAATTAATAATAATTCAATCCAAAAGTGTATAACAATCCTAATTAAATTCATATTTATTTATTAAAATCAACCATTTAATTACTTATTTATTTTAGGTGCAGTTAATTTGATTCACCTTTTCCTACCATCTCTCACTTATTACCATGTTTTAAAATCGCTTTGGCCTCTTAGGGCGACTGAGGCCCCAAAAACCAAGGCGTGGACTAGTGGGGGGCTTAGGCGGGGACTAGTCAGATTTGCATTTTTCTATTTTTTTCATTTTTATTCAATTAAAAAAATTATAAATTCAACTAAAATCTAAATTATACCCTAAATATAATAAAGTAATAACAATAACATTTTAGATAGAAAAACATAAGACTTTTGAAGAAGAAGAATGAATTTTTTGAACTTTTAAATATGAAAGAGAGATAAGAGGAAGAAGGTTGATGTACAATACATACATTGATGAACCCTAAGCGTTTTGATTATGTCCAAACGTTTCAGAAGATGAAAACCTAATACTCTCTTACATATAGTTTATTGTTGACTAATATTTTTTCTACTTAGTCTATGTGTAAGTTACTCAGCAGGTGCTGAATGAAGATTTTTTCAGATTGCCTAAAGAACCTCAGAAGTCTCGATTGCTGAAGACAGAGTTTCATTATCAGAAGCTGAATGCTCCGCTCTGAAGATATTAAAGTCTGTTGAAGCTCTTCTCAGAGGTCATTTGCAATCAGAAGCTTTTTACCAATTTGATCAGAAGCTTAGTCACGGGTTCTGGATAGCATTTAATGCTCTGACAAGTGCATTTAATGCAAGGCGCAAAAGTTCAAAAAGCTGTTTTGATGGAGCGCGCTTGTCTGTTCAAGAGAAACCAGAATTTCCTTGTCTACCCTTTGTTGATCCAATTGAAGAATGATTCCAGTCAACCTCATCTTTGATTTCAAATCACTTACCGGATTTAGTTAAAGAACAAGGATAACGGAATCAAAGTGTTTGAAGACCGTTTGAAGACTTGACAAATTAACGGCTACAACAACTGATGTCATCTCTATTGAAGATTCAAATTCACCAACGGTCATCCTCATTCACTATAGATAGTAGCCAAGCTCCAATGCATCAACTACGCATGATCATCGAGCAAAATCTCAACGCACTGTTTTAACAAGAAAAACAGAGCATTCCTTTCCATTCTCAATCTTTCTTAGCGTAGCTTAAGTTTAAGTGAGAGAGTGAAGAAAAACAAGTTCATAATAGGAATCTTGTAAACTGATATCGTTTGTGATATTCAGTTAGATTTAAAGAGAGAAATCTAGTTGAGATTAGAGTTGGGTGAGAAATCCAGAAAACAGAGTATTGTTTGTTCTGGTGGAAATCTTTTAACTCTTTTTAGGCTAGTCAGAACTAAGTGAGAAATTAGCTTAAGTTCTGTCGATGTAAAGGAGCTTCTGAACTTGCCATAAAAGTTCTGAATAGTGGATTTATAAAATCTCTGTAGGCTGCGACCTCAGGGGACAAGACGTAGTCACAGGACTTTTGTGGCGAACTTGGATAAATCGAATTGTTCAATCAGGATCTCCTGAACTTCTTTCTCCCTCTTATACTTGTTATTTTTGCTTCTGTGTACTTGCTTATATTTAGTGCTGAAACAGATTTTCTCTAAGTATCATTGTCTTTGTTCAGAAGACTGTCCAGAAGTTCTCAAATCAGAACTTCTGTTGCTGAAAACAGTCTAACTGTGTTTAGGCAGAATTTCCCTCAGAAGCAACTTCTGTAAGCTAGCTTCTGACTCTGAGGAAATTTGACTCTGAAAATTAAGTTTCCCGAAAAACTTGAGAAATTTTCAGTTTTCAACTTTGACACCTATTCACCCCCCTCTAGGTGATTCTGTTATTGTTAGGGCCAACATACATAGGGTTCTTCTTTATTGTCTTTTCTTAATTTTTTCCCCTTTAATTATTACTTTTCTTATTTTTAGTGAAACCATGAATTCAAATAAAAAGAATTGATTTTTTTTTCTACCTTCAGACAACGCATGGGCAGTCGAGACCAAATTGGGACACCTTGGCCAATTTGGACCGTCTTGGTCTGCCTTACTTCGCCTAGGCAGTTGTAAGCATTGGTTTTCGAACTTAATCACAAAAGCAATTTCCGAGCTTCTCGTTCTGCCAATCGTGTAAGTGCCAATATTTGTTAAGGAACATACCGACTCTCCGAAGTCATAACTCCCTCTACCCGCACCCCAGGAACACAAGATTGTCACCCTCAAGCTTGTGACAAAATCCTCTTCCACAAATGCTTCATACGGTCTCTCTTTTCCCTATCAATGACCGTACGGTCTCCATGACAGTAATAGTACCGTACGTTATTATGTTATGGAAGAATTTAACTTCTTGTTGGGCTGGTTATGCAGAGCCAGCAATTGGCTGCCGCATTTCATCACCATCATCAAGACCGTATGGTCTCCACACGTGGCAATACTGTCCTTATCTTTATCTGCCACGTGTCCTAACAGCCAAACAACTTAAAACCTCCGGCCGGACCTTTATAAGGCCTGTCTGAGATCCAAAAATAGATCTCGGATGAGACTTCTGGAGAACTTACGGTCTCTATAAGTGTGACCGTACGATCATCATATACTATATAAGGAGGCCGAAATTCTCATTCATTTCATCAACAAATCCTTCCCTTCTTCAATTTCTCTCTCGATTTCCGAGCGATTCTTGACCTAATAAGTTGCCTCTGATAAAAGTTGCATTAAGTCATCTTTGATATAAAAGAATCGCTTGAATACCGTAGTTTTGCCTCATAAACATCCCCGCTCCTTAAAGTCCTCCGCACCCAAAATACCCTTGTCATCGTCTAATATTCATAATCCTATAGCTTACCATATGTCGTGTGCTTGCTGAGTACTGATTGCTTATCCTATTTATCTATACTGTGTTGTATAACTCAGTACTCTATCTTGTTTTCCTGTGTATAGACAACTATATGAATTGTTAATTGATGTGCTAAGCAGACAAACCAGTTAGTAAAGTGAGCTGTCTAAGTAATCCGTCAAGACACTCATGCTGACTCACTGATATCCAATATCAATCACACACTTACTGAGTTTTCCTGACCATGACATTAAGTTAAGGAAGAAATTTTTAATTGGCCTAAGATACTCTATTTATTCACCAGTATAGTGGGATTAACAATACCGACCACAAATTTAACAGATTTATTTTTAAGACAACAACTACAAATTCAAATGGGCAATGATCATCTTTGAAGCCAGTAAAAGGAAGAGGACTTAAAGAACAACGCACACGAGCTTATGCAAGAAAACATAGTGTCAAATGGGCAATGATCATCTTTGAATTCAATCTATTAGTGTAAGTGATTATACTGTCGTTTAGTGTAATTAGTAGCGGAGAGAGTTAGAGCTAGTTTGAGTAGGTGAGTAGGAAGGTACTTCTGTCTACACGGTAAGTTAGGCATTGTAAGCGGCTTGTTTACCGCCTTTGAAAGAAATCATTTAGCGGATTCAAAATCTTCAGGGAAGGTATCTTGGAATCTACACGTTGTCGCAAAGAGTCACAAATCAGGACAAATCATTGAGTATTTCTTTTTTCTGAATACTTCTATTTATCTTTTGAATTGTATTCTTGTTTCTGTGCATTTTACTTATTTATCTTGTTTGTGTGTTTATCTATTTGCTGAAACTAAGTTGATCTGTCCAAAAGACACAATTCAAAGCCCCCAAAGGAGAAAGCATTGCTCTGATAGTTTATGTACACAAACGACAAGTCTCTTCTAACTTCTAAGGCTTTTGTTTTCCTCTTCCTTTCTCATTTGTAGTATTTTGCTCATTAGTGAAATATTAGTTTGGTAGTGTTCGGACATGTAGGCTTAATTGGTCGAACTCCGTTAAATTTTGGTGTCCTCTCTCTTTGTTTTATGCTTTAGCTTTTAATTTGCTGGTTGTTTCCGCAACACTGATGACGTTGTAATAGACATAAGCATATACTTTGATAGGTATATCAAATCTTGCAATAAAGATTATGGTAACCGCATATCATAACATAATGTGGACTAGTGTAGAATGAACTATTTTTCTTCATTACATTTATTTGAATATTAGATATAGATGAGCATATGCACAATGAATTATTCCATGTAAGGTAATTTGCAGAAAAGATATAGCTGTTAAATAAGTTATATTAATACACTCTTTCAAAAAGTACTCTAGCAATATGATAATTGATTGTGCCAGCATCACAAACTGCAGGATAGTAAAAACTTCTGGCTACTGTCAAAAATATTTGCTTCAAATTGGAATCCAAATCATCCGAGCTTTCAAGCACTAACTTTACAAGTTCTTGCATGTGAGACTCTATTTCCGGTGTTGTAGTTTTCTTTTTGTCATTTACCTGAAAAATGGAAAACATATTATAGTTTTAAATGAGGACTATATTATCATGTTCAAAAAAGAGAAATGAAAGAATTGAAATCTCATTTGATTTGAATTATTGGGTTGGTAATTACTTGGTACCACATTCGCAATCATCGATAACTTCCCACGCTAAAGTTAGAAGTGTGCTAATTTATACACTTATTTGGCTTTTATACATCCCTGTTCGTTTATTGTCCATATATAATATTAGAGGGACTCAATTGAATAAAAACCGAGTATATATAACCATTTTTATATTAATCTTATATAGTTTTATCAGTTGTGCTCACATGGTCAATGATTGATCAAATACAATTTGGTCAATCACCGTTAGATCAAAAATCTAAGGGTGAAACCAAATTGTATTTGGGCAATCATTGATCATGTGAGCACCACTCGTAGTTCCATATATACAATTATCTTTTGAGTTTGAAATGTAAACAACACATATTCTTTCTACCATACATCATGTTTACTATTTAACTGGGAGCATTCAAATCCTTGACCACCTAGTTTAAGAGCCTCGATATTGAATCAATTGAACTAAAAGTTTAAACTGATATAGTTAAGGTTAAATAAAGCTAGAGATTTTAATGGCATGTCAAAGAACCAATATGACTAAAAGTTTATTAAGATGGTACTTAAGGTCCGATAATAACTTTTATATTAATCTCTTAGAAATTTATTTCGACGAGGTTGTTAATTAATTATGATTAATGAGAAAAACTAGTGATTAGATGATTAATGAATTACCTTGTTCTTCTTGTATTTTCGGAGTTTATAGCATATTTCGTTAACAAGTTGGAAAAATTGGTGATAATGAGATGAAAGGTCGTTGAAGTTCCAAGCATCAGATGTGAGATTTATTGTATTCACTATAAGTTGAGCTTCTCCTTGGTGCATATCTCCACTTTCTTCCCACTTTTGCAGGCAGATATCCCACTAATTTAATTAGCCAAGTAACAAACAAAATTAGCATAACAATATTAAGCCCAAAGGTGTCTCTAGAAGAAATGAACAAAAATATTTTTTTTAAAAAGTGACTCACAGCATGACGCAAGTCACGGCTAATGTCTTTCCCATAAGCCATAGCAGTGTCCAAAGAGACATCATTTAAGGTTCCAACAATTATCCTGCCAAGTTTCTCCATTGTCTTTCCTTCTAACTTCCTGCAAAATATTTACATAAATTTTAAATACTCATTTATAGACGATAAATAATGACTTTTTCTACTTATTTTTTTTTTTATGAATTCTTATTTTCGTTATCATCTTACATCCTCTTATCATTTTTCCGTACAAGACATCAGTGTCAATAAAAAATTTCTGGTTTTGCAAAATTCTGAATGAGTTTATGTAGTTAATGGATAAAGTTTCTCAACTTTTACGCAAGACAAAAGGCATCATTGGAAATGTTGCCACCCAATGAGACAACAACGCCGTAGGACAAGTTGCTAATCAAATTTTTTTTTTTTTCTTGTGCAAGAGCTAATCAAATCTCTTTTAAATAATATAATCAACCACTAAAAAGAAATATTTTTTCTTTTGGCAGAAAACGTTTTTCCTTGATTTTAAATTAAAACCAAATGGTTTATTATATCTAAATTCATTTTGAATTAAAAACATCTCTATGAAGCGAATTAATTTGTTTAGTTTTTAAGTTAAATTGTACTGAGTTTGTAAATGTTTACTTACGTTTAGAATATCCACAAATCACTACAAATAGTTTTTAAGTTAAACATTTCATTTTTATTTTATTAATACTTGTGTTCATGAACATTTTATTTTACTTTTTTCTAAAAAGTAAAAATTGTGCAATTGTGCCTACAAATTAATAACAAAAAAAAATTGCTCTCGTCTCAGGGGTGGTCGGAACTCATGACCTTTGTAGTTATAAACAAATTTTCAACCACTAAACTAAGATACTTACTATTGACAACCTTCTTTTATCTTTTTTCAAGTAAATATAACAATAAATACAAAAACAGAAAACATATAATAATAATAATGAGTATAAAATGTTTTGTGAGAGATACATATATAGAAATATCTCAAATGTCATTTTTTTTATATTTTATTTTAGAGGCAACAACCATGTAAAAGTTGAAATATAGGTTATAATTAAGGGATATTCTATGGTCACTTTGTTTTTCACAAAGTAACCATTACTTTGTTTTGTCAACCATTGGATCATGGGTTAAAAACTAATCCAATGGTGAAAAAGATAAAGTATAGACAAAGTAAGGGAAAAACAAAATGACCATAGCCTACACCTATAATTAAGTAAGAAAGAATAGTAGTGAAAGAAAATCGAATATAATTATTTTTGTTTGCACTATTTATATATAAAGAAAAAAGAAAAGAAAAGAAAAGAAAAGGGAAGGGACCTGGCATTAATGGCAAAACCACTCTTGAAGAGTTGAACAAAGGCGGCCTTTTCGTGAATTGTAGAATTATTTTCATGGAAGTAAGCCTGAATTGTGTTGAGCAACACACTGGTTTTTGCCCATGCTATTCTTTCTCTTGATTTTTCTGGCTCGAAAATGCTCGCTGCTGCTAAATAATAGGCCATCAAAATCTCCCTTCTGATTACTCCAAATTCTGCCAAATCACTTTCTTCGTACCACCTGTTTTTTATTTTTACATATCGTCAGAAATTATAATATAAGAGATGTTGTTAGCCTTAACTGTCAGTTCGAGTTTTTAATTCAATCGGTTAATTAACATGATATTAAAGCCTCTGTGATCGAAAGATTTTGATTTTAATTCCTGGCAACCTCAATATTTGTTGAATTGAAAATATATAGTGGGTTAGCGTACGTATGTTGTGCACGCTTCAAGCCCAAGAGACATTCGTGTGAGAGAATATGTCAAAAAATATAACATAAAAAATGTTGTTAATCTTAACTATCAGCTCGATCTTTTAGTTCAATCGGTTAACTAAGACATATAAATATTAGGATTCCTTAATTTATCTAAATCTGAATATAGCCTTTTCAAACTTACTTTTGAATGTTGTCCCATTCACTTCTATGTACTGCCTGACAATTGTTGTAGTCCAGTTTTGCCAGCTTCAGATACTCGTCGTTGTTCACTATTGGCATTCTGCATCATTTCCACATTATTTTTATTAATTAACTTATTTACTAACATGCCAATTTTGCATATATTATTAAAGCGCCAACGTTGACCGCTTTGAACTTTTTATTGTTTTTTTAACTAATTAAGTCAAGAGAAATCGTTTCAAAAAAAAAAAAAAGTCAAGCGAAATATATATGAAGGGACCAAGCAAAGTTTAATTAGTATTTACCTATACAAAGTCTTGCCGATCCATACATCATCCGACCCACCATATTGTTCTATGTAGAACCTTGACTCCACCCGAGGCAAACTTGCATACCATGGAATATCCAATGCATATTTCACCTATACATAATTCAAAATTAATACTATTTTAGTTTTAGAGTATTATTTATTGGAAGCTAAACAAGGAGCCTACCACCGGCCTTGGGCCCTCCTTCTTCCGAAAAAAAGGAGCATACCAACTATTGTACTTAAATTTAAATTAATAGGTATCACTTGACAATAGTTATTGTTAGTATTATTTTTTCTATAGTTTTATAAGCAAGTGTCTTTAGTTTATGTTATATTACCCATCAAAATTATATTTTTAGTGGTATAGGCTATAATACTATATATCTATCAATTATCTAACTCAAAAATTATAATTGAGATGTAACTTTTATTTATCCTTCATATATAAATTAATAGTGTCCAATAAGCACGTAAACAAAAGGAATAATTAAATAGCTAAGTACTTAATATATATATGTACCTCTCCTGGTAGGTCCTTGGTGATAATCCACTTATCTAATACTTCATTAGCATCTTGCTTAACTTTAAGGAAAGCGGAAGAGAATTGCTTAGCTTCCTCAAGTATCTTCTCTCCAGGAAACATTAACTGAGAAGCCCTAAGAAGATTGTACATTCCAGTCACCGCCTGTGTTGACTGCCCCGCGAAGCAGAAGAATGTATCTCCTTTCTTGAAATGCTTGAACACATCTGTTTTTTTAGTTGATTAATTAACTACTTTAATATTGATCAGAATCTTTATATATATTTACGGTTAAAAAAAATACCAGCCGAAACATGGTGACCAAATGATCGAAGCACCCTGAACCCCATAGCCGTATCATCAACGTCGTGGACTGATGAATTTCTGGCCCAGCAGATCCCATCTTCTTCCCAATATCTTTAATTTACAAGAGAGAAAAAACACCCTTTTTATTAGAATATGTAATTATGAAATATAATTAAGTTAATTGCTTAATTAGTTTTATAATTAAATTTTAACTATTCAAATTATAAAAGTGATTAGTTAATGTGTGATGAATGTACCTAGCAACATAGTCAACTGAGTCTTTAAGTTGAGGCTGAAAATATCTTGAGATGCCAAGGCGTTGCAAGCGGTCAACGGCCCAGATGTGCTCAAATAAGTCAACAGGATAAACATTTGGTACTGCAAAATGATGATGAGAAAGTAGGCAAATTTAGAAGACAAAGGAAAGTGGAGAAATGTTACTATTTATGGATATGATGGATTGATGGACCAAAAAAGGGTACCTCCTCCATTAAATTTGTGCACAATTTTGCTCAAATATTCCAAGCAATTTTGGTCCTTAGTTTGCATGAGAGCATAGGCAGTAGAGGATGGAGAAAACAAGAAAGACCCATCTTTGCTTTGCAATTTCAGAAGCTTTTCCCACTCAAGGCCAGGCATTCCTTCCAAGCTATGGAGTAGTGTGGTTGGCACTTTGTGCATTATGTCCTTTGGTATCCTATCCACCATGCACAATTATTACTTTACTTACATGTAATGTTTTACTTTCTTTCTTATAATAATAACAATCCAAATCTAAATAAATAAACCAAACCAAACCCAACATAATTATAGCTTCCAATATTGTCGAGTTTGGGAAAGTTAAGTTACTTTTTCAGCTTCAGATTTCTACTGTCATAGACGTCTTTGAGCACTGGTGAATCCTCCGGAACTTGGATCTCTAATTTTTTAGCTAACTCCAGAAGTGAAGGGAAAGCAACTTCAAATCCAATTGGCATGTGCTCGATGTTCTCATCTTCTAGCTTGCATAAGTTTTCTCTAAAATATTTCATTCCTGTGTTGAATTCGTTCGTCAAAATATTAATATAAAAAATGTTATTGGGTCTTAAGTTTTAAAGTAACTTTTGTCACATAGATACTTATATAAAAGCTGAGATAGGATCAGGTGAGACAATATCACTATGACGAGACTGATTTTTAGTGTGAGACAATTAAAAAGTGGTGGCAATTTTGAAATTTTAAAAACATGGAGGGGCATTATTGAAGGGAAGAGGAGGAGATGTCTGCGCTGATGTCACCTCTAGAGAGAGAAACAGTTTTAATTATTTTATTTAAAATGCATTTTTCCGCTCTTTCCGAACTCATTTTTCAAAAAAAATTATACCACTGAACTCGTATTGATTAGGCGGTCATTTTGAGATCCATTGTTTTTGTTTTTTTATGGTTGTTCCAAATTGGATACTCGATTGTTCCAGCAGAATACTATATTTGTTCCACCAGACTACTAGATTTGTTCCAGCATAATATTTTCATTATTTTTTTTAAAATGCACTCTGGGAGTGTAAAAAAATGTAGTATTCTGGTGGAACAAATGTAGTAGTCTGGTGGAACAAATGTAGTATTCTGCTGGAACAACCGAGCATCCAATTTGGAACAACCATAAAAAAAAAAAAAAAAATAAATCGTCTATAAATAACAACAATGGATCTCAAAATGACCGCCTAATTAGTACGAGTTCACTGATATAATTTTTTTTTGAAAAATGAGTTCGAAAAGAGCGAGAAAATGCATTTTAAATAAAATAATTAAAACTCTTTCTCTAGGTGACATCAACATTGACATCACCTCCTCTCCTTTTCCTCAAATTCCACGCATGGGAGGTTTTACAAGTTTGCCACCTTCCCTTGTCCCACTTTAAAAACTAGTCTCATCTTAAACTCTTGTCTCATTTGAACTTCACTCTATAAAAGCTATTTTAAACTTTTTAACTATAAATTTAATTGGTTTTTTAAATAATGGGCTAGGCTCTTTTTTTTATTTTTAAGTTGTAATCTCAACCATTAACTTAACATTAATAAATGAGATTTGATTTATATATTATTGTGTTTAGTTAGTTATTTAAATACTAATCGCTTAAAATAATAGTAATTAATTATTTAGTTTATTTGTAGGTGATGATTGTAACAATGCATACCTCTTTCACACATATCAGGATGAATGTTCCATGATTTCAAGGCAACAACACAAGATAAAGTATTGAGTATTCTGTCATGTGCAGTGAAAATTTCAGCATCACCCCAAGAACCATCTGGAAGCTGATTGTTTGCAATCCATTGAAGACTAGCTGGGAATTGAGGAGCTCCACTTCCATTTATATCTTCTACCAAAGCTACCCACGCTGTATCATAAGCTGAGATTGTTATATCTCCATCCTCCATTGATTCCAGAATGGCTTTTATGCTTTCCACTCGCTTCTTGATCTCATTCGATACCGAAACCTTTGTAATTCATAATTGTTTTTCATGATTAGTCTAAATTTTGAAAACATAATTAAAAGATTCAGAATTGGACCAAACTGTTTTACTTTTAAAAAAAAAAATATTAATTCCGTAAAAAAAAATATTAACAGTTGGGTAATTCAGAATGGTTATTTTGATTGAGTACTAAGTGGGAGTGATAAAAATTTGAAATTACCTTTGACACTTGTTCATGATCTATGTCAGTCTCCACAAATTCATGCCACTTAATGACAGGCAGTCCATTTTTCTGAAAAACATCTGGTTGCTCTGCAACAACAGAGAATATATAGATGAAGTGAATTTGGATAGGAATGTGAAAAATAGATATAGATATAAATTAGAGGGAATTTGTCAAACCTTGAATTCGAGGATTGGATACAGCACTGCATTTTATGCGAAAAACAAAGCTATCCCTTTTGTCTTTAGCACCTACGTACACATCAAAAGTGATTTTGTTCTTATCATTAGTAATATAATTTTGGATGATTCTATATTATGTGTCAGATGAAAGAAGAATTGAAATTTATGAAGCTGGATGCTGTGTTATCCTGGATAAAGAAAACATTAAAGAGAAAAAGAAAAACACTGGTAAAAGAAGAAGCGAATTGAGGAATGAGTCTAGAAATAGTTGCTAAAAAGGAAAAGAAAAAAAAAAAGAATGTACAAGAAAAGATAGGTTGGCTGATTCTTTTCACCCGAGAGTGACTGAATTTTGAAAGAAAATGATAAGATTGATAAGTGGAGAAAAAAGAAGAAGAAAAACATACCGGATAAAACAAGAGGACGAGAATGGAAGAGGAGCTGAGAGGTGGAGACTGATCGGGCCGCAGCGGAAGAGAGGAGGTGATGGTTCAAGATTGAATTGGAAGGATTAGCAGCAGCAGCCATAGCAGCAGAAGCTATTTGGTTGGTTTGTTTGTTTGTTTGTTTGAGAGAGAAGAAGAGAAGAGAAGAGAAGTTTTTTGAAGAGAGAAGAGGAGGAATGGAAGGGGTATTTAAAAGGCAAGGGAAGGAAGGGTACGAAACAGACAGAATCGATTTCCCAAGGAGATTCCCGCTTATATGTGCATGGCATCTTCTTTATTTATTATTTACTATACTCTACTCTTTTTATTTTTATCTTTTTCCTATTCTTCTCTTTTCTATTCTTTACTCAAAATTACGTCTTATACCCTCTTTCTTTTTTTATGATTTTACAACCTCAATATTCAACATTGTAGACCTCAAATTTACATTCAACATTTTAGACCTCAAACTTTGCATTTTTATTATTAACTTACTCCCTTATTCTAAACTTCATTAGAATATTGATTGCTTTTAATACCAAATACATCTTTTATTCAATGGGATCTTCATTTTTTAACTCATTTGACTATTGATTTATTTAAAAAACGAGAAAGTCTGAAAACTAAAACTTAGAGTTATGACTTTATAACAATTTAATTATAAATAACTTTAATTGTTTATCTTTTTCTTGTTATAGTTTCATCCTCTGCAAATTCGATTTTGATCAATCTTAAAAAAAAAGGACCATACGTAATTTGATGTAAAACTAAAGGGTGGTAACATCTGATTTCAATGTTTAGGAAATATGATAAAGTCAAGTGCAAAGGATCATGGTGTAGTTAAGGCCGTAGATGAGGGGCTCTAGAATAGAAAATTCAGGTTCTTAAATGTTGAATAGAAAATTCTTATAAATAAATGGTTTTGTCGTTTTTTGTTATAGCTAATGATTTTTTATTGGAATTTCCTAATTAAAAGCTCCAATAAGTGAATACTTAAATTTTGAAAATTATATAAAGTATTGGGGAAATTTTATGGTTATTTTGATTTTTACAAAGTAACCATTACTTTGTTTTGTCCACCATTAGATCATGGGTTGAAATCTAATCTAATGGTAAATAGGACCAAGTACAAATAAAATAGAGGAAAACCAAAGTAATCATATTCTACATCAAAGTATTGATTGTTATTTAAAATTTAGCATAATGGCTTCTAAAAGTTTAAGATGGGCTTGGGTGTAGTTTTAGGTGCTATCGAGTGATTTTTCTAGGTGCTCTTTGGGATAAAGAAAATGAAATTAAGCAATGAAATTATTAATTTTTGACATTTGTTTATAATTATAAATCCTGGAGTTGAAAATAAGTATCCCGGAATTACCAGGAAAAAAAGTTTTTTAACAGTTTAGCTAATTTTTATTTTTTTTTTGATAAAGTTTAGCTAATCTTTCCAAAAACCAATTTTTAGTTAATTTTTAAAAGCAGCGATTTTTTAACTTGATTTGAAAGAATAAATATATGGCTACTCCTTTAATTTCCAAGATACTTGATTTTTATATATGACACGATACATTGCATAATAAGGCTTAGTTTGGAATTGTTGTTGAAAACTGCTGTAGCTGTGGGGAAAAGTGTTGTTTAAAAAAGCTCTGTTGGAAAAAGCAGAAGACTGTTTGGTAAAACTAAAATTAAAAGTATGTAGTTGAAGTAAAAACAGTTTGATAAGTACTTAGTAAATAATATTTTGAAATATGTCAATTAGTGATTTAAGACATAACAGAACATAAATTTTTTAATGGAATTTCTAACATTAATTTTTTTCAATTTTTAAGGGTTTTTTTTTATCAATTTTTGGAAATAGAGGAACTTACTAGTGATTAATATACAAATATAGGGACTAAATTTTTTTCCAAGTCTTTTATACGGAGTTTTGATTGTAATATGTATTAAGACTAGTGGATATTTTTGTCCAAATTTTAAAATTAATTGTTATTTGAAAATGCTGAGAAATCAACTTTTTCCAAAAGCATGGTGGTGCCTCCTTTTCGTAAAAGCAGCTTTTAACCAAAAAGTACTGTCAGAAAAAGCTGTTTCTGATCTTTGCCAAACACTTTAATACTTGCTTTTGGGCTAAAAGCTGATGTAGCTTTTTCAACAGCAATACCAAACACAGCCTAAACCTCTTAAAGAAAAGTACTACTGTTCATAAAATAATAAAAAATAATTTTACTACTAAAAAATTTTCCTAATAAAAGTTTCAGCCAAATAAGAAATGCTACAGCTATGATATAATAAAAATAAAAAGATAAATGTTGCAGCTAAAATTTAAGTTAGTTCAAATTTTGGAATCGAAGACGAAAAATGAAGTTAATTATTTTAGAGGTTATAAAAGTTTTTCTATTTTTCATTAACAGTCATAAAATTTTAATTTGTTCCAATAAAATCATAAAACTTTGATTTTATCTCGATAAAATCACATTGACCGTTTTCCGGCCAAACTTTTGTGACCTCCAAAACAATTAACTCCGAAAAATGAGATAGAATTCAATGAAAAGACTATTTATCTATTTTTTTTCTTTTTGTTTAATTTGGAGTTGAGTTTAGAAACATTTGAAAACTGTATGGTTAATTTTTTTTTAATAACTAAGACTGTAATGTTGTTAAAAAAAGAAGAAAAATAACTGTAACCTTATTATTAATGTCAGTTTAAAAGATATTGTTAGGCCTTAACTATCAGTTCAAGTTTTTGGTTCAATCAATTAAACTAAATGGTATCAGAGCCTGTAATTTTAGGTTTTAATAGCAGCACACATTTGTGATTGAATTTAACACATGATAAAGTGAGTTTGTGTTGTACAAACTTCATGCCTAAATGGGCATTTGCGTGCGGAGATGTGTTAGATTAAAAGATGTTATTGTGCTTTAACTATCAGCTCGAGCTTTTGATTCAATTGATAATAATAATAATACTCCCTCCATTCTGAAATAAAAGTCGTTTTAGACAATGAATTTTTTTTTTGAATTAAACGTCGTTTTGACTATTTTTTCCTCTTTTTTCTCCATTTTAACCTTGTCTGAATTAAATGAAGTCTTGCTTATTTTCTCATAATTTTTCTTTTAACAAATTGAGAATTTTGAAATATGGTAAATATATTTTTAGAATTAGTAATAATGGAAAGAATAATATGTATATCAAATATGAAATGAATAATTAATAAGGGTACAATGGTACTTTTAAGTCTTTCTTATTTCTGAATTTTTGTCTAAAACGACTTTTATTTCACAATAATAATAATAATATCGGAAAAATAGAATGAAAAACTAATATTTCACAGAAAAGGAAAACAACAAAGCCTAGCTTGTGTTGGTGTGCAAAAGCCATTATTTAATATGGGAAAAAGTTTTATCAAAGTTTAAAATTTCCTTAAGGATAACAAGCTACATGTACAACTACTTCTCATCTCTTCCCTTCTTAACTTCCAATGTGAGATTTAGCAAAGTTACCAAAGTGAGCCATATTTCTACCAGGATGAGTGATTACTATATGTAAAAAATGAAATTTCTAAACCAAATATAAACAAAGAGGAAATTTCATTCTCATTCTCATTCAGGACCGGCTCCAGAAATTAGGAGACCGGCTCCAGAACATAGGAAGCTCTATGCATTAGACAAAAAAAAAAATTATTTCAAATAATTTGCACAAAAATAATAATTATCGAGTAAATATTATTAGGATAAATACAATGTGTATTTCATAAATTAAAATTATATAAAAAAATAATATAAAAATAGCGTGATTTGAAGAACATAAAAACTTGAATTTTCAAATTAATTGAACAAATTAATTTTTGACGTGAAAATTAACCCACAATTTAATTGAAAAATGAACAATGAGTGACATTTGTTTGGATATATGCTTTTAAATCGTGAAACTATTTTTGAGATACATATAAACCATATATTTACATTACCTTTATTGTTGATAGATAAGCTGTGAAATTCAAATGAAATAATAATTGTATATAAACTTTAAGTTTTAACAATTGAATTCATATTGAAATTGAAAATGCTTGGATTGAAACCTTTTAAATTAGGAGAAATTATATTATGACCGTGTTATTATTGACATTATAAATAGAAACATAAGAAGTGTATATTTTCTTTATTTCGCATAAATAATTTCTTATAAAATAATATGTTTTCTATTTTTCATTATTCGAATTTATTGCATTTGATATATCTTAAACGATCGGTAAAATTAGAGGCTCCAAAAAAGTGGAGGCCCTAGACGACCGCCTATGTCAACTCCCCCTAAAACCGGCCCTGTTCTCATTCATTACCTTCAATCATCCTAACCAAAGAATATTATAGGTGGTAAAATTGTGCATGGTTAATAAGTTCCAATATGGGCTTTTCCACTGCCCCTAATTCCTTCAATTACAAATTCCGTAGCATGTTCCTTCGTTAAAGGCTGCTAATAACATCCCACGTTAGTCAATATGACAACAGAGTATTACTTGACTTGATTTCCTTATAAGTATAAATTCTCAAGTTTTTTTCTTTAAAAAATTACATATTCAACTTATTTTCCAATAATGTAACCAAAAAAAAACTTATTTTCCAATAAAGAATACAAATTGGACTATAACAAGTTAGACCACCCTGCGCCTCCACCTCAAGGACACAAGAAAAATAGCAGTCAAATTAAGTTTTTCAAGACTTTAATTCAGGCTCAACTATCACTCTCCCCAACTATCCAAAATATTTTTTTATATATTTCTGATCTATTATTTCGTGTCTAATAATATTGATCTTTTTCATTTAATTCTGTTATTTGCTTTTTCAAATAAAAATTCGGATGAAGAAAAGTTATTTAAATTCTTTTATCATTTCCGATTGATCCAAATTGAACAAGAGTTTTTGTAATGATTAAAAAAATCAATTGTAAGTTTGGATTGACTCGAACCAAAATATTTGGATTAGTTAAGTTTGGTTCGGATCAAATTCAAATTTTATATTTCATAAATCAAAATAATGGTATATTATAAGAAAGGACTTGTATTAAAGAACAAATCTATAGAAGAGTAAATTTATAAGCTAATTAGGAATTTATACGTACTTTATACTTTGGAGGAAAAATACGAATGGACTAAAATATGAAAAAATTAACATAAACTAAGCTAGCTTTTATGTCTTGTTATTTTTGATTGAATTGAATTGAATTGAACTGAACTGAACTGAATTGAATTGAACTGAACTGAACTGAACTGAATTGAATTGAATTGAATTGAATTGAACTGAACTGAATTGAATTGAATTGAATTGAACGGATTGCTATTGAATTGAATTGAACTGATTGCTATTGAATTAAATTGAACTGAATTGAATTGAATTGAACTGAAATAAATTGAATTGAACTGAATTTACTAAAACGAATTTATTGGACTGAGTTAAAAATTTATAATTTAATAAAACCAACTCCCAACTCCCAACCACCATCTTTAATATATATGATTTTGAATTATATATAAAATTACATCCGCTAAGTAATTATGAATTTAAGACTTCACAATTTCTTTCGGAGTGTATCAAGTGGCAATCATTGTTTCTACATTTACGCTTCATAATTTTATAAGATTGTGCACACTTTTGGATACCAATTACACAATATGGTCCAAATGTCAATGGAAGAGTAGATACGGATATATTTAGTACAAACCTAAAAAATGTCATGTTAGTAGTACGAAATGATATACCGCAACAAATTTGGCAATCACGACAGCTAGCGGATGATGAAGCTGTTGAAGAGGATGGTTAAAAAAAATTATAATGTATTTAAGCCACTTAAATTGTAAAATATTTTAATGTATTTCATATAATGATAAATTTACTAAATTGAACTGAATTTATTGAATGTTACTAAATCGAATATATTTACGAAATTTACTGAACTGAATTGAATTATTGAAAACTGTTGAGTTGAATTGAATTGAACTGAACTGAATTGAACGATATTGAATTGAACTGAATTGAATTGAACGGTGCCCACGTCGTGCGGGTGCGCCCCCAACCCGATGGGATTGGATTTGCACCCCCCCGCCCCTGCGCGTATTCCAAGGAGCATAACTTGTTTATTAATTTGAAAGCCTTACAAGTTTTCAACTATATAAACCCAAGCAAAATGCTCTTGGAAAGTGATGTGGGATGAGAGTCTTTTTCCTACTCTTAAACATACTCCAAGTACTCAACTTTGAGCTTGAATATTTCTTTCATCACAAGTTCATTTTAAGCGCATAATATACAATTGGAAAGTTTACGTGTCATAGAATATGTTTATGTGAAAACATCATTATAATGACCACTTCATCCCTTGTATACATTGCCTTAAAAGTGACACAAAATAATGTACATAATACATTATTTCCAACAATCAATTACGCTTATTGTCTTCCAAATTTTAGAAATGAGCCACAAAACTTCATTTCGTACACAAAATTCATCCAAGTTTGAATAACATTTCATCTATAGTCATTTTGATCGGAATCCGGCAAATAAACTCACCGGAAAATGCATATGGTAGACAAATTGTATATTTTTTTCGCATGGTATAGCCAAATCACATAATATTTTCACCATAAAAAAAGTTTCAAAAATATTCTCTAGAACTAGTTTTCTAGTCCAAATATTCATCCATTTATCAAGATATTTATCGACTTTTCACTTTCATAGTTTATTAACATATTAAAAAAAACACTTCACGTGAAAATATTACATGATGTGGATGTCACTTAACATTTTCGGTGAGTTTATTTGCCGGATTAACAATTTCGGTGAGTTTATTTGCCAGATTCTGTTCAAAATGACTATGGATGAAATGTTATTCAAAATTGGATGAGTTGGCGTTAAGAAATAAAGTTTTGTGGTATTGTTGTTCTATTTTAACTACGAAAATGAGGGAATTCATTGTAATGGTAAAGGGTGGGTTTGGTAGTGTTTGCGTCAGCGTCGATGAAGATGCACCGACGAGATCTAAGTGTTATTCCATGTTTTCTGGTGAAATCAAAGCTTGGGGAATATGTCTTTGTTGAAGCTTAAGTCCATGCTCACTACACCACTTGATAACTTGTTCTTCAAATCTTGAGCTATGCTCGTCGGAGAATCCTAAAAATGTTAGGTGTTGGATTGGGTGATTCACCTCTGATGATACAGTTAGAATGGTATCATAAAAGAATGGCTGAATACACAAATAACCCCCTAAACTTGGCTCAATGTTGCTACTGACCCCCTCAACTTTCGATTGTGACAAATACCCCCTCCAACTTGTTAATGCTAACAAATAACCTCCTGAACTTGGCTCATTGTTGCTACTGACCCCCTTAACTTTCAATTGTAACAGATACACCCTCCAACTTTTTTAATGCTAACAAATAACCCTGAATTACTGAAATGATAGCAAATATATGACTCAAACTCTCATAGTTGCGTAAATGGTTTTAAAAAGAAGAAAAATCAATTACAAAAAAATTAAAAATATAAAAAATAACCTAAATAAAATACAAAAATTCAATTTTTTCCTTCTCCAACTTTTTAAATCCTAGCAAATAATTGAAATTGAAAAAATGAAATTGAAATTCTGTAAACGCTTAAATTTCAAATAATTGAAAAGTACTACTTTTTTAATTACTTCAAGAATCAAATTCCCCATTTAAGAATCAAATTCTAAATTCAAAAAATGAAATTAAAATTTTGTAAACGCTTAAATTTTAAATACAATAAAAACTCCATAGTAAGCCGTTATCTAGAAAAATTTGAATTTTTGCATTTTATTTAGGTTTTTAATTTTTTTTAAAAATTGATTTTTCTTCTTTTTAAAGACATTTACGCAACTTTAAGAGTTTGAGTCATACATTTGCTATCATTTCAGTAATTCGAGGTTATTTGTTAGCATTAAAAAACTTGAAGGAGGTATTTGTTACAATTGAAAGTTGAGGGGGTCAGTAGCAACAATGAGCCAAGTTCAGGGGGTTATTTGTTAACATTAACAAGTTGGAGGAGGTATTTTCTACATTTGAAAGTTGAGGGGGTCAGTAGCAACATTGAGCCAAGTTCAGGGAGTTATTTGTGTATTCAGCCTAAAAGAATTAAAGTAGAGAGAGTGAGGTAAGAGAGAGAGAGAGAGAGAGAGAGAGAGAGAGAGAGAGAGAGAGAGAGAGAGAATAATTTAAGGATCATTGATTGTACCTTTTTCCATTTCCATCTTGGGTTTATATAGTAATCCCATAATTAATCTAATGGAATGTAGATTTCTCATTATGCCATTAACTTGGTGAATAACCATTTTAGAGGATCTTTCGCACGTATGTACAAAGATTCCACGTCACCCCTTTTGTCCTTTTAGGATACGGGCATTATGGGCGCATCATGACATCTGTGGGGCGTATGCCTCTAGTTTGTATGGTGTATTTTCTCCCAAAGTGGTACCCAAACTATCCATGACCTCTCAATTCAGTTTCTATTACCTTCTACAATCGGTCAACACACGGTCAACGCTCAGTCAATGTCGATCAACGCAAGTTTGACCATTATTTTGTTGACCCAATTGACCCTCTAATAAAAATGGACCAAATTAACGCTCTCCCATTCTTCCTTCTCTCTACCCTTCTCTCTTTTCCACCATGAAAAATCTCTCCTCATTCTTCTTCTTTCCTCCTTATTTTTCTCTTTATTTTTCTTTCTTTTTTGATCTCTCGTCCTTCACCTTCTTTTTTTCTTTCTTCTTCTCCTCATTTTTCTTTCTTCTTATCTCATCCTCCTTCTTTTTCTCCTCTTCTTTCCATTAGCATAGTTTCTAGAACCAGCCGAAATCTGGAAAAATTCCAAATTTTAGTAGGTTCCAAATTTGCCGAGAATCTAGATTTCCAGATTCCGGCTGGTTCCAGAACCGAAATCTAAATTTTTCCAGATTCTGGCCAGTTTCAGAAACCGGCTGAAATGTGGAAAATTCTAGATTTCGCCGAAATTTGGAAAATGCGAAATCTGGAACAATGGTTAAAGAAGTGGGAAGAAGAAGAAGAAGAAGAAAGAGGAGGAGAGAAGAAGAAAGAAAAAGAAAGAGGAGGAGAGAAGAAGAAAATAAAGAAAAAGAAGAAGGAGGAGGAGGAGGAGGAGGAGGAGGAGGAGGAAGAAGAAGAAGAAGAAGAAGAAGAAGAAGAAGAAGAAGAAGAAGAAGAAGAAGGTGGAGGAGAAAGAAAGACACAAAGGAGGAGAGGTGAGAGAAAAATGAGAGAGTGAAGGTGGAGGGAAGAGGAAGAAGACGAGGAGCAAATTGGTCATTTTGTATAGCATAGTTAGTGGGGTCTCCAAAAATTTGATCAAACTGGCATTGACTTAGCGTTGATCGCCTGTTAATGGGTTTGTAAGAGGTAATTTGGACTTGAATGAGAGGTCATGGATAGTTTGGATACTACTTTGAGACAAAAATTTGTTTGGGTACCACTTTGAAAAAGTGGGTATAGTTTGGATACCGTTGGTGTAATTTACCCGTGTATTTTAGGTATTTAGGAGCATATCTTGTCGATATCTTTAGGTTCATTTCCCTTTCTTAAGAGTGTATTGGGAGCTGACTTTATTCCACCAAATGGGTTGACGGGTCGTGACAGGCCTTCATAATGGTTCCATGGTCCACTTAACGAATTATCTTTAGAACTGTCATAGGCCCATTATGACCCCCAGAGTGAATCTAGGTGTTATCAAGATTTACATTAAAAAAAACGATGACAAGAATATCATGTGTTTTTTCAGTCTCATGTGTAAAAGTCTTGGTTACTTCGTTTTTACGTGGGCATCATGGATCTTAAAATGAGCGTCTCGTCAATACCAGTCCAACGGTATAAAAAAAATTGAAATCGGAGTTCGGGATAGCCGGGAAAACGTTTTTGAATAAAAAGTAAACAAATGATGACTCATCAGCCTACTTTTCTCTCTCCTGACTACAGTCACGCATGAGAAGAAGAAATGGGTTAAATTTCCTTTTTGTCCCTCTTCTTTAATGGAACTATGTAGTTTTGATATGTTCTCATCTTTAGGAGTGTTCTCAATTTAAGAAGGTGTTGTATAGAAATTAAAAAAGACTAAGTCAACAAGTAATGGGATTTCATTCCTATTTTCAGGATGAAGACAAAGTTCACACTATATATATATATATATATATATATATATATATATATATATATATATATATATATATATATATATATCCATATAGGGTTCGAGCAAGACTACAATTCCTAGAGAGAATTCTAAAATTCTAGAGGGAGAAAGTCTAAAATCCTAATCTTTTGTTGCTCGTGTGGACTAATACGTTAGAGGCATTTTGCTTTCAGCACTGCCAAGATTCAATTTGTTGGAACTGGCTACAACGCACTACACTATTTTCCTCAATACATGACATTAGATACACACTACAAGAAAAATTAGGATTACAGACGGAAATTGTTGACGAAAAGATTTCCGTCAAAACTGTGTAACGGAATTTACGTCTATGCTTGTACCGTTAGCGGAATATTTAAAACGGAAATAAAAATTGGTCAAATATTTAGGGCGGGAACGTTCCCGCAATCAGATTGATGGAAGTTACTGACGGATATCACCTTGTCTGAGTACCGTCATAAAAATCTTTGACGCTTGTTTTACCCATGTTTTTCATCCCTTCAGCGTTCCGTCAAAATGTTAACTTACAGACAGAATTTAGGCATTTTCAAACGAGTTTTTTCGTCAATAAACATAACTTTTTTCGTCAATAAACATGACGGACACATTTTTGCTCGTCGTCTGTATTTTTTTTTGTGACAGTCTTTTAAAAATCGTCATCTAAATGCAGATCATGAAATTTGATATACATTTTACATGAAACTGCTTTAATAATGACTGTCGTGTGAATAAAATGTGCAAAATACACTTTTTCATCAGATGACGGTTATTACAATGACCGTCATATGTGAAATGAAAAAAAATGAAAATTTCAAATTAAACGCGGCAGACTAAAATGTTTTTCCGAATCACAAACGTGTGATTAAATTATTTTGATCAACGGTTGAGATGAAAACCCTATATTTTCTCTTATCCCTAACAAAACACCATCCTTTCTTTGTCATCTTGAGAGAGTCTAATTACACAAAACAAATAAAAATTGTTGTGTTACTAATATCATAGTGACATAAGCGCCATCCCAACTTAGGGTAGTTCGATTGACATAAACACTTAAAATTGTTGCCATGTGAAATGTACTCAAATGATGGATTCTTTTATAATAAAGGTCAAAAGAAACAAAGTACACGTTTCCCTATTTGTTGACCGTCATTAGAAATTCATTTACATGACAGTTTTCAACCGTTGTTTGAACGCTCAATAGATAGCGTTGAGTTCCGTGACGGACAAATTTTAATCGGATGACGGTTTTTGCCCGTATTGTGAAGGGGTTTCGGCGTAGTGAAGTTTGGTAGTTCTTCTAGAGGTAATATACAACTCAAATAGTTTGATTATTGTTTAACAAACTAACGAGTCTTCGTTTATGAAATAGAAAATTTTAATTATGCGCTACAAATGTTGTAACTTCGTAATCTTTCAATAAATCATATCTATATATCTCAATAAACCTCTAGCAAATAAAAGAATTTAATAATACGTATAATAGGAGACTAAAAATAAAAACAAATACTCAAATATAAGGTTGACTTAACATTAGTATACAATATATGGCCTACAAAGTCTCACTATACCCAAGTTTGTTGGATCAAAACAATCATATAAATTAGGGTTAATTGCAAATAAGTGTTATGTGATTTCCAAAACGAATGTGGTTTGGTTTTAATCAAATAAAAGACAATAGTTTGTGTTATTTGTAGAATTAAGGAAATAATCAATTTTATTGACGTAAACGAGATATTTTTTGTCCAAAAATATATTGTGGCCGTTGAGCTTAACTTTTAAATAAGTGGCCAAAGGTTTGAAATGGGCAAAAAATCACCATCATTTACGTCAACAAAATAGATCACTTTCCTTAATTCTGCAAATAATGCATTTTGCTCAAATGCAAATTACAATTTTTTATTTGCAAAATTGTAAAACACTTATTTGAAATTAACCAATAGATTAAGAATGAGACTTTTTGTTAACATACTATATTTTCAAGAAAGCTTGGAAACAACATATTTATAATGGTTATATCAATATATATTTTTCTCTATTTCAGTAGTTGATATATAAAATTAGGGTAAATTTTATAAAAAAATTTTGTGGTTATAAAAATTGACAAAAAAGTAACTGTGGTTAAGTTTGTTACAAAAAGGTGATTATGGTTTCTAATCTTTGACAAAAATATGCAAAGTTACCTAAAACCATTAAATTGATAATATGGTAAGGGGAAAATCTGCTCAGTAAATGAAGAGTCATGTCATGTTGTTTCTTTTAATGAACAAAGCCCCAAATTATGTTGGGTTTAGGTAAAAAAAAATCATCTCTTTTCCACATTGTTTCATTCTAAAATTATACCAAATTAAAGAGTTCAGTTAAAATGTGGAGGTCTCGAATGAAAGCAACGTTCTTAATTGCTCTCGATGTTCATGTTTGTGATTCGAAGATCATAAGATATGTTATTATTTGCACAATGTTTCTGAATTTTATGTTGTTTTGAAATTAATGGACAAATTGGCCCCTGGTCATGTCATCAGCTTAACGGTATTAGGTAACTTTACATGTTTTTAACAAATATAAAAACTACAGTCACTTTTTTGTCACAAATTTAACCATAATCCTTTTTTTTATCAATTTTCGTAACTACGTGAATTTTATATAGAATTTAAAATAAAATTATTATTCAAAATTCTACGTTGAAATTTGTTGTTTAAAAACGGGGATGCAAACGACCAACCACTTCATGTTTTTTAATTAAAGTAAAATGAAATAAAAAATTCAAGGATGAACATTGAGGGTGAGATTATATACGTGCATAATATAAAAAGTTATAGAAATGAAAAGATTAATTTCAAATTACTGTAACAATGGTTTAGTATTTTCATAAATAAAGGAGTGTGGTTTACCTTTAAACAAATAAATAATTGTTTGCATTGTTTGCAGAATTAAAGAAATGATCAATATTATAAACGTGAACAAAGACCGTTTTCGTAAAAATCAACAAAACTACAGAGCATTTATTTGAAATTAACCCCAATATAAATCAGTTTTGATTTCTAGTTTACTGCACTTGGAATTCATATATATAATTTTGTTAAGATTCTAGTTATTTGGTGCAATTATATTCCATATTACCATATATCACTTAACAGGCAGATTCCTTCAGCATTTTGGGACAAAAGACATTCAACAAATTAATTAATGTATTGACTTTATCTGTATAGTTATAATATTGATGATTTCCAATTCAATGTCTTAACTGATTGTTTCTTATAAATTAATTGATATAAGGGTTGGTCTACTTGTTAACATGACCGTATTTCTGCGTTCAAATCTCCAATTTTTTAAAATTTAATCTTATAAATATCACCCTGCTATAAAAAAAAAAATCTTATAAATATCATCCATAAAATTTCAATGTACATAGTAAATGATGAGGTGGGAGCAATGTGATCAGAAAAGTTATGAATTCAAATCATATCATGAATGAAATTTACTTTTTATTCATGTAAATGTAACTAGGCAATTTAAAAAAGAAAAAATAAGAAAAGTGACAGAATAAAAATTAAAGTTAATTTTTTTTAGAAAATAAAACTTTATCATTGATAATTAATTAGACATGTTTATGGGTCGGCCTGGCCGGATTCTAACTAGGCCTACCGAACTTTTCTAATTAATCTCTTACCCAAGCTCGTTTTAGCCTGCTAGTAAATTAAGCGGATTCGAGCTTGGACTCGGGCTTCAAAATAAATTCTGAGCCCATTCATAGAAGCCCACTTTCATTAAAATAATAATTATATAATAATTATTTTTATAATATGTATATTAATTTATTAAAAATCATTTTTAACAAAATTAAAATAAAGAGAGCCATTCAAATGAAATTATGGTAGATAGTTTAAAGGGAAATTCTATGGTCACTTTGTTTTTGACAAATTAACTATTACTTTGTTTTGTCCACCATTAGATCATGGGGTGAAAAGTGATCTAATGGTGAATAAAGCAAAGTACAAACAAAGTAACTCAAAAACAAAGTAACCATAACCTACACCTAGTTTAAGAAGTAGTTGCGTAGTAGTATATTTTATATTTTATTTATAATATTTTTCAAATTTAATTTAAATATATATGTAATATATATTACTTTGGCTGACAGGATCACACTAATTCTTTACAATCCAAGCCCCCCCTATCAATTTGTAGAAGTTATACAGACTCAGTTTGGACTTGACCTCTGAACATTTTAAATGTCCAGCCCATCCATATTGATGCAGTACTGAATGAGATGGAAAGGTACCCAAGCCAATAGTCAGGTCTATTAATAATTGGTTTTTTCAAAATTTAAGTGATAATTTTTTTTATATTTTTCTTTTAGAGGGAATATTTTTGTTATATTTATTTACAATTAATTATCATAAAACAAGTTTTAATTATCAATAAATAATTACTATTAAGTGGGTTTTGCCATTTTCATATCAGCTAGGTTCTGCCTATTCATTCAAAATTGAGAATCTAATTTGGATCAATTGGATTGGTTAGGCCTGCCTAAACTATTCAAATCCAATTTGTTATGGACTAGTAGTAATTCGCACTTATAACCTGATTAATCCATGACCACCCTAGTAACACCTAACTAGTAATTCTAATACACAGCCCTTACCCGTTTAAGTAATCTGGTCACATGTATCTATCCCAATTATCCAAACGACTATATGTTTGAAATTCTATATACTTGCCCTTTTAGTTAACAAATACCAATGTATACCCATTATCCGTTTATAATTATTATATTATGTAGGAATAAAAATAAGTTTCAATGACTTATATGTTTGGATGTAAGCTATGGTTACTTTATTTTTCCTTTACTTTGTTTGTATTTTGTCCTATTTACCATTAGATTAGGTTTTAACCCATGATCTAACGATGGACAAAACAAAGTAATGGTTACTTTGTGAAAAAACAAATTGTTTGATACAAATAAAAATTAACCATTATATTTTTGTACCACAAATATTAATTACTAAAAAATGAATTAGGTCGGTGTTGAAATCTTAGGCTTAACCCCACTTGAGACCTTAAAGTTGGCAATTATTTTCACTTAGACACATAAACTTTGAGGTTTTTCACATAAACACTTAAACTCTATAGAAACACACCACTTACACACATTTTGCCTACGTGGCACCATGTTGGTAACACCAACATAATGAGGAGAGTGAAGATTAAAATCGTAAAAAAAAATTATGGTGAATTACAAAAACACACCTAATTAATTTAATTATTCTCCTTCCTTTTCTCCTTCTTCCCTCTTCTTCTTTCTCTTTTTTTTTCGTATTCTAATCTGGAATTCCAGAAAATCTGAAATTTCTAGATGTTAAAACCTGGAATCTACATATCATAAATTCTGGAAAATTCCAGATTTGAAATCTGGAATTTCTAAATTTTATGATCTGGAAATTCAAATCTGGAAGAACTCAGGAATTTTCCGGATTTGAAATATGGATAAAATCTAAAATTCTAAATTTTGTATTAGAAAATAAAGAGAGAAGAAGAAGAAGAAGAAGAGTGGGGGTCCAAAAATGTACTTTTTTAAGCGAGTGTATTACACTCTCTCTTGTGAAATTGAGATTTGGTGCAAAATGGGCCAAATGTATGTGAAAAGCCAAATTGAGTGGGCTAAGTGAAAAATCTCAAAGTTCATGTGTCCAAATGAAAAAATGTGTCAACTTAAAGGGTCTGAAGTGATGTTAAGCCTAAATCTTAATAGTAAGATCATGTTCTTTTTTTTTTTTAAGAATAAGGTCATGTTCTTTATGCCTTATTAATAGTTCAGTTCAATTCAATTCAATTTAGTTTACTTTAATTCAGTTCAGTTCAGTTCAATTCAATTTAGTGTAGTAATTTTCCTTCAATAAATGCACTTCAGTTCAATTAAGTTTGGTTCAGTTGAGTCTTTAAAAATAGAGCCTAATGTTATACCAAAATCTGTTTTTCGTTGTTGTAAATGAAACGTTACACATTACAAGTCACGCGCCAAATATATGACGAGTATGATAAAGGGTATCCTAGGGGGTGTTAATTTCATACCCATCTTGTACCCATTTAAAATCGGGTTCAATAATCCCATTAGGGTCAGATAGTATAGTATTCGTTGTCATCCCTATTTGACATAGTCAAATTTTATGACAGCTATTACTAAATTGTATTGACTTTTAAACATTCCGTTACAACAACTAATTGTAGCAAAATTACTTTAGTTACCTTTCAAATTTATTATCGCAAAATTAATTGATAATTTGCGATGTTTATTTTTAAATATCACTCAATTATAATCTAGGCAAAATGCACCATTTAATCACTAACCTTTTCAAAAGTTGTGCATTTTACCCTGACCTTTTATTTGGTCATTCACTTTTGTAATTTGATGAAATGTCGCCCTTATTACAATAATTGACATTTCTATGTTCGATTTATTTAGCAATTTTTTAGTTTTAGTATAAATTTCTTATTTGAAATAGTACGTTTAACATTTTTATCTCCTTTTAATCTCAATTTAAGAAGGGGGAGATTTCACTAAATTGGTAGATTAATGGCTACATATAACCAAATTACAGAGATGAGTGACAAAATGCTACAAAATAAAATGGCAGTGGCCGAATGCACAATTTTTAAAAAGTTAAGTGGACAATAGCGCATTTTGCTTAGAATTTATGACAACTTTAAATATATTAGGGTGTCACTATTTACAGCCCACATTTTCCAAACTACAACCCATTTTGACGAATTTGCCCTTTTCATTATGGACAAGTCAGAAAAGATAAAATTGGAAATTTACAGCCCACTTTTTAACTCGAACATTAAAAATTCGAAATTTGAGATCTCGAATGATACAATGAATCCGGAATGGATCAGTAATGATCAATCATTAGAAGACGAGGTACTCGAACACTAAAAACACATTAAAATTATTTTTTGAATTAAATTTTGTCGAAAAACGGTCATCCATAGGAGAAACGGCCTCCTATGTCGTTCCTCCTGATGGGGGGAGCGACCATTATGACGGAACGGCTTAGGAGGCCGTTTCTCCATAAAAATAGCCTCCAAGACCGACACGTGTCCACTTTTTGGATTTTTTTGATCAAATTAGCTATCTTCGAGTTTGTTTTCGTACTTTATTTGTGTTTTTGTCCATAATCGAGAGCAAAAATAGTGATTTTGAAGTTAGAAAGTTCAAGTTTTTTGAGCGGTTTTTAGAATTTCAAAATCCAGAAGAAAGTTATGACAAAGGTATTTTAGGAAAAAGTGGGTTGTAGTTCGAAAAAAAGTAGGTTGTAAATATCAATCCACATATATATTATCACATATTTTAAATATTTTTGTTACAACAATTAATTATAACAAAAGTATGTTCGTTATAATTGAAATTTATATTCACAAAATTTTAGAAAAAAAATTGTGATAATTTGTTTAATATGTTACGAATATAATATTTGCGACAATTATAAACGTATTGTAACATACTTTATATAAACGTCGTGAACAAGTTTCAAACCACAACTCCTCCTCCGATCAACACTTTCCGGCGGAGCAGGCGGCGTGGATTAAGATCCAGCGACGTTTCAGCAAGGCGCTGGTAGTTCATCTGCACCACCGTATGGCGGCGCTGAATCTGCCTTAGCACCACCGCTTTTTTTATTAAAAAATTGAAATTCTTTTCTAACAATGGCAAACCTGTCTTTTCCCGCCGGCTGATTTATTAAAAACCGGTTGGATTTATTGATACCCATTATTTTTTGTGACGATTAAAAAGTTAATATCACAAATAATAGAGCTTTTGTTATAACAATTTATGTGACACTTAAATAGTTGTCATATATACAAGGATTTCTTATAGTGAGGGTTGGAAACTTTAACTATGATGAGGAAATTGAAGTTTTCTTGAAAATTAATTAAGGTTTCGTGGTTTATAATTTAGTGAAACTACAAATACAACTCTATGGTTCACTGATTTACAAATAGAGGTCTTAGTCTAGGCTCTTTGTGTGATTGAAAAGTCCATAAATTCAAACCACATCGAATGCGAGATGAGGATATTTCTTGGTCTAGTTACAATTCCAGCAAATAAAAACAATTTCATATTCTCCTCCATTTTACCGTAGGAGTGAAACTTGTAAAAACAAATGACACCGAAAGGCTAAAATATTCCAGCAATTTAAAATTTTCTTTTTCAGTATCATTCTTTGAAAATTTTGGATATATATATGTATATGGAAATGATGGGTGGTAGTGCTTGAATATCATCTAGAGTTTGAACCAAAAGAAAAGAAAATATTTGATAGAAAAAATATATATCTAAGGTTCCAGTCTTACGTCGAAAGTCAATATTTGGTGGCTAATTTTTAAAATTTCCTTCATGTTTTTTTCTTTTCGAAAGCATCATGTTATTTTTATAATTTCCATCATGTTTTTTTCTTTTCGAAAGCCTCATGTTCTTTCTGTTATATATATTTACTGAATTAATTAATTAATTAAAATGCAGATGAGTACCTTTTCATAAAAGTTATATTTAATTGAAAGTTACAATTCAAAGTAAATATGACTGCAGTCATATTTTCTCGGTGAGTGCTCTGCAAATTTAATTTGAAAAGTCACCATTGGACTCGAATTTGAACTCAAATTCAAATCCGAAGCAACATCGTTGACAATAATTCCGACGAAGGGGTTTAGGATTAGGGTTAGAGTCCGAGTTTAAGATTAGAGTTGGGGTTGGGGTTTGGGTTCAAGTTTAAAATTAGGATTAGGCTCAAGATTAGGATTATTATACATAACTGGATTGAATTATCATTAATCCAATAGTGACTCTCCAAATTAAATTTGGCACCAAGAAAATGGGACTGGAAATGAAAGATTGTAGCATAGGCGAATAGCATAGAAGATTTTAGAGTCAATTCCTTGCTCCTATTTTTCTTTTCCTTTTCTAATTTTATTTATTTATTTCAACGCATTGTTCATTTCAGTTTAGTATAATATATTAAAATTGATTAGACATTTAACGAATAATTTAGATTAGGTCAACTTTTTATAATAAGAACAAAAAAGACATTGGTGTGCATAAACATGTATATTCGGTTCAATAACATTCATTGTATATTCGGTTCAATAACATTCATGTTAGTTTTACCACAATTACAATATATAGTAGTTTGAATTTGCATCTTCAATATTATAATTAGTACTTAATATTATTTCTACACAACAACAAATAATTCACTTCACCATGGATAGATTTAAAAATCTATTTTCTACAAAAACGACTTCATAAATTTTAGGGTAAAGTACAAGCAAAACTCTTATAGTTTCAAGTTTTTACAAAGAGAAATCTTAGTAGTTTGTTTTTCTAAAAAAATACATGTGGTTACAAATATTAACAAAAAAAGGTTTGAGGTTTCACAAATTCAAAAAATAATTGTTAAAGACCTAAAAATTGAGACTTTAAAGACATAAGTATCATTTAAGCAACTTTAATTCTTCAACTTCTTAATTTCGAGATAATTATTAGGCGATGTTTAATTAAGAGAGAAAGTAAACGTTAGAGAAAGAAAAAAACTAGAAGGATGCTTTTGAAAAATAAAAAATGTAGCTATATAACAAATGTGATAATAAACAACTTTAATGTTTTGAATTTTTCATTTTGAGATCATTAAATTGTCATTTTGGACGTTTTAAATTGACAAGTCACCATTTTGTTAAAATTTGTAACCACAAGTATTATTTTTTCAGAAAAACAAACCACCGAGATTTTTTATTTTTATTTGTAAAAGCTTGAAACCACAAAGGATTTTTTTTTTACTTTACCCTAAATTTTAGTGAGTGGGTGATATTAAATTATAAGAAAATTATATTTTTCATTTTTAAAAAATTTTGTGCAATTGCACTTACATTAAATATCATCCTTGGTGTTTTCTATTTTTTATCAAAGGAGTTAACACGCAAAACACTCGTAAGGAAACATAAAAAGTCATGAAAAATATAGTAAGTAAATTAAAGAAGATCCGACCTATTGCATGATCTCTCAGTTCATTCATCCAAGTTTAGATTTTTCTTCCAGCTTTTAGCTGGTAGATAAGTCTCTTTTAAATTATTGTTATATATTATTTCAATTTTGTTTATGTTTTTTTAATTAAAGTGTTTTATTTTGTCTCCCTTTATGAGTATTGTTTTATCATCTTTTAAGGTGTGATTATGTTTTCCCCTATGAAAAGGTGAACAAACCTAAATTTAAGCAAATTTTAGATTGCGCGAGTATCCCATCGTTGTGCCAAAAAGCAGTTTTAAATTGCAACTCATCCAATTAAAACAAACAGAAGGCATGTGCCTTTTTCGGAATAATTAGATTATATGATAAATCTTGAGAAAAGTACAGATAAAATCCTTGTGGTTTCATGAATTTGGAAATAAAGGAATGTAGTTTCATTTTTTGTAAAAGTATGCATGTGGTTTCCAAAATTGACAATTAAAGAAATTTTATTTAAAGTGTTTGTATTTGATGACATGTCATATTGACTTTGATGATGTGTCATGTTGACTTGTTGACTTTGATGGTGTGGCACAATAAAATATTAATTTTTGATGACATGTCATATTGACTTGTTGATGTGAAGAGTTGACTTGATGATGTGCCAAATGTTGTTAGTCAATTTCCCTTATTTGTCAAATATGTAAACCACATGCCTCATTTTACAAAAATTGAACCTACATCTCTCTATTTGTAAAACATTGAAACCATAATGGTTTTATTTGTACTAATCCCATGAATCATTGTGCTTGAAATTAGAAGACCCTTATACTGATCATGTAGTACAATTGGCAAATCAAACAGCCTTTACTTAAAGAAGAATTGTATATATCTGATCGTGGAGTTTCAAATCATGTCACTTTTTCTTTTCTTATAACTTTTTAAGCTCAATTTAATGAAAAATTTATCATAAGATAGCAAATTAGTATTCATTGATTGCTAATCTTTTGATTAAAAATTGGAAAAAAGCCTCGAAAATAAAAGCTAGCAAACTAGTAATTATGAATAAACACAAAAAAAAATTTGAAAATTACCCTGAAATAAATAAATAAATAAATAATTAAGTGGAATCGTGATGTAACACACGTTGCATTATGCCAAATAAGGATGTAAACGGGTTGAACAATCTAAATAAGTGTTTTCTCTAAAGCAATTTAAATAAGTGTTTAGTTATTTGGAAACTTTTATAGTTACTTTGTTATAATTTAGTTCAGTTCAGTTAAGTCATGAAGAACAAAGTCTTAGTATACCAGTGAATGAATGGTAGAAAATATAAAGTAACCAATAAACGAAGTAACTATAACCTTTACTTTGGTTATTTATACGGAGAGAAAAAATATTTGATAGAATATTGATGATTGAAAAAAAATTATCCTAACACTTTCAACATCTGGAAATTAGATATGGAAGATATTAACTTATAAAATTTATTTTATACCAAATTAAAAAAATTCATTATATTTCATTGATCGTAACACTAGGTATATAGTTTTGCCCCACTAATTGACATTCCTAGATTCGTCCTGCCTACAACCACAAATGTATTCGCACTGATTGTAGTTTGTGTTCTAAAGACAATTGTTGTTAAGATATTTTATTTAAAATAAAGAATATATAAACTATTGATTTTATTAAAGGCTTTTATTTTATATCTTTTTTATGTTACGTTATAATTATTAGTTAAAAAAATCTATAGTTTATATTAATAATTGTAAAGTGTACATGCAAGATGAAATGAGACGATATATTATATAATTGGGTTGATATATACACTTTTGAGACTTGCATATAATATATCCTTTATTCATGAATAAAAAATGATCTCGTGAACTTAGATTATACGAGATATCTGGATAATTATATGAATAATGTATAATGATGTTATATATATTGGAGACCACACTTTCAGTTACTAGTATGTAATAAATACATAAATGTCAACTAGCTTTCACTCGTGGTAATAAATATAAAGTAGTCCTAGAACTCAGATATTCATTCATGTGACTTTAAATTATGAAGTGTGTTACTTTGATTCTACTATCTGTACGATCTAGTATTCGGGTGTCCTTCGGGTAGACATTGGGTAACACAAAGTAATTACAAAGTAGTTAATGTTAGATTGATGATATCATCACTTCTGTATTAAAAAATATTTATCTTGGGTCTCTTATGAATAAATAGTTCTAAATCATTGTGCGAGATAATATGATAAATTGGAAATGATTTTTCAGTTTATGGAGACTATTTATTTGAGCACAAGTAAATTAGTAATATATTATATGAATGACTTTTCTGTAATCATGATTCGTTAAAGATAATATTGATGAGGGAGCGAATTATATTGCAAATATCACTGACATGTAAAAAAAGTCAACTGTTAATCTTGACTCCTTATGACTCTGGGTTAGAAGAGTGTCTCCATATTTGAGTCGACTCTTTTTTATGTTATTGTTAGCAATATTTTTGAGAAACAAAAATATTTTCGTTCAACCTTGACTCGCGTGAGAAAAATTGCGGGCGTGCAAGAGAGTTTGGTTCTCAACCTACGCTCTAAGAAGCGGTTTAAATTATGAAGGGTTGCGCCTAATCCTAATGGATACTTGATTAGTAACTAAACGGTTGGACGAGAAAAGCAAGGATTGAGAAAACGTTTTCCTTAGGTACCTAGTCGGGGTCAGCACAACTTTGACTAGAAAATAGACCAAAAAGTATTTCGTTGCAAATAATAAAGCTATAAATGAAACCAAAACTTTGGAAAATTTAACTTTATTAATTAATATAATGTCAAGATCAGAAATAAAAGAGATATTACAAATAAGATCCAATAAAAGTATCAGTCTAATCAATGTTAATTAACAAAAGATAACAAATAACTAAAAATTGGAAATTATAACAAAACGTCAAATTGAACCGAATTGACGAGCTTGACTCCTTGCTTCGATTGGTTAATGGTGTTAAGTGGGTGAATATGGTGAGTTTGAAAGACTTTCGCGTGTCGGAATTTGTAAGAATTCATGTTGAGTTTGAAAGGGATTGTGTAAAACACTATATGGGTCGGATTCGGGTGAATTTAGGACGTGTTTCAAGGTGAAAATTGTGAATAATAGGGTTGTTTTTATTAAGAGACTTGAATGACAAATAAAAGCTTCGAAAATGACTATTTAAGAATTCAAATGATTGCAAGAACAAGTAGTTAATGATCAAAAATTAAAATGAAAAGCCTAGGAAATGAATGAATGAAAGCCTAGGAAATGATCAAGAATTCAAATGACTAAATAACAAATGACCAAAATATGTTTGGAAAATGAAGAACTTTGAGCCTATGAGAACTTTTTTGAGAGAAAAATTGAGTATAGTTTTGATATGTTTTTGTATTGATTTGTTGTTTGATTTATTTGGTGTTTGAAATGAGAGATGAGAGGGGGTATATAGACAAAAAATATTTGGTGAGCACTCATATTTCCACCCACTAACAACACATTTAACCACTAACTCCATGCACCACTTTGTTGAAGGAAAATGTGAATGTGCTTGCTCAAATGTAGGCCTCAACTTGATGTATAAAATTCTTGCATTTAATTTTTATTTTTTTGTGATTCTTTAGACGACTTCAAAAATTCGTTCCTCGATGCTTGCTCCATCTGTGTGAAATCTGTGAATATTGATGGAAAGGTGGGAAAGTCTAGTTTCCGTATGTAAATTTCATCACGTGTCTTTGAGATTTGACTCATCAACGAATTTAATCAAAAATGACGTTTCATGTGACATGTTGGTAGAAAAAGATGAATTAAAAGGAAAAAGTGAATTTTCATTTAATTAACACATTATCTCTACTAACTCACTTACATAATTGTACATGGACAAAGTAAAAAGCTTAAATCTTCTCCTAATATTATCTCTTTTGTCACATTTTTTTCCCTTAAATCTTACTTTCTTCTCTCATATTTCCATAACAAATAAATGCTATAGGCTATAATTATAACACATAGTTTACACGTGAATAAATGTAAAAATTTCATTTAGTCCCAACAGTTATATTAATTAATAAAGGTTAGATTAATATACGACCGGTTGTGAAAATGACCTAGTGGGTCACATGCTAAGAGTATTGAAGGATAAAATGGTAAATTGGTAATTGTACCGAATGTGTATATTCGGTTAGTAGGGGCCGAATTATATAGTGTTAATATATAGTTTAATTGAATTAAATTATAATGTTAATTAATTAAATCTTATTAGTGTAATAATTGGGATTATTAATTAGTTGAATTGAGTAATTTAATAAATATAGATTTGTATATATTACTAGTTTAACTTATAGAATATAGTTTTACTAGTTTATATTGGAATTGGTTTAGGATTCTTATTTTGGAAAGACAATTCAAAACACTATAAATATAACCCCTAGAGGGGTATTCGGCGATGACTTATTCCTCATCTAGAGGAGCCGAAATTCATAGACTCAATTCAAGGTTTTGATTTACCGTTTTATTCGTTCTTGCTCGTGTGCATTTAACGCTAGAGGTGTTTTACTTTAGGCACTCGCGCGATTAAATAAAAGAAGACTTGTGGGCGCGACAACAACGTTAGATAGTGATCTTCTAGAGGTGTTATATCTAACCAATCTTCTTAATTGTTATTTAATAAACTAACGGATCTTGGTTTAAGAAATTGAAATTTTTGAATTCCGCTACAGTTGGCTTAAACCTTCAATTTCCAACACTAATTGACAACCCTAATGTCAACATCATATTATGTTATATTTGAGTTACAATGGTGATGTGGTATACTTTACCAGACAAAATTTTCTTTCCCTAAACATTATGTGAATCCGGTGCAATTGAGTCGACTCATAAAATTAGAGAACATATCACCTTATTTGGAAGATGATTGATAAAGAAAAGAGTATACAAATCCATTGATCATATCTATTGAACACAGATTAAAAGAATTTTTTAATTAATCCTAGACTGCTTGGTTGAGCCTAGTTTCTTCGTTCCTTCACATATCTTGTAGGAAACAATAAGTGTGATTTTATATTTATTTATGTTTGTAAATAGTACTCCTTCCATTCTGCAATAAAAATCGTTTTAGACAATGAAAGAAATTTTAAATTAAAAGTTTTTTTTAGCTATTTTTCCTTTTTTTTCTCCATTTTAACCTTGGCCAAATTAAATAGTGTGTCTTACCTATTCTCTCTTCATTGTTCAATTAAATTATTGAGAATCTTGAGATATGGTAAATATATTTTTGTAATTAGTAATAATGAAAAGAATAATAGGTACATTACATATCAAATGAATAATTAATAAGAGTATAATGATTTAAACCTTTTCAGATAATTTTGTTTAAAATTTTTTTTATTTTAGAATAGATGGAGCAGTAAATTACACATATTTTCTTAATTAATTGTGTTTTGGTCGGTGATGGGAGAATTTTTCAACATCTCAGTAGGACACCAAAATATAATATTTGCCATTTTCGGTATATAATATTTCCATTTTCTAAGCTATCGTAAGCAAATTTGTACATTAAAATATTTAATGTCTTTCATCATACTCAATTTAAAACCTTTCAGAAAAAAAAAAATACCCAATTTAAAACGTGACGATATTTGTAATAAATTTAACATTTTATTCAACCTTATGAACCATTAAGAGTCCACTTTTATTTTTATTTTTATTTTATTTCTTTAAAATGGGTTTGTCGGTGGTCGTTATTTTATTAACACTCTCAAAATATTTTTCTAAACAAACAAAATTGAATACAATCAAAACAGTCCGGCTATGGTGAGAGACTCCCTCACTTACTATTCTAAGGGAGTTTTAGTTTTAATCTAGTTACCAAACAAAATAACCATCTAATTTAAAAGAACAAAAATCTATTATTAATTCTCTAATTTATTCACTCAATCTCCTAGATCTTAACTTTATAAACCCTAGACTCTAACAATCATAAACCCGTAGTCCTTAATTTTTTAAACCCTAACAATCCTAAATTCAAATAATTCTAAACTCCTAGACCCTAACTTTATAAACCTTAGACCCTAACAATCATAAACCCGTAGTCCTTAATTTTATAAATCCTAACAACCTTAAATTCAAATAATTCTAAACTCTTAGACCCGAACTTTATAAACCCTAAACCCTAACAATCATAAACCCGTAGTCCCAACTTTATAAACCCTAGACCCTAACAACTTTTAACCCATAAACCCTAAATCCTAACTTTATAAACTCTAAACTCTAACATTACAATAATTTATGTTAAAGATAGTAATAAATTAATGTTGAAATAAATTCAATTTGTGCAATTCGGATGTGATAATATGATTAATTAATTAATTCCTGAATTAATTAGTATTTAGGAAAATAGAGTTTGATTTAATTAGGATACTAATTAGAAGAGTTGTAACAAAATAAATTAGGATTTTATTACTTTAAATTCATTAAATTAATTAGGTGGGTGTATTTTGTTTGGTAACTAGATTAAAGGTAAAACTCCCTTAGAATAGTAAGTGAGGGACTCCCTCACCATAGCCTGAGTGACAATCAAAATATGGTTAAATAACTAAGAAAAAGAAAAAACGCATGATTGAATAAATGCGATGAAAAACATCTTTCAAATTAGGAACTTACTTGAGGGAACTCGAAATTTTTTCATATCCAATTTAAAAAGATACGAGACGGGTATGAGATTTACTCTCTAGGGTATCCGGTACTCATTACCCGCAATATATTTGACGGGTAATAGGTACCCGTTACCAATTCCGACTAATTCGAAATTATATACACAAACAATGTATAAGTAGAATTCAAATCAATGACTTTATATGACACTAACTTAATAGTTTAGTTATTTTAGTTTGAAGAAATTTAGATTGTTTAGAATATTTGTTAAATTTGTATATGGATTATTAATGATGCATTTTCAAATTATTTATCTTGTTTAATTTGTAGTTTTACAATATATTATTTATAAAGGGTACGGGTTACCCGTGGGTACCCGCTATCTAAGCGGGTACGAGTATGAGATTTTAAAAGTGTTACCCGTTAGAGTATGGGACGATTACAGGTAGTTCCAAAATAAAAGGGCAACCATATGTGAATGGCACTACCCGCGGTACCCTACCCATTGTCATCCCTACTTGTATTGAAATTGAAGTGCACGTCTACGAAAATAAGTGATAATTGAACTAAAAGGACGATGAAATTATAAAAATACTGAAGTCTAGATCTAAAAAGGTGAAGTCTAAAAGAAATTTGCTAGAGTTTTGCTCTGGTTTGATTGGCGATTTGGTTGGGCCTTTTCATTTGATCTTTCTGGCATTTATATGCGATGTGAATCATGATGGGTAACTGCTTCATATGGCTATTTGAATTCACCTTCCCCATCATGTTACATGACATTCAAAAACTGCTCATCATTTAACGGTTCTCAACTTCCCATGATCTCCTTGATTGACTCTTACATCTTCGATAACTGACCACTTTATTTTCCTTCTCTTTAATTGGCTTTACAAAATACGGATATCAAAAAATAAACAGTTTTGTGATTCTCCCTAGGTGCACCACATTTCTAGATCTAATAGTGATTCCCCCTAGGTGCACCTCATTTCTAGATCTAAAAGTGATTCTCCCGGTCACCTCATGGTTCCTTCCATAGCACCTCATTTCTAGAACTAAAAGTGATTCCCCCGATCACCTCATAGTTCCATCCATAGCACCTCAGTTCTAGATCTAAAAGTGATTCCCCCAGTCACCTCATGATCCCCCCCCCCCCCCTCTAGAGCATCTCATTTCTAGATCTAAAAGTGATTCCTCGTAGGCGCATCATATTACTTTAGGATTTCTCTTAGGAGAGTGAAGTTTATTTTCAGAAACTTAGAAAGGTGCATCAGTAAATCATATGAAGGAAGTTTCCAAAAATGACATTTTGAGAAAAATGTTTCCTTAAATATTCCCCTTGAAAAAGTTTCCTAAAAAGGTTTTCAAGCAAAAGTTTCCTAAAATGTAATTGTAAGCACTGGTTTTCGAACCCAATTATGAAAGCAATCTACGAGCTCCTTGTCCCGCAAGTCGCTCAAATACGAATACTCGTCAAAGAACGGATCACCTTTCTAGGGCCATAACCTCTTCCACCCGTGTCTCGGGACCATGAGTTTGACACCTTCACGCTTATGAGAAAATCCTCTTTTACAAAAACGACGTACGGACAATGCCCTACCTATCACTGACCGTACGGTCACAACACTGTTTGCGGTCACAGCCCTTCTGACCGTACGGTCACTGCCACGTGGCAGACAGCAATCCAATCCTTATCTGCCACGTGGCTAAGCGGTCCAATCAGAAGTTGCCACATGTACATGTGGACAAACGACTTTGGTCGGGCCTTCAAAGACCTGGTCGGGCTTTGGGTAAAGCCCGTCTCAGATCCAAATTTGGATCTGAGACGGACGTTCATGTGACCGTACGGTCACAACCTACTCTATAAATACCCTCCGGATTTCTCATTCAATTCACCAACAAACACTCATTCTCCTCTCTCTCTCTCTCTCTCTCTCTCTCTCTAGCTTGTTCTAAAGCAATTCTTAACCCGATAAAAGTTGCCTCTGATAAAGTTGCCTCTGTTGTTGCCTAAGGTTGCCTCTGATACGAAGAGAATTGCTTAAGTCTGAGTTATAAGAGTTATTTTCTCCATAAAATACTCCACTCTCCAAAGGTCCTCATGACCACCCAAATATTTCCCCAATCATCAAAAGTTCCAAATACAGGCATTACTCGCAGCCTCGCTAGAGCTAACTAAGCCCTTCTAAAAGATATTCGGAGAATGCCCTACGCAACTCCAGCCCCAAGGTTCCTCTCTTTAAAGCTCTGTTTTTCGACGAGTATTAATCTGCGAGCAATCACTGGCACGCGACGAGGGTGAGCTTCTGAGGGTTTTGTACTGTGTCACCCGACGGTTTACCGTACAAATGTTTGCGTATTTAAATATTCTTGTGTGATAATGATATAAATCAAGATAATAAACAATTAGGTTGCATTAAAGATCCTCTAGGGCCTAGAATGTCAGAATTAATAAGTTGTATCCACGAACGCAAATAAGAATCTCTGGTTTACAAAACAATTAGTATATACGCCGGTTCTTACATTTTTCCGGTCGGCCGGGTGGCGACTCTAGTCAAAAAAGGCTAAAGCCGCTATGAGCGTCCACTTGCGCTCACAGTAATCGCCATAAAAAGTTTTCTAAATGGCTCCTCTAGGATATGTTTTGTTCAAAAAGAGGGTAACATGGTAATCTTGAAATATTTTCAAGAAGAATTAGGTGCATTTTTTCCAACTTTACTCCTATAATGAGTGGCTAGAAATTTGTAGAGATTTTATAATATTAATTGCAAGAGGGTAACATGGTAATGTTGAAATATTTTTAATGCAAATTAATGCATTTCTTAATATATGTAAAGAAATCTCTAAAGACAAATAATATGGAATAGATGGAGTAAAATGCTAACGGATTGTTGTTAGGGTCTCTTATAGTAAACAAATATAAACTACTTTTAATACCAAATGGTTAATGGCTTGCTGCTCGGGGCTCCTAAGATGTAATAAAAAAATATAATCTACTTTTAGTACCAAAGGTTAACGGGTTTTTGATAAGAAATTTTAGAGTACAATACAAAAATAATAACTACATTTATATCCAAAAGAGCACATCCTGTTAAGGTACCGTAAAATCTCTGGAAAAATTGATCATAATTTAATTTCAGTTAAATTAGCGAACCGTATAATTTATAATGCTTGTATTAATTTTCGACAACAAAAAAATAATCCTTGTATTTGTTATAGTAAATAGGTTTAACTAATTATAAATATCAAATAGACTTGTAACAAAGTAGTTATAATTGTTCGAAGATGATTGTAGAAACACAAAGTATTCCAACAACTTCGCCCTGTTTTCATGGCTTGTCCTCCTCGGCCTTATTCTTCAGGTTCGGACTGTTTTTACTTCTTTGATCTGCAACAAGTTAGTAGAGGAACAAATTTAGGGGTTGCTTAAAGTAGTAGATGTCTAGAAAGTCTAATAAGATTACAACATTATTTTAAAAGATTCAATAAGTCATGCAGGGACGAATCTACAGTGGGGGCATTGGGGGCACTTGCTCCCACTGAATACTAGCAATTTTTTAACCCTCATATAGTGTTCTCTTGGAAAGTTTAAATTTTGCTCCCATTGTGGTTGCTGGCGGCGGAGCTTCTAGCTCAATGCAGAGATAGAAGAAGGTAGAGGAAGACATGATTTTCTAATTTCTTAAATTCTTGTTTAAAGAAACGATCAAATTATAATTAATTAGTTGAAATTATCTACTTCATTAATTTGTTTTATGTATAATAAGTTGCTAAATGCTACCAGGGCTTCCAGAGAATTTTCTGAACTAGTCGGGGACAAATCAGATTAAGGATCTAGACAGTTCAATCATCTAAATTGGATTATCGTTTTTAAGCGTTTAGACAAGGTCTAGACAAAAAGATGACATTCGTTTAAAATAATTTAATCTTTTTGAAATTGTGTACATACTTTAATACTAAAAAAATTTGAATTAATTGTTTTGCCACCAATAAATTAAAATCCTAGAGTCGTCTATGAAGTCATGCACATGTAAAGCACATGCAAGTCCAATACTCATTCTAAAACATGTTCAACCTCTTACAAAATCACTAGATAGTTAAAGCTCATTAAAACAAGCTTGAATACAAGACATAAATAAACCATCAATATTGGTTTCAAATAATTTGTTGCAAAGAGTCGCATTGTGGATTCCTCGTTGTAACCTAATGATAAGTCCATTAAGCATTTGCTGGTCTCCTTGTACGACTTCTATTCATAAGTCTAATTAGCAGCTCCAATGAATCTTTTATACTTCCCTTTAGTTCCAAACTCTTGAAATCTCGATATCGTATCAACTTCTTTAATATATAGAGGAAATTACATATAAAGTCAGGTTTGAATTTAATTTTTCAATTAAAGCAATTAGTTTTCTGGTTTTTGCCATTAACCCAAAATTTATTCTTCTTTTGTCAGGTGGTTATTTATTTTCTTATACCCACGTTTTCTTTTTCTTTTTTTCCCTTTTAGTTTTCTTTCCTCTTTACTCCATGTTTTTAGATTCTTCTACTCCTTTATATCCTTTTTTTTTTTTTTATGAGAACTCCTTTATATCCTTTCTCATTACTCCTTTCTTCTTTTATTTTTTCTTTTCCCATTCTCTTTGCTCCAATCTCTTTATATTTTATACTCCATCCGTTCCATAATATAAGGCTCTTTTGCCATTTAGAGTAAGAATAAGAATGTCAGTGCAAATACTAATTTACCCCTAATTAATGTGCTAAAAATATTTCCTATCATTCTCTCTAATAATATACTATTCCTTAAATGAAAAGGGTAGTGATGGAAATTCCTCTAATAATCATTCCTTTTATAGCCAAAAGGCCTTATATTTTGGAAAAAGTAGAAAAGCCAAAAGACCTTATAATAAGGAACAGAGGGAGTACCTGATTATCTAATTTCATTTTCTAATCTTTGATTTTGTTACCATCTACATCTACATAAAAATAAATAAGAAAATCATATGATTTTATGGAGTTTGAAATATACGAAATATTAGAGGATTGTAGCAAATATATGAATCCAACTAAACCAGAAATATCAAGAAACAATGCCATAAAAAAAAAAGAAATATGAAGAAACAAAGAATAAATGAGTTACATATATTCATAGAGAAAGGATCATGTGTGACACTTATGTTATTGTGAGACAGATTTTTATTGTGTGACAAGGAGTGGCAATTGTGTAATTAAATGAAAAAGGATGGCATATTTTAAGGGGCATACACGTGTAAGGAAGGGAAGGGGGGTGATGATGTCAGCGCTGATGTCATCGCAGGAGAGAGAAAAGTCTTTTATTTCTTTTCTTTAAAATACATTTTCCCGATGATCCCGAACTCGGTTTTCGAAAATTTTTATACCGTTGGACTCGTATTAATTAGCCGGTCATTTTGAGATCCATTGTGGTCAAATAAAAACGACTTTTTCATTTTGGAATATTTGGTAATGACTTTTGGAAGATTTGGTAATGACTTTTGGAATATCAAGAAATTTGAAAAAAAATCGTTTTTATTTGAACACAATGGATCTCAAAATGACCGGCTAATTAATACGAATCCAAGAGTATAAAAATTTTCGAAAACCGAGTTCGGAATCATTGGGAAAATGTATTTTAAATATTAGTTGTCACACAATAAAAGTTGTCACACCTAAGGACCTTGTCTCACTTGATCCTCCCCCTATATTCATATATAACAATTCAACCTATCCGTTGTAAAAAAAAAAAAAAAAAACAATTCAACCTATTCATGTAATTAACTGATTTTCACAATTTTTCATCATGCAATTCATTCATTAATAGCAATTAAAATTGAAGAATTGTAAATCAGAGCAAAAGCAAGAATGAATGAAATATATCAAAAGAAAAAAAGAAAATTTCAATTATTATCGTGGCTTAATCTGTGTGGAAGTTGAGTAACTAACTCTTGACATTTATAGGATAGGTTTGAGAGTGGCTGACATAATAATAAAAAAATTAGTGATATGAGAGATGTGTATTTATTTGAGTAAAAGATGAGTTTTATGTAACTAACCCTAGAGTCAAGTTCAGGTGAGACACCCTATTATGGTGTGACACCCCTCTTATGGTGTGACAGGTACCAATAGTGTAATTAATTAGGTCTATAAAAATAATTTTCCAATTTTTTTTGTTGCCAAGCCCACGACAGCTTTACTTTTGTTCAAATGTTTCTCCTGTTTAGTCGCCTCCACATTCCGACGCTGCCGCCGATCATCCCCAAACCGCCACCGCCGACGCCGCCGATCCTCCCTAAACCGCCACCGTCGACGTCGCCATGGTGAAGAAAGACGCGTGTTTTCTTTCTCCTGCTCCGGCCTCCGTCTCCTCCAGCAACCTCATCAACGACAATCTCATCGGAGTTCCCTTTGCTTCTTCAGTTGCATTAGCCTCCCGGAATTGCCTCTCGGCTGCCAATCCGCCGCTAAATTGATTCCGCCTCAAGACGCCGGAGATGGATTTGGATCTGTGGTTCTACGATCTGCTGTTTAGATAGGAGAAGTTAAGTTCTGCATATTTAGTTCTTATTTACCTGCAATTTTTGCTGAAACATTTCAAAGTTTTATTGGTATGTTCTTCTTATAGTTCTAGCTAGCTGGTTGCTGCCACATAAGGAAAACGTGAAGAATGAGTAGTTTTTGATAAAGTTAATCTATTGTTATTCATTGGGTATTTTAATTATAGATTTGTTGGTATATCATCATCATCAAAGTTAATCTGGTGCTATTCATTGGGTATTTCAAAATTAAAATTGGTTAGCATCATTATCATTATCATCATCATCATAAAATACCCAATCATTCTTATTGTGTTAAGCTAAATATGCTACTGTTTTATGCAATTGTGTTAATATGTGGTATTCCTAATTGTGTTAATCTCATGATTGTTTCAAGTGATTCAATTTTGTGCTTCAATTTACAGAGCTCCATTCAATCCAAAAGTGTTAATTATGAGATAATCATATGATAATAGTTGGAACAACCGAGTCTTATTTTGAAACCACAGAGTAATAATTTGAAACAACCGAGTCTTAATTTGAAACAACCGAGTATTCTGTTGAAACAATATAGCATATGAAACAACTGAATATTTCATTCGAAACAACAGAATATTATTTTGAAACAACACAGTATTAATTTGAAACAACCGAATATTAATTTGAAACAACCATAGAAAAATTAAAAAAATTAAAAATCGTTTATAAATAACAAAAATGGATCTCAAAATGACGGCGTAATTAATACGAATTCAGTGGTATAATTTTTGGACAAACCAAGCAGAATGTGGTGAATCTAATCGTTATATTTGCACATAACACACACAGTGGCATCTAAAATCTATGTCAAAGTTGTTGCTGCAAGCACTTAATAAAAGTAAAAGCAGGTTACAATTGAAAATCAGATGCTAGAATCACAATGATTTAAAACTTTAAATCACAAAGCATGTTGATTATAATATCTTAATTGTATTTTGCATATTGTTTAAATCAGGTGCTCACTTGATCTTCTACCCAGGGGCATTTAACATTGGGAGTTATTGCAAAGAGCAAGTTCTGCTTTTGATTAAGTTATTTGAGCCCATTTGTCATTATATTAAGCTATAGTTTCTTCTGTCTCTGCTTCATTATTTAGAGTTGAATGAGTTTTGACTTTGCATTCTTTAATTTACAACATAGCAATAGCAAGTTGTGTATTATATTGTAGTAGCTGCTTGTATGATGATGGTAATTGATCTTAATTTATTTGCTGGTACATCATAAATACCAGCAGTACCATTTTCCCTTTCTTTTCTTTTGCTGCTTTTATTTTCAATCATTTATCGTTGTGTTTATGTTTAGTGATTTGAGATTGTAAGAGTTTATTTTCTTTAGTTCAATACCAAGATCACCTTGCTGCAATCGATTTTTATATTAATGTTGATTTTCTATGGTTGTTTCAAAAACATACTGTGTTGTTTCAAAACTTTGTTGTGCCTAGGTGTTTCTCAAGAATTAATGTTTCCATCTCACTAATCTCAAGATTTGAAACAACACAGTATTAATTTGAAACAACAGAGTATTTTGTTGAAACAATATAGCATATGGGTGTTCATTGACTTCATTCATATAGTGGAGCTGCTTTTATGTGATGTGAGGGAACAATTTCTATTCATGTAGGTTTTGAAACAACCGAATATTAATTTGAAACAACCATAGAAAAATTAAAAAAATTAAAAATCGTTTATAAATAACAAAAAAGGATCTCAAAATGACGGCCTAATTAATACGAGTTCAGTGGTATAATTTTTTTTGAAAAACGAGTTCGGGAAGAGCGGGAAAATGCATTTTAAAGAAAATAATTAAAACATTTTCTCTCTCCATGGGTGACATCAGCGCTGACATCACCCCCTCTTCATTCCCTCCATTTTTTTTACACGTATAAGACTTTTTCTCTTAATTACAAGTTTGCCACCTTCCCATGTTCAATTACAAAATTACCCCACCTTTTTTCCTTGTCACATCATAAGTGGGTTATCACACCATAAGTTAGTTGTCACACCATAAGCCCATTGCCACACCTCATACTTTCTCACTAACCCTAATATATAATACCATTGGGCCGAGTAATGGATTATCGGGCCTTTATTTATTGTTTCAGCACTTTAAAGAAGAAAGAATTCGACAACTAACGACTTCATCAAAAAATAAAAAATAAAATGGTTTCTCTACGTTTCCCCTTCTTGTTTTCTCAGCCCAAAATAACTCCACCGCCGTTTCCCGCCACCGCCATTGTTGCATGTACTATTGTCGCCGGCGCCGCTACATTTTCCGGCATTGAGAAATCCAGTAATCGAAAACACCCATTTGTCGAAAAGGCACTAGATTTGCTCCTCCCGGTTCCGAGTGACTCCTCCTCCCTACCCTGGGGTTCGCTCTCTCTAGCTGACGCTTCTTCTGTTCCGGTTGTGGAGTCGAAAACCGGTGCATCGTTTCCTTCCGTTATTCTTGAATCTCGGAGACTTTTGGGCATTGGATTGAGGAAAAAGAGTGTGCTTGGACTCAAAAACATTCATGTCTATGCTTTTGGTAACTACATTTTTCATTGGCTTAATGCCCTTTGTGTGCTCTAGTTAGCTAATTATAATACAATTGATTATTTCCTAATTGTGACTCGGGCGGGACTCGACCGAAAATTACTGAACTCAACTGAATTACGAATTACCGGTAAGTCCAAGCTTTGCTGGAATTACTTCATGTCTGCTAGGAGCAACTCATAATATATAATGTTTTTTAGTGTTCAGATGGCTATATCACTATCTGTTTCAGTTTTCATTTTCGTTTCTGTTTCCATTTGAAAGCTATGTTATGAAGGCTATGCTTTAGAAATAATGCTTCCCAATGTCCATTTCTGCTTCGGTGTCTGTTTTTGTGTCCATGCAACATAGCTTATAATTTCTCCGTGTTATTCTACTGTCCACAACTTTTCTACCTTGATAATTTTGTGCTTTTGTGGAAATAACTGCAGTGTCATGGTGCTTCATGCCCATGGTAGTAGGGTCCTTATATATAGTATTTTCTTTTCTAGATTATCAGAATTTTTTATATTAACGATGACCACGTTATTGACATCTGTGAAGTGTATATGTGTATATGGAGGTAATAAAACACCATATAAATTATATGAATAGTCAGTCCTCCATTTGATAAAAATTGTTTTTCGTTTGACAGGTGTTTATGCCGATGATAATGAAGTGAGAAATGTTCTGGGTGAGAAAAATGGAAAGCTATCGATCTCTGAGCTAATGGAAGGTGATATTCCCGTGACAGTACGACTCCAGATAGTCTATAGTAAGCTGAGTATTCGTTCTGTACGAAATGCTTTTGAAGAATCTATAGGAAGCAGACTTGAAAAGTTTGGAGGCCCAGATAACAAGGAATTGCTTCAGAGGTGAACTTCTGCTTGTTCCACCTGTTCTTTTATATCGGACATAATTTTGCATGGCTCATAATTATAGATCATTCTGAACTTAGAGGTTTTAAAACTTTGATCTTGTGACGGATCTTGTTTCAGTTCAGTCATTAAATCATTTGCCTTGCTATAATAAGTATCCTATAAATGCACCGTCTTTCCGTATGCATCATCAGTACAGCCTCATTAATTAGCTTGTGAGGGGTTTGTTAGTTTTGAATCTTTGCATTCTCATAATTGCCAATTCATGTATCAGGTTTACTTCACTGTTTAAGGATGAGTATAAGATACCACGAGGTTCCGTGATAGAGCTTTCAAGGGAACAAGGACATGTGCTGCGAACAACAAGTGAGAATGAATCACTTATCTCTTGTTATGTTATATGCTTGATTCTAAATCTAGCTTTTTTATTTTTTCATAGAACTATGAGTTAACTTCAGCTGCGTGTGGCTGCTTTAGTGAGTCTTTTTAGAAGTAAACAAACCAGTGATATGCTGAAACTTCATTTTAGGAATGATGCACTGAATTTTGAAGAGGATGTGACTTAGACAACAAATGTGTAACAATTCTGTTGTATATTTGTATTTTTAGTCTAATAATTTCATATTGTATTTTTGTAGTTGATGGAAAGGAGGTAGGAAGTATCAAGAACAAACTCCTATGTCGATCAATACTGGATTTATACATTGGTGAGGATCCATTTGATAGAAAGGCAAAAGAAGAGATAGAGAGCGCCTTGACATCTCTGTTTCAGGAGTGAGTGAATATGCAGAAACTGCTGAATTCTGTTAATCCAGTATCTAGATTGCGGCCATAAGGATGTGCCCCTATCTTTGTGTTTCATGAAAATGAACTGAAGGGCGTTTCAGATGTTCAACACTTTGAGATGTAGTACAACACATTACCAATCTTATCAGTGCCATATTATGTTTCTTATGATATACCTCACATTACCAATCTTATCAATGAAAAAAAAAATTAAGAAAACCATGTAGACTTGTAGTTCCGTCGGGATTCAATGCTACTGCTTCTAGAAGTAGCTTTCAGGTGGATATTATTTAAATGAACGACAACCTTTAAATCAAAATTATAAAAAAATTAAAAATCGTTTAGGATAGTAGACTAAAGTTCAAATATATATTTTCTTCCTTCCCCCCTCTTCCAGGAGGGTTCGAACTTGGATCTCCTCCAGAATTTGAACTTGGATCGTGTAGCTAAAAATAAACATAAATTAAAAAAAAAAAAAAAAAAAAAAAACTGTACTTGCTCATTTAGCCTGAGCAATTAATGAATTAAAATTGTCATAAGTTTTTGTCGATATTTTCGAGTCATCTCATCCATGTTAGAGCAGTTGTCTCGGTGACAAAATTTGATCTTTATTTCAAGATCCAGCTGAATTTATTTTTATCAGATTTCTTAAGTAACCAATCACCTGGTACAAAATAGTATCTTAACATTCTAAAGATGTTTCAACATTTTCTGCAGGTTAGTACACGTCCCACATTTTACATGTCGATGTTTGTTAGAATTTTAGGTCAAAAGTTCAACAATAAATTAAACTGCCTGAAAATATGGATTCCAACGTCCTCAAAATGTTTTGAACATACAGGATGAATTTAAATAAAATAGCATAAGTGGAATTCCGTATATAAATTTTTTCGGCATGGATTTAAATTTCATGCCCATAATAATTTAGAGCAATATAGTTCTTTTCCTGTAGCTGGTACTGGTCCTTTCCGGACTCGTTATGGTTAAGAAAACTCGAAATCTTGATGGTTCTTAATTATGGAATTACTTACAAGATGTTTATACTGCAAATTAATACTATATCCATGCTCCGCATCAAACCATTAAGATAATGAAATGTGCACCCAGATATGGAAACATAAAGCTCACATAAACTGTATGCACTAGACATCAGAATGAACGGATACATTTCTCATGCCTGGAATGTTAATTTCACTCAATGGCCCGAAGGAACTACTATTTCGAGAGTTGAGGCCATAACAAGGAAGTTTCTTTACAATGGCTTTACAAAATGACTTGCAGCAAGAGCTCATACAAACTACTTTTCATCTTTCATCCTAAAAACCAATATCGACAAGTATCGAGTTAATGCGCCCAAAGTATCCTTATGGGCAATTAACAACAGTGTGGATCACAAGATCTGGCACAAAAAAAAAGACTTACATCACAAGACTCAAACTGTCATCAAACCTTCAACAATTCCTGAAAAACAAAGCTTAACGTCAGTTGAAGTGCTTAACCATTACATGAAATTTTGAAGTTTGGGATAAAAGACGATCAGACCAGTCTCGGAAGTTTGACCAAAAGATAATGATAAAAAAGCATATATTCCATATAGAAACTAGGAGATATTCCTCTAAATATCAGTTTGATCAACAAGGAGATACCTTTTCCTTCTGTTTGTATATAACGTCAACCTTCTTCATATACTCATCTATCAACTTCTGTAGAAAGAAAACAATCCTAACTTAGAAGAACAGAAAGTAGAATCCGCAAAAACAGTTTTTCACATGAAGGAGAATGGTAAGAAGGAACGGATGGAGGAAATCACGAATGAGAAATTGACCAAAGAGCAAGGTATTTTTCAGGGAAACTCATTGCAGCATATCATGAATGAGAAATATTTGGTTTCCAAATAACATAACGAATGTTTTCCCAGATGCACCTATCCAAGTCATGACTGCAAGAATGGGGTTTAAGTAATAGAACTTCTTTTGAGAAGCATTCCTAACCAAGTGGGTCTTTTAGTGACATATCTGATCAATATTTCTCCAACCGACCCATATGAAAACTCCAATTAAACTTCAACTAAGCATATGCGTATAACTGATCATATTGCTGAAGCAATTTTAAGCGAGATCACTCAAGCCAAACTGTAACCATTAGAGGAGGCAAATTAATTCCATCAAGTCACCTGCAAGTCACCAGACAAGTCCTTCACATTGTCCTCTGAAAGCTTTTTTTCCTGAAGTAAATAATCAAATTGTGATTAAGAAATAAACCATCTAGAGCAATAAAGAAAATATATGGATAACGAACAACATTTCTTGATTCAAACCTTCTGAGGTTTATCATAGGCTTTCAATGCATCTCTTCGGATGTTCCTCAAAGCCACCTGCAATCATAGACCATGAAGAATCATTTTAAGCTTGGCAGTTTAGTTTCATTTGTTAGGAAATCGAGGATCGGACTCAGTGTAAACTATTGAAGAAGTCGACTAAAAACACAAACTAACTTTTATTGATCACACATAATTTTTACAAACCTCACACAATATAACTCTCCATATTTGGTACATTTAGTAGCACTACAACACGCACTCAATTTTCTTCTCACATTTTTTCCTACTCTCTCTTGCTCTCAATTTTTGTGATGATCCAAATGACTCCTACTCATGGCTATTTATAGCCTTCATACAAAGTTCATGAAAAATCTAGTTTCTCTAGAATTTTCTTTTTAGTGACCAAATGAGTTGTTGCTACAACTTTCCATAATATACTAGACCCTTTTATTTCTAAATTATCATACTTATTTATTTTTCTTTTATTTTATTTTATTGTTTTAAATTAATAGTTAATTTTCAACATCATCAGTAGCTACATGGCCATATTTTCAGATTTGTTTATAATTGTTCATTGTTCAATTTACCGATGATAAATTCATAAAGCTTCATTTGAAAAAACAAAAACAAAAAACAAAAAAAAAACCATATCAGCATAATTTTTTCTATATAGCCCCTACTGTAAATTATGAAAACAAATTCATACAATTTTCCAGGAAAAAAAGCCCTATCAGCCACGAACTTTGCAATTGTTTTCTCTTAAGCCCCAGTTTAAGTCATATTGTATTTAGCATTTGGACTATTATAAATGTTACCAAATGCTTATTTAGATCGCCAATATTGTTTTTTGAACTTTTGAAATAACAGCTCGATGTCAATATGCATGATAGTGCAAGTGCAAATAAAACACAATAGAACAATCAGGCTCATTGCAAAGTTTTAACGCAAATTTCAGGAATCACAATATTACATAAGAGGCATTTTGCCAACCTTTACAAATTATTGTTTTAAGCCAATAAAATTTTCAGGAATTTGATGATCAAAGTCAACTTTGAGACGTAGATAATATGTCGGAACGGTATAATGAAGTAAGAAGAATAAAACGCAGGGAAAATAAAAACAAATATAGAGGATGCAAATATGACATGGGTGACTGTGTCACTGGAAGCATGAAGTCAAACACTCATTTGTTTTTATTTAATATGGCACTCAAGCTCTAATAATCCCTTTATATGATCCTCTTTAAAACACTGTGTCTTTCTAATAAGACTTACTGACTTAGGACCTTAAACAATTGATCACAGCTTTTAATGCATGGCATGGCTACTCAATTTGATTGAGCCAACCTAAGAGAAAGCTTGAACCTGAGAAGAACAAACTAACCTAAGCTTGAACAAGGATTCATGAAGTTTGGCTGAGATGTAGTCAACTTAGTCTAATAATTTCATATTGTATTTTTGTAGTTGATGGAACGGAGGTAGGAAGTATCAAGAACAAACTCCTATGTCGATCAATACTGGATTTATACATTGGTGAGGATCCATTTGATAGAAAGGCAAAAGAAGAGATAGAGAGCGCCTTGACATCTCTGTTTCAGGAGTGAGTGAATATGCAGAAACTGCTGAATTCTGTTAATCCGGTATCTAGATTCCGGCCATAAGGATGTGCCCCTATCTTTCTGTTTAATGAAAATGAACTGAAGGGCGTTTCAGATGTTCAACACTTTGAGATGTTGTACAACACATTACCAATCTTATCAATGCCATATTATGTTTCTTATGATATATCTCACATTACCAATCTTATCAATGACAAATTACCAATGTTTTTTTGACATTGATAAGAAATTACCAATCTTATCAATGTCAAAAAAAAACTTAAGAAAACCGTGTAGACTTGTAGTTCCGTCGGGATTCAATGCTAGTGCTTCTACAAGTAGCTGTTAGGTGGATATTGTTTAAATGAATGACAACCTTCAAATCAAAATTATAAAAAAATTAAAAATCGTTTAGGATAGTAGACTAAAGTTTAAACATATATGTTTTTCCTCCCACCTCTTCCAGGAGGGTTCGAACTTGGGTTTCCTCCACAATTTGAACTTGGATCGTGTAGCTAAAAACAAACATAAAAAAAAATCAAATAAACTGTACTTGCTCATTTAGCCTGAGCAATTGATGAATTAAAATTGTCATAAGTTTTTGTCAATATTTTTGAGTCATCTCATCCATGTTAGAGCAGTTGTCTCGGTGACAAATTTTGATCTTTATTTCAAGATCCAGCTGAATTTATTTTATCAGATTTCTTAAGTAACCAATCACCTGGCACAAAATAGTATCTTAACATTCTAAAGATGTTTCAACATTTTCTGCTGGTTAGTACACGTCCCACATTTTACATGTCGATGTTTGTTAGAATTTTAGTTCAAAAATTCAACAATAAATTAAACTGCCTGAAAATATGGATTCCAACGTCCTCAAAATGTTTTGAACATACAGGATGAATTTAAATAAAATAGCATAAGTGGAATTCCGTATAAATTTTTTTGGCATGGATTTAAATCTCATGCCCATAATAATTTAGAGCAATATAGTTCTTTTCCTGTAGCTGGTACTTGTCCTTTACGGACTCGTTAACCATAACAAAACCCGAAATCTTGATGATTCTTAATTATGGAATTACTTACAAGATGTTTATACAGCAAATTAATATTATATCTAAAAGTGGCAATTTCGTGTTTCGTGTCGTGTGTCAAAACTCTAAACACAAACACGACACGGAAAATGTTTCGTGTCGGGATTCCAAACCCAAACACGACCTGCTTCAAACACGAAAACACGGAAATTACAGCGATAATTTACAAACGAGCTGACCTGACCAACCCGACTCGATCCAACCTAACCTATGTAAAAATGGCAACTTATATACAAAATTAACCACTCAATCTTCACGAAGTTCTAAGTTCATTAGAATACAAACATATTAGATTTTTATATAATGATGACTTAAATACTTCCTCTAATTGTAACCCTAACTCTTTAAGGGTATAAAAGTAATTAGATTTTTCGATTCGTGTTTTTCGTGTTGACACAAACACAACACATAAATTAGCGTGTCATTTCGTGTTGACCCGAAAATGACACGTTACTTAATATGCTCAACACAAACACGGAAAAATCCGTGTCGTGTTCGTGTCGTGTTGTCGTGTTACGTGTCGAATTGCCGCCTCTAACTATATCCATGCTCCACATCAAACCATTAAGATAATGAAATGTGCACCCAGATATGGAAACATAAAGCTCACATAAACTCTATGCACTAGACATCAGAATGAACGGATACATTTCTCATGCCTGGAATGTTAATTTCACTCCATGGCCCGAAGGAACTACTATTTCGAGAGTTGAGACCATAACAAGGAAGTTTCTTTACAATGGCTTTACAAAATGACTTGCAGCAAGAGCTCGTACAGACTACTTTTCATCTTTCATCCTAAAAACCAATATCGACAAGTATCGAGTTAATGCGCCCAAAGTATCCTTATGGGCGATTAGCAACAGCATGGATCACAAGATCTGGCACAAAAAAAAAAAGACTTACATCACAAGACTCAAACTGTCGTCAAACCTTCAACAATTCCTGAAAAACAAAGCTTAACGTCAGTTGAAGTGCTTAACCATTACATGAAATTTTGAAGTTTGGGATAAAAGACGATCAGACCAGTCTCGGAAGTTTGACCAAAAGATAATGATAAAAAAGCATATATTCCCATATAGAAACTAGGAGATATTCCTCTAAATATCAGTTTGATCAACAAGGAGATACCTTTTCCTTCTGTTTGTATATAACGTCAACCTTCTTCATATACTCATCTATCAACTTCTGTAGAAAGAAAACAATCCTAACTTAGAAGAACAGAAAGTAGAATCCGCAAAAAAAAAATTCACATGAAGGATAATGGTAAGAAGGAACGGATGGAGGAAATCATGAATGAGAAATTGACCAAAGAGCAAGGTATTTTTCAGGGAAACTCATTGCAGCATATCATGAATGAGAAATATTTGGTTTCCACATAACATAATGAATGTTTTCCCAGATGCACCTATCCAAGTCATGACTGCAAGAATGGGGTTTAAGTAAATTATAGGCATATAGTATATAGAACTTCTTTTGAGAAGCATTCCTAACCAAGTGGGTCTTTTAGTGACATATCTGATCAATATTTCTCCAACCGACCCATATGAAAACTCCAATTAAACTTCAACTAAGCATATGCGTATAACTGATCATATTGCTGAAGCAATTTTAAGCGAGATCACTCAAGCCAAACTGTAACCATTAAAGGAGGCAAATTAATTCCATCAAGTCACCTGCAAGTCACCAGACAAGTCCTTCACATTGTCCTCTGAAAGCTTTTTTTCCTGAAGTAAATAATCAAATTGTGATTAAGAAATAAACCATCTAGAGCAATAAAGAAAATATATGGATAACGAACAACATTTCTTGATTCAAACCTTCTGAAGTTTATCATAGGCTTTCAATGCATCTCTTCGGATGTTCCTTAGAGCCACCTGCAATCATAGACCATGAAGAATCATTTTAAGCTTGGCAGTTTAGTTTCATTCAGTAGCTACATGGCCATATTTTCAGATTTGTTTATAATTGTTCAGTCATTTTTCAATTTACCGATGATAAATTCATAAAGCTTCATTTGAAAAAACAAAAACGAAAAACAAAAACAAAACCATATCAGCATAATTTTTTCTATATAGCCCCTACTGTAAATTATGAAAACAAATTCATACAATTTTCCAGGAAAAAAAGCCCTATCAGCCACGAACTTTGCAATTGTTTTCTCTTAAGCCCCAGTTTAAGTCATATTGTATTAAGCATTTGGACTATTATAAATGTTACCGAATGCTTATTTAGATCGCCAATATTGTTTTTTGAACTTTTGAAATAACAGCTCGATGTCAATATGCATAATACTGCAAGTGCATATATAACACAATAGAACAATCAGGCTCATTGCAAAGTTTTAACGCAAATTTCAGGAATCACATTATTACATAAGAGGCATTTTGCCAACCTTTACAAATTATAGTTTTAAGCCAATAAAATTTTCAGGAATTTGATGATCAAAGTCAACTTTGAGACATAGATAATATGTCGGAACTGTATAATGAAGTAAGAAGAATAAAACGCAGGGAAAATAAAAACAAATATAGAGGATGCAAATATGACATGGGTGAATGTGTCACTGGAAGCATGAAGTCAAACACTCATTTGTTTCTATTTAATATGGCACTCATCCCTTTATATGATCCTCTTTAAAACACTGTGTCTTTCTAATAAGACTTACTGACTTAGGACCTTAAACAATTGATCACAGCTTTTAATGAATGGCATGGCTACTCAATTTGATTGAGCCAACCTAAGAGAAAGCTGGAACCTGAGAAGAACAAACTAACCTAAGCTTGAACAAGGATTCATGAAGTTTGGCTGAGATGTAGTCAACTTAAGCTTGGATATGAAGCGGCTATATTATCATGATCAGTTCAGAACTGAGACCAGTTCAGTTATACTTACGCAACCATAAGCCACAACAACTAATCCGTATGGAAAGTATGGACACTAAAATATTTAACTTCGAAATGCATTTATCAATTGATAGAGTGATTAACCCAGAAAATATGTCATATCATGCACTCTAAGACAATTTTCAAGGAGTAGAACAGTGCACATCATTTACAACTTCAACACCAGTTAATATGCATTCTTGTGGGTTCTAGACAGAGTTATCCTACCTAATATATTTACCTATGAGGAAAAATTTAAGTTACAAAGTGACTATCTAATTACACAAAATAATTATTAATTAGTTATATAAGGCATTGAGTAAATTTGATATGTACCTTCCCTTCTTCCGTCAGTTTGGCAACCATTTTTGACATCTCCTGAAAATGAAAGATATTTCAACTATCAAAAACTATTCCGCAAGAAACTCTCCAAAATCTTCATACAGAAGGCACTCTCTTTTGTTTCCATCATACAGCAAAAGAGATTTAATGATATAATTACTGGGTAAAGACAAGGGCCAAATACATATATCAACTTGCTGACACATTTAACACCACAGGTACAGCTGAAATAATCTCAGAACTCCAACAGGAGTTTAAGATGACTTCTTTCCAATTATTTTTTAGGGGCAGCAGCACTGTTACATGAATTTTCATAAGCAAATTGAAGTTTTATCTGAGATCAGGGCCTCAGGCAAACCACTTATGGAATCTAAAGTTCAACAAATGATGTAGGGAATCAGGCAAACAGAGTGCTCCCATATATCAAACTCCTTATATTCAATGAGATCCAACAGCAAAGCAACTACCTTCCTTCTATCTGATGTCAATTGAGGAACAGACAACCGTATCACTTCTCCATCGTTATTCGGAGTCATACCAAGATCAGAGCTCACAATGGCCTTCTCTATGGATTTTAGGCTGCAATGTGAAGAAACAAAAAATGGGCAAAGGAAACGAAACAATTACAGGAAATATTAGGAGCAGCCACGCAAAGATCAATTCATGTTTAGCCTGAAACGAGCAGGAAAAACTCTTATCATTTAGGCAACCCCTTGAGAACGTGGAACTAATTAATTACAAAAGAATTGTCTCATGGTTGCTTTGCTACATAGAACTTTTTGCAATAAAAAACTTCAAGTAACTGTTAATCCCTAGTTTGCCGAGAATGGGAGTGGTTTAGCAATACCTGGATTTGTCATATGGCTGGACCAATAGAGAACCTGCATCAGGGGTGCTAATTTGAGCTATAGTCTTTAAGCCGACTGGACTCCCATAATAATCTACCTGCAGGTGCACAATTTTATAGCTTTTTCAAAAAAAGAGGTTTTAACAGATCAAAATATAACTAGTAGAGCTTCAAGAATGTTGCATAAGCTATTATGCAATAGATATTTAGCAGCGTTGAGGACAGAAAAAATCAAACTGAAATGTGAACATTAGCAAAAACAGCAGTGCGGCTCTCATGAAATTTGTAACATCTGCATAAAGTGAAAAACGAGAATAAGATGAAAAAAACCAATCACAATTTGTAGCTCATTGAAATAGTTAATAAAAACCAATTACATTTTTAAATTGGTAAAGTAGTTCTTTTTCTCTTTGATGTTATAGCTAAACAAGTTCTTCCTACAGCACAAAACCACATAAATCAGAGTAGAGCAAACTTGTAAGCTCATTCTAATCTGATTAGGTACATTTATATTGCTCAAATAACTAAGTTGGCTAAAAATTATCCACATATGCATTACTTCCCAAGAAATAATAAAAACCAAAGATGGCATGCTCCTTATATCGAAATTGGTAACTTTCTTCTTTGCTATAGAACAGAAATTTTTCTACCGTCTAGATGGATTCTAGGGAACTGAGATATATTGATTTTTTAAATCCTTCACATCAAAAGACTGGAACTGTTGGAGCCGACACCTGACACACTTCACATTTTAATTTCTAGCTGCAACAGAAATAACCACAACCAAGCCTAAGAACTAACAAAATAAGATGGTTTTACATATTCTTTGTTCTTTCTCATTTGTTCTTGTTTCTAGCATGTAAAATCCAGTAAAACACTCAACAGCTGAAGGTCATTTTTAATAGAAATTCATCCAAGTTAAGTTGGTCTTCCTCTACCATTTTAGCTATATCAAGTTCTAATCTGTCACATTTGCACATGGAAATATATATTTAGGGTGGCAATGAACATGTTCAATGTTCAAAACATGTCAATAGATACCACAACTAACTTATCGCGAATTTACTCGTTCCTAACCCCACTGGTACGTCCCACTTCTACGCTTTACTTTATCGACATTTTATCTTTTTGCTGCATAAGGCTCACTTGGACAAAAGATTGTACATTTCGGTGATAGTTCTTAGCTGAAAGATGTTTTTCCAAACAAAGTGGCAATCACTCAAGTTACACAAGCCTTGTACCCTCAGAGAAGCAGGCAATATATGTTGAAAAAGTAAGAGGTACTTAGTCCAAAATTTTGTGATAAGAACCTCAATGGCAATTGACGAACCTCAATAAAACACAAAATGAAATTACAGAAGCAATTTACTAAAATTCTTCCTTGGACAAGAGGCAAGAGTAAGATGGAATCAGATAATGTACTAATGATCCGTGGATATGCACCATTTCAAAAATGAATATTGTTTTGGCGTAGTATCAACAGACGAGTAATACATTATACAGTTACACAAATCAATAAAAGGAATGGTACCTCGATCTTATCCAGCATAGCAGGGTTAGCTCGGCCTGTCCTAACGGAATTAAAATTGGTCCGAATAGTTTCAATAGTCTTTTCCATTCTTGCTTTCTGATAATAACCAAACACTAGTTAGTCAATAAAAAACATGGTCAGCTCACAATCTGTAACAAGAAGCACACTTACAGCATCTTTCTCAATCGAAGATTTCTCGGCTTCAATCTCTTCCATGGTAGCGCACCTTACAGCTACTCGCCTGCATTACATACAACAACACTAGATAAACAATTGAAAAAAAGAAGATAACAATGGCCAGGGGGTTAAGTAAATGCCTGGTGTGCAACAAAGGAGTGGAGTGACCGGAGAGTTTGAGGGTAACGGAGTAAGAGGAAGATGCGGTCCATGAACGGGCAGCTGCATTGTAGGAGGGAGTCTTAACAGAGGAAGATACTCTAAAAGAAAAGGAACCTGTGAAATTGAGGAGCGTGAGAATTTGAAATTGCGGAAAGAAAAGGAAAGAAAGATAGAAAATGTTACTTAACCAATTGAACTAAAACTCGAGGCGAAAGTTAATAGTTCATGTTTTAATTCGACAATTATTGAGGTTGGCAGAATTTAAACTCAAGAGCTCTCGATGATACCAGTTAATTAACCGATTGGACTAAAAGCTCGAGTCGAGAAAATACCTGGAAGATAGAGTAAGGTTTTGAGAGGAGTTGGATTGGAGCGGAGGTTTGTGGAAGAGAAGGGAGTCGCCATTGTTCAAGTGTCAGTAGAAAAGAAAAGAGGGACGAGAACGATGTTGTTTCTGGATAAGGCACACCCACAATTCCGTTACGGGCCTGTTTCATAAAGGCCTATGGGAGAATACTACTTTTCAAAATTACAAAAGTGGTGGTTTTAAAGAGCGAAGGGAATTTGCATACACATCTTGGAAGGTGCGTTAAAGTCGTGTATGAGGACCTTTGCGTGAATTGAGCATGAGAGAATGTCACGCCTCATGAATCATGACGTACATGCACAGTAGAGGTGTCACTGGTTGAGCTTAAAAGTTGGGCTCGAGATTAACATTAATTAAGAGTATATGTTATTTAGTTGGTGTTTCATATTGAGTCGCCTTTGTGAGGGGTGACTACGATAGAGACTGTTAGATATTAAACTGATTTGGGAGCTGATCACGCTCTCTTGATGAGTCTAAGGGAAGGCAAAAACCAATGAGCATTGAAGATGGATAAATTTCACCTCGAACTCGTCAGAAGAGTTAGGGTGTCATACAAATGTTACCTTTGTATAATATTTTGTATCTGTGATTATGTGGACCAACATCAAGGTTTGACATTTCTTAATGATGCTTAAGTATACAGTGGTGCGTAACTCATAAAAAATCACTTACCAATTGTTTATTTTCATTGATCATTTCGATTACAGATGCGAATTTTTTTTAACATCTTGTAAACAATAGGTTCGATTTAGTCTGTAAAACAAACTATACAAATCTTATTTCGATTTAGATAAATACACAAATAAATGAGATCGTTTCTTTTTTTAACTAAAATTACATGTTTTCAGCTAACTATTTGGTAAAATAGAGGACTCTGTAAAATGTTTCAACTTCACTCGTCTTATTTTTAAAGTCCCATTTTTACTGATCGGTGGAGAACTTATCTAAGTCTCTTAATTATTTATTTAAGCACTCGAATCTTATTTGGAAGTTTGTGGTTGAAATTTGTGGTTTGTGAACAAGTGTTGTTTATGGGTATGACATTTATGCCGACTGCTAACTTACATGGTTGGAACTGTAAATCCTTATTATCTTATGTTGAATCTTTCTCATCTCATGAATATGGTTATATGAAAATATTGAATTATTTCATCCAGGAGTTGTTAATTTGACAAATATAAATCATTTATAAGTTAAAATAATATTATTCTTGGATTTGTATTATATAGTGGATTTGATGATACGAATCGAAATCTTTTCAGAAGCTCATCGGATTCCAATCTCCATAACATGGTATTATCAAATTATGTATATGATGTTCCACTTATATTATAATATGAAATATTTAATAATTCAAATAAGTGCAGGAGCCTTCATTATATGATTTTTTATTATTAATAAATGATACAAATATTTAAAAGTGATATTAATGTATGTATAAAGTAAATTTATGTATAAAATAAAAACTCAAAATGAATCAAAACAAGTGTACTTGAAATATGAGATTTTGATATATTTTATCATTCGTGACTCAAAAACACGACATGCATACGAAACGAATCTGAATATATAGGTTGACTTTTGAAAAATGAGACTTTGGTATATTTTATCATTTGTGATTCAAAAATACGACACAAATTCGAGTAAGTTAACACGTAAAAGATGAGACTTTGATATATTTTACCAATTGATCCAAAAACATAACAAAGAACTCGAATAGGTTAACACTTGAAAGATTGGACTTTGATATTGTTTGCACTAAAAATAAATTTTCGCTCAAATTGACATATTGTTAGTCAATGTGCTCTCGTTGTCCTTTTCTTCATTAAGGAAGCTGTGAAAATAATATTTTTTGAGGGAAATATTTCCTAGATAAGCCATTTAGGAAATCACTTACTCTAGAATATGGTGCGCATAGAAAGAAATTATGGAGTGAATCACTTTCTAAAGCGATGAGAACCTTGGGGTTCGCTTTAGAATGAGGGAAAATGGTTGCATCACTTTCTTTCATGGTGAAAACTTAGAATGATATGTGGTGCACCTAAGGATAAATCATGAGATTGTTTATTATTTTGACACGTGTTTTACGAGCTATTTAAAGAACATGGAAATAAAAGATGAATGGGTTTCAATCAAGGAAATCGTGAGAAGTTGAGAACCATCAAATGGAAAAGTAGTTTCTAAACATGATGAATAAGGTGGACCACATGTGAGCAATCATTTACACTAATCTCCCATAATAATAAAAAGACAGAAATCACGATGAGAAGATCCCAACTAACCAAATCAACACTGAGAACAGAGCAAATCTCTAACAAAATCTTTTTAGACGTCAAGTTTTTAATTCTAAAACTTCATCAAAATCAATTTTTCAGCATTATTTTTAGTTCAGTTCTACTTCAAATTCCTTGTTAGTTTGTAGACACTCACTTTCGTATATATTTAATATAAGTTTGTCATTTTCTTCAACCAAGAACAATTTTTATTTACATGTCAATTATTTTTCTTAAGGTGACAGTGTTTTGATTACAGTTTTGAAATTTTAGGTCTCTTCCGCACAATCTTTATTTTTTGTTATTTAACCGACTGAACTAAAAACTCAAACTGATAGTTAAAGCTCTGTTATGGTTTATATTATAATCTCTAACATTACCCACACAAATGTCGCTTGAAGCGTGCACAACACATGCCCATCTTACCATTTATTTGTTAATTGACCAATTAATGGAGTTGCCAAGACTCAAACTCATGACTTTTCGATCGTAGAGACTCTGATACCATGTTACTTAACCGATTAACCAAAAGCTCGAGCTGATAGTTAAAGCTCAATTATGGTTTATATATTAATTCCCTGACATTTTAGAAGCTATTAGCACAAATTAATTTTAGTTTGAGATTAGAGAAACTTTAAAATACTCCTGGAGTACGGATGACGTGGTACACCGGACTAAGAATTCGATGACACGTCACATAAGTTAGTGTCTAGGGTTGACGATTTAGGGTCTAGGGTTTTTATTTTAAGGTCTAGAATTTTATATAAATTATAAACTGAAAAATAAATTTTTAATTAATTACACGTTGTCAAAATCTTATTGGTTGATGTAACATATGCCAACCATTTATTGGCTTGGAGTACCACGTCATCGTGCTCCAGGAGTATACTAAAATCTCTAGTGAGATTACTATAAATTTCTAGCACGCCCACCATTTCCATTGAAAATAGCCAAAACAAATATATTTTATCACTTGTGACTCGAAAACACGACAAGAACTCGAATAGATTAATACTTGAGATGTGATATTTTACGACTTGTGACCCGAAAATATGACATGAACACGAATGGTTTAACACTTAAAAGATTGAATTTTAATATATTTTTTCCACTGGTGACCTAAAAACCGAACACTCATATTTTTTTACTACTTGAAAAAATGATACTTTGATATATTTTACTACTTGTGACCAAAAACTCTACATATATCCGACGCACATGAAACTATTTTACCACCTTAAAAAAGGAACTTGATATATTTTTATCACTATATGTTTATATACTTTTATCTTCTATTAATATTAAAAAAATTGAAAAAGTTATCTCTTAAGTTTATTATTTAATGACGATAATGAGATTTTGGGTGCAAGTCTATAACTCCAAAGCTTATACATTCTAGTGACCCACGTGGTAAACGCCAGAAGTTTCAGCGACCCAAATGGAACTGATCGGGCTAGAGTGACTTATCCAAGACCTAAGCGGTATCTTATATATGACTCAAACACATGACACCCCAAGAAGGAAATAACACTTAGTCAGTTAGACATAATACCCGACCACGTTGGGCACAAGATCGATTATGGAAAGCTGATGTGGCAGAAGAAAATTATAAATACCTCTTCCCCAATAAATGCAATGTACTTTTGACATACTTTAAAACCGTATACTTTCCATTTTCATTCCTCTCAATCTCATTTTTAGATATATTGACTTGATCGTCGGAGTTTTCATGAGGCTTGTACCTGCCTTTTTCCACATGAGGAGTTGAGATTCTAGACCCAAGTAAGAGCATCTATAATAGTGTGGGATTGGAAATATTCATAACATTTTTTGGGTTGAAAACCATTGTAAGGAATGGTTGGAAATGATGAGAGAGAATGAAAGATTAAAAATATTTCCAACCTTCAACATGGTTACTTTAATAATATTTTATTATTTAAGAAAAGTTTATATTCAAATTTTAAAGGTATGAAAGGTGACTAAGTGGGACTATGTACATCTTTTCAACCTTCAAAATGGTTACTTTAATGTTATTTTATTATTTAATAAAATTTTATATTCAAATTTTAAAGGTATGAAAGGTAATTAAGTGGATCCATAAGCATTTTTTCTATTTTAAAACCTTATTTTAATAAAAAGTGGGGGTGCTTATACAAAATTCAAAAAACAACTCATGTGGTTGTGGTTTCATTTTTTCCAAATAAAACCTTGTGGTTTGGATTTTGTCATTTTAATGACTATGTTTTTTATTTTATTTTTGCAAACAAATGGAATTTTGATTCAAACTATCAAAATGACGTTAATGACATCCGAAAATTAATATATTAAAAACTTATAATATTTTAAACGACTTTAAATCTTCAACTTTTAAATTTTAATGTCACGTTAGAGTTATTTAGTTATCAGAGAAAGTAAATATTTAGAGAGAAAAAGTTCCAAAAATTGTCATTTTTGAAAATCGAAAGTGTGATTACATAGTAAATGTCGTCTTGAACAACTTTAATTCTTGAAATTTTCTAAATTGAGGTCGTTAACTATCATTTTGGCCATGTTTACTCATTTTGCTAAAATTTACAAACCATAGTCCTTGAATTGACAAAAAAACAACCCACAAGATTTTATTTGAAAAAGTTAAAATCACAGACGTTGTTTTTGAAATTTGCCCTTTTTATTATTGTTATTTTTTCAAAGTTTATTATTATTATTATTAGCCAATTTAGCTGTATTTAGCTCGAATCGAACCATGTGTAAGTGACAAAGAGGGGTAAAATTCACATATGATGTATGAACTTAGGTCTGAATCACACTTTAGTATACGAACTTCAATTTATCTCACTAATATGTATGAACTTACGATGACCTCCGACTAAAGTGTACGGCCGGTCAACGCTTGGTCAACGTGCCACGTCATACTTTTTTATTTTAATTTTTTTTAAGTAAGTCCCGCTAACATGAAATTACTCTTTTAACCCTCAGAATTTCCCCATGAATCCTGCTCTATGTCCCATTAATCCCCCAAACCCATCTTCGACATCATCTTCTCCGGCGACTCGGACTCTGACGACGGCGAGATTATGATGGGTCGGTCTCTGGAATCCCTACTCTATTTCCCATAAATCCCCAAACCCATCTCCGACATCCTCTTCTCCGGCGACTCGGACTCCGACGACGGCGAAATTCTGAGGGTCGGTCTCTGGAGTTTTCTGGGAGGATTAAATGTTCCTCCTTTCGGGTAATTTTTGTAAGGTGGGTTTCTAGGTTGAGGTGGAGCCGGGTTAAAAGGGTGGCCGGAGAAAGTTTCAATCTTGCAGCGGAGGAGAAGGAGAAGAAGTTGCCGTAGAAGATGAGGTGTTCCATGGATGGTCTCAATGAGATGAATTTGGGGGTTTTTTCTTCTTAATTTTTTTTATTTTTATCTTATTGTGGTCCCTTGCTGAGGTGTATTTTTAGTCCATATGGATTCTTGAAATTGGTTGAAAGTTCCAACTCTGCTCATCCAGTTGGAACTACATTAGTATTGTTAAATTTCTCGAGAGGGGTGATGGGAGAGGTGTGAATATTGGGAGGGGAAATAGAAAATTAGGTTTGACATGATGGAGGGTTAAGAGAGTAATTTCATGTTTAGTGGGACCTACTTAAAAAAAATTAAAATGAAAAAATATGATGTGGCACTTTGACCAAACGTTGACCGATCATTTTGACCGGCTGTACACTTTAGTCGGAGGTCATCGTTAGTTCACACATATTAGTGAAATAAATTGAAGTTCGTATACTAAAGTGTGATTCGGACCTAAGTTCATACACCATAGCTCGAACCGAACAAGGTGTAAGTGACAAAGAGTAATAGTTTCCTGTAGAAGTAGTGAGAATACTTGTGTATAAGAATGATGAGAGTAAATTAGTTAGTTGAATTATATTTGTTTGTGTTTGAGTTGAGTTGAAATGGATGGAGATGATGGGAGCAGTGAGGGAGGGGATGTAGGTTAAATGTCGCTAATGACAATAAATGAAGAAGGATATAAAGTTAAAAAAAGGGTGATTAAAACTTAAAATAGTAGTTAGTAAGTATATATAAACATAGACAACCAAACAAGAAACAAGCCCAATTCTAATTCTGCTATAATATATTTACGCATTCCTTCATTTAATTACTAGATCTGTGAGTATTGTTCCTTTTCTACGCCTTTCCAAACTGGTCATTTTGTCCATTCAGGAATATGACCATGCTCCTTTCTTCTCCCACTCTTTACATCTTTGCTTCTTTACCAACTAGTTTCTTTATTAGACTCCATTCCTAATTATTTCTTTATTCTTGAGTGGATGGAGCACGATGACGTGGTACTCCAAACCAATAAGTGGTTGACATATGTTACACCAACCAATAAGATATTGACAACGTGTAATTAATTAAAAATTTATTTTTAGTTAATAATTTATATAAAATTCTACACCCTAAAATAAAAACCTTAGACCCTAAAAACTAAACCCTAGGTCCTAAATCATCGACCTAGATACTAAAATATGTGAGGTGTCATCGAATTATTAATCCGGAGTACCACGTCATCCGTACTCCATAAGTATTTTAAAATTTCTCTCTTGAGAGTTTCACTTTTGTCAATCCTAAAATTTGAACCCAGGATCTCACGCTTCCTTTAAAAACTTACATATATTTTTTTAAGTAATATATTTAGGAATACAAAAGATCTTATATGTAGAGAGAAAGAAATAATGTCAACTAATTAGAAATGGTTAGCGGGTGAATATAGTAGAATTTGAACGTTGCAAAACGAGCCACATAAATGTGATATATATTTTATCAAATATTGATTGGAAATTTTCTTGGGTTGGACTGGACCAAATCTGCAAACCGGATTGGACCGAACTTTTCAATCTAATACCGAGACTTTATTGTGAAAATTTACAAACTACAATCTAATCCTGAAAGTTCGTGAATTCCTGAAATAAATCAGACTGCTCAATCTCAACGCTAGTACCCTGGATATACAATGTCATTGGTAAACTGGTTTTTTATTAATAATCAAGCTAAGTTGTATCAGTTTCCTCACTGTAATGTCTAGGGTAAATTACATATGTAGTGTATTACCTTTGGGTTAATTTATACTATGATATACCACCTTTCATTGTCACTCTAATATGTATCATCTTTCTGTAATGTCACCTAATAAATTATACAAGCACTAAAAATCATCGGTTACTTAACCTCGTAAAACCTTAGTTTTAATGAGAAAAAGAAAAAAAATTGACACATTAACCGCATTTTTTAAGAGCAATACAGAAAAGAGATGATGCGACACTTTAACCAATTTTAAACGGTAAATTTTAGTGCTTATATACTTTATTATAACATCATCGAAAGGTGATACATATTAAAACAACAAATGAAAAATGATATACCATAGTGACAGTTAATTCAAATGTAATACATCACTAATGTAATTTACCGAAAATGTCTATTGTTGTTCTTTAAGTGAATTACTTAAATGCAAACCCATCAGCCGAGCCGAATAATAAGCCAGAGTTGGCGGTTCCCCCGTAAGACCATAAAGAACACGCGCAGTTGCACGTGCCAGAACTGCTATACACGTAAGATCCTGACTAGGCAAACATATTAGAAAAAGGAATACAAGGCAGGGGTAAAACCTGGCTAAATTATATACATCTTCAAAAAAAAATAATAAAATTAATAAATGTTTAATTTATGTAGTTTTATGTTTTTCCAAATGAGGAATTATGAGTTGCTTTTAAGCAATTAAATTACTATGAATTGTATTGTTTGTAAAAAGAAATGATCGATTTTATTGATGTGAACGAGAATATTTTATGTCCAACTATATTTTTAAACTTTTGACCGATTAAGTTAGAGTTAAGCTTCAGTCTTAGAATTTCTTTTGGAACAAAAAATTATCTCGTTCATATCAACAAAATCGATGAATTTTTAATTGTGCAAACAATACAAAACGTAGTCATTTTAATCACAGTCAAACTACAATTTATTATTTACAAAAACGTAAAATTACCTAGCACTTTATATGAAATTTACATTAATATACTACATTCATTTTTAAAACGTTTGTCATTTTTTAAAAGTGCATTTTTTTTATTAATGTTGATAATAAAAGTGAGTGTTTTGTCAATTATATTTATGTGCAAACAGGAAGAAAAATTTTAATATCTTACCCGTTATAATTTTAATTTTTTATATTTTTAAAGTGATTAATGTTTAAAAACAGAAAACAATTAGTGAGAGTGAGGGAGAGAATGGAGGAAGAAGGCGCATGCACATATAAGAAATGACTCCCCACTCTCAACACCAAAATATTCAGAGCCCACTGTATTTCTTGTGCTGCCATTAATTAATGCTACTCACCTACAAAGCGTGATTCTCTCACTCTCACTCTCACTATTTTCACGCTTACATTATATATTCTCTCTTTCCATATCAGACGCCTACCTTGCTTCCTCTGCTATTCTATTCTAAAATGGACCTCAGTAAGGTTACTCTTGAGATCTTCTCCAAACTCGAGCACAACTGGCTTTCTCACTGTCATTCTGTTAAAAAAACTCGTCTCCTCTGTATCGACGGCGGTCGAATTACCGGCATTGTCGCTTCTGCTTCTCTTATCCACCTTGAACATCAGATCCGTCTCCAAATCGGCGATCCTCATGCTCCTATCGCTGATTTCTTCGACATTGTTGTCGGTACAGGTATGTTACTTAACCGATTGAATCATAAGCTCGAGCTGATAGTTAAGCCAAACAACATTTTAAGTTAACAACATCTTTTATATTAATCTCTGACAGGTATCGGTGCTCTCCTTGCTGCCCTAATTACTGCTGATGACGGCTCTGGCCGTCCTCTCTTCACTGCTAAAGATGCAGCCGCATTTCTTTCTCGGAAACACTCCGAACTTTTTAAGGTTAATGGATTCCTCCGGCGAAAAACAAGATTTTCCGGTAAGAGCATGGAGAAGATTTTAAAAGAGGCGTTGCGGCGAGATGATGGAAAGGTGTTGACCTTGACTGACACATGCAAACCTCTTCTTATTCCTTGTTTTGACCTTAACAGCTCGGCTCCTTTCGTTTTCTCTCGAGCCGATGCTTCCGAGTCGCCGAGTTTTAACTTCGATCTCTGGAAAGTCTGCCGCGCGACATTAGCCACGCCGAGCCTGTTCAAGCCGTTTAAGCTGACATCTGTGGACGGGAAGACTACTTGCTGCAGTATTGACGGCGGTCTGGTGATGAACAATCCGACGGCGGCGGCAGTTACGCATGTGCTCCACAACAAGAGAGATTTTCCGTCGGTAAATGGAGTAGAGGATCTGTTGGTTCTTTCCTTAGGTAACGGCTCGTCGAGTGGATTGTTGAGTAAGAAAAATGCCAGCCGCAACGGGGAATGCTCAACGTCGTCCGTTGTTAATATTGTGCTTGACGGAGTTTCGGAGACTGTCGATCAGATGTTAGGGAACGCTTTTTGTTGGAACCGTACTGACTACGTCAGAATCCAGGTAACAAAAGTTTTGTTTCTATTTAGTGCTACTCCTTGGTTACTCACAAAATAGCGTCGTGTTTTTTATCATCGAAATTTGTTAAAATGAATACTATTGAACTGAATCGAAATGCATTTACGATAGAAAAATAATTGAATTGAACTGAATATTACTAAATTAAATTGAAATCAATTACTAAAACAATAGCCATTCCACTACATTGCTAGAGTATGAGTATTAAAAAGTTATTTCTACAAATTTTGTTTTTAATGAAGTTGTCACTTTGGCAAATAAGGAATCGAGAATTAAAATTTAGCCGTTAATAAGTAATTTGTAAATTTCACTTGTAAAGCATTATAAAAATCTGTAATTTACTTTGATTTTGCGAGTTGGTAAACCCACGGACTAAACTTTTATATTACCGAACAAAATTAGACAATGGAGAGATGTAGTTTTGGTGAAAGGCAAAGAGGGTTTAGAGACGTGGGTTTTTGGAGTAGTGATTGACGGGATTTTATATTTTTACAGGCAAACGGATTGACTAGCGATGTAGTGGTGGGGCCAAGAGTAGAAGATGAGGTGTTGAAGGAGAGAGGAGTGGAGTCGTTACCGTTTGGCGGGAAGCGGTTATTGACGGAAACTAACGGAGAAAGAATCGAAAACTTTGTGCAACGCCTTGTAGCTTCAGGAAGGAGTAGCTTGCCACCTAGTCCCTGCAAGGATTCCGCCGTCAGTCTTAACGGCCGTTAAACACTTCCCTCTGTTTGTTTTTGTTAACCTTTAGTAAGTAACCCACCTCAGGTTACCTTAACTATCTTCTGTATCTTGAGTTAAATGAGTAGTACTAGTTAAGCTACTAATAAGTAATTAATTACCATCACTCTGCATGTGTGGTTAAATTGATTAGCTGTTCTTTTGACTATTAACTATATTTTTCATTAGTTAAAAAAGGTTAATTAATTTGATTAAATTGACTGGGAGGAATCCTTTTTGGGCGAGATAGATATCAAAGGAAACATCATTAATAATACTATAATAGTACGACCATATGCTTTTGTCTTTTATGTTTGAACTAACTGTCAGCTGCTGAGGAAAAAAGAAATGTACAATTAAAAATTGGAATCTTCGTAACAAAAGAAAAATATATAAACTGGTATCTTCAGTGGTTATGTGCATGAGGCTTTTCTCGTGAGTTAATAGTCATCTACTACCTGCCACTGACAAAAATAATTTCAATTATAAACTCAACTCAGATTCTCTCAAGCTCAATGGATGCCAACAATATAAATACAAGATTTTGAGACTTCGATCTTTATCGAATTTTATAATTCAAGACGCACGGAGCAATAGACACCGTCGTATCAAGAATTATAAGGTCTGAATATAATTTATCAATGTGACTCGATTAGAAACTAGCTTGCCAAGCCACGCTCAATGTGTAAATCTGTCACCTAAAATCATTTGTGTACATATACTACTTTGAAAGTAAGTTTATGGCTAATTTTCAAAAAAAAATTCTTGTGTTTATCAATTTTGTCAAAAAGGTGTCTGTGTTTATTTTTTTGACAAAATGAGGATTGTGTTTATTTCCGTTAACCAAAAAGCAGAAAAATCATTAACGGTGTTAAATGTGATGACGTGGCAATGGGTATTTTGGTCTTAATATATGGATTATGATATAAAAAATTCATTTCTCACACTTTAAAGTTGTAAACACATGAATGTTTAGGAAATTTAAGGGTTCTCGGTCTTTATTTATTGATAAATTTCTTAAACATTCATGTGTTTACAACTTTAAAGTGCAAGAAATGACTTTTTTATATCATAACCCATAAGTAAAGACCAAAATACCTCTTGCCACGTCATCACATTTAACACCGTTAATGATTTTTCCGCTTTTTGGTTAACGGAGATAAACAAAATTCTCATTTTGTCAAAAAAACTAAATACAGACACCTTTTTGACAAAATTGATAAACACAGGAATTTTTTTAAAAAATTACCCTAAGTTTATATAGCCAAAAAATTACTTTAAACAATTTCAAAAAATTAGCCAACAAATAAAATCCGCCATTCAATCGAATTCTACAAATATTACTTTCCCCTAATATTCCCTTCAATCCACCCCATAAAACAACACAATCCAATTTTCAGCAAGAAGTGTTTTCAAACCGAACTTGGCACATGACAATTTCGAAAAATGTGAAGGGATTTTTAAGGTACTGGACAAGAGAGCCATTGATCAGTAGAACTTAAATGACATTTTTTCTAGGAGAATAATATAAAATATATTGTTAGCCTTAATTCGTTTGAGTTTTTGGTTCAATCGATGAAGTGACATAGTATAAGAGCCTCTGCGATCGAAGAGTCTTGAATTAAATTTTTGACAAACAATATTTGTTTAATTAAAAAAACATGGTGTTTGATCTTGTGTTGCATACGCTTCATATTCAATGGGTATTCGCGTGGGAGAGTGCCAGAAATTAATATAGGAGATGTCGTGTGCCTTAACTATCATCTTGGACTTTTGATTCAATATGTTAAGTAAAAAATATTAACTTTTTTTGGTAGATAAAAGTTTAGCTAAGGGTAGGCCTACGCACTCGCAAGGCCAAACCACAGACCTCGATGAGGATTTACAGTGGAGTTTACAGATTGCCTATAAATAAGAACTAAATTTTGACGAAGCAGAAACTCGAACCTCAAACCTTTCAAGTAGAAGATGGAGTGTCTAACCACTTGGACCAACTCTTATTGCAGTACAATATTAACTTGTTAACTGGTTTATAGCATGTATTCATGATAGATATAGTTATACAACAATTAATCAATTTTATATTTTTATCAAGAAAATCAAAATTTTATTAATTTTTTCACCAAATCTATGGGTAGAGAAAAAGATCATGATTTGGAAAAACTAAAACGTAAATATTCTACAATATTTTTGGTTTTCCATCCAAGTTCAGGCCGACTAATCTGAATTCGAGACGGGTTTAAGGATTATAGTATTTAAATCCATCTCAGTCACCACAATATATTATAACCTAGTACATTACCAATTCAACATTGTGAACTTTACATTTTTTTTGTCCATTAGTTCAGAGGATTGATAATATACATATGTATAAAGAGAAAGGATGGACTTATGGTGTGACAAGGGAAAGAGGTGGGGGTAATTTTGTAATTGAACAGGGAAAGGTGGCAAATTTGTAATTAAATGAAAAATCTTTAAGCGTGTAAAATGGAGGGAATGAAGAGGAGGTGATGTCAGCGTTGATGTCACCCCTGGAGAGAGAAAAAGTTTTAATTATTATCTTTAAAATGCATTTTTCCGCTCTTCTCGAACTCGTTTTTCAAAAAAATTATACCACTGAACTCGTATTAATTAGGCCGTCATTTTGAGATCCATTTTTGTTATTTATAAACGATTTTTAATTTTTTTAATTTTTCTATGGTTGTTTCAAATTAATATTCGGTTGTTTCAAATTAATACTGTGTTGTTTCAAAATAATATTCTGTTGTTTCGAATGAAATATTCAGTTGTTCCATATGCTATATTGTTTCAACAGAATACTCAGTTGTTTCAAATTAAGACTCGGTTGTTTCAAATTATTACTCTGTTGTTTCAAAATAATACTCGGTTGTTCCAACTATTATCATATGATTATCTCATAATTAACACTTTAGATTGAATGGAGCTCTGTTAGCACAAAATTGAATCACTTGAAACAATCATGCAATACAACACATCACAATAGTAGATACAAGATATATTGTAAAAGCACAAAATTAACATGATTGTCTTCCATTATCATTCATATAATAAATGAAAATGCTGTTGTGTGGCATATGGAAACCCAGACAATAGAAGTACAACAATATCAAAGGATCAAGGATTTAAAGCTGTGTTAGCTTGGTCAAATTAGATAGAGATTGCGCTAATTTTCCCGTGAGATTGTTTGCACTAAGAATTCTGCAAGCAACAAGAAGACCATAGTAAAGTCAAATTCATCTAGCATCTTACATGGAATTAGAGATTTAAAGTTTCATGGAACTTACAGAATTTCCATATCAACCAAGTTTCCAATCTCAGGGGGAAGAGTTCCGGAAAATAGATTGTTCTCAATGGACCTATATAAGTAAATTGTCTCCCAAGATTAACAAAGAGAGGAAGAGTCTTGCCCAACCAACGACGAGTCAAACAACGGGGGAGGCGAGTCCAGGTCGCCGTTTGATGATGGGAGGTAGCGGCGGCAACGTCGACGCCACCTTCGCCACCGGTGGAGCAGTCGGATGAGGTAATTAACGTCAGACTGAAATCAACAGGAAGCTTCGAATTAGTTGAATTGACCGGTGGCAGGAGCGGCATAGGTGATTGGAGAAGGTCGGAGGAAGGTGGAGGCGGGGGGCGTCACCGGCCAGAGGAGGACGGACGCCGAGGAGAAGCGGAGAGGAGCGGCCATGGCTGCATCAGTTTTATGAGAAAGGATAAATGAAAAGAAAATTAAAAAATTGTGTTAAAAACTTAATAAATTACACAATTGATACCTGTCACACCATAAGAGATGTCTTACCTGAACTTAAATCTATGTACAAATTCAATGAGTCATGACCAAGTTTAGGAAAAATCGAATACTATACAAGGGAAAAAAAATCTTCCCATAAAATAAGCTTTATAAATTACAGTACTTATAAATTTAATATTTCAATTTATAATTTCCACGAACATTAAATGAACATCCTGATGTGAACATCTTTAACGCGAGCTAGTCAACTTCGTGTGATTTTTTTTTAATCATCCCATTCTTGGATACTAAACATTATTCTATCAGAAAACACAAATCCCATTAATAATTTATGTACATCGAAGAAATTTAATGAGTCCAAAATCCTAAAGATAAAATATAAATTTAGAATACAAACAGGTACACTAGAAACACTCCTTGCCAAAAAAAAAACATTTTTTTTTTTTAGTTTATTCAACAAATAAAATGTGAAGGTCATCCTTTAAAATAAAATAAAATGTAAGGTCATAATTTAGGAGATCTAAATTCATAAAATTGGAAAAGATTTGGAAAGAGAAGGGAACCTTGTATTGAAACATGGTAATGTGAGTCTGTGAGCAAAATTTGGCATCCAACTGGAAGCTGACTGAGTAGATCAGTAGTAGATATAGAATAAATCATTTGGAAATCTCACCTCCAACAAAATAATATGTTTATGTATAGAAATATAATTCATATATTAATTAATATTATAGTTACTTGCGAGTACAAACTAATACTATTTATTATTCGCAAAGGAAATGCAATCAAATCTGTTAGTTATAGGGGTGTTTAAAATTGCACCAGACTATGGGAGCTCTAGCAACTCAAACCGAAACAGAGGCCTTATGACATCTTAAAACGGCCTGGTGACATAGTTCTTTTGTTGCATAGAGACCAAAGACTAGGATCATTACCAAGAAGACATGATATGAATAGATTAAACTTGGGAAATACTAAAAGAAGAAAGAGAGAATTTTAGCAAACCATACTTATATTATACAATGGAAGATTTCAATACAATTTCTGGATGCCTTACAAATGAAACCAAGGCTCCTTTATATAGGCAAATGTCTTCACCATAAAGACTATTTTGCCCTCACACCTATCACACTTATTAAATAAAAGACTCTTATACCCTTTACCTACTACATGACATATTTATCACATCATTATTACATCATCAATCATGACATATATCTTACATAATTATTACATCATCAAACCTTAAGTAGCGTATATGCTACATTTATTGAAAACAGTAAAATTTGCTGACTCGGAAAGGGAATCACTAGATCCAGTGAGATGGGGAAAGATTGAAGTTGCGCCAGTCTTCTTCATCATCTGAATCAATATTTCCATACAGGTTTTTGTACCAAGGTTGAGTACCGTTACGAACTTCTGGGCATGATGCTTCTTCCATTGTGACATCTGATGGTTCTCCTTGCATTGGATGAACTGATACTGAATTTTGTGTTCCCAGTGCTTGAGAAGAGTTGGATCGATTGGGGCTAGGAAGTGTCTTTGGAGCTTCATCTGCTGGCAGAATAATTGGTTTAAGATTCTTGAAACCTGTAACTCCATTAGGATCGACTGGATACAGAGTAGTGGAAAAGGTCGGTGGCCTGGATTTTTCACAATATCCATTAATCTTACTAAGGAAGTCGTACAATGTCTCTTTGTCTTCCTTAGTGAATAATGGTTTTGGGAGATTTCTCCAGTGGTAAGCATGCGGTTGCGACCAAAACCGTTTAGGTGCAAACTGGAAATATGGCCTGTGTAGAATGAAGAAGCTGACATGGAGACTGTTTTTGAGTGGTCCTTCATTCTTTGGATCAAACAGTCCTTCAAGCTGGATTTGTTGCTGCAATTCCTTTTGCCACCAAGACAGTGGGGCAAACCAATCCAGAATGGTGAACAATAAAGAACTGCGGTTGCATGGATTAGTTATATAATTATACATTGATACCAAGGGAACTTGAACTGCAATGGAGTATAGGACAGTGAGACACCATATACACCATAATTCATGTTCAAGGAGCTGATAGTGTGGACATAAGGCCCATACTATAAAGAATGGACATTCCTTCAGAAAGAGAGAGGGGGTATCTGAAATGCGTCTGAGCTGAATAGTTTTAGCAAGATAACGGAAGACATTATCCTTGGCATACTGTTGGATTTCTTGAGGGGTGCTGAAGTTGGTTCCTGGAGGAAACATCAACTGGCGTTTTGGAGTTAACGGTTGTAACCACAAGTTTTCTGAAGTGGCTTTGACCGAGGAGGATGGAGTTTTAGTAGCCATAAATACCAGAGGGATGGTAACTTGAGAAGTGATTAAGGAAATAGATTGGGGGTTTGGCCGAGAAAGCATGTCGGGAATCAAGTTCTTGTCTCCTTTTATATGCTCCACAGAATAATCATATTTTGCAAACCAGTCCTTGAGCCTCAGTAACTGTTGACTTGGCAGGGACTTGTTTTTAAATTCAAGTATCCTTGGGAAGGATGAGTTATCCATTCTTACAGTAAAATGATGCCCAATGAGATGAAATTCAAATTTCTTTATTCCATTTTTTACTGCAAGAATTTCCTTGATCGTGGTGTGATAATGCTTTTCCGCGTCTTTAAATTGTCCGCTTGCGTGTCCACAGTAGTGTGCAGTACCATCAATCTCTTCAATGAGCAGTGCTCCCCAATATTCATCGCTGGCATCAGTTTGCAAGACACGCTTCCCATTACCAGGTATCTTTAGTGCTGGAGGATTTTGGGCCATAACTTTAAGTTTTTGGACGGCTTTGGTTTGGATGGGACTCCACGGTGGGGCACCTTTCTTTAGCATCTTTGACAGCTGGCTAGTGTGTTCAGAGACATGCGGAATAAATTCCCTGATGTAATTGATGATTCCTAAGAATTGTTGGATCTGCTTTGTGGAAAGATTCTCATCTGGAAACTTCAATAATTCTTGAGAAATGTGGGGACCAGGGTGATACTGACCGTTTTGAAATGCCATGCCAAGAAACTCTATGGATTTTTGTCCGATTATACTCTTCTTTTCAGAAAGCATAATTCCATACTTATCTACAAGCTGGTGAAAGTGGGCCAAAAGAGAGTTATGGGCTTGGACATCTTTGGAAAATAGCAGGATGTCATCAATGTAGATAAGGGTGCTATGGAGGATAGGTTCAAAGATTCTTATCATGGCCTTTTGGAAAAGGGATGGAGCTGTTTTGAGTCCAAAGGGCATGACACGCCATTGGTACTGAGCCGTAGGAATGCAGAAAGCCGTCTTGTAACGCTCATCAGGGTGAATCCCTAACTGCCAAAAACCTGCTTTGAGATCAAATTTTGAAAATATGAATGCTTCATTGAGATGAACAAACAATGAGTTGATCCTTGGAAGAGGAAACTTATCATCTCTGAGAAAACCATTTAGAGGCTTATAGTCAATAACAAGCCTTTTTTTTGCACGAACAATTTCTGACCTCTTTTCAACATAGAAAGCTTGGCAAGCCCACTGAGAGGTGGTTGGCTCTATTAGACCTTGTTGTAAGAGCTGAGCACATTCATCTTTGGCAAGGCGAAGATCAGATGGTGTCATACCAGAATGTGTTGCCTTCGTAGGATTGACATCTTCGTTGAGTTTGAAAGGCAGTTTGATGAAAAACTTCTCATTTTTCCAAAGTGGAAAAGGATGAGAAAATTGTGAATGAGAATCAGCACATGACTTCAGAAGTAGGTCTGTAATTTCTTGATAGTCTGTCGGAACTTCTGATAGAGAATAAAGCTTTGAAATGCTGGTATATGATTTTAATTGTCTCTTGAATCGGAGGCCTTCAGGACGAATCTGTAGACCATGTGTTTTTTGATAGACATCAAAACCAACTAGGATATCCTTATCTGGAAGTGCTGACCCAAGGACTTTGACCCAAACGATACAATTTGGAAAAAATTGAATGCCTATGGGTTTTTTAGAACGGAGTTTGGTAGAGAAAACCTGTCCATCAGCAGCCTTGAAGTATTCATAATGAGTTTCCCATGAGGTGTTAGGCAAGATGGATGGGTTAACCATTGTCTTGTGAGCACCAGTATCCATGAGGCCTATGACAGAGATGGGTCGGTCATACTTGGAGGGCAATAGGTGGATATTGACCAAAGGATAGGTAGGATTAAGACTTTCTGATGAACATGACTGTAAAGAATAAATGGGGAGGAGGTCATCAGAAACTGGAGACTCATCATCAGTGTCTTCTGAAGAAGAAGAAGAATCTGAATAGTCTTCGAGAGCGAAAACAGTTTCATTAGTTGCTTCATCTTGTTCTGAGTAGAGAGATTCAACATCAGCATCTTCAAGACTGTAGGAGAGTTGTTGAACCAACTTTTGAGCTTTTTGTGGTTTGTTTGAACATCTTCTAGCAAAATGTCCCTTTTGTCCACATATATAGCAACGATCACTCCTTTTGTTCCTTCTGGACTTCTTTTTGAAAAATTTGAACTGCTTCTGCTTCTTGGACTTCGGGTATGAATGGGGGAATCTGGAGAACCTTGAGAATTTTTTGTGGTGATTCTTTTTTGAAGGGCGGCAGTCACACTTACTATCCTTGCACTTGATCTGCAAGTAAGACTTATTGCAATGTTTCTGTGCAAGATTTTTCTGGGCAACAATATTGCTGAAGAGGCGTTGTTGTTCACACAATTTCTCTAGAGCCAAAAGAGTAAATTGGTGAATTTCTCCAATGGATATTTCTGCAAAGTGTCTCCCAGTGCCTGTAATGAAACGTTGAATTTCTGGCTGAAGCTCTGCTGGCAGAGATGCTATATAGGTATACCGGAGATTCGGATCATTATACCCATTAAGCATATAATATCTCTTAACCATCCTTTGATAATGAAAATCAAGATCTTTCTTTTTTAAGGAACAACATTTCATATCAAAGAATTCTTGCTTCATCTGGACCTGGTACTTCTTTGGATCACCAATAAATTGCTGATGAATTTCTCCAAGAGCATTACTGGCGGTCGGAAGATTGAGGAAAGCTGCCATCTTGTAAGGACCAAGACTTTGGTACCATTCTCGGAGAGTTCCTGTAAATCTAGAAACAAACTCAGCAAGGACTTCTTTGATAGTAACACCTGGTCTGGTCATCTGGAGATCTATCCATGCTGCCATTTCATGGAGTTGGTCTCTCCATCGATGTGGGGGAAGATGGTCAAATGAGAACCAGGGGCCTGATGTCGGCTTGGGTGTCCTGGATTCTCCATAAAACATAAAGGCATCGTCATCATCATCAATAGGTTCTTCAACTGTAGGTTCTGTGACACCTGGTGTAGGTTCAGAGGTACTCGGATCACCAGCCATCAATATCTGAGTAATATCTGCCATATGAACATTAGGTTCTGAGGAGGATCCATCATTCATATCTTCAGAAGAATCAGAGGAATATTCTCCTGATGGAGTAAAATGGCTAATGGTTGATGCCATTAAAACCATTATAATCCATCAAATCCATTTAAACCAACTTATTCAATCCATCTTATATTATTTTGAACTGAATTCTAAACATAATTCAACCAATTCATGTTTAAACAACCCTTGTTAGTAGGTGTTGGAAAGGGACCATTCATACTTTAACTCCTAATAAATTCTAGATAACTAGATCTCCTTTCTTTCTACTCAACTCCATCAGTTTGTTTTTTTATATACATCAAAAAGTTCTATATAATATTTTTCTTGATATATAGTTATATTACAATGAGAATAAGATCTCTAATGCACAAGAATAATAACATACCGTGAAATTGGTCCGACTTATCTAACAATTGAGTTTGCTCGGTGTAACCTATTAGACAGAATAATAGTTAAGTTTGGGTCATCTTTCGCCGACCCCTTTTCAATGTTTAAGTTAGTATCAGAACTCATATAAGGAGGAGTAAAGATATGTGAATTGTATGGAATAAAGAATAGTGAATTGTAGTATTCATTGAACGTACCTTGTTATAGAAACAAGAGATGATTACCTTGTTCTAATAGGACTCCGTTATTTAGGAATATGTGAGTAAGACTTATTACTTTTTGGCTTATTTTCAACAAATTTCATGTTAGTTTAGTCAAATTCACTTCAGCCAAATTCAACAAAACTCCTTATTCATTAAGCCAAATTCAGGTAATTCAATTCTACAAATTCACTTTAGTTCAGTTCATTCATAAAAAACGGTGCTTAACTAGAATTCTTGTGAACTAATTATCTTCATTTTTTTTGATAAAACTAATTATCTTCATAGAATATGGAAAACCATGTGGCTTTGCGCTGTTAGCATGTCATCATAGTCATAAAATTATGTGATGATCTCTTCACAATTAGTGGTGTATCTTGATTATGAGTATGTTACTCAATATAGGAAGGACATATCTAGATAGATGACATAACGATCTTTATGTTTAGGAGAATGTAAGCGATCAAGCCACATGTTTTAGTTCATTTAGGCAAACATAATCGATGTCCATTACGAGTTTCAAACAACGAATAGCAACATGTTACGTGGCATGAGCTTGTATTTTTCAAATTTTCTTTTAACTTGAAAAAATATGGGATATTGAAGTTTAGTTGTTAGAATCAAAAGACAAAATTGAGGAGATAATTTGTTACAATTTAAAGTGGATGTCAAGTTTATTGGGCTTAGACCTATTAAGCCAAAACTAAACTACTATATGCAGCTTATTAACTTTATATATGCTCTTAAAGTGCTCCGACTTAATTAGCAATTGTTTTTTAAAAATAAAAAAAATAAAAGACAATGATGGAATATGAATTACAGAAATTGGGAAACCCAAAATGTTCGGCCACACAAAGTAAAACGCATGCATGCCACCACTCCAGTTATAAAAAGAAAAGGCTACCCTAACTTGCTAATACCTATCCATTAATTTTTACTCAAAAACACATTCAATTAAATTATACTAGTAGCATATAAATTGAAAAAGTTTGCCTTGGTAGGATCTCTTTAATTTTATCCCTAATTACTTTTCTTCTTTTAATGATTCAAGAAAAAAGTAGATTCCTTAGATGGCAGTAATCAGCATTAGTTGACTCTAAATAATGGGTATGCCTCCTCTATCAACTAATTGTTTCATTATTCAAATAAAAATAAAAATGTGCTTAGTTAAAAAAAGTAGGATATAGTGTGACTAAATCAAGATTAACGGAACTGAAGTGACTTCCCATTTATTGACTTGAGCTTACTAATAGTAATAATTAATTAGGAATATTATGGGACTAATTATTGACACCTTGTTAAAAATCATTCATTTATTTGTTTTGGTTTGGGTTGATTTAACTTTAGATGCATAGTATGGTTGTATCAGTAGTGTTCAAGTGGTTCTTGAATATCCAAATTGAATTTAGACATTGACCATTAGATCTAACAATTTCGTTCACATGCACATTAAAAACTAAACTCTAGACACTAAAAACTAAACCCTAGACCATATGGAGAGACAATGTCATTATAGAGAGACTTTTTTTAGTGTGAGACAATTAAAAAGTTGTGGCAATTTTGAAATTTTAAAAACATGGAGGGGCATTATTGAAGGTAAGAGGAGGTGATGTCAGCGGTGATGTCACATCTGGAGAGAGAAATTTTTTTTATTATTTTATTTAAAATGCATTTTCCCGCTCTTTCCGAACTCATTTTTCAAAAAAAAATTATACCACTGAACTCGTATTAATTAGGCGGTCATTTTGAGATCCATTGTTGTTATTTATAGACGATTTGTATTTTTTTTATTTTTGTTCCAAATCGGATACTCGGTTGTTCCAACAGAATACTACATTTGTTCCACCAGACTACTACAATTGTTTCAGCAAAATATTTTCATTATTTTTTTCTTAAATGCACTATGGGAGTGTAAAAAAATGTAGTATTTTGTTGGAACAATTGGAGTAGTCCGCTGGAACAACCATAAAAAAATAAAAAAAAATAAAAATCGTCTATAAATAACAAAAATGGATCTCAAAATGACCGCCTAATTAATACGAGTTCACTGGTATAATTTTTTTTGAAAAATGAGTTCGAAAAGAGCGGGAAAATGCATTTTAAATAAAAGAATTAAAACTATTTCTCTCTCCATAGGTGACATCAGCGCTGACATCACCTCTTCTTCCTTCCCTTCAATTCACGCATGAGGTGTGTTCCTTTAATTACAAGTTTGCCACTTTCCCCTGTTGAATTACAAAAATACCCCTTGTCTCACAACAAAAACTAGTCTCATCCTAAACCATTGTCTCATTTGAACTTGACTTTTAGGTGCTAAGTACAAAGCATTGGTGAGATGGGTCTTAGCATTTGGTGGAGCACGAAAAAGGACAGGGTTGTTACTTGCCGAAAGTTGTACTTGTAGTTTTTGAAAATAGTAGAGTTGCATACATCAACTCTAATCAAATTCACTAATCACTGAAGTATAGGTTGCCATCTGTTAAATACAGAGATTTGAAATTAGGATTGATAATGGAACAAACTAAACGAGATTAAATTTTCCTAATTGAACAAAACAGAGCTTAAAGATTGTAACTTGCATCAAAATCATTTGATTGAATTCTCTCCAACTAATACATTTTCAAAATCCATCAATGGTCATCTTCCAACCCTATGTAATGATGAATAATGAAGAACAAGTCACAAGAGATTACTTAGGCACACAAGCAAAAAACATTTTAAGCAAAAACAGAGCAATACAGTTCTCTCTAGTTCTTCAATTCTTTCACATTGTAAATTGAGAGTTTATAGCTCCATCTTTGATCCTTCCAGATAATTAATGTTCATAATGGAACCTTGTAAATAACTATCAGTTGTTGATAGGTTGTACTACAAAAATTCAGAACTTGGTGTAAGTTGTTGGTGCTGTTGATTGGTGTAATCGTAGGGGAGTCGAGGTAGAGATGTTTGAGTCAGTGAGAAGGCTGGTACTTCTAGACAGATGAACTAGTATTTGCAATAGGCTTATTTCTACCTCTCAAAGAAATTACTAGTGTATTTAAATCTCAAGGAATGAACCTTGGGGACAGGACGCAGTTACTACTAAAATGGCGAACCAAGATAAACTTATGAGCATTTTCTTTTTGTTGAACTCCTTATCTTCTGCTTTAAATTATTGCAGCTGTCTATTTTATGTTTAATTCTATCTCTATCGTTGTAGCTGAAGTCAAATATTGACAGAAGAATAAACTATGATTAGCTAACATGACTCTGAAAGAAAATGTTGAAACCTCAATAATCTCGTTTTGAGTTACGTTAAAATTTATCTTCGTAAAAATGGTAACCCCTAAATTAGAATTGATATTAAGTTCATTTAAGTTACTAACTTTTTATTTTGTTAATTAAAAACTCAAAGTTAATGCAAGAAAGCAAGAATTTTTTCTAACAAAATTGAACAAGTAACTCAGAAAACCTGCATACTTCAGAAGTTATAGTTAGCCAGAGATAGGCATAACGACTACTTCAACAAGAATTCGGAAGACCATTTTAGTCAAGTAAACAAGATAAGTTAGAGGGAGACAAAGTTTCCCAATTTGGAAAAGTTAGTATGCAGTCAACACCGCAAAAGAAAAAGAACTAATTTTTTGAGTTAGCATAAAAATGGAAAAGTTAAATTTGCAAAGAAGATTTCTCTTTTGTAATCACCATTTAGGAAAAGTTCAACATTCAAAATCTAATACGAAGACCATCTCTACATAAACATAAGAAAATGGACGTACGTAACGGCCTTAATACGATAGAATTGTTCCGATAAGAAGAGCAGTTACTTGATCCGTGGATGTTGGAAAATTGCAAAGCTCTTCGTTGGACATGAATTATGGGCATATACGGATGGATATTGGGCATGGGATAAGTGAATTATTGAGAATATGTTGGGTGACATATGTATCTAATAAATACAGTAACTGATAATGAACTGGCAATCCCATTTTATCCACATTTAAATTAATATTCTCAACAAAGTACGAACAAGTAATTACGATTGAGTACGAAGGTTGTACCATATATGTATGTATTGACAAACTTTCATTAATTCATGGTGCTAACAAAGGCTCCACCATCCCACCCTCAAACCTGTGGGAAATTTATACTCAAGCAAAATATAATTAAACTGGTTATAAAAAAAAATAACAATATAATTAAACTTTACAAAAGAAGACATCTAGTAGTAATTACAGATTTAGCTACCTTTATTATGTTTCTGCATCCACGTACAGCACAATTACTATTCCTCGATCTAACTCATGCTTTTACACTCTCACGAGTTCAATGAACAAATTAAAGTAATTGTGCATTTAAATTTTACATACTTTTATTGTTAGCCTATTTAATCACTCAAATAATTTAGAACATCTCACTCATAAACATCTTGATGAGAACCACTACAAGGAATTTAAGAAGCTAATATCATCCACTAAGAAGTTGTAAAATTGATAGCTTCATTTAGATATATACTCTCCCCTTTCATGTTTATTTAAGGATTTTTTTATGGTTACTTTGATTTTTTACAAAGTAATCATTGTCCACTATAAAATTTAATCAGATTACTTCAAGTAATCATAGAAAGCACCGTAATTTAATATACATAATATATAATTGATCGTGTCCTTTAAAAAAAAAAAATCATGGTGTATTCCTTTTCTAATTATCATATATTTATTTTTTCAAAATGATTGCTAAGAAATTCTAAATTAATGGTAGTACAACCATAATTAAAAATCTGATGCTTACAATATTATTTACTAAATACATATAATCTATCAATGTTTAGTGATCACTGATCAATCGATTTTTTTGAACAAATTCACGATTTATTAACCAGAGTTTTATTATGTTTGGAGGTATCCTGACAAAATGAAAGTTTAAGAGTGTTAAACTTTTAGGAAAAATTCACAAATAATATTTTCAAGGAAAATTCACGAATAATTTCATTGTTTTTTAACCTAATTAGTTTAATGAATATAGGCTATTATAAAAATTTAGGGTACTGGTAAACTCTTATGGACAAATCTAAGTAATAAGCCAATGTTGACTTTTCTAAAAATTTATGTTTAGTAGAATATTTTTTAATTTTTTTGACGCATGTTTAGTAGAATACTTAATGAAAATCTTGAGTATTTGTTTATGGTAATTTTGAAAAATTAACTATTTTGGTTATACTCTTTCTCAAAATATGGTGTTTGTGACTTATTCATTTTTGTCAAAATTTCAGTTCGTGGTTACAGAAATTCTGAAATTAAAGATTTTTTCTTTGATATCGTCAAAATGACTGTTAATAACCTTAAAAATGGACAATTTTGAGATTTGATGATACTATAAACAACTTTAATTCTTCCTTTTACTTTCGAGGTCATTCAAGTGTTGTTTAAGAGAGAAAATAGATATTTAGAAAGATAAAATTCTCAAATGACAATTGTTTAGCAAATATTTTACAAACAATTTTAATTCTTAAAGTCATTAATAATCATTTTTATAAGGTCAGGTTCTCAATCTAATTTTTTTATGTAAACACGTGTTTGAATAAAATAAACTACGTTCATAATCATGAGTTTTTTAAAAGAGATCTACTCTTTCTTGTAGTCATTGACACAATCAAATGGTTTTTAATTACGCAACTAAACCAAAGAAGGCATAAAAAATGGAGTGTTTTTTTTAAGGATAAAAAATGGAGTTTTTTTTATTATTTGGGTTTTCATTCGGTAATCGAACATACACTGAGCCGATTAATTTAGATTTCGGACGGATCCAAAAATTATGACATTTAAATCCTTCCAATCGCTGTTGTAGAAATCAATCTGCAAACCTTCCTATCAAGCACAAATTCATACTATCATTACAGCAACCAACATAATCAATAAAAAGGAAAACATGTAAACACGATGGTTGAGCTCTTGTCATGAACCATCCATTCGTCCGTGTCCCTAAGCTTAGCTATATCCATGCATGCACACGTGTGGTGTGTACATACAATCCAAGATCGTGATAAGATCTTGTCTCGGTTAGATTTTTTTGATTTATTAGTTTCCATTTCATATTGTCCTTCATTATAATAAATGGATTCTAACAAATTAACCCTTCCCACAAAGTACTATAAAGAAAGAAAGATGAATAATGGCCATAATGATACACACTGCAGTACGTAATATTTGATTGAAGATTCCCTTTATTTGTATAATTGTATTTTGTTATTCTTTTGTTGGGAAAGAAAAGAAATCATAGCCCAGGGAAAGAAAATAAAAATGAAAAAAAGAGGTGTTTCTGTTGGCAGCTTGCATGCTTTTACATGTTGGGAATCTTTTGTTGTGGAACTTGCATTACTTAAAAATCATGTCCTCTTATATATGTATAGGAATATGAAGAGGGTACCAGTAAAATACCAGCTTATAATACAAGAATAAAATAGTTTAGAGAAATTTTAGATTACGCCTGACCTACAACATTATTCATACATCAAACCAAATGATATAATTGCACACATTATATTGTTTGCAGAGTATCACTAAGGTTCATTTCAGTAAAATTATTCATTTATTTTTTATCACCACAAACGTTTTAAGCGTTTTCCAAGTCATATCCTCCTACCTAATGTAGAACAAACATGGCAATAACGTATCATTAAGATATGTAAGTAGACAGTTGTGCTCACATGGTTAATGATTAACCAAATACAATTGGGTCAATCACCGTTAGATCAAAATTTAAGGGTTGATATTAGTTTGATGGTTTCATTAGTATCTAATCTCCACCATTAGATTTTGATCTAATGGTGATTGACCAAATTGTATTTGGTCAATCATTGACCATGTGAACACCACTCTGTAAGTAGATATATATCATGTCAATATTACCACAAGAAAATGATTGAAAAATTCAAATAAAAAGGTAAATGATTTTATTGAGATAAAATAAGTATTTAGAACCTAAAAATATATATGACCTATTATTTAGACGTGAGAGTAGGTATTATATCATTATTACCACACAAAAAAAACACTCAAAAATCCAATGTAGTAGCATATCTTTACCAACCATAGAATTACTAGAATTGACATGGTAAAATACTAGAATACCCCTACCACTATTAAACAAAATCAAACCAACTCAAACCACATTCCACCCAAATTTTATCTAACCAAACCATCTTCCGGCTCCGGCACCACCATTATACCGGCGACCACCATATTATCCAACAAAAAACATTTTCCGGCGAGTGGATTTTGAGATTTTAAATCAATGTCGGGAAGACAAAACGAAGGAACTCATGAATATTGTGTTTCGCCAAATGGATGGACTCATGAATACTGAGTCTCGCCATGTGGTCGGGCTCATGAATATTGAGTCTAACCTTGTGGCGAGACTCAATAAGCATGCGCCCCACCACATGGCGAGACTCAATAAGCATGCGCCCCACCACATGGCGAGACTCAATATTCATGAGTCCCTCCATTTAGTGAGGCTCAATATTCATGAGTTCTGTAAATTATAAAGATTTTTAACAATTTTGTGCCCGAAAAACCACATAATAATTATTATTAACCCTAGACCAATGGTAATTACATCTTTAGGACTACATGAAAATAGTAAGATCATTTTTCCCGATGCGACTATTCATTCACGTGGGTATTTGTCAATACAATGATATGACGAGAAACAAATCTAATGCTCCATGGAAGATCCTTCCAGATGATTATTTAAGAGAAGTCGACTATTACACCGAAATTTATCGCCAAGACATACTGCAAAGTGTTTTGCCCGAACTAACTAAAGAAGAACGAGATTGGAAAGATTACGAGCAGTATCTTGCAAGTAGGGACTCGGACGATGACATGAATTAATCGCGGAAATTGGTAAAGATATGCTACTACATCAACTCTATTTTCTGTGTAATTCCTAGTTTCACGTTCGGGGTACTGTTTAATTAATTTGTTAATTTGATTTCAATTTCGTCATGTAATATTCAATGTTAATGTATGTTTACATGTTATTTATGTTGTTTAATCTAATTTTAATGTTAAAGGGTTAGAGTTAGGATTAGGGTTAGGGTTAATATTTTTTTTTAAAAAAGAGACGAAACTCTCACGGTTAAAAGGGCAAAACCGTCTTTTACTACGTCAATTCTAGTAATCCATGGCTGGAAATAGTAACCCCCATATCAATTTATTGTAACCCAATTAGTACAGTCACTAATGCGTGAGTGAGAAAACGAGGATTTGAATCCTGCTCCTTGCAATTTCTAAAAAAAAAAAAAACTAGCCCATAAATAAAAAAATTATTTTTACTTTATCAAACTATAGTTTATGCGTATTCTATGGTTTGATTAATAAAAGTACAAAGAATTAAAAGATATAAAAGATAGAAAAAATAAAAGTAAAAGAGAAGAAATAAAATGTATTTTTGGAATATATTTCTTTTCTTTAACGGTAAACTAATCAACCAAGTACGACAAATAACAAGTTTAATCAATAAATAATCTCGCCTCATCGGTCAGGATTCAACCTATTGACAATGTTATTGAGTAAGAAAAATCTGCAGTTGAGGAATTGACACTCAGTATTGGCATTTCAGAAACTAAATCATTCATTAATTCATTTAACACAATAACTCTAATTACTTTTACGTTAATGTCACATGAAAAATATATTCAAGATGTCAATACTAATAGGAGCTTTTACCCGGGCCGCATAGGAGCCTTTGAGCTCGCTGAACTATGTCCTTCAAACATAAAAATAACTTAATTTACATCAGTTAATTGCTACTAAGATTGGTTCGTTTAGGTGAAACTCTAACCTTAACAAATCAGCTATACAATCAACCAATTCCTAGAACAACCGGCATGACTATCCTAAACAATAAACAATTGAGATAAATTTTAAATCTCCATAAAATGAATAAACGACAAAGCAAATAACAAACATTTATAACAAAAGCATCATGAGCGAAAACCTCTTTTGATTAAATTCTAAACTGAATATAAAAGTTTGCCAGACATGTAAGAACACATGTAGGGCTTGAAACTAAACCTAAGAACTTAAGAAAACGTTAAAACTATACTAAGACTCTCCTAGAAAGGTTACAATGTCTTCATTTAAATAGGAATTGAAAACCCTAAAAACTAGTTAAGAAAAATAATAAAATTACAATAATTAACTATCTTCATTTTCGTGCTCACTTTGTTGTTACTTGTTGTCCAAATACATTTTAATCGGAATAGGAAAAGAATCCTCGCCGAAACATGAAACTACAAATTCAAAAAGTCACCAGTCTGGTACTGATTTTGCCGAACTTCATTAGAACAGCTCATGTCCGCTCCAAAATATGTACTGATGAACCCTAAGCATTTTGGTTATGTCCAAACGTTTCAGAAGATGAAAATGAAAATTAACTTGTATACTTTTCGATGTTGACTAACAATTTTCGTTAAGTTATTATGAGTTTTTCTCAGCAGATGCTGAATGAAAAATTCCTGCTTGCCTATTTTAACTCAGAAGATTAAAAAGCTGGAGGCTGAAGCACTTTCTCAGAAGCTGGATGAACCGCTCTGAAGTGTTGATTGTCTGCCTAAAGCTTCTATCAGAAGTTCTCTTTTGCAAACAGAAGACTAAGGTTGTTTTAGTTCAGAAGCGCTAAGAAGAATAACGAACATCAGAAGTTCGTTATCACGGGTTTGGTTAAGCATTTAATGCTTTGTCAGTTGCATTTAATGCAAGGCGCCAAAAGTTCAAAAAGCTGTTTGAAGGACGCGCCTGTTCACAACAAACAAAACCTGCTCTCTTACCGTTTCCCTCTAAATCAATCTTCAAGATCAGTCAACTCCATCACCTTTATCTTAATCCCATACCGGATTAGGTTAAAGTACAAAGTTGACAGAGTTGAGTGTTTTGAGACCGTTTGAAGAAGTTGACAAGATTAACGGCTACTTTCATCCTTGTCATCCTTGAAGATTCAAATATCCTCAACGGTTATCTACTCAACACTATAAATAGTAGCAAAGCTCCACTGCATCAACTACGTGTGTAATCATAGAGCAAAAATCTCAACGCACTGTTATTCAAGAAAACAGAGCACACTTTCCATTCTCAATCCTTTCTTAGCTTAGCTATTGTAATTGTGAGAGAGTGAAGAAAAACAAGTTCATAATAGAAATCTTGTAAACTGAGATCGGTTGTGATCTTCAGTTAGATTTAAAAGAGAGAAATCTAGTTGAGATTTGAGTTGGGTGAGAAATCCAGAAAACAGAGTATTGTTGTTCTGGTGAAAATCCTTTAACTCATTTTAGGCTAGTCAGAACTAAGTGAGAAATTAGCTTAAGTTCTGTTGATGTAAAGGAGCTTCTGAACTTGCCATAAAAGTTCTGAATAGTGGATTTATAAAATCTCTGGAGGCTGCGACCTCAGAGGACAAGACGTAGTCACAGGAATTCTGTGGCGAACTTGGATAAATTGAACTGTTCATCAGGACCTCCTGAATCTCTTTCTCCCTTCTTTATACTTGTTAATTGCTTCTGTGTACTTGTATCATATTTAGTGCTGAAACAGATTTTCTCTTAAAAATCACAAGTCTGTGTTCAGAAGACTGTCCAGAAGCTCTTTACTCAGAACTTCTGTAGCTGAAAAGACAGAACCGGTCTTAAAGCAGATTATCCCTCAGAGGCTACTTCAATAAGCTTGCCTCTGACTCTGAGGATTATTGACTCTGAAAATTGAGTTTTCATTAAATCCTTGAAAATATCAGTTTTCGTTTGAAACACCTATTCACCCCCCTCTAGGTGATTCTGATCTTGTTAGGGCCAACAAGTGGTATCAGAGCGAAGGTCACTTCGTATATTTACTAAAGATCTAACAATCTAAGTGTAAGATCCTATCAGAATCGATAGAGATGGCTAGTAGACACCAGCCTGAAAATTCTTCTCACTTCATTGTCCCAGAGGGATCCTCTACAACTAGACCTCCATTATTCAATGGTGACAATTACTCCTACTGGAAAAAGAGAATGATGTACTTCATTCAAGCTCAGAACATGAGTGCTTGGTTTGTCATCACAGATGGAGATTTCATTCCTACCAGAATGGAACCAGGTCTAGGGAATGTTATTATCCCTCAGAGAGAATATTCAGATGAAATTCTGAAAAAGCTCCAAACAAATGCTTCAGCAATAAATATGCTGCATTGTGCACTTACAGCCACTGAATATAACAAAGTTTCCTCTTGTGAAACTGCACAGGATATATGGAACAAGCTGGAAGTCACATATGAAGGAACAGGAAAAGTGAAGCAGTCCAAAGTCAACCAACTCATGAGAGAATATGAGTTATTTGAAATGCTTGACAAAGAATCTATTTCAGAAATGAATTCTAGATTCACCAAGATAGTCAATGACTTAAAGAGTTTGGGCAGAGACATTGAAGAGTCTGAAAGAGTAAAGAAGATTGTCAGAAGCTTACCAAGGTCTTGGCAAGCCAAGAAGACTGCCATTGAAGAAGTTCAGGACTTGAGCTTTTATCTGTATGATGAACTCATTGGGTCTCTAATCACCCATGAGATGTCACTAAAAAATCATGACCTAAGAGAAAGGTCAGAAGGAAAGAGACAAGTAGTCTTGAAGGCAGAGTCTTCTGAAGAATCATCAGAAGATGAAGAATTGGCCATGCTGACCAGAAAGTTCAAAAGAGCCTTTAGAAAAGGCAAAGGTGGAAACTACAAGAAGCCATTCAGAAGTTTTGAGAAGAAGACTTCTGACTTCGGTGAAAAGTTCAAGAGAGATCCAAACAAGCCCATTGTGTGCTATGGATGTCAGCAACCTGGGCACATTAAGCCTAACTGCCCAGAGATGAAGAAAGATAAGAAAAAGTTCAAGAAAGCTATGCTGGCTGCTTGGTCAGACTCTGAGACCAGCAGTGATCCTGAAGAGAAGGAAGAGCAAGCACAGATATGTTTCATGGCTATTGATGAGCCATCCTCTGAAGATGTCACAGGAGAAACTTCCGCACCTCCTGAAGCAAACTATGACTCCGAGGTAAACATATCCTCTGAACAAAATATCTTTGATTCTCTTGAAGAATTGTACAGCATGTTCAAGTACCTAAAAAGGAAGTTGGACAAAAGCGAGGCTGACAAATTTCTTAGGTTTACTCAAGTTTATGCTGATATGAAAATATTGGAAGATAAACTAAGTAAACAATTCAGTTCTTCCTCCGATGACTCAAAAGTCAAAGGTAAAGAAAAACTGCCTCTGAGGAATGATAGACCTCAGAAGAAGAAATCTGTCACTCCCTCTCTTCTGAAAGAGATCTCTTCTCCTCCTGAAGTGGGAACCTCTAAGAGTGCTAATGCCTCTGAAGAAGTAGTACCTTCCCAGAAGAAGAAGAATGCTCCTAAGAAGCAAAGGGAAAGATCCAAGAATCCTCCTTCTTGCAAGTTGTGTAAGAAAGATGGACATTGGTTGAAAGATTGCAAGTATCACATTAAGAACCTCTTGCAATCTGAAATATCAGAAAAACCTGTAGAAGCTAAATCTAACTCTGAAGGACCCAATAAGGATTGGGTACCTGTCACTAATTGATTGTGTTGCAGGTTGCTCTGAGTGCTCCATCAATGTCAAAGCTGTGGTACATTGACAGTGGGTGCTCAAGGCATATGACAGGTGATGAAAAGGCATTCATCACATTTGTACCTAAAAGAGGTGGTAAAGTCAGCTTTGGAGATGCTCAGAAAGGAAGAATTCTTGGTTCTGGATCCATTGGAACCAATCCTCCGATCGAAGATGTCTTCCTAGTCAGAGGTCTGAAGTTCAATCTCCTGAGTGTTGCACAACTGTGTGATAAAGGTAGAGATGTTGTCTTCAGCTCCTCTGGATGTAAAATCTTGGACAGTAAGTCAAGGGAAGTTATTCTAACTGCTCCTAGAGTTGAAAATGTTTTCATGCTGAATCTTGAGAATCTTTGCAAAAATATATGCTTGATGTCCAAAGAGGATACCTCCTGGCTCTGGCATAGAAGACTTGCTCATGTTAGCATGGATCTTCTGGCCAAAGTAGCTAGATATCAATTGGTTGAGGGTCTGCCTGAAATTAGTTTTAAAAAAGACCATTTATGCAATGCTTGCCAGTCTGGTAAACAATCCAGAAGCTCTTTTAAAACTAAGAAAGTCATTTCAACTAAAAGACCTTTGGAATTACTTCATATGGATCTTTTTGGTCCTGTTCAACCAATGAGCATGGGTGGAAAGAAGTATGCCTTTGTCATTGTAGATGACTATTCAAGATTCACTTGGGTCATCTTGCTGTCTAGCAAAGATGAGTCACTTGGATGTTTCTCAGTTCTGATTAAGAAACTTGAGAATGAAAGGAATGAAAAGGTAGTCCATATCAGAAGTGATAATGGTGGAGAATTCAAAAACTTTATGTTTGAAGAATTCTGTGAAATCAAGGGAATTGATCATAACTTTTCTGCTCCCAGAACTCCTCAACAAAATGGGGTAGTTGAAAGGAAGAATAGAACTCTGGTTGAGATAGCCAGAACTATGATCAATGAAAGAAGGCTTCCAAAGTATTTTTGGGGAGAAGCTGTGAACACAGCTTGCTATGTTCTGAATAGAGTGCTAATCAGAAGCATTCTGAACAAGACTCCTTATGAACTCTGGAAAGGTCGAAAGCCTAAAATAGGTTACTTCAGAACCTTTGGTTGTAAGTGTTATGTTTTGAATACAAAAGAATATCTTTCAAAGTTTGATTCAAAGGCAGATGAAGCTATTTTTCTTGGCTACTCAACACATAGTAAAGCATATAGGGTTTTTAATAAGAGGACTCAAACTTTAGATGAATCCATTCATGTAAAGTTTGATGAGACTAACCCTGCAGATAGTAAAGTCTCTGAAGAAGATGAAGTTCAAGCTTCTGAAATATCATCTCCTCCTGTTGAAGATGTTATTCCTAAAGCTGCTGAAGTTGGTTCTCCTGTTGAACATGTTCCAGAAGAACATCCAACTACAGAAGTTAACTTTCTTCCAGAAGATACTTCTATATATGATTCAACAAATGATGAACAGGTTTCAGAAGACTCATTGGATCTACCAAGAGAAGTTAGAGCTCATAGGAATCATTCCTTAGAGAACATCATTGACTCTGTTCACAATCCTGTCATGACCAGAGCTCAGCTCAGAAGATATATGGGGAATGTGGCTTTTGTGTCACTACTGGAACCCAAGGACTTCTATGAAGCAGCTGATGATGACTCCTGGTTAATGGCAATGCAAGAAGAACTTGACCAGTTCAAAAGGTCAGAAGTTTGGATTTTAGTTCCCAGACCTAACAACAAGAAGGTTGTTGGTACAAGATGGGTTCTGAAAAACAAGCTTGATGAATTTGGAAATGTTGTGAGGAACAAGGCTAGACTTGTTGCTCAAGGTTACAGTCAGCAAGAAGGCATAGATTATGGTGAAACTTTTGCTCCTGTTGCAAGATTAGAAGCCATTAGAATCTTATGTGCTTTTGCATCATACAAAGGTTTCAAGCTCTTTCAAATGGATGTGAAAAGTGCATTCCTGAATGGTTACATTGATGAGGAAGTCTATGTGTCTCAACCTCCTGGTTTTGAAGATCCTAAGTTTCCTGATCATGTGTACAAGCTAAAGAAAGCCTTGTATGGACTGAAACAAGCTCCCAGAGCTTGGTATGAGAGACTGACAAAGTTCCTTCTGTCTAAAGGATTTGTCAGAGGCTGTGTTGATACAACTCTGTTCACTCTGAAGAAGAACAAGGATATCCTTATAGCTCAGGTATATGTTGATGATATTATATTTGGTGCTACTAATGAATCTTTGTGCAGAGAGTTCAGTGACCACATGAAGGCTGAGTTTGAGATGTCTATGATGGGAGAATTAACCTTCTTCTTAGGACTTCAGATCAAGCAAAGTAATGATGGTGTGTTTATCAATCAAGCCAAGTACACTAGAGAAGTGCTGAAGAAATTTGGCATGATGGACTCTAATGCTGTTGATATTCCAATGGATGTCAGCAAAGACATTGATGATGAAGAAAAAGCTGGTAAACCTGTAGATATAAAAACCTACAGAGGTATGATTGGTTCTCTTTTATACCTAACCGCCAGCAGGCCAGATATACATTTTGCTGTGTGTTTTTGTGCTAGATATCAATCAAAGCCCAGAGAAATTCATGATGTTGCTGTCAAAAGAATTCTTAGATATCTTAAAGGCACACCAGAAGCTGGTTTGTGGTATCCCTGTAGTTCTGATTTCACTCCTATAGGATACACAGACTCTGACTATGGTAGAGATAAATTGAAAAGGGTCAGCACTTCTGGTGGTTGTCATTTTCTGGGGGAGTGCCTAGTCTCCTGGCATAGCAAGAAGCAAACCTCTGTGGCCCTCTCAACTGCTGAAGCTGAGTATGTTGCTGCTGGAAGTTGTGTTTCTCAGATGCTCTGGATAAAGCAACAAATTGCTGACTATGGAGTCATCCCTGGAACAATTACAATCTACTGTGATAACAAGAGTGCCATTGATCTTTCAAAGAATCCTATTCAGCACAGCAGGATGAAGCATGTTCATATTAGACATCACTTTCTGAGAGATCATGTTCTGAAGAAGGATATTATCATTACTCATGTTTCCTCTGAAGAAAACCTTGCTGACATGTTTACTAAGCCTCTGATTGGTATGGCTTTCAGCAACTTACGAGAAGGCATTGGTATGACTTATCCTCTTCAATAACTTAGAATTATTGTCTCTGAGTATCTTAAGTGTTTGATTGTTTAAGATAATTTAGTTATAATAAATTCTAATCATGATTTGACTTGAAAGCATGCGTTATTTACTGCTTATTACGGCGCTGTTCTGTGGTTAACGGTTATCTGTTCCCTTTTAAACGGTGTGAAGTTACTTTTTGAATTGGAACGGTTTCTGTGTTTGGGTATAAATAAGGGATTTCCATACTTAGAACTTTTTACTCTCATTTTCTTTGCCATTAGAATTTTCATAGCTTTTTCTGTGTTATCATCTCTCTTAGAAACCTTAACCTAATTTCTCATTTCCTCAAATGGCTCAAGAAATCACTGTCACTCACATCTTTTCCGATGATTCACGAAAGAAAGTTAGTCAATCTAGGGTCTTTACCTCTAGATTTTTAGATGACGAAGTCAAATCAACTGAACCTATTTCTCTTTGGCTTAGTGCTCAAAACTGGAATTCTTTCGTCTCTCTCGAAGAATTCATCTACCCTAACTTAGTTACAGAATTTTATAAGAACCTCCATTTCTTTTCTAATGAGGAGGATGTGCTTCATTCTGTGGTCGGGGATGTTGAAATCGAAGTCAGCAGGGCTTCCATTTCTCAAGTGATAGGAATTGATGATGAAGGAATCATCATTGGAGATGATGGTTCAGCAGAAGGGTTTTCAGAAGCCAACTGGGCTAGGCCAGATCTAAGTGCCAAGGAAACTTATGCCACCTGGTTGAGTCAGCACCAGAGGTGGGCACATTATTTGACTACGAATGTCTTTCTTCCGAAGGCTGGAGGAGTCAACTGTGTTTCCAACAGAGAAAGGGTTTTTATGTGGCATCTGGTCAACCAGAAGAAGATAAATTTGCCTGCCATGCTGATAAGGCAGATGAAGAATGTAACTGCTGTGAGTGCATTAGCTTATGGCTCACTCCTGACAAGGTTGTTTGAGGCAGCCTCTGTTGTTATGTCAGGAGAAGGTGTTACTAGTAGGAGTACGGTTCTGAAGATGCATACCTTCAGAAACCTCAGTTTTGATGTTACTCCAAAGAAGAATGAGAAGGGCTCCTCTGTGAGTATTGCTCAGAAGGAGATTATGGATGCAACGGTTCAGAAAGGAAAGAATGCTGCCAAGAAGGGCAAGGGAAAGAAAGGATCAAGCAAGTTGGTCCTGAATGTTGAGAAGGTTGCTGTCTCAGAACCTCTTCCCACGTTGGTTCAAACAAAAATCAATGTTGAACCTTCTGGCAAGATTGTTGCTGAGAAGCCAAAGGATGTCCTTGAGAAAGAAGCTCAGGATGCTGAGGAAGCACGCCTTGCTGAGAAAGAGAAGGCTGCTGAAGCTGAAAAAGTTGCAAGAGTTGTGGCTCTTGCTGAAGAGAAAAGGAAGAAGAAAGAAGCTGAAGATAAGTTAGCTGCTGAGCGTGAAATCGCTGCAAAGGCTAAGGCCGATGCCAAACTTTTGGAAAGTGCTGCTAATCTGGAGGGTGCTGAGTTCTCCAAGGTAGGTGAGACTTCAGAGGAAGAGGATAATGTTGCTCTATCCTCTCGAATTGCTGAGACTGTCACTCTCACTACCAGAATTGGGAAGAAGGTTGTGGCAAAACGAAGGGTTCTGAGAAAGAAGGACTTCGTTATTGCTCCGAGTGTTGAATTGGAGGAACCTGCTGCTCAGGAACCAGAAACTGCTGATAAAGAGCTGTCAGAGATTTCTGATAAAGAGGATGTTGAAGCTCCTCTGATTGAAGAGCTATCTGAGGTTAGTGAACCAGAAGATGAAGAGGTTCTTGAAGAAGCTAAGCAATTTGTTGAGAATGTTGACAATGAGAACTTCATTGACAAAGTTCTTCTGAATCAAGGAAGAAACCCTGGTGAAAGGGATGCCTCAGAAACGCTGTTCAGGATGGCTCATTTATATGCTGAGCCAATCTCATCTTTTGATCCAAATGCCTCTGAACAGGTTATCTCATCTCCTGTTTTTACTCCTCATCCATCTCCTTCACTTCCTTCTGTCACAGAAGTAAGTGAATCTCAGAATTCCATTCCTCTGACAACTTCAACATCTGAGGTTGTCCCTCCTCCATCTACTCTTCCTTCTGGATCCTATTCAGAAGTGAATCTGTCCTCTGGACCAATTTTCACAGACTCCATTTCTACTTCCACTACTTCTTCTTTATCTTCTTTTGCTGTTTTTCCATCAATTGGAATTACTGCTCCTTCTCCTTCCATACCTTTGTCTATACCTTTTTCAATTCCTTCAACTTTACCTTCCTGTACAAATTCTTTTTCCTCCTCCTCTTCACAAATTTTCTCCTCTCCTCAAACTTCTGTCCCTCCTCTTTCAACCTCTGGACATACACCTCCTGTGTGTGATCCCTTAACTACCTCCTCCACTCCTTCAGGTTTTGCTGGATTGTCATCCAATTATGACTTTCTACGCAAACACTTGAATCGTGAAGATCTGGATAACAGATTTGGAAGTTTTGGCTTCATGGGCAGAGCTTCTGGTATTTCCGAAGCTGGAGGTGCCCCAAGTGTTGAAGAGTTGAGAAGAATGGGTCAGAGTGGCTCAGATGACCTGCTGAATAGGTTTGCTGGTATAGGACAAAGAAGTTCTGCTGCTGACATGTATGCTCAGGGCATTGTGCTGCAAGAATTACACTCTCTGAAAGCTCAGAACCTGCAGCTCATGACCATGCTCCAAATGCAGGATCCTTCTGTGTATATACGCAACCTTTCTACCCTTCATCTAGCCACTTATGATGAGCTGTATAAATTGAGGGAATTAGCTCTGACCCTTCCCTCTCTGGATAATATTGCTCTTGCTTCTTCTCTGAAGGTCAATGAAAATTTGGAAATATTGACAGAAGAAGTCAAGGAAGCAAACGAGCATTATGAGGCTCATGAGAAGATGCTTCCTAGTAAGATTGAAGACCTGCAAAGTACTGCAAATCACATTCTGAGAGAAGTGAAATCTTCTGCTCATGGTTCTTCATCTTCAGGAGCTGCCAAGATTGTATATGACATCACTCCTGATCTCAACAACCGACTCTCCAACATTGAGTCTGCTGTATCTGCTCAGAATGCACAGATTGCTGAGCTCACTGAACTCCTGAAAGTTATGCATAATCAAGCTCGTGAACAAGAGAAGACTCTTCACAATTGTTATAGGTTTGTCCGAGGACAGACTTATCTTCAGAATGAGCATCTCACGGCTGCTGTGTATGCTAACAACAGGCTGATCAAGCTCCTTCTGGAAGATGTTCAGAAACAGAGACCTATGTCTGGTCAGACCTTTGATCATATGAAGACCATTGATGATGACTTCAGAAGACGAATGGATTTGATCAATTCTGTGCGACCAACTCCTGTGCAATATCAAACTGCTCTGAATGTTCAACAAAAATTGAAGTCTCAGGGAGCTCTTGGTGTTGCTATTGGTTCTGGTCAAACGGGGGAGAAGTCTGGTCAGAAGAGATCAAGTGCTGCTGGAGGTTCCAGTGTTGTTCCTCCTCCTCAGAAGAAATCTAGGAACTTGTAATTGTTTAGGACTTAAGCTTCTTAGCTAGGTTCTGGGTTGGGTAGTCTATGTCTTAGGACTTTTTCTGCTCCTCTGATTATCTTGTTTCCTTGTTATCTTCTGAATGATCATATATACACTGAATCTCTTCTATACTGTCTTGCATATCTGACTTCTTAATGTTTGCTTATGTTTCTTTTTATCTCAGTAAATTAAGCTTCATTATATCTAAACAACTTGATCTTAAGTCTTATTAAGTTTATACAGATTGCTGAAGTTCACCATTTATACTAAAATGGGGGAGTTAATTTACTCAGAAGTAATGAAATATTTGCATCAGGAAGTCACTCTCTAACCCTCATGTTTTCCTTTTACCTTCTGACCACGGTTTGTCCATAACCAAAATGGGGGAGAATGATGAACCCTAAGCATTTTGGTTATGTCCAAACGTTTCAGAAGATGAAAATGAAAATTAACTTGTATACTTTTCGATGTTGACTAACAATTTTCGTTAAGTTATTATGAGTTTTTCTCAGCAGATGCTGAATGAAAAATTCCTGCTTGCCTATTTTAACTCAGAAGATTAAAAAGCTGGAGGCTGAAGCACTTTCTCAGAAGCTGGATGAACCGCTCTGAAGTGTTGATTGTCTGCCTAAAGCTTCTATCAGAAGTTCTCTTTTGCAAACAGAAGACTAAGGTTGTTTTAGTTCAGAAGCGCTAAGAAGAATAACGAACATCAGAAGTTCGTTATCACGGGTTTGGTTAAGCATTTAATGCTTTGTCAGTTGCATTTAATGCAAGGCGCCAAAAGTTCAAAAAGCTGTTTGAAGGACGCGCCTGTTCACAACAAACAAAACCTGCTCTCTTACCGTTTCCCTCTAAATCAATCTTCAAGATCAGTCAACTCCATCACCTTTATCTTAATCCCATACCGGATTAGGTTAAAGTACAAAGTTGACAGAGTTGAGTGTTTTGAGACCGTTTGAAGAAGTTGACAAGATTAACGGCTACTTTCATCCTTGTCATCCTTGAAGATTCAAATATCCTCAACGGTTATCTACTCAACACTATAAATAGTAGCAAAGCTCCACTGCATCAACTACGTGTGTAATCATAGAGCAAAAATCTCAACGCACTGTTATTCAAGAAAACAGAGCACACTTTCCATTCTCAATCCTTTCTTAGCTTAGCTATTGTAATTGTGAGAGAGTGAAGAAAAACAAGTTCATAATAGAAATCTTGTAAACTGAGATCGGTTGTGATCTTCAGTTAGATTTAAAAGAGAGAAATCTAGTTGAGATTTGAGTTGGGTGAGAAATCCAGAAAACAGAGTATTGTTGTTCTGGTGAAAATCCTTTAACTCATTTTAGGCTAGTCAGAACTAAGTGAGAAATTAGCTTAAGTTCTGTTGATGTAAAGGAGCTTCTGAACTTGCCATAAAAGTTCTGAATAGTGGATTTATAAAATCTCTGGAGGCTGCGACCTCAGAGGACAAGACGTAGTCACAGGAATTCTGTGGCGAACTTGGATAAATTGAACTGTTCATCAGGACCTCCTGAATCTCTTTCTCCCTTCTTTATACTTGTTAATTGCTTCTGTGTACTTGTATCATATTTAGTGCTGAAACAGATTTTCTCTTAAAAATCACAAGTCTGTGTTCAGAAGACTGTCCAGAAGCTCTTTACTCAGAACTTCTGTAGCTGAAAAGACAGAACCGGTCTTAAAGCAGATTATCCCTCAGAGGCTACTTCAATAAGCTTGCCTCTGACTCTGAGGATTATTGACTCTGAAAATTGAGTTTTCATTAAATCCTTGAAAATATCAGTTTTCGTTTGAAACACCTATTCACCCCCCTCTAGGTGATTCTGATCTTGTTAGGGCCAACATGTACCATATGCTACTTGGCCCAAAACAAGCCCTTTTCATCTCCTTTAAGTCATTAAAGCCTTGTAGAGGTGAAGACATGAAAACAAGCAATAAAACCGCGAAGATGATTAGATAAGACAATTATCGCTAAACAAGTAAACAAGAAATAAAGCTTGTAACACGGGCAAATTATCGCTAATTATACACTTATCAAATCTCTGATAGAAAAATTGAAGTTCTTTAACTTGAAAGCGGACTTTGACCCAACTCGTCAAGGCCTCATGGTTACCTAGAATAAGAGGAAACATCTAATAATAAAAAAACTAGTGTTAATCCTTGTAAACATTTAATTTTGTTCTCCAAAATAGACTAGATGAGACGGATTGAGAAGAACTATTCCATCTCCATCTTCATTCGTAAGAGGCAATCCTCTTCCCGCTCCATTGAAGTGTGTAGAAATTGGTCCCCATCCTCGCCCCGGTAGTTTAATAGGGCTCCTCATAGATATATCATCCCATTTTGTTATCTTAAACTTAAATAAACATAAATCAATTAAGTAAATTTATCCATATCAAAGTAACGAAATATTATTCTTTCTTTTTTAAAACAAAAGTATCCAACTTAAAAAACAAAAATTGTAACGACCAACCAAAATAAGAAATAAATGTTAGAAAACATATTTTGTATTATATAACCTTAATACCTATCGACACTTTAAATTGGTACATTTTTTTCACTTTGCCACCTCAATTTAGGGAACAACCTCTCACCTACTTCAAATTTACTTTTTACCTAGACTTAGCCACCCAATAATCCATCTCAGTCTCACTGAGGAGAGTGTACTACACTCACACCAAAATTACAAAATTAGTCCCTATACTTTTTCTCATTTCTTTTTTCTTCTCTTTCTTCTTCTTAGAATTTTTCTTAAATGAGATATTTGTATCCAGGCGGAGTCGGAAAATTCCATTTTTCGACCGGAATCTGAAATTTTCCAACTTTCAACAGATTTTAGAAAATTATAGTTTCCGACTTGATTTTGGGCTTTTCAAATTTCTTGCTAGAATCCGAGTTTCCAGACGGCATCTGGAATTTCAAGTTTCTGACTAAAATCTCGGAAATTCCCTTTTCTAGTCGGATTCGGAAATTTCCAGTTTCCAACCGAAATTTGGAAAATTCCAGTTTCCAACCGAATTCTGGAAAATTTCAGGATTCTAGAAATTTCAGTTTCCGACCGTTTCTGGAAAATTCTAGTTTTTTGATCGGGATCCCAGTTTCGAGACAGAATCTGGAATTTTACAAATTTCAAACCGAAATCTGGAAAATTTCAGTTGCTAGTCGAATTCTGGAATTTTTCAGTTCACGGCTAGATGCTGGAAAATTCCATGATTTTGGCCGGAATCTGGAATTTTCCAATTTTCAGCTGAATCTGGAAAATTCTAGATTCGAGTCGAATTCTAGACTTTTATAGTTTCTGGCGAGAATCTCTATTTCTGGCCGAGTTTTGGAAAATTCAAATTTCCAGTCAAATTCTATAATTTTCCTCTTTCGGGCCAGATTTTGGAAAATTTCAAGATTCCGGTTGGAATCTAAAATTTTTAGTTTCCGAATGAATATGGAAAATTCCAGATTTGAGCCGAAGTTTGGAATTCTCCAGTTTCCGACCGGATCCAAATTTGGAGCAATCTCGTTTATTTATTTATTGTAAGGAGAAGAAGAAAATAGAAAATTTCAAGAGTCTTTATAGAAATAAATTATTTTTCACCCATTTTTCTCTTTTCCACTCCCTTTTTATTTTTATTTTTTTGCCATATGGGTGCCACGTAACGCCACATAGGATTCATAGAGCTATAAGTGTTAAAATTGCCAACTTGGGGTCGCTAAGTGGGTGTCTCCTAAGTTGGGGTGACACTGAAAAATATTGGACAAGTTTAGAGCGCTCGATAGGTATTAAACCTATTGACCTTGTTTGGGAACGAGCTGTTAGCTGTTAGTGGTTAGCTGTTTGAATTAGCTGTTAACTGTTTACCTTTTTACATTAGCTGATTTGACTAGCTGTTTATAAACATGTTTGGTAAAATTTAGCTGTTTGTAAATTAGTTGTTTGGGTAAAATGACAATTAAGGACATTGATATTATTGTATAATATATGCAGTTAAAAGCTTAACAAATATTATAAAGTCATTAATAATATAGAAAAAGAAAAGAAAAAATAGGAAATAAATAACAAATTCATATTGAATTACATAATTGTAGCTTACAAACCACGTTTCAAATAATAATAAAGTTACATAATTATGTCATTAATCCATAAACAAAATATTAATTCATGTTTTTTTTTAAAAAAGAGTCATAAATAGAGGTTGAATAAAAAATATTAAATCAAGTAACTTCAAGAAGTTGTAAAATTAAATGGGAGAGAAGTTGTAAAATTAGAAGGGAGAGAAGTTGTAAAATTAAAAAGGTAAATTAAGGTATTTTAGCCATATACAAAAAATAGTAGAAAAATCTAATTCAAAAAGCTCCATGGAGGAGCTTTTTTAAAAAGAGCCTTTTGGGCTCAGAAAGCTCTCCCAAAAAGCTCTTTGCCAAACACCATACAAATTGCCCAAAAGGCTAATTGAGCTCAAAAAGCTCTTTGCCAAACACCCCCATTTTTTTTTTTTTACAAACACCCCCATTATATATGAATGTTATGGTTATCTCTATGGATAATTTTAACAGTACGAGTTGGATATCTCCATAAGGTATGGATAACCATTCCCGACCCATATTCGAGAACGAGCATAATTTTGTTCTCCATCATTAAACTCGAGGAAACAAATATTGGAGATTTCTTACCATAATGAGGTTGGACCATGGTATTAGTTACTTTGATGATTGACAAACATACTAAAAAATGCAAGAAAAAGTCTATGGAGATTGAGCGTAAATTTTGAAGATTTGTGAATTGGATCAATATGAAATTCTATTGGTAACTTACACTAAGCACAATTATGAAGATTTACAAAATTCCTATTTTACTTAGTAAATTGTTAAGGTGATATAATCTAATTTAAATCTTGACTAATGATTTTGTAGGACTAATTGAATTATACACTTAACTCTTCACCATATAAAATTCTAGAGGTATTCAAATCTCTAGATTGCAGGTATTCGATCTCACCCCAAATATACACCCATCGAATAATGTCGCACCCTTTGTTAAGGGTCGACGGAGCTTCAAGGCAACCAAAACGGGATGCTTGGGCCCCTAAAAAAAAAGGTCGGGCTAGTATATATTTGATGTATAAAAGATCTCATATGGTTTTACTTTTATACAAAGCCCATATTTTATAATTTTTATTTTCATTCAATGGCCCATAATTTTACTTCTTCTCAATTTTTCAAGTCAATACATGTATTTGTTTTATATTTTTACTTTAATTTAAGGGCCCATATTTTATAATCGCTTAAGGCATTGAATGGTCCCGAGCCGGCCATAAACTTTTACATTATGATTTTATATATGCGTTTAAAATAATGAGACTCATTGATAAAATTGACTATTGTTAAAGATTAGTAAAGAAAGAACAAATAACCGAAGTATAATTAAATATAGAGGCATGTAAATTTCAAAATACTGAAATATCAATAACCCTTTTTTTTGTTTTTTTTCATTTGAAGAGTTAAAATAAAATAACCATTTCAATAGAGAAAAGATAATGGATAGGCAAGATGGCGGGAACAAAAAGAAATTTAAATTTGACAGCGGAATAAGGCGCGAAAGCAGTAAAACAAAAATTTAAACGAAACATGAAATCCGAGATGGCGCGTCAAAAATATTTCCCAATTTTATTTATTTGTACAATAATTAATAAACCCACCATCCTTACCTCGATTTATCTTTCCGAAATTACCCTCTTCCCTCCATCTTCTTCATCTTCTTCATCCATGGATCACCAATCAACCTCCACCAGAAGAAGCTTGAAGCGGAAGCTGGAGCAGGATTTTAAAGACGACTGCAAGCGTCCGGCCACCGATTCCGACGACTCTCCACAAGATCTGGCCGGAGATATTCAAGCACAAGTAGATGTTCTTAACTCTGTCTTCTCCTCTCTCGAGGCGGATCGCACGTCAGCCAAACGCGCCGCTCACTTTCTCTCTCAGCTTGCTAAGAACGGTAATATATCTATCTTGTTTGTGCGATTCAATTTAATGATCTAGATTCTTGAACAACGCGTGCTTCTGTTACTCGCTCGATATTTTAGTGTGTAGTTGTTTTAATAAGCAATAGTTTAATTGATTTGGATATCTTGTAGAGGACGTTGTGAATTTGATTGTGGAGTGTGGCGCGGTGCCTGCACTGGTGACACATCTAGAAGCTCCGCCCTGTGAAATCAGGCCTATACCATACGAGCATGAGGTGGAGAAAGAGAGTGCTTTTGCGCTTGGCCTTCTAGCAGTTAAAGTAATTCCATATACGCCTTTCGATCTTTTTTCTTTTTGAAATTTAAACTGTTTGGCGGAGTCAATACCTTAGGAATTTAATGCTTGTGCAATCTTGAGTTATGGTAGTTAGTTGTTTAAATTATCATCTACTTGTGTATCGTCTGTTAATTTTGGAGGAGAGCATCGTGTATAATGTTCGGATCTGTTTATTTTATGTTGTGTAGTTGTACTATATTTGACTTGCTTTAGATATCAATGCTTCATTGGTTGGGGTGACATTTTATACGGTGACAGGCAGAGTAGCTTTTGCGAAAAGGAGTTATGTGAGGTGGCATTTGATTATGTAGCATTGAGTATTGGATGATTGCCTTGTATGCTAATGAGTAGGATTTTCAGTTTTGTTAATTACCTGTTATATGTTTGGCATGAAATCAGTAACCAGAAGATGAGTGGAGTGGCCTGATTAGTTCTATTACAGACATATATATCTCAATCTTTTCTCTCTTTGTCTCTCCTTTTCTTTATGCCAAGGCCCAAGTGAAAGTTTTATTTGACTAGAATTATTGGCAGGTTGAAGTTGTACCAAAGGTCATAAGAAGCTTTTTAGATAGCAACCAGCTTCATAATTTTTTCCCTCATATTTCAATTTGCTATTGGTTTCCTTACCTTTTCTTTTGGCAAAACATAAAATGCATTATTGTCATTTCCTTGGTAATCTCATGTGTTTTGTTTTCTCTCAATTGTTTCATAATAGCCCGAGCATCAACAACTCATAGTAGATGCTGGAGCTCTATCTCATCTTGTCAAATTGTTGAAGAGGCATAAGGGTGGTGTAAATTCTCGAGCAGTCAATGGTGTTATAAGGAGAGCAGCTGATGCAATTACTAACCTTGCTCATGAGAACAATTCAATTAAAACACTCGTCAGGTTTGCTCATTTTTCACGATTCTTATATTAGTTGTTTATTGTGCAACCCTTTTATAATGATGTATTTGTATCTACAGGCTTGAAGGTGGAATTCCACCTCTTGTTGAACTTCTTCAATTTCTTGATATAAAGGTACAGAGAGCTGCTGCTGGGGCTTTGCGGACTCTTGCATTCAAAAATGATGAAAACAAAAATCAGGTAGATCCTTAGACGAGTTTTCCTGTTACTTTGATATACGTTTTGCTATAAGGTTGTGAAGGTTTGCACATAGGTGGTTTGAATTATTTTGAAGGGGGTAGGAAGATTGCTGTTGGATTGTCAGTGAGCAGTTTGTTAACATCAATTGTAATTTTGCAGATTGTAGGATGCAATGCTCTACCCACACTCATACTTATGCTTAGATCCGAGGATACTACAATACATTATGAAGCGGTTTGTTCTAAACTGGAAGTTTGTAGGGAATTATTTATTTTGTACTTTTCCAACTTTGGCTGCAACATGACTTTTTAAGAGGTTTCCAGGTTGGTGTGATTGGAAATTTAGTACACTCATCTCCAAACATAAAGAAAGAGGTTATTCTTGCTGGAGCTTTACAGCCTGTGATTAGTTTGCTTAGGTAATATGCAATTTTGATCATTGTTTATGTTCTGGAGAGTCCCTCTCCAGTATGTTCCATTTTTAACATCTTATAACTATTTACTTCAAGTTATTCCTATCTCTCTATTACTTGTAGTAGACACACTACTAATTATGCTGCTTTGACAGCTCCTGCTGTTCAGAAAGTCAAAGAGAAGCAGCTTTATTGTTGGGCCAGTTTGCTGCTGCTGATTCAGACTGTAAGGTAGAGACCTAAAATCAATTCTAAAGCTTGAAGCATAAGCATGGTACCTTAAAACCCGTTAATAATTAAACGAAGGATGTATTCACCAGTTTAATGCATTCTAGATATGCACATTGCCTAAAATTCAAGGTCTCGCATGTTTGTGTTGGTTATTCCATCTAATTGCTTTAACAATGAGGTTGATGCAGGTCCATATCGTTCAAAGAGGAGCTGTCAGGCCATTAATTGAGTTGCTTGAGTCGTCGGATGCACAACTTAAAGAAATGTCAGCCTTTGCACTTGGAAGACTGGCACAGGTTTGCACATATTCACTATTGTATGTGCATGCTTTATCATATAGTTGCTTTTGTGAACGAGAAAACACAATGACAATAAATCAGTGGTTGGACTTAAATTTTGCTTTCGTTTATTCTTTTCCATTTCTGATGAAATTCCTGTGCATTTCATTTATCAATTTTGCTGCACAGCTTATATGAGTAGAAGTGAATGGCTAGCTGTTAGATATATAAAGAAATGAACAATATATTTTGTAATTCACAATTATTGACCATAGATTGGGACCTTTGCACCCTTTTCTCGTTACATGACTTGCTTGCTCTACTTTTGAGACCTCCATTGCTGCATTGCTCTAGTCATTTTCCCCATTTAAGAGAAGATAATTAATTTAAATGGTTAATACTATTTGTGAAAAATTTCTCAGTTGGTTATTTGTTGTCTTGCATAATCCCCTTGATTTGTAATATGCAATGGTTATTTAGTTTCTGGACTTTGTTACAGACCTTTTTCAAAATAATCACTTTACAGGAGGTACACAACCAAGCTGGTATAGCTCAGGATGGTGGGATAGTGCCATTGCTTACACTTCTTGAGTCAAAGAATTCATCTTTGCAACACAATGCAGCTTTTGCTCTATATGGACTTGCAGACAATGAGGTACTTTCAGTATTATTTTTTGCTTCATTGCCTAATTTTGAAGTCCAATTAGTACAATAATTTGTTTACTATAGCATTGCAATATTCTGAGATTGTCTGGACTGTTTTGGTAGGATAATGTTGCAGAGTTTGTCAAGGTTGGTGGTGTTCAGATTCTTCAAGATGGAGAGTTCATTGTTCAAGTATGTTTTAATTTACATCGTATTTATTTTCCGTTTGTTACTCCATGGTGGTTGAGTTTATTATTTTTCGCCCCTTTTACTGCTATTTTCTAGCCCTTATTATTGCTTTTGTTTATGATGCTTGCAGCCTACTAAGGATTGCATTGGAAAAACATTAAAAAGATTAGAGGAGAAGATTCATGGGAGAGTAAGTTGCTAAATGGCCTTATTGTTTCTATATTATGAATTTATCAATGCTAATTTTGAATTTCTACATTGTCAGTTGGGGCTTGTGCTTTCACTATAAAAGTAGGCATTTGGATATAACAGCAAACTTTTTCTTTGTCTGCAGGTACTGAACTATCTCTTGTATTTGATGCGGGTTGCCGAGACGGATGTTCAGAGACGAATTGCTTTGGCTCTTGCTCATCTCTGTACACCTGATGATCGAAAAATCCTTTTTCTTGATAACAATGGTAGAACTCCTATATGAGCTTAATGCGTTTTATTGCTGCCTTTTTTTCCATTAGCAGTTACATTCATGTGAGATTTTTTTTCAACTGCTTATTTCTGTAAATGAATTTTCTGCAGGATTGGAATTGCTCCTGGAACATTTTGAGTCGGGGAACCTGAAGCAGCAACATGATAGTGCAGAGGCTTTATATAAGTTGGCCACCAAAACCACTTCAGTCTCCCCTCTGGATGCAGCTCCTCTATCCCCAACCCCACAGGCGAGTTATTCTTTTACATCATTTTCCCCCCTTCATGTGTGATATTTCATATTCTTTTCCATGAAATCTTGTGGTATTATACTATATTATTGTAGTATGAATTGACATAATACTTTTGTAACCAAAAAAAAGAAATAATACTTCTGCAAAGTTAATGTCATGAATAGGTATTTTTTTTTTTTCCATAATTGCTTAATGCAATTACTAAATTTCTACCCTACCCTCAGATGATCTCAGGTGGTTTAGCACCCCTATTAGGTTCCTTCAGTAAGGATGAAGACAGAATTTACTGAACTAATTTCTTTACTCATTTTCCCTCAGGTATATTTAGGAGAGCAGTATGTTAACAATCCTACATTATCTGATGTTACATTCCTAATTGAAGGTAATAAACAATTTTCAACATATTAATCTTATGTTCTTTATGTCATCATTATCATGAATACTTGATTGAGATTTTGTTGTACCAGGTAAACGATTCTATGCTCATAGAATTTGTTTGCTTGCTTCTTCGGATGCTTTCCGTGCAATGTTTGATGGAGGTTACAGGGTGAGAATCAATCACTTCATGTTAAACTTCCTTTTTAATGCATGCATCTGATGAAATATTGGTGTTTCTTTTAAAATTTTGCTCTTTAGGAAAGTTATTCAACTGTTGAATATAAATTTTTTATGCTTATTGGTTTTTATCATTGGCAAACTACCTGTTCAGAATGATAACCTCAGGTCTTTCTACTTGTAAAAATTGCAGGAAAGAGATGCAAAAGATGTGGAGATCCCAAATATTAAATGGGATGTTTTTGAGTTGATGATGAGGTGTGACTTGCCGACTTCTCTTTAAATAATAAGATTGAACGTTTGCTTTGGTAGTTCTGACTGGTTCTTGTTGTGCTCCTAGGTTCATATATACAGGATCGGTAGATGTAGATATTGAAATTGCACAGGATGTCCTCCGAGCTGCTGATCAATATCTTTTGGAAGGCCTGAAGCGTCTTTGTGAATATACAATTGCACAGGTTAGCTAGTGTCTTATGTTGGTACATTCTCTAATAACACCATTAACAAATTAGAGATGGTCTTACAAATTCTTGTTTATTTGAAGGATATTTCCGTAGAAAATGTTTCACTCATGTATGAGTTATCAGAGGGTTTAAATGCTGTATCATTGAAGGAAGCTTGTATACTGTTTATTCTTGCGCAAGTTGACAAACTGAGTTCCAAGCCATGGTATGCTATTTCTTTTCACTTGTGTAACCTCTCTTATGTGGTTGTTGTTTATTCTTTAGCGCTATAATGTTGAGTTGGAGTTTGGTGTCGTATTATGTGGACTAGAGAAGGATACATATAGTAGCTAAAGCATATAAAATGGTAATTGTGTTCCAACCAATTGAACTAAAAGTTAATAGTTGAGACCCAATAATAGTCTTACCATAGTATCAGATACATCCCTGCACGGGAATGCCTCCTGGACTTGAGGAGTGTAGAAAGTGTAGAACACGGACTCATTCTGCCATATGTTGAAATTCCACTAATAAATGAGGTTACGGAAATTCGAAACCTGGACCTCTTGGTTTAAAGAGGCTCTTATATCATGTCATGTGACCAATTGAGCTAAAAGCTTAAGCTGACCCTTAACAGCCTTTATTATATCTCTGATAGTTGTTAATGATATGAAAAAATTAGAATGCATTCTTTGATAAAAAGAAAAAAGAAAAGAACAAGTTAGCAGCAGAGACTGCTGTGTTTTCCTTTCTCATTTGTGTCATCAATGCGAAGCACCAGTGAAATGAGTTTTCAAGCTCTAGTAATTATGTGATTAGCAATGCTAGTGGAATGTATTGTTTCTCTAGAATTAAATCTGATAAACACCTTTGACTCAATCATGGCAATTGTACAGGTATTCTCAGTTGATTCCACACATAGTGCCGGAGATAAGAAGTTATTTTGTAAAAGCACTTGCAAAACCTGTCCAAGCGAATCCGAGTGAAATGTAGTCTGTAGATGATTGATCTCTTCTGGTTTTGGCTTCAACTAACCGCCAAGGTGAAAGGAAGGATGTACAGTACAGAAATTTTGAGCTCATGCAGTTAGGTTATATTCATCTTAACATAATTCAAAGGCACAATTTTCTTTTGGTGGAGCAACCATTCATTTTTTGATACTGTCTGCTTAGTTAGTGCTTGATCACCAACTCATGGCTATTTCCCATTAGCCTGCCTTAATATTTTTTGGGTACTATGTATTATAGGGATATTATAAATAGATTTTTTTTTTCTTTCATATCATGGTCCCGAGTTCCCAGTTTGTCATACTAAAATTGGATCTGTACAATGGATATAATATAAAACTTAGGTACTAGTGACTAGCTGTTGCTCGTTTTGGTGTAGTAGAGAGCCCATACTCAACATTTACTCTTCCCAGAATAGTTATACGAATTTGTGAGGAATAGAAGAAGAAAGCACGAAGGTTAGAACTTCATTAGAGGTTTGACAGGGTTGAACTGGTCTAATGATAATATGTAATATAATATTTTTAGCTAATCAGAAGTTATGGGTTTGATTATCTTCCTTCCACAAAACTTTTGTTGCTTGTTATCTGATTGCGGACAATACTGTGGAAACTTTTGAATAATTTCTCACTATTTAAAGTGTAAGAAGTTTGGGAAGTAGGGGTTTGTTGGCTTGAAGTTTGATGTTATAAAGGCATGAGTGATTGGAATAACATTACATGAGAAAGATACATTATAAAGGCAAAGTGTCAATAGTATTTCTTTTGTAAAGCACTCTACGAAGGTCAAAGAGAGTTGCTGCTAGATAAACTTCCATACCATTCGAACCCATAGGTATAACTTTTCTGAACAATGACCTGAGAAATCTTGCTTCGACTTTAAAAAAAATTAAATACTCAAGTGCCTTTGTTATGACTCTAGATGTTCCGGATGATGATGGGGATTCCATCTGAATCTTGATGAAGGAGACAACCCTATCTTCTACTTAGACAGAGGTTTTGACTCAAGAACCAATACTGAAGTTTGAACCTTCTTGGAATAGAACTGAGCCCTTAAGACTTCAATCTCTGTGGCTAGATGGCGAGCCACCTTAAAGAGAAAGTGGTTAACTGAAGTCTTTCCTATAGGGGCATGGTCTTCTACTTCTGCTTATCAAGTTGATCTTGAAAATGAACTAGACGATACAAATCCCTTGTGGGATTCTTAAACGGACGACTTTGTCGACCTGGAGGATGGGTTAAATTATGCAAACAGAAGATAAATTCTCATGCCTCGTGATCATCATTTGTTATTGCTCCACTTAACTAAGCTCATTGTTTCTTTTGCTATATTTTTGGAATGGGAGAAAATGCATCCCTATAGATGTTTGAACTCCCGATGTTGGCCATGAATTGGCAAACCTGTCGCTCGCTGATTATTTTCTTCTAGACCAAGTTCTAGCTATGGGGAAGTTATTGTATGAACTTTCCTTTTTAAATACTAATTGAAGTTCGTTTATGATTTTGCTACCTTTAACCTTAGACTAAGAGGCCCTCCTTCGTTCTTCAAAGCAGGGCTCGCCGTAGATGCATATCTTGTCAAATAGTCGAATATATGAAGAAAAGTTTAGTCTTTGTGAATAAAGAATGGCTAATATGTCAGCCAAAGCTTTGGCAACAGAGCTTGGAAGAGTCCTATCTTAAAGAGATGATGTTTCAGTCCTTGCTGAGCAAAGAAAAGAGCAATTTGAGAAAGCTACAGCGACCAGCATTGCTGCAGAGAACGATTCCGTTCCGACCAACTATAGGGTCAAATAAGAATAAGCTTTAAAAGAGTCAATTTAATAGTGGTTGGAGAAGTCTCTCTTCATCATTCATGTTTTGGAGTTTTCTTCCGACTTTTAGGCGGAAGATAAGCCCCTTCTTTGCTTTGCTGCTTTTTCTTTTTATCGCTTTCAATGGAAATCATGTTACAGTTATTAGTTCTATTTTTATTTGGCGTTTGTTTGCTTATTTTCCTTATACGAGATATACTTCTCTCTATATGGGTCGTTATGGTTTGTCTCTTTGCGTGGAGTGTTAAGTTTTATGTTTTATCTCGTTGAAAATGGAAGGGATTTTTTTGTTATCAAATAGAATTGCTGATTGGACGATGAACTTCGCAGGAACTTTCTTGGTCATCACTAGTGTGTTGTGCCGCCTGTAGGCATCCGAGATCTCCTTCTAGCTGATATATATGGCTCAAGTTTCTCTCACCGAATCTGTTTGTCGTTGTTTTATCTTTCTATTCATTTTTTTTCTTGTTTTTCGGAACTGATAACCCCTCATTACAAAAAAAATAAAATAAAATCATTTTGGTTAAAAAAAAAAAAAAAAAAAGTCACTTAATATTGTAGGTTTGTATATAAAAAAATAGAGCGCAAATTGTATCCATTACGCCAAGTCAGAGTTGTATTTTCAATCTGGGTTGCTATTTATCGCCCACTTTTTTCGAACTACAGTCCACTTATGCCTAAAATACCCTTTCCATAATGTCCTTAATTTTGATGTCCTCTTAACAACCTATTTTTCAAGATTGAACTTTTTAACATCAAAATCACACCTTTTACTCTCAATCATGGACAAAAATACAAATAAAGTACGAAAAACAAACTCAAAAAACAGTTAATTTGATCAAAAAATTCAAAAAGTGAATTGATTAGAGTTTGGAGGCCTTTTTATGGAGAAACGGCCTTGGTGGAACGGCCATGGAGGCCGTTTCTCCTTACGGTAAAACGGCCACCATGGCCGTTTCGCCTTAGGGCAAACGGCTTTGATGCCGTTTTTCAAAAAAAAAAAAAACAAAAAATTCAACGTCTTTTTAGTGTTCGATTACCTCGTCTTCTAATGATTGATCATCACTGTTCCATTCCGGATTCGTTCGGTCATTCGACATCTCAAACTCTTAATTTTTAATGTTAGAGTTTCAAAATTAGGTTTTCTGATTTGAGAGATTTCTATTTTCATCTTTTCTGACTTGTTCATAATGAAAAGGCCAAATTTGTCAAAGTGGGCTGTAAATAGTGATACCTTTTTCAATTGTCACCCATTACGAGCCCACGCTAATGGATCTGTCTTCAACATTTGGTTAACAACAACCCCTTCAAAGGAATCAAAATTTAATTAGTTCCAAATATTCCATCAGTTTCATAATATTTATCGATTAAAGTTTCTATATATATTAAGAAACTCATTAATTAACATTAAAAAGAGTTTGATTTGACTATACTACTTTCTAGTAATTAATGCTCAAAGTAACTCTAGAAATTCCTAACCAATTATCATAAAGGAAAAGTTTAAAAAAGTTCATTTAATACTTCTTGGGAAGTGTAAAATGTCAAATATTTTAGAAAAAAGAATTTATCTAAAATGTCAAATATTATGAAACGGAATTAGTATAAATTAAGACTCAAAATTACACCAACCATGTGATTTACCCGATTCGGTTAGACTTAGCTTGGAATATTTTGGAACAAAAGAACTTTTAGCTTAAAATATATATCTAGCCTCCTAAATTTGTCCTACAATTTCATCTGTCCCCTGAACTTCAAATGCTACAAGTGACCCTTATACTTATCTAAACGTAACAAATAACCTTATATTTTTGTTCAATTATTACAAAAATAACCCCTTATACTTGTTCATAAGTTACAATTGACTCCTTATGTTTGTTTAATAAGTTTAGTGACTCCTTATTCTAACATCGTTCGTATCAAAATGTGAAACTGATACATGATATCTTTTACAAAATTTTCGATTTTCCGTATTATAAGCTTGGATCCGTAGGAAGCATGATCTATAATTTGCATTTTTTGATTCTATCAATTTTGAAACCAGGAAATGTTTGCTAAGTTTTAAAAATTTGAGAAGAAAAAGTGATATGAAAGAGGGATGTAGGACAGGCCCATGAGAAGGCTAATGTGATAAGCCCATGAATAACAAATACGGGGATATGATATGATATGATATGATAGAATCCAAATTTGAGGGAAGGATATTTAGAATTGGAATACTAAAAGAAAGGATGCGGATGCATATTCTGGGGCTATCCACCACTCCCAATCCTACTTTTTTGGTACACTTGCCTGAAACTCGACCCAAGCGTCTCATCTCTCTGCCGGCTGCAACACTTTCAACTGCTGCTTCTCTCTCGTCTCCGCCTATCACTATTCAGGCAACTCTTTTTTTTTTTACTCTGACTCACATTTTCAAGCCTTGTTTTCTGACGGAAAAATTTGGTGTCAGGTTGTTGGTGGGAAAAATTCCAATTGGTATGACAGCCAGGATGGATTTGACGATTCTACCGACACTGATTGGGTTGATCTTGATGCTGACCTTTATTATTGGACCAAACAAATGCGCCCTGTTCAGGTCTGGATAAGCTTCTGTCATCTTCTTTATGCATTATCAATAATTCAGTTCAGTTCAGTAAATGCACTTCAGTTCAATTCAGTTTCAGTATGATTTTCATTTCAGTTCAGTAATTTTCATTTAGTAAATATAGTTCAATTCAGTTTAGGAGCATTCAGTTCAGTAAATAATTTCACTTCAGTAAATGCACTTCAGTTCAGTAGCATTTGCTTACTCTTCAGTTCGGTAGCATTCAGTTCAGTAAATTTCAGTCATAAATAACATTGGCCTTACTCTTACTTATGCCGTTCATTTTCAAACCTAATTTCTTAAATTTGAGATCGACATTTGACTCGCGTTATGTTCTTATGCACAGTGGTATCCTGGTCATATCGCAAAAACAGAAAAAGAACTTAAAGAACAACTCAAATTAATGGATGTTGTGATAGAGGTGCGCGATGCACGGATTCCGTTGTCCACTACCCATCCCCAGGTTCGTTAAGTTCCACTTCAATCAATTCTTTCTGTGTCCATTTCATTTTAGGAGGTGATTTTGTTGATACTTATTTGCAGATGGATTCATGGCTTGGGAATAGGAAAAGGATTTTAGTTTTAAATAGGGAAGATATGATATCTAAGGCTGATCGGAATGCTTGGGCTAATTATTTTTCGAGGCAGGGAATACGAGCTATCTTTTCCAATGGCAAACTTGGAATGGTAAAGGAAGGAGGAGTTCTGTTCCTATGTTTTTTGGTTCAACATCTTTACGAAAATTAATTTACTTCATGTCAAATGCAGGGTACTATGCGATTGAATCGGTTAGCAAAGGCATTAGCTGCTAGTGTAAATATCAAACGCAGAGCTAGAGGACTCCTTCCTCGTCCCGTGAGTTTCATGGATTCTCTGCAGGCAGTGAGCAAGCGTAAAGTTACTGTCTGAGGATTTTGTTTGATGAGATATCTTCTGTTATCTTGTAGGTTCGTGCTGGAGTAGTAGGATATCCAAATGTGGGGAAATCATCTTTGATCAACCGGTTGCTGAAGCGTCGAATGTGTGATGCAGCCCCCAGACCTGGAGTTACTAGAGAATTGAAGTATGTACTTCGTCTAACTTCTCTTCATTTTCTTGGAAGATTTCGCTCTATATTGTACCTTTAGGGGTTACAGGTTAATAAGGTCGAAAGTTTAAGCATTGCCACATTGGTTAATAATGGTGACACTTTGACATAGACCAACTATAGGCTTCTTCACTTTAAAAGTAGCTGGAGCATGAAAATATTTGATATTTATGAAAAGGTCCAAGTTTGGTGTAAACCTAGAACGTAAGTTTGATTCTTTAAAGTTCTAAACTTTCTGCTTTTGTGGTTGGAAAATTATTAGGATATTTGTCACAAACTATCTTTTTGTTAGAATTGTTTTGTTCTGAAAAACCTCTGAAACTTCTGAGTCTCTTACAAATTGTAACCCTTTTGAAGTAACTAGGTAAGAATGTTAGACATCATGATATATTTTTTTCCAAAAAAAAAAAACTGCCATTTCTAATGGATACGTATTGGGTATGTGCTGTTGTTGCTTAAAAGATGGGTTCGATTTGGAAAAGAGCTTGAGATGCTGGACTCTCCTGGCATGCTCCCTATGCGGATTAATGATCAATCAGCTGCTATAAAGCTTGCAATCTGTGATGACATTGGAGAGAGATCGTATGATGTGGTTGATGTTGCTTCACTTCTTGTACAGATGCTGATAAGGATTCCATCAGTAGGTAAATCATGTTATCTCATTCTTCCCTTTAGTGCCTTATCTACATGATTACTGATTTTGATTCTCGTCCATTGACAGGTGCAAGATCTCTTAATAAACGCTATAAGATGGATGTAGATATCGACGGGAAAAACGGTAGAACGTATGTCTAATTCTAGCTTACTCTTTATATGTTTAGAAAATAGTCTGAACAAATGAAATTGATTTAAAAACTTCACAAAAAGTTTATAGCCTTTTCCTGGAATTTCACTAACCAGACAAGGAGGAAAGTTACTATTTGTTGGTTTTTCAAAAGCTTTCAAGAAAGTATAATGCATAACGAAGTATCCATTTATACTAGAATCCATACCGAAGTATCCATTTATACTAGAATCCATATTTGACAAGTTACGCGTTTATTTGTCAATGCAGATTTGTTCAGAAACTTGCAGTACACTTGTTTAATGCGGATGCGAATCAAGCAGCATTCCGAATATTGTCAGATTTTCGGAAAGGGAAGTTTGGTTGGGTGGCATTGGAGAGGCCACCCAGGTAATCATTTTGGTCCAGTATTTCAAAAGCTTCTATCCATGACATTGATCCTTGATGGTACTCAACGGGCAGTCGAGAGAAAGGACTTAGTGAAGATAAGAGAGCTAAAAACAGTGGGGACATGTCATTCGTCATGTTCAGAATCACTAGAATATATATCTTATTTTCCAGAAGCATAGATGTTTATATTATCTTTGTTTGGAAAGTGTTGTCCCCTCACTAACTTAGGGGACAGCTCAAGCATATATACATGGAGTTTTTAACGCGTTAACATAGGGGACAGCACAAGTCATGTGCTCAGTGTCATTTGAAAGCACATCAATTCCGCAAATAATACTTTAAGCCATTGTATTTAGTCATATCTTGACTTTCCACTTTTGAGTTTTAATTTAGTGACACCATTCTCTTAGATAGATGTATACCGTAATTGATAGTACTCACCAACTCGGTGTAACATGTACGATTTAATAAAAAGCAAAATTCAGAGGCTACGAGCTCAAACTTAAGATTTTTAGCTAACGTAAAAACTAACCATATAAACTATGGTTTTGCAAAATTGTTTACATATATTCTTGAAAATTTTATGAATTTGTACTATTTAACCCCTCGGTATTAACTTTGCTACAAGCTCTAAGATCCAGTTGTGCTATAAGTCCACTTAATTTTTTAAGACAAATATTAAAACCCAAGCCCTATTGTAGTTTTTTTTTGTAATATTTTCAGTTCTCATGTCTTTTTTCTACTTCTAGTAGACACTTCTTTTTTAGAAAATACCTCTAGTAGACACTTTGTTTATCAATTTTAACACTGCATGCATGGTTGGTTACTACATTCCAAAAATGAGTGTGGGTTGCAGATTCAGATGCCACTATCAACAAAAAGTCAATTTCTAAAAAAAATGCTCAATTTTATCCAAAATTTTAAAATGCTAACAATATATCAATTATAAAGTTCCGGATTTCAATGGAATAAAATTGAAATTGAGGAACCCCGAAGAAGTAAAATTTAGGGCTGTGAAGTGTGTTGTGAACCCATTATTGTACATCTCATACGCTAATAATCAAACACTCAGCGAAGTAATTCATCTCACTGGGAAAAACAAAAAACAAAAATAGGGACATACATTCTTCCTCAAAGAAAGATTGAGGTATGCTAAGGAACTCAGAACACCCAATTTTGTAACAATGACTTTGTTTCATGATCTGTACATAGCAACTATATTTGTGTAGTAGTAGCACAAACTCAAGGACAGAGGCGTAGAGAAAGACACTAAACGGAAAATGCAGAGTTCGAACTCGGAACAAGTGAGGCAACATATTCCAGTACATGACAATAAAATAAGCAAGCAGGCAAATGTGTGTCATCTCTGGTCAATCGTTCAAGCAATTCGCGTGTAAATCGAATATCCAGAATTTCCAACTCAAGTGTATTCAAATGAATGTAGTAGGATCTTACAAATTACAATGATTCAATGAGATGAATCAGAATATTCATCTTGCAATCGTGGGAGCACACGTGTTAGAATCTTCTTTATTCGACCAATTTTCTTTAATTCTGCACGCCTGGATTGATCGTTCTATTTGAAGAAGACCTTCAGCAGATTCTTTTTCCAACTGAGAGCAGTATCTTCCAAATGTATTCACATTTACATGAAGCTTGAAATCTATACTAAACAAAAATTTCATCTCTAGTCTGTTCAACTCTGCAGTACTTATACCTCCCACTTTGGCGTAGTATGCATTGTTGAAGAATCTGAAAACCACAAACATTTTAAGAATTCAATACTCGGAAATCATTGGAAACAAGCCGAATCATTTAACTAAATCATGAATTAACCAAGTGATCAGAAGTACTTACGCATCATCAATGAACTTTGCAGCTACCATTACACTTGTTATCAGTAGCCGGTGAACATTAAGAGATGTTAAAGGAATATCCGTGTTCTGTACGAATCGATCCACATAAACGTGAGCTACAACAAAGCAGGACGGGCTGCAGCCGGAATACTTGAAGATCCGATCAATGTACTGCTGAATACTAACCGGAGGCGCTCTTAAACCGTGAAATACAGTAATGGCATCTTTGATCTGTGTAGTCTCAAGCATCATTTCATTTTTCTGAACACACCTGTCTAACAGCGAAGCAATAAGGTTCAAAGCTCGTGGAGTTCCCGCAGCTGCTTTTCCTAAAGCATTGAGCCCTAGACTTAGGTATACATCTGAGTCTACATTTCCAGAATCAAGATTCAATGTTCCCATAGCTAAACTGCACTGAATCCAAGTAAAAGCACTTGGAGAAACGCAAAAATCACTCCAAAATCTTCAAACCCTAAAGAAGATTAACAAAGGCATAAGAATTGAAATGAGATAATGCAGTTAGGTGGAAGATACAAGATCTACTAATTCTGAAAGAATAATTAACAACTCATAAAATTGATACATCATACATTTTATTATTGAGTAGTAAAAAATCAATCTTTGCCGTTGATTAGTGGTTTTTTTTTCAAGTCAAATTAATGGATACCCTTTTGAAAAAAAGTAAAGATCTGAGAAACCCATATGAGTATTAGCAAAATAAAGCAATCAAAATGAACAGAGAAGAAGAAAAACACAATCTTGAAAACAGTAATGGAGTAAAGATGAAACCCTGAAATTAAAAAAAGAAAGAAAAGGAAGAAACTTACAACAGAATTGAGAAAGGATGAGGTTGTTGGGAGCTAAAGAAGAGGAAGAAGAAGATAGAAAGAAGTATGATAAAGATTGGAATTTCGTCTAGTGAGAGTCATGTCTGTCTGGCTGTAACAAAAGCTTTTTTAGCTTAGAAAAGAGAAAGAAGAAGCTTTTCCATTTTAATTAATTGAAATTGTAGTAATGAACAAGTGAATGGAACCCTTATTCTCTCTCTCTCTCTCTCTTCACATGGAATGGTGGCAAGTCTTATTCTTTATTGTTAAAGAAAATGAAAAAAAAGGTTTAGATGGAAGATAGTGTCGGTAGAGGGTGGCAGCTCAGATTCACCATTCTTATTGTTAATTTGTTATTGTTGATTCTTGCCTTCTCCCTGAGGTGAATCAATATGCCCCCACTCACTCCTAATTAATCTTTTGCTCTTCATTGCGCCACAACAATATCTCTTGTCTCATGTTTTATGTATAGTTAAATAAAAGTATAAATCACCAATAAGAGTTAGTTCAAATGGTAAGCTACTTCATCTTTCACTTTAAAGGTTTGAAATTTGAGTCCCCTTTGTCAAAGGTTTGAGCTTTGAGTCATCGTTTTGTCAAAATTTAACTTTTATTGACAAACAATTTATAAATTTCATTTCATATTGTGAGACATTTCAGTTGTAGATCAAGCTCAGATCAATTCACACGATATAAAAATGCATATTATGGACTTTGGTTTTTCTACTTTTTCTATCATTTTATTGTTGATCAAGTCGCAATGACGATAATAATATCAAAATAAAAAAGTTTAAAATTTAAACTTGTTTAAAGCCATTTTCTAATCACTATTATTTTGGAACTTTCACTTTCTAAGGATTTCTTTCACTCTTTTAATCAAACAATATATAAACGATCATTAAAATTGAATTGAAGTTTAGTATAATATTACTTTTATCAACTTTATAGTTTGATTGAATACAATTATTGGAGTGGCGATCTTGATCAACTTAAAATAAATTTAGTGTAAAATTTAAGTTATGTTCGGTTTAAAAAGCCACAATAAAAATATGAGTGCTGATTTTGGCACATTGTTGCATCAAATTTTTTGACGCAACAAAGTTGATTTTACAGTCACACTCTTATGCACATATCTCTGCGTCTTATGCTTGTTGGAATAAAAGCATAAACTATACAAAATATTTATAAAAATGCTATTACTGTATAAATTTTTTAATGCAATGTCGTGCCATGTATTATTATCAGAGAAGTATGTCCATTCATCAAGCAATAACTTAGTGGTTATTACATTTTAAAAATCAGTATAAAATTTTGAATTCGAATTTTAGGATTGAAAAAATGTTAATTTTAAAATATTTTCAAAATTGATATTCCACATATGATTTATCCTGTTGATTAAGATTAGAAAACAGGGAAGAAGATAATGAATTTACTGTCAAGGTAGATTAAAGAAATAAAAAAAGATAGTAAGAAGAAGAGAATGAAAGAAAGAAATGAATATAATAAATCACGGCACCGTCAGTGCTTCACTTATAATATCAATCATTGGAAAGTCAGACTAATGTTTTGATTGAAAGGTAACATTAGTTAGTATGAATTGAGAATCATAATAATCCAATAAAATAACTGCTGTGGATTCCACCATAATATACATCTCAACTCAGCTTTTTGTTTGCTTCTTCCTTTAATCTTCCCACTTAGACTCCACTCTCTATCAATATAATTAGTATATTTGTATTATAAAGATATCTCAACCGACATTTCATAATTCATTTAGTAGTTTTTGTAATCCCTATAACTAAATTTTTTTAACAAATCATTTTGTCAGAAAACAGCATTATTCCAAAAGCTAAGAAGAGTGTTTTGTAGTTTTGTATTTTTTCAAATAAATGATTGTGGTTTTCCTTTGAGCAAATAAAGAATCATGTTTTGCTTTGTTTACAAAATTAAGAAAACAATCGATTTTGTTGATATAAACGAGGATATTTTTTGCCCAATTTTTTCTTCAAACTTTTGACCGGTTATGTAAGAGTTACGTTGAATGGTCATAAACTGTTTTTGGACAAAAAAAAGTCTTCGTTCACGTCAACAAAATTGATCATTTCTTTCATTCTGCAAATCATGCAAACCACAGTCCTTTATTTGCTCAAAGGCATACCACAATCATTTATTTACAAAACAGTGAAACTGCAGGGCACTTATATGAAATTAACTTTTTTTTAAGCGAAATATAAAAAGATTATAACTTGTATTAATATTGAATTATATAAAATATAATTGAAATTCAAAATTACAAAACAGAAATTGCAATAAAATTTATATAACGCAACTGAAAATTGAAGATGAATACGAGGTCTGAAACAAGTTTTCTTAAGACAAATTACATCGGAGTAAGTGATCGGCTCTCAACGAACTCCGAAATTGAACTCCAAACGTGTGCAAAGTTGTCGCTAATACAAAGAGATAACATAGAAAAAGAGGGAGCTTTTGTATCAAAAGAGATTTCTCTGTAATGTTTTTCGGTTTTGAAATTGGGATGTATGAGGACTTTCGTTTCGAAAAAGCATTGACATTGTCACTAAGACAAAGAGATAACATAGAAAAAGAGGGAGCTTTTGTACCGAAAGAGATTTCTCTATAATGTTTTTCGGTTTTGAAATTGGGATGTATGAGGACTTTCGTTTCGAAAAAACATTGACATTGCACACGACATTACCCTCCCCCCCTCCCCCCCCCCCCCCCCCCCCACACACACACACATCCCCCGATTCGATGGATTTGCACCTCATGCGACATAGTAGAGTGGACTTGAACTTGGATCGATTTGCACTCCATGCACTCGCAAGAGAGATGTTAAGCCAAAATATATCTATTTTACCATGCTTAATTGTGTTAATTTTAGTATTAATTAAATATTAATTTATTTAATTATTTTTATAAGATTTCACGTGGATATTAATAGAAAGTGAATTGGTTTGTAAAATATATTCTATGTTAATTGTATTGAGAGAGATTGAGACATATATATACAACCCTACAAGCATCTAGGGTTTACACCATAATAGGAATATAGAAATATGTAATCCTATACAAGGAAACTAACTAAAACAGTAAGAGTATATTGCTAAGTATATACGGATGCATTAATGCTAACATCCCTCTGCAAACCGATGTCGCGGAGACACCATAAGACAAGTGCGAAGCATTTGAAAGCGAGTTGCGGTAAGAGGTTTGGTGAGAATATCAGAGAGTAATGAGCGTAACCATAATAACTCACGGTGGCATTAGCAACAACTTTATACTCACTTTCAGTAGAAGACTGAGCAATAGTGGGCTGTTTACGAGTGTGTAAGGAAACCAGAGATTTTTCGATATATACACAATATGCACCGATAAAGCGTCGATCATCATGATACCCACCCCAATCACTGTCAGTATAAAAGTGCAACGGAGTGATGGGAGATGAAGAAAACACGAGGCCATGATTTGGAGTGCCAACATAACAAAGCACGGATTTGACCACCTTCTAATGCTCGTTAGTTGGGCAATGAAGAAATTGACATAAGCGTTTCACAGAGGAGATATCAGGTCGTGTGACTGTGAGGTACTGAAGAGCACCAACAATACTCTTCTATTCGGTGGCACTGGGCAAAGGAGTGCTAAAGGTTTTGGCCAATGTAGAAGAGGTAGCCATGGGCGTGCGACAAGGTTTGCTGTCAAGCATTTTGACTCGTTCAAGGATGTCAGAAATATACTTAGCTTGGCATAGATGAATGCCCGAAGGACCATATTAAATCTCAAGACCAAGAAAGTAAGAGGCACGTCCCAGATTACGAATCAGAAATTCTTTTTCGATCTATCCAATATAGAGGGAACACATAGCACAAGATATAGGTGATGTCTTTCCCCTGACGATACACAAACAAGGAATTGTCAGCCATATACATGACAAAACCCATACTTTGAAGAAAGAATATGAGGCGAGAAAATCACTCTCGAGGCGCCTGTTTAAGCCCCATATAGAGACTTTTTAAGACGACAGACATGGTCTTTGCAATGGTGGTGGCCTTAACGACAAGACTGAATGTTTCTTTATAGTCAATGCCCGATTTCTGAGTGGACCCCTGAGCAACTAGACGAGTCTTATATATTGAATCTTTCGCTAATGGTTGTATTAGTCCATCACTAATGGCTCTGTTAGCTAAGTCATTAATGAAGAGCTCAATGTATTGCAAATTAAAAATTGTGGCATTATCATGTCTATTTGGAAGTTCATGGTTTAATAACGAAAAATTAAAAAAGCCATGGACTTCAATATGTTTTTTCGTCCATAATAATAACGATAATAATAAGAAAGATTAAACACCTTTTTGCCCCTCTTATGAAATCTAAAATGTTGGTATTTTCCTCCTATAGTATTATTTTATCACATGCCCCTTGTGGTTTTTCAATTCATCATATTTTCCCCTTGTGATATCCTAATTCGTCAAATTGGATCATTTACTAGATGAAAACATAACAGTTCTATTATTAATTGTCAAGTGCCACTATTTAATACATGTACACGCACATGACTATTTAATTTTAACAAAAAAATCAATTTACATCTCAATTTATTAAAAAGTCCATTCCAAAAAAACCTAAATAAGTAGGCCCAATTTTATGTTAGAAAGACCCATGGCCATGCATAGTAGTTGGGCTTTTCTCTAAATTTCGAATAGTTGGGCTTAGGTCTTCAACAACATGAATTTAGGGATAGGTTTATTATTTCCAAAACACAAATCCCCATACGCTCCTGAAGTGATTATCATTATTTTAAAAGGACAAGTCTCAGATTATTTTTCCCTCCATTTCCCAATCACAATACCCTCCATCACTTTCATTGATTTCCTTCCTTATCATTTTCATTTTTCAATTTCCCCAATCTTGTCCAGGGAAGAAAATAGAAAACAACACTGTTTTAGTTTGCTTGGCCACTTCATTCTAGGGTTTTTAACAGGTACTCACTTTTCATTCTAGGGTTTCTTCCTATTTTTATTATAGATCTCTATTTTCTGTCTTCTATTTCTACTTGTACTGCTACTATTGAACTCGTTTTTGGTCGGGTTATTTTATTTCTGAGCATTCCATTTCAGTTCCGTTTCGGGTTTTTTTAATTCTTCGATGTTTTGTCCTGCATATTTTGATGTTGTTGAGCATTTGAAATTATTAGTTGTTCCATGAGGGAAACTGCGGTCGAGTAAGATTAGAATATTCATACACGGTGCCTCAACTTATGATTACATCTTATATACTATTAATTACCTTGTAATGCAGATCTTGGTACTGACTTTATTGTAGCTACGTTGTTATTTCTCTTAAGCCTTCTTATTGTGTTTCAACTTTTTAACTCTACGGTGAGTTGTTATTCTCATTGGAGAAACAGAAGCTCTTCCGGTTCATGTTTGTTTGGGATATATATGTTGTTATGTTGTTCATTGAGTAATTTGAACCCGTAAATTTTCAATGGAAATGTTGTGTCCTTGGTTATTGAGCATTGTTTTTTCATGGTTGAAATTCCTGAAGTTTAGAAGTACTTATCTTTTTGTGTTTACTTTTGTGACGGTGTAGTCTTTCTGAAATGAAGATCTTAGTTGCCTCCCAGTCTTGTAAGGCTCAAGTTATTTCTTGCCACTACTATCATTTTGTAAATTACAGTGTAGTCTTAATCTTGGAATGGCATGTTTCATCCACAAACACACTTGTTTCTTTAGCCCACTGCTGCGCTCACTTCATTAGTATCAGTAGCTCCACATGACTTTTGAGCATTGCCATCTATGTCCTTAAAGAAGGGACCATACTGTTCCTAAAATTCCTGGTGCACAATCACACAAATCGATACAGCCTTTTTTTGTATCATCCACATCAGAGGAACTTGGCAGAATTTGTCTGTTTGAAGAATTTCTCCATATATTCTGCTTAGATCTTGGACTTACATCTAAAGGGTAATTTTATATTGAATTTATTGTTTGCTTTACTTGCTTGTTGGGTTGACAGAGTTTTTGAAAGTGAACGATAAAATTCTTTTGTTTTCTTTTTCCCCTGTCAGTTGTATATATGCCTGTGGATTTCTTGAGTGACTACGGCCAGTTACCACATCTTTGTTTCGCTGTCTAATATTTTGTTAAGTTTGTACGGATCCACATCAAACAAGTGGTTGCTTTTATTCTTGTCAGAGTGGCTAGTCCTTGTTCACTAGTGCATTATGAAGAGAGTTAAATTAAATATCGAGATTAAATTATTTTTCTTTTGCTTTTCAGACCTAAACATCAAGGCAAACATGATGTAAATGACTTAAATGTTTGAATTCACAACTGTGTTTATATTATAGGACTCAGGATAGATTTTTGTCAAGTTAGATAACAACCTTTTAAGTAATAAGTAGAAGTGTACTTCCTTAAAGTGCCCCATCTTTAAATTTGGTGTAGGGATTATATGTCTTATGGCGATGTTTAATGTATAGTCAGAAAGTAGTTTCCCTCTGAATTTTTATATTCATTCTTTATTAGCAGCATATATCTACTTTTTTCTTTGTTTTATTTATGCATTTATAATACAACCATGGCTATAATTTCCTTGTACTATTTCCAGGTTTTTGTTTTATTTCTCTTGACATGGATTCTACAACACAAGCTTTGCCGAACCGTGTCCTTTCTGTCAAATTGTGGCCTCCTAGTCAGAGTACGAGGCTCATGCTGGTGGAGCGGATGACCAAGAATCTTATCACTCCATCCATTATTTCCAGAAAGTATGGCCTTTTAAGCAGAGAAGATGCTGAAGAGGATGCTAAACAAATAGAAGAGATGGCATTTGTTGCTGCCAACCAAAACTATCAGAAAGAGCCAGATGGTGATGGAAGTTCTGCAGTACAGGTTTATGCTAAAGAATCAAGCAAGCTCATGCTAGAAGTTCTTAAAAGGGGTCCTAAAGTGAAAGAGGATGGAGAAGTAACGATGGTTGCAAAGGATTCTGTTGTTGCTGATAAGTTTGATATATCTGGTGGTCGACGGTCTTTTATCAGTGCAGAGGAGGCTGAGGATCTTTTTAAGCCACTCAAGGAGCCAGGAAACAGATATACTAAGATCTGTCTCAGCAATAGAAGTTTTGGATTGGATGCAGCAGGTGTTGTAGCACCGATATTGTCATCTATGAAGGGCCAATTAACTGAAGTAGACCTCTCAGATTTTGTTGCTGGAAGGCCCGAGTTAGAAGCTCTTGAAGTCATGACTATAGTTTCATCTGCCCTCGAGAATTGCAACTTGAGGTATCTGAACCTTTCAGACAATGCCCTGGGAGAGAAAGGTCTGAGGGCTTTTGAGTCTCTTCTCAAATCTCAGAATAATCTGGAGGAGCTATATCTGATAAATGATGGTATCTCAGAGGAAGCTGCACGTGCCGTATGTGAGCTGATACCTTCCACTAAAAAGCTGAAGGTCCTTCAGTTTCACAACAACATGACAGGGGATGAAGGTGCTTTTGCTATTGCTGAGATGGTGAAAAATTCTCCTCTATTGGAGAATTTTCGATGTTCTTCAACAAGGATCGGATCAGATGGTGGCATTGCTTTGGCCGAAGCTCTTGAGACATGTAGCCATTTGCGGAAGCTTGATCTGCGTGACAATATGTTTGGTGTTGAAGCTGGAGTTGCTCTTAGCAAGTCCATACATGCATTTGTAGATCTCACTGAGATTTACCTCAGTTATTTAAACTTAGAGGATGAGGGAGCAGAAGCACTTGCCAATGCTCTAAAAGAGTCTGCGCCGTCACTTGAAGTTCTAGAAATGGCTGGGAATGATATTTCTGAAAAAGGAGCGTCTTCTTTGGCAGCATGTATTGCATCTAAGCAATTTCTCAGTAAGTTAGGCCTCAGTGAGAATGAAATGAAAGATGAAGGAGCTATTCTAATAGCCAAGGCCCTAGAGAGTGGACATGGTCAGTTACTTGAAGTTGATATGAGCACTAACTCAATTAGAAGGGCTGGGGCTAGGCTCTTGGCACAGGCTGTCGTACTAAAGCCTGGATTTAAGTTACTTAATATAGATGGTAATTTCATATCCGATGAAGGGATTGATGAGGTGAAGGATATATTCAAGAACTTGCCTGGTGTGCTTGGGCCTTTGGATGAGAATGATCCAGAAGGTCAAGATCTTGATGACGAGGAGGAAAAAGAGGAGGATGAAGAGAATGAGAATGATTTGGAATCCAAACTGAAGGGACTTGAGATCAAACATGAATAGGAATTCCACCCGAGTCAGTATGATTTCTTTGCTTTTCCAGAATTGAAACATAGAATGCTGATTTTTCTATTCGTCTTTTTGGGTTGTAAGCAATTTATGCAGTTGCAGTCCTTTGCTGCACCAACCAGTTGTAATAGATTAGTCCAGTGTAGGGTTCATATAAGAAAAGTGCTTCTTTTCCTTTAGTTGTTTTTGGGTCTACAAAGTGTGGCAGTTGTGGCATGAAGGTGCCTTGGAGTCAGGTTTAGGTGCAAAACTTATTAGGCAATGTTGTATTGCGTAGTCGGTAAGTTGTTTTCATTTATTAGTGACTCACCATCTGGAAGTTTGGCCGACTTTTGTGGCATATTCATGATTAAACACTTAGGTGAACTTATGTTTGTTGTCTTTCAGTTCTTTTGATCAGCATAACTAAGTCGAATGTGTTTATTCTGGTTTAGATCAAATGAGCTCTGTTCAAATTTATATTCTGTTGAGTAGCACATAAATGTTGTCATACAGGACATGTATGAGGATACTACATTGGATTGTACTCATAATTGTTATTATGATGCATCTCCTATTGTTATGACACATCTGATACAGGAATTAGTCTAGACTTCAAATTAAGAACTCTTATTTATTCATCACCGATTTCCTGCGGAATGAAATGAAAAGAATACAACAAAACTGGGAAAACGCTGAGACCAGTGTACTACCACCAGTAGATTTTGGTGTATTAATATTCAACGGATTAGGCTGCAACTGGAACTTTGAGAGACTCCAATATTTTATCATCTAGATCGAACTTCATAGGCTTCTTGTCTCGCCCAATTTTCACGTACTCATCAAATCGTTCTTTCAAGTCCTCAGGAAGATTTGTGGTAGGACGCCATCCCAAAATATCCTTAGCAGCTCTAGGTTCTGCGTAGAAGTGCTGCAAAATAAATACAAACATACCTTCAGATTACGGTGTGCAGCTAACTAATACTTGTATCCTTGGCAAGGAATGGCACAAATTGAGAACTTTCACATCATATACAACTTTAGCAAGCAAGATAAAGATATTACCATAGTCCGGAAAGGAAATGCTTTCTTGGCATCAACTCCAACCGATTTTGGATCGTAATGCACGATTTGAACTTCTAAACCTGCAGCTTTAGCACAGAGTTTGGCCATTCCATCCAAAGTCACAGCACGGTCACTTACGCAATTGAATATGTTGCTACTGGCAGCTTCAGGGTTCTCAACAGCTGCAGTGAGCATGGAGGACAAGTCTCTGACATGGGAAATATTAGTGAGTTGCATCCCTGAACCGGGGATTGGAATTGGCCTGTTCCGAACAATCCCTGTTCACAACAACAATGTCCAATATTATTTACCTATATCCTGATAAACCATGAATCAATTTGATATTATTGATTGATTTGACTACTTAACGATCAAAAAACCACTCTTCACAATCTTTATTGTTGCCAGAACCAATCATGTATTGGGGGCGGAATGAAGCCCAACTACTGAAAGTCTCTGCAATGTATTTTTCAACTCCGACATGACCTGCACTAGCTTTAACATCATCCTGTAATGGTCAAGAAGACACTTAGTTTAGTTTACTTGAATGCTTTTGAAGTTGAATGGTAGAAGGGTAAATTAATTACCCCTTCAACATGAGGAGGTTCTTCAGTAGGTAGATAGATTCCAGCACTGCTGATGAACAAAAACTGCTTTACACCAGCACTCTTAGCCCAGTCTGCTACAGGCCTGTATGGAAACATACATTTGTGTAAAAATTTAGTTGCACGGACACTTCTTTTAGTAGTCTGCATATATGCGAGAACAAATTACCGTTAGAATTACACAATGGAGATACTCATGGATACACACACTACGTGTGCAATTGAAAGTAGTGAGACCCAAGGAACAAGGTACGAGTCAAAGTCGACAATTAACATCTTCATGGTGTTGAACCAGTCTGTTACAATATTGACATTAAACCAACTCTCTATTTAGGATGTCGACCTGATCCTTAGTAGATACCACTAGTGTGAAGTAGCCACATCGGCACAGCAGAAATGGATATTGAAATGACTGACTACCTTAAGGAATGGGATACCTTAGTAAATTGTTTTTGCAGTTTGAAAATTGAATGCCGATACTTGACAATAGAGTAAAGGTTAATTCAGTATTGCTATGTTCAAAGTTTTCAGCTTTTCAAACTAGTCATTTAGCTTTCGAAGCTTTTGCCACTTTTAAGGAAAACAATTTCACATTTAACAAATACTGATCTAATGGTGTGGAAAAGGAATGACAAGCTGACACTAAGTAGATTTAAGCATGTTTAAAAACAAACCGGACAGCATCGAGGTCCTTTCCATTATTGTCCAACACAACATCAAAAGTTTCGCCTCCGACAACCTTTCCTACTTCCGCTGGATCTCCCCATACCGTCTTACCACCACCACTCACAATTTCCTACATCACAACAAAAGCAATAAAAAATTAAATCCTCACCTGAAGTTTTCAAACAAATTAAGAGTAGACTAACGAAACCGAAAATGTAGAGGTTGATGAATGAATTACTTACTGAGAATCTGGAGAATGGAGGCTTGTTCATCTTATCAGAAGTCTCATCACCAACAGTGAAGATAGTGACATCATGGCCAGAACCAAGAAGCTCTTTTGCAAAGTAGAAGCCAATGACAGCATGACCACCACTGTTTGTGTTGACTATAAGAACCTTCTTCTTCGCATTCACAGAGAACCCAGCCCGGAAGTTGGTTGAAAACTTGGGGTGTGTAAATGAAGTTGAAGTTGGAGAGATGGAAAGAAAGGAGGAGAGATGATTGGAGCGAGAGAAACAATGAGGAAGAGAAAGGGAAGAAGAAGAAGAAGAAGAAGAAAGCTTAGAGGAATTATAAGGAGAAGAAGAGAAGAGAAGAGATGAAGAAGGAGCAACAGCAGCCATTGACACTTCGTTTTTGGACAACCACTTAATCTCAAGCTCATGTTATAGTTTCGGTCTTACATGATAGATAAAGCCAATGTCTTTTTTTTTGTATAATTTTAACTGGCTTAGCAGTTACTTTCCCGGGTAAATTTAAATTCAATTATATTAATTTTTTTATTTTTTTATGAACAATTCTACATATTTACATATTTTTTGGTTAAACCCTAATTTATGGATATTTGTCAATATAGGGGTAATATGTATACTTTCCCGAGGGAAAATACCAAGTAGATATGCTAACCATTTATTGATTGATTGATGTAAGATATGCTAAACATATTATTGGTTTAAAGTACCACATCATCGTGCTCCAGGGGTATACTAAAATCCCTCATGATAATAGTTATTTCGAGTTTTAACTTAATTGTCCTAAACATATTTGGAGCTCTGTACTAAATATACAAAATTGGGTATAAAGTATCTTAAAAAGTCTTCCTCTGTTTTTTATTAGTTGGGACATATCCCTTTTTGGGTTATTTTCAATTAGTTGGGACATTTCCTTTTTTGGCAAATTTTTTTTGAGTAAATGACACTTCTGCCCTTAATTAACTCAATCCATCTACCTACAATTATTTATCTCTCTTACTTTTTAACTAATACATCTACCTTTATTTTTTTCTTCTTAAAAAAAATGTGTCATTTAGAAATGTCCCAACTAATAAAATACGGAAGAAGTATTTCTTAACAATTTTGAGGAGAGAAAGAGGTTAAAAAAAAGAGAGATAAGGAAATGGTAATTTCCTAATTCTTTCAGGAAAAAAAGATACTTATATTTGTTTGGATTTACGTAATAGGAAAATGGTAGTTTCCTTATTGAAGATGGGCTTTGTAAATAAGGTGCATAAGAAAAAGAAAAAGAAAATGGGCCACTTAAATTGGGGGCCCTGTACAGTAGCCTACTTTGCCCATGAAGATTTACGGGCCTGATCTTCAACTTACTATGATTATAAATAGATTTTCATTTTTGGTCCAAATATTTTCTAGAAGTTTATTTTTCATGTATTTTTTATTTTTTTTATTTTTAACATTACGCCTTTTCAATATGCAAATGTTGGGTACCATATGATTGTTGATGTTGAATCCTTCAAAATCTGATATATTGAAGTGAAAGTTTTGAGAGAATTCAATGGGTGTATGGTTGATTTAAAGACACTAAGAAATTATGATTTTCAGAATTTAAATGTGAAATGAAAATGAATCCTGAATTGTGAGTGTGTCTAACCCATGGTAATCATTTCTCATTCCCTTGGAATTAAAGGAATTGCCAATTTTTTATTTTCTATTTTGTTGTTTCTTTTACGTTGTTTACAAGTTTTACATTACAATGATTATTTCATAAGGTTCTATACTTCTTTTATTCTGATTCCAATTCCGAGATTTTAATCAAACAATATTAGATAGTTAGACTTCGATTCCGGTTACAATCAAACAAAATAAAAAAATAATTATTCTGATTTTGATTTTGTAACTTTTCGATTCTAAACTATAAAACATATGCTTTGAGAACATAATTTATATTTGATAAAATAGCAAGCAATTTTTTATTAAGACAATAATTAGAAAAATAAGAACGTTAAAATACTACCAAACCCTAATCAATCGTTGGTTGGCGCAGTGGTAGTATGGAGTTGCGTACGGTAGAGACGTCTGCGGATCCATCCCTCACAACGGCGATTGGGAGAAGTTTAAATATCATAATCCTTGAATCCGCTCCGAATCTGGATTAGTCGGTCAATGTGAGTTCGGAAACCGGATTGAAAAAAAAAAAATATTACCAAACCATAAATTATAACATTTTGATAAATAGGAGGGTTTTGTTTTTGTTTTTGTTTTTTTTATGGCAAACAAAAACTATTTAAAAGCTCTTTATAAAAAGCTAGGTTTTGCTTGAAAAAAGCAAAAATGTGCTACTTTGGTGCGTAGAAAAAGCACCGCTGCCTTGATGAGATGAGAGAGGATCAGGAAAGGAAGTGGGCCCAGTTAACTTTTTGTTTAGATTCATATATATTTAATATTTAATTAATTTAATAATATCCAAGTGTGATTTTATAACGTTACTCAAACAGAACAGAACAGAACATCCTGCTTTTAAATCGAACTCTCCACTTCTCATCACTACTATTATTTCCTTGTTCAAACTAAATAAACTAGCCGTTACATTTGTATCTATCTCCACATCCTCCTCTCCTCTCCTCTCATCTCATCTCATCTCATGGCAGCCTCCCTGGAATCTCCATCCCCTCTTCCCCTCACCCCTTCCTCCGATAAGCGTTTTTGGAGTTCTCTCCGTTCCCGGGTTGATTCTATTCTCGATAATCGCCATTCCAAGGTTCAAAATAATGAAGGAAAACCCGATGGAGCTAAGCGAATGAAGGAGGATTCAATGCTCTTGCTTAGGGGCTTTGATTCTGTTGCCCACACTCTTTCTCTTCTCTCCAACAATCTCGATAACGCTATTCAGGTCTGTCAGAGATTAATATAAAGGATGTTATTAGTCTTAACTATTAGCAGTTAAGTAATAAGGTCTTGTGTCTAATTGTAGATATAAACTTTCTTAACATTAAGATATCTGTTTTCAGGGAGCAAGATGTCTAGCCGAACCTCCTACATTGACCGAAATATTCCACACTAATCTCAAGAAGCCTGAGGAGGATGTAGAATGTGTCGACGAGAAAAATAAAGGAGTGAAAAGGAAGTTTTATCAAACTGATAGCTCTGTGGATCAAAGCGATAATGTGCGCAACGAAAACAATGAGAACCCTAAGGATAATAAGCTCAAGAAAGCCAAGAATGTTTGTTTCTTCTCCTTTTCTGCACTGTGTAAATGCTATGGATGTGAATTGAATACTAACTTTATTGATGATTTGCAGCTTGCAATTTCCATGGCAACAAAAGCAGCTTCAGTTGCGCGAGAACTCAAATCAATAAAGTCAGATTTGAGCTTTATGCAAGAGAGATGTGATCTACTCGAAGAAGAAAACAGAAGGCTTCGAGATGGATTTTCAAAGGGTATCAGACCAGAGGAAGATGATTTGGTAAGATAAGCAATATCCTATCCGCTCTTTTGTTTCATGTTACGAAAGTAAAATCGAGAAAGTTATTGATGAATTTTGAATGATGGGATGGACAGATGAGGCTTCAAATGGAGGCACTACTTGCTGAAAAATCAAGATTAGCAAATGAAAATGCGAATTTGGTGAGGGAAAATCAATGCCTTCACCAGCTTGTAGAATATCATCAGCTCACCTCCCATGATCTCTCAGCATCTTATGAACAACTTATTCATGGAATGTGCTTAGACTTCTCTTCTCCATCACAAGACGAAGATGACGGAGAAGAAGAAAATTCAGACAACAATGAAACTCCACGAACACCAGGGGCAAATATTTGTGGTTTATCCACTTCTCTTGACCAAAGCTTTCAAGAAGAGCAGCACTAAATAAATATGGCATAAATATTTGTTGTCTGCTCTGTTGTGTTAATGAAAAAGCCATGGTTTTTTTGGATTCTTATTTTCAAGCTATTATCAAGATAATGCAATTTTTGTCTATGCCACCTAAGATATGGAAAAATAAAGTTGAATGACATTCTTTATGGAATCAATTCATCATGTCCAATTTATTGCATACTCATTTCAGTTTCTCTTTTCTTCACAAACTTGAAATTAAACAATATTACAAATCCATGCCCGACCGATAATTCATACCAAATGGTATATCGATAAGATGATGTGCTTCCAATAGAAATAATATTTAACTCACACATTAGTACAACACAAAAACTGCCAAATTAAATGTGTCCCAAGCCGAATATCAACCACGGCTCGCACAATAAGCTAGATCAATGTGGATGTATCACCCAGACCAAAACAACAACAAAGATAATAAAATTATTCTATCTAGTTGATCAATTTCTCCGACTTTTTGACATGCTTACACTTCGATTTTTTGAAATGGGGTAGCAACCCAAATAAACATGAAGATGATAATTGTAAGCCACAATTGAATTTATAGAAACAGTGATATAACAAAATGACATTTCCAATCATCCTAATTGGTGTTCTTAGTAGAGTTTTACAGAATTCAGAATTGAACCGCTTCTACAAAATGATTAGCTGGTTTACAACTTAATCTCTTACGGAACAAACCACACACCAGAAGTAGCTTCCAAGACAATAATAACTAGTTCTAATAAGGTAGAGTTACACACACTCAATTTGGACCTCTCTTTCTTTTAGCAGATTTGCATTCGAGTGCGCCCTCTGCAACTTCTGTGGATCTTATCCCATTTGAGCAAAATAATACATCTTTCACCTTCTCCAACATTGCATAACTTACATGATCCCCTTTCTCATACTGAAACAAAATACAAAAATGGCATGCCATTGATGAGTTATCATAATTTACCAAACAAAAAAGAGTTTGAAATATCCGTTCATAGTAATTAGTATGTGCTCCTCACAACATAATTTGCCTCTGGTAATTATTTCTTACATAACTCCATTGACTTCTACTTCTACACACGCACAAGTGAAATAAAGCTGAAAAACGAAAGAGAGAAGAAAACTTACAATTTCGATTTTACCATGAGCATATTCCAACTTCTTACCAAGCTGACTATTTTCCTCCATTAAAGCTTCAATCTACAAGCAGAAAAACAAGGTTAAATGAAACAAACGTTGCAAAGAGGACGGGTCCACAGGAGGCTCATTATGCCACTGTATAAACAAAATGTACCTTCTTTTGGGAGTCCAAATACAAGGATTTATATGTGACTTCACCAACACTGGAGCTTCCACCAAAAAAGCTTTTCCCATATCTCTGCAATGAATTTCAACAAATGTTTTGCGTATAAGTGTGTTCCAAAAACAAGGTAAGCAGAAGATAGTTAATAATAAGAAATAACTAAATACCGCAGAGTTCAATTCATAGATAGTCTTATGTTGTACCTCAATAAGATCCACAAGATAGTCAATTTTGTTATGAATATCTTTATCATCCATACTAGGCTTGGGAAAGTCATCATCCATAGGCTCATTTTCTTTCTCACTATCACTAACAGTTATCTCTTCAATTATTTGTTCGATGTAATGGTTCTCTGTAGCCACAACAGCTGATTGAAGCCGCACAGATCGCCTGGGTGGAAGAGTGGATTTCTTCACTTTCTTTCTAGAAGGAACTTTGGAGTGGTTTACTAATTGTACTTCCAACTTATCTTGTGGAAGAGTTTTTCTGCCAGTGCCATGCTTGTCCTTCATACTTGCTAAGGACGCATTATCAATTTCAGGTTCCACTTCACTACCCTCCTGGCATGGATTCTCACTCTCTTGCTTCAATCGAAAACAAGACATCTTAATTTCTAGTTTAAAATTCTCAATACACATGCACAAGCTCTGATCACATATGAACATTGCCTCACAAACATTCACAAAAATCAAGTTTATGAACACTAGAATAGATTATTATCAATGTGCATACATGCCCGAAATTTCTGGTTATGTACATTTTCAGAAACAATAAGGACTTTCGACGAATGTATTTAGTAGAAATCGAATTCACCACAGCAACACAATTGGAAGAGGCATAGCCTTTAGAAGACAAATTAGTCGATAAACTGGTAACATGACGAAAAAAGATGAAAATGTGAAATAAATAACCGCTGAGACCATGGATTTTACACCACCACTGAAAGTGAAGAAAAATATAGAGTACTCCCGGAGTATGGTACTTATTCGATGGGTTGATACGGGCGCTATTTATGGTATAATAAGAAAAATACAAACCTCTATATTATAAACTGCTCTAGAATCTGTGAAAAGTGAAACCCTGGGTCCTCGAATGAAAACCCACGTTAAGAATATGAATTGACTTAACTCCATTAAAAAAATAGGTCTGTAGAAAAAATAAAAGAATCCCTAGAAATTCATTCAGAAACATGAAAAGCAAATGGGACATACATGCTACACGAAAAGTATCATTTTGTACAGCTTAACATGCATGAAAATACACCACAGAAGAAGAAGAAGACCTGGTGAGATTTGTGAGCAATCTTGGAATTCTTGGGTTTGCGACCCATCTCTTCTGTTTTTCTTTGAAGTCAGCAGTCTCTTCAAGAGGAAGAGGAAGAGGAAGAAGAAGAAGAAGAAGAAGAAGAAGTTCTTTTCTATTGGTCAATTGTTTTTTTCAAGGTCAGCACTCTTAGCTTTGACGAGTTACAAATGATCTATACATTGTACAAAATTAACAAATATGTTTTTATTTTTATAATTAATATATGAAAACGCACAAATCGCAGATGGTGCATATTATTTTTATCATATCACAATCGTTTCTACGCTTTGACAGATCAAATTTTAAAGGGTGTTATTAAAAACAATCAGACAAGAATTGACGTCTTTGAAATCCAAGTTATATAATCTTACAAGTACCATTAAGATAGATAAAAGAAAATTTAGATGCCGATTAAATTTGACAAATATTACAAAACATATTCAATATTTAGTTTACATGTTGAAAGTAAATTTGTTATTAATTTTCAAAAATGTTGAGATTATATTCGAGTATACAGTTTAGTTTTCAAAAATGTTGAGATTATATTCAAGTATACAGTATGAAGAAATAAAGTTGGAGTTGAAAAAACTCGAAGTAGTGATTTTTGGCTTGTGTATATGAACATTAGCAGGGGCAAATCCAAAAAGTTCTTGAAAAGGGGCAGCACACAAGAAATTACCAATTAACCATGAGAAAAGATGAGGAAAGATTATATTTTTGAGAAGTGTGATATATATGATGATATTTGCTATGATGAATATTTCATTTTGGTTGCAATTTTAATCAATAGTAATGAGATGAGCAAATTATGTTTTCAAACTTGCCCTGCAACCTTCAACAGCAGCTCAATGGAGATGTCTTTAATAGTTTTGGAGGTTCCCCTTGCGTGCATTATGGATCCGCCCTTCAACATTAGAAAGAAAAAACAAGTAACTGGCTACTTGATATTGTTTGATGATATTCTATACACGGGCGGATCTACTGGGGGCACGTACCCTCCTACTTCGAAAAGCCGACATTTCAACCATGCGCATCCAAAACCAATATCAATCTACTTGCTTGTAATTTCAAATGGTTAAACTTAGATTTTTGTTTTCCTAGATAAGTATGCAGGCAGGCCAGATAATAAATAACACAATGACATTTTCATCATCTTGAGAGTTTAACATAACTGAAAATTGATTGAATCACTTCTACTTCCATGAGTTGCAGAAAAATCCATCGTTACAGGCACAACCAGCAGCAGCAACTACCATTACCAAGACTCTCTAAATTCTAATGAAAATTGATTGAATCACTTCTACATTTTCATCATCTTTTTCTTTTACCAGTTTCGTGTTCAAGTGATGCTGCTTCCGTTACTCTTGAGCTCAACGATGTAAGATCTGCTTCCTTGCCTTTCTCCAACATTTCCTCTGCTCTTTTCTTATACTGCAAACAATCAATATACTAATAAACACATCTAAAGAATTTGAAATACCATTTATTCTCCACGCAAATATCGTTGGAAAGGAAAAAAAGAGCAGAAAACTTACAAATTCAATGATACCATGAGCATTTTCCAACTTCTTAATCAGCTCATCATTTTCCTTTGTTAAAGCTTCAATCTACCAACAGAAAAGGTGCAAATCAAACAACTGCTCGAAATATTCTTTATTATGAATGAATCCCAGTATAAAGACAGAATGCTCTCGAAATAAACAAAATGTACCTTATTTTGGGACCGAAAATACAATATTTTATATTTGTCTTTCCCTACAGTACCAGAGCTTTCACCTATTCTCTGCAATGAATTTCACCACATGTTTCATGTGTGATATAATAGTATCCCGAAAACGAGAATTAAGGAGAATATAGTTTATAACATTATGGAAAATTAAATACCGTAGAGTTTAATTCATTGATGGCCTTTTGTTGTGTCTGCACAAGTTCCACAATATAGTCAATTTTTTCATGAACATCTTTCCCTTCACTTTTTTCATGAATTATTTTATCATCTATACTAGGCTTAGGGAACTTGTCATCAGTTGGTTCATTTTCTTCCTCACTTTCACTAACAGTTATCTCTTCGATTATCTGTTCAATGTAATGGCTCTCTGTAGCCACAGCAGCTGCTTGTAGCCGGCAAGATCGCCTAACTCCAAAGGCATTCTTCACTATATTTTTAGAAGGCGCTTTGGAATGGTTCACCTCTTGTTCTTCCAAATCATTTTGTGTAGATACTAGACTGCTACGCTTCTTCTTCAAACTTGCTAAGCACGGATTATCCGTTTCAGTATCTGCTTCCTTATCCTCCTTATTGAGTGGATTCCCACTCTCTTCCTTCATTTGAAACAAAACATATTAATTTCTAGTTTCAAATTCTATAGTAAGTTGTTCTAAAATTCTCATATCCCAAGGACGATAACAATGCAACTATGCAAATTCAAATTAAACACATCACAAGCTCGAATACTACAGACATTCATAAAACTTGTACTCCATCATTTATGTTCGTTTCAGAATAGATTATTATAGTGCAAAGATTGATGAAACTTGTGGTAATGTACATTAATATAATAATATACATCCATTGATTGATTAGCTTTGGAGAAAAAAAATGCAAACGGACAACATGTACAATGATCCCTCAAATCCATATTACACATCGGCTTTAACATCAAATGTCCTTATTTGTTACGAACTATTTGAAGCTTAGTCCAGTTAAAGCACTAGCTAACCTGACATCCCATGGATAGAAAGGCATATAGCCTTTAGATGGGAATCATTGGAGATGTTGCAATGTGTTCCAAATAGTAGTATTCGGGACATGGAAACATCATAAAGGCGGGTACTAAGGATATTCCGGAACCCTAACTAAATCTATGAAGACAAATTTATTGATTAGCTAGTACCATAAAAGGAAACAACAAAAAGTTGAAAATTTTAAATCAATACGATTTGTTATAGACATATAGAGACATGGATTTCACTGAAACCCTTGTTCCTTAAATAAAGTTACATAGTAGTAATAAGAATATGAATGCATATTTGTGTATTTTAAGCAAAGAGGTTCAGATAAAATAAAAGAAGCCCTAGCAAATAATGTAAATGTAAAAACTAGTCACATAGAAATACACAACACAGCAGAAAAGAAATAAATTGAGATCACATATAGGGTGAAAAATTTGTCACCTTGCAAGAATTTTCCACATTCTTGGGTTTTCTACCCATCTTTTTTTCTTTCTTTGTTTCCTTGACACAGAAAACCGAGCGAGAAAGAGTATTTTATTTATGACTACTTGAGTTGTTTTCCGCAGCTCGACAGTCAAAATCCATTATTCTTCTATTGGTCAATTGCTTATTTATTATCTATATTAAAAGAAGAATTCTGTTGCCCTCCTAAACTACGTTACTCCCTTAAAAATATAAGATCCAATAAATTGATTCGGAGGTTAATTTAAAGTATAATAAAATATATAATAACAATGTAAAACACGAGGTGTTAATACATGATTATTTAAAATATAGTAACAAAAAAACATACAATTGTATTTATCATTAAGGGAGTATCGTACTTCAGGAGCGATCACACTTTGACAATGTATTAGTTGCTAATTTTTCGAATACACTCATCATATGAGTTAGTATATAGGGTTTATGATGTAGATATTAGAGAGTAATTTTAAAGTTAAAGGTATTTATATTAGGATGTAGAACTTTATATAAATAATTAATGAAAAACATTTTATTAATTACACAATGTACATTTTTAATTAGTTAAAGTGTTACGTGATAATATATTATAAGTTGTGTGTATAGTTGAATATTTCTTATTAGCCTTATCTCTACTTGCTTGAAACCTGGAGCTTTTAGGGTTCAACCCTGGACACATGACTTTGATTCATTTAGCCAAAAAACGAAATGCGCTCAAATTTGAGTTTATTTGATTATCCATACCTGGGTTTACTAGGATCTTATCATCCTTTCAAATATAACTCGATCTTATTATCCGAATCGACTAGACAAGTTTAGAAGGTGATGATGGACATTATAGGTCTTTGTTAGATTTTGATATGGTCGGCAAATTGCAAACTCGAATTGGCTTGTGCGGGATGGAAAAAAGACTTGGATACAAATAGTGTATGAAAATTTATCGAAATACTATAAAGTTTGCTCTGTCATTGGTTACATGACAAACCAATGCAAACAAAAGGATGATGCAGATGGGCAAAAATGGAGAGAAACAATGGTTATTCAATCCAAATTCGAGAGTACTAGAGAAACTAAAATCGATGTTGTTGTCAAGGAGAAACAAACTAGAGCAAACGGTACCACTAGACCTGCTCCAGTACAACAAAATCTTATATATGTTGGCACCAAATATATGCATGGGAAGGGATGGGGAACTCGCCAGCGAGAACTTTTGTTGCAAATACTTCAGATAAGATTCAATTCAGAGAGCATCAGAAAATAAATTTGATGATTGGTAAATTTGGATGACAACAATGACACAATCTTCGGTCATAAGGGAATTGTGGTACATCCGAACGCTTCAGTTTTACATAGTTCACCAATTAATATAAGACATGTTTGAGTCTCATATGATTTCCATATTTTGCAACAAGTTACTAGTAGTTCAACAGGGAAACCACAATGTATTTCTTGGGTAGATCAATTCAAATCTAAATCAAAACTGGAGGAGATTGATACATAAAAAATTGAACAGTTGTGGCGCTCAAATAGAAAGCAAATTAGCTTGTCCAAGGAGCTACGTAATACATATTGTAATCCTGAGAGGTGGAATATTGTTAAAAGGTGGAAAGATAAATATGCAACAGTAAGTTAGATACAACCACTAATAACTCATAGCATTCGTACTTACTTCCAGTTTGGTTCAAAATACAAATGAGGCTTCTTGAAGGCTTTCAATCTCCCTAAACGCTTTTTATATGTTTTATTTTTTTTAATTTCTTTTGGCTTAATACCTATCGCCCCCTAACGTTATTCACTTTTTTTCACTTAGCCACCTTAATTTAGGGTACAATATCTCAGCCCCACAATAATCCAGGTGTAATACTTATTGCCTCTTGAATCCTATATGGCGCTGATGTAACACCTATATGGCAAAAAGTGAAAAAGAGGGGTTAAATTTTTTTAATTTTTTTTACAAAAAGGCCCTTAATTTTCTTTTTCTTTAATTTCCTTCGTTTCCCCTCTCTCTCTCCTTCTTAAAATTCAAAGATAATTCCGACGGAATTTTGGAATTCGATTGCTAAAATCTGGAATTTCTAGAATTCCAGCTGAAATTTGGATATTGCAGATTCTGATTGGGATTTTGCAATTTCCAGAGTCCATAGTTCCAACTGAAATATGAAAATATCCAAAATTCCAACTGAAATTCTGGAATTCCATATGCCGACCGAAAATCTGAAATTCCATATTCCGACCGAAATTTGGAATTTCCAGATTTTGACCCGGAATTCCAGAATCCCATATGAAATCTGGAAATTCCTGCATTCTATCCTAAATTTAGATTTTTTTGGAGATTTTTGGTCGAAATTTGAAAATTCTAGATTTTTGGCATGAATTCTGGAAGTTTCAGATTTTTGCGGTCGAATTTTGGAAATTCCAAAACTCCGGTTGAAATCTGGAAATTCTAGAATTCTAGCCGAAATGTGGAATTTTCCAGATTGTGGTTGGAATTTCTAAATTATGGCAAATATCTGAAAATTCCAGAATTCGAGCCAAAATTTGAAAATTCCAGATTTCGTTAGACTGAAAATTTAGAATAAAGTAGAAAAAGAGGAAGAAAGAAGATGAAGAAATAAGAAAATTTAGAAGAGGATAAACAAGAAAGAGAAAGAAAATAAATTGAAAAATTAAATTTGGAAGAATTAAATTTCTAATTTTGGGAGGATCAAATCATAATATTCTAGTTAATGTTATACACTCGAGACTGAGTTTAGGTGTTGGGGTGACTAAGTGTAGGTAAAATGTGAAGTCGAGGGGTCGAGAGGTTGTTCCTAAGTTGAGGTGGCTAAGTGAAGAAAATGAACAACTATAGAGAGCTTGGTAGTGAGCCATTTCTTTTCTTTGTTTGTTTATAATGGGGCTATTATTGAGCCATTACTGCAACCATTGTAGCCGGACTAAATTCCCATGTAACTTAAGGGGGTTTTAGATGTATTTAGCCTTTATAATAGTATTGAAGTGCAATTTGTAAGTGGTATTGAATTGTAATTTGTAGGTTGAGGTTCTCTAGAATCACTCTTTCCCTCCCAAAGGATAAGATGAAGATGATGATGATGATGATACCTCCTCCTTCTCCACTCTCACTCTTATCAAACAGATAACCTTTTCTTCTTCTTCTTCTTCTTCTTCTTGAATGGCACCTTTGCTATCACTTCACATCTCCAGCCCCTCAATCCTCTTACCTCCGCCCCTCCACTTATTCCCTTACCTCCCTCGCTTCAAACCTCCATGTCACCGGACTTACCGGTTCCCGGTCCAATCCATTTCCAGAAACCCCTTTCAGCAGCAGAATTCACCTACGCAGCCCCCGAGAACGCTCTTTCCTGGCGGTTACAAGCGCCCTGAAATCAAGGTGCCTAACATTGTTCTCCTTCTCGAACCGGAGGATGTTTTGAGTGGCGCTGATGATGATGATTCTTTGAGGTTTATTGATCAGGCTGTTTCTAAGTGGGTTGGCATTGTGGTTTTGAATGGCGGTGATGTAAGTGGAAAGATCTTGTATGATGCTGCTTCTTTGTTGAACTCTCTTCTTAAAGATCGCGCACATTTCTTGATTGGCGAGCGTGTTGATGTTGCTGCTGCTGTTCGCGCCACCGGAGTTGTTCTTTCCGATCAAGGTTTTTTCTTATGCTTATACTTTTGTTAATCTAATTTCTCATTCATGTTGCCATGTTTTTAAGTTAGGCCCCGTTCTTTATCACTGAATTAAATCAATTGAACTGAATGCTACTGATTGCTGACAAGGCATAAAGAAGAGGGCTTTAGTTGGTTTTCACTGTGATGTTCGAGTAGTAATATTTAGATTGGAAGGTTATGACTGAAATTTACTGAACTGAATGCTACTGATTTGAACTGAATGCTACTAAACTTGTTAGGATGTAAGCAATTAACATAACGAAAAACAAACAAAACATACAAGAATTATTTAGCCAGTTTGCCACTCAATGTAAATGACTACGTTGTGGCACTTCCAAGCCAGGATATTTTACTACGATGTTCAAATAGTGATTACATAGAATAAGGGGGATATTTATACTACTAATGAAACCCTAACTGCCCAAAAAATATTGTGCCCTACGGTGCAGGCTACTGCCCCGTACCCCCGCCATCTCAGCAGCAAGTTGGATCGCTGAAAGTAGGGCCTAATACAATTAGTCTTTAAAGCCCAACAGAACTGAACTAAAAATTGAACTGAAATTAATTACTAATAAGACATAAAGAACAAGGCTTTAGTTGGTATTCAGTGTGATGTTTGAGTAGTAATACTTAGACTGGAAGGTTATGCGCTTGTTCCATCATTGCAGGTCTTCCTTCCATTGTGGCAAGAAACATGATGATGAGCTCTAAATCAGAATCAGTACTTCTCCCTTTAGTAGCCAGATATGTTCGTACACCTACTGCCGCCTTAAATGCTTCTAATTCTGAAGGTGCTGATTTTCTAATATATGATCTGGAGACTGGGAAAGATCTTGATCTAAAAATGGACTCTGTATCCGCTGACATAAAAGTACCAATATTTGTTACTTATGATTCACATGGAGCATCCACATCAGCTATGGATGCATCAAGATTGCTCAAATCTGGTGCTGGTGGTTTAGTGATGTCATTGGATAATTTGAGGCTGTTCAGTGATGAATCCTTGAGCCAGTTATTTGACACTGGTAGTGGATCTCAGAGAACATCCCGGGAGGAACTTGAGACGGTCAAAACATTGAATGGTAATCATGATACTCACGGGAGAATGAAGGCGGCTGGCTTTGTTAAATTAAAGGATAAAGAAACTCAGCTTATAGAAACAGAGCGATCGTTATTACTTAAAGCTATTGATTTAATTAAAAAAGCTACTCCTCAGGTGATCATTTTATTGCAGTTGAATTTGGAATTTTGGTACTTGAGTAGTTAGAGATTTGTTATATAAACGTATGCTTTCTTATGCCTGAATCAGGGTAATGGTTTTTGAGTGACAGATGGAGGAGATTTCACTTCTTATTGATGCTGTTTCTCAAATTGATGAGCCATTTTTACTGGCTATAGTGGTAATTGTGTGCTGAACTTCAACAAATTCTGGTTCCAGGGATATACATTGGTATTAGCTCTAATTTTCATACAAATCTTTTTATTTAAAAAAAGAACCTTAGAAGTCCTAGAAATTAAGTGAATATAGTTTTTTTTTTCATTGATTTTTCATCCAAAACTTCTGGATTGAAGTAACAATGCTGTAAATTTTTATCTCCACTCCAAGGCTTATGTGTCAACCACGTTTTGTTGTATTTGTCTTAGGTTTTAGATTATAGCATTAGTTTGCGTTTTCATTAATTCCAATTTGGTTAGAAATTTTGTAAAGAAGTAAACTCAGCTTTCTACTTTTGGTCTTTGCGAGATACTTCAAAAAGAATATATATATATATTTTACATGTTCAGTCATACAACTCATATCCCATCATTGGTCATAATGCCTTCTGAGGTTCTCTCTCTCTCTCTCTCTCTCTCTCTATACCTTTTCTCTTGTAATTTTTCTCCATTTGCATGGAGCCAAATGTTTTTAGGTGATACTATTTTGTTGAAACTCAGTCGGGAAAGACAGTGCCGTCATCTTTTCTTGTTTGTATTGTCTCTATTGATTTTATTCTATGTATATCTTCAAATAATCTTTCTCTTGAAAATCAAAATAAATTGTAAGAAATGTTACAATTTAATAGAGATGAGTCAGAATCATGCCATAAATTGTACAAAGTGGTTACTATAGGTCTTCACTTCAACTTTATTTCCTTTTGTACCAGGGTGAATTCAACTCTGGAAAATCGTCTGTGATTAATGCGCTTCTTGGAGAAAGGTACCTTAAAGAGGGTGTTATTCCTACAACCAATGAGATTACTTTCTTATGTTATTCGGAGTATAATTCCAAAGAGCCACAACGGTGTGAAAGGCATCCAGATGGTCAATATATATGCTATCTACCTGCTCCGATTCTTAAGGAAGTGAGTGTTGTAAATTAGTCAATTATTGAGTTCAGTCCTGCTAGCGTATATACTAACACTTTAATACCTGATACCAACCTGATCGCATGTATATCCAAAAACAAAATAGTTTCAAATGTCAAGAAGCATGGTCAATATGACACTGAGTTTAATTGATGTTCAATGCACTGATATTTTTGAGTGTAAACATTTTTTGTTTCTACTGCATCTTTATAAACACTTGATTAGGGTTGGGCTAATAGCTGCTAACCAGCTTAACTCGTAGCAGTTGTATAAGAAATAGAAGGAATTTCTTGCATTCTGAATGTGCCCTTGTCAGTATTCCAATGAATACCACATTTTTGCTCAATGCTTAATTGCATGAAATATGAATGGTTGCTGTTCTATTTGATGCAGCATGCAATTGACAATTTCTTATTAAACTGTGATCTGAGAGACCTGTGGTTGTTTAGGATGGCATATATAGAGGTATCAAAAGGCTAAGGTTCATTTGATATTATTTTAGCATATTAACTAAAAATAGAAATTTCATGAGCTTCAAGATGGTTTGATAATCCCACAAAAACTTTATGTTAAAGTTGAAAATGCAAGTTTGACACGATTAATAATAGGATTATAACCTTTTAGTGGGAAGAACTTTGATACCCTTCCAAAGATCTTTATGTTTATTTGTCATTAAAAACTTGATTCACTTATCTTTGTATTCTCACATTTGTATTCCTTTTGCTATTATTATTTAACATTTTAACATTTATACTCAACTTAACAACAACTTAAGTATTTAAATTTTCAGCTCTTCGTTCTCAGTTTTTCCGAACACCCCCTTATTTTTAACTAAAGCATCATAGTTTTCTTTTTGAGCTAAAAAATCTTCCTTAAAACCAAAGAAACTGAGGTGTCTCAAGGAGTATTGTGTCACAAATCTCATTGATCTACTTTGGTTGCTCAAGAGAACAAAGCGATAATGTAGTTAACTCCTATTAAAGAAAAGGAAGGATAGACCGAGAGTGAAGTAAAAGTTGCCTGAGAAAACGATAAATTTTCATCATTTCTTCCTGTTCTTTTAAGGACTTGGCTTTTTTGAATTAGAATTGTAAATCAGCTGCTTTATCTGCTTTTTGTGATCTATTTAATATTTCTTAACCGCTTAAACAGATGAAAGTTGTGGATACACCTGGGACTAATGTCATTCTTCAAAGACAACAACGCCTTACCGAGGAGTTTGTTCCTCGTGCAGATTTGCTTCTCTTTGTCATTTCTGCTGACCGCCCATTGACTGAAAGTGAGGTATATATGGCTAGTTGTTTGTCTCTGCTGGAAGGATCAGTTATTTATGATTCTATGGATTTAAAAGTGACTTAACAGTATTAAGGTGATAGAGAATGCTCGTATACATGCTGAATGTGGTATTTATTTATTTTTTAAGTGAATCCATTGTCATATGATTCTATGGATTAAACAGTTACCTGCTTGCTAGTCATGTAGCCCATTGCCTTTCAAAGTATTACTCTTTATTACTCTGTTCTTGAGTCCTCTGCATCTTAAAATTGTTATATAAATTTCAATGAGGTTTGAGTATTCTGTGAATATCACTTTGTTGATTTTAGAACTGGATTTTTGGATTTTGCAGTTGCAACCCAAGCATGAGAGTTCGGGAGTAGAAAAGTTCTTGATTGAATGTGTTAAATTCAAGCCTATTGCTTTCACTTTCGTTGTACACATAATCTTAAATGCACAATTTAGAGAAGCACTCAAGTTTAGCCGTAAAGAGGATTGAAAATCAATGTCCATTGTCCAACTAAAAACAATAGCAGTATGATTTAGGAGGTGTCGCACCCCTTATTTTGCTGTTCCCAGAAATAAGTCCTCATAGGCTTTTTTTTTTCCAGGTTGCCTTTCTTTGTTACATTCAACAGTGGAAGAAGAAAGTCGTGTTTGTGTTAAATAAATCAGATCTCTATCAGAACGCAAATGAGGTTTCTTTTTGAATCATCGTTTTTTTGTCTACTCATTTATTATTGGGTTGCCAATTGCCATGATTTCTGGTGGTGAGCCTGCTCCGTTTTTGTTTACTTGTGTTACCATAATTTTAACAAGTTTGCCTACCGCATGACTTCTTGCAGCTTGAAGAAGCAATATCTTTCATCAAGGAAAATGTAAGGAAGTTGCTGAATACGGATAAAGTGATATTATATCCAGTCTCTGCTCGATCTGCCCTTGAAGCGAAACTGTTAGCTTCTGACAATCACCTAGATGAGAAATTGCCAGATTCAGAGTATCATTGGAACATCAGTAGTTTCGCGGAACTTGAAAAGTTCTTGTACAGCTTCTTAGATGGCTCAACAGAAACAGGAATTGAAAGAATGAAGCTCAAACTTGAAACACCAATTGCAATTGCTAATCGTATATTTTCTAGTTGTGAAAATCTTGTGAAAGAAGAATTGGAAAATGCGGAGGAGGACCTTACCATTGTGAGTGAAATGGTCGATAGTGTGAAAGACTACAGAGGCAAGATGGAAAAGGAGAGCTTCTCTTGTGGAGCAAAAACATTGTCACTGGTATAATTTTCAAAGAAAGTATTTTTCTACATTCTCTTTTCTTCCAAACACAAACAAAATAAAAATGTTCCTAAAGGTATACAGTACAAATAGCCTTTGATTACCATGAATGGGTTTGTGAATGCACTGTGAATGACATTGCAGATTGAATCGACAAAGTCACGTGTTTTGGACCTCATAGAATCTACTCTTCAAATAACAAATCTGGATATTGCTGCATCTTATATGCTTAGAGGGGAAAAATCAGCAAAGACACCAGCTGTCTTCAGGGTTCAACATGATATAATTGCTCCTGCAGTTGCAGATGCACAAGTGAGTTCATGGCTTTTAACCTTTTTAGGAAGTGGTCTGAGTATCTTCAATCTTTGTTATTATATTGTCCATAAAAAAATTTACTCGACTCTTAACATTTTCCTCCATTTTTGAAGTGTCCAAATCATTGAAATTCTGTCAGTATGCTTTGATCTTTATAGAGTAGGTTATCATGGGATTTTACATCTCTTTTGTCTATGCAACTTCAAGTTTTTCCTCAAAATTTGTTTCTTCTGCCATGTTCCTGAGTACTTTTGGTTCCATGTATCTTAGCATTTATTTGACTTTACAGTAAATCATTTGTTTACTTTTTTTTATTTTATTATTATTGAACCTGCAGAAACTAATGGAAGAATACACATGCTTGTTAAAATCAAGTAGTGCTTCTGAGAAAAAGATATATGAAGAAGCTTTTGAAAAAAGGTGGCCTTCGATAATGAATACGAACAAAAAGAAGATACATATGGAGACCTCTCGGTCACTGGAAAAAGTCGACGACCTCAGCTTGAAAGTGATGGAGAACTTCAGTACTGTCGCTGCTTCTCAGTTGTTTGAACAGGAAATACGTGAAGTGGTTAGTTCAAACATGTTTATCAATTATTTTTTTCTCATACCAATTGAACCAAAAGACAGAATTATATGTTTCCTTTCTAATATGTTATTCGATGAAAGATGCAATGAAAAACATTGAATAAACTGCCAATTTCTCCACAAGCATTTATATTTGGACACATTTTTGTTTGTGTTGAAATTACAGCTCTGTATTTTATTATTAGTGGTGATTTGAATTTAAAAAAGCTGAAAACATCTAACATATAGTACAGATATATTTCTTTGATGCATTAGTATAGATGCATTTACCTAGAAGTGATTTGGACGGATAACTCTGTGAGCAGAGTGTCTTTGTGGGGATGATTTTTGTTTTATGAATGAAGTGAAGCCATGAACTTCCTTTCTAATTTATAAATTCATTCTCTTTCAAAAATGAAATCTGTCAACAGCTTTTTGGAGACAAATGATGCCAATTGAAGCATAAAACTATCAGTAACATCTAACAGGAAGGTTTATATATAATGTGTAACTATTTCCTATACGAACACCTTCTAGCAACTTCAGTGCTTTCTTTGTTGTTTCATAAGAATACATGTGCTGGATAAACATGATTTTCCTTGTCTGAAGATCATTACTCTTACTTATTTTGATTGAGGTGGAATATTTTCCTCGTAATCTTATTAGTACTTAGGAACTTTTGGTGGACTTGGAGCTGCTGGTTTATCCGCCTCTCTTTTGACGTCTGTGTTGCCAACAACTTTAGAAGATCTGCTTGCTCTTGCACTTTGTTCTACTGGGGGGTAATTTACCTGATTTCCAACCCTCATTTCTCAACTGCAGGATGGATTTGTTTGTATGTGATTAGTTGTTCATTTGTGGAACAGGTTCATAGCCATTTCAAATTTTCCATCTCGCAAAAAAGGGATGATGAATAAGGTAGGTCGGATCGCAGATGGCTTGGCGCGTCAAGTCGAGGAGGCAATGCAAAAGGATCTTCAGGAAAGTGTCAAGAATATGGAGAAGTGGGTAAAGAGTATCAGCAAACCTTATGAAGACGCAGCACAACAGAGAGTAGACAAACTTGTAGGCATCCAAAAAGAATTATCAGATATTCAGGAAGAAATTATATCACTTCAAATTGAAATACAAAATCTTCATGTATCCTAAAATTACATCAAACTTTAGAATTTCAATTTGCGGATGGTTATTTAACTATAGTGAAAGGTTATGTATATGCTTCAAAAGGGAACTCTTTTCAACAAGCTGCATCACATGCACATGAGTAAAATTTTATAAGAATATATTTAGTTTGATCTAAGTAACTATCTAAGTGTTTGATTTCTTTATCTGGCTCTTTACTTCACTGCATAACTATTCGGATCCTTTTTCTATTATTATTCAGAGAACTCTTCATATCCTTTGTGAAAGAAGGAAAAAATGTTCCATTTCTTTAGTACATTATTTGAATTACTCCCCGTATTAATTCTCTATTAATGCAACTTATACATCTTTTTGATATGAATTTGTGAACTTGTGTTTATGGCTTATCACAAAACTGGGATTTTGAAAAGCTCATCTATATTCGTACACTTTTCATTACATGCTACTAAATTAAATAGAAATAGCCCAAACATCCAACATTACCATTCATAAGAAAAATCAAACGGTTTTTGAGAGGAAGGAAAAAGTGCACACAAATACCAAAAAAGAATGGCGGAATCAAAGCAAACCCCTTTTTCTCGACGATTCTTACAATCATTTAAGTCCAAATCGAATTCAAGGTTTACTTTAATGGTAGAGAACGGAAAAAAGGTTAGCATCCATCTCTAAAAAGCTTTCATGCACGAGACTAGGATTTTGATGATTCGAATTTTGACTTTCAATGATTAGTGGATTTCGGGTTAGAGTTTAGCTGTGCATTTCTAGTGTGTGTGTGCAATCTCAAACTAGAAAATGTACATCGTCGATCCAGTTGCATGTTCATATTGAAGTTGTAAGTTCCGGTTGGACTTTGAATGTCAATGTGAACCTCCATTATCATCATTTTTTATGCTTTTATTTGTTCACATGCTTTTGATGTTATAAGTTCGCGTAATGCGAATATGGACAATCTAATGCGAACCTTTATTATCATTGTTTTTTCTGATTTCATTTATTCTCATGCTTTTATTGATTGTTTGGTATGCATTTATTTTGTTTTGTTTCATTATTTTTTTTTTCTTTTTTATGTTAGGGTTGTTTTAAAAACTTGTTGAGCTCCCATAACGTGAATCATCATTATCATCGTTTATTGTGCTTTTATTTCTTCTCATGCCTCTGTTTTGGATTTTTTTTTATGTTAAAGAGTTTTTTTGGGTGCTTTTGATGTTTTGGGTTCGTGTAATGCAAATGTGTACACTCTAATGCGAACCTTGTTTGCGAGTTGTAATTTTATTTTTATTTGTCATGGTACCTTTTCTTCATTCTCACTAGGCTATACAGAAAGCTAGAAAGAAAATAGAAAAGGAAAAAAAAGGAGTTACTCTGAAATTCAAGTATATGTGGTGCTTGAGTACAAAAGCCACCATCACAGTTAAGGGTGACCATTTGACGGGTACAATAAAGTTGACTGCTCCACATATTGCACTTTTTCAGAACAAGTATTTTGATTACCTTCTTGATGTTGATAATACTATTTTCTCGAGTGTTATTATACATACAATGTTAACATGAGAGAAACATGATTCAATTTTGGAGGTCTTGAGCTAGATTTTGGGGACAAATACCCACCTTTTTCTTTGCCATCCCATGTGATTCAACATACAACAAGTTCGGTGGACATGCCACATTTGAGACATAGACAAAATATTAGAACATACACAAAAGAAAATAATTCGCGTTTATCAAGCCAGTTCGCTGTGGTATCAACACGGACCACTACGAGTTCGTGTTGTAATGAGAATGCGAATCAAGTGAGTAAACATGAAGCAACTAAGGTTCGCGTTTGAAGAAGAGGTTCACGTTGACTCTCAAAGTGAACTTCTCGTCTTGAGAATATTAGTATCGCGTTATTCTATAGGCGAACACAGACGAAAACTTCTGATGTACAACGTGATCTCATATTTGAGCTCAAATATTATAGAAAATTAATTGCCAATATGGTTGGATTAATCTAAACTAAGGAAAAACACATTTACATGAACAAATAGAGGTTGAAGTTGGACTTAAATTGAAGAGAATTGAATATTGGAGCAACTAGATCAAGTCTGCATACAACCAAGGGTATTTTGGGTATAATTCTTATAAGGGGTTTTTTACAAGACTAGCCCACTTTCAATAGGTCCATTACATTAGTAACCACTTTTATATTTCACATACTAAACTAACCACTCTCAATTTTTCTTCACAAAAATACCCCCAACTAACCACTCTCCCTCATTTATGCTTTCTTCTTTCTCTTTTAAGATATAACCGTTGCTTTCTTCTTTCCTTCTATCCCCTCCCTCATTTTGCTTTCTTCTTTCCCTGTTAGCGGCTATCGCTTGATTCCTTCGGTTTCCAATCATTTGTTCGCTCTTTTTCCATTTTCTGAATTCCAGGGCGAGAAAACGGCAACTAACGTTGACAGTAATTGAAACCGTTCCATGCCTGCGCCATTAACTTCTCCCTCGTTTTTTCTTTCTTCTTTCCCGTTAGCAGCTATCTCGATTCAATTCATTTCTTCGCTCCTTTCCATTTTATGGAATCCTCAGCAAGTAGCGGTGACCTCATTAAGCAACAACTTCGATTCCAACGTTTTCCATTCATCTTTCAACCTCAGTTTCATATGCATGCATTGTATTATGTATTTTGTTTGTAAAATTCGATTGCATGTTATTTTCTCTATGAAATTAGGTATGTAGGTTGTTTGCTGATCAAGTGATGTTTGTAGGTTTAAGTCGTTTCGTTATTTGTTGTCCTTATGTCGTGCTGTTATATCTATAGTTTAATGAGAAAATGCACGACATAAACTAGCACTACAACACGACAGTGAGAAATATGCACTCACGTAGTGTTGTCGTGCTGTTGTGCTGTTGTTTTTTCACGTACATAGTGCATATTTCTCACTGTCGTGCTGCCGTGCAGCACGACAGTGAGAAATATACACTATGTACGTGAGTGCATATTTCTCATTATCGTGCTGTCGTGCTGAGCACTACAGCATGACAATGAAATATGCACTATGTACGTGAAAAAACAACAGCACGACAACACGATATCAACTAGCACGACAACACGACACTCTTGCCGTTTTCTTGCTGTGGATTCCAGAAAATGGAAAACGACGGAATCGAGAGATAGCTGCCAATGGGAAGAACGGGAAAGAAGAAAGCAAAAACGATGGAGGGAAGAATCGAGAGATAGCTGCCAATGGGAAGAACGGGAAAGAAGAAAGCAAAAACGATGGAGGAAAGAATCGAGAGATAGCTGCCAAGTTCTTGGTCACCGCTACTTGTTGTCGACGCCGGAAACTGGAAAAGAGCGAAGAAATTGTCAACGACGGTACTCTTGTTATGGATTTGAGAGCAAATAAATTGAAAAACGAAGGAAATCTGGACGGAGGAAATTTTGCTGTGATTTAAGAGAGAGCTGCTAATGCTAAAGGGAAAGAAGAAAGCATAAATGAGGGAGAGTGGTTAGTTGGGGGTATTTTTGTCCAGAAAAGGTGAAAGTGGTTAGTTTAGTATGTGAAACATAAAAGTGGTTACTAATGTAATGGGCCTATTGAAAGTGGGCTAGTCTTGTAAAAAACCCTTCTTATATGTGGTAGTTTATATAGTAACATGTTATAAAAAGTGTAATTATAAATGTAAATAAGTTCTCATAGAGCTCACTTTTATAATTTTCCATGTGTGTTTCAACATGTTAACACAATCAATAACAAGTTATTAGCATAAGTAAATGATTTTGTAGTCCAATTGATACATACGTCCGCTAAATATTATACCTTTTGAAGGCCTTCATGGAGAGTATGAGGTTTAAACAAATTAATATTAGTCCAATTAGTACCCTAATCCATAATGTATGGGTGGAGAGTATGAGGTTTGAACCCGAATATTTACATATTCATAGAAAATAGAAAAGTCTAGCAAATTTCCTCTATCTTGTTGTTTGGATGGATAATATACATTAGATACTATTATTTTCTTTGATTTTGATTTGTTCTCTTAAAATTTTGATTTTTTTTTCTTCTATTACTTTCTTTGATAAGAGGCCTCCTAAATGGTGGTTAATTAAATATATATGATCTCGTCACCAAAAAATTAAATATATATGATTTTGAAGAAACTTTCAAACATATAGACGTGGCAACTCATAGTTGCATGAGCACAACTCAATACCTTATTAAGAGCTAAAGGGATTAATGATTTCTTCATAAGGAAATGCTAAATAAAATATTGAGAATGGTTTTGTCTCAACATAAAAAGTAATTAAGCACGAAAGTTGAGATTCACTATCACCAACAAAACAAGAATATAAATTTATGAGTACCGTCCAAAAAGTATGTCGTGGGGCTTCTTATAAATTAATCATAATTAAAATGAGATGAACCAATAGATAAATGACGTACCAATATTACTTCATTTTGAAAGTACTTTTAAGGGAAAAGTAAAGGAGAAGACTTCATTAATTAGTGGAATGGAACGCAACGCAAATGCTATCTATACTATAATGGTCAAAAGATTTTTAGTGCGTCTTGTTGACTTTTATTTTATTTTATTTTATTTGAACTTAAACTATATACCATGAATATGAATTTGATTCCATATGCTATTTCTTTCTTTCTTTCTTTCTAAACACCTTTTAACATTACATGAGGATGCAATATCACGAACCACTTCATTAAATATAAGATAATATAATGTAATATAATTCAAACTAATGATGCGGAGATTTTCGGATAGTATTTTGACATATCAATCGAAAAATAATAGATAAAATTTGCATGTGATTTGTGCATGCATATACCATCCAAGAAAAAATATTAGCATATTAAAATTTGAATTAACTTGATATATAATGGCATATAGGTTTTAGATTGAGCATAGCCACCACGTACGGTGAACTCAAATTAAATAATTAAAGAATAAATTCGGCCTACACTAAATAGATCATACAACGTGATCGGATTAATAATTTGATAACTAGTACTCAATAATCCCAATCGAACTTGAATCCCAAAACACTGAATTCAAATAGAAAACAAAAAACCAATATTAATCAAATTAGGAAGCAATATTTAGCTATGGATTGAAGTGCTTTTAATTGATGATGCGTACATAAGGGGTGTAATATTACTTCCTGTGCGTAAATGGTATATTGATTCAAGACATTATAAAAAAATAAAAATAAAAATATCTTGACTTTATGGGTTGAAATTAGTGATGGTCGATCACACAATATTTTAGAAGTGAAAGGTTTTGTTTATATAATATAAAAGAAAAATGGAAAAGGAAAAAGAGGTTGGGAATTGAACGAATGGTGAGAGCATGAAGTAGAGTTGGCACATTGAAAAAGGTAGGGAGACGTTTGCATGCACAAATTATGAAAAAAAGCAAAGCAAAATTTCCAATATGAGAAAAAGGATGTCGCATTAATATGTCTTTAAAGGTAAGTTAGGTCATGTCTTCTTCTAATTTTCTCTAAGTTCCAATACTTTTACTTTTTTGCTAAGTAACATCAATCGTACGTACTAAGGGACTCTTTAATTAATTATATTTTATGTCAAACCTATCTCAATCTTCTTCACTATAATTTTCTCTCTAATTATTTCTCTAACTCTTTATTTTGCTTATATCACGTGTATATTAACATAGAAACGCATTATAACCTTTTTATATATTGAAAAAAAAGCACATCATAACTTTGCATTCTGTTCTATCTACAGTTCAATCCTTCCATCTATTATAATTATGGGGCTTAATACACAAAAAACCCCATAAACTTTGTCAAATGTTGCAACTGTCCCCCCGAACTTTTAATTGTAACAAATTACCCCACAAACTTGGCAAATTGTAACAAATAACCCCATATTTTGAGTTTGAAAAGTCAAATGCCACGTGTCATGCCCTTATTCGATATTTGAAAAGTCAAAGTGCCACGTGTCATGATTCTATAGGGTGTTTGAAAAGTCAAAATGCCACATGGAATGATTTTATAGGGTGTTTAAAAATTTATGCATCATTGGGGGTAATTTGTTACAATTTGCCAAGTTCAGGGGGTAATTTGTTACGATTTGCCAAGTTCAGGGGGTAATTTGTTACAATTGAAAGTTCGGGGGGACAATTGCAACATTTAACCAAGTTTAAGGGGTTTTTTTGTGTATTAAGCCTAATTATGGAATTGCTCGTTTACTTATTAATTAGTAGTTGATAGTGATACAAAAATATTTCCGTTTAACATATGGAAATTAAATTTGGACGTGTCAGAGAATATGGTTCTCAATCTACACTTTAAGAAGCGGTTTAAAATATGAAGAGTTGCGCCTATTGCCTATGTATATTTGATTACTAACTAAACGATTGGACGGGAAAAGCAATGATTGAGAAAAAGTTTTAACTTAGGTTCGTAGTCGGGATCGACACAACTTTGACTAGAAAATAGACCAAAAGGTATTTCGTTGCAAATAATAAAGCTATAAATGAAGCCAAAACTTTGGAAAATTTAATTTTATAAATTAATATAATGTCAAGATTACAAATAAAAGAAATGATTACAAATCAAAGATCCAACAAAAATATTAGTATAATCGATGTTAATTGACAAAATATAACAAATAACTAAAAATTGGAAATTAACAAAACGTCATATTGAACCTAATTGGCGAGCTTGACTCCTTGCTTTGATTGGTAATGTTGTTGATCGGTGGGTGAATATGGTGTCTAAATTCTCATAAAATCGGCACACAACAAAGGATTTTGGGTGTCAGAATTTATAAGAATTGATGTCGGTTTGAAAGAGATTGTGTAATGAGTGATGTGTATCGAATCCGGGTGAATTTGGGACGGACTCTAAGGCGAAAAACTAGAAAAATGGGGATGTTTTGTTTAAGTGTAAACAAAGGTGAAATAATGCTTGAAATAATTAAAGTGTTAGTATTTGATGACATCTCATATTGACTTTGATGATGTGTCATGTTGACTTGTTGATTTTGATGACGTGGCACAATAAAATATTATTTTTTTAATGACATGTCATGTTGACTTGATGACGTGGAGGGTTGACTTGATGACGTAACAAATGCTGTAAGTCTATTTCCTTTTTTTGCAAAAAAAGAAACAACATTCCTCTATTTGCAAAACATTAAAACCACAAAAAAAAGAAACAACATTCCTCTATTTGCAAAACATTAAAACCACAAGGGTTTTATTTGTACTTTTATCAAATTTAAATAATTAATTTTTAGCAAGAAAAAAATAAATATTATGATATTAAGAGTAAATATGTTAGAGTCTACTTACCTAAAAGAAAAATCAATTATGTAACTGTATCTCTGTAAAGAAAAAAGGTATAGACTATGGTCATTTTGTTTTTCATTTATTTTGCTTTTACTTTATCTTATATACTATTGAATTTGTTTTTACTTTATGATCTAATGGTAGACAAAACAAAGTAATACTAACTTTGTAATAAACATAGTAACGATAGATTTTCCCAAGAAAAAAACTAATATATCTGTATAAATATTTTTTTTTTTGGTTATTTAACTGGTTTCCGAACATTGAATGTCGACTAATTTAATTTTGAGAGAATTACAAATTAAACTGTTAAAATTAAACAACTTAAATATATTAAAGGCAATGATTTATTAGTCCCTGTTTGTCAAAACTTACCGTTTGACCCCTATATTTTGAAAAACTCACTACAAGGTCCTCATATTTTGTTATAGTTAAATCTTTGGTCATTCTATCCATTTATTTAGACTCGTAATTTTTATATTTCGATATAGACAGATATACATGACATAACATAATCACAAGGTCATTTTGTATTGCAATGTAAATGTCATGAAAGTTAAAATATATTATGTTTAAAATGAAAAAAAATGATTAAAAAGTTAATTATGACGAAAGATGGAGACCTTGTAATGAGTTTTTCAAAATATAAAGATCAAATAGTAAGTTTTAACAAAAGTTAAAAACAAATAAAATATTTGTTCTATATTAAAAATATGAGGATTAAATATAAAAAGTTCATTTTTTAATTTACAATATTTACAACTTCTAGCCTAACAATGAGATAGGTGCTTAAAGCACAAATTGCTTATTTCCAACAAGATGTTAGTTTTTACCATTTTAGCTTTGTGAAATATTCACAATTGTGGATAGTTTCTCTTTTCTTTTTCTTAAATTTAGCAAAATTCAGTTCAGCTTGGTGTCATGTAGTTCAGTACAATTCAACTAGTTTTAGTTTAGTCAAAAATCTTTCTTCATTTAGCCAATTCAGTTCATCAAATTTAGTTCCATTCTATTCGGTCATAAAAAAGGGACAGTTGAAATTAACCAATTTTGGATAAATTTGGAGATAAATATCATGAAATAATAATAGGATAAAATTAATATTTTAATTAGGAAGAATTAAATGTTATCAAAGAATAGATTCTAGAAATGTTATTCTATAAAATTTCCAAAGAATGGATGAAGAGATATACAGCTTGGATATACAAATACTGTTTCAATTCTATTAATTATTTCTTTTATTTTACCCGGGGAGTCGGATATCTTGTTCTTTTAACGTACTACTTAGCAGCAAGGATTTGATCTTCACTCCTTCGATATATCGGAGTGAGATATTCTAAGATATACCCGGTATATCACGTCATTCATACGCCGAATCAGTAAACAATGACATATACCATATTTTAGCATTTTTAAGGTTTATGATTGAAGTTTCATTAAGGTATATTTTTAAGTGTCTAGGATTTATTTTTCAAGTTCTAATTTATAATATTCTATAGTTATTGGTTAAAAAAAATTATGCAATCATTACGATCGTATAATGTTAAATTTTTAATGATTGACTTGCTATGAGATATTAAATTGTTAATTCTATATAGCACGTTACATATAGTAATGTCTCTAATATTTGGTGTACTAATTCCACGAATTACAATTGGTGCAAATAATTATTGATTTTAGTGAATTGACACCGATAATGTTCCCACAAATGCAATTAATATTACGAGGGAACAGTAAAGAAAACCAAAACAAAATGGCAATTAAGCAGCCAACAAAAACTCATGTTAGTGGTACAATTTGTTTGCTTTAATTCATTTGATGACAAAAGATTTTGTCCACCAAAAGAAAACATTAATTTAATGCACACATATATATGGATGTCCGTACAATGGAGATTTTTCATATATTTTTTTCAAATTTAGTTAAGGGGAGAATATGATTGAAACCAACGGTAGAACGGCAGATGGAGGATAAGTTATCAGTCATGAGGCAAAAGAAAAGGAACAAGATATATGCTCTTTTATTTGTTTCACTCTATTTATACTTAGAAAAATGAACTTCATTCACTCTATTATGATACTTATTTAGTTATTCCATTTCGGTTTCGATTTTAATTTTGAAAAAAACACCATTTGACTACCAAATTATCTTAAATTTGTACATTTAATCACTGTCGTTTTATTTGGTCAAACTCATCTTTGTAATTTGGTGAAATCTCACCCTTAATATGTGTTAGCGATATTTTTTGAGAAACAAAAGTATTTCCTTTCAACCTTGACTCGTGTATGGAAAGATGCGGACGTGCTAGAAAATTTGGTTTTCAATCTACGCTCTAATTTAACTAAATTCTTGTTTGTCCCCAAATTCTGACTAATCTGGACAGTTTTGAGTACGTTAGGATGCCTACTGGAAAAGTAAATCCTGAATCTGCTGACTTGGCAGTTTTGCTGCTACCGACCTTTGTTAGTGTTGGGCAAGACTAATGCACATCTGACTAGAATCTGCAACTTTAACAAATCTGCTCAACAGTCCCAAATGCTTCATTTTTCCATATTAGCTCATATATAGGTAAATATAATAAAACAAGTAAAATGCTCTTAAAATAATCATGTCAATAATGAATTTAAACAAGAAAGAAGCATATTTAAATGTCATTTTAAGCACTCATCAAGTGCATTTGCGGAAGGAAAATTACTGAACTGAACTGAAATAAATTACTGATAAAGCATAAAGATCATGGCCTAAGTGGTACATTATTGTTGCTTCTTAGTTTTGTTCGCGATTATTATAAAATATATTATTGAGTCTTAACTATCAACCTAAATTTTTAGTTTCATTTTCCCAAAAAAAAAAAAAAACTTTGGGTTTCATCAATTTTTTGGAAGTAGAGGGGTAAATTACACATGCGGTGTACCACCTTTGGGTTATTCACACTATGATGTACCACATTTGTTTTGTCACACTAATATGTATCACCTTCAAATAACATCACAATAAAGTATACATGCACCAAAAACCGACAATTAAATTTGGTCAAAATGACCCGTCATCTATTTTCTCTTTTTTCCCTTATATAAATATGGTTATTACACTACCTCTTTTCTCTTTTTCCCTTAAAAAATGTGGTGAAGTAACCGATGATTCTTGGTGCATATGTACTTTATTGTGATGTTATACAATAGTGATACATAGTAATGTGACAAAACAAATGTGGCTCACCATGGTGTGAATTAACCCAAAAGTGATACACCACATATGTAATTTACTCCAAGTAGATAACATAGAAAGTAGATTTTTTGAGAGTGAATTATTAGTATGGAACAAGATATTGGAGAGTAGGATTCCAAAAGATATCGAGTATGATATTTGACATAGGAAAAAATTGATTAAGGAGAAGACTAGTATATTATAGTAGAAAGAGAAGAGGAAGAAATTCCAAAAATCGAGTGGGAACAAAAGGTTGGGCTCACACACACCTCACTCACTATACTCTACTACTCCAACCTATGAACTAGCTTAAGCTCTTCTATAAATTCATCCACTCCTCCTTTCACTTTCCTTTCATCTTCATTCCCACCTTTCCTTTCCTTTTCCTCAATTCAACCCCAACTTAACATACATATCCCCTCTTCTTTTTCACATTCATTATAATGTCTAGTTCATGTCAAGGCCTCCAATCCTTCCTCGAGCCGCCCTTGGTAATCGAACCACGGGTTCTTCGCCTTAAATTGGCACCATCTCAACCCGACATTCTTAACAATAATAATATATCCTCGTCTTCTCATAATAATGTTGAATCCGGGGGATGGACCTTTCTCCAATCCCTAGCTGAAAACCAACATGTTTACAAGGATGAACCATATAATCCTCCTAATAGTAAGCGCGGAAGCTCTGTTCTTAGCGAAAAGAGCTTAGAAATGTGCACTGAAAGCTTAGGTAGCGAAACTGGTAGCGACACTAGCGACGAAATGGCTTTACTTTCATCGGAAATTCCTGAGAATTACATTGAGAGTGGGATTAAACATTCAAGATTTCAGCGAGAAACAAGTCGAAACTATAGCTTTCCGCCTCCGTTGACATCAATCAGCAGAGGCGGGTCTAACGTTCAAATGAGGCGTCATAGAGAAGATGGTCGCCTAGTTTTGGAAGCAGTGAGTATATCTAATTCTTCCCTAGCGTATTTTCAGGCAGAGCGTATCAACGGTTGTCTTAGGCTTCATTTAGTGAGGGATTCCAACGAGGCGGAGGACGAAGAAGAGGAGGAATTTGAGGAAGAAGAAGAGGACTTTAATGAAGGAGAAGAAGAAGAAAAGAAGGGAAATGGTGGGGGTGAAAAATTAACAAGGCTAAGCAGATGCAAGGAAGGTGGAAGTGGAAATAAAAAGATGCTTAATTGGGAGCCACTCTGGGTGGCGACTTAAAAGTCTATACTTCTATTTTATATACGCCCTACTTTTTCGGAAACGCTCTAAAATCTTTTTCGGAAACGCTCTAAAATCTCTTATAATATACGTCAGTCAATATCAATTAATTAGAGTTGTCCTTAGTTAATCACTCCAGTCCATTTAGTCACTATATGTTAATGGTAGTTATTATCGTTATTCCACTTGTTCATGTAGCTCCCCATCTGTTACTTTTTATGTTCGGAGGATGTCATGCGCATCCCATTATCAAAATTATAATAATCACCCACATCATCCAAGTCTTTTAATTATTGCTTAATCAATTTTTAATCCTATGTTCTTACAGTTATCTTTTAAATTTGAGATGTTTAATGTTAATGGAAATAATTTTTTCTATAAGGACATTTACCAATTCTCTCTGTAAATGGTTTGAAATTTTTAAATTGGTTTGTTTACCACAAAAAATTCTTTACATTTATTTTCATTTTTAGAATCTATGTTTTGGTGTTCTATTCCAAGCATGAAATTAAAAAAAAATTATTTAATAAAAATTGGAGATACATTTTTTTAGCTTGAAAAAAAATTCAATAAATGGACAGTATAGTAAATAATTAAGAAGAGTAAATAGTCATAGCTGAATCAAGAGAGATTTTAGAATTCACACAGTGTACGGTGTAACATGGCACACCAAATCAATGAGTGATTGACAAATATGACTTCAACCAATCAAATTTTTACACCTTGTAAATAATTAATAGTATATTTTGTAGTTAATTATTTATGTAAAATTGTAAATGACAAAATAAAAACTCTAAATCCTAAAAAATGAACTCAAGACCTTAAATTATAAACTCTAAATTTTAATAATTATAACATGCCGTTAAATTATTGATTCGGTATACGAATGACGTGATACACCAAATATATTGTTTTAAAATAAAAAGAATTTCTCACATGGAATGTATAGTTTTAGAACAAAATAATAAAGCTAATTTGTCATTTTAATATTCCTACTCTATATTTGATTGGTCTCAATGAAATACTGCTTAAATATATGCTTTTATGACTAATGCAGAGTTTTAAAACAGGTTATACGCGACATACTTCTTAAAAATTAATTGAAGATTAGTCCGAAAATAAGTGGATATATATTTTCATATATTTATATTTATTAATGAAGTAAATTAGTATACAAAAACAAACTGAAATTTTTATGGTTACTTTATTTTTTACAAAGTAACTATTATTTTGATTTGTTCACTATTAAATCAAATGAATTAAAATATGATTTTGATTTTGAAGATACAAATGAAATATAATCGGTCAAAGTGACGTTGGTTAACAAACACTTTAAATATAAAAGTAACAGTTTTATTTTATTACACTCTAAAATTCCTTAACTATAACTCTGTTCGATTTTCCAAATTTTTGTTCTATTATTTAAATAAAGAGAAAGAGGGCTAAGGCTCAAATTATTTTAAAGGCCACCTCTTCAGAGTCACCAATTCATTTTATCTAAGGGTATAAAATAAAAGTATTCTAGAATTTCCCATCAAACCATGGACAGAGGGAGAGGAGTAGTATATAGTAGCAACTACCATAACTTCCACTAGTATTACTAATTGATGTTTCAGAGACATAATATATCACTTTCACACTTTGAGGAATGTTTTGGACCATCTTTTCTGTACGGAACTAACAATGTCTTTACAACCCCTTATTAGTGCTTGCTTTGCTTCACATCCAAACATGTTTTCACATCCGATTGAATTAAGCATATCCTTTTCTCCCATAAATTATTAAGAGTAAATTAAAATTTTGATTTCAACCTTTTAATGTATAGTCACAATATAATTATCTCCATCAAACTTTATCTAGACAACTTTACGATTATAAAAAAAATGCCAATTTTCACAAGTCCCTCTATGGAATTAAACATGCACCACCCCTATGTGGCACAAGCGGTTAACTGATGTTCTCCGTCTTCTGGGGTTTATGACTTCTATATCTAATATGTCTTAACTTCGCACATCTCAGGTAATGGTTTATGTCTCATATATGTGGATGGTATTATTGTCATTGGCTCTGATTCCTCCTTGGTTCGGTCTCTCATTCACTAACTTAAGACTCACTTGGACTTTCGGGACTTGGAGCGATTCCGATACTTCTTAGGTGTGGAGGTCGAATGGTCCTCTTCTGGCCTTCTTCTCCATAAGTTGAAGTACATCCATAATTATTGCACAAGGAAAATAGCTATTTGTAAGGGTATTTCGACTTCGATGTGTACAAAAGACCGATTTCATCAACTTGACCTCGGAGAACCTTGCCTAGATCCTTCTTTGTATCGTGGGGTCTTGGGAAGTTTGCAGTACTTCTCCTTCACCCTCCCGAACATTGCCTTTGCCGTCAACAAACTTGCTCAGTTCATGCATGCTCCAACTACGGTTAATTGGCAAGGTGTCAAACGATTACTTCAGCACCTTCAAAATACCAAAACACACGATATTTTCTTTCATCGGCGATTTGCGTTCTTTCTCCATGGGTTTACTGATGTCAATTGGTCGGGTTCTCTAGTTGACTGCACGTCGACTACGTGTTATGCTATTTTTCGTGATCACTCTTTAGTCTCCTGGAGTTCAAACAAGAAACATTTTGTTTCTCTTTCCTCTATCGAGGCCAAAATACAGGGCATTTACTACTAGTGTCTAAAATTGGATGGCTCCAACTTTTGTTGCATGAACTCGATTCTGTGTGAATAACATTTCAGTCATGTATCTCACTGCCCCATTTTTCATCATCAGAGCAAGCATATTGAGGTACATTTCTATTTTGTTCGTGATTGTGTTACCAAAACGCCTTCTTTGGGTTCAGTACATACTCACTCTTGGTCAAGTTGCGGATATATGAACCAAACCTCTTCCAAGTTAAGCCTCAATTACTCCCCGGCTCAAATTGTGGAAGGGTGATAGATATATATGTATAGTGGTAGTCTTGTAATGACACTATATTAGGATTTGGTCTCTTATTGTATATGTACTCTGATTATACTGAATATATGATCACGTTGCCTCATATTCTTCATCGTCGGTGTCAATTCTTCCACATTGTGAACTGTCGCTCTTTTATTCGTCGCACAAGGGAATGACAGAGGGAAGGTTTTGTCTGTAGTCGATGTGATCTTGCGTCCATGAGGTCTACTTGGAAGAGGTTAGAAGAGAATCACGGGTGTTGGCCCCTAACAAGATCAGAATACACCTAGAGGGAGGTGAATAAGTTTTTGGTCCAAAATCAAGTTATTAAAAATTGGACATAATCCAAACTCTTCTTTTAGAAACAACCTTAGACATGAGCAATTTTGTGAGAGTTTCTGCTTCGAGTTAGAAGATGACTTTCAAGAACAGAGGTTTTGTGCAGACAGAAGGTCTGGATAGTTTTGTCTTCTAACCAAAGACATACTGATTTAAGACGGACTATTTCAGCACAACAATATGAGTAAGCTTACCAGAAGCAAATATAACAAGTAAATAGATAAATAGAGAAGGGTTCAAAAGATTGAGGAAACTCAACAAATTATCCAGGTTCACTACAAAATTCCTCTAGCTACGTCTTGTCCCCTATAAGGTCACTCCAGAGATTTAAATTCACTAAGTGTGTTTTTCTGGCAAACACAAAAGCTCCTTTGCAATCAGTAGTTCCTGGCTATTTCTCACTAAGACACTATGTCTCCCCTACAGTAGAACTACACCACCACTTTAGTAAGAGTTAAAGGATTTTCACTATAAACTTATCTGGATTTCTCACCCAACTCAAACCTCAAAAGGATTTCTCTTTAACTGAATATCACAAACAACATCAATTTACAAATATCTATAAAGAACTTGTGTTTTCTTCACTCTCTCTTTCTTTTACAATGAAATTAGAAAAGACGAAAGAATGGAATGCTCTATTTTTTTCTTATCAAATAACAGTTGGTTAAGTCAACTCAAAGCTCTCGTGTGTGCTTCAAGTTGAGTTGTGCTACTATTTATAACTACTTGGAGGTGACCGTTGATCAATTTGAATCTTTAATTTGATGAGAGATCGAGAAAGTATCGGTTGCTCTGTTGTAAGCACCAAATTTTGAACCCTGAGATGAAAGCTATTTTGAGCTCCTCGGACACCCAATCGAAGCAGGCGCCAGTACTAGTTAAAGAACAGAACGACTCCCCAGAGTCATAACTCACTCCTCTTGCTACCCGAGAACGTGCCATTGACACCCTCAATTACACTTCAAATATCTTTTCAAGTCTCCCAAACAGAGATCCATTCAAGTCTGCTCAAATTAAAACTCTGTCTCGTAGGAATCATCACATAGTAATAAGGTCTCCATCCATAATCTAAGACCGTATGGTCCCCACACATTAACCATACGATCTTCCTATGTGTCCACACGGTCCTTATCCTTATCCTCCATGTGTCAGAAAAAGCCAAACAACTTATAACGCCCGTACGGGCCTTTATATGCCTGTACAGGCCTTGTGAAAAGTCCGTCTGAGATCCAGATCTAGATCTCATATGGGCATTGTAAGGACCGTACGGTCCCTGTGCAAGGACTGTACGGTCTCCATACGAGGACCGTACCTACAAAATCTATATAAGGAGTCTGAATCCTCCATGCAATTAATTGAGAATCACTTTCATTCTCCTCTCTCTCACTCGGTTCTAGGCAATTCTAAGTCTCGATAAGTTGTCCTGAAAGAAAGTCGCGAAAGAAAAGAATTGCTTAGTCTCTAGTTCCCAAAATACCCTTTCTAAACACATACACCTTCCAAAGTCCTCATGAAATAAATATTGCTCTAAGCATCTTGACCTCGAATATCCTCGATATTCCGGTCCTACATCCCTATTAAAGTCCTCACGACACAAACATCCCGATTATTCGCCAAGTCATCTTGGCACTTTCATCCTCCTCGAGAATAAGTGCATCCAAGTCATCCAAGTCAATGTTCCCCCAGAACCACAAATTCCAAAGTCTACCATTAAGAGTACGTCCCCGACGCCTCTCCGACCCTGAAGTTCTGTCCGCCCAACTCCATTCTCGACGAGTACTAGCTAGCAAAGATCCTACTGTCATGCTACGAGGGTAAGCTTCTGAGGGTTTTTACCTTGTCACCATACGATCTACCGTACAAATGTTTGCGCATTTAAATATTTTTGTCTGATAATTAAATAAAATAAGACAATAATGAGATAGGTTGTATTAAAGATATTTTATGGCCTATAATGTCAGAACTAATAAGTTGTATCCATGAACGTATATGTAATCTTTGGTTTTTAAAGCCAATCGGTACATAAGCCGGTTGACACATTTTCCCGGTCGGTCGGGTGGCGACTCTAGTCAATGAAGGCTAAGCCGCTTTGAGCACTCGTTTTCGCTCACATTTTTAATCTTCTTTAAACAGTCTTCAAATACATGTAGATGTCTGTTAACTTTGTCCTTAATCCAAATCTCGTAATACATTTAAAATTCGAAAGAAGGATGATCGAAAAAACTTCTTCATTAAGTTGAATCAAAGGTAGATAAGCAAGAAACATGTTTTGAACTCTAGTGAACAGTCCAGGCGCGCTCTGCTAACTTTTTGTACTTTGGCTCGTCTAGCATTAAATGCTTTGACATGTGCATTTAATGCTCTGATATGATCTGTCCTCTGAAAGTAGAGTGATAATTTCTGAGATTCCTTCTCTCTTTAGGATGAATACTTTCAGGAAGAACTCAATGGCATGATTGACTTTTGAGACTTCGTCTTCTGAGATAGCTTGATCAACTTCTAAGACACTATCTTCTGATTGACGATTTGTGATCTTCTGAGATGGGTCTTGAAGCAGTCTTGATTATTTTAGCAGCACTCTTAGACTTCAGCTTCTGAGATGTTTAACTACTGAAGCATCCATCTTCTGAACGAGTGGAACATATATACTTGCTGAAAAAAGGACTTATACAACACACAAAGAAAATTGCTAGGCAATAATCCTAAGTATAAAAGTCTTAAGTATTTAACATCTTCTGAAACTGTTTGGACATATCAAAACAAATAGGGATCATCAACGGGAAGTTTGTAAGGGGGGAGATGGGAATGAGATGGGGAGTTGGGTGAAGCCTATGTTTGGTAGGGTAGATGGAGGGGGAGATGGGAAAAGAAATCCCGACTCATCTCAATTTTTAAGGATTGAGGGTGAAAAAAAGATGGAAATGACTAACTAGTCCTTGCACTTTTTCCTCTCTTATAATTTTAAATGGAGACTCTTTAGTCATTTCCACCATTTCCTCTCAACTTTTCCCTCATAACAAACAAATTCCAACTAATCTCACTTATCTAATCTTACAATTTTTAATCTATTCTCATTATCCACTCCATCTCAACCCCAATTCGTACCAAACACAGTGTGCAGGAACATGAGGGATTTTGCGGTTAATTTAGTTTTTTATTGTTAAATTTTTATGTTCTTTCAAATCGACGCTTATAATTTTATTTTTCTTCATCCACGTCCAAAATGTATAAAGTGACAGGCGAGTGAAAATGCATTCTCTATAATGTGACTGGATATTGTTTGACGAAAGACTCAAAAGTATCACTTTTAATTACAATAGGAGATAAATAGAACCGAATAAAAGATTATGGTGTAAACTGGCAAAAAAATAAAGTTCTGGGAGTCTTAAATATTTTAATATTTTTTGGGTAAGGATTAAGTCTTAACTATTGATCAAATGTATACAATAGGAAAGTAAACATTTGATTTAGCTTTGTTCGTGTATATTTAATCTATAAACCTCTTTCATGATACAAATCAACAAACACAGCAAATTTCAGATAACACATGATGAATCCATGTGCATCTTTGTATTTTGTTCGTGATCACCATCCTATAAGTAAAACACATGCATGATGCAAATGTTCAATACAAAATCCAATCCAATTGAACTATCTTTGGGATTGGTACCCACAAAAAGGTGGGAACACTGGTTAGCTTAGCGGTAGGTAAAGAGATTATGGGTAAAAAACATTCCTTAAGAAGAGGACGCCATTCTCTAACCGTGGACTCAAGCTATCCATCCATTTTAACCTATACCTTCCTATCTTTGTTTTAGGCTCCGTTCTTTTGGACTGAAAAAATCTGAACTGAACTGAACTGAACTGAATGTTGCTGAACTGAACTGAACTGAACTGAACTGAATTCTGCTAAAATAAAAAATAAATATTGAAACTCAATTGAATAAATAATAATAATAATAATATTAGTTTATAATAATGCGATCGGAGAGGAGGATGACGATAGTGATGATGAAGGTGAACAAAATGATGAGATTACGGATCATATGGTAGAAGATGATTAGAAAAATAGAATGAGATTATGCTATTTGTGAATTTTTGAATTTGCTCTATTTGCTAATTTTAATTTCTTTTACAAGATTTTTGAATTTTTTTCGGTTGATACTATTTGCTCCTAATATTATATAACTGACTATTATAAGATTTTTGAATTTCTTTAATTGATGCTAATTTGCTCCTAATACTACACAACACTGTTACAAGATTTTTGAATTTCTTATTACAATATATAACCAAAATTGGAAACTTTTGTATATTAAATCAAAATTTATATAGTATAAATTATTAAGGTGATAGAATATTGTAACATATATTGGTAATAATATTTACTCACGTCCAACAACTTTTGCAAACAAATTGGATCAACTAGTTAAAATTATAATAAATATTAACATATTATATATAAATAATAAATATTTATTTGTAATTTATTAACCTGAACCGAATTAAATGTTGGTGAATTGAACTGAACTGAATTGAATATTACTGAAATGAACTAAATTAAATGCCACTGAAAATTAAATTAAATGTTGTTGAGTTGAACTGAACTGAACTGATCTGATTTGAGCTGAACTGAACTGAACTGAATGTTGCTGAACTGAACTGAACTGAACTGAACTTAAAATAAGTTCTAATAAATCCAAAAGAACAGGGCCTTACTAGTGTAAGGATCGACTTCATTTATTGGTTTGGCTTCACATATATAACAAAAAATAAAAAATGAAAAAATTAATTTTGTCAATCTTTCATATTTCTTGTTTAAATTAAGGTTAACTTCAAATAAGTATTTCGTGATTTCGCGATTTTGTAAATAAAGGATTGTGGTTTGCATTATTTGGAGAATTAAGGGAATTGTCGATTTTATTGACGTATACAAGGACATTTTTAGCCGAAATGTTTTTCTAACCTTTGAGCTTAACTCTAACATGACTCGTCAAATGTCAGAAAAACATTTCGGGCTAAAAATGTCCTCATTTACATCAACAAAATCGACAATTTCCTTAATTTTGCAAACAATGCAAATCACAGTCTTTTTTTTTTTTTGCATAAAGGCAAACCACAATCCTTTATTTGCAAAATCACAAAACCATAAAACACTTGAAATTAACCCTTTAAATTAATAAAATTTTATAAATGAATTAAGCATTAAATCTAACTTTTCAAGGGTAAATTATATCAATGGTACATGAACTTTATCTTCATTCACAATTTGGTACCTAAATTTCATTTGTGCATATAAAAGTACCTAAATTTGAAGTGCCTTAACGATTTAGTACTTACGACTTACTATAACAGGTTATCGTCCCACTCAAATAATGTCCACTCATATATATCTTAGTATAGACATGGTTAAAATCCATAAATAACCGTTGTTTAGAACCATTTCATTTCATACTACAAAAATACATTCCAAAACAAAAAATAATTGTGATTACTAAACTCCCGACTAATTATACGACAATGAGATTTTCAACTGGGTTGGCATTTTTGACACCCAACTACCCGCGACCAAGTATTAACTCTTACACGTTCATTATGTCTCTTGCACTTTCATAATTCGAAACTTGAATGTTATTATTGTAATCATGTAAATATGAATTTCTCGAAACTTCCAAAGCCATGAAAGAAACACATTAAGCACCTAATGAGTACTGGGTCGAATATATATAAGTAATTGAAGAGATGCTATTTAAATCATTATCATTCTTGGTCTGTCAAAAGAAGTTAGTATTTGGGGTCAGTAATATATGCATTCTTTCCGGTGAAGTAAGAGCATCTCTAGTGGTTCAAAAGAGGGACTATTCAGCAATTTAATAAAGTATAAAATTGCTGAATAGTCCCTCCATAAAGTTGGAGAATGCTCAAATATGAGTAGTGCTCAAAAATGCCACATGTCTCTTTTTAATTGAAGTGTGACATATAAACATAAAAAAAGGAGAGTGACTTCAAATAAATTATTACTTTTACTTAATTTAATGAGACCCATTTACTATAATTGAATATAAAAATATAATAATTTAATTAATATGATTTTTTTAATAATAAAAAAAGTGAGTGTATCCAACCATTAGAGTACTTAAATTGTGAAAGTGTTTTGTAATAGTGATGTGTATGGGTTGAAAGTGCTTAACCATAAGAGATGCTCTAATATATGACAATAAATTTACCATCCCTGACAACTTTTGGTGCTGTATGGCAACTTGGTGCATTGCTAGGATCATGTGATCCAAGTGAAATGCGAAACATTAATTAAATATATACACCACATAATTAATGTATAAAATGAAAATAGAATGATCACGAGCAGAGATATGACTCTTTATTATTATTGTTTTTGAAATAGCAGACTAATGTGTCATTATCGTTCAGCTGCCGTTACGCTCTTGAATAACAACACCTTATTATTCTTGTTCTTTTTTTCGGATGATATCTTCATTCTTTATAAATGAAACCTAAGGCTTATTACGGTCCCTCTAAACTAATAGAGTTAATATTATGGAGTATCTATTATGTAATGATGTATTCGAGAAGATTTTTATATTTTGTATATTATACACCTTTCTTAGTCAGTAATACTCACAATTTATTTGGTTGAACTGAATTGAATGGAACTGAACTCAATTGAATTTTATTTATATTAAGCCAAAAATAACCGAGCATCAGTCACCATGTCTAGCGAATCTACTCTTGTAGTTGCCTCATCGACCACTTTGGGTCCACGACGTCGGCTGCCTCTTCTTCCTTCAACTCCGACTATAACACATCTGAGAGGTACAAGAATCGCGTGTAGATTAGTGGTGAAATCGGATATAAAAATCCAGAAAAATCCTTTTGATGGCTCACCAAACACATCTCAACCGAAGCAGGCTATTCCATACCATATTTATACTTACTTTTCGCCTCTTCCTAATCTCGGTTCACAAATCATAGTTAAACGGGACTCACCAATTATGTGCTACGGAAGGCACCAATTCAATCTGTTGTTCATGGATGCAGACTTGTTGCTCACCTTGATTCAACCGAATCACCACCTTCTCGTTTTCTTACTATTGCTTCAATCAACCCAACTTATTATCCTTGGTACCAGAAAGACAACAAGTTCTTAGTTAACTTCTTGGTTCTGTCTCTATTTTCCTGCTACCACATATTGCATTTGCCAAGTCAGCCATCGATGTGTGAAACACACTAACTACAACTTATGCTTCTGGAGCTTGTTCCTGTATCAGGAACTTAAAAGATCAATTAGTTCATGTCAGTCAAGGCACGAATGACATCTCGACTTCCTATGATTATAAGCATCTTCACTGTCATAATTGCAATGAAATTGGTCATGTGGCTAGCAACTGCTCCTCTTATGTTGGGCGATTTCCGCAAGTGTACGGACCCATGTAGTAATAGAAAGATCGAACCCATACGGAAACGCTAATTACTTATTTACGTTTATCGTTTACTTTATTCGTTTTCTCGAGGTTTATAGAAAAACGATAATTGGGATTTTGATTATAAACTAAACTAATTTCTACACTAACTCTTATACCAACATTCTTCATCCAAACAAAGATAACGATTCATTTAAGCACAATGATCACCATGACAATTTATTCATATATACTCAACCAATTCTAGATCATAACTTAACCCGATCTCTCGATTCTTGCAATCAAGTTATCCTTACGTGACTTTAACTAAACAAGATTATTGGACCTATCCTAGACAACCTTATTAGATTAATGATTATCACACAAGTTAGATTGATTACGGTTTACTAACTGGACTTATCCTAGATTAATAAAACATAAGTAATGAACAATTTAATCATACAATAACATGAACATATATGAAGAATACTCATTTCATAAAACTGTAATTGTCATAGCATTCATACAAATGTAAACGGAAATTCAGATAATATATGAACTACAACTAAGAAGAGAGAGGGTTATCAATCCTTTTACTCTTCCTCGTAAGGTGTCTCAAGCCTTGGGGTGTTCTTGCTCGTCTTCTCCTCGATTGTCGAAAGAAGTCTATCTCTCGATCAATACTACAATGCCATGTAATCTAGAATGAACGGTAAGGTGTATGGCGTTTACTAATTCCTCAAAGGGAATTCGGTGGAACAAATGGGAATAACTATGAATGTGAATTCTATGATCTAATGATTATGATAATCTGTTTATTCTCGCTGGAGAATGACGTATTTATAGCCAATATCTCAAGGATTACATTGTTTGATGAATAGACAAAGCTCTTAGGTGATCTGAGACGTCATCTGGACGATAAAACGTGACATTTGGCGTAAAAGGATAAGACTTTCTGGATTCTAGGGTGTTCGTCGTGCCAGAAACGCTATGTGTCGTGCCAAAAACGTTCAAGAAACAAAAACAGAAACATCGTCGCTCCAGAAACACTCTGCATTTCTGGCGTGACCAAGCTTAGGTAGTCCATTCTAAGCCTCGTCTCGTCCATCATGACTTGATCTCGTGAGCGACGATCCTTCCTTGACGCATCTTGACATGTTTTGGCCGGAATGGACAACAAATTAGCCCGATTTCAACGAGTTCAATCCCTACACATGAAAACACAAATACAATGTTAAAACTATCCATAGCCTCGATGAATCTAAGCTAAATGGATTGATTTCTCGTGAATATGAAGCTTGAATGCCTTGAAATATAAGTACATTTTGGACTTATCAGAGCCTCTGGTAGCATGTTACTTAACCGATTGAACCAAAAGCTCGAGCTCATAATTAGGCTAACGACATCTTTTATATTAAACGTTAACACATTCCCTCACGTGAATGCCTCTTGGGCTAGAAGCGTGCACAACATGTACAAACCCAACTCACTATGTGTTTTTCATTCAAAACAAATATTAAGGTTGTTGGGAGTCGAATCAGGCCCTTTCAATCGTAGAACTGATTGAACCAACAACTCAAGCTTATAGTTAAGGCTAAAAACATCTTTTATATCAATCCTCTGACATATTACAGCCTCTGCGACCGAAATGTGATGAGTACAAGTCCTCACAACATTAATATTTGTTGAATTATAAACACATGGTGTTATAGGCATGTGTTGCGCACGCGTCAAGCTCAATGAACATTCACGTGGGGGGTGTCAGAATTTAATATAAAAGGATGTTGTTGAGGCTTAAGTATCAACTCAAGCTTTAAGTTCAATCGGTTAAGTGACACTAGGGCTAATGATTTAGAGTCTAGAGTTTATTGATTAGGATCTAAAGTTAGTATTTTTAAACTCTAGAATTTTATATACACAATTAACTAAAAATATACATTGGAGTAAATAGTGTTAAACTGTTATTGGTTGTGTCAGATATGCATATAAAATATGTTATTACCCTTAACTATCATATCGAGCTTTTAGTTCAATGGGTTAAGTAACATGATATCAGAGCTTATGACCGAAATGTCTTGAGTTTCATTCCTAGAAATCTCAATATTTATTAAATTAAAAACACATGGTAAGTTAGCCTATGTTGTGTACGCTTCAAGCTCAATGGACATTCGTGTGAGGGGGTGTGTGAGAGATTAATATAAAAGATGTTAGTTTCAACTATTAGTTCGAGCTTTTGGTTCAGTTGGTTAAATAACAAGTTGCACTGTGTGTCATCAAATTATAGGTGTCATCAAATTATAGACTTAGCATATACTACAACGTCCTTACGTTTAGTATACAATAAAATATTTTGCTATTAATTGAAGATACTAATTGACCAAAAGATATTAATTTTGTTCTAGAATTACGGAAATACTGAAAAATCTATGAATGGAAATCTTCGAAGGCCACAGAAAGCAAATGAGAATAAAAGTTGTGGATAGTATTTGTTTACCAAAATCCGAAATGATTTATGCAAATCTAACAGAATAATGTATATGCGCATCCTAAAAGATAGCTAATATCTCCATCGATCATCACTCCTATGTATTTGTCATTTCAAATATTAATTAGCACTCATTTTTTCAAATGTTGACAATGTCAGTAGCATGTAGAGTCATGTTTTAAGAAGACGGGATTAGAAACTGATGTGTCATGTCATGCGTGGAATTATGTATGTTTTTCTCTTTAAGAATGTATAAATGTTTCTGGGTAATTCTTTAGACAATTTTTTTCTGTGGACGACATCTGTTGGTCTTAATTAAATCCCCAGCTTTCTTAATATACTGCTCCTATGCTACCATGCACATATTAATGACAAATAAAACCCTAAGGTGTCATCATTTATTTAATTTTTTTTGGTTATCATTAATTTAATTAATATCATCTTACTTGGATGAAATGTTTGTTTGTGGTTACTTATTTGGATGTATTTGGAAGTGCAATATATTTCATCTGACAGAATGGATGTTGAAGGATTCTATTGTCCCCTCCCAAAACATATGGTTTTGTGCATCTTTGTTCTCCTTTTTACAAGCACTTTCTACTTTATCATATTTATTTATTTTCTAATAAAGATGACGGTGCAAACACGTAATTAATATGTCAAAACATATACTCAAAAGCAAACGGAGTGTGTAAGACAAAGAATGATACTGAGTGGGTTGAGTTCATTATGCAATGGAAATAGAGCCTCGGCAGCATGAAGCTTATAGTATATAGCTAGTCTAGGCGTCCAATAAAAAATCCTTAATGCAAATCTAAGTTGCAATTGTTGACTTTTCCTGGGCTCATACACATGCAATCCCCTAAACTTCTACATTTTGGTCATTTTACCCCTCATCTTAAGGAACATCCTTTTTACTCCCTCAACTTTTCAAAAGTGATATTATGTAACTCATAAACTTCCATCTTTTGGTCATTCACTTTAAGGAAATTTCCTTTTACCCCCTCAACTCTCCAAAGGTGGTACTATGTGCCCTACATTTCTCAACTCAACGGAAAAATGAGACTGTACAACGAGCATTGATTAACTTAAAAACACCTTAAATTTGAACATATCAGCATTTGTAATTAAAAAAGCGACATAAACATAATATTTGGTCTCTATTGCATTTTTTAAATTATATAACTCCTACCATAATAGCATTTTTGGAGAGTTGAAAGGGTAAAATGAAAGTCTCTTAAGATGAGAGGTTAAAATGACCAAAAGATGCAAGTTTATGGGTTACATAGTACCAGTTTTGAAGAGTTGAGGGAGTAAAAGGGATGTCTCTTAAGATGAGGGGGTAAAATGACCAAAAAATATAAGTTTAGGGGGTTGCATGTGCATTAAGCCACTTTTCCTGAATTCAGGAGGGCATGCAAGCGTAAACCTTGTATGTATTTTATTCTATTATTTGATTTCACAGTTTTGCACTAAAGAACTGTGATTTGCTTTTGAGCAAACAAATTACTGTGATTTGTTTCTAAAATTATGGAAAGTGTCGACTTTGTTTATGTAAATGAAGATATTTTTTGTCCAAAATATTTTTCTGACTGTTGCGCTTAACTCTAACTTGATTCGTCAAATGTCAGAAAAACATTTCGGACAAAAATGTTCTCATTTACGTCAACAAAGTTTACACTTTCCTTAATTTTGAAAATAAACTACAGTCATTTATTTTCAAAATTGCAAAATCATAGTATACTTATTTGAAAGTAACCCGTTATTTCATTTACAACATTTTCGTATGTTAGATTGCTGTTACTTCTATGATATAGTTAGAATATTTATGTCACTCTACTATTTAAGGGATCATTGAGCCAAAATCTTAAGGTTCAACAATATTAATAACGGTTTTTCTATAGTGTGCCCAAGGGGCACGCGTTAAGTTTTGATTTTGCATATGATAAGAGTTATTTATATTTGTATCATTATCTCTAATTCCTCGATTTTACGGATTTATTTATTTCATTAATTATATTTACATAATTAACAATATTTCAATAAATACACTTCTCTCTCCTATTATATATGTTCTCTAATTTAATATAGGGTTTTCATATATGCATCCCCAAGTAAAAAATATGAGTATATTTTTTATTATACCCTAAATAATCATGGGTGAATCCGTTGCACATATATTGTAAAACGTAAAAAATTGTAAAATTAATGTATTTTACAATTTTCTACGTTTTACAATACATGTGCAACGGGTTCACCCATGATTATTTAGGGTATAATAGAAAATATAAACTCGTACTTTTGGCTATGGAAGTACATCCTTCGGAAGAATAATTAAATTTCTCTAAAAAATGAGCTATAGGATTAAAATAATTAATAAATATATATCAATACACTGTATTAAATTGCAGAAAATATAAAATAGGATAGAGAAGTGTATTTGTTGAAATATTTTTAATTATGTAAAGATAATTGATGAGATAAATGTTGGCCCTAACAAGAACAGAATCACCTAGAGGGGGGTGAATATGTGTCTATGTTGAAAACTGAAAATTTCAAAGTTTTTTTAAGAAACTTAAATTTCAGAGTCAAATTTCCTCAGAGTCAGAGGCAAGCTTACAGAAGCAGCTTCTGAGGGAAATCCTGCCTAAACACAGTTAGACTGTTTTCAGCAACAGAAGCTCTGAGTAGGATAGCTTCTGGACAGTCTTCTGAACAAAGTTTCAGCACTAAATATAAGCAAGTACACAGAAGCAAATTAACAAGTATAAGGAAGGGAGAAAGAGATTCAGGAGGTCCTGATGAACAGTTCAATTTATCCAAGTTCGCCACAGAAGTCCTGTGACTACGTCTTGTCCCCTGTGGTCGCAGCCAACAGAGATTTTAAATCTACTATTCAGAACTTTTATGGCAAGTTCAGAAGCTCCTTTAGATCAACAGAACTTAAGCTAATTTCTCACTTAGTTCTGACTAGCCTAAAAAGAGTTAAAGGATTTCCACCAGAACAACAACACTCTGTTTTCTGGATTTCTCACCCAACTCTGATCTCAACTAGATTTCTCTCTTTAAATCTAACTGAATATCACAAACGATATCAGTTTACAAGATTCCTATTATGAACTCGTTTTTCTTCACTCTCTCACTTTAACTAAAGCTATGCTAAGAAAGATTGAGAATGAAAAATGGTGCTCTCTTTTTCTTGTTCAAACAGTGCGTTGAGATTTTGCTCAATAATCACGCGTCATTGATGCAGTGGAGCTTGGCTACTATTTATAGTGGATGAGGATGACCGTTGGTGAATTTGAATCTTCAAAGGAGATGACATCAGTTGTTGTAGCCGTTAATTTGTCAAATCTTCAAACGGTCTTCAAACACTTTGATTCCGTTAACCTTGTTCTTTAACTAAATCCGGTAAGTTATTTGAAGTTGAAGATAAGGTTGACTGGAAACATTCTTCAATTGGATCAACAAGGGTAGACAAGGAAATTCTGGTTTCGCTTTGAGTAGACAGGCGCGCTCCTTCAAAACAGCTTTTTGAACTTTTGGCGCCTTGCATTAAATGCAATTGTCAGAGTAATAAATGCTAACGGAACCCGTGACTTAGCTTCTGATAGCTAATTTTAATTGTCTAGACTTCTGATCGAATTGGTAGAAACTTCTGATTGCAATGGACCTCTGAGAAGAGCTTTAACAGACTTCACATCATCGGAGCGGAGTATCCAGCTTCTGAAGAAAGAAATACTGTCTTCAGCTTTCGATTCTTCTGAGACCTTTAAGCAATCCAGAAATTCTTCATTCAGCACCTGTTGAGTAACTTACATACAAACGCAACGAAAAATTATTAGTCAGAATTAAACCGTATGTAAGAGAATTTTAATTTTCATCTTCTGAAACGTTTGGACATAATCAAAACACTTAGGGTTCATCAATAAAGAATTCCTAAAATTAAGGAATAAAAAATAATAATATAAACGTAGATAATGTTTATCATGTGCAAAATCAAAGCTTAACGCGTATCTCTTGGACACACTATAGAAAAACCGTATTAATAATATTAATTTTTACCATATTTATGCAAATGCTTTTGTATTGTGCACAAGACACGTTTATTTCATTCTAAAAATTTGAACTGATAATTAAGGTCAATAATACGTGTTATAATTTACAAATATTAAGATTGTCAGGAATAGAACTTAGGACATTTCGATTGTAGAGGCTAATTATGTGTTACTTAACTAATTGAACCAAAAACTGGAGTTGATAGTTAAGGCTAATAACATCTTTTATATTAACATCTAACACCAAATTTTGAACTCAAGACCTTTCGGATTGTAGCTCTAATATCATTGTCATTTAACCAATTGAATTAAATGTCAAATTGATATATAATTACTGTTAACGATACTTTTTATATTAATATCTGAAGTGACTCAAATTCAAGATATTATGATCTTCATGGACTCACAATTAAATGTTTAAACTTATGGTCCAGGTCCAAAGACAACTATTTTTTTGGTCCAGGTCCAAAGACAACTATTATTATAGTATTTTCTTGGAAGTATTACATGCATGTCAATATTGGCCCTTACATTTACTAATCATGATTATTTTGTACCTTTTACAAAGTACATCTAATACATATATATTTTGATTTATTCTGCACTAGTCTAACACAAAAAAAATTCTTGGCCACATGAAACTTTGGTGTGGTCAAGATCCTAAATAATTGGAGAAGCAAGTTGCTACAATATAGCATGATATTGTAGGCTGATGTGGCCGTCATTAACATAATACCATAGATTTATGTAGTCTATTTTTAGTTTTTGTGTACAACTTAATTAGCACTTTGTATACGTTTTCTAATGATAAATGTGAATATTAGAGATTCAGATTAGAGTTTGTCCAAGTGGTAAGGCACTACATCTTCTACTTGAAAGGTTTGAGATTTGAGTCACCGCTTCGTCAAAATTTAGCTCTTATTGGTAGGCAATCTGTAAACTCCACTATAAACCCTCATCGAAGTCTGTGGTTTGCCCTGGCCTTGCGAGTGGGTAGACCTACCGTTAGCTAAACTTTTTGTTACAAAAAAAAAAGAGATTCAGATTAAATATGAAGATCTAAGCAAGGATGATGATTATTTTTATTTATTTTTAAAATATACAGTTCACTCACTTACAATTTAGTGAACAAATTATATTTAGTCATTAAGTGTATGGTATTTTAATATTCAAAAATATACAATATAATATAAATTTAGCATAAAAAATATCCATTGTCAATAAATTCTATCTCTGTGTTTTATAGAAATAAGTAATGTGATCTATATATGTAAGCAAGCGTGAATAAACAAGCATGATAAGCTATTTTTAATTGGATATAAAGAATTATGGTAATGAGAGAATATGAAAAACCAGGACCAACTTTAGACATATAACCATAAAACCCTACAAGAATCAAAAAATAATTGTAGATTGTCATTTACAAACAAAGTCACATAATATTTAAATTTTTTTGACAGAGAAAGTCACATAAGTCACATAATATAAAACTGCATATATAGATGTGAAATTGTATCACCGGTCGTCATTAAAAAGTCTAAAAAAGTTTACAAATTTTAAAAAGATGACGCAGCTCTCAAAATAAATTGATTTGTAGAAAAGGAAATCATTTAAACAAAATGATGTTGTAATTACGATTATACAAAGATAAAATGTCCGTTGTGAACTTTTGACCATTGAGGAGGGTAAATTATATCAGAAGCTGCTAAATTATATTCATTTTTCAAAGTGGTACTCATAAACTATTTTGCATATTCATGTACCCAAACTATCAAGAACCTTCTAAAGTGGTACTCAAAAAACTATTTTGCATATTTATGTACCCAAACTATCAACAACCTTCCAAACTGGTACCTAATGACCTGTTTTAGCATGTTTACCCCAAGTCAACGAAAGTTAATGCAAATTTTGACTTTTTGACCCCTTAAAATAAAATGACTAAATTGCACCACCTTCATCTTCCTCCTCCATTCTCTTAATCTTTTTCTTTATTCATTTTTTTTCTTCCTCTTTTCCTCCCATTTCTTCTTTAATTTCAATTAAAAATAACGTTTAAAGCCCAATAAATTTTTTTAATTTTAATTTAAAAAACGTTTGAATCCCAACAAATGTCGTTCTGAAATCTGGAGTTTCCAAATTTCAGCGGCAACCGGAATTCCAGATTCCGGCGCCGGAATCTGGAGGAAACTCTAGATTCTGGTTGACCTGGGATTTGGAAATCCCAGGTTCCAGCCCGATCTGGGATTTCCAGTTCCCAAGTCGCGCTGAAACCTGGGATTTCCAGATCCCAGGGTTCCAGATCCCGACGACCTGGGATCTGGAAATCCCAGGTTGCTGCGACCTGGGATTTCCAGATCCCATGTCGCCAGAATCTGGAATTTCCAAATTCTGGCAAGACTAGATCTGGATTTCCAGATTTCGGTCGCTGACAGAATCTAAAAATTCTAGATTTCGGAGACGACGGTGACCCGTCGGAATCTAAAAATTCCAAAGTCTAGACAGGTTACCTGTTGTTCCAAATTCCAGCGGAGACCCGTGCTTGTTGGGATCTAATATTTGTTAAATTGTTAAAAAAAATAGTAAGAAGGAATAAAAAAAATTAAAGGATGCAGAGTTATGGTGGAAAGAAGAGAGAGAATGGTGGAGAGGAGAAAGAAGAAGGTGAAGGGTAATTTTACCATTTTGCCCATGGAAGTGAATAAAGTCAATAAATTTGCGTTGACATGACATTGACTCTAGGTAAACCTGCTATAGGAGGTGATCAGGTACCCGTTTGGGAGTTCATCGATAGTTTGGATACATAAATGTGCAAAATAGTTTTTTAAGTACCATTTTGAAAAATTGGATATACTTTAAACATGTGGTGTAATTTACCATTTTTAAGGCATCTTGCTTTTTTTTATATCTTAACTTTTATAGGTTTTTTAGTGCAAATTTTATTTTTATAATTAAAAAAGATTTAATAAAAGACACAAAAGGCGACGTTGGTGTCATTTTAGGGACATTTGTTTTTCCGTTTCGCTGCTGCTTTTTGCTTTTTCACTCCAAGAGTAGTTATTTTGGTGTTTAGTTAGAAATTCGGAGAAGCGGCTTTTTATTTTTTAGGTGAGAAGCAACTGCTTTTTCAAGAAGCAGCAGAACACTAATTTTCTAAAAAGAACTACTGCACATCTTACAAAAGTTCAATATGTCCAAATTAGTCAATTTTATATTCTAACAACAACATTTAATGATCATTTTACCAAACACTAATCATCGAACAACAACCGCAAACAACAAACAATAACAACAAACAACAATCAAGAACAACAAACAAGATTTATAGTTTTTTTGTTTTTCACTTTTTTTTCCATTTCACCCTAAAATAAAAATTCAATTTGGGTGCAGTTGCGGTTTTTTCTTGAGTTCATATATAGCTGAAGTGAATTTGTCCTTGTCAAATGCCACCACCCTCCATCTGTGTACAAATACGTACAGTACTCTCCACATACACAACTTGTTCTTTTGTCTCTGTTTTTTACATGTATGCTTTCAATAGACTTCCATCTCACCAATCTAATCCATTTTCTCTTTCATTATCATTATTTTTATCTATTATGCATTCCTTTCATTTTTCATTTCAATTAATCGAGACCAACTTAATTTAATTATATTTTTCTTGTAAAAAAAAAAGAAATTAAGTCTGTTGTTAATGTATTTATTTTCCGAAAGTTGTTATGTCCTTCGCATGAGATTATTAGGTTCTATATTCTGGAAAAAAGTATTATATTCGTAGTAATAAAAACTACAGTTAAACCTCTTTCAAGTAATACTCTTGGGATTGGAAAAAAATATTACTTTACCGAATTTATTACTTTATCTATAATGAACACTGAGGAAGGGACTGATCCTAAATCAGACAATAGCAATGGAATCATCTACGGATGAGTAAATTATTGAGTCGGTAATGAACATTGGTGAAGGGACTGATCCTGAACCGGACGATAGCAATGTCATTCCAAGCGTGTCATCAAATGAAGCATTTCAAGCAATCAACACTTTGAATAATTACTTGTTAGAACACAAGCAAAATATACCAGAAGTTATTTATGCTTTACATAAAGTCATGGATGAAGTTAATTTTGGCCTTGGTAGAAAGAAGAAACAAGCTCCTATAGATTCATATTCTAAAAAAATTGAATTTTGTAACTCATATATATTATATATATGTATAATCCTTGAATTATTACTTCACATATTACTTGGATCCTTCATGACTTCTAATTTTTTATTATCGTATGCTTTTAACGAGAATATTACTATACCACATTGGCCCAAGTTGAGACCGACAAAATTTATTACTTAAGCGAGGTTATTATTTTATCGGATATTACTTAACCGAGGTTTAACTGTATTTGTTGTTATTAACTACTAGTTTATGTTGCTAAAAAAAATTTAAACTCCTTATCAATTATTTTCCTTTTGTATTTAAGTTTTGTAAATTTGATATACTCTGGCTTGCTCTACTAATTGTTTCAATTCAAAGAAAAGTTTTTTTTCCTATTAATCTACAGAAAGTTAAGTAAAGAACCAAACTATTGTATTTGTCATAGACTGATATAAAATATATTAGGAAATACTTTTTCAATGGATATTATATATCCATGAATACTATAGAAATAATGCTAATTTGAAAAAGTCAAAATAGTAATTAATAACATGGATGTGGTAATACCCATTAAGATATTAGCCTTAACTATTAGCTCGAGCTTTTAGTCAAATTTGTTAAGTGACATGGTATCGTAGCTTCTGTAATTGAAAGGTCCTCGGTTCGATTCCTGACAACTTTAATATTTTGTTGAAGTAAAGACACAAGGTGAGTTGGGCTTGTGTTGTGCACCCTTCAAGCATAAGGGGTTGCGTCAGAAATTATTAACTATCAGCTCGAGCTTTTGGTTCAACCGATTAAGTAACATAGTATCAAAGTCTCTATGATCAAAAGGTCCTGAATTCGAATCTTGACAACCTCATGGTATGTTAGTCTTATGTTATGCACGCTTTCAAGAGGCATTCACGTGAGGGAGGTGTCAGAAATTAATAAAAAATGTATTGCTAACCTTAATCATCAAGTCGAGCTTTAGGTTGAATTGATAAAGTAAACACAATTAACAATGTTAAGTCTGCACTGAATCAGTAAATTATCGTTAATATACAACACGAAGAAACAATTGTGGGTTGAGCTAGAACAGTTTTATTTGCATACTCTCAATTAAGCTATATGCTACAATCTCTCTCTTTTGCAGTCAGTTCAGTAATAAGATAATGGTAAAAATACGCAACTATAAGAGACATATAAATAGATGTAGACTAGAAGATAAATGGATAAAGCATAATAGATAAAAGTATTTAGTTTTCAAGATAAATGAGAAAGTAGTGACATTAATCCAAATTGACACCTTATGGTCTATAAATAAAAAAATATATAAATGTGTACTATATAGTATAGTACCATGTTATACACATCTTTATACTTTTATTTATAGGTTAGAAAAGGACGCCCACGTTGAGAGATTTTAAAGAAGCAAGAATACTGAAAGACATGCAATAAGACGGCCCCTATGCTTACAACAGCAGCCACTAGACTCATTTGGTTCTTATCCTTTGATGTGTCCCTAAATTTTACTATAAAATCCTTACTGCCTACAATTCGTTCGCATGGTCAATTTTTTTGTACACTGGACGAGTTAAAATTCTAGGAAAGGAAAATTAAAAAGTGAAAAGAAAGGAAGAAACACTAGCTTCTTACTACACTGAGGAAGACAGAACCATTAACATCAATGATGAGCAAAGTATAAACGCCTGCATGAGGCAAATCATACTCGTGATAACCTAAAGGGCACGTGCCTGCAAAATTAGCCATCCTATATACTACCGTGTTATTTTCTTGAAAAGCTTGAACCACATAAACCTCTCCAGGCTCTGATACTGACGACACATATCAAGTAACCATAACAGCATAACATGAGTCGTCTCCTCTTGATTCATATACTAAACAACCGTGCTCAAATCCAGTTCAATAAAAACTTTTCTAAACTCCTTCTTCTGAAGAATTAAGGCAATTGTGATCATGTGTTCATTGATAGAGAGTATATATACAAGTGAGATTAAGTAGCCTTTGACACATAATTACATAAAGGGCCCGTATATAAATACATGATATAATATCACACTTTATTATTGTTGAAAGAAAACGGACACTCATAACAACTTTAGCTTTCTTTGACTAGAGTCGCTACTCGGCCGACCGGAAAAATTTGTAGACCGGATATTTACCAATCGTGTTTGAAAACCAGAGATTTCATATACGTTCGTGGATACAACTTATTAGTTCTCACATTCTAGGCCCTAGAGGATCTTTAATGCAACTTATCTCATTATTGTCTAGTATTTATGGTTATCACACAAAAGTATTTAAATGTGCAAACATTTGTACGGTAAACCGTAGGGTGACACGGTAAAAACCCTCAGAAGCTTACCCTCATTGCGTGCCAGTGAGATCCTTGCAAGATAGTACTCGTCGAGAACAAAATCGAGTGAACAAGACTTCGGGGTCAGAGGTGTGTTGGGCGTACTCCTACCGATTGAGGTGGGAGATTCCGGAGACATATTTTGGACTTGAAACTCTTAGTGAGGATTATGCACTCTTTTACGTGGCGAAGAGTGGTATAGGAATCTACACTTTGTGACTGTGGATGAGTGGTAGTGCGGATGAGGATAGTATTAAGGATAGTTTACGTGTCGTGAGGACTTTTGGACATGGTGGTGGTTGCGAGGGAAATATATGTATAGAACTCGAGACTAAGCAATTTTGTTCTTATCGGGACAACTTCGGGACTTATAATTGCTTAGAGCCGATTAAGAGAGGAATGAAAGTGATTATTTGTCAATTAAATTGAGGATTCGTACTCCTTATATAGGATAGAGAGAAGACCGTACGGTCCTCGAAAATAAACCGTACGGTCCTTAAATGAAGATCGTACGGTCCTCAACAAACCCCGTCTGAGATCTAGATCGGGATCTCAGATGGGCTTTCACAAGGCCCATACAGGTGAGGAAATGCTCGTACGGGCGTTAGAAGTTATTTGGCTTTTTCCGACACGTGGAGGATAATGATAAGAACTGTACTGCCACGTGTGTGGACCGTACAGTGCATGTGTGGAGATTGTACACTTCAAGTTCTTGTACTGGAGACCATACGGTACTTAGGAGTTGAGGTTGGAACCATATGGCTCTATAAAGGGAAAAGGGTTTTTTCCACAAAGTCGATGGTGTCAACTTTGTGTTCACCGAGTCCGGGGAGCTATTTCGTCCTTTAACGAGCACTCACACTTGCTTCAGTTGGCAGTTCAAGGAGTTCAAAATAGCTTTCATCACAGGGTTCGAAAACCGGTGCTTACAATCATCTTCCCTCAAGTTGAGCAGGGGTAATGCTCAACTTGGAACGTAGCATTTGAAAGCGATCAAGTTGAGCATTCGGAACTTACTTGATTCATGAAACACATGATTAGCGATTAAATATACCGCACTAAGATGATCACACCACAAGATGGGGTGGAGATGAAAGAGAAAATCCAATTTCACAAAGTAACATTTGAACCCAACTAAGTTCCGAAGTTGCAGTGGAAAAAGATCGATACTCTGCTTCAGTAGATGAACGAGACACCGTTTTTATTTTCGCATGGACAAAAAAAAAAAGGATTCCCTCAAAAACACCATAAAGCCACTGGTAGACTTACGATCATCGTGATCGCCAACTAATTGGCATCAGAAAAATAGTGCAATTGTAAGGTAAAACCATGGTTATTAAAACCGACCCGACCCGGCCAATTCAACCGGGTTGACTCGGACCCAGATAACATTAGGATTAAATAAGTGTATAACTACAAGAAAAGAAACATGGCCTAAACGAGCATGCCATGTTGACAAAGCTGCAAAATTTATTTGAACTGGATCAGAAGATTGCATTGGAAGATAATACAATCCAGCTTTGCTCTGGCCCTTGAGGATGGTTTCCTTCATAGCCAAATTCTTAACCAAGAAAGAATTAGAAAAAAATTCAACCGAAATGCGGTTAGTGAACTTATAGAAACAATATTACGTGATGTTGAAGGAGCAAATAAAACGTCACGAAATTGAATATATTCTTTTCCATTCAAATCAGTTGAAAAAAAACAACAAACTGAATGCGAATTTTAAAACCATTACCAAGAGTGACTTGCTCGGGACCTTGAAATTTTGAATGAAGTTGGAGATTTCCAAATTTGAAGTCAGGTGATGAGTAGCTTCAATGTCCATAACCCACATCTAGCTAAAAGACAAAGCAAAAAAATTGTTCATAATGTGTTGTGTTGATGCAGAGAAATTCGAAACAGTGGCAATTTCATAATTACTGTCAGGTTTCTGCTACTGTCATGTCTGGGTTCTCAGATTTAGATGATTTGGGTGTCTATTTTTGGTGGAAACATGCCACAGATCATAACTCATTGTTATACCATGAGCCACATGGTAGTTTTGTCAAATTCAAACATTTAGGGCCTGAAAATAGCGATTTTTAATTAATTACAAATTAATTAGTTTTTCAACCTTTCTAGTTTTCTTTTCTAATTAAGATTCTTCTTTCCTATTTTATTTATGCTTCTAGTTTAGGATTTACCTCTATAAAAACATTATTTTCATATGCAATAGATAGTTTTTGATATATTAATACGAATCAGATTTGATTTTCTTTTTCCAATTGTCGATATTTTTTGAATCAACAACCTTTGAAGGTTATTTAACGGCATTCGTGTGTCGAATCAACGTTATCTAACGTGTTCTTGTTAATTAACGGGTATTCGTGCGTCGAATCAACGTTAGATAATGTTATCATTTTTCCCGCTGCGTGAGTTGGTATCATAGCCAGATATGTTGATCATGTCATCGCAAAAAGAGAGGCGTGTCGATGATGTCTATCGATGATAGGATCTCGAACAACTTACTGAAGATCGTGACCAAGAACAAAGGTATTCCCTAAGCCAGAGAGTTTTTTTCAGAAGAAATAGATTGTTGGGCGATTTCCGCAAGTGTACGGAGTCACTCATGTAGTAATAAAATATCGATCCCACAGGGAAACTCTAATTACTCATTTACTTTCATCGTTTACTTTATTCGTTTTCTCGAGGTTTATAGAAAAACGATAATTTAGATATTGGTGATTAAACTAAACTAATTCCTAAACTAACATTCATTCCTACACTAACATCTTAACCAGCATTCATCATCCAAGCAAAGACAACGATTCATTTAAGCACAATGAACATTATAACAATTTACTCATATATACTCAACCAATTCTAGAACATAACTTAACCTGATCTCTCGATTCTTGCGATTAAGTTATCCTTACGTGACTTAACTTAACAAGATTACTGGACCTATCCTAGACAACCTTATTAGATTAATGATTATCACATAAGTTAGATTGATTACGGTTTACTAACTGGACCTATCCTAGATTAATAAAACATAAGTAATGAACAATTTAATCATCCAATAACATGAACATATATGAAGAATACTCATTTCATAATATTGTAATTGTCATAGCATTCATACAAATGTAAACGGAAATTCAGAGAATATGAACTACAAACTAAGAAGGGAAAAGAGGGTTGTCAATCCTTTTACTCTTCCTCGTAAGGTTTGTCAAGCCTCGGGGCGTTCTTCCTCCTCTTCTCCTCGATGAACCAATGAAAGAAGTCTATCTCTCGATCAGCACTACAATGCCATGGAATCTAGAATGAAAGGTAAGGTGTATGGTGTTTACGAATTCCCCGAAGGGAATTCGGTGGAACAAATGGGAATAACCACGAATGTGATCTCTATGATTCGTGATTCATATGATGGATGTTTCTTTCGCTGGAGAATGATGTATTTATAGCCAAAAACTCAAGGATTACATTGCTTGATGAAAGGATAAAGCTATCGGGTGATACGGGGTGTCGTTTGGGTGACAAAATACAACTTTCGGACGAAGGAACACGTTGGTCGAAGTGTCACTCGATCGAGTGGGCTTTTCACTCGATCGAGTGGGAGTATTCAAGGAAAAAAGAATGCCTCACTCGATCGAGTGAAAGATTGACTCGATCGAGTGAGCCATTCTGTTTGTCAAGAATAGGCCACTCGATCGAGTGGAAGATTGGCTCGATCGAGTTTAACTTTGAATCCTGTTTTGACCACTTTCTGCTCCGAATTTGGAAAAACTTAAAACATGAAAGTTGTTTGTCTATGTGTTAACTTTCCAACGCAACTTGAAACGCCCAAAAATACGTTCGTATGAGGAAGTTATGGCCGAAATACTGCAAGGTGTCAAAACTGCCTCGTTTGCTTGAGTAGAACCCGATTTAAGCACCAAATCAACACGACCAAACTTGATCCCTACACATGAAAACACAAATACAAAGGTAAAGTTGCCCCTAACCTATGTAAATCTAAGCTAAATGGATCAGTTTCGTGTGAAAATATCGATTAATAGCCTTGAATTATAAGTACATTTTGGACTTATCATAGATTATGATGAAAGTTACATTATGCTTATTGGAGGCTTTATCTTTGATGATGAAATTGTGTAAGAGGATGTTGGTGCCGACAGAAAACTGATCTTTGAACAAAGAATCAGTTGATGTTGTAATTGGTTTTTTTTTTTTAAATCAAGAAAGTAGTCTCGATGATCTTATTATTAAAAAGGATGAATCTCTTATAGATAAGCTAAATCATATTCTCAATGTTTTTTCAAATTTTGAGATTTCTTACAATTGGGAGGTTTCTTATGACAATGGTGATGGTGATAAAGAAGATGGAGATAAAAGAAGAAGAAGAAGAAGAAGATGAAGAAGAAGAAGAAGAAGAAGAAGAAGAAGAAAAAATAAGAGAAAATTAAAGGGTCAATTTTGTAATTTTGTAAGGATTAATTTTTTAATTTTTTGGAGAATGTAGTTCAAGAAGAAGAAGAATAAGAAGAAATAGAAATAAGAAAAAAATTAAAGGGTCAATTTTGTAAGGATTAATTTTTTAATTTTCAGGAGAATGTAGTTCACTTCCCTAAATGAGACTGAATATTGAAGGAAATGGGGTACGTGTATCACTTTTTACAAGTTGAGGAGGTTAATAGGACGTCCCAAAAGTTGGAGGGGCAAAGTGACTTTTTTTGTTAAGTATAGGGACTGCATATGGTTTAAAGCATTTACGGGGTATTTGTTTGAGGGTATGAGATGGTGATGAGATGAGAGAGATAAAGTAGAACTAATTTGTTTGTAAGATGGATCAGGCAAATGGGAATCTCATTCCACAAATCCTAGAACACGGGGAAGGTGTTACGAGATGGTGGGAATGAGAGTGTTAATGAGATGAACATGACTAAGTTGTCCTCCTTTCCTTCCTCTGTAATAACTTTAAATGGAGAATACTTAGTCATTTTTCTTCTTTTTTTCATCCCATCTCCATTCTCATTCCTTAAGAAAACAAGGTCTTACCGATCTCTTTTAACCAATCTTATCTCATCTCATCTCAAGCCCCATCTTCATCCCATCTCATCCCCAATTTGAAACAAGCGTCCTGTAAATATGTTATATATAACAAGTGGCGGATCAAGGAATCGAGGAGAGAGGGCAAAGTGATATGTAATTATTTTTTTCACATTCAATTATTGAACACACCGAAATCAACCTCATATAACTCTAGTTTCCATAAAAAAAACTCTAAATCAACCAACATAAAAAAAACACTAATAAAAAAGAAAAAAAAATTGAAAAAGTAGAAAATTACCAATTGAATTTAAGGAAAAAATATAATTGAATTGTAATAATGAAGAAAACTTTCAATGGAAAAATAAATAATAGAGGAGTAAATTTGAATGAGATAAAATATAGTTGAGATGAAGATCAAATAATAACACCAATGGAAAATAAACTAGCACTTCAAAAAATCATAAAAAATAGAACATTAATAAGGTGGGTTGTAAGATTTGAACACTAGACATCTTGACAAGATTTAAAAAGATATTCTTCCTCTAACCATCTTTCCCACAACTATTTATTGTTCTATTTATACATGATAAGTCCAAAATCTATTTAATTGAGCTATGTATTTCACTTATATTTTCCTAACAATTCATTAAATATTAGCTCATTTAGCTTAGAATCATCTAGGTTATGGGCAATTTTACTTTTTTTGTCTTTGTTTTGATGTTCGGAGGTTAATCTAGTGAAAACATGGTGATTTGATGTTAGTTCGAGCCACAAACGAACAAAGTATTGTCATGCAAGTTCATACGTTCGAATTCAAAGTTGGAAAATGGAGAAAAAATGTCAAAAGGGTCGAGTTACAGTTTGTCTCGCTTGAGATAATTGTTATCTCAGGCGCGGCATAGGCTATCTCAGGTGCACCAGAACCCATCTCAGGCGCACGAAGAGGAAAAACACCTCTATCTCAGGCACGACACTTCTCATCTCAGACGATAACCTGTTGTCGGGCAGAAGTTGATTTTATCATTCGATCTTATTGAAACTACTTTTCCCAATGGTCGTACACCTTCGTAAGGTTCAAGTCCGACCATAAGAGGTTGTGACCATTCAAACACACCTCTAGAATGCATATAAATATACCATTCCTCTCTACAATTCAAGGTTGGTCATTCTTACACAAAAAGAACGCTAAATACTTACTTACATTTCCCGTACACTTTAACTCGTAAATTCGCCGAACTTACACAAGTTCTGGCCGTGATTCAGATCAGAATTATAGTAAGATTTCGTTCCATTTCTATGGCATTCTAGTTTAGATCGAGAGATTCACTCTTTCATCCGTTCATCGAAGAAAAGACGAGCAAGAACGCTCGAGGCTTGACACGTCTTCCAAGAAGAGTAAAAATGATTGACGCTCCAATTTTCCCTTGTTGTTTATGTTCTGTTTATACTCTGATTTTATGTTTATAACTTGTATGAATTTGTTATCAAGTTTATTAAGATATTAATGTTCTTCATATGATTATGTTCTTGAAATAACTAGTTTGCATGCTAAGTAATATATTTACACCAAAATAGTTACTAAGTGTTTAGTCTTGTATAAATCATCAACTAACAATCTAAATGGTTTTAAATATGTTTAGTAGTTTAGATAGTGATCTAGTTTCACTTATGTGGTAAAGTTGATTAAAAAATGATTGATTAGGATAGTTCCATTTGATCTTATTTAATTGATGTTCATATAGGAATAGTTTATTTACGTATCGAAAGATCGGAATAGATTAGTGAAGTTAGATTGGTTATATAAAGATTACTTGTTATATGAATTTATGTGCTTAAATGAATTGGTGACTTTGTCTAAGAATAGAAGGAAATTCATAACTTTGTGAATTAAAGTTAAAGTAGTATGTGCATGGTACAATAAGTTGTGTTCTTAATCAACCAAACTATAAGTGAAAAGAAAACGAATGCGAATAAGAAAAAGTTTACATATTATTCCATCTCTGTGGGTACGATCTTTTATTACTATATGCGAAATTGTGCACTTGCAGAAATAAAGCAACAATACATCTTATTTTATATATTTAGATAACTCAACTCATTTTTTACTAAATTTTTTTTGCATTTTTCTTGAGGCAAGGGGGGTGGTCGACCTCATGCCCCCGTACTGGATCCGCCCCTGGTTATAACCAATACGCGATTCTTTAAAGAATGCAAATTCATTCATAAATGCAAATATCACCCCTCTAGGCATTGTATTTATACATTAATGGGATAAGGTACCAAAATAGGCCTCACGTTGGCAGAAAAGTATTAAAATATGCTTAACGTTTAAAATGATACCAAATTATAGGCTCAACGTTAGAAAAAGGTACCAAATTAGAACTCAGTAACGGAATTTGGCGCTACAACTTACACTGTCAATCATATTACTTTCAGTATAATACTTACTGTGCGAAAACTGACAAATTATCTTCATCAACTGTTTATATATGACGTGCCAAATTTTGTTACCGAAACCTAAAATGGTGTATTTTTGTGAACGTTTGGCCTAAATTTGTGCCATTTTCTAAATGTTGAGCCTAATTTGGTACCATTTTATACATTAGGCATATTTTCATACTTTTCTGCAAGCGTTAAGCTTTTTTTGGTACCTTATCCCTATATTAATATAATGTAAGCTTATGAAATGAATTAATACCAACAATATACATTATATATCTGAGACAGTGAAAATAATAGTAGAGGTGAGTGGGAGTACATAGTACAAAGTGGATATAGTGAATTACTAAAAATATTCAGAAAAATATAAATATGAGTTTCATTTCCTTGATCAATGATTAAACAATTGTTGAACAGTTACCATTTGATTTTAATCAAATAGTTCATGAATTTATTAATTAAATGAATTTTAAATTCTTAGATTAAGGCTCCGTTTGGTGTTGCGGTTGCTGTTAGCTGTTGCGGTTAGATGTTGCGGTTAGCTGTTGCTGTTAGCTGTTGCGGTTAGCTGTTGCTGTTTGTTGTTGCTGTTTGCTAATAGTTGTTGGATAATTAGTGTTTGGAAGAATTATAAAAACAGTTGTTGTTGACATGTGAAAAGACTTATACGGGTATACTATTTACCAATATAAATTAATAATAATATAAATTAAAAAAATAAGTTGGGGTAGTTTTGTCAAAGTCTACTTGTGGTTTAAAATACAAACTAGCGTTTCACGAAAAGCTCCAAATTAGAGCTTTTCACGAAACGCTCCGTTTTGGTTCCAAAACTCTAAATGCTGTAGTTCCAAAAATATAACCAAACACCTATTTGTGAGCATATTGGAACAAAAATGCAATATGCTCCTACGAAACGCTATATGCTCCCACGAAACGCTTTACCAAACGGGGCCTAAGATTAAATGATAACCGATTAAATACAAATTGATCATTCCTGACCAAAAGAATAAGAATCCAGCAATTATTATTTCTTCATTGAGAGGCAAATAGAGGAGTGAGAAAACAAGATATATATGTTTCTTTCTTTTATTTCATGTTTTGAAGTGATTTTTTGTGCTGTCTTTTTGGAATGATGCCTAGGAATTTCTTGCTAGTCTTGTATTAATAGTAGTTTGTCTTTTGACCGCCACTCTCTAAAAATGATTCCCATGTACTATTTTCAAGTTGATGCATTTTTGTTTCTATTTTTATTCAATCAGGCTTTGGCCTGTTCAAGTACTGTCTTCAATTTATTTCTGTTCAATTGTAATATGCTACGTGTCGAGCTTGTGTTATTCCCTAAAATACAAAATATGTTAGGATATGTATATATTGGTTTCAATATATGCATATATGCAACTTATATTTATATTTGTATTTTGCAGATTTTTATTTATAAAACTATTATTTATAAATTTATTTATGATAGGAATATAATAAAAATCTGAAATATATAAATTTTCATAACAAAAAGAGAAAAGTACAAAAATAAATCACGTGATTTCAGTCATTTTCAAACATAATCCTCGTGGTTTAAAGTTTTGCAAACAGGTACCTTGTGGTTTTGAATGTTAGCAATTAGAGACTAATCAGACAACGATGTTAATTTCTGCTCACAAATAATAGTCTCTTTTAATCACATGAGCTCATTTTAAATCTAATATGCTCCTGTCGTCAAAACCTTTGACAGAGTTGCAGTAATAATGTTGACAGTTATGGTTGATTGATGCTTTGCTGCATTATTCTTCTCTCTGTTAAAAGTTATTTTGTAGTTATTAAATAATATACTGTTGGCCCTATCAAGAACAGAATCACCTAGAGGGGGGTGAATAGGTGTCAAAGTTGAAAACTGAAAATTTCTAAGTTTTTCGGGAAACTTAATTTTCAGAGTCAAATTTCCTCAGAGTCAGAAGCTAGCTTACAGAAGTTGCTTCTGAGGGAAATTCTGCCTAAACACAGTTGGACTGTTTTCAGCAACAGAAGTTCTGATTTAAGAACTTCTGGACAGTCTTCTGAACAAAGACAATGATACTTTAGAGAAAATCTGTTTCAACACTAAATATAAGCAAATACACAGAAGCAGGAATAACAAGTATACGAGGGAGAAAGAAGTTCAGGAGATCCTGATTGAACAATTCGATTTATCCAAGTTCGCCACAGAAGTCCTGTGACTATGTCTTGTCCCCTGAGGTCGCAGCCTACAGAGATTTTATAAATCCACTATTCAGAACTTTTATGGCAAGTTCAGAAGCTCCTTTACATCAACAGAACTTAAGCTAATTTCTCACTTAGTTCTGACTAGCCTAAAAAGAGTTAAAGGATTTCCACCAGAACAAACAATACTCTGTTTTCTGGATTTCTCACCCAACTCTAATCTCAACTAGATTTCTCTCTTTAAATCTAACTGAAGATCACAAACGATCTCAGTTTACAAGATTCCTATTATGAACTTGTTTTTCTTCACTCTCTCACTTTAACTAAGACTATGCTAAGAAAGATTGAGAATGGAAAAAGTTGCTCTGTTTTTTTTTTTGTTAAAACAGTGCGTTGAGATTTTGCTCGATGATCACGCGTATGTTGATGCTTTGGAGCTTGACTACTATTTATAGTGAATGAAGATGACCGTTGGTGAGTTTGAATCTTCAATAGAGATGACATCAGATGTTGTAGCCGTTAATTTGTCAAATCTTCAAACGGTCTTCAAACATTTTGATTCCGTTATCCTTGTTCTTTAACTCAATCCGGTAAGTGATTTGAAATCAAAGATAGGTTGACTGGAATCATTCTTCAATTGGATCAACAAAAGGTAGACAAGGAAATTCTGGTTTCTTTTGAACAGACAAGCGCGCTCCATTAAAACAGCTTTTTGAACTTTTGGCGCCTTGCATTGAATGCAAGTGTCAGAGCATTAAATGCTCAAACAAAACCCGTGACTAAGCTTTCAGAAGCTAATTTCCAGTTGTCTATACTTCTGATCAAATTGGCAAACCTTCTGATTGCAAAGAACTTCTGAGGAGAGCTTTAGCAGACTTCGGCTTCAGAGCGGAGTATCCAGCTTCTGAATTATTGAAACTCTAACTTCAGCAAACAGATCTTCTGAGTCCTTTTAGGCAATCCAGAAATGATTCATTCAGCACCTGCTGAGTAACTTACACATAGACTAAGTAAACAAAAATATTAGTCAACAATAAACTATATGTAAGGGAGTATTAGGTTTTCATCTTCTGAAACGTTTGGACATAATCAAAACACATAGGGTTCATCATATACATCACTTAAATGACAATTCGGTTCAAAATTGATGAAAATAATGATTTTTACACCCGAAAGCTTAACATTTACCATTAAAAAATGGCATTGTTATCCAACTAGCCTCTAATTGCTAGCAATCAAAACCACATGGTACTTGATGGCAAAAGTTTAAACCACGAGGATTATGTTTGAAAATGGTCGAAACCACGTAGTTTATTTTTGTACTTTTTCCTAACAAAAAATAAAAGCATCAATTATTTTAGAGTTAGGTCTTATAATTTCTAAATTATAGACTCTAAACCATGGACTTTATACCGGAAACCTACAAACTCTAAACTCTGAACCCCAAACATTAATGAACTGAAATTTTAATTATTAATGAACTGAAATTCTAATTCTAATTAAACCCTAAGTCATAATTATTGAACTCTAAACCCGAGATTCTAAATCTTGTATTATCGAAATTTTGATCCTAACATAATTAGTGCATATGTTAATTTTGGTAATTTAGATTGTATTCGATTTTGTAGGTTTAAAATATTTTGTTAACATAAATAAATTTGAAACAAATGATTTAATAAATATGCAAGCATTAAATACAAGATAATATTCACTTGCATTTAATGCTTATATACATCCCTGCGAGCTGCATATATCAAAATGCAAAATAAAATTACAAAATAAAATGACCTAATTAACCTTACATTTTAATTGGCTAATAAAATAAAATAGTTGAATAAACAAAACTAATTATAACTCTAAACTATCTTCGGCTAAGAAACTAATTAGGAAGCGTTTAGTTCACGCAAGGGTAACGAAAAGGAATCTAGAAAGAAAAACACAAGGAAAGGAAATGAATTGCATTAATTTCTCATATATGTTTGGAAAGGAATCTAGCTAATACTATGTAGGAAATGAAATTTAAAAAGGATAGGAGAGTTCATTATCAACGTTAGCTAAGGGTAAACGGGCTAAAATGCACCAGATAATAAGTATGTGATATTTAATCGGATATTAATTTAAAATTTCCCTGAATCCCTGCATCAGAACAAATCGAATCAGCTAATCTCTAAATTGGATTAGACTGAATTTTCAATCTAATTATATATGAAGATTTTGAAAATCTTTTTAATCCAATCTTATGAACCCTCAAATCACACCGAATGAGGCCTTAGCTTATACACTTGTCAATTTTTATCTTCTTTAAGATAATTACATAATTCAATTTTTATTTTCATCAGCTTTAAAAAATTTACTCGAATCGGTATCCATTTTTTTCATATTTTATATACTTTTTGTCTTTATTTCATAGGTAATTTTTTACAACAATAAGTATTGAAAATTTTTTATGGTTACTTTGTTATTTAAGTAACAATTATTTTATTTTATCGACCATTAAATTACGAGGTAAAATTTAACCTAATGACAGATGAAACAAAGTACAAATAAAGTAAATAGAAAATAAAGTGAATTATATTTTTAATATAATTATATAACTTATTCCTTAAACAAAATGAATAAATATTTTTAAAATTATAAAAAAAAGTAAAAATATATATAAAAAGAAATATTAAAAGTTAATTAAGTAGTATCAGCAAATTAGGGATGTCAATGGGATGGAGACCCGTCCCCGATGGAAACAAGGAATTCTGGTGAAAAATTTCCATGGGACGGGGATGGGAAACATTATGTTTCCCGTAGTGGGGATGGAAAGAGGCATCCCCGCCCTATGGGGATCCCCATTATCACCCCATGGAATCCCCGATGAACTCCTAACTAGCAAATTATAAAAATAATAATTAAGATTATAAATAGTAAAGAAAAAAAGAGAATTTGAGGAGTTTTTAGCAATATAAATACTTTAACTAAGAACAAGAAAAAAAGATCTAACTAGCTTATTTTGTTTGGTTTCATTGAGGTTGGCGGTGATGTTATTATCGTATGTCATCTAAAGAGCTAATAATATTTTCTTCACAACAACCAAATTGGAATCCCACGGGGATGGAGAATTCCCGTGGGACTGAGGACAAAATTATTCCCTACATAATTTGCGGGGCGAGGATGGAAAATCTCATCATATCATGGGATGGTGATGGTAAACATATTTCCACTCCACCCCTCCACATCGATATCCCCACAGCAAATATTATTATTTTTCAACTAAAATGAGATCATTAATTAGGGAATATATATTTAAAACCCTAGCTACGGGTAGCGAATGAATGTCAAATTATTCATTTGGTTTTTTGAAAACAAAAGATTTTAAGTTGATGAGAGAAATATTTACGATGCATGATTGAAGACAAAGAAAGTATGCAGAGAAAGACAAAATGGAAATAAAAAATAAAAAGAAAGTATGCAGTCAAAAAGCTGAGAAAATAAAAAATGGAAATACAGAAAGGGAAATGGATTGTAGAATGAAATTTTGGAGATCTTGTTTAACTCTTTCATGACTTTTCTTGATCTCTCGTATCCACTCCTTTCCCATCATTCTCTACTTTTCCATATCCATACGTTAGGGTTAGGGTTTTCATATATGTTTACCCAAATATTGCTCTTAATCTTTCTAGTATTAGTTTGCTTTCTATGATAAAACTTTATTGCTGGGAATTATCAATATTTTTAACTCATTAACATATACTTTTTATTTTAAAGTCACAATCATAGTTTTAGGGTAAGTTCTGTGGTTTATTTAAGGGTTAATTTAATATAACTGTAATGTGGTTTCAGTTTTTTTTGCAGATAAGTTTTTGTAGTTTGTTTTTGAGTAAAAAGATGACTGTGAAATGCATTGTTTGCAAAATAATAAAAAAAGGTCAATTCCTAAAGTGGATGAAAACAATTTTATCCAAAAAATTTAACACACATTTGACTCGTAAGGTTAGATTTTGGGTCAAAGTCTCCAATATTTTTGTTCACGAAAATGCTCTTTTCTACATATTTTCTTAATTTTGTAAATAATGCATTTCATAGTCCTCTTTATGCATTTCATAGTCCTCTTTATGCTCACAAACAAACCACAAGGACTTATCCGCAAGAAAATGAAACTACATAGCACTTGTAAGAAATTAACCCTTTATTTGAGAGTAAATTCCAAAAACAAAACGTTTCGATAATTTTCATATAAAGGATTGCGATATTGTTTTTTGGGTAAATAATTATAAGGTCCCTATGTTTTTACATAATCCCTTATAAAGTCTTCATTCTCCTACAAGGTCCTTAAGTTTTGCTTAAATCAATTATTTAGTCTTTTTTATACATAAAAGTACAATAAAGCCCTTAGTTATAAAAGTATATAAATTTATTTTATATAATTTTTAAGGTTAATAAAAAAAACTTTTATAAAATTTATCTAGTATATATATCTAATAGAGTCAAGTTCAAATGAGACAAGGGTTTAAGATGCGACTAGTGTTTATGGTGAGACAATGGAAGGTGGCAAACTTGTAATTAAAGGAAACCTCCTCATGCGTGGAATTGAAAGGAAGAAAGAGGAGGTGATGTCAGCGCTGATGTCACCTCTGGAGAGAGAAAGAGTTTTAATTATTATTTTTTTAAAATGCATTTTTCCGCTCTTCCCGAACTCATTTTTCAAAAAAATTATACCACTGAACTCGTATTACTTAGGCGGTCATTTTGAGATGCATTGTTGTTATTTATAGACGATTTTTATTTTTATTTTTTTATGGTTGTTCCAAATTGGATACTCGGTTGTTCCAGCAGAATACTACATTTGTTTCACCAGACTACTACATTTGTTCCACCAGAATACTACATTTTTTTACACTCCTAGAGCATTCTGCTGGAACAAATGTAGTAGTCTGGTGGAACAAATGTAGTATTCTGCTGGAACAACCGAGTATCCAATTTGGAACAACCATAAAAAAATAAAAATCGTCTATAAATAACAACAATGGATCTCAAATGACCGCCTAATTAATACGAGTTCAGTGGTATAATTTTTTTTGAAAAATGAGTTCGGAAAGAGCGGGAAAATGCATTTTAAATAAAATAATGAAAATATTATGCTGGAACAACCGAGTATCCAAATTGGAACAACCATAAAAAAATAAAAATTGCCTATAAATAACAACAATGGATCTCAAAATGACCGCCTAATTAATACGAGTTCAGTGGTATAATTTTTTTTGAAAAATGAGTTCGGGAAGAGCGGAAAAATGCATTTTAAATAAAATAATGAAAACTTTTTCTCTCTGCAGATGTGACATCACCGCTGACATCACCTCTTCTTCCCTTCAATAATGCCCCTCCATGTTTTTAAAATTTCAAAATTGCCACCACTTTTTAATTGTCTCACACTAAAAATCAGTCTCGCCATAGTGACCTTGTCTCACCTGAACCTCTCTCTTGATCTCTGTTGGTGAATATATTTAGATATCCAAAGCTAATATAGTTATTCAAAATCTCATAAATAATTAATGGCTGAATACACAAATAACTCTCTAAACTTGGTTCAATATTGCTATTGACCCCCTCAACTTTCGATTGTAACAAATACCCCCTCCAACTTTATAAATGCTAACTACCCCCTGAACTTGGCTTAATGTTGCTACTGAACCCCTCAACTTTCGATTGTAACAAATATCCCCTCCAACATTATAAATACTAACAAATAACCCCATGAACTTGGCTCAATGTTGCTATTGACCCCCAACTTTTGATTGTAACGAATACCCCCTACAACTTTATAAATGCTAACAAATAACTTTGAATTGCTTAAAAGACAGCAAATGTGTGACTCAAACTCTCATAGTTGCATGAATAGTTTTAAAAAGTAGAAAAATCAATTAAAATGAAAATGTCAAGGTGGATTCAAAATCTAAACTAACGATTTGGATTGATTTTGCGACGTCTTAATTTTTGTTCTTTTTATTTGTTAAAATTGGAATTTCGAATTGATTTTGGGTTTTTAATTATTGGTTAAAGAGATTAAAAGTCGAGGAAGATGATATTTTTGAAAGAAAAAAAAAAGTATAGAAATCTTTTACATAATTTTTTAAAGACCAAATTGAAACTTTTTTAATCCACTTTTTTTATTTCTTTTAATTGATTTTTCTTCTTTTTAAAGACACTTGTGCAACTACGAGACTTTGAGTCACATATTTCTTGTCATTTCAGCAATTCAGAGCTATTTGATAGCATTTAGAAAGTTTGAGGAGATATTTGTTACAACTGAATGTTGGAGGGGTCAATAGCAACATTGAGCCAAGTTCAGGGGGTTATTTGTTAGCATTTATAAAGTTGAAGGAAGTATTTGTTACAATCGAAAGTTGAGGGGGTTAGTAGCAACAGTGAGCCAAGTTTAGGGGATCATTTTATCTATGAATTTAAATGTCTTATCCAGCGGATTTCTTGAATTGTTATTATCAATAGAAATTAAATCAACTATTCAATTGGATTATACTTGAAGAAAAATTTATAATATAAATGGATTTATATATGCTTCTATTTGAATATTAATGGAGAGAATGTTTTGAATTCGCTTGGATGAGGTGTTCTATCCTCCTTAACACTCATTAGTCCTTATTAAACCCTCACTCGTTATAAACTTTTGAGTCCAAATAAGGGTTTATAATTAGATGGACATAGAGAACCTCTTAAGATAGTGTGATTGTTGAAGAAAGGAAACAAAAGAAATAAAAAGAGAAAAACAAGTATAAACGAATATGAGGCTGACAACGCATAGATGGCATCCAATCAGAATGTCGTGTCCTAATTTCTTATTCAGATCACTCTGGACTTGCATCATACCTTTTTCTTTTACTGTTTTTAGAATACAATTATAGCCTCACTTTTATATTTGTACTATCTATCTGGCCCCTTAGATTCTATTCTACAACAATTAAACATTAACTCATATGTTTTTTTTCCCAACTAATTACTCATTAATTGCTGTTAACCTGCCCTAAATATGTGCATCATGTTTAAGGTTATTCCGACAAACTCAATCCTTACTTGCATCCACCCAAATAACAATTGCTAGTATTTTGTATCCTTCATTTTTTCTATATACTTCACTTTTTGCAAGCTCTTACAATTCGTTTTTCTTTTTTAAACATAGATTAACAAATGAGATATAAACACACATAAATTGTCCAAGAGGTTCGACTTTAGCTACACATAAAATTTGCGAAGAGCTATTCTCAGCTCAATTTTGAAAATATACAGCCCACTTACAATCATTTTGATCTTTTAATGTTTATAAGTCATTTGAACCAAAAATTCCATTTCTCTCAAAATTGAATTGTTTTTAACGGGATGTAAAATAGCCTAAATGGATTTCAGATCAGTTTCTACCATTATAGAATCGGGATTGTAGTTCTGATTCTACCACGACAGAAATGCGGTAGAAACGGATTTCAGTTTCATTTAGGCTATTTCACACCCCCTTTAAAAGAAATAATGTTTTTAAAATCAAAATTTTCATTTTTGCTTTAAAAGGTTTGAAAGCTTAAACAGATTTTAGATCCATTTAGGCTAATTTCACACCACTTTAAAAAATTCAATTTTTTTTTAAACTCAGAATCCTTATTTTGTGTTTCCGGAACTTTTTTGAATTTTGTTCATACCTTTTTTGTGTTGTGGTGTTCGGGTTTCGAGTTTTTGTCCTTTTTTTTAGAGAAATTTTAAGTGTTGAGAATAAAAATGATAAAATTGTCAAAAGTGAGTTGTATTTCGAAAATAAGTTGTATTTTACAAAACCCAAAAATTCTAATAAGAAGAGAAACCACCTAAATAGTGTCTGAGGGGTTTGGAATCGAACAGTGGGATAAAATTATCAAAAACAAAGTTATTAAAGGATTAACCTATATTTATATGTTCAGAAAGATAATCACCTGGGTTTCAAGAAAAAAGAATGTAACCAGTCACCAAAAATATATAACCATAAGATAATAATTCAAATTTAAATAACTCAAAATCCTAATATAACCTTCTTCTAACAAATTCAAAATATATTTTATCTAACAAAAAAAACAAATTCAAAATATATTTTTACGGATCTTATAATCAAATCTCCAACACTTGTTACCTCCCCGTCCATGCTTGAGATTTTTTTTTTCCTTTATCTAAATACAGTTAGGTAACTACATGACTTTCAACCCCTATAATTTACAGTATCCTTTATTTGAATTATCTCCAGAAATGCAGAAGGGTTTCTATTGCTGTCAAATAGAACTGTTGATTGGACGGTGAACTTCGCATGAACTTCGTTAGATACATGTGATTCAAGCTTTTCTTGCCGAATTGTTTGTCGTAGTTTTAATGTTTTGTCTTTCTTTTCTTTTTCTTTTCCTATTTTGCATAGTTCATAACTCCTCCATGTTAATAAAAAAAATTATATTTTCTTTATATATGCAAGTCGTTTTATTTTTAACAAGTAATATGGAAATATACTTTTACTTGTGTTACTACTATATAACTGTTTCTTTTTTCCAAATGAAATATAAAGATCGTTTGGTATACATGAGAATTTAATTCTTGTGGAAAGTTTCATTTCATAAAAAACTATTTCCTTAATGTAATTCCTATGCAATAGCCTTAATTTGTCTGGTTGACATTAAGGAACCTAGAATTTTGAATTCCTCCATTTTCTCAACTTCTTGTCAACTAAACAAGTACTCTATATATGCCGTATATAGCTCCAAGAATTAAGGTTATGTGCAGTCTTTCAATTTCGGAAAGCTCCGAGAAAAAGGAAATTATTAAAGGGTTCTGGTGCTTAAGTAAAGTAAAAGGACCCCCCATTAGATCTTTGACAAGTGTATCCGTGACAGACAAATACAAAAAATTTGGTAGGACATATTACACTTGTCAAAGATCTAATGAGGGGTCCTTTTACTTTACTTGAGCACCATGACCCCCTCATAATTTCTCCCGAGAAAGAGAAATAATCTTTAATAACAAAAATTTCAAGCATTATTTACTTTCTGGCATATAAATGGGAGAGACATGAGTGATCGAGGATTTGTAAAATCCTGAAACATTTCCAGTGGAATGTTATTGCTAGTTGTTCTTCCACAAAAGCAACTTCGTTGTTAAGTTGATTATAAGCCCAAACTATAAGCTTCACAGTCATTTCAGTAGTTTGGAGGCCAAAATGGGTGTTAAGCCTTATTATTTAGATCATTTCTCTTAGTATGGAGGCCCAAGTGTGAAATCGAGATTGTATATTCATTCTTATAAGTTCTTCATGGGATAACTATACTTAATTGGAGTAATTTTAACATGGTCCGTGACTAACCATGTTAAACTCAGTCACCGTTAAATCTGTGTAGTGATTATGTGAAAATTACTGAATTATTTGTGTTAATGTCTTCTTTGTGTTTCTACTGGTTTTTGGTGCTTAATAAAATTGATCTTCTCGTAAAAGAAAAAATGTTTGCAATCCATCCATTTCCCTCAGAGTTCCAGTACTTTATCAGAAAGATTGATGTACAAAAATAATAAGAAAGGACAATTTCCTAAAAAAACTTTTAAATAGTATGTATATCTTTTTGACAAAAAAAAATTGTGTTTATCACCGTTAACTAAAAAGCGGAAAATTCATTAACGGTGTTAAATGTGATGATGTGTCAAGAAATTCGGTAAAACATTCACATGTTTACAACTTTAACACGTCATCACATATCACATTTAACACCGTCAATGAGTTTTCCGCCTTTTGGGTACAAAATAAATACAATCCTTGTTATGTCAGAAAAATAAACACAACACCACTTTAACAAAATTCGTAAACACAAAGGTTTTTTTAGGAAATTATTCAAAAAGAAACTCCATTGAAATTCATTCAATATGTTTGGTCATTTTGTTTTTACAAACTGAACCCCATTTTCTAATTAGTTATCCTCGACTGTTAATATTAACTGCACTTTTAATTTCTATAGCAATGTGCATAGCCGCTAAAATCAAATTATAAACTCATTCTAAGGATGAAAACTTAAATAATATACCTACATATATTTCTTCCCATAATCAGTACTGGCTGCTATAAAATATAATTACGACAGAAGAATTCCAAAGATGATCAGGAAGTGCGGCAAACTTTCAAGAAAACAATAATTATAAAAGAATGAAGACATGATGAAAGTCTCATATGTACAATGCAGCATCTTAAAATGCACTTAGCAAAATTGTTTATACCTTTCCAATGACGCGGCAAAGATAGCAAGGTCTGTTTGGCAGTATAATACTTAATTGGAAGAACTCTTCCTTGCAGAATACGCACGAAAGGCAGCCAGTCCAACCACGGTGAAGGCTGCACCAACTGCAAATTCAACACATTAACTCACTCAACAACACAATCAACATAAGATGAGTCTCTTAATTTCTTCATGGAGCTGACGTGAAGAAAGCTATAATACAAACCTGACATAAATAGAAGAGAATGACTAACAAGCTGACGGAAGTACTTGCGTTTCCTCCCAGTTGGAGTTTCAGGAATGTTCAGATGAGGGTGTCCAGCCGCACTTACTATTCTACTGAAAACATTACGCATATCTCCTAATTTCGCACTCACTGGAGTAGGAGGCTCTATTCCGAATTCTTGACAAACCTAAAACGGGGTTTCAGTTGAGAACAGAAACAGAGGTGGTTATGAGAAATATCACAAAAATCCAGAAAAAATCATCGAATATACAAAGATGTAATGGTGAAGTCATACCACTATAGACTCATGTAATGCCATTGGATATGAATCCAAGTCATCCTTGGCTGCAATTAGAAGGCAAGGTAACCCATAACCAGTTGCTTCACCTTGCCTAGCTATCTCCCCAAGCAATTCGCAAGACCTTTTCCATGAATATACATCTGAACTGCAAATTTCAAGTTTATGTCATGCCATGATATCTACAGAATTCACTGCATACAAGAAATGATGCGAAGATGCCAACAAATATCAACAATGATATCAAACGGAGTAAGTCTACATACTGCATAGAACCGAGATACTTTTTTTGGAAGATAACGATACGACCGAACTTACCAATCATAGACAAATACAGCAACATCATAGGCTGCCAAAGATTCTTTACTGGACAAAAACTTCTTCACTCCGTCTTCTGCCACCTCTCGCAAAATCAGAGTTGTCTTACCTCCCTGTACAATTTATTTACATGGAGAATTTCTGAATTATACAGCTCTGTCTGGCCAGTGATTCAATTCTAACCATGAAACCTACCCTAAAAAGCAGACACAAAAAAAACTACACCATTTTTAAGGATTCTACTCACCCCAAGCTGGTCAACAACATTTGCTGCATAACATTGGCATGTTGCAGGATCATGAATAGCTGAGAACGGCCTGTACTTTAGCAACACAAACCCAAAATTGCTTACAGGAAATCCGAAGTTAAGAGATAAAGTGGACATCCACATCAAATGATGGGAAGAAAAGACAATAGATAAAAAAACAAATGGGTGAAACTAAAATAACATAGCCTATCGACAGACTTTCAATTCATTACCTTTCTATAAATGAATTCAACAAAGCAGATTTTCCAGCATTTTTAGGACCAAAAACTAGGCAGTGAAAAACATTTCTATCTGTTTGATGCTTCTTGCGATCAACTGTTCTTCTTCGAGAAACACGGAACGCTGAAACAGAAGTTCCACCATAGCCAGCATATATTAAATTGGCCAAACTCTCCTTTGGATCAAGCACTGTCATAAGCTTCCACTGTGTTCACAACTGACAGCAAGTTAATTAATAAAGAGACATATCTGAAAACTCTACTCACCCATGTAATACAAACACAGATTTTACTTCATGACACAGCCATTAAGTTGCCTTAGGGACATCTAGGAAGAGCAAGAGCTAAAGTAGCGGTAGTAGGAATATACAGACCTCAGAGAGAAAGCTGTTTAGAGTTAAATTCCCCTGCGTTGTTCTCTCTGCTGCAAATTTGTAGGGAGCCTCAGACCAAGGGCTGAATATAAAAATAGGGACATCATGCATGAGAAAATATATATACCTTATAAGCATAAGAAATTTATTGAATTAATTTGCAAAACCCAAGCACGGAAATGGGGGAAAAGAAAAGGAATTATAAAACCATAAATAGCCATTACTCACAATGTGGTGTTCATATAATTTCTTAATTTTTCTAAATATTTAATCTTAATATATTAGTTTCGAATCGAAAAATATATATGACAATCCAAGCATTTGAATTTTGACTACTTATCTCAGTTATCAGACTGGGAATCAGATTTAAAATACAAAATCGTACATTTTATATGTTTAGGATCTTATCTCTTCACCCCAGATGGTATAACTATTATAATGAACAGACATGGCTATTTATTTCATGATTTCAAGTTTCTAGTATGCATTATGATATTCTAGTATACAGTCTTGCTGAGGCATGTTGGATATACTAATTATGAATTCTATATCTATAGCAATTACTCTACTAATCTATGTCATTATCAGATTATTTTGGGGAAAAAGAACACACATACAGCACAAAATCCATGTAGTTTGAATTGGTATCCATACAGCAATTACTTTGGGTTAAAAATTACTTGGGTGTGAATACATTATACAGCAAGTATCTATGCAAGTATAAATACAGATATCTTGGCATGACATGAATACATTTTACAAAAGAGTGAACAAACTCTTTCACTAACTCATTTAGAGCCAAAAGAATCCTACAAAAAACATGAATATCAGCATTTAGTTGCTGTTTTAATTCCTATTTAGTATCCAGCCTGCACAGCCTTAGTTGGCATTGTTTTTTATTCTTGTTTAGTTGCCGTATATGCAGCCTAGTCTAGGTTGCAATTCTAGCTCTTCTATGTAAAGGGCAGATTCTTAATAGAATATTTAATCAAGTTGAATATCAATCAAGGTTCAATTAATCTTAAGAGATCGTGGAGTTCTCTCTTAACGAGCTCCTAACCAATTATAAGATTGTGGAGTTCTCTCTTAATGAGCTCCTAAGCAATTTATCAAGATAGGTAAATTAAGGAAGACTAATAAGCATTCTTTCCTAGAAGATTTTAAGGTACAAGGTCCCATAACTAGATCCCAAACCCGCGTTCATAACAATTGTGTACTGTTGAAATAATAACGGAGATGACAAGCAAGTATTTCCAGAATTAGTCAAAAGACATCTGAGGGTTCTGTCTAAAATGAGCACTTGACTTCAAGAGATCGAAGGGTCCTCTCCCTTGAACAAACTAAAAATATCATATTATTCCCATAACTAGATCCTAGACCTATAACAAATTTTATCTAGAATGTTTACATATGTATTGTTCAGATGATATTGAGGAAAATTTCTGGTCATTGGCAGTTTAGTTGCTTATTACAAAAGAACATAATTTTCTCGCAGAAAAAGAGGCTTCTGTAACTAGGAAGACGGTACGAGTTGGAGAGGATAGCAAGAAGTTTATACTAAAATGAAGAAATCTAGAAAAGGGGGAGAGAGAGAGAGAGAGAGAGAGAGAGAGAGAGAGAGAGAGAGAGAGAGAGAGAGAGAGAGAGAGAGAGAGAGAGTAGTCATATTATATTGTTTAGTCCATATTTCTGGTTTTCTAAAAGTTTATTCAGTTTTTTTTTCTTCAACTCTAACATGAGATGATCCGGTAAATTAAGAATTGATACTTCAGTTCTAAGGCCAATGAGGATTTCCACTGTGCTAACAATTAAATGCACCGACTTCATAGCAACATCCAAGCAGATTCACTTCCCATAAAACAGATAAGAAAAAATAAATATTAGGTTTTATTTATTTCTCCCTACTCAAACAACCAAGCAGATTTTGCTACCTAGAAGGACCAGCATTGTCACAGTTGATGTTTTCTTTCCTCTTCAGCAGATCCACAAAATACTAACAAAGTATCATGGGTACAGAGAATATCTATCTCAATGATCCGAGTGATAAGAAAAATATATCACAAAGATTAATTACTATAACTCATGAAACAAAGAATACAGCCGAAAAACTTACTTTGCTGGAGCAGTTGAAAATAGCTCATCAAGTTCAGCAGGTCTTAGTGCTCCATGCTAATGAAGGTAAGGATCACAAATCACAATATTACAACTCATAAAAGATAAAGAAATCAAACTAAATCAATGAAAAATAAAAACTGGCATTAGCTTAGCCATTCACTCAGAAGAAATACATACATTATCAATGTCATACAATCGGAAAATTCCACGAACAAACTCCACTGCTTCAGAGGTCAGCTCTATACTCTAGAAAATGACATTAAATAGGTAATAAGTAACTACTGTAAGAAGAGAAACTGTCACAAAAACCCCAGCATGCACTTTTCATGATAACTGAATTACGCTAATGCAATGGTACGGTAAATTGTAAAAACAAAATGCATAACGATGGAACAAAAAGTAGATGATAATGACATATTGCATCAGCTTTAGCGCTCAAGTATATATGACCCTTTTCATTCAACCGTTATGAGCTAAAAGAAGGAACCTTAGCTGTAAGATATTAAGGAGCTTAATACGGAAAGGAACCCATGAAGCAACTAGTTGCCAATAAATGTGGAAGAAACAAGTAATTCAGCATCCACAGTGATGATGTATTAGGATACCGAAAATACCAATTCTTCTTTGGTAAGTGCATGATTTACAAAAAAGGTAATCACACATTTAACACAAGAGAAAATTTTCCATGACACTTAAAATTCTTCAAACACAAATAATGATTCATGTACATGAGAGATGCAAAAAAGAGCAGCACATAATACAGTTTCACACTAAAAACAACTCCACAGCTCAAACTTGTTATCAGGAAGTGATACCTGATCAGGAGCATGCTTGTAAGGAACAGGAAGAAGATCATCTCTGAGTTTTAGTTCATCATCATAGCCAAATTTTCTCAGAACAGCCCAAGTTGTTTCAATTCTCCCTTTATCTATGAAAAGTGCATGGAGAAACAAGAAACCTTCAAGGGTAAGACCTAGGTCATTGACACCTTCTTTTTTCTTTTCTTGCACGACCCTTCTCACGCCTACTATTTCAGCAGGCTGCAATGGAGCATTAAAACACTTAACCTGTTCACGGTGTTTTAGTGTGTCAGACTCCCCAAGACATTTCTAGAAAAGGGTAATATAAAGATGACAGGAAGTGCAAGATAAAATATGACCTGAAACTCGTTCAACTCTACATCATTGAGTGCACCATCCATGTCACGATCGCAAAGAAGAAATATTCTTCTCAAAGCCTTTTCGCACCGTGGTTTCAAAGATTGACGTTCTTGGTCATACAATGGAGCTGTTGGATGAAGTACAGCCTTTTGAGCATAATAGAAAACGTCTGGGACCTAAAAATGATTAAGCTCCAATTCAAATCCTAATACATACTAACTTCTAATACATGGAATTGATGATTGAGTACCAAACAATGACAAATATACTATCTCCGACACACTAACATTGTCAAATAAAGAAACAAAAGGCTGAAATGAAAGCAAGACCGCAGCTAGCCAGCAAAGGCTTCGCCTCATTTATTATGGCAGCATTTGTTTCCAATTCTGGTTTCTCCTCAATCTTTTTGTCCATTCAGAAAGTAGATTTAACTATAAATTTTGTTTGTTGAGGCCAAATTTCAGTTCCCCTGAACCGTCACCAGGACAACTACAAGCAATGGACCCATGAAACCGTATAAGGAATCTAGTTTTAAGTTAAAACACAGTTCTTGAATCTTTAAAAAAAAAACTAAAAATCAGAAAGAATGCAAATTTCGATATAAAAAAAAATGAACTTGCGATAAGCAGAAAGTTAGGGAAACATGCCTGCATAAGGGTAACTGCAGAACATTCAATACAAGTCTCGATTTCCCTATGTCGTTGCATGATAGGTCCCATGACCTGCTCCAAACTAACAGGCTCAGATTCATCCCGCAAATCAAGCTTGCAACCAACCACAATAATGGGTGCTTTTATCTTCACCACAAAAAAGCAGCAGTAAGCACAACACATAGGGTAAAACCGCATTATAAAAACAAGCTAACGCCTCGAAAATTACCTGTAATTGCTGGAGCTCCTCAAGCCAAAAAGTACTCAAACGAGTGAGTGTTAGAGGTTGATCACAAGCATAAGTTAACACCACCGCATCCGCTCGCTTCAATTCTTCGACGAGCTTCCCTCTGTTCTCCATACTGCACGCACAAAACACTCATAATATTACTTGTGAAAATAAAATAAATATAGCAGAGCAATATAGTGGAAAGTTATACAAGTAAATTGTAATAAATATAACATAACAACATAAGGTTTTAAAGTTTAGAACAATAGTTTAGCTGTGGCTTCGATATCTTTTATTACTACAATCAAAACTGTACACTTACGTGGCAGAAGTGTCGATGATGGTGACGGGAACGAGATCAGGGAATAAATCAGGAGGTAGACGAGTAGGAGGAAGGACGCCAGGGACATTTTCGGGGAAAGACTCGGTTGCAACCGCCGCTATCAAGCTTGATTTTCCGGTGAAACGGTCGCCGGCGACGACAATTCGAACACCGGTCCTGCCGCCGGAGGCTGTGTTCCCGCCTGCCATTGAAACTTTTGAAACACTATTATTTTCCCCAAAGAAACCAAAAATTTTGAGAGTCCAATTTCGGAATATCTTATATTGTCTCCACTTCCGCAAAAAATTACAACAATGGAAAATAATCTACTGTCTCGAACTTGATTCGGGAACTACTTGGAGTATAATAAAAAATATTAAATTTTTTTTACAGATGTCAAAAATATATAGGATCATAGAAAAATAAATTTAATGGTCAATTTAGCTCCTAAACTTCAATTAAAACGTGATTAACCACTTAATTATTTTTATAGTATAAAAGTGAATAAGATCTACTACAGTGTTTTGCAATTGATTTCAAATAATATCAAAATTCTCATTCAATTCTATTTTCAAAAGTTTTATTAATTTTTTGATATTTTTAATTGGAACCCAAAATCAAATATTTCAGTTGTTTTTATTCTTATTATCACAATTGTTTCTCTTTCATCACTTTATCCCCATCTCTAAAAATAATGGGTTTACTAGCTCTTCTTGTTCTTCTTCCCTTCCTGACCTATTTAATTCATAAGAAGATTTCATTTTTTCTTTTTGTATTTTAGCTTCATTCATTATAGTTGACAACAGTATCTCTATTTTAGCTCATATTTATAATTGCAGCACTTCATTTCAAATTTATAAACAATAAGAATTTCTAGCTTTTTTTCTCATTTAAATATTTATTGATACTGTCATATATAATTTATATTATTTTTAGTCGTCCATATGACCGTCTAATCAATACGAATTCAATGGTATAACTTTTTTGAAAAATGAGTTCGGAAAGAGCGGGAAATTGATACATAGTATTTTTAAATTTCTGTTGATCTCCTTTTTATAACAAGAACAAACGGACAGGCTAGCATAACGTTAGTTGTGCAGAGAAATTTTAAAATACTCATGGAGTACGGATGACGTGGTACTCTGGACATAATTCGATGACACGTCACATATGTTAGTATCTAGGGTTGATGATTTAGAATCTAGAGTTTAGTTTTTACGGTCTATGATTTTTATTTTTGGGTCTAGAATTTTATATAAATTATTAACTAAAATATAAACTTTTAATTAATTACACATTGTCAAAATTATATTGGTTAATATAACATATATCAACTATTTATTGATTTGTAGTACCACTTTATCATGCTTCAAAAGTATACTAAAATCTCCTTAGCCGTGCATATAAACTAAACCAGAAAAATATCTTCCAGAATAGTAGTAGACCATTTATTTGGATTCTTACATGGAAGTCCAACCTTAAAAAGGCTCCTAGAAGATTACATTGAATATATATTTTTTCAACTAAACCAGAAAAATATTTTCCAATATAGTAGTAGACCATTTTTTTGGATTCTTACATACCTTGAAAACGCTCCTAAAAGATTACATTGAATATACATTTTTTATCTATCAAAAAAAGAATATACATTTTTTAGGATAAAGTTAAAAAAAAAAATTTCCTCTAATTTCACTTAATTTTAGAAAAAGGATTATAGTTTACTTTTTGTAAAAATAAAGATTGAGGTTTCAGATTTTAAAAATGAGGACCTTTTTTTAATTGGCGCTCTTAAAATCATCGTTTACGACTTCAAAGTGTTGGAAATAATGTATTTTATACATTATTTTAGTGTCATTTTTGAGGCAATATATACAAGGGTTAAAGTGGTCATTATAATGATGTTTTCACATAAACATATTCTATGACACGTGAACTTTTCAACGGTATATTACACGCCAAAAACGAACTTGTGATGAAAGAAATATTCAAGCTCAAAGATGGGTTCTTGGATATGTTTAAGAGTAGGAAAAATGCTCCCATCCCACATGCCTTTCCTAGAGCTATGTGTTTGGGTTTATATTGAGGATGCTTTGTAAGGTTCTCAAACTAATAAACCAAGCTATGCTCCTTGGGATACGCGCAGGGGGGGTGCAAATCCAATCCCACCGGGTTGGGGGCGCACCCGCACGACGTGGGCGACGCGAATGCCGTTCGACTTTGGGGGCCCGTGGGCCTTTTTCAAATTCTGAAACTGTTACGGTTACAGAAATTAAACGATATTAAACGTGAATTAATCACGAGTTAATGATACAGTTACAATTCTCACCCATTTGAATAAGAGTTGGTTTTCGTTCTTCCAACTAGACACATTCTGAAACAGTGTGAAAATTCTCTTTCTCGAGCTATTGTTCTGTTCTTTGCTTCCGGTGATAGTGATCGTGCGTGGTTTGAGTTCGCTACGACTCGTTGTATCCTGGGAGACTACGCCAACACGTGGCGAATTTGTCTTAAGGAAACTGCAAAGGCCTCGAGTATTCCTTCGGTAATTTGGTCGAGTATACTTTACTGTTTCTATTGTTTATGTTTAGATTTATATATCTGTAATTGTTTACAAATCAATATATATAAATCTATTGTTGTCTCCTGTTATTATTATTTACATTACAGTATTTTATTATCGCTAACACAAAGGTGATATGTTCCAATAATATCTTTAATTCTTCAAAAAATTTCGTTTAAATGGTGTTTAGTGAAGAGAGATAAAATCAACGTTTAGAGAGAGAAAGATTAAAAAAATGAGATTTTCAAAAACTGAAAATGTGATTCCTTGAAAATTATAGTATTAAACAACTTTAATTCATGAAATTTTTCAGTTTAAAGTCGTTAACCACGAGTTTTATAAGGTCAAACTAAAATGTCATTTAGAAAAATGTGAAACCTCCGTGCTCATTTTGACAAAAAGTAAATTACAGTCACAGTTAACTTTTACCTTTTCTCTTTATGAGTAGATATGCAGGTAATTAAATAAAATAATCCACATCTAATTGAATATTATAATATTAATGGTTGACATAAAAAATTAGAAAAGTTAATCAATGAAAATAATAAGCATCTAATCTTCACTATCATCAAGATATTTTTTCTCAATACCTTGATCATACCAGGAAAGAAAGTAAAAACAATAAAATTCCATGGCTTCAGAAGTGAATCAACTTCACTTTGTTTTGATCCCGTTACTTTCTCCGGGGCATATTATACCCATAGTAGACATTGCCAAGCTTTTAGCTAACCATGGCATGATTGTCACAATTGTAACTACCCCTCTAAATGTCATCAAATTCATTTCAACCATCCAACGTTTCTCGGATTCGGGTCTCCAAATCCGCCTTCTTCAGCTTCATTTTCCGGCAATCGAAGCAGGATTTCCTTTCCAATGCGGAAACATGGCCGAACTTCCCTCCAGGGACTTGATCAGGAACTTCTACTCTGCTACCAGTATGCTTCAGGATCAATTCGAGCTCGTTTTCGATACTTTACAGCCACGTCCTAGTTGCATAATTTCTGGCAAGAACCTTCCCTGGACCATCCAAACTGCTTGAAAATTTGGTATTCCAAGAATCTTTTTCGACGGGATGGGCTGTTTTTCAACCTGCTGTAGTCATCAACTTGAAGTTTCTAAAGTACATCAGGGAAAATCGAACTCGGAGCCTTTTCTGGTACCGAATTTTCCTGATCAGATCGAGTTGACACGAGCCAAGCTGCCCGAAAATCTTAATGGCTCCCAAGATTTATCAGATGTTCGAGACAGCATGAAAATAGCCGAAGCAATATCAGATGGGATTATTGTAAACACATTTGAAGAGCTTGAATCAGAATATGTCAAAATGTTAAAGCAAGTGAAAGGAGATCAAAAGATCTGGTGCATTGGTCCGGTTTCCGCCTGTAACAAGCTTGATTCGGACAAATCTGAAAGATACCAAAACGGATCCGTAAAGGGCTCAACCAATGAGTTGATCGCCTGGCTCGACGGAATGGATAATGGTTCGGTCATATATGCTTGTTTAGGCAGCATTCCGGGCCTAACAGCAAACCAATTGATTGAACTCGGATTAGGCCTAGAACAAGCAAATCACCCTTTCATTTGGGTGATAAGAGGAGGCGAAAAATCAAGAGATTTAGTGAAATGGATTGAAAATGAACATTTTGAAGAAAGAAATAAAGGAAAAGGAATCATAATCAAAGGTTGGAGTCCTCAGGTTTTAATCTTGTCACATCCTGCTATTGGAGGCTTCTTGACACATTGCGGATGGAATTCGACTCTTGAAGGCGTCTCTGCAGGCATCCCGATCATCACTTGCCTGTTGTTTGCCGAGCAATTTTACAACGAGAAGTTGCTTGTGGATGTGCTAAAGATTGGAGCAAGTGTAGGAGTTGAGAGTGCAGTGAAGTGGGGACTAGAACACAAGTTTGGACTTGTGATGAAGAGAGAACAAGTGAAGAAAGCTATTGAGATAGTAATGGATAAAGGGGAACAAGGAGAAGAGAGAAGGAGAAGAGCAAAAGAGATTGGAGATGTTGCTAAAATGGCCATTGAAGAAGGTGGATCTTCTTATCTTAACATTAAGATGTTAATTCAATTTGTTGAAGATTCAATCAAAAATTATGTATAGATGCTCATTACTTGTTTCAGTATTAATGGTATTAATAAGGTCCAATAGACCCAAAAGTCACATCCCCAAATCTTATTACAATCTTCATTCGCCATTTTGCAGCATCAGAAGACCTTCAATTTCACATCGTTTAACCATATATTATGTCCATAATTTCTTACAAATTTTCTAAAAATGTTCAAGATATCTCTTTAATTAGACCATCTCGGTAAGACCTCCTTAAACTTTAGGCTGGAAAAAAAATATCTATTTTATACAAAATTTTAGTTTCATATTAAAAAACCCTAAACAATATGGATTTAATATGGCTTAATATAAAAACAACCCTCTGAATTTGTATATTTTTTTTTCACTTAGCTCACACTCAACTAAGGGACAATCTATTAGCCACCTGAAATTGTACTTTTTTTTTCCATTCGGTCCCCTCAACTTGTCAAATATGACTCATTTTGCCCATTTGTGTTGACATGACATAATATAAGTGGTAATAAAAAATTCATGTCACATCAGCATTAAAGGGCAAAGTGGGTCACATTTACAAGTTGAGATGGCTAAATGGAAAAACATTACAAGTTCATGAGCCTAAGTGGAAAACAATTACAAGTTCAGGTGGCTAATAGGTTATCCCTTAAGTTGAGGGGCTAAGTAAAAAAAATGAGAAAATTTAAGGGGCTACATATGTATTAAGCCATTTAATATCAAAGGTATAGAATTAGGGAAAATCGACTTAGCTTTATTAACACAATGAATCACATATATATACACGTACAATTCTAGTGTATCAAGAACTCCTAAATAGTGTAGAGTCCTATACAAGGAAGAATCCTAGTGTATCGAGAACTACTAAATAATGTAAAGTCCTATACAAGAAAGAAGAACAACTTCCTAGACAAGATAGGCTAGCCGATTAGATTATCTCTCTTAAAAGTCATCTATTGCTATTGAGTTCTAAATTCGTTGTTATTGTCTAAAAGGAAATATCAAAAAATTAATCTCAAATTCTAAAAGCCTTTATTTTTTTATTTACTGAACTAGGGGGAGGATCAAGTGAGACTAGGTCCTTAGGGGTGACAACTTTTATGGTGTGACAATATGGACAATTTAGTAATTGACTAGGGAAAGGTGGCAAACTTGTAAATATATAGAAAAGCCTTACACGCATGAAAAAATGGAGGAGATAGAGGAAGGTGATGTCAGCGCTGATGTCATCACAGGAGAGAGAAAAAAGTTTTATTTCTTTTATTTAAAATACATTTTCTCGATGATCCCGAACTCGGTTTTCGAAAAAATTTATACCGTTGGATTCGTATTAATTACCCGGTCATTTTGAGATCCATTGTGTTCAAATAAAAACGATTTTTTTTTCAAATTTCTTTGATTTTCAAACAAAACATGCGAATATTCCAAAAGTCATTACCAAATATTTCAAAAGTCATTACCAAATCTTCCAAATGGCAACTGATGGGTTCGGGTCACTTCGCGGAAGACGGGTTTGGAAAAGCGAGCTATTTTAGGAATATGGAGATAGTAGATTCCGATAACAACCTTAGCTCGGTACGAGATATATCAATCCTAGTTGAGAACACCAATTGAAGTTGGGTGTGTATAGTTTGTTATTGCAAATCTCTGTTTCTGCATGGCCTTGTTGAAGTTGGAGTAATATTTAACCAAACAGTCACAAAATCGATATGGGGTCATTGCATTCTTTTAATATTCCAAAAGTCATTACCAAATATTCCAAAATGAAAAAAATCGTTTTTATTTGACCACAATGGATCTCAAAAGGACCGGCTAATTAATACGAGTCCAACAGTACAAAAATTTTCGAAAACCGAGTTCGAGATCATCGGGAAATTGTATTTTAAAGAAAAGAAATAAAAGACTTTTCTCTCTCATGCGATGACATCAACACTGACATCATCAGCCTCCTTCCCTCACCATACACGTGTATGCCCCTCAAATTATGCCATCATTTTTCATTTAATTACACAATTGCCACCTGTTGTCACACAATAAAAATCAGTCTCACAATAACATAAGTGTCACACCTGATCCTTCATCTACTGAACTAAACTAAACTTATGAATTGAATTGAATTATTGACCGAGATGTGTAAAAAATTTGTCTGAATTTGTTGAGTTGAATTGAAATAAAAATTGTCAGCCGAATGTCATTAAGTTTAAACGAAAAGTATTAGGATTCCTAGTGCAGACGTGGAAAATTCGACGTACACTATAAGTTTATTCATTATTATTAAAAAATTAATATTAAAATTTTTTTTTGTCTCAAAACAAATTATTCAAAAATCTTAAAAACATAATATTAATAACTACTACTTGATGTACCAAAAAAAAAACAACTATTCTCTGTATTCATAAAAAAAATAACTACTCTCTGTCAAATCGTTTTTTAGTAGGACAATTACTAAACAACTACTTAACAATTTTAAATCTTTTTATTAAAAAATATTTATAATAAAACTGAATCTTATTTAATTAAATAAAATTTATTTATAATCCTCAAGATTAAGAATATCATTTGTAACCTATATAAAAAAAAACACCAAATTGTCAAATCAAATCAAATAAAATTGTGTTTACTTTTTTTTATAGGTTGTCTAATTTTCTTTTTCTTTTCTTAAGATGCATTGAAAAAAAAATTTATTCTTTTAAGGTAAATGTATCAAAACGACCTTGACGATTTTGGGCGTATAATAATGGTACCAATATAATCTTAACGTTATTTAAATAGTAATAATTTGATCCCGCTAAGGGAACTTGTCACATACACCGTTACTTTTTTTCACGTTAGCGTAACCTTACCTAAAATTAAATTGTCACGTATGCATTAAATATATCCTCAATAACACATGGTCATTTTGATACCTCCTCAAAAATATTAGCGTCATTTGGGCAACCCTAAAAAATTGGGCCATTTTGGTACATCTTCAATAGCTTAGCGGATACTACATTCCAAAAAGAAGCGTGAGTCTTGAGTTCGAATCACAAGATCGACAGAAGTGAAACTCTAAAAAATAAAAAAATCCATTAATCTGTTTAATAAGAAATAAATTTGGTTCTAAAATGATAAACTTATTACATTTTGTGGTAAAAATAATAGCCTAGCTAACAGTTAAGACTCTATCTATGATTAAGGGACGTAATAGTTGCTGATCGCACAAATTCTTTTTCTATTATTTTATGTAAGTGTATATGCACAATTTTATTATCTTTTAAAAAGTTATGCAAATCCAAAAAGTCTTTATATATATGTAATATCAAACTATGCGTCATATTTTCCATCAATAAAAAAAACCATGAGTCATATCATAAAACAATTAGATCACCAATTATCAAAATATTCAATAGCAAAAAATAACAATTCATGTGTTAAATTTGAATATTTTAGTGGTTTTTTTTTATTGTTAACGATTTTTGTCAGAGAATTTTTATATGACGGATGATATAATTGGTTTGACACTAAAACCGTGTTCTTGTTGACTTAAAATTCAGTTCAATTCAGTAGTATTCAGTTCACTTCAACAAATTAACTTCCAAAATTCACTTGATTTCAATTTAGTTCGATCAGTAGTATTTAGTTCAGTTAGCTGGAGTCAAATTGGTACCATTTGAATAACGTTGAGATTAATTTGATACAATTTTATACGATAGGGTTAAACTGATACTTTCTAAAAAACGTTAGGGTCAAATTGATAATTTTGATATATTAGACTCTGTCATTTTTTACATAAGTTCAGTTCAATTCAATTAATTCAGTAAAATTTATTAAACCTTCAATTCACACAGCCTTAACTTTTTTTCTCAAATATTTTTTATACGATGCAATTGGTTTAACATTTGTTCTTATTCGGTTCAGTAATATTCAGTTCAATTAATACCATTAGAATAATGTTTTATATGGTTAGTCAAATTAATATTTTCCAAAAACGTTATACCTTTACTTTTTTTAGATCAAATTGATTAGTAAATTCTTAAATATTCTATTACTTAAATGTTATGGAGATATTTAAGAGATTGTATTAGATTGTAGATATACTTACAATACATTGGAATGTACTGTAGACTCATCCACTTCGGTACATGCATATATATACCTCTCTCTGTTTCTTTGTAACCTTAACTTTAATTTTCCCCAACTCACCCATGGCTTCCGACGGCGACGATTCTTATTCCTACGACGGCGACGGCGATTATTGCTTCGATGATCCCAATTGCAGTGATCACGAAGATTACCTCCCTGACATTCTTGATCTTCAATCAGAAAAATTCTACACCGTCTTGCATGAAGATCAAATCAAACAGCGCCAAAACGACGCCGTAACAGAACTTTCAAGCGTCCTTTCCCTTCCAAGAAAAGCATCAACGATTCTTCTCTGTTCTTTTGAGTGGAGTGTCAGTGACGTTCTTGATAAATGGTTCTCTAATGAAGATCAAGTCCGTAAATCTTGTGGATTAGTGCTTAATCAAGAAATCGGGACCGGGACCCGGAAAGGAAAAGGAATGGTTAGCTGTGATATCTGTTTCTGTCGCCTGCCGTTTGAAAATTGTGTTTCCGCAAGTTGTGATCATATGTTTTGTAGAAAGTGTTATTGTAGTTATATTAGGGTTAGTATTGATGATGGAATTGGTTGCTTGTTGATGCGTTGCCCCGAACCGAGTTGTGAAGTTATTATTGATCAGGATTTGATCAATTCTCTGAAAGAATTGCCTGATGAACACAAATCAAAATACGAGCAGTTTCTTGTTCAATCTTATGTAGAGCAAAGCAGGACGCGAAAATGGTGTCCCGGTAATGGATGCAAAAAGGTGATAGAGTTTGTTGATGTTTGTCAAAAGAATTGGGAAGTTGTTTGCGATTGTTCGCTCGAGTTTTGCTGGAATTGTGGAGTGGAAACACACAGTCCGGTTGATTGTGAAAAAGTTTTAGAATGGTTGAACAAGGAGAAGAACGAGGCGGAAAATGCACGTTGGATACTTGCTTATACGAAACCTTGCCCGAAATGCGAGAGTCTAATTGAGAAAAACGAAGGATGTGAAGATGTGGTTACCAGTTCTGCTGGTTATGTCTTAATGATTGCCATTTTTATGAACCTTGCAATCAATCTATGCTATATAGATATGCACATTATTTTGAAAGCTGGAAAGATAACGAATTGTATAGACGTATTGCTATAGCGGATTTAGAAACATTTAGAAGTGTTCATAAGGAGAAACTATCTAATACTTATGGGGAACAAAGTATGAGTGGAATAGAAGAGGCATGGGTTCAGATTATTGAATGTAGAAGAGCGCTGATGTGGAGTTATGTTTACGGTTATTATATACCGGAGAACGAAAGGGGGAAGAAGATTCTGTTCGAGGATTTGCAAGGGCGGGCTGAATCAGCTTTGAGCCGTCTTCACGAATGTGCAGAGGAAGATTTGAAACCATTCATTCGTGGGAATGCAGCAGGATTAGATGAGTTCAGTGAGTACCATTGTGAGTTGGTAAATTTGACTCATGTGGCCCGAAATTACTTTAGAAATTTGGTTGAAGGATTGCAGAATGGCCTTTGAATTATTTGATGGTGATTCATGTTCAATTTTCAGTAGCAATTAATTTAGTTTATTTCAGTAATATTCAGTTCAATTTTCAGTAGCATTTAGGCCTTCTTTTTTATTTAATTTCAACATATGTATTTCAATTCAATTCAGTTCAATTCCATACCGTTCAATTCAATTCAATTCTAACAGTTTTCAATAATTCAATTCACTTCAGTAAATTCCATAAATATATTCAATTTACTAACATTCAATAAATTCAGTTAGCTTACTCAGATTCTCTGCTTCATAAGCTCTCCATTCATCTCCTCTTTTCTCATTATGCTTCCTTTTCTTAATTGTTATATTTTAGGGTTTTATATGTTCAATTTGCGATAATGCCTCTTTGATTTTTCAGTTTTTTCCTCTCTTATCTTCTCCATTAGTGCTGTAATGTTCTACTGCATGTCTCTTGAATGTCGATGTTATGTTTTTAGGGGATTTTATTTTATTTGATTTATCGTTGTCATTTGATGTTGTGCGTTGGATTTCAAGGAGGTGTGAGTGTAAAATGTTCTTTTTACTATCCCGTGGGTTTAGCTATCAGTGTACTGGCCTTTTCTCCATGAAGTTATGACTTAGTGAACTCATATTTAACCTATTTATGGTTGTTTTTCTAAGATTCTGCTTTTTGCTCTAAAGTTGTATAATTTATTTGGTAGGTAACAAGTAAAAAGGCAGCAATTATTGAGTCCTACAGCCAGTTGAGGGACAAACTTGATGCTACAGCATCAATATGATGAGGTGAGTTTTATAAATTGCTGATGCTGTGATTCCATAGGTTTAGGTGGCAGCTATTTGTACTGATAAGACGATTTCAAATGCTTCACTTTTACCATTCATTACTTGGAATCTTCACTTTGCAGAGAATGGAGAAGTGCTAAGTGAAATTTACAAGTTATTACCTGCTTGCTGATTTGCGCGATATACAGAAACCAGATGACATTATTGCCATGGCTAAAATGGATCCAAGGTATGCATGCTGACTGCAGAGTCGAGTTACATTTTACCTTAGCAATTCCATTGACAATTCTTTGGCTTTTTTAGTTCTTTTGATATCAATGTCCAATGTTTTTAGGTATTTTCTTAGCTGCTCTATGTTTTATGAATTTAAGGGATTATTGATATATTACGAATGGTTTGTGGAATCAATTGAGTTTGTTGTATAAATTCAGTAGCCATATCTCAAACATTAAGTCTATAATATAATATGTCTCAAAGAAAAAAGGGTCTATAACATGAGATAATATAAAAAGAGGGGGGTAGATAGGGATATGGATAGGGATAGAGAACACAAAGGTGGGCTGTAGAGAGGCATGAGAGGACTATAAACTGCAATATGTTATGTTGGTGGATACAGTAGGTGTCACTTACTCACTTACTCAGCTATTCGTTTTCACGCATATGATGAGAGTCATACTGGTTGAGAATTTGCATACTGGTTTGATTTATCTCCTGGTTAATTAGCCTCTTGTATATTACCGTATTTTGTTTGCGTAGTACTGGTTTGATTTTGCACCGAACAGAAGCATAATCAGAGAGTTTAAGTATACCTTCGAACTTATGCAGGGTTCCAAGTTTTTTCCCAGTCAATAGATCCCATATACACAAGTCCATCATGTGTACCCATGATTCCTTCACCAGATGATGTGCCAATAGCAGCAGCCCTGCAAAATGAGCTGCAAAGTTAACCTTGTGGCACTTTTACTAGACACGTGCCTCAGTTTTATGAAAGTACTTCTGCAGTTTATATAAGTAACTACATGTCCTTTTGAACTTTAGATAATAAGATTTAAGCACCTTGGGTCCAATGCACTTCCTAAAATCAATGTATTTTTCACAAGTAGAGCAAGCCGCCACCATCCAGCTGGACTTGTCTGGCAGTCTCTCGATGCAAAGTCATGTTGACAATCAGTGTCCCAAGCACTTGAGACGATAAACCAGATGCCAATATCTTCTATTTCTAAGGAAGAAAATGAGTGGTTCTTGCTGTGCTGCGAGAAGTGTATTTTTGTTGCATCCATAAGCCTATTAACCTGAGCTTCCACATTTGAGTTTCTGAAACTGTGGGTCTCTGTTTGCCAACTAAACAAACTTATAGGAAAGAATTGATGAACAGATGTACTTGGAGCAGAGAACCTTGAGATGAAGATGCGTTTTGAAATATCCCTGAAAAGACGAAAGTATTATACAGCTTGCCGGGAAACAAATTATCATTCTTCAAGCTTCAGTTATGCACTTATTCTTTGCAGCATGAAAGGTGAAGAGAGGGTAATGTTGTATTTTCAAGTGAATTTAAACGCCATTCAGAACCTTGACAAACTACATTTTTTTTTTTTTCATTCCAAGTTCGGATAGATTGATGGATTAAGCCTGCATCTTCTTGTACTAACCAGGTCAAGATGGAGGCTACAGTTTCTTGTTCTTTCATAATAAAGTTTAGCTGCAGCAGTTTTAGAAATCATTACAGGCACAGCTGGATAATTGGTACAAATAGTTGTAGTACCATATGATATTACATGCTAAAGCAAGTACTCTGCTAGCAGAGGTCGTATTGAAAAACAAAGAAATATTGTTGTACCATTTAAGACAATATCTGATTGCTTATAAAAATCAGTTCGAAACAAACATATAGTCCTAACACTTTCAAAACAGAAGTGCATACTGAGGTTTATTTAGCAACAACAAGTTGATGTTTGGTGACAAACAGGCTAAACACTTGTAAAAATAGCAAAATTGATATACTGGCTTGTCAAGACTAGGGGGTCGGAGGATGAGGTGGGTGAGGTAGACACCTGTTGATTAGGCTATAAAGAAATTAAGAACTTGTTTTAGTTTCCATGATACAATAACACATGAAATTTGAAATCAGAAATCCAATATTTATCCTGTTGAAATTATTTCTTCTTCAAAACATGTACTTCAGGCATTTTGCAAGACAAACTGCTCTCTTGTTTCTTCAATTTTATAAGGTATATTCTCTCTATAAATATTGTGTGTTCATGTGGTTCAGAAATCCGATTTTTACAAGGAGCAAAATAAAATCAAAACATATGTTATTAATCCTTCAAATACTTGAAGGACGTGCTGCAGAAGATGGTTGAATTACAGAACATATGGTGAGAAAGACTCGGGTAGAATGCAAAAGAGACATTGAACTAGTTAACCTGGATAAACAGTCCAATGCTTTTGGCAATGATAAAAACGAAACTGACAAAAATAAATCATAGAGGAAGTATATTAAAAAAAAAGCTAATATCTCATAGCATGGGTGTTAGAATGCGGTAACAGCGCTTAGCATGGGTTGCAAACAAACCCGTGACGTTTTGAGTTCTATTGTTTAGTTGTTTTGTTTTGAGTTCTATTGCTTCAATTTTGTTGTTGCTCTGCTATCTTCTCATCATCTACCTTCTGCCTGTCTGATTTGTTCTTCTGGGTTGCGTCCCTGGATTATGTTTTCTATTCTGAAGTATCTTGACTTTCTTGTTTTAAGTTGTATTATCTTTGAGTTGTATTGTATTTTTGTGGCAAGCTGAGCATGATTGGAATCCAGCTCAAGCTTGAGGGGAAGCATTCAAATAAGCTACCATCTCATAGCATAGACGTTAGAATGTCGCAATAGCTCATAGCATGTGGCAACCTATGCTATAACAATTGTATTTCCTTCTCTTGTCTAGCTTAGTTGTGTGCCTGCTTTTATAAGATTAATATATTCATGTAGATATGCATTGTCCATGATATCTAACCAAGTATAATAGTGCAAGCAGAATCAAGAAACCAACTTCAGATGTTTATACAATGCTGGTGAGAAAACAAGTCAGGGATAATATTCAAAAGGAATGGCGTTCAAATGAAGAAAGGAGAATTATTCTGAAATAACATACCACAACGTGAATTCTCCAGAGCCATTATGCTCAATAACAAAAGCATCAAACTTTGGAATCCTCTTCATCTCCACTATGCAAGGGCATATGTAATCATTTGACTCTATGACGAATTCTTCCGTTGGTGCACTGCAAATTGTAAAATGGAAAGAAAGTGCAACCTTGTTTAGAGAATAGACAAACAGGTTGGAACATAAATTTAGAAATATCATACATGAATAAGGGGATAAAATAATAGTTATGAGGCCAGCAAAATCACATACAAGCTTCATTAATCATAGTTAACTCAATAGACATGAACATGAGCTCATGAATGTTCTATGAAAACAATGTATGCTGAAAAATTTCAAGCTAGATACAGTAGAAAATATAATCAAGCTAATTTCTGTACTGTTATGAGTACCCATTATGCACATACATTGACTGTTGCCAATATGACTTGCACTCATATATATCTTAATGAAGAAAAACATGATCTTCAATCATAGGGGAGAAAAAGCACAAATTTAAATGCATTAAAATGAGAAAACAGCTTAACTATATATTCTTCAGATACCATTAAAAAACAGCCATTCCCATGAATGTAAAACTAGCAAGCTAATTTCAATACTTGTGTTGGATTTGGACCTGCCTATTGTTTATCAGGATAATAGGAACTTCTTTTAATCTATTTAATAAAGATACGCCTCTAAGAATTGAAGTAAAAATTTAAAACAAAATCGAGATTGTCCCGGTAAAGTGTACCTCCATCTTGAATTCATGGTCCAGAGATGCAATCTCCTGTTTTCTCCAGCAGCAATGAGATGATCAGGTTCAAACACCAATATACATTGCAACCTGTCAGTTGTTTCCAATTTGGACAGAACTGAAACATATCCAGCTTTTAGTTGCACAATCTTCACTGCTTTGTTCTCAAAGTGATCTGATGTGCATGCTGAGCACATACAATTTAACTTCCCTTCCCTGTGAACAATTTATGGCATATAATTGTGTTGTTCTATCACCAAATATGAAAATATAAGCCCGTGAAATAACTCTACCAGCAATAAGGTGTTCTTATGCTACCAAGTAAAACAAGACACTGCCCATCTGGGGTGATTTGTAAACCAGAGCTTTCCAGTGCTATCTGCAAAAATAAACACACTATAAATTGTTGACAAAGGTCGAAGCACTCCAGATGAAGATATCATCAGATACAACAGTAATAATTTCACAAATATGTGCATGTATCTTACTTCTTTACCAAAAACAGATGTTGAAGACGGCCAGGTCACCATTGTGTGGCCAACAAATAATGGGCAACCAGCTCTTGGGTCTTCAGTCACTAGCTTGTATACAAACAAGGTTCTGCTCTCATCTACTAGAAGGCCACAGAGAACATAAATAAAAATTTCAATTCCTTTTCTTCTCAAAACCAGTGATAGAACTGGCGTGGGATGGCAATAGCATCCAAGAAAGTCAACCATGCCCTCTAGCTCATCGTAAAGCTCTAAATCCTGCTGCATCATCAGTTCTGAACTTCCTTGAATGTCCTTCGTACTTGTCATCTCTTTGGCAAAGCATTTTGTTGGATGGATGAAGGAGCTTTCTATGCAATTAACACTGCCCCCTTTTTTATGTGGTTCATCAACAATAAAGCTCATCTGGAGCTCTGAGTCAAGCAGAGTTTTTTTAGTTTCTGGGTCATGATTATCTAAGACTTTTTTGCACGCCTTACCTTCTACTAGTGGAGGATGGCATTTTCCTGCCATGGATTCTGTGCGTAGGACTTTCTTTCGAGTATATACTTTTTTCGAGACTTCGCTGCTAGATATTATCTTCATATTGGAAGCACCATCTTCAGTAAGAGTGTCCATTGATGAGAGGGCAGGACTAACCATGGTTCCTACAGTAACATCTCTGGCACCAGCAGCTGAAAAAACGATTACTTGCATTAGTTAAGGAATTTTGAGTTTTGAATCATTTCACTGGTGCAGCATTAGAAAAAAATGAGCACTGCACTTTTGGTGATCTGAAATCTTAGGCAATTCGGAAAACAAATATCAATTTCCGCAAATGGTGTCAATAAAGAAAAGTGTATAGAATATTTAGGTTCATTTTTTTGGGCCAAATAGAATTTAAAATGTCAGAATCAGCTTAAGTATTTACTCACTGGGATGTAAAAGTACATAATTTCATGTAAGTAAACATCATTACTTCATTACAACCAGACCTGTGTGAGGTCCTTAGAAATATCATTAACCAATGACTTTTTATCAAGATGTTATTTCATTCAGAATTTTCTTAAATATACAACATAAAATAGACTCAGATAAGTAGAGATCAATACCACAAGGGCCTTTATCATCATTCAAGGCATTTTTGCTCCTGCTAGTTCTAGCGTGACAATCCAGTGATTCCTTCACATCTATACAAGTAAATTCCCCTCCAACATTGGGACAATATTCGGCTTTATTCAAACAAGATTGACTAGGTTCTGGTTTGCTGGAAAAGGACGTTGATAGGTTTACGAGATGATCCCCTTTTTTGCCACCATCAGATTTTTCAACTGAAATGGAACTAGTGTTTCCTGTCCCTTTTACAACTGAATGATCAACCCCAGGAAACTGAGCATCCACAAAGAAGCCATGTTCAGTATTTTCTACGACATTAGGAGTAGGAAGTTTTCCTGAAGAGCTAATGGCTTTTTTCTTCTTGCTTGAGGTACCTTTCAGTAGAGGAATAGCTTGTGGAAGCAGGAAACTCATCATTGACTTGGTTATGTCATGATCAATTGAATCAAAGTCACTCCTTTCAGAATTCACATTCAAATTAGATGTGCATGTTTCCTCTCCTCGATGTGATTTATTCTCTAAATCTTCCAAAACAACAACATTGGTCAAAGTGATGTCTTCTTTGATGCCAAAGTTATTTTCAATCAAGGTAGTTGGAGCAGAATTTGCTGAATTATCTGCGTAAAGCTAATGTCAAGGATAGAAAACAAGGAAGGTCCTAGGTGAATATAAATTACTAAAAGTACAAAGTTAAAGAGCTCAAGAAATTTCATTTAAACAACTTAACGAAAAAGGAGACAATGGAAATTGTAGGCTACCTTCTTCAAACTCTAAGGTATCAGGAGCACAAAGATCAAGATCATGGACACTTTGAGAGTCTTTTGGAAGTGGTACATGTATGGCTTTGTGTTTGGATGGTGCTGAAAAGTATAACCCTTTCACTCCAGTATGTTGTAACCTCTCAGACTGTGAGACATTAAGAATATTTCTCATATTACAGAAATCTTATCGTAAAGGTAATTAAGAATACAAGAAGATGAAAGAATGTTTGCACAAATCACAAGACTGTTGGGTATCTATTAAGTTCATGCTTTATAAAGGATGCTTTATAAAGGGAGAATTCCAGATGTAAAGAGAAGAGCACTTACAGATCCTTTTTCCACAAAAGAGTTGTTGATGAGATTGGTTGCTTCATTATTTTCAGAACCAGCAAGCTTGTCTTCTTCTTTAGCTGGAACAGCTCTGTTGCTCAAAAGATAAGGATCATCAACAGACATCATAATATAATATGTTTCAAAGAAAAAAGGGTCTATAACATGAGATAATATAAAAAGAGGGGGGGTAGATAGGGATATGGATAGGGATAGAGAACACAAAGGTGGGCTGTAGAGAGGCATGAGAGGACTAAACTGCAATATGTTATGTTGGTGGATACAGTAGGTGTCACTTACTCACTTACTCAGCCATTCGTTTTCACGCATATGATGAGAGTCATACTGGTTGAGAATTTGCATACTGGTTTGATTTATCTCCTGGTTAATTAGCCTCTTGTATATTAACGTATTTTGGTATTTTGCGTAGTACTGGTTTGATTTCGTCTCCTGCTTGAATAACCTCTTGTATGCCAACCTAGGATTTAGCAAGTCTTAATTCTGCATATCAGCTTTCATAATTATCAAACTAGGATTACAAACCAGTAACTATTGTGATGCAGCATTTTAATCAAATGGTTTACATTTTCATGTGATATTTCAATCAATATTCTCAAGATAACTAATTTTGGTATTGATCTTTTGTTAATTGTTAACTACTTGATTATTGTCTTGAAGGTTTTGTACAACAACTTGAATTCATTACCGGAACTTGTTGCACAACAACGTGGAATTCCAGGTTCCGTTACCAATTCTATATTGTTTTTCTTCTTCTTGTGTTTATGTGTGTGCATCATCATGGTTTTCTATTCCTGTTATTTAATCAAAATTCTGTTTCAGTTCTAATTGGGAATTTATACTTTTAGCTAGCTTAGTTTGTTGATTTCGGCAAATAACACATGGGATTATGATGCTGCTACCGATGATGTAAATCTCTGTCCAAAGAGACATAAGGTAGCAAACTCAGATTCTCTGCTTCATAAGCTCTCCATTCGTCTCCTCTTTTCTCATGATGCCTCTTTAACTTTTGAGTTTTTGACTCTCTTCTTTTCTCTTATCGGCTTTCATATGACAACCCTTTTCACCCATGGTTCTAATTTCTTCATCATTTGTAGATTCCTCACTTGAGCACTGCTAACAAAAGGCCTCAGTTGTAGAGTTAGCTCGCTGGCTGGAAAAAGAAAGGTAAGAATCATCTAAAAATGTTGAAAATTTTCTGAAGTTTTGTATGATGTGATGCATGTAACCTTTGACTATTCACATAATTTGTGACCCTAAGTGAAAAAATAATACCATATTTGTTGGCTGTTTTGTTTTGTCATTGCTGCCATGTTAAGTTTAATTGGTGCTTACCTTGATTCACATTTGACTTGTTGCTTCATTCAGTTTGTATGTAAATCATTATTATTTGTATGTTGTCTTGACTTGTCACTACAAGAAAATAAGCAAAAATTCTATTTTGCTCTTGTATTTTTTTATTCTGTTATTGGTGTTTGCACTATCAATAACTTGTACTGCTGCATAGTATTGAGGATAGTGGATGCAGTTATGGGAAAAATAGTTTTGAGATTTTAGTGTTGACAGTTAGTAGCTATTTTTATCAATGTGGACTGTAATTGTTTTACTTATTGTTAATTTGCATATTTTGCTATAGGAAAAAGAGAAGGGTGAGACCGTCACTCCTGGTGAACTATTTCTATATACGCACACACGTAAGCATGATGGCATGAACTTCGTTAATGATCGTTGCGAAGAATTTACGGTAAACTTGATTGACTTAAATGAATTACAACATGAAGGGGTTTTTAACTTGCTCCCAAACTTATGAATCTTTCTACAAATGTTTCATTCCTCTTATTCTTCTTGTAAAATAACATCTTGGAGTGCCTTGTCATTCTACAAACTGCACTTTGAACCTTTGAATTCTTATGATATCTTTTTTTAACTAATATATGTAGGCACGATTTTAGAACTCAAGCCAGCCTAATCAGACCCCTGGCGCTGTTTCAAAAACTTTAAATCACACTTCAGACCATACAAGAGAGGCTTGATGTCTTCAATGATAACACGACCCGTGTTTTGGAACATCTCCAACAAAAGGATGCTCGACAAGAACTGTTGGAGCAATCAGTTGATGACTTACGTACGGAGGCTCATTCTAATGAAAATGGGGGGATATTAGTATCTATATAAAGGTTCAAACTCTCAAAATTATTAAAAGTGATACTATTTAACTTTTTATGTTCATGTGACATGGAGGAGAGAGAAAAAAAGGAGAGCGTAAGAGTATAAATTTTAGAAAAAAAACATCAATAAATATTAATAGTCATTTTTCTTATTTTTTTGGGTTCAAAGGTGCCATCTTCATCGTTGTTGTGCCTATTTGTCTTCCTCCCTCTTTTTTCTGTTCCATCTATTTTCAATTTGGTCCTACGTAAAACTTGAAAACACCTATTTTCTTTCAATGGTGATGTCTTTCTCACCTTTTTCTATTCAACCATAGTCGAAATCTCAAACCACCATCAATAACACAATTAACTAAAACCTAGCTTTACTGAAAATTAGACAAAATCAAAACCCCAAGACTTGACACAAAACCTTAACAACCAACCAAATCTAACAAGCTAAACTCATTCAAATTAAAGTTAAACCCAAACCTCATGCTTTGTTTCAATTTAGAAGTTGTTCATAGAAATAAAAACAGTGGTGAGGAAGACGAAGATTAAAGATAACACAAATACATACTTGTTAAATTTCAGAATTTGTTTATTTGAAGAGATCAATCTTACAATCTCACTATATATAGCTTTTTCCGTCTGTGCCGGGGACTGCAACGGCAACGACAACTGTGATTGGTTGATTTAGCAATGTCGGGTATAGCGAAAAATAGAAAAGAAAATAAGAAAAGATAAATAAGAAAGAAAACAAAGAAAAAGTAGGAAATTAAGATGAAAAAGAAGAGATGATAGCAACGAAAGAGGGACTGCGGTGAGAGGAGGATGAATTGTAGAAGAGATAGTGAATGGAGTAAGGGGATTTTTGAGTTAATTTTTACATTTTACTTAATTTTTGGTATTTTTCATTTAAGTCCTTCGATTTTAGTTTTAATTTCACTTATATCCTAATTTCTGACGTGTCAGGCGCGTGGTGTACACTTAGATGTGTGTGACTGGATAAAGGGTCAAATGATACCACTTTTAATAACATCAACGACTGATTCGGATCTTTATATAGATTAGGGGATCAACCGGCGTTTGAATTAAAGTTTATGGGCAAATTGAACATTAAGCCTAAAGAATAATTTTGTCCTTTTTTCAAAAAGGAAATAAAATTTAATTTTTAATAGTGTTTCGTTGTTTTGTGACGCGTAGAGACATTATCTGAGCTATTGGTTGATTGCGTGTGGCCCTTCTTCCCTGAGATGACCCTGGCTAAAGAAGAGAAGATGGACAGGAAAACACATCGGGAAAGTAATAAGAGAGAACAAGAACGAAATAGTTCAACATCACCATCAGGAGGTGGGGGAGCGTCATCATCCTCATGTGTGACCTCCTTGGCTAGATTTCGGCGAGCGATGAAGGATTTTTAAGCGCCCTCGACAAAAGGGAATAATAGGGCTCTCCTAGCCATCGACATCACCCAAAATGGGGACACCTTTGGCAAAAGTATCCCTCTCGACCACACTTAAGCTCAGACCTATTGCGTTATTTCTGCAAATGCATAGTTTCGCATATAGTAATAAAAGATCGTAACTACAGAGATGGAATAATATGTCAACTTTTTCTTACTCGTATTTGTTTTCTTTTCACTTATAGTTTAAACGATAATCTTTATTTATTGGGTTGATTAATGTTGTGTTATTTCTCCAAGTGCACAGTTTCGCATATAGTAACAAAAGATCGTACCCACAAAGATGGAATAATATGTAAACTTTTTCTTATTCGTATTCGTTTTCTTTTCACTTATAGTTTAAACAATTATCTTTATGTATTTGGGTTGATTAAGAACACAATTTATTGTACCATGCAACATACAACTTCAACTTTAATTCACAATTTCACAAAGTTAATGATTTATTTCTATTCACAAAGTCATCAATTCATTTAAGCACATAATTCATATAACTAGTAGTTTTTATATAATCAATTTAACTTCACTAATTTATTCCAATCTTTCGATACATAAATAAACTATTCCTACATGAACATCAATTAAATTAGATCAAGTGGAACTATCCTAATCATTTTTTTTCTAATCAACTTTACCACATAAGTGAAACTAGATCACAATCTAAACTACTACTAAACATATTTAAGACCATTTAAATTGTTAGTTAATGATTTATGCTAAATTAAACACTTAGTACCTATTTTGGTGTAAATATATTACTTAGCATGCAAACTAGTTATTTCAAGAACATAATCATATGAAGAACATTAATCTCTTACTAAACTTGATATCAAATTCATACAAGATACAACACATAAAATCAGAGTATAAACAAAACATAAACAACAAGGGAAAATTGGAGCGTCGATAATTTTTACTCTTCTTGGAAGGCATGTCAAGCCTCGATCGTTCTTGCTCCTCTTTTCTTCAATGAACGAATGAAAGAAGTGAATCTCTCAATCTAAACTACAATTCCTTGGAAATGGAACAAAATCTTACTGTAATTTTGATTTGAATCACGGCTGGAACTTGTATGAAATGGGCGAATTTACGGGTTAAAGTGTATGGGAAGTGTAAGTAAGTATTTAGCGTTCTTTTTCGTGTAACAATTGATCAACCATCCGAATTCTCGAGAGAAATGGTGTATTTATAGGCATTCTAGAGGTGTGTTTGAATGGTCACAACCTCTAATGATCGGACACGAACATTACGAAGGTGTACGACCCTTGAGAAGAGTAGTTTCGATAAGATTGAACGATAAAAACCACTTCTGCCCGAATCAGCAGGTTGTCGCGCCTGAGATGGGTATTGTCGTGCTTGAGATAGAGGCACTTTTCCTCTTGGTGAGCCTGAAATAGCTTCTATGTCGGGCGCGACAAGCTTTAGTTCATCCCTTTCGACCTTTATTCTCCATATTCCAACTTTGACTTTGAACGTACGAACTTGCATGACGATACTTTGCTCGTTTGTGGCTCGAACTAACATCAAATCACTATGTTTTCACTAGATTAAGCTCTGAACATCAAAACAAAGACAAAGAAGTAAAATTGCTCATTACCTAGAAGTTTCTAAGCTAAATGAGCTAATACTTAATGATTGTTACAATAATATACGTGAAATACATAGCTAAATTAAGTACATTTTGGGCATGAACTCAACTCTCTGAATGAATACTCAAAATCGTATGAATAGCTCAGTTGATAGCTTTAGATGACGGGTTGATAAGGTACCATTTAAAGTATAATAAAAAACATAATAATTTGGTCATTAAGGCGCATATAAGCTAATGTAATAGTATGAATTTAATAAGTGTTTCGTGGTTTAATTTTTTTTTTTTATAGTTGGTAAACTCTAATTCTCAAGGTTGACAACCCAGCCCAAGGAAAGACCATTTGGGCCCAATAACTATGAATGAATAAAACCACGCTCTTCCTGTCAAAAAACCCACGCTCTTTTCTGTGAAAGAATGTTGCTCCGGTCGATTCGAGCAACCCTTGCCGCCGCCGCCGGCCGCCATTTTTCAGTGGAAGCGGCGACTGAGAAAGCTAAAAGCACAGGTAGCGGAAGCGATAGTCTTGGAAGGAGACTATTTAGCCTAGTTTACTCGAAGCGCAGCGCCGTAGGAACGATCGTGAAATGGAAAACAGAAGGCCATAATGTTCAGAAGTATCAACTTAATCGCATTGTTAGAGAGCTTCGTAAGCTCAAACGCTATAAGCACGCGCTCGAGGTCTTCTTTCTTCTATGAATTTCGTTAACTCCTATTAACCTTAATTTAATCTCTACAAAATCTCCCAAACGAGGTTAAACTTTCCATTACTCTTCTTAACCTCCTCCCAAACAAGGCTTAGAGATTCCTTTTTAGGTCGTTTTCGATATACATTAACGATAATATTTTGGAGTGTGATGCCATGATCGATTTATCACTTGTATCGTTTGAATTCTTTAATGTATTTTCCCTGAATATTTGTGTAGGTTTGTGAATGGATGACCCAACAGAAAGATATGAAGCTGTTGCCAGGTGATTATGCTGTGCATTTGGACTTGATTTCGAAAGTTCGTGGTCTAACTAGTGCAGAGAAGTTCTTTGAAGATCTCCCTGATCAAATGAGAAGCTGGCAAGTCTGTACATCTCTTCTCCATACTTATTTCATGAATAAGTTGCTTGAAAAAGCCGAAGCTTTGATGGAGAAAATGGCTGAATGTAGTTTCCTGAAGAATCCTCTCCCCTACAACCATATGTTATCCCTTTATGTTGATCAAGAACAGTTAGACAAGGTTCCAGGAATCATCGAGGAGTTGAAGAAGAAAACCTCACCCGATGTTGTTACTTTCAATTTGTGGTTGCGTTTTTGCTCGTTACAAAACGATGTAAAAGCTGCAGAAGAGGTTCTTAAGGAACTAAGGAAGTCTAAAGTGGAGCCAGACTGGATAACCTTTAGCACCTTAACCAACTTATACATTAAAAACCAGCTTCTTGAAAAGGCAACATCTAGTTTGAAAGAGATGGAGAAAAGGGCTTCTCGGAAAAACCGAATTGCCTATTCCTCCCTACTTAGTCTGCATACAAATGCAGGAGATAAAGCTAGTGTAGAGCGTATCTGGAAGAAGATGAAGTTACTCTTTCGTAAAATGAGTGATGCTGAGTATACTTGCATGATAGCTTCACTTGTCAAACTTGGCGAGATTGAGAAGGCGGAGAATTTATACACAGAGTGGGAGAAAGTTTCTGGAAGTGGTGATCATCAGGTGCCAAACATACTCCTTGCTGCTTATATCAATAATAATCGGATAGAAGAAGCTGAAAGTTTTCATGACCGGATGGTGGAAAAGGGCATCCGTCCTGCATATACTACTTGGGAGCTTCTTACATGGGGTCATTTGAAAGAGAAGGACATGGAAAAAGTTCTAGATTACTTAAAGAAGGCGATTGCCAGTGTTGAAAGATGGAGTCCTGACAAAAAATTGGTGGGGGAAATATTTAAGAATCTTGAAGAAAATGGAGATGTTGAAAAAGCAGAGGAATTTTTGGTTTTGCTTCGGGATGCTGGCGTTTTGAGTACAGAAATATATAATTCTCTTCTACGAACTTATGAAAAAGCGGGGACGATGCCCCTAATAGTTGCAGAACGTATGAAGAAAGATGATGTGAAGTTGGATAAAGAAACACGTAGGCTAATTAAAAAAACTAGCATCATGTGTGTGAGTGATGTATCAAGTTATGTGTCATGAGGAAACAGAGAGTTTTAGTGTCTGCTTACTGGATATCTGCAACTGTTCTTGCTTAGTATGATTATTCTGTAACATTTTCCAGGAACGTAAACTTTTTTCAGCTTGCTTGCTTCATAATCTCTGGTACAATTCCCTTAATTATCTCAAGTTTAGAGCTCTTTATAAGTGTACTTTATATTTTACTTCTTTTTTTTTTCTATATATATTACTAAGCTTGGTAAACTTTTTAAGAAGTTTCACAACTTTTACCTAATTAACTCTGAACTGTTTCCCGGAAGTATCTCCGGCGTATCTCCACATATCGCCATAATTGAAAGAGGGGGTACTTGTTTTTCCATATCCAATACTTACTCCCGGCATATCCTTATCCTTGTCGTATCCAATACACGTATGTCAACCTTTCAGAAATTTTGGTGCTTGTGTTTCTTTTAATAGCATACTACTTTATACCTTTACAAGAGTGGTTATGTGCTTTTTCTTAATAGTTTAATTTTATGAAGGTGGACAAACAAAATGGTCCTCAGGGTGATAATTTTCAAATTTTGCTGATAACTTCTCCATTGAGTTATAATTCTTCATCTTTGCAGCTTTATGCTCTTTATTGATATGTATTGTATTTCACCTTTGTTGACAATAGTCTTCAGTTAGAGAGTTGTGTATTCTTGGTTATTAACAAGAGTCTTCTGCAGAATATTAAATGCACGGTTGGAGTATCTGCAGGATACATTTCAAATTAAGGCAGGAGATTTCCTGGCATTTGATGCCTTGGTATGATTCTACTATCATTTTCAAAACTTGTGTTCAAGGGCACTTGATATCAGTTTTTATATCTGCATTACAAGAGTATTTCCTAACTAGTGGGACTTGACTGAAACAGAGGCAAGCTGCTCAATGTGTGGGCCGAGTAATCAGGTCAAAGGCAGATTATGGGATGATGATATTTGCTGATAAAAGGTATGTGCACTTGCATCTTCTATTACACACAGATTATCTGAGTTGGGCACCTCTTAGAGTCAGCGAGTGAAAAGAGAGAGCTTTTATCCAACAGTAGTTATTGTACAAGTTGGAAGCAAACAATGCATCTTACTGGGTATTTGTTAATGGTTGGACCATGAAATTTCACAAGTTGGAAGCAAATGATTAAGCTTACTTACTGGGAATTGGTTTTTGCAGATATAGCCGTCATGATAAGAGATCAAAATTGCCTGGTTGGATTCTGTCACATTTGCGTGATGCACATCTTAATTTGAGCACTGATATGGCTTTGCATGTAGCACGTGAGGTTTGTCTTCGATCATTTTTGAGCCGCAACCAGATGTGTTTATGCTAAATGTTAGAAAATGCAATAGTCAGAAGTTCTGGCTTAAAAATGAGTGGATATATTGTTTAGAATAAGGTATTTAATTAGTCATCATGTTCCTTGACACTAGATATTATGCTTGTGAAATGCAGTTCCTTCGGAAGATGGCTCAGCCGTATGATAAGACTGGTGCTAGTGGTAGGAAAACGTTGTTGTCACAAGTGGAGCGCAGGATATGCTCTTCTAATTCTAATTTCTAACGCAACATCTCTTTTAGATTGGTCTTGCAATTTTGGTATGATAGAGTACAAAACACCGGAGAGTTGTGAAGCAAATTTTTTGTCCAACAAAACGTTCAAGTCTTGTACATAATTTTCATGTAGATTTTAATCGCATGTATTATTTTTCTTCCCCTCCATCCACCCTCACCCTCAGGTGACATTATCTGCAGAAGTTCTTTCAAAATAAAATGGAAGGGGCTCAAGTGAAGGGTCTCTTTTATGAAGTTCCCGTACTGAAAAGGGCTCTATGGTTATAAAGCCCTTGTTAATTGTTGTCTTATTACAGCTACAATGTGGCGTGTGGTGGGGTACTATTTAATTCATTATCTTAAAATAGCCCCAACTAAACTTTTATTTGAGTTATTTTATTTATGTCAAAGACAACCGTTTGATTGTTCCTGCTGTAGGTCTCTTACCAGGGTAAGCCTGAGTTGCGACCATCTTTATTACTCCATCTCTTTTATAAGGCTTCCTCCATTTCTTTTTATAAGACTTTAGCTAAGGAAATTTTTTTTAGCCAAAAAAAAAGTTTTATAATATAAGTTTTTTTTCACATTTCATGGACATATTTATCCATAAAATTAAAGGCTAAATTAGTAACTTGACTATATAATAAATGTGTTTTTTTTTTGAAAGAATAAATGTGTTTCTTAACAAGTGTGAAAAACTCTAAAGTATTTCATATTTTGAGGGATTAAACACCTATTTGCACCCTGTGGTATACAAAATGTTGTCTTTTGCCCCCCTGTGCTATTATTTGGTAACATTTGCCCTCCGTGCTATTCGAATTAGTCACATTTAATCTTTTATGGATGGAAAACTTAACACTCATATTAAATAGTGCCACATAGCTTCTGTTTTTGCCACATAAGTATGACATATGGCAACTAATTTTATTAAAAAAAATCCAAGTGTTTAAACTTCATATGGTTCAAAAAAAAAAGAAAATAAGAAACCTAGAATGCTAATATCCCTGGGCCACTTTGAGTAATTGGATCAAAATCCATCCAAAACCAAAAACAAGAAATTCAATCAAAATCCCTAATAGATATATTCTTCCCCAGAAACTCAATCACGATCATGTATCTAGGTGAAATTGGAGCCTCACATGAAATCTCAATCCTAAAAGCAGTCGATTTAAATTACTCTCCTTCTGTCCGAATCTCCCGTTGTCGTTCCACCAAAGATCATCACCCCTATCACTAATAGTACCCAAATACACATTATCCAACCTGGTGAGGCTGGAATTTCACTCTATTCTAATTCACGTTCTTAGTTCTTTGATTATGAGAAAACACTCCAAATTTTGAAAGTGGCGTAAAGAATTAGTTTAGGGTTTCTTATTTTCTTTTCTTTTTTAATCATATGAAGTTTAAACACTTAGGATTTTTTTTAATAAAATTGGTTGACACATGTCATGCTTATGTGGCAAAAAATAATCCATGTGGCACTATTTAACATAGATGTTAAGTTTTCCATCCATAAAAGATTAAATGTGACTAATTCGAATAGCATGGGGGGCAAATGTTACCAAATAATAGCACAGGGGGCAAAAGACAACATTTTGTATACCACAGGGGGTAAATAGGTGTTTAATCCTATTTTGAGATGGAGGGAGTAATTTGTAAGATCAATTGAAAGTCAGTAATCAAACTTCTATCTCTCGCTGGTAGAATTAATCATTTTCTTTAATTTTGCAAACAATGCATTACGATTCTCTTTTCACTCTAAAATACCACAAGAACTTAGAATAAAAAATTTAGTGTAGTTCTTGTTTGGTTTTTGTTTTTGTTCGGGCTTGTGTCTTTCCTCTTATTAACATTTTATTCAAAATTAGTACTCAAATGAGTGAAAAATAAGTACTCAATTAACATTTTATTTTATTTCGTGAATTTTGAATAAAATTTCAAGTAGAAAATTTCAAGTGATGAGTGGTTTTGTTACCATGATATATTTTACAATGTCCAATAAACCAATAGAAAATATTTATCATAACAAGTCAGCTTACATGACACAATTAAAGAGTCATACATTGCCGCATCATTCGAGTTAAATAGTCAAAACTTCTAGGAGATTCTCTCTCCTACGTGTACTAATTTCTATTCAGTATTCTTCTCTGGATAGTAAAACTTCTACTAAAATCTTCTTAACCGACCTTTTTAGAACCCCTAAATATAGTCCTGATTCGGCCGGCTAGCTGCGGTTCTATTTTTCTCGCATATATAGGAAGGTATTTTTATACCTAAGGTATGTTCACAACACTCAACTCTTTTGAGTTATTCTTCATCAATCACTAAATTCATCAATTTACTTAATCATCAGAGTAGGGTTGCTGGCCAACGATCCCTCCTTAACTTACGTTTGCTCTTTTGCAGAAAACTCAAGCTTACATAGAAGTCAAGATTAGTTCACAAGGTAAGAAATTATTTTGTCACATGGTGACAAATGAAAGGATTAGGAGGTGTGTTTGAACAATTTGAGATCTTGCTCAATGATAGAGGCTATGTTGCAATGGAATGAACGTAGCAAGATAATGGCATATAGTACTTGCGTAGGAAAGAGGTTAATAGATCTTAAGAAGCAAGTTTGTGACAACTTAAAGCCTTCAAACCTATAGCCATAAGTGACCACTATAAGTAGTTGAAAAAATGTTAGATGTTTTGAATAACCTATGTTTCAATATGGTGTTAATGAGAAGGACACACTCTTCTCTTTTGAATAAAGAACAGCCGTAACACATGAATCATACCATGTATGCTTTTGTAGTCACAAAATGGAAAATGTAAGTGATCTTGTCTTTTTCTAATCTGAAACTTATACTGTGAAATTATATTTTCTCGACAAACTTATGACCCTCAATTTACTCAAGAAGTATGATTTGATGTGGCTACCCTAGTTGGAAAGGATCACCTTCAGGTTGACATACTAATTCTAACAAAAAAAAAAGGTCCTAATTGGACAATCGAATCAAACTATGATGGAAAGTTTAAAGTAAAGGGAAAGACATCCATAAAGTTCATATTTAAGAGTTTTTTTTTTTACTGTCCAAAAACCTATGCATTATGTGCATATTTGTGAAAAGAAATATATTGTAGAGCTCTAAATTGTTACAATGAATTATATAGTCTAGAGCATACACCATAGACTCCATGCTCAATTTTAAGCACTATATATATCTTCAACGAGTATAGTTCTAAGTTTGTTACTTGAACATCAAACAGTTATATTTTCCAAAAAGTATATACAACTTTTGAGCTCTCAACAATATGTCAATTTCAGGAGTTATAAACCAAATGATGAACATGACCATATAAACCTTGGTCAATTATAAGGATGAACAATCTAATTATTAGTATTAAATTAGATTTGAAATTGAGAGATTATAAAGCATTCTTGAAATATATACTTTTTTTTTCTTAGCGATAAAATACATACTTCTTAAGTTATAAGAATAATATCTTCTAATATTAATTTGTTTACTCATATATTTTTAAACAACACCGTAGTTTATGATTTCAATTTTCCAATTGACCACTGAATTGCCATTATACATAAATATATGGCTAATATTCGGAGATTTTAAATAAGAATGATAACAAATACTATATAATGCTAAAATGGTAGACTCCTAGCTAGCTAGTTAAGGTTAAGTAGAAAGAAATAAATAAAACTAATGGGAAAACTGATGAGTAATTACAGAAATTATAAAGAAGAGGTCAAGACTCGAGAGGAATTATTTGACGTATTGCTCTCTTAACTTCCATTATGCTAACCCTCTTTCCTGTAACGTTGTCCTTTACCTGCCAGTCAACATACCAAACATAAGTCCAACATTAACTTTTCGTTCAATCTCACTTACCAGGATTAATATTTTTTCAACAAAATTTTCATACACGTTGACTTTTTTAAGTGCCACGTGTAATGTATGTTGAAAAATCTCCATTGTGAAATTTTTAATTTATGAAAAACTTTTACCAAAATAAGTTAATTAGTTAATATTTTTTTTGGTAATATAAATTAATTAATTAATGGAACAATGGAAGGAGTGAAATTGCAAGAAATTCTGGAATATTCTTTGAATAGTGCGCTCTTTAGCATAAAGAGTTAAATATTGTTATGGAATTTTTTCTAAATGTACTTTAGTAGGGAAACACACTTTTTAAAAAAATAAAATAAAAGAGAAAGAAAAGGAAATACATACTTTAAAACTACTTAAGTTTTTCCTTTCAAAAAAAATAAAAAATACTTAAGTTTCATTTTTTAAAATTAACACTATTATGAAGCTTAAGGCATTATTAATTCTATAACTCTCCAAATCTATTCAAAATATTGGTTTTTATCTCATTAATTATCATTTGATACTAAAAATATTTAATTTATCAAAAATATTTGGTCTTTATCTTTCAGCTATTACGAAGCAACAATTAAATTTGTAACACATTGGTTAACCATTTGTTAGGTAGGTTAAGGTTTTAATAAAAATGTATATTTATATACCATCTATAGGGGTTAAGACTTCACAAATATTGATACATCATGGACTAAATGTTGTAAAGATCTGTTCAAATAAGTATTTGGAAACTAGTTAATAGTAGTTTAATCCTAAGTTTTATTGTTGTGAAGTTTAGAAGATAAATGCAAAACATACCTTAGCTCTCAACTCAGCAGAAAATACGCCATTACTGGAAGAAGATTGAACAGCCGTGGTTTCGATCCTTATATCTCTTAGGGTTTGCATTATATCAAGCAACAACCCTTCTCTACACCCACATTCTAGCTCCACCAATGCATCACTTTCGATTATCGACACCTCTACATTCGTTTCCACTTCCGGAGACACCGCCTTTTGCTTTCCGTTATCCTCCACTATCTTTAATTTCTTCTTATCTGGTACCGGACCGGGCCCAATCCTGGCCCGTTCCGTTGTCACTCCGCTCCGTTGCTCTTTCATACTCGAACTTCTTTGCGGCGGCTCAGCTGATTTGGACCTCCGCTCTATCTCCATTTGCCTGTTACGCGTCTCCAAGTCCTGTATCTTTTTCCTCAGCTGTTTCACATACTCTATTGTGTCCCCTAATATCGATGCTTTGTCCATTTTCGTAACGAAAGGGACTAGTGACCGGAGTATAATAAAACGCTCGTTGAGTTTCTCTCTACGGCGGCGTTCAGCCATGACATGATTTGCACTGAGCTCCTCCTGAGGAGCGGATTTACGGAAGCGGGGTCCGGAGTCCCCGTCACGGGATTTGGGGGAATTTTCGTCACGGTATTTGTGGTGAAGGTAAGGGACGCTGAAGAGAATGTATTTAAGGAACCACTGGGAGGTTCCTTCCAAGGGCACGTGGAGGATGTGATCCGCCGAGAGGTTTGTCCACTTGGCGAATGCGGATTCGTTGGAGTAGGCAGCATACCGGGCTGTGGATGAATCGGCCCATCGGAGGGGCTGGCGTTGAAGAATTGTTGTGACTGTTTGTGAGTAATGTGTATCTTCTTGTGCAATCTCCTGCAGTGGAGGTGATCCTGCACACATTTTTTTGTTAGTTATAATTGAGTCCTTAACTGATTTTAGTTTTATCATGAAATTATTATCAAATCAGGAGGAACATTAAAAAAATAGATATAATGGACGGGTAAATGACAATATAAAGATATTTAAAAAAGTCAACAATCATAGTATATACAGATTAATCATGTATTAGTTGTAAGATCAACTACAAATTACGAGGTTTAATATAAAAATATAAAGGCTCAATGAAACAAGTATGACAGTTATGTATACGTTTTCCTCTTGCATAATTTTCATTTTAATTGGCTCCACACATATAATAACATTTGTTTAGGAGAATGCGTAGTAATAATAGTAATAACTAAAACGTGTGCCTTTTAGAAAATAATTATAATAATCTTGTTTTGTTACCAAAAAAAAAATAAAATAATCTTGTTTTGTAATAAGAAAATAATAACATTAGAAATACAACAATTAACCTTCTTTTTTTGCTTCAAAAAAAGAAAAAAAAAGCAATGCACCTTTTTTCATGCACTAACAAAGCACAATTATGGCTTAACAGATTCTTTATTAATAAGCCTGATTAAGTTGCATTTGTCCATTTAACACAATTTTAAAATGCGTATATTAAGTAAATATTAGCTAATTAATTGGAGAAATTTTATAATGAATTGAGTTCATTCGATCCAATGAAAAAATGACGTAATATGTACAGTTTTTCCTTACTAATATTTTTTCTAATGAAGTTATAGATTTATCTTTTCTCACTAGTACGATTCAATGGACACCATCCATTATTTCGCAATCCTAACCACACTATGAAAAAACAAAATCTATTTATATAGTAAGTGAAGTGATATAATGATAAATTACCTAGAGGTGTTTGTTGAATGTTGTTGTTTAATGGGTCTTGCTCCGATCCCCATCTCCTAACCGACTCGGCTCTAAATGAGTCAGATCGGCTTTGATGATCCAGACGAATTTGGGACCCAATCAAGTTAAAATCTGAGTCTAAATGGGTTGACCCATCATCGGGCGATCCAAGCCGAATATCCTCTGACATTTCCACTTGCATTAATTCGCTCGGCTCTGCTATTGTCCCCATTACACCTTGCGCATGTTGAGCCTCCATAGGGACACTACCAATGTTTCTACCTGTTTCAGCTTCAGAATCTGAGCCATCTTCTTCATCTTCGTCTTCATCGTCGTCCTCTTGTCCAGCATTGTTGGGTGGGTGTGCAGCTGCATACATTGCCGGAATACGAGAGTGGAAACGGAGTTGGTGTGACGATGTTGCTGGATTGGAAGTCGATTGCTCTGAGATGGCTGGTTTGGGTGGTGGAAGAGGTGGGTGGTGTTGGTGGTCTGTGAAGAATCCCTTTACGCGATGAACAAATCCAGGGTCTTCTTCAATCTATATTCATAAGTATAAATCATATCAACAATCTGAGAAATATAATATATGTATAGGTTTGCAAATTTCCATCTTTAAATATTTTTACGTGGAAGTTTCGAGATTTTCTACCATGGACCAATGCAACTAGAACTGATCCCCCCCACTCAAATGACACCATATCATCAGTTAGACTGACATGATAACATCTCATTTATAAATCTCATCTCATTGTAAAATTTGACATCACCGACCGAAATGAAGAGATATACTTTCATCTTTGTCCCAAAATAAAGTTTTTATTTGTTACAAAACTTTTGTCGGATGTTCTGAAGTATTTTGTTACAATTTTGTCAAACTGTCTACCATTTGTAATTGAAATCTCTCGCAAGATATTGATATGTGGCTTTTACCTTTTCTGTTATCCCAAATTCAACTACACCGTCAAGAAGAGGAATGCATACTACAGTCTGCCAAAAAAAAAAAATAAGACCAAGTCAACCAAATATCCGAAATTGCACAAAGAAAATCAACAGTTAGTGGCAAAGTAGATTATTACCTGGATGCCGGCGCTCTAGTACATGAAAAATTAGTAAATTAAGGAACAAAGTTAGTACTTGAAGATTTAAGCTCAAATGCATAACTAATTACAAGAAATTTGGGTTTCCAGAAAAAAACAAATATGGGTTGTACAAATGTGTATTTGTACCTTAGCAAGGATAGCCCTAGAAAAGGTTTTGCTGTCGATCTCGTTTGCACCGGTGAGCCAAACATGCTGCCGCCGTGAATATGCCTTTCCGGGCAACCTATATATTATTTATTTCATCGTATTAGATGTGTACATTGACTATTTATGAACAGTTTTCAGAGAAAAAGAATTCAACAATTAATTAACTTGAGACTGTTAGATTGGAAAAAAACAATTAATAATAATAATGTGATTTGAAGAGTAGGTATGTGTCATGTTCATGGTTACCTGAAATACATTAAAGTTGATATGAATTCCATTCACCGAGTTAGATTACATAATTAAAAATAAACTTACGTGCAAGATGGTTTATATAACTATACATACATATGTATCAAAAACGGGAAAGTGGGAATCTCCTGAAACATTAACAGTTTCAAGCCAGTTAGGGTACAAGTTATATTTTTGGCAATGTTGCGCCATTAGGAATTCCATTAAGTTATATGTATGAGATGTTATAATGGAAAAAGACAACTATAAGTAACAAATAAAAGCATTTTCATTTTATTTTTTACTTTAATTCCACACCAGTAGCATTAGACTAAACCAACCAAAACTCAATTATGGAATGAATTCCTAATCAATTTTATTGAATTTACTGCACCAAATTGAATTCTTTTCTGAGTAATTGAATTGAATTTTACTGAATCTATGTATCCGGACCCTAATTGTAAAATTTCACTTTTTCTTTTATTTGAAAGGTACCACATTTTACTCCTTAATCAGTAAAACCAATATTGTTTTGGCAGATTCTAAAGATTATATTCCCTAGCTGGAGTGGAGCCTTAACTGGTTTTCATTTTGAAACAACAAATGTATAAACAAGTGGAGTTTGGTCTGTAAACTTCTTTAACCTGTATAGACTACAAAGAAAGAAGAAAGATGCTCTCTTTTCCTTGCGAATAAAAATGGACATCATCATCACTCTCACCTAACCCTGTACTGTACTAAAGCCAATCCCACTGCATTTACGAAACACTGACACGTCGATTACTTCTTCCATTTTATTTAAAGAAATTATTTTCAGAAGCTTGGTGTAGTTACTTCTCCCTGTTTATCTTTCATAAATTTAAGAACCTAACTGTCACAATTACTGCTGTTATTTATAAACAACATATACACTGACAACTACCATACTTAACTCATTTTAAAGAGGTAAATTTGGAACAGGAAAGGTAGGGTAGCTTCTTTTTTGTTATTTTATTTTTATTTTAATTTCCCTCCAACTTCAAATATGGGGAAACATTGAAGGACAACTCTAACAAAATAATTATACCACTTTTTCTTAAAATGGAAAACTTGAATTCTTTTTGCAACTAAGAAATACAAAGAGCATATATAAATAGGTTGTAGTAAAGATATATTAGCTAGGTATAGATGACAAGAAATGTAAGACAAAAACGAACATTCATCACCCACATATTTTTTCTACTTTTAATCTCAGCTTTATGAACTCAGCTCCACTATAATAATCAAGAAACTTAATTAGGATGAATCAAAATATAATTTGAGTGATGAAACTAAATGAACTTACCCAACGCCAGGAGGAAAATTGAAAGAAACGCACATCAAATAGAACCATTCGGACTCGGTCAAGTCCTCCGGGGACAAGGCAGCACAAGGCCTTCTTGCAGGCTGGTTAGTCTCGCCGGCGGACAGTGATTCGTAGAGCTCTTTAAGCTGCTGGCTCCTTTGTAAACAAGACTCCTCCGTACTTACTTCTATTGGTTGCACTGTCTTCCTAGTCTTTATTGCTCCATTGTAATACCCATCCCTCCATACCAATATCCTGATCAATAGGTCAATTTACACTAATGAAAAAATGAAGATGGAATGTGAAATTCATATATACTCTCTAAATTAAAAGATCATGAATTACCCTTGTTGAGGACATATTTGCCAAAAGAGACTATAAGTCCATTGAACTGATTGCACAGCTGCCTGTAACATGTTCTGCAAGCGGCTATTAGGAGGGGCAGCCATTCTTTGCTGCGGAAGAAAGTTTGCTCAACTCGTTCCAATCTTGATTTCCCGCAGAAGAATAAACAGTAAAAAAAGACAGCAAGTAGTAATTTCGTAAGATAAGTAGTTAGCTAGACAGAAAAATGGAAGACTATCTGAGCTAAAAATCAAAAGGGTGGAGGATGATTAAAACATGAAAGGAATAAGCAAAAGAAGAGAAGAAGAGAGGGTGTAGCAGAAAAAGTAGGCAGAGAAGTGCAGGTAAGACAATAATAAGGAATTTAATAAAAGAAAGGTAGATATGTGAGTTTGAGGAGATGATGAGTTGCCCAAGAAAAACTTGATGTTGTTGTTTTATTGAGGGAGATTAGATTAGTAGATGAAGTGAGGATTTATTAGAGAGTAGTTAGGGTTTACATTTCAGAGATTTATGAAACAAGAAAAAGTGTTATGTCTTGACTGGTTGGTCTACCTGACATTTTAATTTTTATAAAGCGTCGACTTCAATTTTTTTTAGTTGGATTCTCTTGTAACTAGCGCGTGGAATTCCGTACCGATATCAGAGAGTGGAAGTTCGGGGGCAGAAGACTGGACGTTGGGATTATTATGGAATTTAATTTACCAAGTCTCCCTTATTTCCTCATTTATTTATGGTTTTATTTTTATTTTTGGTTTTTCTGATTTCTAGTGGCAAACCAGGTTATTTGAGCCTTTTGCAAATACATTTTTCTGATTGAAAATTGTATGAATGAAGGATGAGTCTACGGTACATTGCAAGGTATTGCAATGTACGGTAACTTTATCCATTTAAATAAATAATTAGTTAATTTAGTAATAATATTAGTGAATTGACTAATTAACCCTCTAAGAAAAAGACTAATTAACCCATTTTTATTTCTTAAATTGCATTCTTACTTTCTCGTGCTTTCTTTCTCTTTTTTATCTGAATCAACACATTAAAAAAATTAATTTTAATTTTCTTTCTTTTTTTCATCTCCATCCATCTCTGATATTTATTTATTTTTAATGAATTCAATCTCCTCATAAATTTTGAACAACTCTTATATACCTATCCGCCTTTGATTACCTATCCGCCTTTGATTTGAGGATTGAGGATCAAAATCTTGTAATCTTCGACCAAATTCGAATAAATTTTTTCAAGGTATTATAATCCAAAAAAAATATTTTAACAAAGAAAAGTTGTGCACGTATATATTAACTTTTAAAAAAAACATATCGATCTTTTCCTTGGTAACATTTGACCACTCATATTTATAATTTGTTCATATTTGACCATTCATCTTTCAATTTGGTAAAATCTCATCATTCTTCGGTCAAAATTAAGAGCAGATAAATATGTTAAACATTAAAATTAATTTATTTCAAATAAGAAAACGATACTAAAACTGAAAATTGTCAACTACAAATGCAAGATGTCATAATTAACACAATAATGACGAGATTTCACCAAATTACAAATATCAGTGGCTAAATGTGACCATATAAAAATCAGTGGCCAAATACACAAATTTTAAACCAATGACCAAATAGTGTTTCTTTTTTCAAGAAAACAAAATAATAATTCCACCTAACTCAATCTCTTTAAATATCTCAATGATCCTTTTTTTATATCAAATTTTTAAATAATTTTATGTGTTCCAGTTATTTTGTATTTCTACTTTTTCCTTTTCTTACGCAATTCTCGCTTTGCAACTAAAAAAAATCTTTCAAAAAAACACACAAGACTAAGTAATAGGTAGAGGTATTGAATTTACCCTAACCTTTTTGGAAGTATCAATTTGACCCTAATGTATAAAATGGTAACAATACATACTTCTAACGTTATTACTAATTTTACCCAGCTAACTGAATTGAATACTACTAAATTGAAGTGGATTTCTGAAGTTAATTTGTTGAATTGAATTTAATTTAAAAAGAACAAGACATTAATGTCGAACCAATTGGTACACTCACCAATGCGTGAGTGAAAAGTTTATGGTTCAAATCATGCTCCTTGAAGATTTATCAAAAATAAAAAAAAACACAAACAAAAAAATTTAACGTATAAAATGTTACCAAATTAATATAACCTCCACGTTATTCAAATGATATCAATTTTACCCAGTTAACTGAACTGAATATACTACTGAACTAAATTGAACTGGGGTGAATTTCTAAGGTTAATTTGTTGAAGTGAACTGAACACTACTAACCTGAACAAGATTTTACTCAATTTTAAGTCAAGAAGAATATGGCCTTACTGTCAATCTAATTGTATCATCCGCCGTATAAAAATATATATTTGTAATAAAAATAATTATAACAAAAATAAAAATATTTGCTCATAAATTTTAATTCAAATAAAATTTGAAAAAAATTCAAAATAAAAATATTTCAATAAAGCAAACATATACACGTTCTAGCAAAAAAAGAAAAAGACAATACACGTATTTATTATTTTACTTGATTAAAACATGGTAGTTATTCCTCCATAAAAATATATTCCTCCATAAAAATAAAACAACACTTCTCAAATGTAATTTATAATTTGAAAAGTAACTATACATTAATCTTCATAAATCTCTTAATAAATTTGCATGTTCAATTTATTTTTCATTTTTATTTTTCTTTCTTCTACCATTCTCTCTTATATCCTTCTAATACACTACAACTAAAATAAGAGAAAAAATAAAATACACCCGGTGTGCCACATCATTTGTACACCGAATCATAATTTAATGACACATTGTAAATATTAGTATTTAACAGATAAATGTACCAAGATGAACCTAACGTATGATTTATACGTTAGGATCATTTTGGTACATTTTATACGTTAGGATCATTTTTGATACATTTATCCATTTTTCTGTCAAATTATAAATTGATTAGGTAAATAATTTACACATTATAATATTTTTACATATTCTACTAATTAATCCTCTTATTTTTCTTATATAATTATTACTTCTCTTAGCTTTGTTTTTTTTTTTTTTGTATTAAGAGACATTTTATTGTAAATCGATTGTACAAATGATGTGGTACGTTGAACCATTAAATAGTTGCTACTTATTAGTCCGACCAATAAAAATTTTAAGCCGTGGAGTTAATTATAAATATCTTTTTTAGTTATTTATTAATATAAAAAATTTCGATTTTAAAATAAAAATCCTAGATATTAAAAAATAATCTCTAACCCTGAATTATAAATCTTAAATACTAATATTTATGATGTGTCATTAAATTAAGATCCGACATACGGATGACGTGGTACGTCGGATCTATATTAAATTTTCTCTTAGTTTAATCTTACAATATTAGAAGGATATGAGAGGCAGAGAATGGTAGAAGAAGAAAAAAAATAAAAAAGAAAAATAAATTAAACATAAAAATTTATTAAGAGATTTATAAAGATTAACGTATACAATTTTTTTCAAATAATAATTACCAATGTTGTCAGGACCGGACTAGATGACGATCCGAATTTCTTGAGGAGTCGGGGGCTCATGGTTCAATCGGTTCAATCAAAGTGGTTCGACCAAACGACATAATAAAATAATTTATTCATAAAAATTATGTGTGATTATCTAATTATAAACATATAAAAAACAGAAATTTAAAATAATTACATTATATTATATTATATGAATACTTTATTACCAAATAAATTAACAAGTTAGAGAAATATTCCGCCCTATAATGATTAAATATACTCACAAAGTGAAACAGATGCAAGTGGGGGAGGGAGAGCTAGAGATTTATCGTGCTGGGTAGAAAATAGGAACAGGAACATGTCAAAAATTTTATGAATTTTTTAATATATTTTTTGAATAATTTTTTTCTGTGAAATTATTTTTATTTTATTTTAATTATTTTTATTACAAACATATGTTTTTATTACAAACTGGATAAAATTATGGTACATTGCGGTACCTCGCAATGTACCGTAGAATTATCGATGAAGGAAAGTCTTTTGCACGTAAACAAATTTTCGAATTGTTTAACGCCATTTAAACCATTTTCACCATCACTTTTTAGTCCCAAAACAATTGTAATTGCTTATTTGACATTTTATTTACCTAAAAATCATAAATATATAATAATTTCATGGAAGGCCGAATAGTTTTTGTTGATATCAAATAGATCTGTTGATTGGACGGAAGTTTCATGGGAACTTCCTTGAGTCATCACGAGTATGTTGTATTACAGCCCTCTAAGATTTGCCGTTAGCTCATATATGTGGTTCAACATCCTCTCGTCGAATTTGTATGTTGTAGTTTTTTTTTTATCTGTTTTTTTCTTCTTTTCCTGTTCTCCGGAGACCAAAACCCCTCTTTGTAACAAAAAGAAAAAGAAAAGAAAAAAGAAATTATTATATTGTTAACCAAATAAAATATGTTTTAATGTATAAAGTCTGTAAACCAATAAATATATATATATATATATATATATATATATATATTTTATTTTTTTAAGAAAGAACATGAGACTTTTTTTTTTATTCTAAGACTTCAAAAGTTAAAAAATAATCTTCGGTTCTTATCTTAAAGTTACAAACGATTCAATATTCTAATCTAATTACTCTCGGTTACCTCATTATTTCAAAATTGATAGTTTAGACCTTGTGATGTATCAATTTTAAATTTAGAAGTTATCAAGCGTAATTTTAAACGAGTTATTGAAACTTTTGGTTAGAATGTAAAGTCATTTTAATTTTAAAAGAAAGATAATGACTTAATACACATGCAACCCTCTAAACTTGTATCTTTTGGTCATTTTTACCCCCTCACCTTAAGGGACATCCCTTTTACCCCCCTCAACTCTTCAAAAGTGGTACTATGTAACCCCTAAACTTCCATCTTTTGGTCATTTACTCCCTCACTTTAAGGAAATTTCCTTTTACGCCCTCAACTCTCCAAAGGTGGTATTATGTGCCCTACATTTCTCAACTCAACGGAAAAAAGGAGACTGTACGACGACAATTGATTAACTTAAAAACACCTTAAATTTGGACATGTCAGCATTTTTAATTAAAAAAACGAAAACATAAACATAATATTTGGTCCCTATTGCATTTTTTAAATTATATAACTCCTACTATAATAGCATTTTTGAAGAGTTGAGTGGGTAAAATGAAAGTTTCTTAAGATGAGAGGGTAAAATGACCAAAAGATGCAAATTTATGGGTTACATAGTACCAATTTTGAAGAGTTGAGGGGGGTAAAAGGGATGTCCCTTAAGGTGATGAGGTAAAATGACCAAAAGATACAAGTTTAGGGGGTTTCATGTGCATTAAGCCAAAGATAATTAAACATTTTGGATATTTATGAGTCAAAATATGTTGTCTTGGGCTATAAGGGTTGACCAGATGGACTTAGGCCAACCATCATTTACAACGACTATTCATTCATAATTAAAAATTGGGCTGCATCTATTTTATTTTATTTGTTGTCTTGGGCTATGTTTTCACAATAATAAGAAAGCAATCGGGCCGATTTAGAGGCTTTCTAATAATTTAAGAAGCCCAGTCCAATTCACTTGATAATACGTTTGGGGCAAACTAATTTCTTTCTAAATCAATGGTAGAATGTTGGCATATATAAAACAGCAATACATAAAGTAATGATTTTTCAACTTAACATCAGATATTGTTAAAAAAAAGTTCTCATTTTTATTATGAGAGATACCTAGCAGCTGGATTTTAAGTTTCACATTTTTATACAATTTTAATATATTATTAAACACATTTACATTAAAAAATAATTGGGTATCCATGATCCATATTCTATTATACGGAGCCAATAAGCTAATTGTGTTGGGCTTTGGAATCTATTTGTATTTAGGTTCCAAATTTCCTATGTAGGTTAAGATTACTTAGGCGGTTAAGGTTTAATTCAGTATAAATATGCCTCTTATACATGTAAATTTGTATTCCATTCATCATAGTACAATAACCTAGCTTGGTAGTGCCTCCAGACGTAGTCATTTATATTGAGTGGCAAACTGGATAAACAATTCATGTGTGTTTTTATTTTCTTTGTTATCGTAATTGAATTCGATCTTAACAAATTGAAAATGTAAGATGTGACGTTAACTAATTTTTTTGATACCGAGTGAGGTGATTTGAGTGGTAAAAATGACGAAGAAGTGGGATTAGCTCAGATTGTCAAATCTGAGTGCAAATTAGAGTGTCGTTAATGTGGAATAAAAATTAATATAGTGAGTAGTGATCATGTTTGTTACAAGGATAATTAATTGAATTTTGTCCATCTCCGACAGCTGGCTCTGGTCCAAATTAATCAAATAAAAGAAAACATTCATCAACTCTTCTTGCTAGCTCTCCAACTTACACAACACAATATATATCCATTTGTCATTTACTAACCTTTTATGTGTCAAATTTAGTTCAGTTTTTGACACGTTTAGATAATTCGAACCATCAATAATCAATTTTATTTTTTATTTTTCTTCTTATTGATTCTTTTTTCGTGTACACTAAATATTTTTTATAGCATGTTGTACCTATAAGAATAGAGTATTTGTGATTTTAGGAAATGTCATATATTAATCATAAAAAATATATTATAAAAATTATTGATAGCTTGAGAATTGAATACAGGCCTTTGGAGGTCGTTTCTATTTTACAAGTTATTTGGTTTACAAAGGAAAAGATTTTATTATCAAGTTATCATTAATTGGTGTGGTGAGGGTGAAGGTTTAATCTCAGTAACCTTGTTTTTGCCATAAAATTAACGGTTTCCGCAACACATCCCAACCACTAAAAACGACGTTGGTGGATGCTAAAACAATACCAGCAACTATTGCCTTTGTTAAGTGGGGCCTTTTACATCATCCATAGGAGTATTTCATCACACTTAGCCAGCCGCCTCAACCTCCTAGTTATTCCTCGATATAGGACAAGCAAGCTTTCGAGGTTCGATATAAGTCAAAATGACTTTTATATGTTGATCTCCTACCAATGGATGCTAAACAACTGTATTAGCAGATGCATGTGAAACCACGAAACTTGTACACTTCTTAAATTTCAATTAAAAAGATTACAATTTTTGGACGGACAAAACATCAACAACAAAAAACAAAGAATACTAATTCTCTCACAAAAACTCAACACCCAAAAGTTACACCTCCCAATTAACTAGCCTTGAGAAAGTGGATACTTGCAAACAATTAAAAGTTAAAAGCTTTTTTTTTATAGGGAAACACCCATTTCCCATATATCTTCCTTTCTAAGCAATATGAAATTTACAGAACTTTTTACAACACTTTTAAATAATGTCGGATTTGGAGAAATATTCCAACAAATTTAACGTCATTGAACTGTTCCTATCACCTAAACCACTAATGATTATGATCAAGTATTTTTACCACAATTAATGCTTTTATCAATGACTAATTTACAGAGTTAGAGAGATTTAAGGATCCATAATTTTTAGAAAACCTTTGAAAGCTTTCATAAAAGCTATTGAACCATTTTTTATATTATCCTTATTTGCGATTCAGCTGCTCGAACTGTCGTTGTTTCCGATTTTGATTCATCTTCTTAATGAATTGTTAGCGATGTAGAAGGAACATAGGGAAGTTGGGTTGATTTAGGGGGTTGGGATGGGTATGCACTTAGAAGAGCCGTCATTGGGCAATGTAATGATAAATTAAGATTAAACATGGTATGTAAACTTGATTGGTGGGTGTTCCAATATTAGCACTGCCGAAGACTCACGTCAGGATGCCCAATTTTTTTTCTCTCCTCCGAAAAGTTTGTGTAGTGTTGGTGCATGGGCACGAGCAATATGGTCAACATCCAAAACGCGTGGAAAGAAAGAATGGTACGACAACCGTACAGATAAATGTATTAGGAAACTAAGTAATCATATTAATAAGTGCATTCCAGGTGCCTTTGTGATTTGATTACATATTATTATTATTATATAACATTAATTTGGCCAATTGAGCACCGTAGATATTTGTTTGTCTGCTTGCGTTTAGGTCATGTTTGTTTTTAGTTGAAGTGGAAAACAAAGACATTTGCTTCTATCCTTTGGTATTCAGATTCTAGATGAGTGGAGACACTCATCACTTCTTATTTAGTAACTTGTCTTATTTGGTAATATCATCACTTCATTTGCTTTTCTCTCTTTCTTTCTTTTTCTATTTAGAAACTTCTATCTACCACTTAACACTTTCTTTTTTCTTTTCTTTTTATATGAAACAATACTTTGTTCTATTTCAGTTTTGATTTATGATAACAAGCCTCTTAAAGTGGTTTATCAGTCTTGGATTGGCGCTCTTATAGAATGTCCAGCACTAGGATCGTGGACGTTCGATATCAAAATTAGTAAATTCATGTAGGAAAAATAAAGTAGGATTAAAGGGCAATGTTAACGATAAAAAAAATGAAAAATCTCATTGCATGACATTGCAATAAGAATTAGCTTGGTCTCATTTACTCCATACGGAGGTACATTAACATATCAAGTTTTCTTGAGTCATCATTATTGTTAGAGTTAGTAAGGTGCAAGATAAGAACTATGTTAGTATGTAGGGAATTATTTCTTTATATTGCCAGCTGTAATAGTTTGTTAGGATATTTTGTTGTAGTCGTTGGAGACTATATTAGTCTGTAACAATTTTGTCTTTTTCTATGAATAAGAATTCTCTGCTCTCTAGATTCTCTCCCAAATATCTTCTTCTATATGGGTTCTAATATGGTATCAGAGCCATGGTGAATCATAGAAGAAGAAGGAAGAATCGAGATCAAAATCAAGCAGAGATTAGCAGATCTATTGTTGAATCCGACTACGAAGACGCCGTCGAAACAACTTCAGTTTCTGGAAATCAAAATCACAGCTCAGGCGAAGAAGACGAGATGAATCGTAACACAAACAACATCGATCGGAATCGAAACAGTGGAGGAGATGAACATCCACATAGAAATCACATAAACTGCTCAGGTCATGATAATCCTGGAGCAATTTTGGTAAGCGCAGTGCTAACAAACACAAATTACTTCTCATGGCGACATGCAATGACTAGAGCTCTCACTGTGAAAAAGAAAATCAGATTCGTTCAAGGAAATGAAGGTCCACCTGCTAAAAACACCAGAGACTATGAAGAATGGAAGGAGACAGATTGCTTGGTTGTGGCATGGATTTTGAACACTATTCATAAGGATTATGCTGAATCCTTTGAATACACAGCTTCCGCACGATCGTTATGGAAAGAGCTCGAGCAACGATTTGGGGAAAATAATTCTCCAATGTTATTCCGAGTGAAAAGGCAGATTAGCAGCACATTGCAAGGTAATAACTCTGTCTGCACCTATTTTACAAACTTGAAGAAGCTTTGGGATGAATTAAGCATGTTAAGACCTATTCCTGAATGTGTACATGAAGAAATAGAGGAGTGTGTGTGCAAATTTTATAAGAGAACAAACAATGAAGATCAATTGATGCAGTTTCTAACAGGTCTCAATGAGAATTATGAGCATGTGATTAACCAGGTGTTGTTGAATGATCCTTTGCCTTCGATAAATAAGGCATTCTCTATGGTGCTCAAAATCGAAAAACAGAAGGAAATTGCTATGAATCAACAGTTAGATATAGCAAATTACTCATTAATCAGAGGTGTAGATGTGGCAAATTACAGTGGTAGCAATGTTAAGAATGGAAGTGGAGAAGTGTATAGAACTGCTGAGATAGATAAGAAGGACAAGTTTTGTGTTCATTGCAATAAGCCTGGACATTTAAAGGCAGAATGCTTCAAGATCATTGGGTTTCCAGAATGGTTCAAGGATCCAAGGAAGGGGAAAGGTAGAGGAAGAGGAACTGGAAACAGGTTCAATACAACTAGAGCAAATATGGTTGAGAATCACAGCATTGGTACACCAGTGGACTACACTACAGATGATGGTGGTCAAGAAGGGAAAATGGACCTGAACAACATGGTACAGGAGATGTATAAGATGCTTAAAGGGAAGACTCAAAGTCAACCATCTCATCAGACAGATTTTTCTGCTTTTGCAGGATTTTCTGGTAAATTTTCTTCCTCTATTATGAGTAATTGTACAAATGAAATACATTGGATCTTGGACAGTGGGGCTAGTAGTCATATTAGTCCAAGATTATCTATGTTTGGCAATATAGAACAAGTAGATCAGACAAGATCAGTTCTTATGCCAGATGGCAATTCACAGCTTGTGAAGAATATTGGAGAAATCCAGTTGACCGCTAAATTGAAGTTAAGAGGAGTGTTGTATGTGCCTCTGTTCAAATATAATTTGTTGTCCATAGGACAATTGCTGAGACAAGAAGAAATTACAGTGGTGTTCTACTCAACATATTGTTATCTGCAGGACCTGAATACATATGAAGTGTTGGCTATTGGATGGGCATCTGATGGATTGTACAAGCTATGCAGCAAGTCTTTTGATCCAGCTTTGTTGCAGCAAGTGCAGTCTCAGATCCACAATTCCCATCTAGTATGTAGTAGATTTAATTTTGTTAATTCTGCAATAGCTAATAAACACTCAAAGCCAGATGTTTGGCATTTGAGATTAGGACATGTATCTGATGAGGTACTTAGTCATATTTCTGAGATAGCAGTTGATAGGAATCAAAGTTATGTCTGTGATGTTTGTCCACAAGCTAAGCAACACAGATATGCTTTCCAGTTGAGTTCCATTACTACAACTAGGAAATTAGAAATGATTCACTGTGATGTGTGGGGGCCTTATAAAATTCCATCTAAAACTGGTGCTAGGTATTTTCTCACCATTGTGGATGACTTCACTAGAGCTGTATGGGTTGTATTGTTACAGAATAAATCACAGGTTCCTAATGCTTTACACAACTTTCTTAATCTGATTGAAAAGCAGTTTGAAGTTCAGGTTAAAGTTGTTAGAAGTGACAATGACACAGAGTTCATAAATCATACATGCAGAGATTTTATGGAGGCAAGAGGCATATTTCATCAAAGGTCTTGTGCATATACTCCACAGCAAAACGGAGTGGTAGAAAGAAAACACAGGCAACTACTAGATATTGCCAGGGCATTCCTATTTCAGGGATCTTTATCTAGTGAATACTGGGGAGAAGCAATACAGTTAGCAGCAACAGTTATCAATGTGTTACCAATGAAATTGTTGAAATGGCAATCACCTTACCAGTTATTGTATGAGAAAAGTCCTGATTACACAAGATTTCATCCTCTTGGTTGTCTCTGTTATTACACAGATGTAACTCCACACAAAGACAAGTTCTCCGCTAGAGCTCATAAAGCCGTTTATATGGGTCTGGCCAGTCATCATAAAGGGTTCAAACTTCTGGATTTGCAAACAAACAAGTTGGTAATTTGCAGAGATGTCGTGTTCAAGGATATGCTATTTCCTATGTCACATTCTTCAGAGCAGAAAGATGTTGTGATTACAGAAGAAGTTGAGTTTCCTATAAGTACTGAAAGGTGTTCAGATGTTGATGAACAAGAACATTCACAGCTGTATGAAGAGGGTGATGTTCAGTTTAATACAACTTCAGCAGAGGAAACTATACACATTCCAGAACCAGCAGCAGTTGAGACTACTAATTGTAGAAGAACTTCTACCAGAAATGTATCACAACCACGATGGATGCAAGATTTCGTTTGCCATACAGTCAACATGGAGGGATCTGTAGCAGATGAAGAGAGATTACCTCAGCTTCGACATTTTTCACAAGAGCATATAGCTTTTGTGGCAAATATATCAGTAGAAAAGGTGCCTAAGAGTTATGAAGAAGCTTGCAAAGATCCTAGATGGGTAGCAGCTATGAACAAAGAACTAGAAGCACTTGAAGAAAATGGAACATGGTGTTTTGCAGACTTGCCTGATTACAAAAGGGAAATTGAATGCAAATGGATTTTTAAGATCAAGTACAATCCAGATGGGACAGTGGAGAGATTCAAAGCCAGATTAGTAGCTAAGGGCTATAATCAGATTTTTGGTATAGATTACCATGAATCATTCAGTCCTGTTGCTAAGGGAGTTACAGTGAAGGTACTTCTAGCTATTGCATCAGCAAAGGGATGGCCATTACATCAAATAGATGTTAATAACGCATATTTGCACGGTCATTTGGAGGAAGAAGTTTATCTCAAACCACCACAGGGATATGTAAAATGTCCTACAGGAAAGGTGTGCAAGCTAGTCAAATCATTATATGGCCTCAAGCAGGCTGGGAGACAATGGAATAAAGAGATATCTGGCAAGTTGATTGAGTATGGTTTTCAGAGATCTTATCATGATCATTGTCTGTTTGTTAAACACATGAATGGAAAACCTTCTCTGTTCTTGATAATCTATGTAGATGACATATTGATTACAAGTGCAGACCTTGAGGAAGTACAGAAAGTTAAGAAGTACTTAGATAAAATATTCACTATAAAAGACTTCGGTGATGTAAAGTACTTCTTGGGAGTAGAAGTTGCCAGGTCTTCTGCAGGAACTTTGCTGTCACAAAGCAAATATATCAATGATATCTTAACTGATGCAAGCATGACAGAAGCAAAACCAGTAAATAGTCCAGTGGCAAGTGGATTAGATCTCACAGAGCCTGGTGTATTGTTAAAACAACCTGAAGTCTACAGGAAGATTGTGGGAAGGTTACTCTACTTGGGGTTCACTAGGCCTGATATAACTTTCATCAGTCAACAATTAAGTCAATATATGCAGAAACCTTGCAAGCACCATCTACAAGCTGCTTTACATACTCTAAGGTACTTGAAAGGTACAATTAATTATGGACTTTTCTATCCAGTTCAACAAAAGGATCAGTTAAATATCACTGCATATTGTGATTCTGATTGGGGGACTTGCAAGAAGTCCAGGAGGTCAGTGACTGGTTTCTGTGTAATGGTTGGCAAAGCTCTAATTTCTTGGAAAGCCAAGAAACAATGTGTTGTGAGTAGATCCTCTACTGAAGCAGAGTACAGAAGTATGGCACAAACAGCATGTGAAGTCAAATGGATACAGTATTTGCTCAATGAATTTGAATGTCCAAGTAGAACTCCAATACCTTTATACTGTGATAATGAAGCTGCAATAGCAATTGCTAAGGATCCAGTATTCCATGAGCGTATTAAACATGTGGAGATAGATATACATTTTGTAAGGGATTACATAGCAGCAGGTTTTATTTCAACACCTCATGTCTATTCAAGACAGCAACTAGCTGATGTTTTTACTAAACCCTTAAGCAGCAATGTTATGATGCCTTCTCTGCTCAAAATGGGAATGGTTCAGTTCAAACATAGTTCTTAACTTGAGGAGGGGCTGTTAGAGTTAGTAAGGTGCAAGATAAGAACTATGTTAGTATGTAGGGAATTATTTCTTTATATTGCCAGCTGTAATAGTTTGTTAGGATATTTTGTTGTAGTCGTTGGAGACTATATTAGTCTGTAACAATTTTGTCTTTTTCTATGAATAAGAATTCTCTGCTCTCTAGATTCTCTCCCAAATATCTTCTTCTATATGGGTTCTAATAATTATCTTTAAAAATGACGTCATTTGAGGACACATTCACATGAATGACTTTAACTCGATGTCCTTGGGATTGCATGACTTGCCATCGAAGAGTGGATACACCATTTTTATCTTTGATGGTGTGTCATGGGCGTCATTTGGATCGTTGAGCCTTTGAGTGCCCATCGTCCAAAAGCCCATTTGACATGTCTTTCTTAAGCGAGATTTTTTATGCTTATCAGTGACTTATTTCAGTTCAGTTTAGTAGTATTCAGTTCAGTTTAATTCAGTTCATTTGAGTCTAAAGAACATGGCTTTCCTTTCTTACCACAATTGAGCTAAAATCAAATTAGAAATCTGCATATCAATTTACTACATCAATTAGAAGTTCCATATTAGAAAAATAACATTCTCTAACATTTTAAGATAATTACCTAATAAATTATAAATTGGTGGTTACTACGTTTTTAAAGAAACATGAAATCTTAAGTTGAAATTCTAAAACAAAAACATTTTAAGATAATTATAATTTGGCTCCATTCATTCACAAAATCAACAATTTGGAGACATATCAAACATCAAAGAAATATTGGTGGCGGAATTTGGAATCATAAACCACTGGACTAATTTTAACTTTACTAGTCATACAACAAATTTTATAAAATTTAGGGCGCTATTTTAAAGTTTTGTCCGTTGCAATACACTTTATTTTGGATTAATCCATCATGCTAAAACCTCATCTTCTTTTCCTTTTTTTTTTCATGACTAAAAAATGAAAAGCATACGTATTAAATAAACTATGGAGTACTTTTTAATAGTATTACTTATGTTGTCTTCGAAAAAAAAATAGTAAATGTTATTGTAAAAAAAAATATTACTTATGTTACTATAGAAATTAGTGTTAATTACAAGTTTGAAAAAGTGAAACTAATATTTATCAAAAAAAAAAAAAAAAAAAGTCAAACTAATAATTAATGAGCATGTTAAAATGGAACTATTGATTTAATGGTTGTTATTGTAGTACCCATTAATAATAATACCCATTAAAAGTGAACCAATAAAGTATATTTCCGGTTTCTCAAAATTATTATAGTTAGAATTTTCTTTTTATAATATTCATAAATACAAGTTAATCAAAATGAATTAAGTTTTTGAATATAGAAGTTTTTAACCCATCGATGACTTAAGGTTATCTTGTTTTAAAAGGAAGCATGAAGTTCTGGATTCAAATTTTGAGATTGACAAATATAAAAACTCTCTCATAAAAGTAATGAAGTTTATAGAAAATGATAAGGTGCAAAAATGCACCTAACGTGGACATTAAGAAGCAATTTTACCCCTAACGTTTAAGATGGTGCAAATTTACCTTTAATGTTGACAACAAGGAGCAATTTTATCCTTAAGGTTGACAAGTTGGATTAATTTCAGACATCATTCTGAAATTTTGATATTTTGTTATGTATTATGCACAAAATACGTACCAATTTGTTCCAAAAATATCATTTTATATTTTTTGTAATTCATAAAATAATTAAAAGATTAATGTTTTTAATTTAGATGAAATATTTGAATTTTTTTGCATAACTGGTTGAGAATACAAACACTATAATTTTCTTCTTCTTTTCACATGTATATATACGATCATGATATACAACTTAGATGACAATATTTGAGACTAAAATGGTGATTTGATGGATTATTTTTCACATTGACTCAATTTGCCGACTTTAAGGGTTTAATTTGCTCATGAGTGTCAACGTTAGGAGTAAATTTGTATTATTTTAGAACGTTAGAGATAAAATTGTTCCTTAGACCGACTTTTGAGGTATTTTACACCTTATTCCTTTTAAAAAAAGTGTTTTTGTAAAAGTTCAAATGGATGTCTTTAACGATAATTGTTCCTAAAGTAAAAGTTGAAAAAAAAGAAAAGAAAAATTCAAAATTTGTGCTCTCATGGGAATTGCCTAAACCAACTTCCAATGGGTAGAGATATTAAGAGCATCTTCGGCCCAAATAATGATTCTCCATTTCTAATATTCATTTATCCATTCTCCATATTCATTTTTCTCCAACCACAACTATTTTTTTTTCCATAAAGAATATTCTCTTTTTATTCATCCCCGAATCAATTTTTTATAAATATTATATTCTTATTTATACTATAAATTTCTCCAACCAGACCTACTATTCAGTTTCCATAATTTTATATTCATTCTTATAACAAAATAATAATATTATATTACTAAAGTAAAGTAAAATGAATAATTTAGATAATGTGAATAGTGATTATCCAAATTTGGTGAATCACTATTCAAATATCCAAAAAACATCAAATTTATGGATGTGGTTGGAAAATGAGTTTATCCAAAAATGGATAATATAACACAAATATGGATAGGTTTGGAGATGCTCTTAAGCCACATATACATTTCAAAATTAATGTTAAGGGGATGGCTGGAGGCCTCTGGCCACCACAGGCCTTGGGCTAGTTCTGACTAGGGGTGTTCAAACATAAATTCGTTGGAATATGTTTAAAATTCAGTCTAATTCATGTCAAGTTAATATAAGATGGATTGAATAAGTTGAGTTAAATGAATTTGATTGATTATAATGGTTTTGTTAATGTAATGTGTATGAAATAAAATTTCATAAATCTATGCAATTATTGTTAGTTTCTCCAAGAAACTATCAACACTTTTCAAATACTTATGAATAAGATGGATTAAATGAATTGTTAGATGGATTATTAGAATCCATCCAATATACCTTCCATGGATTGGATGAGTTGAAATTTGAAGGATTATAAAATTCAACCAATTTTGAACACTCCTTGTTCTGACTATGTTCATTTTCTTCTAATAAAGCATATAACCTATATTGAATAAAAGTCACAATTCTCTATCTTTTTAGATCTTATTAACTAATTAAACTTCTGAGTTTTCAATTTGATACATTTAACTCTCTTTACAAGTTTGTTTACTAATGTCTAATGAGGTTTTATTTGCTAGTGTAATTTTAGTGTTGGTATATTGATTGTTTTAAAATTACAATTATAAAATGTAATTAGTTAGGTCAATTGTGATTTTTTTTTATAATCAAATGTTTTATCTCATCCCTGAATTGCCATGATAAGAATCCTTTTCTACGTGGAAAACAAATTAGAAACTATTAGAGAACTTGACATTGGCTTCATTAATGTGACCATTCACAATTCCACTACATATATATCGCTGATTAATTTATTTATTTATACATACAAAATTTAATTTTTTTTATTTAACTACTTTTACTGGGGTAAAATATATCTATGGTGTATGAACTTAGGAGTAGTTTACAATATGGTGTATAAATTTCATTTTTGCACACTAAAGTATATGAACTTAAGTTGACATCCTATTAAAGTGTATGAACTTAAGGTGACCTCTCACTAAAATGAATAGTGGGTTAAAATGACCGGTCAACGCGTGGTCAATGGGCCACCTAAATATTTCTAATTTTTTTTTAATAATATGGGACTTACATCTTGAAATTACAATATAAATTATCCTCGTGACTTCTAGTTTATTCCAGAAGTACAGTCTGATGTAACTAGATGGTAACCCTCACGTTGATGTGTTAATTCCAGCTAAAAGAAGTTTGACTGGATAAACGAGTCAGACTATGACAGACTAGAAGGAAATATATCCATCAACTTTACATCTTGAGGTATTCTAACTTTCACCGTCCAGAGGCGAGCAAGAGAGTAAACAATAGGGACAAGCAAAAATCCCCTTTGCGGTACATGATATTTGCCGATGGATAAAGTTCTAGTGGAAGTTGAACTTTATACATAAGGTTTTTCGGCACCAGCTTCTTCTCCACTTATGCTTTTGAGAATTTTTGTGAAATTAGATGAACTGTAGAGATCCAAGTATTTACAATGGATGTGATAAGGAATCCAGGATAATGCAGACACTAAAGACAATCCATAGTCACGTCTAAATGCTACATATCTCCAACGACTATATATAGTCCCAAACTTAAAAAATGCACATCGAGTAGTTATATATCTTCAACACTTGAGCTTTCAATATTATGTCCGTCGCATAAACTATTTAAAAAAATATATTAAAGATCGAGACGTGATTTGTTGGAAATTGGTTCCATTTCGTACGTGTGGGAGATGTTAGTATTAATTGGGTATGAATCTAATCAATCTGACCCGCCCGAAATGGAACGGGTCATACCCATCTTATGAGATGGGAGGTTAGGGAGGCCCATCTTAATAACTGGAGGATTAGGGTTTGACTTACCTATAAATAGGCTTAACCCTAATCACCACAAAATAGAATTAGAGAGATCATATGTCGTCGTTCTGCTTCTCCTCCCCATTACCAGTCACTGCCTTATCTCTCTCTCCCTTCTCAATCTTCTACTTTAATCTATGGATTAATCGGTCATCCATGCGCTACGCTGTGTGGTTGCATGTAAACGGTGGTACAAGATCATGATTCTAAAATCCTTTTCTGCTACTATGAGAGATCAACTCGTTTCTGCTATTTGATCAAGTATGTCTGAACCCGTTTATCTCATATGGATTAATTGACTTTAATCTCGTCATTTGGTGTAATAAAAAATATAAAGCTATATTTATAACTAATGGAGTATGTAATTTTAGAGCGCTCTTTAATATCTCCAATTTTATTTTAATGTTAAACAATTGAGTCTTGAAGAAAGTGAGATGCAAATAGCAATTCACTAAATAAAATAGAACCCATATTTGCCAAATATTACTTAAACGCTAAGCGTATACTTTACTAGAGAAGTATAAGATTACAAAGGAAAAAATGTCTAAGTTAAAGGAAGAAAATAGAGCACTGTCATTTGACAAGAGCTGAGTCTGGACTTTTGGGATAAATGATGAAGGTAGAGCATCCTCGTTTAATGTTTGTCAAGGAGGGTGAGCCTAACTGGTGCCAACTTGACATGGTGCATTTAGATTCATCCCATGCTAACCTTCATTGTCTAGAAGGAGCTTATCAAGGTCAAAGATATATTTGTAGGTCGCACTAGAAGCATCCTTAAACCTTTCATTGTAGCCTCCACCAAGGAAAGGACAAAGATGGATCCATAGATCCACATGAATGGGCTTTGGATCAATCGTGGGCCTAGAATATACTAAAGGCCCATGAAAATGAGCTCAATGGTGAACCTAGATGACAGGTACGTTGAGCATGCTAGATGCTTCCTGGGAGTCTCATAGTGGACCTCAATGTCAATGGGGAGCGTGTATGCCAAATGACCGTTTACTACATCCGTCAAAAGGCAAATCATATACACCTTAAGGACGGTGGAATAAAAGATAAAGATGACATCAAAGCAAGATGTCACGTCATTGTATATTCGTACAAACTGAATCTCGTGAAATCATTATTCTATCTTAGACAAGAAAAAAACAAAAAAATGAAAGATGTCACGTCATCTAAAGCAAACACCAACACACATCATGAGAGGCTAGAAATATCCTCATTGGGATATCAAGCAAGGTGAATTAACAAACTTTATCTCAATACCAATTTCATTTCTATAATTCTATATATTGACTTGATCGTTAGAGGCCCTAATTAACAACAAACCTGTATAGAGTTTCAAGTGTGGAGAAGGTCTTAACCTAGTAGTTGAGACTCTTCCTATAATTATAGAAGTCATGAGTTCGAATTACACTCGAGATTGGTTATTAATTGTATGTATAATTTGTGAAATTTTCTTTTTTAACCAAAAATATGGCAGAAAAGAACACGGTTACAATTGACAAAAAAATTTTATAGATAAATGTTGTAATTGTATGGGAATAGAGGAACAAGGATGGAAATAAGAGAGGACAAAAAAGACAAATGTTGCAGGCCATTTGAGATAGCAAAAACATATACATGAATTAATACAAAAGGCATGCAGTTGTTGTAAGGCAGGCATGTACATTAATAGACCAGGCAATTCCTTATTACATTTATTTTCATGTAGCTTACAATGGAATCATACCAAAATATATTTGACTCTTGAGTCCTATCCTATCCTACTTAATTACTTACCCTATGTACATTATAGTTTCATATATTATAGAGTTAATCTCATAAATGCTACGTGATTCCATGTTTTTGTAAATAAAAAATTATGGTTTGATTTTGAGTAAATAAATGACTGTGGTTTCCATTGTTTGGAAAATTAAGGAAATGATCAATTTTGTTAATGTGAACGAAAATTGTTTTGTCCAAAAATGTTTTCTGACCTTTGATCTTAACTTTTATATAACTGATAATCAAAGGTTTGAAAAGATATTTAGGGAAAAAATGTCTTCGTTTACATCAACAAAATTGATCATTTCCATAATTCCGCAATCAATGCAAACCACAGTCTTTTATTTGCTCAAAGGTAAACCACAATCTTTTATTTGAAAAACTGCGAAACCATATGACACTTATATGAAATTAACCTTATTCTATAATCTCTAACTGTGAATTTCATATTGATGCATGCCTTATTGTCTTCCTTTTTTCTTAAATGAGTTAGGCCCTGTTCTTTTTTACTTATATTCAACACATTTCAGCAATTTCAGTTCAGTAATATCAATTCTATCCAGCAATTTCAGTTCTATTAAATTAGCAATTTCAATTAAATTTAACAATTTCAGTTCAATTCAACAATTTTAGTTCAATTCAAATTAGTCTAAAAGAACATGGCCTTATAGTGATTTATTTTTGATAAAAAAAAGAATATAATTTGTATTCTTTACAAAATTAAAAGAATATCAATTCTAATGATATTAACGAGAACAATTTTTCCAAACAAAATTTTCTAAAAGTTTGATCATAAACTCTAACTTAATAGTCAAAAGTTTGAACTAATAATAAACAAAAGATAAACCACGTCAACAAAATTGATAATTTGTTTAGTTCTGTATTTTATTACACGGTTATCTTTTTGCTAAAAAGAAAAAAAGAAAACTCATTTGTAAAAAGTGAAACCACATAATACTTTAATAATGTTGATGAAAAACGGAGACTTACATCACACCAACGCATAAACAAAAACCACATAGTAATAATATGAAATTAAACAACCTAATAACGTATGTTTTAAGTACAACCTAATAACATTTAACAAAGCTTTATTGCGAAAAGACCATCGTCCACGTTTGTTACTGCAATACAAGACAAAGTTACAATTTTTTTGTGTTTGTTGTGCAAGCGTGTTCCACTATCCCCCCCACTATATATCTTCATTTCACGTTCTACTAAATATTAATTTGCTATCTTCAAATTTTTTTTAATTTTTATATCCATCAAAACTATATACAAACTACTTAATTAGCCTATCCAAATGACACACTGCTAAACAAATTATTCATATGTTACCACTATATCGGATGCCTTTGATTAATCTAAAATGGTATTGTATTCACTTTTTAGTATAATATTTTATTCACTTTCGTTACATATTTTCAGTATCACGTCATTTGTACTTTTGAAGTATTTTGAAATTTCTCTTAATTAAAATGTTCTATTTACATCTCAGCAAATAAACACCAGAAAATATAATAATAGAAAAAAGTGTTTTGGTACAATACTTTGCATGAATAAACGGCTCTGGTTTCTTAGTTATTGTATTCCTTGACAATATCATTATTATAACTATATATGTCTTGATTGCTATATCAAGCAGAATGTATCAAAATTAACTAAATCCCGTTGTAAGAAAACATTTATTCATTAGAGACATATTATTAATTACTATATATAGGATCTAATTATTGTCAAAAAAAATAATTATATGGAATCTAATTATTATTTATTAGGGGTAAGTTTGAAAATAATGCTTGTGATTTACTCAATTTCTAGATAGAAGTTTAACAGTTACAAATAAAGGTATGTGGTATGAAGTTCTTTTTGTAAAATAAAGTATCATAAATTACACCTTTAACGTTTTAATGACAACGGAGTACATGTCGTATTTTTGTAAAAATACTACATTTACATATGGACTTTCGCCCTTCCGAAGCAAATGTGGATGCTACTTTTGTTTGGATATGTCTCCCTAGCTCACCTTTATGGATCTATAACAAAGATATGATTTTTGTCGTGGCTGCAACTGTGGAGAAACCTATTAGGGTTGATCAAAGTATTACTTTTGCGAACTAAGTGAAGTTTGGCTGGGTCTATGTCGAAATTGACCTTCACAACCCGCTAATTGCTGAGTTTGAAGATGGTGTCTAGCATAAAGTTGAGTACGAGAGTTTGTATATTGCTTTGCTCTAATTGTGACTTATATGGTCATCAGTGGGCGACATGTGTTTCTCCTAGTATTGTCGAACCTGTGGTGCCTGATGAAAACATGGAGGAATCTCGAGCTAATGACAAACCGGTCAGCAACGGCGAAACAACTTAATATCGTGAATGTTCCCCCGATAAGAACAACCTATTATTGAGAGTTCTGAATAAATGGCGGGCGCATGGTTATTTATAAGAGATTTGTAGTTGGAGGTCGAGGGGAAGGGCGAGGAGCTGGTAACAAAGAAACAAAACTTCCGAAGAATGGCGTTGTGATGTAATTCTAGGGTAGAGGACAAAATACTTTTTGGGGTCAGAATAGTCGAGGTAACAATTTGGGAGTGAATCAAGGAAGTGGTAGAGGTAGCATACGTAATATGATACTTAGGCTCAGAGTCAAGATTTAATAAGTAGTGATCTGTTTGAATGTCTATGGAAAGTTTTGAATGAAATGGTAGAGATAGCATGAATACATTCTCTTACATTTAATATTTATATGCAGCCTAATTAAATCTTTTTTTTTTTATGTTTTCCCTAAAAATGTTTTTTCAAATGAATTAAACCATTGTCATGTTTTTTTTTTTTTGAAATCAAAACTATTATTATGTCACACAAAAAAATAAAATCAAAACTCTTGTCATTTATTAAAAGGAAAAGCGAATTGTATTTTATGGTTAGCATTTAATATTATTCGGTTGTACATACTTGTTTTAGCCTTAAATTTTATGAGTGTTTAATTTTTCTTAATGATATTGGGTTGTACATACTCGTTTTAGCCATAATTCTAATATTCATTTTTTAAAGAAAAAAAAGAAACAGAAACGAAATAGAGTGACGATCCTGGACTGAATTTGGCACTGTATACATAGCAGGCGTAGTCAATTAAACTGAAAAAGTTACAAATTGGGTGAATTAGAGCACAAGGACCAATGTTTGGTACTTGAAATTGTGTATAAATGCAAAAAAAGGAACAGAAAAATACGTATGATATTTTGCATGGAAACGCTATATATATAGGAGTGAGACAAACGTCTCTATAATTGCTGCACACACCTCTTCTCATTTCATCTCATCTCATCTCATCTTCAACTATCTATATAACATACAAACACACTTTGAGATTATTCAGTAAACCTACCAATTATATATAATAATAATGGGGTCAACTGTTATACCTATTCCAGATGATGAACATCCTCATCATCATCATCAGGTTGGTTCTGTTAATAAGACCACACCTCACCATCATCATCTCCGTCGATTTTGGTTTTCATCATCATCCTCGGTTTTCAAGGAAGATGATGTGAGGAAATTGATCCATGGTGTCAAAGTTGGAGTTGCTCTTGTTTTGGTTTCTCTTATCTATTTTCTTGATCCTTTTTATGAAGAAATCGGTGATGATAATGCTATGTGGGCGATCATGACTGTTGTTGTCATCTTTGAGTTCTATGCAGGTTTGGTTTCTCCTACACTTCCTTCATGATTCTTTTCTTATTTGCTAATGTTCTTATCAAATAATAACGTCATTACACCTATGTACTAATTCAATTTCATTTAGGTGCAACACTTGCTAAGGGGCTAAACCGTGGAATGGGAACTATATTAGGCGGCGGATTGGGGTTCTTAGTATCCACCTTAGGCGGAAAGCTTGGCATCATCGGAAACTCCATTATTGTTGGAGCTTCTATGTTAATATTCGGTAAGTTAAAAGATGTTCTATAGTTTGTCCTGGTTCCGTCCCATAACTTTTTAATGATAAAACTTTCTTCTGTCTTCCAATCTATACATGCGTATTTGGAAGATAGATTTTTTTATTTCCACTAGATTATTGGTACTGTAGTGGCCATTTGTGGATGAAAATACTTTGTACTAGCAAGTACGGTTAATTAAATACATTAAATTTGCGCAAAAAGAAGTAAAGAAATAAATAAAAAATGAAAGTGGGAAGTGAATATGATTCAGGTGGAATAGCAACATACTGCAGAATGAGGCCAAGGTTTAAAGTAAGATTTGACTATGGAGCCATGATCTTCATCCTCACCTTCAGCCTCGTGGCTCTATCCGGTCTGCGTGAGAAAGAGATAGTGATGGAAATAGCCCGTGAAAGGCTTTTGATGATCGTTTTGGGGTTTCTCGTCTGCATTTTCACCAGCTTCTTTGTCTTCCCCATTTGGGCTAGCGATGAGCTCCATCATTCCACCATCTCCAAATTCCATTCTCTTGCCTCCTCCATTGAAGGTACTTTACTTATATACCTCATTGTTATATAAATATATTTTTACGTGTTGCGGCAAACTAACAATTTTTTTATTATTATTACTATTATCATTTTAGAATGCTTGGAGGAATATTTTAGTGAAAAGGAAGATGATGAGCAGCCTGTCAACTTCAGCAAATGCAAATCTGTGCTCAACTCCAAGTCCAAGGATGAATCACTGGTATATTATTATTAGTATCCATTCATTCATTAATTTTCTGTATCAATTAATAATAATAAAAAAACAATTAAGGATTTTGTTTATTACAGGCAAATTTTGCAAAATGGGAACCATGGCATGGTAAATTTGGGATGACCTATCCATGGGAGAAATACTTAAAGATAGGAGAACTTCTTAGAGAACTGGCTTCTACCATTCTTTCACTTAAACCATGTCTTGTTCCATCTTCTCATAAACAGGCATGCATCCTAATTATATATCTCTTCTTAATTTCGGGTTTGGTTTGTTCGTTTGGGGATGTCCATCTTTCATTCTAATGAATGACCTTATGTTGTAATACGTTATAGGCACACTTGAGGCAATCGATGAAAGAAGCTTGTGAAGAAGTGGGAACATCATTGTCATGGACATTAAGAGAACTTGGACAAAACATGAAGACAATGACTAAATGCAATCCAAAAGATTTGATGTTGCCTGAGTTAAAATCATTGACATTAGAGCTAAGTACGATGGTCTCTCCCTCATATCTAGCACATTCGGACGGACTTGCTATTGCCAGCTTCATCTTCTTGTTGATGGACATGGAACAAAAGCTTCAAGATTTGGCTCAACAAGTTCAGCAGCTTGGAGAAACTGCTTGTTTCCAAGATCATAAAAATAATACCACTGCAAAAAATTAATTAATGGATAAATTGCCAATTTTTAGCTTGGCAAAAGTATATATTATATATACTTAAGACATAAAATCAAACTGATAATTAACCAAACCAGAAAAAAGCAATGCATACATTTGCATTGGATTTGGATTGGATGGGGTCTGAGTCCACAAGAGGGATAAGAAAGAACCAAAGGTATACGATAAGTATTCTAAATACTGAAGAGGCAAGTTTATATTAATTAGCCCTGTATATTTGATTACTTACATATCATATGTCATGTACCTCAATGAATGGCTATATTCTATAGTTATTTTTGTATTATTATATAAATATTTATACCTTAGATACGTATTATAATAAATGATCTAACATTCCATTTTGAACCATATTTACTCCAGATTTTCCAATGGATATTTAGTTCTATGGCATAGGCATGAACGCTTTCAGCTTGATTAATTTGACTTTTACCAAGATTAGTAATCAAAAAAGAGTTACGTGTTTTTAACTAATAACTACAACTATTTTATCTTGGTTAAAGTGGTAAGAGAATTTATATATTTTGTTTAAAAAGTTTACGGTTGGAGTCTCCCTTTATCTAAATTTAGCTCTTCTTAATCTGTAAATTTCACTATAAACTTTCATCGAACTTTGTGGTTTGTCTTGACCTTAGATGTGAATAAACCTACTTGCCTAGACTCTTTTTTTTACCAAAAACAAATAACCATGGCAAATAATAACAAAACTTAATTACTTTTGGCATGATATTATAGTTCTTTTAGACTAAGCAGTAGGAAATTTTAATATTGAGGACCTCATTTATCTCATTTATTTGTTTACACTTTCTGATAATTTAAATCCTTAAATATTATAAGTATCTAAATATATTTTATTTTTTAAACTTGTCTCAAAACTTTACGTGTATTTGAAAAGTTTTAAAAGTTTGAAATACATTATATTCTTGTACAAAATGTATAAATAACCTTATGTTCTTCTTGTAAGTTGTTTTTTGTTTTTTTTGAACGATCTTGTAAGTTGTTAGACTAGTTAAAATGAAAGTGGATTAATGATGTGTATGTGTGGGCCTAGGAACTAGGAGCATTTGATGAGTGAAATTTGTGATAAGTGCAATATTACGAAGCTCAAGTACAATAAGGCTTTTCTTGAATGGCCAACCAAAACCTAAAAAAATATTACAGGCCCATCACCCACCCACCATCTATTTCTCCTAATTTTATAATTATCATCCTCCTTGTTGCTTGGAAACATCAACCTCCAATATTATCTCTTCTTTCATTCTAATGGTAAAAACGTGGAAATAGTTTTTATAGCCACTAAAAAAAAGTGTTTTATACACCAACTATCACTACTACACTAGTTTTTACTCGCTAAAATCATTAAGATAATTAATTTTTCTTTTACCAATCTAATCTTTATGGTCTTCTAATCTTTATGATTTGATGTACATATTTTTCACCATTGAAAGCTAGTGATTATGTCTAGTCAAAAACAAGTTCAAATATACCTAACATGTGCCACCACATAATAACTATTTACAAGGTGATAATTGCAAATTTGAATATTGATTCATCTAAATATTGGTTTAATTTTCAAGTGGCACTGAAAAGTTTGTAAATTGGGTCAGGACCAATATTGATCCTGCACAATCTAATATAGCCACATAAGCAAAGTGATGATGTGGCAGCACCTAATTAGTAGATGTGGCAACATTAGATTGGCCCGGACCAGTAATGGCCCTGGCCCAACCAAGAAATAATTGTGGCAACATGTGTTAAACATACATCGTGAGGGGTTATTGATGTGGTATTAAAATGGTGTTAAGACCAAACTAATTTAGTTATTCAATATTAAATCTACAGTTATTTAGAATCATAAGAGATTAGAATCATTTAATGGCTTAAATTAATAAACCTAAATGCAATTGTAACTTACCAAAATTTAATTGTTAATGAGAATGTGGACACCACTATATAGTAAATAAGACAGTTTTTCAATAATTTAATTATATGATGAGGCCATAGGGACTTTTGCTTCACAAATTTACTATTTAAATTACTTCATTCTTCTTTTAGTAATCACTGTACACAAACCCAAACTCTAGTGACCACATGAACTTTTCTTTACACGGTAAAAATGCACCAATAATTTCTCAAAGGAAAGGAAAATTCAAAGTTGTCAGATTAAATTAGTTGTGAGTGAGGACAAAACACAAACCTTACTAATCTACCACATCTCAACCTCTTCAATTTTGCTGTCCAAATTCCTTTAATCCTAAAACTTTACTTTCATCACAGGTAAATCCATTATTCATGTTGCTAAATAATTTCCTCACTTATTATTTGACTGACAATTAATTATTCATAAAAGCAGAAAAAGAACATTGTAATAAAGATCAAAATTGATTGCAGGAAAAATAAATGCAATTAGAAATTATTATTTTCTAAGTGTGCATATTATGAATTAGAGTGTCAAAATTACATTTGTGAGTGCTAGGTGAAGCCTGGTGTTAATACCAGCACTAAAATAAGTTGCTCGTATAGATGCATTGATTTGTTATCCATAAATTGCGTTTGTCTATTGTACATCTTCTTTTTTCTTTTCTTTTTTCTCTTGAGATATTTACATCTAAAATTTGATGGTTATAAATGAAAGAGGAATAATGTATGCCACAAAATTTAAATGGGCCAACAAATGTCCATAGAACCCTAATCACTCTGATTTTCCTCAATTGAGTATTTCTTTTATTTAACATATTAAATCATAATCTTTTAGTTCTACTCATATTAACCTCATTAGAAAAAAAAATAGTTACATATGATTATCTAGTTCAATTAAAAGAGCATTACTCAATTGTTTTGGAATTTGTATATTTTACCGTTTGCATTAAGTTTTTATCTAAAGTTTTATTTATCGCCTTTCACACATATTTTTTTTTAAAAAAAAAAAACAGAATATTTGTTTTGAGATATATTTTATTTTAGTAAAATTTGTTTTGAAATATTTAAAATACAAATTTTGTTTGTATACATTTGATTGTCAATGATTTTTGTAAAAGAAGTGATTCTTTTATTTGTCTTTCTCTCTCAAATTTCGATGATCACGTGTGAATTTTAGCACACAACTTTGCTTGGAAAAGAAATTATGAACTTAATCAATTAAAATGAGAAACATTTACATGTTACCGCTATGAAAATGAAAGCCTAGTAGCAATACAAGTGAATAGTAATTATGTTATGAAATTCATATGAAATCAAAGCACATACCATTAATACACAGTTTATAAGTTTCTACGAAGTACAACGTAGAAAGCATAGAAAAAGAAGACAAAAACAGTGGCATATTATTATATGGAGCAGCTGAGAAACCAAGGAGAAGCCACCATTACCAAGTCAAAGTGTACATCATTTCCGATCAAAGATCAACATCGAAACAGAAAAATGAGTCCGGCTCCAAAACTTGCAGCGGTACTAACGCTATTAACATGCCATGTATTTCTCCCTACAGTCAGGAGCATCCCCAACACACAAATACAGAGTGTTCTGTGCAATTCTGGAGTCTATTCGAAAGGCGATCCATTCGGTGTAAGCCTTGCCTACATTGTGAAAGACCTTCAAACTGCCACACCCACGTCGCACAGTTTCGATTATTTCAACGTATCTCCTTATCCTAATGCTTTTGCGTTTGGTCATGCTGTTTGTAACATTAATCTTACAACTTCTTCCGACTGTTCAACGTGCCTTGATGCTGCTAAAACTGCCTTGTTTTCCACTTGTGTATCCAACATCGGGGCCCGATCCGTGCTTTCTGATTGTACAATTAGGTATGAGCAATACCCTTTTGATGATTGATTCCTTTTTGAATATGCTGTTGTTTTTTTGTATGATCTTTTTGTTTCTGCCACTCAATTAAGTGTGTGCAACCTTGTTTCTATTAATAATTCTGCAATTTCTTTGGTTTATTATTCTAGTTTTCGTAACTATACTATTATTTTAGTTAATCATGTTCGGTTATCGATAAATATCACCGACTTCCTTCCTAGTAAATATAAAAGGGCTATATTACTAAGGCACAGATTTCTCAAAGTCAGAAATTTTAAGACACTGTTATCAAGATCTAGAACGGCACACTCCAGTATTTAACTTACCAGATACACAAATGCAATTTGCATCAGACACATACATTAATTCTCCAAATAATTAAAGGGAATGAAGTCAAATTCCCTAAAATAATTATATAAAAATGTGTTGCAAGTGCATTTCAAAATAATAACAAAAGCATAACTTAATTCCGTTGTATTACGAAAAATTCAGTATCTGCTCTAAGTATACATTGCTCAATATATTATCAATAGCATTTTTCTCATCCTATAACATCGAAAAAAAAGAGGTATATTACAAATAAATATGTCTGCATTTGTATCTTCTTGAATATCCACTCTGCTTCGTCAATATGTACTAAGGTCCACGAATAGGTTGCTCTGCAGCTCTGTAATGTCTGCTATCCGAGCCAAAAAGAATCCGTTCACCATCAGTCGGACCACAAGTGTCATGGAAACTAGGTTTGATTGAATGGAAACCGACTTGCAAACGATGATTTTGCTTGTTGGTGCAAGGAATGTGTGCCCTATTTTTATAAACTGGCATCTCTTCAATCATGTAGAAAAAAAAATGTGTAGATTTTATACCAATTACAAAGGAACTTCGGAAGATTCTGTAGAGTTCCTAGCACGAAAAGGTTCCCGCTTGAGCAAAAAGGCATAAAGAAGCTCATTCCAGGAATCAGGGACACCAGGCAAGCACCAGTGACTGCAATCTTGACGGTGGAGAGATGCTGGACCAATCCCTGGATCTAAATAGTACACAGATGCATGCCCATCCTTCCTCTGAGATGCCATGCTAGTCACATTCAATAAATTCAAGTTAATTATATGTGATTCATTCGAATGCTTCGATAACACATCCAAGAATATTTTCGATCGATAATCCAACGGGCTCTGCAGAGTCACCAAGTCCGGAAGCGTTTCCATGTGACAGCTACCACCAGTCTTCCAATCACCACCTCTGTTACAAGCAGTGTTTATTCATTAGTTTCGCTCAGTGATATCCCACAACAACAGAGTAGCTTCATGGCAATGATTTTATATGGCAGTAGTTTTATACCACACGAGATCTAAAAGTATTGAGACTTAAAAACTGTGGACATTTTATGAGCCACGAGCATTCAGAAAAGCTACTAGATATATGCTAATGATTGAATTGCTTCTACAAAATAAATGCCTTTTTGTCAAAATGAAAAACATGATGAAGATTGTAAAATCAAAGATTCAGAAGACAAAACAGCAAAGGAATTTTTGGATAAGAGAAAGACCTGAAATGCACAGGAGCATAGGTTCTAAAGAACACTTGGGTCGTGCTCATATTAATTTTTCTGTGTATCCAATCAACAAAAGTTTCAAGTGATCTCCTGTATGCAGTTTCAACACTCATATTCATCTTTACCTCTTCCCCCTCTTGGAAATGACAGCCCCTGAGAAAGTAAAACATAAGACTTATACCAATCTTCGTTCTTACAATTATAATAAGCCAAATGAATTACAGGTATCCTCGCAATTTTCACACAATAGGTAACACACAGAAGCAAATACTGTAATGTCCTCAAACACTTAAATCTCAATAGCATACCGTACTTGCAGAAGAAAATCTTTAACAATTGAAAAACAAAAGAAGGTTGCTCAGTAAATCTCAATAACATATGCATGCAATTGGGTTCAAAGACAGCCTCATATGGACAACAAAATTGTTAAATTTACTTGTCCAAGAAAAAATAATATGGCAATATTGCATGAGAAAGAGAGAGAGAGAGAGGTAAAAGATAAATGTTGTGATACCTCAATCTGTTGCAAAAGAAACACACCAAGATTCTATAAAATATTTCGCCTTTTGTTCCGTAAACCTAAGGTTAATCTACTTGAATGAAATCATCTCAATGAACAATACAAGGCAACATCGGAAATAAGCACCTTAGTTCCTAATCCGAACAACAAATGTTTTAGGTGCTTCTTTCCCACCATTCATCCCCTAATTGCCACATAAAAAGGCCCAAATTCATATACAGCAAGCAGATGCATATGCTACCAAAATTATATTCATAAATTAAATTTAAAAAAACGGAGAAAAAGAAAACACCAACACCAACAACATTATATTCATCCCTTTCTAATTCTTTCAGTGATACCATGCATCCATATCATGTCTTCATTCATATCCACGAGTATTTATGCATATGATTAGTTAAGTTGCAGTAGCAGTTGTTACAAAATCAATGGATGCACACAACAAATAGACAAACAACGTTCAGGAAATCTCATTATTGGATAGGTAAAACATTTACCCTCTAATGGTCTTCTCGTAATTCCACCAATGACCAGAATTAAAAACCAACACATCTGCAGTTCTCCATTGTGCAGAAGTCCAATCCATTCTATCCACCCTTAAAGCCATCTTCACCTTTGCTGGAGCATTGGGTGGAGGACGGCCTTGGTACACTAGAAACGGGGCTCTGTAGTACTCAACAGTACAATTATAGTCCTTGAACATGAAAGCCAAGAATCCTTTATGCTTTGTAATTGGATTCCCATTCACTTCATAGATTGACGAATTGTCACGAACAGCAGCAGCCAGCATACAGAGTAGAGACTCCCATTGGTTCCTTCCGACTGAATCACCAACAAATACAAGCCGCCGGTTCCTCAGCTTCTCCAACATCAACTTAGCATCAAACCTGTTCTCAAGGAGGTCAAAATCAAAACTAAGTTTTACAAAATCAAGCAACCAAAGCTAATAGAGTATAATACTCCAATCAGAAACTTCAAAGCAAAGAGCTATAGTGATTCAAATTCCCTCAAGGGTTTCCACAATTCACCAAGAGAAGAAAAGCTAATCCAAAGTAACAAACTTAAAAAATAACATAAAAGAAAGTAAATTGAGTAGAATCCATATTCAAAATGGGAGAAAGTAAGGAAAAATCTACTTAATCTATCATCTTCTCATCTGTACCTATAGAAGTATTGAAAAAAGACACTAATTTTCTTGCTTCCAAAGATGCTAAGTAACTAAATTGAATTTCAAATAAAAATAGAAGTCATGCAGACAATGAATGGATCAGTTTAAAAAGAAAAAAAAAGCACCTCACCTGGGCAAAACACAATGATTCGGCTGCCAACGCCACTTGGTATAGAAACTATCAGGCCTTCCATTCTCTAAGCACCTAAACCCACCATCTATAAAGTCACAATCTTTACTATCATACAAGGGATAGCTATCATCCCAAACCCAGTTCCCATCAAAAACATTGCATCTATCACCATCCTCATCAAGAAATCCAGGCCTTCCATTCCCAACAGCACCCAGTTCTACTGATGAAGATAACCCCTGGTAATGCATCCGAGGAGTGAAAGCCCTGAAATCCAAGTAGAAGAAGCAGCCAATGAAGAGCATAGTAACAAAAGAGAACCCAATAATACCCAAAGAAGGCTCTAGAGGATTCCATCTCTTGAATTTCTGAAGCAAATCCAAGTGGGTCATTTTGGGCGCCTGTTCATTGGTGCTGCTGCTGTGTTTATCCATTTTTTTGTCAACAGATTTAGTTAAAGATGGTATCTTTGTGTTTCAAGTATGGTACAAAACAAAAGGGTCTCTTTAGAAAACGTGGGTCAAGTGATTAGATGAATGAACTAGTGGGGCATTTTCACACTACACAGAGAAACAGAAACAGAAAGAGAGAGAACATTCATGGCTAATACTGATTCTTACATAATGGGTTTGCTTTTGTTGTTTTATTTTGTCTACTTAAGGGAGTTACTCAAAGTAATTAAAACGTTTTGACAGAAAGTTAGCAGGTTTTATGGGTCTTAATGAAGTAGCAGCAATAGATTCAGACCAGTAAATTTATGTGCAAGTAAGAAAGATGTAATAATAAAAAATTAGAAAGAAAATCCAAGAAAAGAAAGCATCTCTGAAGTAATGAGTAAAGGCTTTGAAAAGATAACGGCCGTCCGGCGTGGTTTTGCCGGCGGTGGGAACGTGGCTAATGGAATGAAAGTGCCCCAAAGAATAGGTATATTCCGACAAAAGTCTATGATGAGTGGACATTTTTATACTTACTAAAATACCCTTCCGATGCGATGCGTTTCTCATTAGTGAGGTAGTAGTAGTAGGGACGTGTTTGGTACCGCACAGCTTTTTCTTTGAATAAAGATAGGACTGTTAGTAATAAATTAATAACGCATAATGAAATTTTATGTATACGTTTAAGATTGACACTTTATGTGGACTTTTTAAGTAGGCTCAATTCCAGGAATTATACATGAATGAATTCCATGTGTATTTTCATTAGTTATTTAAGATTATCTCCAACTCATTATACAATTGATGAAAACAAAAGATAAAGTAAAATTTACCCACCAAGCAATGCCTTGGTGGTTATTACATTCCACTAGAAAGTGAACTCTCAAAAAAAAAAGATAAAGTAAAATTTAATATCATTTTTCTGGTATCAAAATTAATATTATTTTATTAAGGAGGAGGTTACATTATCAAAGTTGGAGAATGGAAATGCATGAGTAGAATGCTGGTAGCAAAAATAATCCCCACTTGGTTGGTATACATTATCTCAGCATTTAGGTCGTGGGAGGAATTTTGAGAGTTATTTTTCTTTTTAAAAAGATAATGACAAAACAAAATGGGAATTTAGGAATTAGTCAATTTGGATTTGGAGACATAACTTCTCCATATTAAAATCTTCAAATTTAATATTTATGTCAAACGTCAAGTAACGAATTATTGCAATCCCATTTTTATTCTATATTGAATGGTGCCGCACCACGTCTATGTCATGCTCACCACTAATTATTACATTTTTCACTTGGGTTTAACATACTTACAGATTACATAAAAGCTGAAATATTTGCTCAATAGATTTTACCTAGTCGATTTAGGCTTATGAGATCAAAGGGTGTAGAATTATTGACTAATAAAAGTAATAATTAATATTTTTCTTTTCTAATTAATTAAAAATTTAAGGAAAGATAATACCAAATCCATGATGTTCTTCTCTCTCCCCTCAATTGTATGTATATCACATTGTTCTTCTCCGCCGCCATATATCATTGTTTAGATTTTTCGCACTGTTAATTCAGAGAGATTTTAAGCGCTTATGGAGCACAATACTTCTTTAGTTACAAATAGAGTTCTATGTTTTTTACTATCCTCTAAATAATCTTCATATCAATATGTTGTCCTTTTTATTTTCAAAGAGTATTATACTTCAAAAGCGCTTTAACTTTTCTCGTTGATCCGAATAAACATTATGGAGCTTAAAAACTATAGTAGGAAAAGCATGAATCTAGAATGAAAAACGAAAATATGTTATTAGGAAAAGCACTTTGCAACACTGATGGCAAATTGCAGTAATGCTAAGCAAATATGCAATTGCCTTTTCTTTTTTTGTTGTGTGATTGAGTAAACTAGAACAGGGGAGCTTTGTTGAAAATCCTGGCCAATAAATTCTTTTCCTTACCGTGCGTACATGTAGATCACTTTACTTGATTATTTATTAGAAAAGGAAACATATTAATATTTTACCAATTGGTATACTCACTAAGAGTCACCTAGTCCATAACTGACCAAATACAATTTGGTCAATCACCATTAGATTAGAATCTAAGAATGAATATTAAAATCTAATGAAATCACTTAAATTGTGTTTTTTGTTTTCTTATTATACCATATATAGTCTTGTATCAGCCCGTCGTTTTTAGGTGATTTCATTAGATTTTAATCTCCATTTTTAATTTCTAATCTAATAGTTTGACCAAATTGTATTTGATCAGTTATTGACTTAGTGAGCACAAATGCACTCACTAATACGTGAGTGGAGAGTTCAAGTTTCGAATCATGCTCCTTCCAAAAAAAAATTAAATTAGTTTTACACGAATCATCTTATTGCATATGAAAACTATATTAATTGGTAAGGTTTGAAATAGATTTGTTTTATACATATTTCAAATATAGCAAGCATTCATAAAAGGTGTATAAATGAACACATCATTGTTCGATTAGAAATGGAACAATAATGTTATAAAATTTTATTTTTTAACACAAAAATTATTAGACTTTAGATATCAGAGACGCTACATGGCACAATAATGTCACAAAACTTTATTTTTTAACACAAAAACTATTAATCGATACTTTTAACGAAACCCGACAAGTACTAAACTCACAAGAGATGTTACATGATGACATTATTTAATATTTTTCATGATATAAAATGTTTAATTTTTTAAAATATATTGATATACTATGAAAATGAGAAATTGATAAATTATGTTTAATAAATAGATTAATATTTGGGATTAGAAAATGTTTTTTTAAGCATATTTTTTAAAATTTGTTTATTTACAATTGAAAAATTATGTGATTTGGCTATCATGTGAAAAATCATGTGATTAATCATGTGATTTGACTATCGTGTGCAATTTCCGATGAATTTATTTGCCCAATTCCGATTAAAAGGACTATAGGTGAGATGGTGCCAAAGTTCGACAATTCTATCGTACAGATTGAAGTTTTGTGGCGTTATTGTTTTGTTTCTGATTGTTGGAGGATGATGAGTGAATATAAACTTAGAAAATGAAAAAGAAGATCAATACATTAAATAGATTAAAAAACCATTTATAGTATGTTTGAAATTGGTGGGCTTTTCTTTGACTCTCCAACGTGGATGCTCAATTACTTACCATAAACTCAACAAAGGTATTCTTCATGTCCTTTTGAAGGAAGGCATAATAAAACAATGTAACATGTATAACCCTTAAGGACACCTGAATTGAAGGACAAAAAGACACCATAAACAAAATTAAAGAAAATCCCACTTTCACTAAAAGTGGAGCAAGAAAAAATTAACGTCAAGTTGTGCAATGAAAATCGTTTTGTATACAACATTTTTATGTACTCAAATTTATTGCTAAGTAAGCTTAATTTGTTTATGCTATTTTGATTAGTTGGTCAAGATTACAGGAGGTTACCCAAATATTGTCTTGCTTGTATACATTCATCAATTATCAAATACGACGGTTTAGTAAAATAAGAACATGCAAATAACATCAGCAATATTAAGTCGATTAACATTTATCAATTCGAAAACCAATTTAGGATCCTGAACCCAGAAGTAGAAAGGATAAGAAGAAATGGTTTATACAAATAAAAATTCAATTGAAAGCTAACTCTAATTAGTTAATAGCAGTAATTAGCAATGATCTGTAAAGATTTTAGTTGGAGTGTAAAACATGTGAAATCTAGGAAAACGCACCGTTTGGATCCAAGGCCTCTCTGCTCACTACAGACAGTTACATGGTAAGATATTTTAAGAATTAATTTTGTCCTTAAATATCTTAAAACTATGCCAATCCTTAAGAAACAGTGTCCATCCATTTGTCAATTATCATCATTGATAGAGCTAAAAGTCAGTTCCAAAAAGTATTCACAAGAGTCCTGTGACAAGTAACAAAACACAAATATGTACAACCTCATCTCTCTTGGAACACAAATTTTATCATGTTGAAAAAAAACAAAACCATAACTAAGAAATGTATTCATTGCATATACAAGGAGGGGCTAATGAGGGATTTTGGGGGAGCCAGCGGGTGCTTAAACTAATTGTTCGTTGAAAAATGCTGAAAAATATATGAAAATGGTATTAGAAACTTTAGTTTTATATGCAAAAGCACCAAAGAGTTCTAGATCCGTCACTAGTGGGCTAGGCCTAATTGTCTTATGCTGCAGCCAGAACTAGATTGTTCAACAAGATGAGTAATTTATACATTGAGCTACGGCAAAACTGGTTTTACATCTAACATGTCCACACTTCAGTTTGTTAGAACATTTTCAGCTAACAATGTTATTAAAACGGGGTCTCCATTGTCACAAAATATAGTACCAAAACGTAAGGAAAGCGGTTATACCACTTATGATAAACAGTCTATCGATCCTGCTTTCGTTTCTCATCTTCTCCTCTTTTAACTCGTTTTGAAATTTTGCATATAAATGACAAGACTCGAGAACTTCGCTGTAGTTTTTGCTCCTGTGGCAGCTTAATGCTTCCTTCAAAATAAGCAAACTGTTTCTTCCATTGATATGAGCACCTTCCATGTCTTCCAATTGCATGCTCAGCTCTGTTAATTTGAGAGTTGTTTGACCGCCTTCTTCTTCCATACGAATAACTCTAAACTTCATGATCAGGATGCATTCTACTACCTGGCAAGGAAGAATGTCTTTTGCAGAAAGGACAGACCCAAATCGTATCACGAAATCCTTGTCGGTTGGCCAATGTCTTTGCCCACCAAGAGGGCTCCAGCTAGCAAGATTAGCAGCTTGCTTAATCTTTGTGTTTACAACGATCCAACTAAGCCGAAGACCATCACGAAGCTCCCTCCAGAGCTTTCCGTCTTTCCTTTCTTTCTCCATGGATAAAATTGGGGGAAGACCATCGGAAACTGAAAGGAACACTCCGCCTTCGCTGTCGTCGTCGATCGCGGCATATGTAAGAAGATCAATTCGAAATGGGCAGTTGTAAAACCACCCACTTGATCCATTGGAATTAGGAATGCCCCACAGGATTTTAGAACATATCGATTTATCTTTGTACCTTATATCGACAATAGAAACAAAGTCTGATGGCAAAACATTCTCATATTCATCAATGTCACCGTAGTATTCAGCCTCAGCCCATTCTTCAGGGTAATCTAGATACTCATTCCGTTGATACTCGGTAACTTCCTTGTTAACAATAAGCGGAAAACAGTCTGCATAAAACTTTCTGAATCCACCTATTGACATTATTAAACTTTTGACATCTTCCCTATTCGTTGAAGGCCACATAGTAGAACAAACATTTTCCCATAGCTTCTCTTCTTTTGAAATGGAAGAGAATGCGGCACAGGCACATGCTGCGATGGCCAATGAGGGACCATCAAGGCGCCTCAATATGTCATAGAAGATATCACTGCTTAAAGATGCCATACTCTCAACTAGTGCAATCGATGTATCCATTAACTCCTGTTTATTATGCAAAAACAGATACTTGTTCAACAACAATCCTCTTAATGAGTGAGGTGTTTCATAGTAGAAGACCATGCTACTATTTTCTAGCACATGGCCATCAAACCAGCACAACCGTCACCACAATTTAGCAATTCATGAAAGTAAGCAAATAACTTCAGCATAGAATCAAACCAACTCCAACACATTTGTAATGAAACAACAAACATTAAGGGGTGTCATTTTCTTCGTGTGTGTATGTATGTATGTATATATAAAGAATACATTTTTTCACTTTGCTCAGCTCTACTTTGCTGTTTATTGCTACAACTTCTTCAGAGCTAATTGACAAAAGAAGGGCTTATAAGAAAGGAAACTGGGCAACATTCAAACAGTTGGGACCTAAACATCTCTTAAGTTAACCGCTAAAAAACCAGAAAGAACCTGTCTCATTAACTGCAAAAAGATACCAGCTAATGCTAACAACACCATAGAAGTGGGAAAAAATAACAATTTTTTACAAATTATATACATAATAATTAATAATCATATAAAAGAATGATTTTTAGCAGTTTTCACTTCTCAAACAATGAAACTGAGGCCTCAAAGCAAGTCTCTAAATAGGTTATTTAGCGTTTCAAACGAGTATTATCTCGTAATTTCCATAGTGAATGTGAGTTAAAAGAAGAAGCAGCAGACACTGTCTACCGAACCTCATCCTCATCTCAGAACACAAAATTTAAAGCTTAGTCTACACTTCCATGAAAGATTGACAGAAAATCAGAAGTAGAAATGTTGCAATCTTAAAATGACTTAGCTTGTGAAATATCTATACAATTACATAATGAGCGACTATAATCATGTGGTCCTAAGCAAGCATGAGCAATTATGTTTCCAACTGAAAGAACAAGACATTTAAAAAATCAAGAAATAATATTTTAAACGTCCCACATTGCTAACTTGAGAGCTAAAATACCTCCTTAAATATAACAAGCAATCATATCCCGTTAAAGTAGCTTTAGGGGTTAGTCAATCTTTGCTAAGACAATAACATCCAACCAGGTGATTTGATCTGTGATGAACAAACCTTAAATGGGATCATATTGTACAAGTAGCAATCAATTTCCTAATTTAAGGTTAATATAATACATATGAAGATGAGCATAAATTAAACAGAAGGAAAGAGAGGACACACCTTGTAGATATGCAATTAATCATATGATGACACAAAAGATAGAGAGATGTTAAGGATCTGCAAGTTAAGATTAGGGAAGCTGCTTCTGTTGTTCTGTTTGGTTAGTGAAGTTGTTCAAGTTGTTAACTCAACTCTCCACCGGGGATTGGTTTAGTGAGTTACAATGGATGGATGACACCACAACCTGCCACGTACCCCTCTCTACCTCCTTTCCTATGTATGTATGTGCCTTTTTACTTTTATTATTTTTCTACCTAAACAAAACTATCACCATTTTTTTCTTTTCTTTTTGTATTTCTTTTAATGAAGGTTGGTTCATTTATTTAATGAGTGATCATTTTTTGGCTATATAAATTGGATTTTTAATTGATTAGACCCTTTTCTATGTTTTTATAGAAGTATTTCTTTTACAAGTTATTAACACAAGCTAACTAACAAAAAATAAAAAAACTGAAAAATTCGTATCGACAACTTCATATAAATTTATAATAATATCGGTATGCGTCGATTTTTAGGTGAATGAAACAATTTTCATACAGACAACTTCATATAAATTATATATCTTTATGAACAATTTCATAAAAGGATATATATATATATATATATATATATATATATATATATATATATATATAAAAAGTTGTCTCGTTCACTTAGAAATTGACAAATATAGACATTTTATGAGTTAAGACTTCTAAAGAGCGTCTACACTCATATAGAGAAACTTATCATCGAGATCGAAGCAAATGGTATCGCATTCTATGAGAACGCGAAAAATACCAGAAACACGACAGTTACAACGAATTGATAAAGCCTAAAAAAACTAAACCAACCGCAACATTTTGCTTTTTACTTTGTTCATGTTCCTCTCGTTTTTCTTTTCTCTTTCCTTTTTTAGCCATGCTGTTATGATTAATTGAGTATGAATCTAATTAATTTGGCCCGTATTAAATGAAACAGGTCAAATCCATCTTAGGATATGGATTGGTTAGGGAGGCTCACCTTATTAGATGGAAGATTAAAGTTTAAACTACTTATAAACGCTTAATCCTAATCACAACATAATATAAACAAACAATTAGATCATAGATGTCGGAGTTCTACGCCTCTTTTCCATCTCTCTACGTTGTTGTTGGACGAATTTCGCAAGTGAACGGTTTCACTTGTATTAATAAAATATCGATCTCACGAGGAACGTAATACAAACATAATATACAAGTTAAAACCGATTATATATCACAACAACTAAATATGTTTACGATTATCAAAACATAAGTGATGAACGTTTATAGATTAATTAGTCAATAACTTTCCCTAGAATAATTACTAAGCAACATGAACAATTTCAACATTCAACCACGTAAACAAATGAACATAGATTTCATAATCATTATAATTCTTGTTATTCCAGTCACGTAAAATACATAACAAAAATTCAAATAAGAAGCTAAAGACAAAGTAGAAAAATAGGGTTGTGAATGCTTTTACTCTTCTCGTAGGTGTGTCAAAACCGGGTGTGTTTTTGCCTTAAATCTCCTCAATGACTAATTTGAAGAAAGTTTATATCTCGATTAAACTTTAATGCACGAAAATGAAGTAAAAGTAACTTAGAGAAATATGGAAAATGGAACTGTAAATTTCAGCTGTTTCTATAATCACGATTCAACTATATTTTACAATTTACATAAGCGAAGTGGCATTAACTTTTTAAGAGAAAATAAAAGTAGATTTTCTTTCGCATTGTCGGGATGGACAACAAACGATGATTGGATTGCTGCAGAACATAAGCTTTGCAGATTTATTTTTTTTTTTTTTTTTTTTATTGCAATCCTCAACAAAAGAGCCTAAAAGGACCCAATAATAATAAATAATAATAATAATAATATGAATTCAAAATTAGCATGTGCAAGTGATTGTATATAACTGTTAGTTAGAATGTAGGTATCGAGCATCTTAGTCGTTGAAAATGTAATTAAGATTAGAATTTGTTTCCATAAATTAAGAGAAAAAAAGAAGCACATGAACAAAAGAAATGGGCATGGACGGAGCCGACACTGAGATGTGAGCAAAAAGCATCAATCAATGTAGCCGGTCAAAATGGTAGTTTATGCATTGATTACCATTTTAATACAAAAAAATGGAAGTCATATCTCATTATCACCTAGTATTAATTAAGGACTTGTGATACTGATTTTTAACCCAAAAATAAAATAAAATCTGAAATTGTCAATAATGTTAAAAGAAATTGCAATAAAAGGATTAGAATAGTGTTTCGAATCTTTCAATTTTACATATAAAACTCCGTTAACAAAACCTTCTTAATCTATTTCATGTGTTCAAAATTTGCAATTTCAACTATTTAAAAGTAATTTTTGTATAAATGATGTAACTGTTGATGAATTTTTAAGATCCTTAACTTGTAAGAAGGACTTAGTATTTTACTAGAGGTCATGAAGTGTAAAAAATGCATATTTGACTCATCCTTAATTATTTGCTATCTTATCCATCAAAAAAAATAAAATTATTTACTATCTTATTTGCAAAGGATCTAAAATATGTATTTTTTATTTCCAATTGGAAAAGGCTAAAAATTTACCAAACAAGGTAGAAGACAAAAAAAAATGTATATTCTTGAAGTAAAATGACATAAATAAGAAACCCGAAATTATGAAAATGAGGTGGAGTATTGAATAAGGTAGGGGAGAGCTTTAGGTAACCTAAACAAAGGGGAAGAATATTAATTAAATGAAAGAGTTTTAAACTAGGTAATAATTTATTAGTCCCTGAATTATAACGAAATACATTATTTAGTTCATTTATTTTTTTTGAAATACACTACAACACTCTGAATTTTGCCACAATCTACACTTTAGTTTTTTTAATTAATTTTTCTTGAAGAATCTATTGGTCAAATTTTTTAAATATGCTAAAGACAATCACAAAATTCCAATTTATTATAAGCACAATTGACATAATTTTTTCTTAGAAAATCTATTAGAGAAATTTTAGAGGCATAGTAATATATTTTAAAAAATACAGAGACTAAACAGTATGTTTCATCATAACTTAGGAACTAAAAATTTCATTACCTAATACACAAATATAGTGGTAGAAAAAGGCTTTGCATGAGTGAAAATGTGGCAGGCCCATTTCCAACTACCCATTAGGCCCACAGACATAAACGCATCCAACAAATTAATTATCTGGAAATGATATAAAAAGAGTTGGAAAGCATATAACGAAATAAAGAAGGCATAGAAAGTATAATTGGTGAATAAAGTAAATAAACCCTAATTGATTGAACTAGGAAACATATAGAAAAATAATTGGATACCTAACAAACAATATTATTCAGCAGCAGCATTGTCGAGAGCATCAGCATAAGTGAGATGATCATCAGCAGCATCATCATCGGGGTCGCGTGCAGGATCAGACTTATCGATGGAGGAACGAGCCTTGTCGAGGAAGGGCTTGAAAGCCATCTCAATGGCTAGCCATCCACAAGCTAGAGCTCCCAAAACCACCATAGCTTGTTTAATTGGCTTTGATGATGATCCCATCTTAATCTCAATCTAATCTTTCTTCTTTCTCTACCTTTTCTTTTCTCTTCTTTTCAATCAAATGACTCCTACTTGACCAACTTGTTTTTTGTGGCCTGGATTAGGTGGGCCTACACCATGATTGGCCCGTATCATTTTGCTTCCACATAACATATGTTCATATTTGCCTTTCTCTTTTTTTCTCCTATGTAAAATTCAAATTAGTTAAAACAAAAAACAGTTAAATGTTCTCCAATCATCACCCATTTACGTATAACAAGTAATTTAAAAATCACTAGCTGCTAGATGCCCACCTTGATCCATCGCCTTAAACCACCTAAACATAAAATCATGACGGTGTTGGATCCATTTTTATAACAATGTCTATAACATTATAAACCACAATTACATCCCTCAAATTGGATCGACTCTACCTCCAACATTTGAAACTTTGAACAAGTTTTAGTCTTTGTTAACAAGTACCATATTTTCACTCGTGTACGAGCAAAAAAAAAAAAAAAAAAAAAAACGGCAGAATAAACAGATCACTGTTGAGTAATAATAATATGATGGATAGAATATTGAATTCATGGTTGCTGAAGTATAATTAGCATTTATGTTATTAGTCTGAGAAAAAACGCAATGGCATACAACTTCTGGCAGAAGAGACTGCATTTGAATTCAGAATCTAATTAGCAAATGAAGTCAATGAGGTTTGACTGCAGAGATAGAAACACTCGGAAACTTCTCTGAGCTAATCCAATTAGAAGCATTAGCTGTAATAAAGCAATGACCAATGCAAAATCAGATACTAGCCATTACAACTTAAGATTATGATTTTTAAGACCCATAATATATAATGAACTTGTTAACTCCCACTTCTACTACGAAATTCAACCAAGGAATCCGCCAGCTAGCTCTAAAGCAACTCGAGTCTGGAATAGCAATACATTCTCTTCATATCCCTAATTTTACTGACAACTTATCCTTACAACACATGTGTTTTTACATAACCAGACCAGATGCCAAAAAATTGTAAGCGAGTGCAAGCACCGTTAACGGCCTCTACCACGCCCGCGACCGCGTCCACGTCCCCGACCACGTCCCACAGGCCTCCCTGAGTTTGAAAAATATCAAAATCATTAGCATTCTAAAACATACCAGGAGTTGGAAAGATTGCTCAGTTATAAAGCCATCACACCAAATACAGAGATCAAATCAAGCTAAAATTGACAAGTAAGAAATGTACCAGCAGTGGGCTTCTTAGGTTTGACTCTAGGCGTCTCTTCAACAAGCAATGTCTCCAGATTCAAGCTGTCAGGAAGAATATAATAGCGGATATTGTTACCCCTCACACTGAGATGATCCAAGGTTACTGGATTTTTCCCCTTCAGCGTTAGTTTGACAGTCTTTAGATGAGTATTCATACTAATATCCACACCTACAATCAGAAAAATCAACCAGTCAAAATTAAATGTTTCTTCATTCCATGGGGCATATATACTGTAGAAAAAAGGCATATCCACATTTCAGAAGCAAGAACTGTAAAAGTTGTTCACACAATTTTTTTTCAGCGTGAAAGCTCTGAACCAATTTTATCACATAGGGTGCAGCAGCAAATAACAAACTGGTTATTTCAATGGAATGCAATGATTCCTTAGTATAGTCAGAAAATGGAGAAATTGTTGTGTAATTATTAGTTTACTTGTTATGAGTCGTAAGGATCATACCATAAAGAGTAAAGCAGAATCTAGCAACAATGCAATGTATCCACAAACTAGCTCACCAATGGTCCTGTGATTATCATGATTTATATGGTTGATTATCAGTAAATCCAAGACTGTGGTTGGGTAAACCGCAAACAATTGTTAACTAGGACTAAAATATGCCAAATGTAGGATACACTCATATACTGCATTACGAGCCAAAAAATTTACATGAACAATTTATATGATCAACTCAGCCAGGATATCCCACGGACAGTTTAATCAGGTTGCTTATCAAAGTTCATTACAACAACAGAATTACAGGTGTTGCTCACTGAAGAAGCATTCAAAGTTCAAAGCCATGCCTATCTTGTGAAGATAAGTAACCGTGCTAATGCTTATTTACTAGTTCTATGCTTGAGTTTAAAAAAGAAGATGAAGAAATAGAAAGTTCAGAATTTATTGCCTATCAATCTGATGAATGAGTAGCTGAGGCACTGTATATCTCCACATGACTGGAGGAAAAACTAATAATATTTCACATGAAGCTCACTTGATGAGGCGGATAAGAATCCACTTTAATGAGAGTGTCACAAAAGAAGTCTTACGAGATGGCAAAATAAGGGGGGAAATCTAGATAAGGAGGTACTTGTGCTTCACATGTGAGTGTGGGATCTACATTTATCCTCAACAAAGAAGTCCCTTGATAAGCAGCTTTGCCACTATCTATATGTATATAAAAGGACTTGTGATGCATTATACTATGATTCTGAGTTACAGAGTTGAGTTATTAAGTGGGGGGATCTACCTTTATCCTCAACACAGAAGTCCCTTGAAAAGCAGCTTCGTCAATATCTATATAAATAAAAGGACTGGAGATGCATTATACTATGGCTCTAAGATACAGATGAGAACGAATGTAAAATTTCATGCGGCATGCATGCATCATATGAGGGAGCATTCTGCTAGCCCATGTGCGAGATATCACATATTAAGGCGTTCCTCTATTGTAAGAAACTAAGCTGAACCTCAAACACACCATTCAATATTTATTCATTAGTAATGATACATTACATAAGATCAAAACCATCTCTTAAAGAGTCGTTCTTTACACAACCTTAGCCTAGTTCTTTGTGAAGTGAACAGAGAATATCCTCAATATTGTATACACTGAAGCACCATACTAAGTAGACACAAAAACATTATGGAAAATTGTTGAACATACCAGATTGCAAATCCAGCTCTTAGATTGACAACATAAGAAAAATTCGATAGCTTATTTCCCTCGTTACTTGTTAGTAGGGAGTAAAACACAGTAATTCCTAAGAAGTAATAATATACCATTTTCCATGTCCATCAACCCAATGATATCGAGGAATCCATATTATAAGAATCACTACAAACTTCCTATCATGCCATACAATAAGCTCAGGTTCAATATCATGTGTTTGAGGAACCGTGAGTGTTAAAATGACATCGAAAAGCTTCTAATCCAACTTCTAGTGATATTTAATTTCAATTGACTAAGGAATCAAAAGATTAAAAATTTGAAAGATGAATAAATCTAAGATGCTATAAGCATATTATAAGCAGTAATAATAAGAGTATACCAAAAGCCACCAGAAACCCTGAGTTAGGGTTTAACAAAACCCTAGAGCCAAAAAAAAAACCCAACGGAGTACAAAATTGTGTTTGAGAGAGTTACCGGTAATGGTGCCGTGAACAATAGTTCCATTCTTGAGCTCAATTGAAACAGTCTCGTTGTTCAACTTCATCAAGAACCTGAAAAAGGAGAACACGTATTAGGATTGCTATAAGCAAGATTAGGTAAATGGAGATTAAGAAAATAAACAGACCTCACGAGCTTCATTGTGAAGATGGAAGCTCAAATCTAGGGTTTCAATCCAGGAAGCGGGAGATGGGGGACGCCAACTTTTATTTCTGCCCAACGTCTACTGCCGCCTGCTCTTATACCTCAAGGTCTTTTGGCTAATTTTCGCCCGATGAAAAGTCCATTTTACCCCTTCTTCAAAATTTGGAATTTTAAATGAAAAATTCTAACAAAACTTAAAATATGTTTATGGGCTAAATTATGGACGGTGGGTGGAGGAAGAAGGCATATAATTAGTAATTATTTAATATTTTGTTGATTGTTTAAATCAAAATTTGAATGTGATAGATCATAATTGAATAATAATCTATAATTTTGTTTGATTAGTGGTGAATTAATACATGATTGATGTGTTGGGGGAGCCAATTTAGAACGAAAATACTTATATATAAATTTGAAGATATAAAATTTAGAAATTCATAATATAATAAAAGAGACATTACCAATAAAAGATATGCAGGTTTGAAATTCGAGTCTCCACTTCGTTAAAATTTAGATCTTATTGGCCGACAATCTGTAAGTCGCTGTAAACCTTCATCGAAATCTATAATTTGCTTTAACCTTGCGAGTGTGTAGACCTATTCATACCTACATTTTCTGTTACCAAAATATAAAATAAAAGACACATTAATAGCTCTACTCACAAGAAATTCTATCTAATAAAAGACACAAAAGTTCTAATCTCCATATTTATCATTTTTTCTTCATTAATAGCTCTTTTGGTTTTAGCACGAGGGTACTAGAGTTTTATCTTATTTGTAGATCTATAGAAACTGCAAGTATTTCGATCTAAATTGCTAGAGGAACCTCGACGCCGAAGATTTGATTATATCAGTTTATATGCAAAGTTGGACCTCCAAAGATATATAAAATTGTTTGTTTGTATGTTTTTGTTTATTAAGTTTTTTTTTCCGTATATGGTCTTCATCTAGCTCTTTTTAGTCTTGTCTTTCTTTCTATTGTCTTTCTACAAGACTTTAGTCTGTATTATCAAGAGGTTTATGTTCCTCTCTCTACTACTTCATTCTGATTTATGCAAAGTCTTTTTCCTATAAAAAAACACATTAAAAAGCATATGAAAATACATTTTTACATATACTGATAAGTATTTTTTTTTAATAGAATGCATCAAACTGATGTTACTAATAGGTAGCAAATGTAACCTTCTAGTTTTCGTATGTTGAAAATGTTGCAAAGATATCTATAAACATTACTCTCTCAATGTAACCCAACAAGCAATCCGCAAGTAAATCATCTTTTTATTTATAAGTTTTCTATTTATTTACAATTTTATCATCTTTTTCTATTTAATTACCAAATTGTCTCATTGACACAATACAAATTTGTCAAACCATAAGTAATTTGTCACATTTGATTATCTCCCATCTAATTGCTCATACTTAAGATTTTAATATAACAAATACATTTAATATGATTTATTTTCTTTCAATTTTTTTTATTATGTTCTCTTATTGGAATTTAATTTTATGATATTGTAAAAAAAAAACTACTACTATTATATTATATTTGATCACATCATCATGCTGTAAAAGAAATGTTGATTTTCCATATATGTTCAAGGTTTCCATATATGTTCAAGGTCCTGGATTCCGAATTTGTTTATAGATGTATAATTTATTGGAAAACGTGCAAGTATATGATTATCAAGCTTGACTTGTTATCCTCCGTTATTAATTGCTTTACATTTTATTCAACTGAAAAATTAGCACCTGTTAGCGTAGGTTCTTTAAATTCTATCTATTTAAGAAATTCAAATCAAAAATCGGCAAAGACAAAATGATTTGATGGCTCTTCGACTCCTCCTTTAAGAAAGAAATCAGATTTGATTCTTGTTTAAATATTGTCTTTGTTTGGAAATTAGTTTTTACTACTTAATTGATTACTAGTTGTTTGTATTCCGTATGAATCAATATTATTTCATTCCAATTAATTATAGAGTTAAATTTATATTAATGTTTTTTGAGTTAATGTTTTTTTCTTTTTGTGGATAGATTCATGTCAAATTGACATTGAAGGAGCTGTTTGAGTTAAAAAAATAACTTCAAATATTTTACATGTTATGTTAGGGTTGAGGTCCAATGTTAAAAAATTTGTTGACTTAAACCATACGAATGTCTTTAAATTTGTCTACAAAAGTTATTTTAGTCCCTCAACTTTAGAACGACCTATATGGTCCTTCAACTATCATAATATGGACCTATTAATTTCTTATTCGATGACGTGTCACTGAGTTGATATTAAAATTAATATTCTTCAAATTTGCGAACTTAGTATCACGTCATCGAATAAGGACTCAGTAGATCCACATTTTGTTAGTTGAGGGATAGGTCACATTTGATGGTTGAGGGACCTAATATGTCGTCTCTAAAGTTGAGGGACTAAAATGACCTCTTTAGACAACTTTGGGGACTTGCATATGGTTTAAGCCAAATTTGTTTGTACAAGAATGATCTTATCTACATCAACAAAATTGACCATTCTTAAATCGTGCATACAATGCATTCCTAATCTTCGTTTTGCTAAAAAAGAAATCATAGGACACGTTTCTCACAAAAGTGAAATCAAATGAGACTAATATAAAATTAACTTTTAATTATACTCGTTAACTAGACTCAAAGTAATGTATAACTTGACGTGAATAATTTATTAGTTCTAAATTTTCTATATATGGTCGTTCACTGTATTCAACAGTTTAATCTCCTGTTTATTTAGATTATGAAAAGTTTTATGGTTATCTTTTTTTTACGAAATAACTATTATTTTGTTTGTTATAGTATTGGATGAGTATAGATAAACTAATCCAATGTAGAAACAAAATAGAAATAAAGTAAACTAAAAATCAAGTGAGTATAACCTTCCCCTTGAATTACTATTTTTCTATTTAATTATTATACTTATATTTGTACCTAAGCTTTCATGTTTACACTTAAAATCCATTATTTAAATATATAAACAACAAAAAAGAAACACAATTTACTAGTAGAATGTTGTGCATTTGAGGGAAGGGGATTGTTGAATACCCCTTGTCATATCATCAAATTTAACACCGTTAATAATTTTTTCGTTTTTTGAGTAATGATGCTAAACACAATCTTTGTTTGTCAAAAAAAGCGCACATTATTTTGAAAAAAACTGATAAAAACAAAGATTTTTTTAGAAAAATACCCATTAAATTATGAAGTGTTAAAAGGTCCATCAATCTTTTTGCATTTGTAAAGTGAATATACAATTGTCAAAGGAAAAATTGAACATCCTTTAACTTTACTTACCAAAACTCCTTAATAATTTACCATACGAATCTATATAGTCAAAGTCAAAAAGCGTAGAACAGCCATCCAAGAGTAGATTAAGATGAAGTATATAAAGTTGGTTGCCACCTATGAAGTTTGACAATATCCAGATTATCCAATCCTAATCCTATAAATATAATACCAATTCATATCAACCTATCTCTAATCACACACCATAACACAACACAACAATGACTTACACCATTCTCACCTTTCTCTTCTTTTTCTTATTGTGCTCATCATCCTCCATTGCTCAACCATCTTTCCGACCCAAGGCTTTAGTTGCTCCGGTTTCAAAAGACGCTTCTACCCTCCAATACGTAACTCATATTTACCAAAGAACCCCTCTCCTCCCCATCAACCTTGTTGTCCATCTCGGCGGCAAGTTCCTCTGGGTTGATTGCGACAACAACTACATTTCCTCCACTTATCGCCCAGCCCCCTGCCGCTCCGGTCTATGTTCCCTCGCCGGTTCTGACGGCTGCGGGGACTGTTTTTCAGGGCCTAGGCCTGGCTGCAACAATAACACTTGTGGTGTTTTTCCTGACAACCCTATCACTAACACTGCCACCGGTGGTGAACTAGCTACCGATGTAGTCTCCGTCAACTCAACTAACGGCTCCAACCCTGGCCGTCAAGTCAACGTTCCACGTTTTGTATTTTCTTGCGCTCCAAGTTTTCTACTCGAAGGTCTTGCTAATGGCGTCGTAGGCATGGCTGGACTTGGCCGGAATAGAGCTGCATTTCCTTCTCAATTCGCGGCCGCCTTTAGCTTCCGCAGAAAATTCGCTATTTGCTTACCTTCTTCACCGTCTCTTAACGGTGTTATATTCTTCGGGGATGTTCCGTACAGCTTCCTCCCGAACGTTGAACTAACTTCTGAATCATTAACCTACACGCCTCTTTTCATCAACCCCGTGAGCACTGCCGGAGTTTCCAGCCAAGGTGAGGCATCGGTTGAGTATTTCATAGGAATAACTTCAATCAAAATCAACGATCAAACCGTGGCGTTGAACAAGACCCTTTTGAAGATTGACAGTGAAGGAAACGGGGGAACAAAAATCAGCACTGTGAACCCATATACAGTGATGGAATCATCCATCTTCAACGCTGTAACGGAGGCGTTTATAAGAGAGGCTAAGTCAATGAACATTAGCAGAGTAGAGTCTGTGGCTCCGTTTGAAGTGTGCTTTAGCAAAGATTACATGTTGAGCACGAGGTTGGGGTGGGGAGTGCCGACGATTTCGCTGGTTATGCAGAATGAGAATGTGGTTTGGAGGGTGTTTGGAGCGAATTCGATGGTGGAGGTTAGCGGGGATAGGGTGTGCATTGGGGTGGTTAATGGGGGATTGAACCCGAGAAGCTCGATTGTGATTGGAGCGTATCAGTTGGATAATAATTTATTGGAGTTTGATTTGGCGAGTTCCAAACTTGGGTTTAGCTCTCTGCTTTTTGGTAGCAGAACTAATTGTTCCAACTTCAACTTCACCTCTGTTCCATGAATAATGAATTTCACTATCTAAAATTACAATAAGAGGGTTGGATTGAATATTATCCCTCGCAAAAGTTGGTCAAATGGAACATTTTGTGGCTATTTTTGGTTTCATTGTAATATAATACTTGTAATTCTTTCAAGATTCAATAAATTTAACAAAATTAAATTTAAAGTAATTGGCAATGTCTTCAAAACCAGCTGTTATTTAAAGTGGTTCAACATTTAATGATTCAACCGGGAGAAATTTTAAAATATTCATGGAGTACGGATGACGTGGTACTCCGGACTAATAATTCGATTACATATGACATATATTAATATCTAGGGTCGATGATTTAGAGTTTAAATGTTTAGTTTTTAGGGTTTAGGGTTTTTATTTTAGGGTATAAAATTTTATATAAATTATTAACTAAAAATAAATTTTTTAATTAATCACACGTTGTCAAAATCTTATTGGTTGATGTAATATATGTCAACTATTTATTGGTTGGAGTACCACGTTATCGTGCTCCAGAATTATACTAAAATCTCGTCTTAAATATTATAGAAAAAATTACATATAAAAATTTTGTAGTTTCAAGGTTTTATAAGTAGATGAATGTAATTTTCTTTTATTTTTGTATAAAAAATGTTTATGGGCTTTACAAATTGGCAAATAAAAGAAGTTGACTAACACGACTTTCCACATCATCGAGTCAAAATGACATTTTATCAAAAAATTCAAAATTTTATTTGTGGCATATCATCAAAGTTAATATGAGATGTTATCAAAGACTAACACTTTAATTGTAAGAAAATGATGTTGAGTTCATTCTAAGACAACAAGCAAAGTTAATAACCCGTTTATTCCAAACATGAGAGAGATTTTAGTATACACCTGAAGCACGATGACGTGGTACTCCAAACCACTAAATAGTTGACATATGTTACATAAACCAATAAGATTTTGATAACGTGTAATTAATTAAAAATTTATTTTTTAATTAATAATTTATATAAAATTCTAGACCCTAAAAGCTAAACCCTAAACCTTAAGAAACTAAACCCTAGACCCTAAATCATCGATCCTAGATTCTAACATATGTGACATATCATCGAATTATTAGACCGGAACACCACGTTATCCGTACTTTATGAGTATTTTAAAATTTCTCTATATATAATTAGAGCATAATTAGGGAGCTAAACTCATTTCTAAAATATATATGGATGTGGGAGCGCTATTCATTAAACTTAATTATCATTACTAAACTATTTTTAACAAAATATGGTTGCCATAGTAGTTCCAAAAACTAAAAACTCACAAATTCAAAGTAAATTTACCAGATTGAATAGAGAAAGTTTACTACAGTTCTGATTTAATAGACCTCGATCACATATGGTATATGAAGTATCTTTATTTATACTTTTTCTTTTCTCAATAAAGTGGTGTGCTTTTCGTTTTTTATTCATAGAATTTATTACATCCAGGAGAAAAAAGAAGTTCCCCTAGTAAACATGATAACCGTTGCTCCGCCTGAATCTCCGTTGGCATTTATGAACTCTTTTTTTCCAAAATCACTCAGAAAAGAAAGATGAAGGCAATCACCATTTCACCCTTCTTCTTCTTCTTCTTCTTCTTCTTCTTCTTCTCTAATCTCTCCCCAGTCCTCCCGGAAACACCAGTCTTCGCCCCGGTATCAAAAGACCCCGCAAGCCACCTCTACACCATCACCATCTCCTTACAAACCCCACCCCAACCCACCAAACTCCACCTCTCCCTAAGCTCCTCCTTCACCTGGCTCCACTGCTCAAACTCCACGACTCCTCAACAACACATCCTCTGCACCTCTCCTCTCTGCACTTCCTTCCACCCTTTCTCATGTTCCAACAACTCTTGCTATCTTTACCCCGAGAATCCCATCACCCGACAAGCCACTCTAGCCCCCGCTATCCTCGACTGCCTCACTCTCCCTGCCTCACCATCTCTCATTCCTGACTTCCTTTTCTCTTGCACCAACACCTTCCTCCTCACCGGACTTGCTGACCAAGTCACCGGTCTCGCTGCATTTGGCCGCTCCAACCATTCCCTTCCTGCGCAAGTTAGCAACTCCCTATCTTCTCCCCGCATTTTTGCGCTTTGTCTCCCCAGCTCTACCGACAGCTCCGGTGTGACATTGCTCGGCACGAGCGGGCCATACTACTTTTCACAAGTTGAAGTATCGACATCGCTAGTTTACACTAGACTAATCCTAAATCCAGTGGGGACAAGTGTGGTGTCGTACAATCAGCAACCGTCGGATGAGTATTACATCAACTTAACATCCATTCAGGTTAACGGGAAACCCGTTCCGTTAAACAACTCCCAGCTGGTTATAAATGAGAACGGGTACGGAGGAACGAAACTCAGCACCGACAGTAGTTACACGATGTTAGAAAGCTCTATTTACAAGGCGTTTGTGAATGCGTTCATGAGTGAATCAGCTGCATTCAATCTCAGCGTAGCGAGTGCAGTGAAGCCGTTTGATTTGTGTTATGAAGCGAGGAATATGTTTAGTACGAGGGTGGGACCAGGGGTGCCAACCGTTGATCTGGTGATGGAGAGAGATGATGTGTTTTGGAGGATATTTGGAGGGAATTCGATGGTGAGGATTGAAAGTAGGGATGTGTGGTGTTTGGGGTTTGTGGACGGTGGGATTAATATGAGGACGCCGATTGTGATTGGGGGACGTCAGATGGAAGATAATTTAGTGGAGTTTGACTTGGATTTAAATAGATTTGGATTTAGTTCAACTCTTTTGCTCCAAGGGACCACGTGTTCCAACTTCACCTCTTTTACTTGATGTTTCTATACAATCATATTGCCTTATATTTATGGACAAATTTTTTATTTTTTTTTACAATAAATTTAGTTAAGAGTATATCTGGTAAGATCAGAATAAATTACAGATTTTTATTAGAGTTTAAGTAAAAATTAAGAGATTTTACCATATACGAAATATACAGTTAAATCTCTTAATTATAAAAGTACTTTATATTTTATTATCATGCTCTAAATTCATAATAACAAATTAGCAATTCTAGGAATATGATATATCGAAAGTAATTTATAGTTTCTCATATTTCTTTTCTTAAAAAAATTGCATAGTTGCAGTTACATAAAATAACAAAGGAAAAATCTACCTTAATGCGATTCAACTATAACCTTCGTGATAATAAATAAAGTTTTTAATTTCTTATATTAATGTTAGGCATTTGAGCATTTCCTAATTTTCCATGTTCAGTTCTTATTAGTTATTAATTTATTAGATCAAAAAGTATTTTCTAACTCTTTAAAAGTTTTTTTTGGAATTAATCACGACTTTTATCAAAACTCATTGTTTGATTCTTTTATTTTGAAAAACTCATTACATTAATTGATTCTTTTAGATATGTAACGTTTTATTTTAGCATAAACAAACACACAGAACAGAATCACGAGGTCATTTTGTATAGCAGTATAAATGTCTTGAAAGTAAAAATATGTTCTGTTTAAAATCTAAAAAATGGACAAAAATGACTAAAGAGTTAATTATAGCAAAAAAGAAGACATTGTAATGAGTTTTTCAATGTACAAGAACTAAACAGTGAGTTTTGACAAACATCAGGGACTAATAAATCATTTTCCCAGAGTAATTTTTTTTGAAAGGCAATATATAAAAGTTAAATGCTTAAACCATATCTATTCCTTTAAACTTATCCATTTTGATCACTTTTAGAGGCGGATCCAGTAGGGGGTAGGGGGTCGACCGCCCCCCCTTTGCCCCGAGAAAAATGCAAAAAAATAAAAAAATTATTAAGAAAAAATGAGTTGAGTTATTTAGATGTGTAAAATGAGATACATAAATAGTACAATATATAGATGTGTGGGGGATGATGAGTGGAAAAAATATCTTTTTATATTATAACAAGAGGTTTAGTGTTCAAGTCTTACTATCCACCTTATTAATGTTTGTTTTACATTTTATAATATTTTTTTCTAAGTGATAGTTTCTTGTTATTTTATCTTCATATTTTATCTTATTCAAATTTATCCATCTATTACTTATTTTATCATTGAAACTTTTCTCCATTATTACAATTCAATTACATTTTCTCTTTGAATTCAAATGTTAATTTTCTACTTTTTCAAAAAAATAAAATTCTTTTCTATTAGTGTTTTTTCTATGTTGGTTAATTTTAATGTTTTTTTGCGAAAACTAGAGTTAGAAGTGGTTAATTTCGGGGTGTTCGATAGTTGAATGTAAAAAATAATAATTCACATGGCATTTCCTCACTTTACTCCTTAAATTTAATGGACGACCTATTTACCCCTAAACTATATATTTAAAAGCGTATCTATTGGAACCATGTTTTAAATATGACGGAAACAATTTTTGACGTAGTGTTAGGTATGCTTCATAATATTGGCTTCGCATACAACATGTGCCATTTGCATGAAAACTACAAGGTCGTATCATCATTTAACAAAAAAATAAATAAAAATGTCCTCAATATTAGAAATGAGTTAAATGAACAACTTACAATTCACATCACGTATGTTTATTTTCATGCGAAGTCAATACACTAGCACGTGCCTAACACCAGGTCAAAATCGAAATGAATTTGATGACCTGAAGTGAAACTTAACTCAATTTAAGAATAATGTCTATCCGGTTTCTGGTCCGGTCTGTGTTTAGCAACATTGATAACACTAGTAGTAAGTAATGTAATAACTAACTAGACATAAACAGTTACCAAAAAACTAATTAAACAAACGATAGCTAAAATTATGAAAATTGAAATTACAGATGATCCATCAACAGCTCACGGTGTTTCGGGTTTTTCGGGTCTGAAGCCGGACCATATATTCTATTCGATTTTGGCACATCTTTGGGCTACAGACGACGAGGAACCGTACGGTGCTTTCCTCATTGGGTCTAAAAACCGCCGGTGCTTACAGCTACATAGCCTCACCTTCTCATCTTTTAATGTCGTCCAAACTTGGTCAACATCTAATGCTGCATACTCAAATTCCAAATAATCTGTTCGTCATCATAAAACAAGATAATATTATTATACAACTATATTTGTAACAAGTTCATAAAACAATGTCAGTAAGGTAAAATTTCTTAACCTGTAAGGTCGAATTTAGCTCCTAGTTTCGGTAAAAGGTGATCTTGTGCTGTTTGTACTGTTTCGTCAATCTCTTCAGCCAACTTCGAAGCTTGCTTACTTGCGGAATAACGTGACCGTGGATGTAGACGAGACATGTTATTTGTAGAAATTATTTGCCGAGCATTAGAAGTGCTAACTTCTTTCAGCTTCCGACGATGAGCACGTTGAGTGAAACGACTCCTGTTAGTTGTCTTGGCATCTGGTTTTCTTTTTGCAACTTGTAGGCTCTTGAGATTTTTATACAGGTAGCCAATGTACTTTTTTATTTTCGCTAGTGACCAAGTCCAAGTTGTAGCTTCAGCAGCAACTCCGACTACCACATCAACCATAAGGGCCATTTTTATTAATGTTTAGAACATCTTTTAATGCTTAATTAACAAAATTATTGACAACATATTCTAACTTAAAAAGTAATTGAATGAAAAAGCACTTTTTGCTTGTCAAAGTATACGTGATTCCACCTCCCGAAAGTATTTGAAAAAAAAAAAAACATTTTAAGCACAAAAGTCAATGTTCTTTTTGAGGGAAAATCAAAGTCAAAGGTTAATTTAAAAAAACTTAATTCATCTAAATCTCTTTAAACTGTATTATTTTTGACAGTTTACCCCTATACTATTTATGAGTTATATTTTCTCTCTAACTTATCTAAAGTGTAACTATTTACGTGGTTGCTTGCATGCCAGAAAGCGAAAATTAAAAAAAGTAGAATAACAAAAAATATTTAAATCCCTTAGTTTTTCATTATAATCCGTTCTAGAAATAATTCTTCCATCCATACCATCTTTCTCTAATACTGTTTACTTAATTCTAATAAAAACATTGTTATTCCATAACTTCAAACAAATCCCATAAAAATCCAAATACATTTCAGTATATTTTTCACAAACATATAGTTTATGAATCCAAAAATCAAATCAAACAAACAAATTTAGAAACTTAAAACCACAATGAAGTTATTTTAGTTAAAATGAAATGAACAAATTTATAAACTTAAAAAAACCACATCCTATGAAAAGCAATCTCACCAGCAAGATGTACGGTCATTCCCGTGGTCGCCGCACACTCTCAAACCATGGAAGATATGTCCTAAGGCGGCGGTTTGATGAAGGTTGAAGAAGTGGGAAAGAAATATAAGAACAAAGAAAGAAAGAGGAAAAGGAATCAGAATATATATGTAGAAAAAGAAAAATGGGGGAGGGTTAAGAGATTGGGAAGAAGAAGGAGACGAATTGTGTTTTTTTATTGCACATTTTTACTTTTAGTCCTACTTTTTCTATGTTTTTCAAATGTTGTCTTAAAGTTTGATTTGTTTTCATTTATGTCCAATATTCGAGGTGTCAGGGTAGTGGTTGCACACAATTTGGTGTTACTGGTTATGAGACGCAAAAGGACTAAATAATACCACTTTTAAATACGTGAGGGAACAAACGAAACCTGCAAATATTTTAAGGAAATCTGAGTAAATTATGGATCGAGTACGTTTCTTGTCTTACCAAACAAGTCTCAACTAATTTCATTGTCTCATAATTTTTAGTCTCATCTTCATTTCAACTCCAATTCATATCAAACGTCGCGAAAGAATTGAACCAATTAGTAAGATGCTCAATATCACTACATGATATGTTTGAAGTCCGTGTACACATTTCGTTAAGATGTAACTTACATGATTTGTAAATACCAGATTAAATCTTCTAACGGTGTCCTCATATAGAAAGGTAAATTTACCCTTAGCTTTCAATAGTTAAAATTTGTAACATGATCATCGTTATCATCATATGAATGTAAGGACGCAAAAATGGCAAAAAATATTGGAAGACAGAGGATTTTATTGCACAAAGCATGAAATCAAGTTACGTGTTCTTTAAGATATAGGGAATCTAAATATAGCTGCAATAGCTTTGGATTACGGTTCTACTCACCTAAATGAATGTTAGACATACCACTCGTAGTGATCCTATGCTGCAATTCATGCAAAACCCATGCCATGTCTGTTCGTGTGCGAGTATTATTAGGAGGCAAGGATCCAAGATGAACTAATGAGTTTCCCGTAGCTGATATGCCACGAAACCGCAGTTTTCCAGCTTAGAACACAATGCATACTTGTATTAACAGGAGCCTAAAGCATTCAAACATGCAACATGAAAAAAGTATCCGCTGATTCCGTTTTAATTTGCTTCTTCTTTTCTAGACTTCAGCATTCACATAATTCCTTTCGGTATCTGCTATTTTCCTAGACAGACAAGAAAGAAACAGTCTTTGATGTTATATAACTATTTTCTCAGATTGAATCTTAGGTTCACAATGTACAATATACATACATACTTCCATTTGAAAATGCTAGTCAGTAGCCATCAGGAAACATTTCATCCCAACATTTACCATACTATCCCCAAGTTTAGGGGCAAAGTATCTGCTATAAAAGTAGAATTCTATGGAGCCATCCCTTAGAACAAAGGATTTAGTTTATCAGAAACAGGTCAGCCTAGGTAGTGGTTCTCTTGACATCTATATGGAAACAACGTTGAAGGCTAAGTTTAGCTGTCCGGAGAATAGAGGGAGTTAATTCTATGAGAAATTTGTCTCTAAATGAATCTTTAAACAATAAAAAGCCGGATAGCAGAGCGAAAAGGAAAGAGTAAAGTTCAAGCGACAATACTATCAATTAATTACGTTGGCAACCGGAGTAAACCAGTGATAAGTTACAAGAAGCTATGTAGTAAATTATTAATAAAGGTCTAGATTTGTTTAGAATATAAATCACAAGTAGATAAAAGAGTTATCCTTTTGCTGCATAAAACATTCAGTTCAACATTTTGAAGCAACTCGAATCTAAACCAAAAGAACGCCTTCCATCACTGTGACAGCCTTCCCCCGTAGCAGCACTCTCTGGTTTGCCTCGTCTACGTGAATATCTAATATTCCACCTCTGGGTGATGCCTGACCAAAACCAACAAAGCAAAACATTTGTAATGTCGGCACAGGGAGATGGATGGATGAATGGGTGGAGGAGACAAAATACCTGATATGCCATAAGATCACACTTGCCAAGCTTTTTGCTCCAATAGGTCGCTAAAGCACAATGTGCACTCCCGCATACTGGATCCTGAACCATTCAAACATTTATTAATTCCATTTATCTCACCATTCACCGAATACATACACCCTCCACGATCCACTAATTAATACTTGCATATTGTCAAGAAAGCCATGCTAGCAACTAAAAAAAGGAGAGGGACAGAGTTTGACGTTACGACTAATTCATTCGGTCAAGGAACCAATTAACCTAAAGTTCATTCTAAGGAATAACTTCTATTATTATTATTATTATTATTATTATTATTATTATTATTATTTCGAAAACGTCGTTTCATGCAAAATGGCCATTGGGCTTGAAGCAAGTACCACATAAGCTTGATTTAAAATAAAAAATAAAAAATTACGACATAAGCTCTACACGTGTTGAAACTACGATCACTTGTAAATAGCCTTTCTCACTCCAAAAAATACTTCATTAAAGTATTCACCAATTTCGTCCAGATCCTCTGGCTTTATGACTTTGTTGAATGTAGCTCCTTTGCAAGGAAAATAGCCAGCTTTACAAATACAGTGCAGGATTCCAAGATTTTACAAATAATGACTGTTTACCAATTTAAGATGTTGGCAGATAATCCCTTTGTCGGTTGAAATAAGAATCCATATTGACCCATCTTCAAGTTCTTTGACTCGCGGTGGGTGTCACAAATTTTTAAACCAAGAATTCTAGTAAATTCATAACCAAATCCAATACAACATGACTGTGTTAATAAAAGACCCCGCTTGTCAGCAATCCTCCTAATCTAAACAGGCATCGAAAACATGCAGCACATTGCAAATGGTATGAAAATGATAGACAGTCTCATAAAACGTACCAAAGCTCAAGAGCACCTGGCACCACAGTTGACGGATTGTGAAGTAACTTACTTAAAAAACGGCAGCATTAGGTCTAATGAAGTAGTCCAAGGATCACTACTTAGATGAGGAGGACAAGAACATTGTTGGAACAAATATACTTAGATTTTCTGACAGGCAGGGTTAGGCAATTATAATTGTGGACTCCACCGACCTATTCATGCCGCACAAACTGGTCAACTGGATTTGATAGTGAAATTACTAGCTGGTTTAGAAACTTGTGAAGCTCAACGCATGGGAGTTACAGAATTTAACGATGGGTCAATTGAGATTCTTATTTCAACTGACTCTCTTGCACAAGGGATTATTCTCCAAAATTTTAAATTGGTCAGCAGTTATGATCTTACTATAAAATCTGGGAATCCTCAAAGCCTGAGGATGACAGAATTTCTAAAGCTGGGGTGTTTTAACTGTGGAGGCGCTGCATTCAACCTTGTCATAAAGCCAGAAGATTATATCATCCTGGACAGAATCGGTGAATGCTCTAAGATCAATATTTATTTGGGTTAGGCCTATGCTTACAGCATCCCATTTTGATGACTTTAATGAATTTTCAGAAACACATGCTCATTAATTGGTCGCACAAGCTTGGTAGTTAATGTAAAGGGTTTCTTTCAATTACATTCACTGAAAACTACATTGAAGGAAAAAATATATTTTTTTCAACTAAATGGAATGAATGCACAGAATCAGCATCTGCAATTTGAATACAATTAGAATAACCAAGACAAAATGCCAAGAAATGTACCTCATTAATTCCAAGCTTTGGACAGAAAAATCGACTGTAAAAATCAAATTCAGACTCAGATGGGGCAACCCCAGAAACAATTATCCCTCTTCCAGGACATGTAACTATCTCATCGAACTTCGGCTGTATTTCTGTAACAGCTTTAGCTGATGGCAGTACTACCTGCAGAAATTGCAAACTTCCTAAAATTAGTCCATATAAAATCCAAATATACCTATGAAATGTTAACCCCAATCATACACAGATCATGACGATCAGTCATGTGATAATTCATGCTATTTATGAATCATTATTATTATAAACTATCCTCAAGCAGTAATTTAACTCGGAAAATTTAAATGGGAGAGGAATATTACAAGGAGGTCATCTGAAGTAGTAGTCTTCCTGATATCAATTATGGAAGCACCATTCAAGGCCTTAGAGATAGTTGCAAAATCAGCTGAGTTAAATTCATCAGTTGAGACAGAAGGGAAATTCAATTCAATAAGGAAACAATCTGTTGCTTTGCTATTTTGATTGTTTGAAACATCAGCTTCGCTTTTTTGAGGAATCTTATTAGCAGTTAGAACCCCGGAAAGCGTGTCAAACTCAATAATGTTAGAATGTACCAAACCATTAGAAAAAAGTGTGTGAGCAGCTGCTAGTGTTGCATGTCCACAAAGCTTAACCTGCAAGAGAGAATTGTTTTTTAATAAATCTGACCAAACAAGATAAGATGAAACTAAGATAACTTCAAACAGGATAACAGGAACACAAAAAAGGCTATGTTTATTACTTTTTAGAGCAACACACGAATATTCAGTTAGGCTAAAAGTAATTAACTAAACTAAGTTTGATACGTCTATCAAGAAGAACAAGAACAGGACCAACACTATAAACAGCATACGCTATAACCAATCTCATGGAACTAATTTTTATTAAATTTATTGTTCTTACACTCACCCAATAAAAAATCCTTCAATTCTGAATTAAGAAAATAATAGAGGAAATCATATTTTTAAACAATATCTTAATTGTATATGTTGTGATCAATAAATTTAGTTTAATTCTATACTTGCACAAATGAAAATTCGAACAAGATGGTAATATATTTCCAAGACTTTTGGATGGGAATTGACAAAGAACCAATATCAATAGTGTTGAATCGAAATATAAACTGGGGTGGATAAGAAGACATTAACCAAACCAAAACCAGAGAAACATGAAGACAAAACCCCAAAACCATCAGACATGGAAAGAGGAAACATCCATCACCTCAGCAACAGGAGTAAACCATCTTAAACCGAATCTGGGATTTGACTTAACAGTGTCTGAGCCAGTAATCGGAAATAAGTAGCCGGTCTGAGAGATGTTGAACTCAGCAGCCACAGCTTGCAGCCATTCCTCATCTTTATCTTCTTCCAAAAAACATACAGCTGCTGGGTTTCCCTTAAAAGGAGAGTTCGTGAACGCATCCACCTGATTACAACTCAAAATCAATCAACATTCAGCAGATGCATTTTGCCACAGAGAAAAATAAAAAGATAGTCAGTGAGGAAATACCACAAAGTATTTAACTTGTTGCTTTCCCATACTGTACTGATGGAATTATTATGGAGAAGCTAATACAAAAATAATGCATTACAGACCTGAAAATTTGAAAAAGCTATAGGGAAAAAACAATTATAATAAATTCAGACCACAAAAGGAGTTGACCATGGAGAAGGAGGCCAAATTGAGTTTTACCTTCCTTATATTCTTCACCAACTATATTCCCAATCTGATTTTCTTCACCAACTATTTTCTTCACTTTTCCTTTTCTTCAATTGTTATTCCGGAGTTAAATCAGGGTCAATCCTTTCACGACTAGTATGATTCTTCAATCAGGTAATCATGATTGCAACATGGCATTTTGCACCATATATATTCTCAAAGATAATGAAGTGAAATTTCATATTCACTGATCACGACATACACTGTCGAAGGTTGAAAACACAATCAACCTTAATTAAAATTGATCGAGAACATGATGTACAATGTCACATCTTCGAGAAGAAAGAAGATGCAGGGACTAAATTAGGCATTTTCCATTCCTGAGTTAGTTCAGAATCAGTTGTAGGTTCATTGTACCTAGTGCTAATTAGTGCAGGTGATATTCCCCAGCTCTTACTTTTGTTATCCTAGTTTGTCTTTTCCCTAAAGTTGTTAGGCCAACACAACATATGTGCATCTGGATTTGCAACTGACTTTCACCTCAGCTGTAAAGGTCATGCTTAATCATCTATCAAATCAATCAATGTAGAATATCCTATTTCCTACTCTTATTCTCCTCTCTTTTCTCTAATCCTTTCTTCGCTCCAAATCTATTCTATTCTACGCAATGCAGCATCTCAGAAACCCGAGATCAGTAAACTTGTACTATCGTACAAATAGATTAAATGTTACATCAAGGTATTTACATCCTCATTTGAATTATATAATTGAAACGATTCAAAGTGGGAAAATATGGAAGATAAGGGTTTATTGCAGAAAACATGAAATCAGTGCAACAGTTTTAGCTTGGCAAAAGGACTCCCTGGTTCCGCTCATCCAAATGAATGTTCAACATGCCAGTTGGTTTGTGCGTTGGTATGAGAAATCATCCCATTCACGTTTTAAATTTCTTACTTGTTATCTAGACTTCAGCAGTCTCGCAATTCCTACATGCATCCACTACTATCCTAGACAGGCAAGAAAGCAACAGTCTTTGATGCTAGATATATAACAATTTCCTGTGATGGAATCTTAAGTTAACAAATTTACATAATACTTCTAATAGAAGTATCTGCTATATAAAATCAAATCCAGAAAGAATTATCCCATCTTCAGGACGTTTCCGCATTTCATCAAGATTTGGCTGTACTTCTGTACGACCTATACAGCGTGTGAGGTAAAGCTTCTTTAGCAACCATAAAAGTTTCACTCAGTTGAGGAACAGTTTAACTATTTCCAAATGCAGAGGAAAAGGATTGAATCGAATCTATTCCAAAGAGGTCACCCGAGGTAATGGTCCTCTTGACATTTCACTTTAGATACCTGAGACGGATCAACATCCAGAGTTGTGTAGATTCAAAGGAGAATAAATTGATTTTCATATATTAACACAGAGATACAGAGCTGTTTTTATAAATTACAAGGAAGAATCAATCTAATATTAACATTCCTAAATAGAATAAATCACTCCCTAAATTAGTGGTGTACAGAATAATCTTTTCCTAAGTTGGTGGACTCTACATTGCTTCCTAAATCAGAGCAGATTACAGCTCACGCGAACAGAATTCAGATGTCGGGACACTAGGAAAACTCAAACTATGAGAAAACTTTATTTAGCCTTTCCTGTTTTCAATATCTGAATTCTGAAACATCGAATTTGCTAAATCCTTAAGCTGTTAGAATCCAAGATAGAGAGATAAACACAACAGTGTAAGCATTAGAAAAAAGTACTGTTAATGTTGCCTGACCACAACGCTTAACCTGTGTAACAGAGCATATAAACAGAGAGAAATACATGAGCTACTATGTAGATTAAGATACTACATGAATATATTTAATTGAAGGAGAATACAGCTATATGGCAAACAGACCCATACTTTTCATTTATTACAACCTGCAACAGAGAATTCAGCTTTGGATTTTCATGTACATAACCACTTGAGAACAATTGCAAATACGATCGAACATACAGTCTATAGATGATGAAACTAAAATCAAGAATAGGATGAACTGGCTGGAGAAGATATAAATGAATATAAAGGCGAACAAAAGCCAAAAAGAAAGAGAAACAGAGAGCAATTCAAAGTCCACGCGACAGTACTATGAATGAATTACCTCAGCAACAGGATTGAAGTTGGAACTTAGGACTGGAATTAGCAGTACCAGAAATAGTGATGGAAATGGAATAGATGCTCTCAGAGAAGTTGAACTCGGCAGCTACAGATAGCAACCATTTCTTTCTCTTCATTAAATAAACATGCAGCAACTGTATTTCCCTTCAATGCTGACAGGGTGAATGAATCTACCTGATTCAACACTCGGAAGAAAAAAGAGAAATAATGCCACAAAGCACTTAACGGGCTGCTTTACCCATTTCTATCAGAGACAACTCCTCGTGTAGAGTATACACAAAGCTGCTAGTTTGGGATATGAAGGTAGGTTAGAATTCAATGAAATTTAATAACTTAATATGACTATATTCTGTAAATAGCAAGAGTTACTCTGCATCATTGATCCTCACATGTATCTTCAGAAAGGTGGTCTTCTTTAGAAAATAATTTTGCACAAGGGGTAATTTACACTTGCTACCACACGGAAGAAATTAGCAAACAGGGTGGTATGGTGAAAGAAGAAAAGGATATCATACATCAAGAAATTACGTAAAAGAACATTGATAAATGTCGACATTTCAAATAAAAATCTCATGTAGAGAAATAGTCATTTCTTGGCTTAAATAGAACATCCAATTATTTAATTGAAGCAACTTCAAATCTAAACCAAAATATAGCCTTCCATCACCGTGGCAGCCTTCCCTCGTAGCAGCACTCTCTGGTTTGCCTCGTCTAAATGAATATCTAATATTCCGCCTCTGGGTGATGCCTGACCAAAACAAACAAAGCAAAACACTTGTAATGTCTGCACAGAGGGAGATGGATGGATGGATGGAGACAAAATACCTGATATGCCATAAGATCACACTTCCCTAACTTTTTGCTCCAGTAGGTAGCTAAAGCACAATGTGCACTCCCGCATACAGGATCCTGAATCATTCAAGCATTTATCAGTTCCGTTTATCTTACCATTCATTCACACAAATGCCTACACCCTCCAAGACCCAGCAATTAAAAGTTGCACTCTGAGGTTGGAGAAAGCCAGGCAAGAAATTAAAAAAGAAAAATCAGAGGAAAGGAGTTTGATGCTCAAAGAATTCTCGTGGTCAAGGAACTAATTGACCTAAAAGTTCAAGCTGATAGGTAAAATTAAGAAATAACTTTTATTATTATTTCTAACTGCCCTTTTCATGCATATTTCCCCCTAGGCTTAAAATGTGTACACATAGGCTCTACCATGTGTTCAATTCAACAATGAATCTTCCTACCAAAATTTGAACCCCTGAATCTGAGATAGCTTTCATCTTTCATTTCTTCATTAAAGGCTTTGCTACCACGTAAGCAGACTAGCTCATTATAAAAGATGTGTTCCATGTAGAGGAACATAAAGAATATGATAATGAAGTGTTTGACATGAATTAGAAATGTAACTATTTGAAGAAGAGCTAGAGTGGAAGCAATATGTTAATGAATTTAGTCGTGACTTGGAGGTGCAACTATACCGGGATGAGCAAGAAGAGAATGATTTGAAGCACAAAAACGCTAGATATGGAAAAAAATTTTGAGTTTTGACTGTCTCATCAGACGTTTCAGAGCATAAAAGCACCTGAACACCAAAGTTCACTGATTGTGGAGAAAACTTCAATCAAATTATTTTACTAAGGACCCAATATAAGGTGCAATGAAGGAGTATAAGGTTGTTGTTTAGATGACGAGGACAAGAGAGTTCTGGTAACAAATATACTTAGTTTTTGTTGACAAGAGGGTTCAGGCAATTATTTTTGTCGACTCCAATGTGATTCGTGTTTGATGATTGGTTGACTGGATATGATTGTGAAGTTACTATGCTTTCTGGTTTGGTAACTTGTGAAGCTGAACGCCCACGAGTCAAAAGAATTAAAGATGGGTCATTTCTTAGTATAAAATCTAGGAATCCTACAAAGCCTGAATTAGAGGCATACTTGCACAAAATTTGTAAATCTGGGTATTTTCACTGTGGGTGATATAATCTTGGGCAGAGTTGGTGAATACTCTAAGGCCACCATTTTTCCAGTTTGGCCTATGCTTCTAGATTCCCTGAAATATTTCTAGTGAATTTTCAGAAATACATGCTCATAGGGAGGTTGCACGATCTTTATAGTTAGTGTCAAGGGTTTCTTTCATTTACATTCCTTGAATACTATGAAAGGAAAAATTCTTTCAACTGAATCAAATGAACTCGAATACCATTAGCATAACCTGGATAAATTTCCAATTACCTCATTAATCCCAAATTTGGGACAGAAGAATCGACTGTAAAAATCAAATCCAGACTCAGACGGAGCAACCCCAGAAACAATCACACCCCTTCCAGGAAATTTAAAGATTTCATCAAGCTGTGGCTGTATTTCTGTGACAGCTTTAGCTGATGGCAGAACTACCTGCAGAAATTGCAAACTTCCTAATATAAGTCCATATAAAATCCACAAACACCTTTTACATGCTATGGCCACCATACATAGATCATGAGAATTATTGATGTGACAATACATGGCATTTGTGAATCATGATTAGCATATATTACTCTCTCAAGAAGTTAAGATAATGTTCAACTCAGAAAAAATAAATGGGACAGGAGATCTTACAAGGAGGTCATCTGAAGTAGTAGTCCTGATATCAATTGCGGAAGCACCATTCAAGGCTTTAGAGATAGTTGCCAAATCAACAGAGTTGGATTCAGCAGTTGAGTCAGAAGGGAAGTTCAATTCGATAAGAAAGCAGTCTACTGCTTGGCTATTTTGATTGCTTGAAACATCAGTTTTGCTTATTTGAGGGACCTTCTTAGCAGTTAGAATCCCGGATAGCGTGTCAAACTCAATAATGTTAGAATCTACCAGACCATTAGAAAAAAGTGTGTGAGCAGCTGCTAACGTTGCGTGTCCACAAAGCTCAACCTTCAGAGAATAACTAAACCATAAGCAGAGAAAAATGAAGACAAAACCCAATTAAAATGGAAAGCAAAAATAGCAGTACCTCAGTAACAGGAGTAAACCACCTTAGACTGAATCTCGGAGTTGAGTTAGCAGTAATCCGAGTCAAGTAGCAGGTTTCAGAAATGTTGAACTCAGCAGCCACAGCTTGCAGCCATTTCTCATCTTTATCTTCCTCCAGAAGGCATACAGCTGCTGGGTTTCCCTTGAAAGGAGAATCCGTGAACGCATCCACCTGATTACAACTCAAAAATCAGCACATGTATTTTACTACAGAGATAATAAAAGAGATTGAGCAAGGAAATACCACAAAATATTTAACTTGTTGCTTTCCCATGCTGTACAAATTGATCGGAATTTGAGAGGTTGCAGCAGCAAGTTATAATAAAGCAAACTCCAACAAGAGTTGACCATGGAAAGCCAAATTGAGTTTTTTAATTTAGTTTTCTTGTTCTTCCTAATCTGATTTGAGAGGTTGCAGCAGCAAGTTATAATAAAGCAAACTCCAACAAGAGTTGACCATGGAAAGCCAAATTGAGTTTTTTAATTTAGTTTTCTTGTTCTTCCTAATCTGATCTTCTTTGCGTTCTTTGGGCTTTGACAGGTGCCATACTTAACTACCGTTTGGGCCTTCACTTTTTTGGTGTTCGATTGTTAAACCAGAGTTTAACAGCTCGAATCCTTTCATGGCTGCTTTGATTTTCAATTAGGCATTGACGAAACATTGCTTTAATTGCAATTTGTGCGATATTCTATAGGACCAGGAAGTGAAATTTCCTATCGAGGGATAACAGTATAAAATGACACAGTGAAACCACAATCAACTTTAATTAGAATTGATTGAGAACATGATGTACAATCTGATAATACAGCTTCTCATAAACCTGAGATCAATAATGTTACAAATAGATAAAATGTTACATCAAGGTACAATTTTTTACATCCTAATTACGGAGTTGGGACTTGGGAGAGTCTTTATTTATTTACAGACATGAACTCCGCCCAGCTAAATCACCAGACACCTTCCTTGGTCATTTTCAGAAATTCTGACAAAGTGATAGTCGGGAGCTCAACTTCACCCACTTTCTTCTTTGTTATCTTGGTTGTCTTCATCGGCTCTACACCTTGGGACTCGGATACCGTCACTGATGCCAAATTATAAAACTGCAGACACAGATGTTCATAATCAGTTCTAGCTTTGAACTTAGATTGGAGAAAACAGAAGTCAAGAGCAACCAAGTAAAAGTTCATGCAAAATCAAGCATTTTTTTTTCCTTGTTCACTTCACCAGAAATCCTTCTGACTAGTAAGCACCTGGTTGTGCGGAACCTCATTCAAGTAAGTTTCTAAAATTACCTCACAGACACCATGCAGCAACAATCTATGAAAAGGATCTTGAACTTGTAATGCAAGAACTTCATCATCGCTCTCCTGAAGAAAGTCCCGAATGCATGCCTGCAAGTGAAGAGTTTACTTGCGAAGTTAGAAGAGGAAAAACATACATGGGATCACATAGCATCTAAGCAATTCTTCATAGGCAATGTGACAACAAAATATAATAAAAGCTCCTGCCAAGGTGCTGGCGGCCATCAATCATACAACTAGTCAATGACCCAGGGTAAAGAATGAACAAAAACTTTCAATTTCAGTATAAATGAGCATTCATAAACTCAATTCTTGAATTTAATAAGAACTATCATAAGAACATACATCATTAATAATTACGAGAACACCAAATCATTCACCATTAAATTACGAGTCCACCAGAGTATAATAGGCAAACCTTAATCCTACTAAATCCTCATCTATTAACTGCCTACTCAGTCTCGGAAAAAATAAAACATAGTATTACGTATAAAACTTTGGTTTTGAGACTTGGGAGTACAATGCGCATCACATTAATAATTTCCAAACAAGTTCAAAACCAACACATACCTCATAGCCCTGAATAAGATCAGTAAGAAAGCTCCGACGAATCGCCTCTCTTGTTCTACAATCTATCCTTCGCCATGCATTTAAGGCAGCCACCTTACAATCATCAACATTGCCCCTACTCTTTGGGGATGATGATCTGTTTAGGCCATCAATAATACGAGCCTATCATGAAAAAATAAAAATGGAAGTCAGAAAATATTGCCAATGCACATACTGAAACAGTGTTTCAATCATATGATACCACCAAAGATGACCTACCAACTAAAGTTATAAGAGACAAAGATGTGCCTAAGAAGACAAACAAAAGGCACCATTTTTTTACAAAATAGAAGACAATCAAAGTCATACATAATTGCTCAAATATATATTGAAAAAATGGCTAAAGGGATAATATTTGCTTCAATGTTGCAGAAATTACAAAGAAAGAAACATGCTATGATGAATAAAAAGCTAAAGACCTGTTTGTCCATGTCTATATTCCTAAACGTCTCCCACTCTCCCATATTAGTCATGCAAAATGGCGACAGTGGTTGATCATCACCTGTAAAAAGAACCCACAATCAGTGTCTGTTATTCCGACACATGATCAACATATAAACCTTAAGAGACCATACAAAGAAGTGTATCCATTAGAACAATACAACATAACAGTACAATCAATTGATGGGAAACTTCTCCATATATCAATCACGTTCGTCTATAAATTGACACCTCTGCTTATTTAATGACCAACATTTATAAAAAAAAATGTAGGAAATCCAAATGCTTATAAATAATAAAGCCATCAATTTGAACTTCAACTACATGAATAGTAATTACCAAAAGGCGGGGGAGCAAACAAGCCTCGAATTTCATCAGCATTCAAGCGAGGAACGAGTTCCATCAACAACCGATCATTCAACCATCTCCGGGATCTCCTGTTACTAACCTGATTAAAGAAACAAAAAAACATGATCAATTCCACAAAATTGCAGCAAAAAGAAGATAACTAGATGGTTTTTGGTTGTAAAAAATTACTTTCCCATTTAAGTTCTCAAGGAATTCAATCTTCTTCTCAATGGATTGACCCCATGACTTTGCATCCTCAGCTGAAGGGGTTTGGGTACCCTTTGGGGGGCCACGAAAAGGAGATGAAAGGAGACCCTCTTGGACATGCTGCATAACATCAGGAGTGGCCATGGATTATGCTCAGATCTATATGCTTTTTGGATAATTGTGGAAAGAAAAGGAGGTGAAAAATGAGGAAGAGATAATTAATGATGGTTCATTTAAGTTAATTAATTAAACAAGGAAACAGAGGATCACAACCCAAACAGCTGGGAATATGCCCCGTGTTTGGTTTGCTCCACACCAATATCTCTCTCCCTTGCACGTATTACCTCCACATTTAGGACCATAATGCCCTTTAGGTCAAAACCTAATATTCAATTACTTGTACATTTTGGTCATTTTACTCTCCAAAAATTAAAAAGACAAGTTACTTGCTCGTTGAACTATTTAAAAGTGTATTTTTTTTTTTTGAAAAGATTTAAAAGTGTATTTAGTACCCTCTTATTTGTAATGAAAACAATTTTGATTCAGTGTTAGACACACGCTAGAGTATTGACTTGCGTAAGAACAAACGTATGTCGAGTCAATTGTAAGTCATCCATTTAACTCATTTCTAATTTTAAGAGGATTTCAATTTTTCTTTGTTAAATAGGATTAAACACCTTTTTACCTCTTGTGGTATTCAAAATGTTATCATTTGTCCTCTGTAGTATTATTTTGTCACATTTGTTCTATGTGGTATCCCAATTCGTCATATTTGCCCCTCGTAGTATTTTAATTCATCACTTTTGGTCATTCACTAAATGAAAATATAGAAATTTTGATACGTATTGTCACGTGCCACTATTTTGACTCATGCATATGTCACTTGACTGTTTAATTTTGACAAAAGTCTAAGCTATTATCAAATTGACATTTCTATTTGTTTAAATTTTATTACAAGTTAATAAAAAAATAATTCAAATTGACTTATTACGTGGTATGTAAACATGTCAAACAGTGACATATGGCAAGAGATAACAAATTTTTTATCTCTCGATCCATTCAAAGGCTAAATGTGACGAATTAGGATACCATAGGGGACAAATGTAACGAAATAATACCACATGGGGCAAATACCTGTTGGAATCTGATCAACGATCAGAGACGCGCAGCGGAAGCGAGAAATTACGATTTTAAACATCATTGATCAGATTACTTTGATCTTTATCGTTGCCTCAATGTTATTTAGATTATTAAGATGATAAAACTACTTTAGTCACTCACATAGAATCTCTCTGAGAGAGATGGACGAACCGCACGATCGGTGATTCCTCCAAGTTCACGTGCACGACACCTACAGTGATCAGGTACTCGATTCAGTCACGAAGAACGATGAACGAAAAGCTCCGAGATCACCACCAGGGGGTTCGGCCGAATAGGGTTAGAGAGAATTAGGGTTTTCTGATTTTCTGTGTCAGAAAAATCTCGGGTTTCAATCGATTAGGATTAATTTATAGTGTGTCGACTAATTACAGTTTTAGTACCTGTTTTAATTTAATTAATCTGATTGTACCACAATAAAATACAATAGATTCAATTAACATCAATTAGGTTATAATTAATCACACACTAACCCCTAAAGAAAATCTAATTAATCAATCGCTTAATTAATTAACCCGATTGAATAATTAACTCCTCCAAACAATCAATTAACTTGTTCCGATCAGAACAATTAATCAATTAACATTATCAGTTAACAACTAATAATAAGTTCATCATAAATACACTACATGTATTAGTTCTTCGAGTACAAGTCTCAGTGTCTAGTGTGCACGATCCTTTGGGCCATAATCAATTAGCTCAATGACTGATAGAGAGTTGTCAAGACCATATCAGTCACCAATTGATTACAGTGTTAGTCCATCTCATACATATAGATACCATGTAGCATTCTCTAACATCTCTTACCAAGCATATCGATATATCTAGCATGAGGCATGATGGACGTCATCCTATATAGCTTGAGATATTTCTCGATCTAGAATTAACTGAAGCACAGATAAGTAACCAGCTTATCTGAGTGTGGCCACACATTTCTCAGTTCAACTCATCGAGTGGCCTAATGATATCATCTCACTTATGGAGTGAGTGGTAATCCCTTCACTTCAACTATCAGTATGAATGAGTTCACTGACTAGACCAATCATACCCGTATTTGACATCTTTTTACAGACCTGTTAGGCGTATGTCAAATCTAATCAGATTCCTCATTCAATACTATATTGAAATCAGGTCGACAGATAAAAGAGATCTACAATTATAGAAGGGCAATGACACTTCCACCATGTGCCTTCTAAAGCGGATCGACTAAGTCCCGTATTGGTCATACGTACCTACAAACATATCTTGTACACGTGTACATATCCTGTTCGTAAAAGCTTTACATTCTATTCATTCCCATGAGTAGAACTAGCTTCTGGTTATTTATGATATACAATCAATGGATACTTCATACAGTACATATAATACAAGATATATTAACTGAATGAATTAATACCTTTTATTCCATAAAACAATTGTATAGTACAATCAACAAAAGTACAATACAATAACAAATAACTATGTCTAGAACTAGGCACACCAACAATACCAACATTTTGGATACCACAAGGGGCAAAAAGGTGTTTAAGCCTTAAATAATGACATGGTCTTAAAATATTCATTCAAATCATGTGTTGTGTACGACATCAATATTATGGTCTAGCACCAAGTCAAAAACTTGTCCGTTACAATCAAAAAAGCATACTGATAGTTACACTTTAAAATAATTGAGAGGTCAAATACATCGTTAAGTTTAGAACAAAGTGATAAAATAGCCAAATTTAGGGTTTTGCATATGAATTAAGCATATTCAATTTTTTTCAACGTACAATCAACCATACACCTGTTATAAAAAATAAAAAATAAAATCAACCACACCTGAAATTTATTTGTATTGCGTAAGGACGAAGTTTATCCATGTGCTTGGGCTTTTTATAAGCCCATGATCTAGAACCCAAAATATAGGGGTAAAATGGGAAATTGAGTTGAAAAACGAAAAGCAAAAAATGTTTTGTTGCAGCAGACAAACATGCAGAAATAACAGTCTGTTACATTTCAGAAAAGAGTAGTAGTACGTACCAATAAAAAAAATAGCCACATCCACAAATTTTGTACCTAACAACATATTTCACCCCATTCCTTTGCACATTCATACCCATTGCTCTGCTTTTGAGGTGATTCTTTTATATCAACTTACAATTTCTTCTTTCTTTTTCTTGTTTTTTTAATGTAACACTGTTTTTTACTATGGGTACTTTCAGATTTGGCAATATGGAAAGGCAAAATGGTCCATTTGATAACTCTCTAGAGCTGTTGCTACAAAATCTTGGAGGTGGAAAAGTTAATGACTTTTCTAAATCTGTAGATAATCAACATCAAACACCAAACTTTTCCAACTACTATGAATTTTTGACAGAAAGTTCGTCACTTGATAATCTGAAAGCCCCGACTACTCATGTTTTCGACAGCATCTCTGTCCCGGATAGCACTTTTATTCCATCTATGTCTGAATACCAAACACAATTAGTGCTTAATAATCCAGGACTACCCGTGCCTGATTATTCTCTCGACACGGATGTTAGCAAATCAAACCCCTATTTCTACATGTTCAACTCCAACAACCACCTTGCTTTACCCCCGGTTTGCTTTTCTTCGTATGTGTTTTTTTTTTTAAGATTTAGTATTTTTGTCAATGGATTTAAAGTGTGTTTTCTTAAGCAGTTAAAATGTCCGGAACAATATGATGAGGTGGACCCTCTTAACAAATTCACAGGTTCACTGAATCAGACCCTAACCCGGGTGAGCTTTCTTGTGCTTGGTTTAAGTTGTTGCTCAAGAAATCATTGATCTGTTTACAAAATCTTGGTGCAGAGCTATTCTTCATTGACACAAGAAGCAAGTGGATCAACTGCTAATGTTTCGCGTCCAAGAAAAAGAGCGGCTGCTCCTGTTTTTCGCAATGTTACAAGACAAAGAATTTCTTCAGTCGATCGTGTAAGGAAATTCTAATGCCACTAATCTAATATTTCTATTAGGCTTGAAATTTGTTCCTGAAGTTCTTGTATAATAAATACAGATTCGCAAGGGGAAAATCGCTGAAAATGTGAAGGCACTGCAGGAATTACTGCCCCAACCAGTCGAGGTATTCATTTAAAAGTGTATGCTCATAGTTAAGATTCAACAATAGTTTTTGTATATTAATCTACGATAAAACCTACACAAAAACAAACCAATCTTGCAATACTTGTTCTGAGATTCAAGAAACGTGCTATCTAAAAGGTTAAGATGACCATTAATGTTTTTTTTTGGTCCGTAAGTTTAATGTTCATGAAACCATAACTGATTGTCCTGGTGTGTTGTGTTCTGTTTGATGTTATGGGGCAGGGAAGCCAAGCAGTTGTGATGGATAAAATCATAGAGTATGTCAAGTACTTAAAACTGCAGATGAAGGTGATTTTCTCCTTATGAATCCAATTCATTCATTCAAAGTCTAGAGTATTTTTGTTCCTACTTAAATCATGTCAAATGAACTAACTGTGCAGGATTTAAGTGGGAGCAAATTGGGGGTTGGCTTCCCTTCTTACCCTTTCATTTTCAACGAGGTATGAAGAATTAATGTAATCTTAAAGAATGTTGATTTGTCTTTAATGTGTCTGATTTATAATTTGGTTCGTAGGGAGGTCATCACTATCGGTTTCATGGGAAGGCAATGAACGAATCTCTGGAGGAGACATTAGCAAAACTGCTCAAAATGGATAAAGTTGCCGCGATTAAGTTCTTGCAGAGCAAAGGGCTTTACGTTATGCCTATGGCTTTGGCTCACAGTTTACCTTAAACAGGTTTTATGATGTTTGTTTTCTGTTTTGACATGCAATGCACTATAACAGAATTAAGGTCATATGAAATGGTTGTGTTTGTCAACATTGAAACTGCCATTTTGATTGGTAGGAAATTTTGATTAATAGGTTTTTGGAGTTTGGAAAAATGAGGAGCTATCTCTTAACTTAATTACCCTTGATTTATTAATATGTTTTAGTAAATGTTGTGACAATCCAAGCAAATATGTTATCATGATTGTAATACTTCTTGCATGCTTTCAGCTTTGCTTTATATATATTACTCTTAATGCTGATTGCATTTAATGACAATGGATGAATAATGCAGTATTAGTCATTCAATCTTGATCTAACTGTCTAAATTTGAGTTTGTTAATCGTCCAAATTTGAGTTTGTTGATTAATGTTCATTTTGACTTTTTAAACTTATAAACAGTCTACATGCTGACCAGTCTTTTTGTTTCTTTAAATTCTTCTTAGCTGGCTTCTCATACTAGTTCACTAATGCAATTCTCCTTTTGTTCAAAAAAGTTGATATTGTTAAATAGTTTATATAATTGCCTATGCCAGTTAAAGTGAAACCATTAAAAACGAAACAATTTATTGTATATACCATATAGGATAAATTTCGAAAATAAATTATGTGGTTTGTCTCTTTTGCAAATAAGATCTCATGATTTAAAATTGTATAAATGAAGGTTTATGGTACCGACTTAAAAAAAAATAAGCTCTAAAAATATTAATGGGGTTAAAAAAGATAAAGTTATACTCATTTGATCTTTTATTTCAAGACAGTAACCACCTAATAATATTTTTTTGTCACATTAGATCTCTGCTTACAAATTAATGATATTAAAAATTTCATCTGATGTCTAATCATACATACAAAACTGTTTTTAAACTCTCAAATTTTGAATACATGTGAAATTGACTATACACAATATGGTTTTATGTTTAAAATTGACAAATAAAAAATGACCCACCACCCTCTCAACATTGACTGTAATGACGTCTTTTTTGGCAACATTAATATTTTCGAACCTTATTTGTTAAAAATCGATACCACAAATTTTAATTTATATTGTTTTAAGCTATGAGACTTTGTTTTGCATAAATATGCAAAACTGCAGGATTTATTTTTTTATTTGACCCTGCCATGTAATATTGAATTTATATAAATTTGTAATAAATAAAATATGATATAACATTAAATCAGTTTCTAAAATCATGATATTTGAACTCATGAACTCATACTCTTTAGTGGAATGTAATATTTTATTGGATATATAGACATTAAAATTTTAAATGTACGCGCCCGAATCCACCAAAGTCCATTTGTGTGGAAACCCATTAGAAATGAAACCAATTTGAGAACCTGTTCTTACCCAAGGGAAGAATTAGAGTCTCCGATCGATTCTAATTTTCTAAACTCAAAATAGCAAAATTATCTCAATGGCAGATTCTCCATGGTAACAAAAACAAATTTGTTCGGTTACTCTTTAAAGGCATCTCCAATGGTAAATGCTTGCGATAATGCTTGATGATATATAATAACTAGTCGGTTGCCCGTGCTTTTGCACGGGTGTGTAAATAATTTTTCCTTTGTTATTTTAAATCAAACTATATACTTGTCATTTTAATGAATTATACCATATTAATCATTCACTATAACTCATCTTAGGTATATAGCCATTGAAATAAATCCGGTGAAACTGTAACTGTATTAGGTATATAACTTAGAGAAAAATTTGGGTTAATACTTTGGAGTATGGGTTAATTACACTCATAGATGACATCCTCTAACTTGATTAAACTTGTAATTGCAAGCATGAAACACATAATATTATGACTGCCAAAATAAATCAACATCATTAGGAGGATAAACAACTTTTTTTCCATTTTTCTTCTTCTTTCTCTTTCCCCTTGCAAGCATGAAACACATAATATTATAGAAATGGTTGCTTTAACATTAATAATTATATCTCAATGCTGAAAGATCCATTTTGATTATATGAAACTATATGATCTTGAATAGAAGAATCTTGAATATGGGGATAATAAAATGAAATAAAAGGGAAAATTAGAAAATAAAAAAGAATGAAAAATCTTGAATCCAGGCACAAATTAGGTAGAAATATTGGAAGAGAAAATAGAGAACCAAATTAATATCCATGGTAAACGTTAATACTATCCTTGATATGCTTTTGGATAATAGCATAACATTACTTCCTCTTGTTTCTCCATAATTAGCTAAATAGATCTAAATATAAAAGCTTTTTGACATGGTACATTATCTCAAAATTATCCGCAAAAAGAATCATAATAAAGAAAAATCATGAAACTGTAATTGTTTGAAATGGCTCATAATAATCTTGCATGAACAATTATAGAAGGCAAGTGCAATTAAACCCCTGTAAACAAAGATCAACAAAAACCCAACTAAATTTGTTGGGTTGTATGCAATAGATGAAATTAGACAAAGCAAAAATAATTATAATTTATTTAAATAGATAGATCTGCATAATAACAGTTGAATTTGTTAATTACCTCTTTTGAACTAAGCCGCTTACCAAATAGTGTATAAACAAATCATAAAAAAAAAAGAAAAACATATACCTAAATATGAAAACTACATAAAAAAAATGAAAATTGTCAAAAACTAAAATACTATTATTTCAACCTTTTTCTTCACCTTTTATATATGGACTACATATCTTTGCATCTCTTGGTCTTTAAATAGTTATTTTCGTTTTTAAAGAAAAAGAAATTAAATTATAGCTAAAAAGTAACTGACACATTAAAAGAGTATTGATGAAAATTATTCAAACGTTTAAATTTTATAATAAAGGGTGTGGGTTACAAAAAATAATAAGATTAAGTTTTGAATTCAAAACTATCAAAAAAGTATAACCGAAATATTAAAAAAGTATTAATGCAAATGATTCAAAATGTATAAATCTTATAGCAAATGTTATCAGTTACTAATGTATAAATCTAACAATAAATTAATTACATAAACGATTAAATGTAATCCTATACAAAAGAATTGAGGAAGTAAATTAGTAAGAAAATTCAAAATTCTAAGGTTTTGACACATAGGCAATTTGCTTATGTGGCAAATTGTGGCGAGGTTGTTACTTTTATACATCTATATAGATTTGGCAATTCTAGAAGAGTGTTACCCATTGTTGCCATTGTTTTCCACTTTCGACACTAATGCTTATTATTATTATTTTACTATTTAAAATATAAAATGTAACTTGAGTTTACATTTTTCTAGAATAAAGTAATATATGAAGCATTTTGTAACAAATAGTGCCAAAAATGAGGTGAAAGAAAAATATTATATATTTTTAAGTGATGAGTAAAAGTTGGACAATATTATAAGCAAACTCCATTGGAGATGCTCTTATGCTTAATTGACATTTGACATTCCACGAAATGAATTGCACGTAATGTGATCTCAGCTTTTGTGCTACGCCACGTTATAGGTCCAAGTTCTAACTCACGTTTAAGTAATGAATTTCAGGAATTAAGATCTTCATGGATACAATTACACTACTAGAAATTGGATTCTTAATATAATTACTAAAAATTGGTGTTATTCTTCTAATTCTCTAAAGCTTTTAAAAGGGAAGGGAGTTGGCATTCAGATTGAAGCCAATTTCTCAATTTTCCCCAAATTTACCCCCAATTTCTCTACTGTTCAGCTCCTTTCCAGGGTTCTTTTGGTCTTCTTTCCCCCAAACACAGGGGTACTAACGTATTTTCCGCTGTTTGTACAATGTTTGGGCTTCTTCTGCGTGTTTTTAAGCCCAGCCAGCACCTTTTTGCCTGGGCTTTTTCAACCCACGCGGCCCGTCCATCCACTTCTTGGAATTCCCTGAACAGCCCCTGCAGCCCCATACCGAAATGCAAGTTAAAAATGAACCTAAAAAGTTAAATAACTATAAATTGTATAGATAAAGTGTTTCTTAAATTGATTAATTAAATTTTTTTTAATTAATTAACAAAATTGAATATATATTAATGAGGTTGACAAAATATTCTAGCATTGTTTGATATTTACTTGAAGAATGAAATTAATCTTCTACTAACTATTTAAGTTTATGGTTGTTTCCAAATTCAATAGTCAAATATTGACTCTTTGAATTGAGAGGTGTCTTTTGTGAGATTAACATAAAAAATGTTGTTAGTCTTAACTATAAATTCGAGTCTTTAGGTTTGTTTTATGCAATAGTTTAGTCTCTCCATTCATATAAATTGCCAATTTACCGTTTACATATTAGGTACAAATTACATTTTCATGCATAAATTTTTGAATATTTACATTTTAATACCTAAAATTATTTATATTTACACTTCAAATTAAACATATGTTTTGACATAACATAAATACCATTCAATTATTTGCCCTAAAATTAATATAAGAAAGTAATATTGCATATATAGGACAAAAGAAGGGTAGACATCATGAGGAGTTGAAAGGGGAGAAAATGCCAAGAAAAAAAAAGAATGAAGAAGAAAGATAGAAATAGAACCATGCAATGCAAAGCCAAACAAAAGAAAGGGAGGATCCACTTATGTTGGTGGGAAAAGGAATCGGATGTCTAACCTTAGTTGATACTAATAGTAGACTCCAACCAACCTTGCTTATCATCTTTTTAATAATACTAATTCCCTTCTTAATTCCCTTGTACCTTTCTATATTTCTCCTTCATTCCTTACATTTTTCACTTCCTATTTCTATAAATACACACAATATTGCAATCCTATTAATTACCCAATTATTGAGATTCACATTCACATCAACTACTCACTAACTTTTAATTAGTAGCTTAACATTTATAATTAGGGTGACCAAAGTTTTTTCATCCTATTATTCCTTAGTCCATTTCAAATTGGAGATAATTTTATTCCTATTTTTGTCCCAACGGATATGGAAATCTCCATGAACAATCCATATGCTGTTTTATTTTTTCTTTAAAACATAAATACAATCTCAATTTCATATACTACACAACAAAATTGAAATTAATATAAATAATTATAAACATAATCACTCATCAAATATCACTACACTATATTTTTACTTTCAAAAGAAAACAAGAAACCAAAAACAAAAGAAATGCAAATCAATATTTTTTAAATCATTAACTTTTCTTTAGTCGATAACCTCTTCAAATGATGGTTAAAAGTTGTTATACCGAATTTATTTTGTCAAAGAGCTTGATGTCGTTTGATAATGCTTTAGACGACAGTCAAAATTTGCCATTTGTATTAACTTTACATGATGTAAACCAATTTGATCTCTGTCCTCTTATGCATGTTACGATGAGATATTATTAATCAAATGCTTATTTAATGACATCAAATTTAAATAAATATGTCAACAACTTTATTAAAAAATCGGAATTTTAATATGATAGTTGTGGTTCAAATGAAATTAATATGACAATTATTTGTTAATTATGTGTCTTTGTATTATATTAAGATGATAAATTTTAAATCATTTATACTCAGGAGCAAAAAGTTATTTTGAGTTTAAAGTTAAGAAAAGCATCAAAGTCACAAAGAACTCGTTTGTACACCTTACACATGATACAATCTTATATAGACACAAATAGCAACAATGAATTCATAAAAATGCCACAAGATTCACATCCTTACCGTTAATACTTTCATAAATCATTGTTTCAAAAAAAAAAAAACTTTCATAAACCACTGCTTCATAAGTTATTGATAACATTTGGGAAGCCCATAATCTAATAAACAAGAAAATCCAATATTTATACCAACATAAGAGGAAAAAAGTAGGCATGATTATATATACACACACACTATGGTAGAGTAGTAAAATCAAAATGAAAAGTTGATATTCTTGTGTGTTTTTGGCCTTCCATGTCCTGAATGGTCCCTTTAATTTTGTGTGTGGAGGTCTTAATTTGGCTTTGGAATAATCCTATGAGCTAGCCTCAACTTAATTTTCCAAAATAATTCCTATAAATACCATTCTTCCCAAGTGTTGGTGCATTAATTATAACACATTCCAACTTAATATTCCCTTTTCTACACTACTTTCTACTAATATTACTAACCATTTTTCCATCTTCATAACTCAAATATTAGGTGAGGTTTGAAGATGAGAATATCCATGCCGCTATGCCAAAACGCTGCACTTCATAATCAACATGTGCTTGATATATCATCGTCATCCGGCCGGCTGAAAATGGACATACTAACTCCAAGATGGCATAAATCAAAGGTTGTCTTCTTAATGGGAGCAACAGGAAGTGGCAAGTCTAGACTTTCTCTGGACTTAGCTTCCCAATTTCCGGCCGAGATCATCAATTCTGATAAAATGCAAGCTCACAAAGGCCTTGAAATAACCACCAATAAAATCACCGAGGAAGAACGCTCCGGAATTCCTCACCATCTCTTAGGAGTTGTCCATCCTAATTCAGATTTTTCAGCTAAAGACTTTTGCAACATGGCTTCTCAATCTATTGAATCCATTTCAACACGCGGATTGCTTCCAATCATCGTTGGAGGCTCCAATTCGTACATTGAAGCATTGGTAGATGACCCTGATTATAGATTCCGGTCCAAGTATGATTGTTGTTTCCTTTGGGTGGATGTTTCTATGCCTCTTCTACACGATTTCTTATCTAAACGAGTTGATGAAATGGTTCTAAAAGGAATGGTGGATGAAGTTAGAAACATATTTGATCCTTATAATTCGGATTACTCCAAAGGAATTAGGAGATCAATTGGAGTACCCGAATTCGATAAGTTCTTGAGAGCTGAAGGAGTTATGGATGAAGCAAAATGTGAAAGGCTACTAGAGGAAGCTATATCACAAGTTAAAAGAAATAATTGCACTTTAGCCTGTAGACAAGTTGAAAAAATTCGGCGGTTTAGGAATATAAAAGGATGGAATATTCATCGGATTGATGCGAGCCAAGTGTTTCTTAGGCGGGGAAAGGAGGCGGACGAGGCCTGGAAGAAGGCGGTGGAGAGGCCTAGTTTAGCGATTGTTAGACAGTTTCTTTACAGCGTTGCTTCCATGGCTCGTAAAGATCAATATGTTGCACCATGTCTTATCTCCTGAAGATTACAAGCCTCATCTCTCACACCTTAATTTTGAGATGCTTAAATTAGTTTAAGAAGCTATATTATATATATACAAATGGAGTTTTGTTGAGGATTTGAGTTGAATTGCGGATCAATTTTCATTTCTCAAATATATTTTGATTGAGCCATTAATTAGTTTTGTATACACTTTTTATCTAAATAATGACTTTCTTCTCCTATTTCTTTATGAATGAGAAAAAGATCGACAAATTAGATCCAAATTTTCAATCAGAACATTCATCAAGAACTGTGAATCCCATTCAAGAATGACATAATTAAAAAAATCCAATCACCTTACACTATATAGATGAATATTTGCAAAACCTTTATACTAATTCAAAAGCTTAAATCGATATATAGAAATATATATTCTGCTTAACTACGTCCTCGTATTTAGTACTAAATATATTTGTTCCATATATAAAACTAAGAAATGAGTTTCCAGGTGGTCCAAAATCTGCCTATATGCAAAATGGTTCAATCTAAAATATTAAACTGATACGTGGTGAACTAGAATATTAGTATTTACGAGTAATATTTATGAGAAACATTAATCTAGAGTCACATCACATCAAATAATTGTTTATAGTATTGATCAAGTAGTGCAAGTATCCATTTATATTATGTTTTGTTGTACTGTTTTAATTTATTAGCCAATGTTGTTTTAATTAATCGATTGCTTTGGCCAAAAACAGTCATTCTCACTTTCAAATAGGAAAGCTTTATTTAATTCTGGGATATGATTCTTTATCATCAACTCAATTCCTATGATATTACTAATAAATTATAGCTTTGGATTCATTTTATAATATAATAATATATGGATCAACTAGGTACTAAAAAAAATCAGAAAAACGCATATTAATTGGTTAAGGTGGAATTAGTGAAAATAAAATATAATTTGGTGCCTAAAAAAGCATAGGAGCAATGAGTTATAAGATAGAAAGTAAAGAGTACGGAAAGCATTCGTGTGGCTCTTTGTTTTGTAATCATTTCCAATTGATTCCAAAATTAAGATACCTTTGGACCTCAGAATTGACAAGATCATTAACAATTAATTAAAATTAATCAACTTGTCTTGACCTAATTCAAACTTGAAAAATAAACCTCTCTTCTAGCATAGAATATTAGAATCACTTTCCAAATTAATTAATTAACTAATCCTTCTGGGATATCTTTAATTAATTCCCATGGACCTTTCTTAATTATTCTGGTTTATGGTTTATAATAATTTCATATGCCCCCACTTAATTTGTAGTCGTTGGGAATTTCTTTGTTCCCTTTTAATTTGTCCATATATATATGAATAGACAAGTATATTAGGAAAGGCTAAAAATGAGATGACTTTCTGTCAATTAAGTCAACGCATATATACTGAAAAATAATATCTAATTTAAAGTATAAAAAATATTATTCCTTGAATTAGTGTAGTTCCCCTACTATATATTATAAGTAATTGTCTGATAAATGTTCTGCTATTAGCAATGATCATTATATATTAGTGTGCTAAATGACCCTTTCAATAGAGCGAGCTGCTTTAAAAGTTAAATGAATTCAAGTAAATATATTATGATAAACTTTAAGCATGCGTAGATAGAAAAATATGTTGGCTGCCTGCATATATAATGTTAAATCAAGAGATAGAGCTAAAATAAAGAATGAAAAAGTTAAAATGAAGATGGAGAATAAAATATTTATTTATATTTTGAGAATAAAGTATGAAGAAGAGATGCAAAAGCACGACGGCGTTTGGACGCCATGGGACAAATAGGCTTAGTGTGTGGACTTATGGAGATTCTGCACTTCTATTGCTATTCTTTCAATAACTCAACTTCAAATATATCACATTTTACTTCACATCCACTCCATTTTTATTCACTTTTGCAAATACTCTTGAATATTTGTCTCCAATGAGAAACCAAGGAATTAGATGTCATATGTTGGAGTTTAGGCGTGGAAAACCTAGGGGAATGGAAGAACACTACAACCATTTACATTCATCATTGAGAATGAAAGTAGAAATGAGATTTGGACAGTTAAAAAAAAGGTGGAAAGGTATCAAATTAATGGCGATCGTTGTTTCTACTTTCACGCTTCATAATTTTATAAGGTTGTGCACGCTTGAGATACCGATTATACAACGGTCTGAATGTTAATGGAAGGATAGATTCAGATATGTTTAATGCAGATCGTAAAAATGTCATGTTTGTAGTGCGGAATGCTATAGCACACCAAATTCGGGAATTGCAGAGAGAGGAGGATGACGATAATGATGATGAAGCTGAACAAAATGATGAGATCCATATAGAAGAAGATGAATGATTAGAAAAATAGAATGAGATGATGCTATTAGTGAACTTTTGAATTTGCTCCTAATTTGCTAATTGTAATTTCTTTAACAATGCTAATTTGCTCCTCATATTATATAATTGACTAATATAAGATTTTTGAATTTTTTTAATCGATGGTAATTTGCTCCTAATACTACACAACATTTTTTAATTTCTTATTACAATACATAAGCAAAATCGGAAATTTTTGTATATTAAATCCAAATTTATATAGTAAAAATTATTTTGTTGGTAGAACATTGTAACGTATATTGGTAATAATATTTACTTACATCGAGCAACTTTTGCAAACAAATTGGATCAACTAGTTGTTGAATTGAATTGAACTGAATATTATTGAAATGAACTAAATTAAATGATATTTTAAATTGAACTGAATGTTGTTGAACTGAACTGAATTGAATGTTGTTGAACTGAACTGAACTGAATGTTGTTGAACTGAACTGAACAGAATCTAAAATAAGTGCTGATACGTTCAAAAGAACAGGGCCATAGAGTGTTAGCTTGATGACTTCGAGTGTTGATTTGATGACGTGACAAATGGTATTAGTCAATTTCCTCTTTTTGCTCAAGATTGAAAGCACATTTCTCTTTTTGCAACAAATAAACCACATTCGTCTATTTGCAAAACCTTCAAACTAGAAGGGTTTTATTTATACTTTTCCCTTTTTATTTTTAGTTTATTTTTTACTTTTCTAGTATATTAGTTTGTTATTACTTACATTTATTAAACGGTTATTTCAAATAGTAGTCCGAGTGTTAAAACCGGCCTTGTTTTTAAAGAAGGCGGATCAGCGGGCATGTACTTTAAAAGAATGTGTTACACATCTAAATGACAAACACCAAATAGAGGAGAAGAATAGAAGTTTGTGTGGTTTCAAATGAATGGTAACTTTGAAAAGTAGCCAAGAAACTGCATTGGTGTTTTTTGTGTATAAAGAAAAAGAAAAAACAAAAGTTTCTGATAAAAAGCTAACCTCAACCTTTTCAATCATCAATCAAAACATTCCTTACTATAGGAACCCATCACAGCTATCAATATTTCCTTATCAAAGCAATAATATGCATATGGTGATTTTTCAAGATAAAGAAGACATAACAGCTTTGAATAAACTTTCTCTGAACCAGATACATCTTGACATATTTCTACTTCCTTTTGTTGGAACTATAACTTGTCTGATTGAGTTTTTCTTGTCGTTTTTGGAAAATCATCCTTAATCAATTGCTTTGCTACTATAGTGGTCTACTTAGCTGGAATGCAAATAAGGTTCCAAAATATCACTTACTTAGCTGTTTATCACTTACTGATAATGACTGATTTTTTAATGTTGTGAAGCCACATGCATGATTATGATAGGAAGATTCAAATCATGTATAGATTTTTGGATCAAAAACAGAAGATTAATAAATATTTCTTGACAATTATGATAGTTTTGCTGGTGATTTAGCACAAGTTAAAGGGAGAAAGTATTTTATTTTAAACAGAAAGTTGCTTAAAGATGATACAAAAATCTAAAGGAAGCAATAGATGAACATAAAAAAGGTTGCATTAGGCTAGTGAAATCATAACAACAGGACAGAAATAATACTAGAATTTCCTAAGCCAAAAGTATAGAGAGCTACAGCAGAATCAATCAAGGCCTCCCTCGTCCGTTACATTGATAACTAACTTTGCAAGCATTACCAATAGCCACAGTATACTGATGCTCAGGGCTTGCAAGAAAAGCCGGCAACCGAATCAGCAAATCACAGACACATTCATCATCTAGATCATTGAGCCACCGGCAGCAGTTTTCAGCAGGCGAATCATGGTTTGCCTGCCTGTGTCTGTGCCTATTACGTTCATGCCTGTGCAGATCAGAAGTCACAATTTTTGGAGACGAGTCCTCCATACGAGGGGTTACAGGCAGCCTTCCACAGGCATAGTTGGCAAGTGCAAGTTGAGACACGCATAACGGGCGCTGAGATGGGTGTAACACATCATTAACTTGACCCATAACCATCAACATTGATGTGAAAATTGTTAGCACAAAAAGCTCCATTCTTTCCATTTTGGATGATATTGTTCTGAAGCAGAGGTTTGATTATATAGTTGTTAGTTTTGGAGTTATAATCTTGTTGTTCAAAGTTAGGTCTTTCATGCTTTAGGACCTAAATTAACAAACAATATATAGGTGATCTAAAGAGAGAGTCTTGGTTATTTTAGTTGACATTTTTGAATTGTATACTCTCTGCATTCATTATCTGTGATCGCTTGATTAGGTGATGCGACTTAATTTAATTTGATGAAAACTATGCTTTGCTTTCGGTTAGAATTATATCTCAAGTTTGCTCTATGCACACAGAATAGACCCTTCAGGCACAACTTCAACTTCATTTCTGCTACCATCCATCCTTGTTCAAATTGACTCAAATTTGATTATTTGGACCTGTAATTTATCAAATCAATGATTTAAAATATAACTGTTCTCTAACATCTTGGCGCGATACCCTGCTTTTAAGCCTATTTTAAGAGCTTATTTCTTTCTAATATCCTGCAACAAGATTAAGATCAATCACCTTATTTCTTCTGGAGTTTCAATCATAGTAATTAGACAGGTTAAGTGTTTAACGAGGACACAATTATTTCATTTCCGTTCTCTTAGCGGCATTACCCACTTTTGTAAAAGATAGCAGCATCTAAGAATACAGCTTACTAAGAAACATTTCGAGATTTATTTTATCGTACCAAGATTAGTAGTAAATTATCCATAGCCTTGCTCTTGCTAAAAAAAGATTAATGAAAACATATTCTATTAAAGAACCTGATGTCATCAAATACAAGCTGAACCATAGCTGTCTGGACAGAAAGAAGAATGTGAAAGTACATCTTCGACAGCTTATTGGCATAATATTTGTTCTAAATTTACAATTATTGGAAACCGGGTAACTATAGTTTAAAAATAGAAGACCATTGCATCAAAATATGATATTCCGTCCCTCACACTGGTAAGATACTTTGCAGGTATTCCCGACACGAATAGAATACTTGTGTTGAAGCCTCGAGAGAAAGGGTGGTAACCGGACCAGGAGGTTACAGACACAAATATCGTCTAGCTCAGTCAACCACTTGCAACACTCGTCTTCTGAAGCTCTGTGATGCCCCACATGCCTTCTATGCCTATTCCTATGACTGGATCCATGCTCGTTTTCATGTTCATGCCTGTGATTATTATGTCTTCCATGTTCATTCCGATGATTATGTCCCCTTCCATGCCTGGACCTGTGTTGATACTCATGCCTGTGATTGTGTCCACCTTCGTCTCGAGGCCTCTGATTACGCCCGCCTTCATGTTCATGCCTGTGATTGTGTCTACCTCCATGTACGGGCCTGTGATTGCGTCCGCCTTCATGTCCATGCCCGCCACCTTCATGTCCATGCCTGCGGCTGCTTCCATTTCTGTGCCTGTGTTCATCGTCAGACCTATGTGGTTCAATGGTGACTTGGGTATAATTCTGCCCGTGCCCATTTCCTTCTTCATGACCATCACCCTGATCAAGGTAAACGTGATCATAATTGGCATCTTCCAAGGTCGGATGGGTATGTGTGAAAGCACAGGCATAGTTCACTAGAGCATATTGGGAAACACAAAGGGGGGGCTGTGCCTCCATCTCGGGTAGAAACGCTAACAAGCCTGCAAAAAACAATAAGACAAAAGTCTTGACTATCTCCATTTTCCACCTAGGCGTGAAATAATTGATTAAATGAAGCTAAACTAGTCCTCCCTTTTATACGTGCCTTCTCATGAGTTTCTTGTTTTCTCTTAGTTAGGTTTTCTCGGAAGGCATAAAGAAAGCTGAGGAAAGAATTTCCAAGAAAATGAGGCCGTGGTGTTAGTTGACATTATGGAAGAGTGCAGGCTCTAAATTTTAGGGTGGCTCATTCACTTTGTGTGACTATGAGTTAGGTGAGATAACAATCCTAATAGACAACAATTTAACTTCACGTAACAAAAGATGAGAACTTTATACAGACAGATTAAATTGAAATGGCAACACCGGGATCGTAAGAAGTGCAAGTAACTAATGATGATCTAAGTTCATAACTGAATCTATTGTTTGCTATCGACACTCCGAACCGAACAGCAATAAAACAGAAACGTATCTCCTAATTTGCAAATCATTTTTCAGCTAAATGGTAAAGAGCTGTGATGTGCTTAATAAATTGAAATCACTCTAAAGGAATAAGAAATTGCACCTTCTTTATGATCCATAGCTCATAGATTTTCTCCATCCACTGTTTCGACGTGTCCCTTGAGCAAAGAATTAGAACCAAAATTTGAAACAAATCTCGAACATGATGGTGCATGTTTTTCCACCAAAAGCAGAGAATATGTTAGCAGCTTTCCAGAATCTTATTCAGGATAAGAAAGAATATAATTCTTCCTTAAAACATGTAAACATGTTTTTAAAACATTTGATAAGAACTGAGCTGAGATAATGAAAGAACATTATTCTTAAGAGCCAAAAGGAGACAGTTTAAAGTATATGATCCACATACACTATCACAGGCTATACTTGTTTTACATTATTAACAATAAGAGTGACAAGATGAATGAGACAACAATTTTCATTTCAATTTTTGAAAGAATCAGGGAACTACTTTGATGAACAATGCAAGCTTCGTCTCAAACTGTAAGCAAGTCAAAACAGACAAGGGAGACCAGACCAGCTTAACCAGAATACTGCAATGCTATTAGAAAAAGGCTAACATAATCTCTCGGGTTTAAGGCAGCAAGAATGTTTCAGGCTTCAGCAATAATTTAAAAAGTTTTTTTATGTTCGTTAGTCAATTCAAATCCTCGAAGCTGCTTCTTGCGTGAGCATTCGCAATTCAGATCCCAGATACTTGAACCTGGTTGGGGATAACACATATTAGTCAGACCAGGCAGGAGGATTATAAATAATAGTCTATGCCTAATCAGGCAAAAATACCACAAGTTTCAGAATGACAATCAAGGGAACAAATTTCTGCTAACATACTGATCCTTCGAAATATTTTACAGTAACAGCTGAGAAGTTTTTGCCACTTAATATTCATCAAAATATGGGAGTGAAATTCGAAAAAAAAAAATAACTAACTGCTATTTGCGATAAGTAATGTATGAAAGCACAAGACTTAACACTCGCATATCAAAGGTGAGACTCTCCATTATCATAAACACTACTGCAAATTTACACCTCTCACTGCACTCCTTACCGCTCTATTCAAGATCCTGTTCTACTACTAATAACCATCAAAACCAGGAAAATCTGACTCATCAAATGTGTCTTTTGGACTTACGAGTGCCAATTCATAACTACAATTTCCACTGCTTTCAAACCTCTATTTCTCGATCATCATCATCATCATCATCACTGCTGCCACTGCTCTCTTGTGGATACAGGTCTAGATCCCTTACAGCCATCTTTTGGAGGTCTTCCTTTACCACATTTATCTTCAACTTCTGTTGCTCCGCTCTCTCTTGCCAACCTTCTTCCAACATCTCAACAAACTTATCCTTGATTTCATGTAAAGGATCCTTATCAATCAGCTCACCATCCTTATAAGCTTCCCTTAACATTGCAGTCTTAATCCCACCTTTCAATGACATGTAAAATATTCCCGAATGCCTAGTAAACACACTCGAAAATGCATTTGAAAACCTATATTCGTCACAGAACTTCCCAATTATTGGAACCGGAATCCTCTTATAAAGTGAGAGTGATAGCAACTCATGGAAAACCCCAACAGTTCTCTTCTCCATTTCTGGTGAAGCTTGATCCAGTTGTGATACATCCACATACGGAGAAATATAATCAAGTTCCAACCAATCCCTAACCCATTCACGCATTTCCTTCCTCAGAAAAAAACCCGATGGAAGCTTATAATCGAAATTAGGCCTAACCCGAATCCCCGTTAACTTGGACTCTTCTTCAGCTCTTTGTTCAATAACCGATTTAGCAAACTCCGGATTCCAATCCACTAACTCCAAAAACGACTTCCCCTCGCCAGGATATCCTACGAGCCTAAAATAACTAGGATACTTGGGCACCAAATTGACCATAAAATCGTTCGGGAGCCCGAATTCTCTCTTGACATGAACCAATTTATCGGCACTAAGTACCTTATCCTTTGCCATCATCAACAATTTACACAATTTGGAAACTAACAACCCTTCATTTTGTAATTGAATCCTTTTCTCTTCATCAAGAAAACTCCTGAGTCGATCGCTGGCGCGCACGAACAACACGGGTTCAGATTTGGCTCTGATTCTGTCATGGTAAGTATCAAATACGCCTGGATTTTGATTAAGAAAGGTTTGGACTTTAATATTGAGGCGTAACCTCTCCCGCCTTTTCTCGAGGTACCGGAGAGGGATAACTTGACCAGGTTCGTTCAACACCTCTTTTACGACACGGGCACAGACTTTGTATCGTTTATCTTTTTCTATAGCTAAATCCAAAGATGGGTCCTTGCGCCATACAACTTTGAGGCTCGAAATGGGTTTGATTTGAATTCTGATTTTAGGGCTTATGAAAGAATCACAAAAGGGTTTATTGAAATGTGCAGAGATGGATCGTATTGTGCGAAGCATACCTTGATTTTGAAGATGATCGTCTGAAAATTAGGACAACTCCCTAGGGTTTTAGTTAAACCCCATCACCCCCCATGGCTTTCAACGGCGCCGTATTTAAAAAACCCATATCAAGGAGTACTTTTTTTCTTTTGGCGAGGTTATATCCGGCCTGAAATCAATGTCACAGCCGAGTGGATAAGACAGAAATGCTCTTGACAGAAAAGAAATATTTATTACTCCATTTTCTCCAAAAAGTAGGCAAAAAATGGAGGCTTTTCAGTGCCACCACACAGTGACACTCGTGATGCACCAATTCTACCTCATGGTGGAACTGGTGGGTTGCAAGTGTTACCGCACGATGACACTGAAATAACACCAGTGCCACCACTCGGTGGAATTCAAAGTTTGCCAGTATCGATGTGTGGTAGCACTTGAATTTTGTGAGTTCACGTAGACGATTAATTTTTTTTTAAGAAAAATAGAAAATTAATTTAAATAAAATTACCGTATAGTTTCAACGATATAATGTAGACAAATAATAAGAAAAATAAAATTTGAAATAACCCGAAACCATAAATTTAGTAAATAGATGTATTTAGTTAAAAGTTATATAAAATTAAGAAAACATTGATAAACAAAGAAAATAACTACAATTAAATCAAAAATGCAAAATATTACACAAATGTATTTCGTAGTAAATTAGTCCATCTATATATCCTCCCCAAATACGGCTCTAGCAAGTGTTGAGCACTGAAATGACGTCGAGATTCCCACTGTAATCATTATAGGGACTGGAAAATCAGGTTGTAAGTCGATACGAATAAAATGATTTCCGGCAAGACAAAGGCAAATTTCATAGTCTAGAGGGTGACCGTCGGAACGAAGCGGAAGCACAATACAACATCCCAGAAGCCGGTTCGAGAACAAAAAAATTGATGCATACAAAATAGATAGCAGTAGGGTATAAATCCTCCGGCGACTCATCTAGTTGGCTTGTGGACAACCTCCTCTAAACCAAGAGAGGCGGTTTATGGCTACATCGATCCCGGAAACATTTTACATGTTGTAATGTACTCATACATAGGTCGATTTATAGTTAGCTCATAGATGATTGATTTTTTTTACAAGCGCCCAGTTCTCCTGTGTTCCAGTTATTATGTCAGCAATGACACGGAACCCACAGTTACCATCCACAAGAATATTTAGAAATCCTGTAATATAGGGTAAGATAAGTGCTTGAACGTAGTCTATCAAATAAAAATCGGTATATATGCACCTGCGCAAAAATAAAAAATATTGATTATAATAATAAATAGTAATGATATATCAACTTATGAATGATAATTACGATATCAATACCAGTTGTCTCAACGTTATGGACGGAAGATGACGATGATCAACCATGACTGCTCTTAGAGGTAGAAGTCCTACCGTGTTGACGGTCCTATCGACTCTTCTTGCATCTAGTAGAGGAACCTTTTGTTGGTCGTCTCCTCCTACCGCGTTGACTGTCGAATTTGATATGCACATGGAATTCCATGCGTTTTCGGATACACACAACCACAAAATGCAATGACATTTTCACCCAACTCTAACATTCGAGCACACTCCTCACCAAGTAGTTGTATACAATAGTGGGATACCTTTTTTTGCAGATAGTTCAATAGAAAACCGATGTAAGAGACTGGACTTGTGCAGTATTGACTGACTAAGTGAGTACGTGATGATATAATTTATTTTTTAAAAAAATCAAATTATTATTTTGTAATGATAAGTATCCTCAGTAATTACTTTATAGTTAAATTTTTACCTGATCGCTTTTAGTTGAGAATCAGTACTTGTGTTTCCCTCTTCCATACCGTATCAAGAGCACCAGTCGATGCTGCAACCATCCTTTTAGTCTTGCATGTGCAACTTCAACCCGACAAGTAATAATGTTGTCGAAGTGGAGGTACTCGTTAGTCCAAGCGCAACAAAACTTCTCTTTGTCCACCAACCATGTCGTGTCCAAATAACGTATAACCGCCGGATATTGTCTCATACACAACTTCATACGACGCACTGCCTCATCATAGGACTCTAGCGTCGGTGCTTCTATTATCACCCTCTATTTGCTATTCTTAAATATCTCACCCTGTTCTTTATCTCCACAAATTTTTCCCACCTGATGTGCAACATCCTTGTTTATGTGTCACATACACAAAATGTGAGGTGTATTCAGAAAAACCACATGAACCGGTTCCATCAACCCTAACTCCCGGTCAGTCATAATGGCTGTTAGGTTGAGATTGTTCCCGAATATAACCCTTAGCCTTTGTAACACCCACATATAGCAGCAAACCTCCCACCAACACGGTGTCTGGGCGCTCAGCCCCCGTGAACAGGAGTTCCGCCAACTGAATCTCCTCCAACTCCACGACCTCCATCCACACCTCTAACTCCACGACCTCCATGCATACCACCAACTCCTACACCTTCAATTCCCCGACCTCGAAGTCCACGACCACCATATCCTATACCTCAAACTCTCTAACTCCACGACCTCCATGCATACCACCAACTCCTACACCTTCAATTCCCCGACCTCGAAGTCCACGACCACCATATCCTATACCTCCAACTCCATTATCTCGCCCAGAATTCCGACTCGAACCCACGAACTCTCCTGTCTCAATGTAATGATCACCTGGTCGAACAGCAAAATGTGGCACATCCTCGTAAACACGTTGAAACTCATCATCAGTATCAACCTCAGCCTCAGCTTCAATCTCATCATACTCATCATCATCATCAGGATCCGACTAATCCTGATGCACATCATCATAACCCTGGACATGATCATCTGACAGCTCATATGTCCGGCAATCCTGCATGTGAGCTCGTATCTGCTTGATCTCAGCCTGTGTGTCTCGCTGTGATGAAACGTCAATACGACGAAATGCGCCTTGTAGATCCTTCCTGAGAATAATCTAACCGACGAGCTGTCCCATGAAGAGTTTTTCCCCCAACTGTATATCTCGTTGTCGACTCCTAATAATTAAAATATCTCGTTAGTCCAAGCGCAACAAAACTTCTCTTTGTCCATCCAGGGCCGGCCCTGAGGGTTGGAATGAGGGGCGACCGCCCAGGGTCCAAGATTCGAGGGGGCCCCGAAAAATAATATTTCCCTCAATATACCTATATATAAAATTAAAAGTATAATATAACAATATAAGAGCTTGGCCCAGTTGGTTAGAAGATGAGGAGTGGGCTGAAGCGTGGGCATCCTTCCCCTAAGGTCCAGGTTCGAATCCCATTGGTCCCATTATTATTATTATTTTTTCCTTTTTTTTTCCTATTTTTCCATTGTTAAAATCTAATTAATAAGAACGGATTTAATTAAGAAGAACGTTAAGAAACGGACGATTCTACTTAAGAAGAACGTTAAGAAACAGACTATTCTAATTAAGAAGAACAATAAGAAACCCTTGATATTCCTGAGTTCGTCAATAAAAAAGCTTGAAGAACGGTAAGAAACCCTTGATATTCTTGAGTTCGTCAATAAGAAAGCTTGTTATTCCACCGAGTCTGTTCAATAAAAAAGCTTTACTCGGTCTCTGCCTTTGCGACTTGAATAGAGTTTATGATTCAAAATCCATTAATTTTCTATTTTCCATTGAATCGTTCTATTTTATTCAAATTGTTGAGCTTGATTATGTTGGTTACAAGTTTTTCTTGAAGTGGGTATGTAATTCTGATTCTGATTCTTGAAGTGGGTATGTAATTCTAATTGATTGAGTTTTTCTTGGTTACAAGCTTGATCATCTTGGTTACAAGTTTTTCTTCAATTTCTATTTTGATTGAATTCTAATTGATCGAGTTTCATAAGATTTTGATTTCGATGAAATTTCTAATTGGCTAATTTTTAACAGGGCCTAATCAATCTTTTGGAGTGGATTGCTGCATATTGCTTATCAAGTGGATAATCTACAATTCAGGTGTTATAATTCCTTTACATTTAGTGTTACAATTTTTGTTCAAGTTTGTTTTTGGTTTATAGAGAGTATAAGATGTCTCCTTCTAAAAGGCATTTGTCAGGAAATGAAAAAAGAAGAAAGAAAAAAAGAGTGGATGATTTCATAAAATCACAACAAGGAGCTTTTGATAAGTTTATAATCAAAAAGAATGTTTCACCTGAGGCAGGTACAACTAATTTGGATCAATCAAATGAAAACCTAGGTGATACAACTAATGTGGTTCAGACAAATGAGGACCTAGGCCATGTTAATGATAATGAGTTGAGTGATCGTAATGATAATGAGTCGAGTGATCACTATGATGACAATTGTATTAGTGATCGCAATGCTAATAAAGAACAAACAATCCCACTTAAGGATATTTATGATCCTAGAACTTGGGAAGGTCTTGATAATAAGGAAAGAGACATCTTAGTTGAAAAGGGGCCTATAAGAGAAGAGAATTTGATCTTTCCTCTTGATAAGTTTTCTAGACACTTTTCATATGCTTTTTACTTTAAAAAGCTAAGCAATGGTGATATAAGTGATAGAAAATGGTTGGTATATTCTAAACATGTTAACAAAGTTTACTGTTTTTGTTGTAAATTGTTTAAATCCGATACGAACAAAACTTTGTTAGCAAATGATAGATATAGTGATTGGAAACATCTTAGTGAGAGACTTAAGCATCATCAGAATAATATTGAACATATGACTTGTATGAATGCTTGGAATGAATTGAGAGTTCGATTTGACAAGAACATAACAACTGACAAAAACTTGCAACAAAATGTTACGAAAGAGAAAGAACGTTGGAGGCAAGTTTTGGTTAGAATCTTTTATGTTGTGAAATGTCTTGCTAAAAAAAACATGGCATTTAGAGGTTGTAATGAAAAATTATATCAAGATAGCAATGGAAATTTTTTAGGATTAATTGAAATGATTGCTGAGTTTGATGTTATAATGCAAGACCATATTAGGCGCATTGAAAATCGTGACATTTATTATCATTATCTTGGACATAAAATTCAAAATGAATTAATATCTCTTTTGGCAGGAGGTGTTAAAACTTCTATAATCAAGATTATCAAAGAAGCTAAATATTTTTCTATTATTCTTGATTGTACCCCTGATGCGAGTCATCAAGAACAAATGACTTTGGTAGTTCGATGTGTTAATATGTCTGATAAAAAAATAAAAATCGAAGAGTATTTTCTCGAGTTTCTAAAAGTGGATGATATAACTGGACTAGGACTTTTTAATAAACTTTTAGACGTGTTGAAATGTCTAGATCTCAGTGTGGATGATGTTAGAGGTCAGGGTTATGACAATGGTTCAAACATGAAAGGAAAACACCAAGGAGTTCAACAAAGAGTACTTGAAATAAATCCCAAAGCTTTATATATGCCATGTGATTGTCATAGTCTTAACCTTACTCTTAGTGATATGGCTCATTCATGTGTTAAAGCTATTTCTTTTTTTGGGATTATTCAACGAATATATTCTTTATTTGGGGGCTCTACAAAAAGATGGCAAGTGTTTCTCGATAATGTTCATGGCTTAACTTTAAAGTCTTTGTCAAATACTCGTTGGGAGAGTCGGATCAAAAGTGTGAAACCTATTAGGTTTCAAACTCCTCAAATAAGATTAGCTTTGAAGGAATTAATGAAATCTTGTGACAATGATGCAAAGTCTAGAAGTGATGCTGATAGTTTAAAAGATGCAATTGAGAAATTTGAGTTTTTGCTTAGTATGGTTATTTGGTATGAAATCTTATTTCCTGTTAACATGGTAAGCAAGAAATTACAATCTAAATCTATGTGTATTGACTCTGCTATTAAACAGATAGAAGGTGTGATGTTATTTTTAAAAAAATTCAGAGATGATGGTTTTGAATCTTGTATAAATGTTGCTAAAGGTGTTGCTGCTGATATGAATATAGAGCATGTTTTTCCAACAAAACGTCATATTACTAGGAAAAAACAATTTGATGAGAATGATGATGTAGAAGACTTTCGGACTACTGCAGAGTTGTTTAAAAATGATTATTTTTTGATTGTTGTGGACATGGCTATACTCTCTTTAAAAGATAGATTTGAGCAATTAAAGATCTTTGATCATATTTTTGGATTTTTATTCGATTCAAAAAGATTAAAGTCAATAGATGATGATGATTTAAATAGATGTTGTTCAAATCTTCACTCTACTTTTTCTCATGATGGTGTATCTGATTTTGATTTAAATGATCTTTTTTTCTGAACTGAAAGTGTTGCAAATCACTTTGCCATCTGAATTGATGTCAACCATCGAGATTCTTGAGTTTGTTAAAGTTGCAGATTGTTATCCAAATGTTGCAATTGCATATAGGATTTTATTGACTATACCTATGACTGTAGCATCAGCTGAAAGAAGCTTTTCAAAGTTAAAGCTAATAAAAACTTACTTGAGATCATCAATGTCTCAAGAAATGTTGAGTGACTTGGCAATTTTATCTATTGAAAAAGAAATGCTTGGAAACATTGATATTGATACTATCAATAATGATTTTGCATCTCATAATGCCCGAAGAAAGAAACTTTTTTGATTATTTGCATATTTTTTTTTTGTAGGAAGCAAAAGATGATTTTGTTGGGTTGGAAAGTACGTCTCCAATGAAGAATGATTACGGAATAGTTTTTAGGGTACAAGAAAGTGGCACTTGCTAGAACAATTTCAATTTGTTAGGCTTATTTATTTTTGTTTTTCTTTTTAAATTGTACATTTAACGTTTTTGTTCTTTTACTTTTCTTTTCAATACAAGTTAGGTTTAGATGTATATAGAGGTTTGTTAGGGGGTGCCAACCTAGTTGGGATGTCCGACAATTTTTTTTCATCTAGCCTATAATTTATAAGAAAAAAAGACAAATAAAAATGTATATATAAAGGGCCCAAATATTCCATCTCGCCCCGTACCTCTAAAATGTCAGGAACGGCCCTGTGCCCACCAACCATGTCGTGTCCAAATAACGTATAACTGCCAGATATAGTCTCATAGACAACTTTATACGACGCACTGCCTCATCATAGGACTCTAGCGTCGGTGCTTCTACTATTACCCTCTATTTGCTATTTTTGAATATCTCACCCTGTTCTTTATCTCCACAAATTTTTCCCACCTGATGTGCAACACCCTTGTTAATGTGTCACATACACAAAATGTGAAGTGTATTCAGAAAAACCACATGTACCTGTTCCATCAACCCTAACTCCCGGTCAGTCATAATGGCTGTTGGGTTGAGATTGTTCCCGAATATAACCCTTAGCCTTTATAACACCCACATATAGCAGCAAACCTCCCACCAACACGGTGTCTGGGTGCTCAGCCCCCGTGAACAGGAGTTCCGCCAACTGGATCTCCTCCAACTCCACGACCTCCATCCACACCTCTAACTCCACGACCTCCATGCATACCACCAACTCCTACACCTTCAATTCCCCGACCTCGAAGTCCACGACCACCATATCCTATACCTCCAACTCCATTATCTCGCCCAGAATTCTGACTCGAACCCACGAACTCTCCTGGCTCAATATAATGATCACCTGGTCGAACAACAAAATGTGGCACATCCTCGTAAACACGCCGAAACTCATCATCAGTATCAACCTCAACCTCAACCTCAATCTCATCAGACTCATCATCATCAGGATCCGACTAATCCTGATGCACATCATCATAACCCTGGACATGATCATCTGACAGCTCATATGTCCGGCAATCCTGCATGTGAGCTCGTATCTGCTTGATCTCAGCCTGTGTGTCTCGCTGTGATGAAACGTCAATACGACGAAATGCGCCTTGTAGATCCTTCCTGAGAATAATCTAACCGACGAGCTGTCCCATGAAGAGTTTTTCCCCCAACTGTATATCTCGTTGTCGACTCCTAATAATTAAAATATTTACAACAATTAAATACAATTTTAATACATATATGTTACGCGATTTTTTTTAACTACATAAACTATATAAAAAACTCAGTTCATTAATTACTCGAAATATTTTTTAACTACACAAAAAATTTGATTTTTATTTAGCATTAACGACTAATTTTTTATTTTTTTTTCAAGAAAAATATTTATTATCCCGTGACCGTCGCCGATTGCCGCACGCGGCGGGGCTGGGTAGAAACCAGTGCCACCGCATGGTGGCACTGACGATATTTCATGCCACCGCACGGTGGAACTGGTTATCATGATGGCGCTAGAAAATAACCAATTCCACCGTGCATCAGTGCCACCGCATGGGGGCACTGGAATTCACCAGCACCGCCGCCTCCACTGCTTCGTGCGACGGTCGACGGTGGCGGTTACCGGAAAATTTAAAATTTTCCTTTTAAAAACACCCAAAATCTGTCAATTCCCCAATTCTTTTGACCATAAAATCCACAAACCATAATATCGATCTAACTCATACTCTAAAACACAATCAAATTCAATTAAACATTTAATCTAATTTTCATACTCTAAATTCACAATTAAACAAATTTTAACTATACTTACTAAGTATTCATGAAATTTAACTAACCTCGGAAGCTTTTCCACGATCCGCACCCCTTATGGCTCTCTCGAGATTCATTTTTTCGAGTTGGTTCCGATTCTAATTTTTGATTTTTGTAATCTCGGTCGCGCCGCTACCTATCACGGCCGTCCAGCGTCCCCGCAAAGTTCCGATCAGAATTCCACCGTCGACCGTCGCCCGCCGTCAACGTTGCCACGAAGTACATGAATGGCGGTGAAGTGATGGAGGGGGACTGACGGGAAGATGGAGGGGAAAGGGGAGTTGGACTTTATTTAATTTAATATTTTTTTTATTAAAACGGGGCATTCTGGTCATTTCCCCTCGGATGTGCCACTGATTTTAGGCTGGATATACAACTCCACTTTTTTTATTTATAACTTGAACTAGTTCCATAGCCCATAACAGCCAGTTTGTTTGGGGGGGTAAGGCTAATTTTTCACGGAGTGTTTGTTTAGAATCAGGGATGAGATGAGATGGAGAAGGGGGTTGAGATAAGTTTAAAATGAGGAGGTTGAGATTAAATGCAAAATAAAAATTGTTTATGCTTGTTTAAAGGATTGAGATGGAAGCTAATAATATTAAGATTACCATATTTTCCTCATTTCATATTAAAATTGGTATTTGAAAATAAAAAACCAAAACTTTCTAACTTCCCCCTTCTCCTTCGACACCACCATTATGCCTAGGGTTGCAACTTGGAGGGGGAATCCCCATCCCCGTAGGGGATTTGCCCAAGTGGGTCTGAGGAATTCCCGTTTATTTTCTTCATGGAGTGGAGATAAGGGAAAAAAAATCCCCAGAGATGGAAATGAGCGGGGACGGAGACCTCTATCTCCACCCCACGGTAATTCTCATCCCCACCCCCGCTATTTTCCCCATGGGGATTCTTCAAATTATATACTAAATATATATAAATAAATAAATATAAGATTATTATGACTAATAAAATAATATAAACCTAAGTTAAAGAACTAATAGACGATGCATCATCAAAAACCTATATATACTAACATTAACCTAAACCTAAAACACCTTTTTCTTATCAAATAAGGACCACAATTCATTTTTGAATGTTTAAGTTTTATAATAGGATAGTATACAAATGTTATTTTTGAATGTTTTAGTTTTATAATGGAATCTTTATTTTCATTTTTCTATTTGATGGATTGATGCATTATTTATTGATGATTTTTTTTATAATTAAACTAATATTTTATATTATACTTTGTATAATCTGCTATATGAAAAAATTACTAAATATTAATATTATAAATTTTAGAAATGAGGAATGACGATCCCCACGAAGATCCTAATCCCTATGAGTATGGAGACGGTGACAATATTTTCTCCATTTATAAAATGGGAATGAGGATGGGGATGGGGACGGTAGGAGGTGTCCCCATCCCCTCCCCGCCCCATTTGCAACCCTAATTCTGCCTCCATTACTCGACCTCCATTCTTCAATCTCCGGTCGACCAGTATTGCCGGCGTACTCCCCAATCCGGCGACCTCCATTATTTTTTTCCCTAAAACCCTAAACCATTATTCCCGTTTAGTTGTTCACAATGGGGAAACGGCGGCACCCAATCGACCCTGAAGCATCGAGTGGTTCTGGTTCTGGTAAACGGTTGAAGAAATCCGATGACACTCCTAATTTGAAGACGTCTACAGATGTAAGTTTCTTCAATTTCTTATCTAAACAATTTCCATAGATGAAAATAACAAACCCAATTGACCCAGTATAGGAATTTGAACCTAATTCTAACTACAACCCATGTTAATTACAAGTACCGTTATGCCATCAATACCCGTGCGCAGGTGAATGTTAGGTGTAATCTTAAATTCGGTAAAATTGTGAATAAGGTTTTGACGGAAAATCAAATGTTGTTATTTTCAAAAGGTTGCTTCGGACCATACCTTAACATGAATCTGGCTTAGTTTGCTGGTGTGCTTTGCCATGCCTTATTAAGTAGAAAGGTTGTGTCAGATGATGATAAAAAGATGGCTTTTTAAGTTAGAGGAGTTGATTTGGTATTTGGAGAAAGAGATTTCGGCCTAATCAGTCAGCTACAGTTAGGTGATGTGGATGCGGCTGATGATTTGTTTCAGTTTGTTAAGGCGAAGAAAAACAAAGGGAAAGGCCCAACCTTCCACGAAAAGTATCTACAAACTAAATCCCCAATTCAAAACCAAGAGATAGTAAAGTCATTTAACACAACCAAGGGCTGGTCGGACGATGATGCAGTGATGATGGTGAATTTGTTTTTTGTCGTCGGGTGTATTCTTGAACACACCAAAGAACGTCACATTCCAGATCACATAGTAGACATGGCTGAATTTCCTTCCTTCTTCAATGATTACCCTTGGGGTACTTTGGCTTATAAAAAGCTACTGTATACGATGAAGATTGTTATACCGAAGAGAAAAGAAGCTTTAATGCAAAGGGGAAAGGCAAAAAAGGGGAAGCAGTCCAAAATAGTTACAAAGCGGAACAAGGAGAAAAATGATAAGCTTGTTTCGAAGGGGAAGAAGGAGAAGATTGATAAGCTGGATAAGAAGTCGAAGAAGGATAAGAAGAAAAATATTGATAACTTAACATCCTATCAACTTTTTGGTTTGCCTCACGGTTTGACAAACTTTATTCATACAATTTATACAAAACATCTCGTATATACCATAATATAAACGAATTTAACCAACTCGGTGAATATCCAAAACATAACACATCAATTCCAAAGACTTTACCCTAAATCTAATAGCATATATGTCGGTTTTAGGTAATTTAACATGCCATACTCACACATCGGAGCCCCAAACCATATAATTTCGCATTCAATCATATTACAAACCCTAATCACACAAACAACACATCAAACCCCATATAAAGGTGAGTTAAGAGAGACTAGTGGATAATAACATATCATTTCACCATCAAATCCCTAAATTGAACCTCAACATTACCCTAATGCTAAATAAGATAAATGATTAACAAAAGGATGATAGATTACCTACAAATCGCAGAGTATACAAGACGACGGCAAGAGTAATAGCACCGTTAACAGATCGCAGGTGAGTCCGACTAATCGCTGTGTTCTTGAAAGGCGAGCTCAGATCGGATGAGGAATGAAGAAAAACGCAGTCAAATGTGAAGAGGCAGAGATAACCCTAGTTTTGATGCATGTGGGATATGGATGAAATTTTTTTAATTGTATAAGGATAACTTAGCAATTTCCATAATTTGCACACCTCCTGCTCAACTCCAAAATCCTGTGACACCCCCCCCCCTCGAGTATAGGTTTTGGGGGATGAGATGGAAAAAAAAGTTCATCCCCAAGCTTCATCCCCTCAAAAAAACATGGGATGAACTCTTTTTGTTATCTCTGCCTCTCTTTACCATTTGTCTGCGTTTTTCACTTCCTCATTTGATCTGAGCTCGCAAAGAACACGATGATCGGTTGGACTCATCGTGCGATCTACTCTCTGTTAGCAGCGCTATTACTCTTGTTGGCGTCTTATATACTCTGTGATTTGTAGGTAACCTATCATCCTTTTGTTAATTATTTCTCTTATTTATCATTAGGGTAATGTTGAGGTTCGGTTTAGGGATTTGATGGTGAAATGATATGTTATTATTCCATAGTCTCTCTTAATCTCACCTTTATGTGGGGTTTGATGTGTTGTTTGTGTGATTACGGTTTCTAATACAATTGAATGTGAAATGGTATGGTTTGGATCTCCGATGTGTGAGTATGGCATGTTAATTTACCTAAAACCGACATATATGCTAGTAGGTTTAGGGTAAGTCTTTGAAACTGATGTGCTATGTTATGGATATTCACCGAGTTGGTTAATTTTGTTTTATATTATGGTATACGGGATGTTTTGTATAAATTGTATGAATAAAAGGTTGTCAAACCATATGTCCGCTTATGTTTATAGAGAATGGTCGGTACACTGAACTTAAGAGTACATCACGACAGTAAGTTTTCAACGGTTCCTCCCCTAACATATGATGGAGGTGAAATCACAAATTACAACATCTCGAAGGCACTTTTATCTTATTCAACTTTTGTCGATATTGGCAAAGAAGTAGGACATGGAAAAGATGTAAAGACATATCACCTCATTCTAGGGTTTACATTGGACACTGGAGTTGATCTCATTCCAACCTATAATGAGGAATCCATTAGGAAAATGGTGGACATGAGTCATGGAGATAGTTATCTTGATCTATGTTTGCAAGAGTAAGAGCATGGTGTTTGTGAGAATACACCCATTGTTGTCAAAGCAGTGGCGGAGGATCCAATGGCAAAGGTATATAAGCTATTAACATTCCATGCTTTGATGTTTAATGTGTTTACGTGTGAAAGCATTTATATGTGCTAAGTGTTGAATTGCTTGATTTGTTGTGTTTGATGTGAAATTGTTTGAATGCTTAGGGGGGGGGTGTATATATGAATTGTGATGGCCTACTATGTGTTGGACATTGATTTCTCTAACCCTCCAGCCTCACTGATTTCTAAGTATGATAACCACTCTCCCTTCTTTTCTGGTTTGCATTTGATAATTTAGTGATCTTTTTGCTGTAGATCTTGCACTTGTCCATTGGCAAGTCATCTGAAGGATGATTTCTTGTTTCTAATAATCATGAGTACAAAGGAGGTTTGTTAAATTTATCCTCTAAGGTTCTTATTTTTAATTATGTATTTCTTGTAGCTTGCACATTTGGAATCTGAGGCATCCATGATTAGAAACAAAGTTAGATTTGTTCATCAAGTTGTGGTGGGGGGAATTACTTTTTGGAAAGAGAGAGCTATTCCATTGTTCTTGGACTTGCATCAGAAAGGTTACACCCCTATCACGAAAAAGAAATCTAATGAAAAACAACATGAGATTTCTGAATGGGTCGTCGCTTCCAATGGAGTACAGACTGATGATTATCATTATTTGACATTTATGTCCGTTGGAAGCTTGTCCGTTTAGGAGGCAAATAGATTGTCGGAAGAGCTCAAAAAGATAAATATGTCATCCTTAGGAGGACATGACTACTCTAATTAAGTTGCAGACATGCTAACCAAACCTTTCTTGTGGGATGTTAAAGATAATTTCTAATTGTCTTTCCGTAATTAGTTATTACATTATTAAGTCATGTGTATCGACTTCTTCATCTATTTTCTCTATTTCAAATTTCAAATTGTTGTTAGTATCTTATACAAATCTTTTCTTAGGGATTAGTCCTTTAATTACTACTACGTTAATGTTTATTATTCAGAGCATGTTTCATTAATTATTGCTGATTTAAATAGAAAAGATTGTGATAAATTTTAGGGAAAAACAAAAAAGGTATTGTGTTTTGAGTCATTTGTAAACAACTTTAATTAATACAAATAAAGTATTGTGGTTTGCATCATTTGCAAATAAAATTCCAAATTGTTAACATGTTAAAAAGATTGCGATGCTCTTAAAACCAAAGAGTCATAATAAATATTTTTTACTTGTAATGATTAAACATAAAACATAATTATGGATAGCTCCTTCAAAATTTATAGTTTAAATTGCTCAAAAACAGTTTTTGTATTTGTGACGTCACTGCATTTTAAATTTGTAAGTAGAGTTTGTTAACTTCAAATAAAAAATTATTGGGTCATTTTATCAAATGAAATGTCAAAAATACACATTTAACTAATCTTTTTTTAATACTATTAATAATTTGGGACCTTGTTTGGAAATGGTGCAAACCACAATAACCTTATTTATACAATTCAAAATCATAGGACCTTGTTTACAAATGGCTCATGACATTTTTTTACTTTACCCTAAACTTTTACATAAATATTTTTTTCAAAAAAATTTAAACAAATCTTAATTAGTATAAAATGCATTAACCTCAAAACCCTAATTCTAAAAACCTCTTGTTTTGAGCTTGAAATCGAGGAGGAAGAATGAAGTTTTGCTTCTTTCTTCCTCCTCCCAACCCCGAATCTGATTTACTTTTCTCCTTCTTCTCATCGCTCCTTTTGTTTAGCATCATTTATCTCAACAGTATTCTTTGGTCATCAGATCTGCATCCGATAGCTATATTTTCTTCATTTATAGATCGTTCAGATTTAGCACGGGCGGAAAAGGTTGACTTAATTCATAGATCTGTAGATCTACAGGAGTGCAATTTCAGGAAGAACATAGATCCGATTTTCTGGAGAAGCATATGTGTTGAAGAATGGTTTTCGATTGTTTTTCTGCAGATTCAGAATCTCAAGAAATATATGATGTATTCTGTCGTTTTTTTAGTACCTTTATGGTGTCGTAGGCACTCTGTAGCGTTTTTTTTGCCTTATATGCGGTTTATACTGACTTTTGCCTGTATCTTTATGAGGTTTAATTCCTCCTTTTTTTTTTGCTTATCATCGTGCTGTAATTTTTATATATTATTCGATGATATGATAATTCTTCTATCAAAATAAAATAAAATAAAATACATTAACAAATATGATAATTGCAAAATAATGCTTAAAAAGGTGAAATCTTTAAAATAATAACATGATTATTAATATAGGAAACTTTTGAATATAGGATGAAAAAAAGTATAACTTTGATTTTTAAAGTGAATTTTAAAAGGCAGAAAAAAGTTTAATAATAAGTCAATATATTTTTTTTGACGGAATTATATTGATAAATATAAAAGGTGTAGGTTATGAATGCTTTGTTTTCTTTTACTTTGTTTATATTTTATTATATATCATTAGATTAATTTTTAGCCGATAATATAATGGTGGACAAAATAAAGTAATAGTTTTTTATATAAAATTCTAGTATGAAAGGTTGAATCGGATAAAATTAACAAAAAGTAAAACCTTTTCCAAAGTCCTCTCCTATGTCCCTTTTTTGACATTGACTTGACTTCACCTATAAGCGTGTGCAGAGGATAGAACCCTGTATAGCAAACGGCACGAGTTTGTCTCGTGCGCAATGTTCGTTGCTCATTTCAAGTAAACTAGCATCGTCGTTTCTCTTATTTTGTCGTTTCCATGGCCGCCTCCGTTTTTTTAAACTGAAAATCTCTCTTCCCTATTGTTTTTCCTTTCATTTTCAACAACCATGTTGCCTTCAATAGATGACATAGTGTTCGAGTCGGATGACATTGAATTCGGAAATGTTTGGTGGTTTGTCTATGCCGGAATCTCTTGCATCCTCGTACTCTTCGCCGGTATTATGTCGGGTCTCACTTTGGGGTTGATGTCTTTGAGTCTTGTTGATCTTGAAATCTTACAGAGAAGTGGCTCCCCTACTGAAAAGAAGCAAGCTGGTTAGTTTTTATATGTTCTTTTTTTTTTTGGTATTTAACTTAATTGGGTTTAAATTTCAATTGGGGTTTGAGACATTGATGAAAAGGTTGTTCCTTTCAATTGGGGTTTGAGACATTGATGAAAAGGTTGTTACTTTCAATTGGGGTTTGAAACATTGATGAAAAGGTAGCTAATTTCAATTGGGGTTTGAGACATTGATGAAATGGTTGTTAATTCAGTTACCATTTTGCACGCAGCTACTATACTACCAGTTGTTAAGAAGCAACACCAACTTCTTGTAACCCTTCTTCTATGTAACGCTTGTGCTATGGAGGTACTCAATTTTACACTGTGCTATTGTCAATTCATAATAGAGTTGAAGGAATCTCCAATTTCTTGACTATGGGTTTTTTTATAGGCGCTTCCTTTGTACCTGGATAGGATTTTTCATCCTTTTGTTGCGGTTCTGCTCTCGGTTACATTTGTCCTTGCATTTGGTGAGGTACATCATGGTTCGAATTCGTCGTCTTTATATAACTGTGTTTTGGCCTTCATTAGGACTGATATATTCCTACTTCTTGTTGGTTAAGGTTATTCCTCAAGCAATATGTTCAAGGTATGGACTTTATATCGGCGCGAACTTTGTGTGGTTGGTGCGTATTTTGATGATAATCTGTTACCCCATTACCTACCCTATAGCGAAGGTGAGAAAAACTTCAAGTTGTTACTTATTTGGTTATGCTTTATTATGAAGCATGGTGACAAAAGCTACCTTGTTGTATTTGGTGACTCACATATGCTTAGAACAAATTGTTCTTGGTTCCAATACAAAGCAGTAAGCTGCTTTTGAAGCATCATAGAAATTGATGATTGGCTAAAACCCGTGTGTATGATAGGATTGGGCTTGATGAACTAATCTAATCTAATCTAATCTAATCTAATGCCAATATCCAAAAGAGTACAGACAAGAGTTGGGAGCTCAGCTAAAGATTTTGTAATGGCTTTGTCGTACACCCGCAAAATTCTATCTCCATGGTATGCTTTTAAGGATCCAGTCATTTCATGGTTTTTCCCCCCTGCATGTGGACTCCAAATTCTGTTTAGCATACACCCGATGATTTTGCAAAAGAATCATTGAATAGATCAGTTAGCAGTAGTGCAGAAGCAGACAAGGAAGAACTCAGCAAATGAGTCAAACTACTACAGTTTTTTTTTTTTAATCTTATGTGCTACAGAGTTGTCCGTAGATCTCCTCAGATTCAGATATGAAATGGAGAACTTCAATTCTTTCATTTGTTGAGGTTTTACTTATTAAACTTTCAAGGATTAGACTTGCTTGCCATGTACATGATTGTACATGATTCATAGTTTTCTACTTGTTTTAACCCATTTTTCCCGGTCAATGATTAAACTTATTACGTATGATGAGTAAAAAAGAGTAGAATTACATAAAAAGTAGTTGAATAGGAGTCGGGCCAATGTTTGACTTACTGGAGCAATAATACGAGACGGAGTAAATTGTGGAATGACAGTACAGCGATAACAAGACTGAAAGATGAAAGAAAAAGGATTTTATACATGACAAACAATTGAATGAAAAAATGACTTGCTAACAATTCGAAGTTTAATGATTTAAAGGGAGATCAATGATATAAAAGAAGCACTTGCGGTTTGATTAATATAAATTCTAAATTTCTCTATAATGAAAAATGCATCAAAATATTTACTGCAAGTCGTCTATGAAATCCCATCAGTTGAGATAGGCAAGTCAGCATATTTTGTTGCAAAATATGGTACATTGTTGTCAAACAACTTTATAACATTCCAACTTTTTGCGTGTTGCTATTGTAGCCTTATTGATTGTAGGTTATTGCTGTACTATTCTCTCTTTTCCCAACCATTTGCACTTGACCTGTAACTTTCATCTCCCTATTATGCCCTTGTGGATTTTTTTGGCATAATACCACTTTATGAAGTTGCCATTTTGATAAACATGTTCACGTTAATGTGGTTCAGGTTCTGGATGTTGTACTAGGGCACAATGATGTTCTGTTTAGGCGAGCTCAGCTAAAGGCACTTGTCTCTATCCATAGTCAAGAGGTAACACCCAACTCTTTTTCTTTGTCTATTGGAAAAAATTAAACAAAACCCAACATATCATGACGTGCTTATAATTATTTGTTATATATTGTTCCTATGATTTTTTAGGCTGGCAAAGGAGGTGAACTCACACATGATGAAACAACGATTATCAGCGGAGCACTAGATCTAACAGAGAAGGTAGCTGTTGCATTGGAAAATGCATTTAAAAGACCTTGAATGCTGTGATTATTTCATTCCCATGACCTTGAATGCTGTAACTAATATCATATTTTTGGCTTAGGGTAGAGAAGATACTTGCCTATGATGATTGAATATTGATCTTGATGAAAGTGTATTTTCCTTATATGTGGCACGTGAAAAAATAATCTAACTTTAGTTCATGACATTGTAACACTATATGAAAAAGATAAGTGTCAACCAAGCAATATGAGCCTTTGTTTCTTTTCTGTTCTGTAGTAGGATATGCAATTGCAGTCTTACAACATGAATTGATGATAACATTTATGTGCATGATTTTATAACTCTACCTGCTTGCTGGGGGGCAATATCTTATGATCCAAAATTTATTTTGGTTCCAAGTTTGCATATTATGCCTGCATTTTCCTTTATAGAAACACAAGATCCATTTAAACTTTTTTTCTGAAAAGTTGCTGTTATATGCAGACGGCTCAGGAGGCAATGACACCCATCGAATCAACATTTTCTTTGAATGTCAATTCAAAGTTGGACTGGTGAGCTGTGTGCTCAAATCGTTTAGCTTTTGATTTCACTATTATGGATGGTAAATTAAAAGTTCATGAATCTAAGGTGTTGGAAACAAATCTCCTCATGGAATCAGCTCATACTGGTTAAAATTAAACAAAATAAACTTTAATTTAGACTTCTCTGCAGTGGTTCTTTATTACTTGATTTTGATGATTGAATTTTATTTCTCGAGTCTGAGAAATGAAAGGCAAAATTGACAGCGGAAATGCATGAGAATTATACACGAATAGATACAGGTTATTTAGGAGCTTGAGATATAGTGGCAATGATCTCAAAACCCAATCATTTAGAATTGTAGTTGCTGGATGCTGGCTGCTTTAAGTGCTGACTGCTTTATTGAGTGCAGTATCATAAGTTATGAGATGACTTATTAGATTCATCTTCAAACCTTGCTAACATGAAGGAGTACAAGGAGAGTGATGTTCTTTCCTCTTCTGCTATACTGCCAGAGGATATTTTATTTATATCTAAAGTTTTTAATGATAAATGTTCTTTTCATTAGAATAAAATTGATTCTACTGCTCCATAACAGGGAAGCAATTGGGAAAATCCTTGCAAGAGGTCATAGTCGTGTTCCGGTTTATTCTGGAAGCCCAAAGAACATTATTGGGCTCCTTCTGGTGGGTGTGTAAATAAATACTCTAGTTTGATGAACAGCTGATTCGATAGTTGGTGACTTTAATCTTGCTTTGGATGAATTTAGGTGAAAAGTTTGCTTACCGTTCGGGCAGAATCTGAAACTCCAATCAGTGCAGTTTCCATCCGGAGGATCCCAAGGTGCGTGCTAGAATATACTTTGCCTATCTTTTTGTGTTTCGTTGTATGGAATATGATACTTCATACATGAATGTGCCAGGGTTCCATCAGATATGCCTTTGTATGATATCCTTAATGAGTTTCAAAAGGGAAGCAGTCATATGGCAGCTGTGGTCAAGCTTCATGCAGCAAACAAGACTTTGCAACCTGCCAATGGAGAGAAATTCAAGGAAAACAATTTCACAAATCAGGATTATCATTTAACTGCACCTTTGCTAGTGAAGCATGACAATAATTCAGAAAGTGTCCTAATTGACGTGGAGAAAACGGCATGGTCTATCTTAAAGAAAACACCTGAACACAATAATTCACCTACTAAAGACACTCGTTTATCGGAAGATATTGAAGACGGAGAAGTCATTGGTATTATCACACTTGAGGATGTATTTGAAGAACTACTACAAGTAAGTGAATTTCAACCATTATCACTTGATTTGGTTGACCTTTGGCAAACGTGGCCCCTAACTCATAGAAATATGCCACTTGCAGTCATTCTAAGTTAACCCATGTAAGATCCGATGTTTATAATGTGACCATTTGAGCAATATGAGTTGCCTATTAGGCTTCATTACATAATGTTCTCTATTCGATTGCAGGAAGAAATTGTTGACGAGACAGATGTATATATCGATGTGCATAAAAGGTACCACTAGATTGCAGTTGCCCGCATTATTTTTCCATTCTATGGCTAAATTATGAAGGGGCAATTTGTCAAACTTTTTCAGGATACGTGTGGCAGCTGCTGCTGCTGCTTCTTTAGTCTCTCGAGCTCCATCCAACCGAAGGCTGACCGGTCAAAAGCCTGCAGTAAGTAAACACGTTCTTTATCTATTTCTGCATGTACCATTATTATAGTTGCAATAGATATATCAAATTTCGACGCCAATACTTTCAAAAAAATAAAAAAATTGGATGCCAATATATTATAAGAATGAAAGATTTCAATAGGGAATGTTAAGTGTGGGCAGATGACATAATAATGGACCAAAAACATATTGACAGTTACCGTTTGTTTGCTTGATGCTCTGAATTTTGTAGCCTCATGCTATTTAACTTTTCCAAAGACCTCTAAACTTAAGCTGCATATGTTACACTTTCAGAATTTTGATGTAGCAGAAATTAGGGGGACATTTGCAAAATGTTTTCTAAAGTTATCTAGAACAGCTTACTAAAACTACATTTTAATGGCACCTAAACTGGTATTATATTAACAGTTTTTCTCACTGTGCTGATTTTGTTCAGGGTCAAATCCCAAAGAAGTCGGGAGGGTAAGTTGGTTTGTATCTAAAGGAGAGCTGTATACTATCGAGCAAGATGTTCTTGACTCGGTAACTCCAGTAGGGGGATTAGAGCATAGGATCTCATATGTTTGTATTTTTGTAAGCAATGTAATTTAAACGGGTATTTTGATAAATGCAAAGGGTTTGGATTTATTCACTAGTAGCTCATGGTTTTTATGAAATTATTTCCACAAGTGAAATAGTAATGTCTTCCACATATGTGAAGGTTTCAGGTAGTAGTTGGAGCAGCAATTGAAGAATTTGAGTTCATTTCTTGGCAGCTAATCTATTATTTGTTCATTTTTGATACTCTTTCTTTTTCCGACTTTAATTGGTAAGCTTTAATGGGGGTAGGCCAGTCTAGAAAATTCCATTTGGCCCTTAAATTCGATCAACATCTATGCATATGGTAATCCTGCAACTTCACTATCATTATCACTTGACAAATTGAGTTGGTAAATAAGGGGACTGTGGTCGACAGGCAACGAGTTAGTTAGGTTTTAGACACAAGACTTTATTAGCGAAGAACTTTTGAATCAATTATATATGTATTCGTAATTCACAATTTTATCAGCTCATAACTATTTTTATATCTGTGACATAACTTATAAGATGTTTTGGTTTGGTTGTCAAAAAACAAAAAAAGATGTTTTGATTTAACACTCTTAATTTTTTGGGATTTTATTTGCTAATAACTGGTACCACAAACGCTTTTACATACATTTTAAATCACCAAATGGCTTGCTTAAATGATAAGGTAGTTTTATTTTTTTGTATTTTACCCTTGAATAAATTTAGAGAGCTAGAAATTTTTATAAATTTAGAGGATAAAGCATTTATTTAAGTTTTGACATGAATATTATTGAAATTGAAGTATAAAAAAGTGAGAAATAATAGAAGTGGAAGGATAAAAGGGAAGGATATTATTGCAACAGAAGTATAGAAAGTGAAGGAAAGTAAATAGATTTTGTAAGGCAATAAAGTAATTGCATAGAACAAGCTATCCAATTAGAAAAATGATAATAAAAAAATAAAAAATAAAAGTTTCAACCAACCAACCAAAAAGCACGGCGGAAACGTGATGAAATCATAACAAAAGAAACGATCATAGATACAGTTAAGACGAAAACACCCTCATGCATCCCTCATTAATTACGCATTTATATCCTCCTGGAATTCCTTAGCAGCGTTGTGTTCCGATGAGCACACAAATATCAAAACACAAAACAAACTCTTTAAATTCTCATTGATGGCAGCAGCAGCAGGATCAAACTCCATCTCTCTCGCCACCAAGGTATTATTAATTAGGGTTTCCAAACTTCCTTCATTATATAATCATCGAATCAATTTCTTCTAATATATTTAAATTTCCTGTACCAGATTATGGAGTTCGATGGAGTTTATCGAACTTTATTGGAGCTCTTTCCTCAGGTATCATTATATTATATATTCTTCGCCTTATCGATTAATAGAATTATGAATTCCATATGCTGATTTACGTGATTCATTCTCATTCTATTTAGATTTTCCTAATCACATGTCTCAACTTGTTCTTCGATCTGCATATTTCTAGTTTATCGGTTTTGTAATCAATAGATATGCCGTTGACAGTCATTCAACTTTCTTTTCGACAAGGACATATGCTGTCGATAAGTCTCTGACTCACTGTTGCTTCCAGAAGCTGCTACCTGTATCTAGTTTACAGTTTTCGATCTGCGTTTTTCTAGTTTATCCTACTGTTATCAGTTTCGTACTCGATAGATATGCCGTTGACAGTCATTCTCCTTTTCAGGAAGGACATTTGTTGTCGATAAGTCTGTGACTCACTGTTGCTTGTGGAAGCTGCTATTGTATCTAGTTTACATTTATGCTCGATTTTGGAGTAACTAATTGTAACTTTTAGTTTTGCGTGAAAGTCACCGATGTTATTTTTTCCATGTGTGCCCTTCAATTTTGCTATTAAAGATAAAGGTTCGACTAAGATGTGTGTATGAAGTGATTATACTGGTGTTGATAATCAAATACGTTTGATCACGGTTTTTCTCATGTGTTGGATTGATGAATAAGCTGTTTTTGTGAGCAATAGAAATTTTTTTACTTATTAACTCTATATTCTTGTTATTGTTAGTTTATTGTGTTGCCGATCAGCCTCAACCTTTTGTTCCTATGATGACTAGTTATCTTTGTTTTATCTGATTCTGTGTAGGTTGATTCACGCCTTTTAAAGGCTGTTGCAATTGAGCACCCCAAACATGTTGAATCAGCTGTTGAAGTTCTTATTTCGGAGGTTCTTCCTTACTTTCCACAGAAATCTGAAACTGATAGCCCTCCCCAGAAGGACAGCAGTTCCGGTAGCATTTCAAGTGGAAGAGGTAATGTTCGATCCAATCTAATGTCCCTACTATATAAGGCTGTCTGTGTTGTGTGGTACAAAGAGAGTATTGTATTCATCAATACTTTTGCAACTTATGTGCAGCTGTAGATGAGGAGGAGGTCAACTCATCGCCACATCACCAGGCTGGTTTAGAAAATATTGTTAGCACTTCTGTGGAATCAAGATCAACGGCCAATGATGATGCCGATAAAACTGCTAATGCTGTATTTGATTCTGATTCAACTGATCAAGAAAAGATGCTCAGTTTAACTTCAGTGTCTTCATCTGGCATTGCTGTTGATTCTAATCAGTTGCAACGTGGTAATAGTGAAAGTGATGAATTAATACTGTTGGTGCGTTCTCCAAATCAAGAGGATAGTTCTAAGGCTGTTAGAAGTCAGAATCTCGAAGTTGTATCAAGTGTATTACCATGTGAAGAAATTGCTGGCTTTGAAAGAATTGAAACTAATGTCCCGGCTAAATTTGGCGAATGTCAAGACATTAATAGCAGAGTGGAGCACGACCGCACTTCCCAATTTATTCCAACTAATTTGGAACCACAAAGAGGAAATTCTGATGGCAGCTTGACTAGTGGTTATACCGAGGTTAAAGAGTTTGATGGCTCTTCATCTGATGAGCTTGATGAATTTCTTGGAGAAAGAAGTCCTCAAACTGAGTTATCTTCAGATGGCATGAATTCACAGGATGCTGTGTTTGAGGAGGCACCCAGTGTTGTTGAATGTGATCTTGAAGAAGAATTTTCTTGCAGCTCCAAGTTTGGTCCTGCGATCAAAGTTGATATTCTGGAAGACATTATTGAAGCTGCTAAACACCACAAGGTGAAGTCTTGTAATGTGAAAGTAATTTGATATACTATTAGTATATAGCAATACAACTTGATTTTGGTTATTGATACTTTTCTTCCATCCATATGGAGGCTTGAAATGGGAAGATTGCATTTTTCTTAAAATTCACTTTCCTATTCATGATAAATAGCATTCTTTTGTTGATTGATATTGCAGACTACATTGTTTTTGGAAGTAGAGTCTATCATGAATAAGATGAGAGAAGTTGAACTTCAGGAAACAATTGCAGAGCAAACCAAAGACGAAGCTGCTAGTGCAGGTTTGGAGACACTGGGCAAGGTGGAGCAACTCAAACAGATGCTGGCACATGCAAAGGAGGCAAATGACATGGTAGTGCAGATTTGTTATCATATTACTTATATGCCTGGCCTTTCTTAAGTTGTGATCATAAAACATTGAGCATTTTATTTTGCATTTGCAGCATACTGGGGAAGTTTATGGTGAGAAGTCGATTCTAGCCACTGAAGTGAAGGAGCTGCAGGGTCGCCTTCTCAGCTTGTCTGATGAAAGAGATAAAGCCCTTTCTATCCTTAATGAGGTATAATGAGAATGTGTAATCAAGTTTCAACTCGCATAATGTTCTTTTTCCTCTTATAAATTTTTGTTCAACTGTTAATATCTGCTCCTTATGGTCACTACCATTTGTTTGCATAATTGTGTTAATTTTGAGGCTAATTCACATGTTATATGAATGTCTTGGCTATTATGAGAAACTTATTATATACCTTGCATTCTGTCTGTATTTGAGGTTAACTATGGTAAATATGACACAAACATTACCTTATAGTTTCAGTTACTCTGCATATAGACTCGGTAGAATAGAGCACACACTCAAATTAAAGCTTTGACACATTCTAGTTGTGGGAGCTGTATGGATTTTTCTCTTTATTTTAATGGAGTCTAAAACTTCAAACAGACAATGTTATTGTTTTTTGACTCCCAAATTACCCTTTTTTGGGGTATATCTCCCATTTTCCTCGTGTGTGTACTATCACAGGAAACTTCCAAGTAATTCTACATGTATTGATAGAACTCTCAATCGTCAACGTTCTTCTGGAGTATCCTATTTTGCTAGACATTGTCTTGCACAACTTCAACTTCAGAAGAGTTGGCATTGAAATTTGTTCTGTTTGGGAAGATCTGTGCTTCTAGTTTCTATTATTGTCATTGACAAATTCAATGCAATTTCTGCACAGATGGATCAAACTCTGGAAGCACGACTGGCTGTTGCTGATGAGCTGAAGAAAGCTGCTGAGAAGCAGAAGCTAGAAAAGGAAGAATCTGCACGCTCTGCTCTTGCTGAACAAGAAGCCATCATGGAGAAGGTGGTTCAGGAGTCCAAGATCTTACAACAGGAGGCAGAGGAGAATTCCAAGGTAGCAAATAGTTGCTGTGTGATAATTTCTGGAATAAGGTTATAATGAAGAATAATACTAATTTGTAATTGACCTTTTGTTTTGCTTTACTGCAGCTGCGTGAGTTTCTTGTGGACCGTGGTCATGTTGTTGATACACTACAGTAAGTCAATTCTGAACAGTTTAATTGATTTCATGCTTTGAGCGTTATGGCTTTTGCACACATTGATTGCAAGCATCCCAGTACTAAGTGAAATTGCTAACTGTAGTTATGTATCTCATAAGAATGAGATGCAGAATAACCAAAATTATTGTATTACTTCACAGATTCTTGGAAGTTGCTTATATAGTCTGCTAATATCTATTCCTGGAAAAATATATCGTTTATGAATTCTGATTTCCGATATGTGTACTCTACCTGTATTCTAGATATGTTTATGTTATATGCATTGCTGTATGCCTTATTTACTGTAGTTAACCTGTAGCATTGAACTAAAAGTTACTGCAGCTGAATTTTCACTTGATTTATTGTTTAATGGCACATGTAGAAATGATGCCTTCTTAAGCCTGCTGAAGCTATTTTTAAAATCTTTCTTTCTCTTTTGTTAATACAGGGGGGAAATTTCTGTTATTTGTCATGATGTGAGATTGCTGAAAGAGAAATTTGACGAGCGAGTTCCATTGAGCAAATCAATTTCATCGAACCAAACTAGCTGCATCTTAGCCTCTTCAGGCTCATCTGCTAAAAGCATGGCATCTGATCCGATTTTTCAGCACAGGGAGACATTTATGAGTCCTACTAAAAATAGAAGCCCTGCATCTTCTGTTGATGGCCGATCACCTGCTAGCAGTGTGAAAGGGAAGAGCTCTAGCTCCGAAGAAAAGGATACGAAGATAAATTTTGATGAAGATGACTGGGAGTTCTTTGAATGATAAAGAAGTATAAAACTTAGGGTCTGTAAATGGTAAATACAGACTGAAATAATGGCGTAGAATCTATAGGAGATTTTGTCGTTGCAGTCTATTGGAAACTCTATTGGTTGAATTTGCATTTCTTTGGGGCTTGAGATATGATATATCAGTAAATATGTGAACGGATTTACGGAATTTTTGAGACTAGTTGACATATGAAATGAATTGAAAAGTTGCTTACTTTTGTGTTGTGGCTTTGAAGCATGGTCTGTGTAGATAGATAGAGAGATGATATTTGAAGTGTAGGAGAATCATGCCAGTTTTAAGCCTACATATTCTTGGCTCCCTAGACTTTTTGAATTGTTGGCCACATTTCTGAGTTTTTTATGTTTAATTATAGGTGTGTTATGGAAATGGCCACATAATTTGGGGAGTGTTGACCCTACTCGGAGCAAGTGACTAGATAGTATTCTAATTACGGATATTAGTCTGTTTGTGCCTTGTCTAATATTTATCCTACATTTCAATTTCATCCTCTTTATATGGAAACTACAGGAGCTGTAAGTCCCCACATGTTCTTTCCTGTCCATTATCTTCCCAACCATTAGGCTGTTTGATGTAGTTTGTTTCTTGTCATTTCTGTATCTCATCAAGTCAAACTTTAACTACTTCCACTTAGGTCTAGTTTAGTGCTCCTTCATTGAATCAACTGGCTAGTTTTGTCCATCGGGTGGGCTAGCTGGTAAGATAATGTCTTTTTTGATAACTCCATTTGGGCTCTATTCACTAGCCTGGGATGAGAGATACCCTACCTCCTAAACTTTCAAATAATCGGGTAGACATGAGAATATTTGTCCAAAACCTGAAACATGGATGGAGGTGGTCGTAGACTCGTAGGGGTGAGTGAGAATCCTTGCTTTATTCCTGTCGAAACCTCCGTCATGTCCCCAAATAGATCTGTATGGGGATCCCTGCCAATTCTGAAATCCAACTGAAAGTCCTAGATATGTAATATTATATCAATTGCTCTGAGATTGAATACTTGATTTTCCTTGCTATGGAAATTGTGTCCGATGAAATTAGTAGAGCATCAGCATTTCTTCCATCAATGCAAATGCAGTTACTACCGCTATAGAAATTATTTTCGTAGCCAAATTTTATGTATTAAGTGCTCTTCACTTGTGCTTTTTGCATTTAAACTTAAAAAGCTGGTCTTTGTCGATAAGACTCCGTTACTTCTGTTTCTTTATTTGTTGTAATTTCTTTGAGATAGACACATCCACATTTTCTGTTCTCGAAAACTTGTACTAAACGTTTCGGTTTATGGGTCATGTTTCCATATTCACTTAACAACTATCATTCGATTTGGGAGTGGATTCCCAGGTACTAAGCGGGGAGCTGCACAGGAAGGGGATGGGGCGGAAAAAGCAGCAGCTATATTAAAGTAATATATAGACAGAGTCAAGTTGGTCATTCTTTATTTCTTAAAAGATCCATTAAATAATGTTACAAGAAACTTACAATCCCATTTCAGCTTGAGATGAAGTCAAATTAAGTTTCAGTAGCTAATTATAGTTATACAAAAGCATTCAAGAACAGACAGATTTCTTGTTTACATGAACTGTGTTTGACACAAAATCTTAACATTGCTGCCACAAAAAAAGAAGAAAAGCCTATATTTTTCTGACTAAGTAACCATATGATTCTCTTCTGCTTGATTGTAAACTGTACAGCAGATGATTGAACTTGAAGCAGTTAATCATGCCAACAAAGAAGCATAACAGCACATCTCCATATAATATAAAGCCTGGTTCTTTGCTGTCTAAGTTGCTTTGAACATCTTCCCCATGATCTTACCTTCATACTCCTCCTCATTGAGAATTCACTTGCTGTTGCCATTCTGACTTTAAATGAAATGAATGTTTAATTGGGTTTAAAGATGACTGAAGTTTGAAGGAATTTATAGAAAGAAGAAGAGGATATGAAAGAAAAAGAATAAGTGGTGGGTGAGAAATGTGGCCCTCTGATTAGGCAAATAGGTAAGTGATATAAAGATGACAAAGCAGAGGGTTTTAGATTGTCTGCTTGCAATACTAATTTGACAAGGACTTGTCATCAAATTCATGGTCATCTTGTGTGCCATGTATACTTATATTCATGCATTTCCAACACCCTTTTTCTTTTCCCCAATTTTATTCTAAAAATCATTCATTCCTTTGTCTCAAGACCAACTATCATATATTCCCTCCTAAACCATCAAATCTCTTATCATTTCAACCATAACTCACAATGTGAATAAATCTACCCCTTTCAATCTTTTATTATTAACATTAAACCTAGATAATAGTATTTGATTTGGTTTGTTTTGTTGGGGAGATTAATATAAATGCCTATTTTGAACCTTAATTATCATCTGACATTTTTTATTCAGTTTATGTAACCAAACCGTTTTGAGTTCGAGTTTTGGTAACCTAAGTCTGAGGAACATTCGCCTAGGAAGGTGTATCAACGATTTAATAATATAAAAAATTTTGTTGGATCTTAACTATCAATTTAAACTTTTAGTTCAATCGATTCCTTAACCATTTTTAAACTTAGAACAAGTTGAAGACATCAAATAAGCTCATGCTAAAAAATGTCTCAAGTAAAAGCTTATATTTATGAAATAAAATGTCTTCATCTCAAATTGAATTGTCTTCATCTTATGTATTCGGAATCAGGTTGCAGATGCTTTGGCAAATTATGGTCGATCATGTGTTGATTTAGTTTGGTCAGAAATTTTACTCTTTTTTTTTTGTACTTATTATTATGTTGATAACTTCAGCGGTCGACTCTTGTATCGATTTATCTAATTTTATTTTTTTGTAACTTCTTTTCGTCTCTCTTTAATAATAATTATTTTGATTGATCGGTTTTTAATGAGGTGCCAATCTAGTTAGGATATTCATAGCTTTCAACTCTAAATTAAAGAAAATATGAACAGGATACTTAATTATTTGAATTCTTGGTCTACGTATAATTTGGAACACACACCGAAAATATTATTTAAATAGCTTCAAATTAATTGATTATTAAAATATATTGTATCTTGAAGGTCCATGTAGTATCCTAATTTAATAACGGCATATTTAGTAGTAATCCAATTTATATGTTCTTGTTTTTCACTTAGAAGAAAATAAACCATATAGGTTTTTGTTCCTCCATACACATTTAGTATGAATTGGTGATATTTTACAAATTATTATTGTTATCTTGATGAACATCTCGCATGGTTGACTTATTATATTTATATATGTTCAAGATACAGTTTTACAATGGTAGTGAACTACCAAATAATAGCTTAAAGATATTATAATCTAAAAAGTTGTGGGTTGAAGACTAAAGTCTCATAATCGATTAAAAGAAAAACTAAAAAATGGTACAAGTCAATTTCTCTCCCTCAACTATTAGGAGTAAGTACGAGTCTAATGAGAAATTTTCGGAATTGAATTGAAAATCGAAAATTTGTAAAATACAATCTACAGAACTGGACCCAAAAATAAAAATTCTCCGAATTGAATTGTATGCAAAATATATTTTTTTTTGAAAATTGCCTCCGGATTGAATTGTTCCAAATTTTCGGGCAATTCAAGATAGGGATTCGGAGATTCAATAATTAAAATTGTATGCAAAATATAATTTTTTTGAAAATTGCCTAACATATAGTATATATGAAATTATGCATCAAAGTAACATATTATTGGTAGATTAAATTTAAACTTCCTAAAATAGTAGATACATCATATTATTAAAACTTAATTATATATCCTTTCAAAAAAAAAACTTAATTATATATGATTTTGAAGGATAAAATATAATAAATAATGAAATAGGTAAGAAATTTTGATTCTTTCAAGTCAATAAAATTCAGTTGGATTCGTTCGAATAGTATTATTAAATTTCTAGAATTATACCAAATTCAACGGTTTAGATTAATGCGATTCCGTTTTGACTCTTTGTCAACGGTGCGATCCAATTCCGGATCTACTTTTTCGAAGTTTCAGTTCGATTTAAGAATCTTCGAAATCCACGCTCACCCATACATACTCACTTACACTTGTCGAAAACATAGGTGGAAGAAAGAACATAAATAAGGACTGTGCAATCATTAATTTCAATATTGACTCAGGATCCTCTTCAGTCATTGAGAAAACTAGAGGATTCTGTTAAATGCTAACAGGACCCTTTAGTTGACTGAAGAGGATCCTCAGATGAATGCAGAAAAAGCAATCAGATGCACATCTCCTAATCTCCAGAAGTTGCAGCCAATATCAAATACCATTTCATTTCAAATACAACCAAACCAAACAATTCTACAAATCAATCGAATTGCACCAAACAAATACAATTTAATATTAAAAATTTGACTGCACAACTTAATGAAGCTTCACGAGCGAACCAACTATACATGATCTCCTCATACACATAATTTTCTCAAATTTTCAAGTGAATCCATACCCAAAAAATACAAGGCACTGTTACAACATAATTTACATATCTAAATAATCAAGTCTCTCAGCTTTATAGTGCCTTCATGGCCTTTGATTGTGCTTTTAGTAGCCAGCTTCTCAATTTTCTAGTGCTTTCTTGATATCATCCTGTGCCCAAAAACAATGTAATGTAGCTCCATCAGAATTTCTACCCACATTCACAAGACCACAAGAAATGTACTAACACGCAATTGCAGTATGCAGAGAGAGAAAAATAGAGGACAAACCTGAAAGGACAATGGATTTGTTGTTGGGGCATAACGATCAATAACATGCCCTTCTTTATCAATTAAGAACTTGGTAAAGTTCCACTTTATCCGAGACCCTAGAAATCCACCTTTACACGACTTGAGGAACTTGAAAAGAGGCGGTGCATCTGGTCCATTGACACGAACCTAAATACAACAGAAGCATCTTGTATTAGATATAGCTCCTAGAGGAAGAAGCACTAGCAGTCAAGCAGCGTGGTTTGACAAGCATGTGGAGAACATGATGACAATGCAAATGGAATCAGCAGTACAAGTTCTTTTTTGAGAAAGTACAGAACTTCTTATAATGAGAGCCCATGGTTTATCCAACATGTTATGTACATGTACATTGAACATGCAAAATATCTAACTGCATAATTTCTAGGAACAGTTTTATAGGTTGATACTTTCTAGCTTAGCAAAAGAAAAATAAAACTTGAAAAATTATCAACGGACTATAGTTCAGTCATGTGTAATTACTACGGAAAAAGCTTTCAAACAAGTAAAACTCCAATACCTTATGGAAAATTGGATATTCAGCCTTGTATCTTGTACAAGCAAACACTTGTGCATCTTCACTTGACCCAGGTTCTTGTTTCATAAATTGATTGCATGGAAATGCCAAAATTTCAAAACCTGATTTCACCCAATGAAACAAGTATTCTCAGTTGGCTATAAATCAAACAAAAAATAATATAAAATAGATAGTAAAACATAGCATTGTTAATACTATACTATGATTGTTTATGAAAGCAGCAAAGTAGGGTTCCAGGACTACATTTGCATCAAAGTCTCTTAAAACTTGAGCATTGGTTTAAGTATGCAAAGCTTCACTTTTATTTGCTCTGCTGATAACAAGAAGGGAGTTAGAGATTGTAAAATGAAGTTTTCTGTTGTGGCAATTACCTAATTACACACTACATGCGTGTGTTTTTCTTGTAATCTTTAGCTGAGATCACTATTTCAATTAATTCAATAGAAAATCAATCTTCTTAATCTCTAATTCTCTCTGTTTTTAGATTAACTTCATGTTAACAGAGCATTTAGGATGTATATTCACTTGTACAACGACTGGAAAAACAGAAAGGATATGTAGCAGAAAGCATCATAGATTTGGCAAACATGGCAGTTAAGGCCACAAATCCAAAGAAGAAGAAGCCTATCAAGCCTGCAGGAAGGGAGAACAAGGCAGATAAATTTTGCACGCACTGTAAGAAGTATTAAAATGTGAAGGTGGGGTGTTTTTTACTTCATGGCTATCCAGAATGTTTCAAGGGGAAAAATGTCACAACAAATGCAACTGCAGCTTGCGTCAGCAACGATTCACCTCCAAATGATGACAGTTAAGATGATTTTGAGAATTCTTTGGCTGGAAACAATCGAGTTCTAGAGGAGGACATAATGAAGCTAGTTCATAGAGAAGTTTCACATTTTCTGTAAGGAAAAGGAGTTTCCGGCAATACTGTTCGAAGTCCTGTTAACACTGATCCAGCTTTATGGCATATTAGATTAGGCCATATCTGACATGCTATTTTAGCTAAGATTTTGGCATTAAGAACAGTGTACAAGAGGTGTCTAATGCTTGTGATTTTTGTCATAGATCTAAACAAGTCAGGCATCCTTTTCCTGTCAGTTTTGTTTAAAACGACTAGAGTATTTGAACTTTTATGCATTGATTTATGAGGTCTCTACAAGCAACCAACTTTGACAGGTGCACATTATGTACATACAAATGTTGATGACTACTCGAGAATAACACGGACTCAACAGAGATGTTTCTTTCTATAAACATAAATTTCTCTGTTCTGGTCCCTCGAGTTTTTTAGTACTCAAAACCAACATGTTTTACCTATACCATATACCACACCGAAATACCCCAGTTATATCAAGCTTACCCAATTCTACAAAAGAAACTGTACTTACAAACACAAATTCATGCTGGTACTGAAGTTTATAGTTCAGAATTTGATCATTATCATGAAGATCTTTCTAACAATGATGACCTTAATAACATATACCCAATTCTCCACATGCTACCTCAAACCAATTCCAACCAGTTCAAACTACACAAATTCAATATGATTATTATTATCATGAAGATCTTTCACTAAATTTGAAACTATCAAAGTTTTTCTTGCTGTTGCAGAAGCCAAATGTTTGCTGACCCATCAAATGGATATCAGCAACGCCTAACTCTATGACTAACTGCACAACCTGGTCAAGTTTGCAAGTTGCAAATTTTTTTTGTATGGCCTAAAACAGCCAGGCAGGTAGTGTACTGGTACAAGGACTTCACAAGCAAACTAATTGCTCTTGGTTTTAAAGAAATCCTATCATGATAATTATGTTTCTACGAAAAAGACAAATGATAGATTCTTAGCCATTGGGATATATATAGATACTTAAATTACTGGTTCTTAAGAGTAGCAGATTATGTAGGAGAGCAAGGAAGTAAATGAAGCTTTCACTATAACAGGTCCAAGGGAATGCTAAATATTTCTAGGGTATAGAGATTGCAAGGAGTCAATAGAAATGCATTTTTGATATGATTTCTGATACTGGTCATACTAATGCAACAATATATTTTAGTCCTTCCTTTAGCAGAATGCAGCTGGATCTTCCATCTCCACCTCCTTCGAATCCAGAGTTGTACAGAAGAAACAAAGGAAGGTTGCTATCCATTACACAGCAAAGCAACCCATATATCCTCTTACAAACAGAAAATCAAAAGCATTGTGTGATTTATGTGTTGAAATATAGGTCTTTTCTATTCAGTCAACAATTCAAATGCCAAAGAAACAAAACACAGAAAGAAGAAGTTCAGTTGAGGCAAACATCATTCTGTGGTCACAATTGTCTATGAAGTACTAAGGTTATGCTATCTGCTGAGAAAATTCAAAATCAAGATTCAACTAACTATATCCATTTATTTTGATAATCAAGAAGCTATTTACATTGCTCTCAATCTTGTGTTTCACGAGAAAACAAAGCACATTGCTATTGATTTTCATGCAGTTAGAGACAAGTACGGAAAGGGGTTCATAGAAACCCCCTATTTAGGTATTGAGACCAATAGGCAAAGTTTCTCACCAAACCATTAATTGGTGTGATGATGAGTCCTGGAATGAGTCAGCTTGGATTGTTAACAATATTGCATTAAGCTTGTGAGGGGATGTTGAAGTATGTAAGCTTCACTGCCATTTTCTATGCTGATTAAATAAGGCAGATAGAGATTTGAGCTCGGTAAAACTAAGTTTTCTTTCTATAATTAGTTAGCTGATGTGGCAATTACCTAATTACACTATGTATGTGTTTTATCTTGTAATCTTTACTCAGCTGTGGCTGAGATGACTTATTCGATTAATTCACTAAAAGATCAATCTTTTCAATCCTTTTTTGTTTCTGTTTTTAGACTAACTTCAAACATGCCTTGTAATTTAAAACTGATGAGAAACTGGCCATTGCTTAGAATATGTCAGCCTATATGCTCCTCAATCAAACTAAGATGCACTACAGAAAATCAGAAGCTACATTCAGATTAAAGTAAACGGCCGAGGAAACTAATAAATTATGGCACGTGCTCAGCTTTGGATAATTCCTTGTCTTTATTTTATTCTTTTACTGCAGGTAAAATGTATAACAGAAGCAAGTGATAGAGTCTCCATCATAAATCCAAATGAGAAAGCAAGCAGAGAGAAGTAGGAAACCTTGGTCCTTAAACTTGTTATAAAGTTCAGTCAACTCGGTGTAATTTGTATCCGTAAATCCACTGCACAAAAAGAAATCATGAGAGAAATGATGAAAAAGACAGCAGTTAGAAAGAAAAAGAAAAAGGAAAAAGAGATTAGTATAGTAAGTACCATTTAGAAGCGACATTGACAATGAGAAGAACTTTGCCTTTATAGATGCTAAGGTCGATGTCATCACCTTTTGCATCCTGAAATTAGACATGTTATGTTATTAAAAGAAAAAGAAAAAAAACAAGAATGTGAAATGAAAATAGCAGAAAGAAGAAGGAAGACCTTGACAGTGAATTGATGGACAGAGGATTCAGAAAGAAAAGATGCAGAAGCTCCCATCTCTACAAAATGAATACAGGCAGCAAGAATGGATGGATGGAAGATCAAAAGCTTGTTCAATAATTACAGACAGCCAAGGAGGACAACATGGATGGATTGGATGGATCAACTTATGTTATTTGTGGTCAACAGCCAACCCAACTCAACTAATTCTAATCCTATTAATAGCACTTTCTTTTCATTTATCTCTTTACTTTCATTATTTCTTCTTTTCCCATTTTGGCAACCTTTTTTTATTCTTTTTTTTTTCAACTTCAATATCACTCATTTCGATTCTAAATCTTTTAGAATATCCTTCAAGATATTGACCCTTGTTTATTTATTGTAAACCAGGTATTGCATTATTGTCGGCATTGAATTATACGATAAAATTTACAATTTTTTTAAAATGCTCAAATTTAATTCAATATAAATAAATTCAACCAAATAATTTACTTTGTGAGGTTTAAACTCCGACCCTCCACCCACATCAACATTGTTCCAATTAGACCATAATTAATTAATAAAAGTTTACACGTTTGATCTTATAAACTTGGTAGGATTACTCTATATAAAATCTTAAAAATAAACTTATTTTACAAACCATTCAGTTTCATCCAAACATGTATTTCAATCCACCATAACTCGCATTTGCTTCCTTTCCATTTAAATTCTCTCCTAAAAGAACATCCTTTACAAACACTGAATATAAATTACCATGGTCAATACAGTATACATTATAAAGGGCGATAAATACACATAAAATAGGATTGGGAAATCTATTTGAACTTTTCTGATCCAGCCAGGCCAGGTAAACTCTTCCACTATAAAAGATATAACAACTGTTTACAGTATAATTATAATGGAATGGAACACTATTCAAAGAACCGAACCTCTAATATTTTAACGGAATGGCCCAGCGAAAATTTTGATACAACTACAATGGCCTTCCTTCCAACAAATAGATGAAAGAACAATTTCAATTGATACATGAAAAGCCTAGAGTTAGGTTACAGCTCCCTCCCGCTGCTCTGTATAGCAGCCCTCTCTCTGCATTTGCAAAGTTGATAAATTACACATTATATACAACCCAACCCCTTCTTAAGCATTCTCTTCTCTGAGCCAAATCCCCTCCTATGATGATGCTTTCACCGGGGGCTGAGAATCCACATTTCTGACCCAGATAGATACACTCACTCTTGAACAAGCTGAGAAGCGATAACAATTAACAAAAGGACATCCTAACACGTTTAAGACCAATAAAAAAATCAACATAACCACCCAAGAAAAATGTCTCAACAGAAACAAATTGCAGGAACTTACCAATCACAACTGTGCATAAATAGTTGCTCATCTTGGCCGCCACACGCTTGGTGCTGAAAACACACAAAAAAAAAGTTTATAAAATCTACCGTTCAGTAATTGAGCAATATTTACATACTATTGACGATCTAAAAGGCCTTGGCACACTGTTTACCAAAAACACTAAGCAAATTACAACACTGAACGAAGCAAAAAGAAAAAAAAAGGCTTCTCAATCTAATTTTCAAAATTAGGAAAAATTAGCATACCTCTATTGGAAACAGGTACTGCACTTTCAGAAGATGGTCCATATGGTATGAAGTTCCTCTGATGCATCCCCCGAGGAGGTAATGGCCATTCTTGATGATGTATTCTATTATGTTCTCGTGGGGGACCGCCATACGGACCAGGTGGATATGCTCTTGCTTTGTCTTGATATCGTGGACCTTCACAACATCAAAAACTTCAGCATATGAGACATAAATAACAAGTTCACAGTTGCTAAATTTCAATCTTACCGGGGAAGTTTGGTGAGGGATATCTCCAACCATCACCGGGTTCATAAGGGGCTGGTCTCATTCTCTCATGGTTATTGTAAAAGGTCCCACCATCGCCATTATATGAAGAGTGGAATCTCTGCTGGTAGGAAGGAGGTGAAGTCTCTCTCCGAGATTTCACAGGGGGGGCAGCCTGAACATATGAGAATTGATTTGAAGGTGGAGGAGGTTGTGGTGGTCTTGGTGGATAGGGCTTATGATGGAAATTAGGAGCATCTGTGTGTTGAACATTATTTACTGGATGCACAGGGTAACTGCTAAAAGAGCTGTTTATTGAGTCACAAGGCGGCTGCATCTCTCTGCACTCACTTGCATGGTGATGCGCCCCATTATATATTGATGGGTTAGTTCTTGATGCTGAATGCTGCTGAGCCACTGATTCTCCCATTTGATCATGCATATTCTGCAAAGATGGCCCCAATCATCAAATAAGACAATTAAATTAAATCATAGCATATTTATATCTAGGAGAAAAGGCATCAAATTTGATGACGCACATGCGAACTTGTGTAAAGCTTTGAATCATGGCCATTAAAATAAGGCTCATGTATTCTTGAAAGCGGGACAGCAGAAAGAGGTGGAGGTGGAGGTGGTGGTAGTGGAGGGGGCGATGATGGCAAAGGTGGAGATGAAGGTGGAATATCCTGAGGCAGGGGAGGTGCATATGGCTGTGGAACATGTTCCAACTGATGGTGCAAATCATTTACACCACTGACCCCAGTTGAATTAACTTCAACCTCACAAGACGGAGCCACATCCTCCATTTCAAGTTCACCATCGACATCTTCTAAAATATGGGTATGTTTCTCTATTGCAGGGGTATTCTCCTGGTCTTCAGGGGTTCCAGGATTATTATGTTCAGGAGTAACAGCCTCAAAACTCTCTCCATCAGAATCACTTCCGCCATCTTCTTCCTTGAGCATGCGAGGCATACGAAAACCAGGAAGTTGAAAACTTGAATTGCTGATGCAACCAAAAATATGTCAGTGAAATGCGATCTATTTTTTAACTGTAAATAAAAATGGCACGGATCTCAATAAAAGCAAACCTTCCATATTCGTCAACAAGCATGCCCTCCATGTCTCTAACAGGATCATCTAAAGCCCTTTCTGTTCTTGCTGAACGGCGAGAGTATGCACCGCTAGAAGATGAACTGCTCAGTGAATCGATTTCCCGCATGTGGTGGCGAATTATAGATTCCGGGAGAATCCTTCTCTCCAGCCAAAGTCTTAAAACCTATAAAACAAATACAGATGCTGGATGTCAACCAACAAGCCTATCTATCAATCACAGAAAGGCCAAATTCATGAAAGTACTCAAGCTTGCCTTCAAACACTGCCTCCGATTTTCTTTGGCAAAATTTCCAGGAGGAGCAGCAGCTGAGAGTAAGCGTGGCAACACAGCTTGAATAGTTGAAGGGTATATACCACCAACATCACCTGGATAAGAAAAGCCAACATAAACACCATATATTCCACAAGTATGGCATTTTTTGTGGTGGTTTTGTTTTTCTAACCAAGTAAACTTACTTTATCATCAACCACCCTTGAATGAAGATAGGGTTCCTCCCACCTTAGGTGAGATTACCAAATTGAAATCAAGTAATGAGACAACAAAGTAACTGAAGGATGCATCCGCATGTACCCAGAACACCCCCAATCCCATAATCTAAAAATTACCACACAAAGAAGCAAGTTACCTTTCAGACCTCGAGAACACTGAGCAATAGAATCCACAAGAAAGAATATATCAACCCTTCTGTGCAAACTCGAATCATTTTCTAAACTACGGGCTAATATCTCCACCACCTATGTTTAGAAGACAAAAGTATCAGCAGAAACTACACAGCGCTAATAAAACAATTCCATGGCAATTAATAAATAGTTACAAATATAAAATGGAGTTCATAGGCTCATTGATACTAAGAATATAATTTCCTCGAGGATTGAAATTCAGATTCAATATAGTATGCTAATAAATGGATAAAAAAAAATATTGTGGAAGCAACAACACAATCATGTGAATCAGAAAGTAACAAACTGAAATAATTAAAATACTACCACCAGAACATTTTTAGGTAGACCATTCAGAAAACATTGGATATCCATATGAGATTCTCAGCACTTGATATATAACCAAAGCATGTTTATAATTCAGCACCCCCATATTACAGATTTTAATATAGCAAACGAATGCAAGTATGTAACAAAGCCAATAGTTATTAGTTAGATAACTAATCATAATTTTGAAGCAGTTCCAGCTCATATATAACAACTCCAACATAAACCTAACAACTAAATGAAAGGACTTATAAATTTCTATCCAGTAGACATCCCTGTTTCATCAGGTCGATATATTCACGAAAGATGCATATCAAATTAAGTTTCCTATAACTCTTAGCATAGTACTTCTCTTAACAAATGGATTCAATTCCTATAATTTAAGCTTGCCAAATAACAATTAAGTGACAGTACAAGCCATGTAACAAGGTAACACTTCCAGGTTAGAACAGCAGATCCAAGAACAAGTATAACTTACCTTAGAAGAGACACCAAGCTTTGCACAGTCAATGGCAATTCGAGTAGCTCGACCAATACACTCCTTTGTCCTTGTCAACGACCCAAGTATTCCCTCAAAGGATGACAATGCAGCATGTACCTCTGCGTAAGTACTAAATTTGCCAGCAGATTTTGGCCGTTGCAGCACTGGTGGATCTATTTTCCCTTCATCAACTCTCGTGGACACAGTTACCTTCTGCTGTGAATGATTGGGACTGGAACCACCACTATTTTGAATAAAATTTACACTTTCTGAAGTGGATACATGGCATACAGATGTTGTAGTCGGAGACATATGTACAGGAGATTCTATTCCATCAGCTGGAACCGGACTTGACTGGGGCACCAAGACATCCTTTTCAGCCAAGCAATCACGGGAAATAGACAAATAACCAGAATCCTTTTCTCTATGATCACAGGTGACTTCTTTTGACGCCTCTAGCCTAAAAAGAATATAGATAGGTGAAATTATTCTAACAGAATGGTAACAGAACAAAGCCATAAAGAAACAAATTGCTACAATCACTTCTCTAATATATTAAGAATTTTGAAGGAGACATCACTAAAATGTGAGAAGACATGCCAACTGTCAAGGAACCACAACTTTTACTCTAGAAGATATAATTATTAAGAGAGGAATGAGCACAAAAGGAGCTACTCGGAGGGCTGCAAAGTAGGCTATTAAAAAAATGAAATGGGCACTTACATGCTATTAGCTTGGTTCTTCTCAATTTGAGACCTTAATGACTCGGTATCCTCAGTATTGCACTGAAGCATAGCTGAATCATCTTGAGATGTGACTTTCATAGCTTCACCAGCCTGTGAGCTTAGTCTTGAACAAGTATGAGAACACTCCGATGTAACATCTTTAGTAGCAATCTCATCTCCAACATCTCTTAAGGCAATGTCTTCCAAGTCACCTTTATCATCGACAAGTGACAATTGATCAACTGAAACCTGATTGGATTGTAGATTAGATTGTTTCCTATCAAGATTATATGTCGAATCTCCTGTCCTTTTTTTAGCAGCTGTGCAGACAGAAAGACCTCCAAAATATGATTCACTAAGATCTTTGCAATGATGACCTACAGCCTCTTCTTGATGTTCTTGGTTCTTGGGAATCCCCATCGGATGATTACATATGTCTGCATCTAATGGCGATTTGACGGCTATTCCAGAGATAGTGTCACTCGAGCCAAAACCGGATGTTTTATGGATGGAAGAGTCAACAGCCTGCTCATCAGAACCATCACTTTCTTTTCTTTCAACCACATGGGAGGAGCCCTTCACTGAAGAAATGCAACTTCCATTTATTAATGTTTGCATGGTTGAATTTTCAGCATAAGGGTGCCCTTCTTCCGCTGCATTTGCTGACATGGCTTCCAAAGCACGATGAAGACGTTTTGATGGAGGTAATGCAGCTTCACCATCTGCTGAGCTTCCAAAGGGTTGGCTATCCTTGATTATTGAAATATGCGATCTATTTCCTGGAATTTGGGTAGAAGTCCTTTGGGGTGAAGAATTATGTGAAGATCCCTTCACAATATTTGAATTGATATCATCAGCACATTCATCATTTAAACTAGTGGATGGGCCAACATGCTCCATTGAGGTTACCGGAATGTCTTCAGGTCTTCTTTCAACTTCACATAAGCCATTGGTTAGCTCAACTCGATTTACTGCAGCATCATTGGAGGTTTTTTCTACAGCTTTAGACAAATTACCATTACCATCCTCCAAATTTGATAATTTTCCCATTCTAACTCTTGCTCGTTTCAGTAGTGGCAAATGCTCGTCTCCATCCTCTTTATTATGCCTCGCATTCAAACTTTCACCAGCATTTTGTGATATCTGGACACTATTTTGCAACCCAGCATCCAAGTCCATCCCTGTTTCCAATCTAACAGATGGTTCCACTGCTTCATTAGTCATTCGCTTCCTATTTGGTTTCCTCTTCTTCTTTATGACCACAGCCTTTATCTGAAAATCAAGCCCTTTGCTCAGCTCAACATCTCCTTCCAAACACTCGACAACTGTCTCACAATGCTCAGGTTTACAAGCACTATCTTGAGTACTGTTGTCATTCAGGCTCAGAGAATCAGAGTCTAATGTGACAATTTCAGAGGCATTGTCTCCAATACTTCCGTTGGAGACAAAAGCAGATGAATCAACAGCATTATGCCATTCAGAGACTGGTGATTTCCTGATTCGCTTGTTTCTTCGTAGGGATCTCTCAAAGATTATTTCGGTTGCAGCATCACCTCCACTCTTGTTACCATCATTAGAAGACATTATGAAGCTTTGGTATCTACCAGAGTCCAACCTGGACAAGCTTCTAGTCACATCAACAGTTGAATCAGTTTTCAGTGTGGCACGCTTCCTAGATCGTAAGCCTCCAGACCTTTTCCTGGAAGTGTAAGTAGTTATACCAGGTTTTGCAGGGACTGCCACATCATGTAATGGTTGCTCAACTGAAGCCACTTTATCCTCCAAAGAATCAATTTTAGACAACACATCAGGAGAGGTGCTGCCAACAAGATTAGGACCATTTTTAACTGTAACAGCTGCTTCTGAATTTTCATTTTGATCCTTTGACTCCATGTTAGCTGGTGACTCTTTTGAGTTCCCATCTTGTACAAGAGTAACATCTTCACCAGAATTTTGATTATCAACTTGGTCAATTTTCTTTGATTTCTCATAACTTTCAGTTATCTCCTGCACTGCACGAACGAAATCAGCACCCTTTCCTTGACGCTTGCCCAAAAGAGATTGTTTCTTCTCTTCAGTAAATGCTTCGACATCAGCAGGATTGCAGAAAGCTCTGCAAAACAGCATATCCTTGCATATTAAGCAAAATCAAACTCAACATTCCTTCAACGAAGGAAAATACAGGAAGAGAGAGATAGATGAAATAAAAGATAAAAACATGTGATTAAAGCATTATATTTAAACGAAATCTTGCATCTTCTAAAACATCAAGTTAACAGCATATAAAAAATCATCAATGAGAAAATATATATACCAGTAGGTCTAATAGCTCCTGAAATAAACCGCAATTCTCTATCATATGAAAGAGACCGCATTATTATTAAAAGGTACTTAAATATACTGTATACAGATGTGTCCCACTTCAAAATTACTATTCGTTTTTAAATGAGAAATGAAATTATATTCGCCAGTGCCGGAGTTACTGCTGCCTTTACTTAAAAATACCAAATTTAGTAATCAGAAATAGGAAATGGGAATGGGAACAAGTTGAGAGTGGAATGGAATATAGTCCCAAATGGTTATGGTGAATCCTTGATATTTACTACTTTTCTTAGTCTTACTACATTCAAAACAACAGAAATGAAATTATGATTCCAATTTCTTAGGCTTGTTCCAAATAATTAAATAGTAAAATTAGATATACACTTTCTGAGTATAAAGAAATTACTCCACCAAAATTCCATTTCTTCTATAATGCTTCAAATTATAAGGGAAGCATTCATGTAAGAAACTGACAGCAAAGATTGTGACCCAAAGAAATGTGATGCAGAAGACAAGAAGACATATCAGTGGAAATCGAGCAGAGCAACAAATGAAAAGACAAATAAAATTCCACAACTTAAGATTCCAAAATCATAACCAATTCACAGCTAGCTCAGAACCTAACATCACTTCAGTTATCATTGTGGAACTGCCATTGAATGTATAAATGAACCAAAAGTTTCAGTTAGCTAGGATATGAACCCCCAGTGCAGACCAAAGAAAATCAAGGAAGAGGATTGCAGAAACCAAAAATAAATGAAGTCAACCACATGAAACTTCATTTTGGAAACGTGGCATGTGATTTCCTGACAAGCGATGCCTCGTGACCAAGCAATATATCTTGTTAACAACAAACGTAAATTTCAAGAGCTGAGCCATTAATAGTTAAAAGCCACAAAACTAAGCAATTGTTCATGAAGCAGAGTTTCCAACCCATTTACCAAATTATCATTCATAATTATAGCAAATAAAAATGAATTCAAATCAGCAAGACAAGCACATCAACAACAGAAGGGGCAGCAAAAAGTTATGGCAGATAAACTGGAAAAAGAAGAAACTAGTATAAATGACATTTTTAGTTTGATGTAAGTTAGCACATAGCATCATCATCATTATCAAACTGCCATAGGCTATCTAGTTATCCTATCAGACAGTTCTAAACCAATTTTTGAGCTCTTGTACGTATCACCAAAAAGGAAGATAAAAAAAACACAATTCATCTTCATAATCACATGAAAGGTGCATTAATGCGGCAAAATTTGAAACAGCGGTAACTGATTGTTGTAAACACCAAGCTTACAAGCAACTAAATTTTCTAAGTAATTAGAAGAGCTCGTATTGGTCCATGTTGTGTGAAAAATAAAAGAATCCCTTGTGGAATACAAATAAAAAGGTCCCAAGTGAATAAAGAAAATAATAATAATGATAACAACAACAACAGATGAAGGACACACACATAATGGTGGTGAGGTAGCTGAATTTTCCCCAAATAAGACAATTCATATTGTGGCTTACATAGCAGGATGATCCTACGACGATCTAAAAACTATTTGAACTTCAGTAAGCTGTTGATTTCAACTTCATCTAGATGCAATAAACTGAAATGTAGCACAAAACAAGCCCATGCTACATCTAATTGTATATGATTTAAAACATACACAATTAAATAAAAATATTGCATCAACAAATTTACATCAATTCTATATAATAGGCTGCTGATTAAGCTTTACAAACTTGACACAGTCCAGCACCCTTTCATATTTAGGCATTTAGCCTTCACTCCCAATGCGCAGTTACTACTTAACTTTCCGAGCGAACATCAAGAAAAATATGAAAAGAAATAACACCAGAACCACAACTTATCTAATTCTATGCCTAATCATGATAATAAATCATGGCAACAATAAGGATCTTGTCTGATATTGTGTTTTCCATTCTCAGGAATCCGAAACATCATGTCTAGTATAATTACCAGAGCCACACCAAGTTACAGCGACATGAAAGGTGTAGCTCAGGAAGGTTCCCAGCTCCCAAGAGATTTTATTTTCAGAATTAAGTGCAAAACTAGCTACCAATGTACCCTTCAATCAAATAGTAATTACATGGAACACTTTCTAAAGCTTTCTTTCAAAAAAAATTAAATAATTAGATTCTTCTACTTGCCAACAGAATTTTATGGAAGTGTATCTTACACCAACTTAACTTTCTTTTCATTAAACAAGACAGTATTTGCCTACCCAAATTTTGATCCAACTTAGCATGAAACTCAATTAAATTATACATCCCGAAAAATTTCTACTAAGTATTCCACTTAAGTGATAAGGGCATTCTGAACCAAGTAAGCTTTACAAGAAGTAGACCTTAAAAATTTAAATCTCAACAGCACAAGTTGACTAAATTCCTCAAATGTTACTATCTCAAAATATTTTAGTTGCCAACTTTACTGTTATCCACTCAAATCATAAGATCTCCTCAAAAGGCAACAACAATTCAATCAAATCTAATGACAGAAAAAAAGCCACAAAGGTAGCCATATTCCATATAAAAGACCAACAGCCAGCTACAAAGGGATACATAAACACATCTCTCCCTCTGACAGAATTTGATTAAAATTTGCACGAGATAGGATGAGTTCTATTCTTGTAATGTTTGAATCCTCTAGTACATGTGACAATTGCCTGCCACACCAGAATCGATAAGTTGACTATGAAAGGAGCTAAATAACTACTGCTGTTGAAATTGAAACTTATGTCTTCCAAATACTGATAACAAGTGGGAGGCAAGATGCTTGCCTATGATTGACAAGGCTGTATAATCAATCAGTACATCCCTATGCAATAAACAAACTTTTATACACTCCACAAACTTAGAAACATAAAGTGCTTTCAATGCATTATGAACTTTTATATCCCTTGGTTTACTTAGACTCTTTTATTCGCTAGCTCTGCACATTAACTTCTCTAAATTTTTAGCTTCAGACATACACCGTACATATGCCTTCATAATAGGCATACATGTCATAATGAATGATGACTTCATGGGAAAATTATATACTCCAATCTAATAGTACCGAACAACATGATCATATTCGTCAACTAATAAACCTAAAAACATATTTAGCAACTAAAAGATACATTCAATGCAATTATCTAAGAAGAACTGGTTTCCAAACAATCTGATTCTCTTTTCTTAATTGCCCCAATTTCTACAACTACTCACAATAATAGCCTCTAGCTCCTTCACACTCCGCATTACACTTACCACCAAGATAAGGAATTCAACATCAGCTCCCTGATTGTTTTAAAAAAACACATTTAACCAAAACCCTCCCTCTGAAGTACTGTAGCAGAAATGAATTTTTGTTTATTCATTTGCATAACCTTGTCCATTTGGAGGTAGAAATAAGTGCCCACTCCTCCCAAAAATAAAAACACACATACATAAATAAATAAAGCTGTCACTGACATACGTGCTATACAAAGATGGCATCTGCATTTCATACTACCACAAAGAAAATAAATTCATTCCACCAAATCCAATGAACATAAAAGTACATTTAAAATTACGGGTTTCCATATAAAAAGAATAAAACGAACAAGAAAGAACGTGATGAAAACCATTTCACACAAACTACATTGAGAATATAGTACCTTGCATATAAAATCAAAAATCTTTATAAAGAAAGAAAAACATGAACGAAAAAAAAAACAATTCAAACCACCAACCTCCAAATGGACCTTGAGAGTTTATACATAAGACACTTCTGCAATTTATTTTTTGAGAAAAAAAATATATGCATTAGGAAATGGTATATGATATCAAATGAAAAATCTGTCGTTCAAGGAAATGGACCTCAAAACTTTCTTCAAGCTATTTAATTAAAATGAATGCCAAGAGGGAAATTCAAGTGATTAACATATGCATTCATGGTCTTTACTTTATCAACATCACTCCTCATAGTAACTTAATACCAAGGAACCCAAATTCTCCACCAATAAACCTAAAATTAAGGGCATCCCAAAGTGAATATATGATACATACAAGATAAAATTGTTTTTTCCAGATTCCACTCATCTTGATTTAACACTAAAATCTAATAATCACGATACTGGAAAACAAAAACAGTAAAAGAAAAACAAAAACAACTCACATTTGCTGGGTTCCGAAAAAATAGACGAGCACTTTCCTCCAATCAGCCCGATAACCCCACTTCTCTGGCTCGCTTACCTAGAATCAGAAGACAACAATAACAGTTAGAAGAACGACATTAGAAATAAGACTAGCATGTGTTTTCGAATTACAGCTACACTATAAAAACAAGAACATGACAATCATGACATGGAAATTTTTAAGAAAATAGAGCTACTTCTAAACTCATTAAGCAGAACACAACAATCTTTGACATGCCATTAAAAGGGGATAAAACCTAACATGGGTGAGTGATTGACTGAACTACTGCCATGGCATCTTCAATAGACTATGACATAAAAAGGCGAGGACGCTTCTGATGTGTCAACCATATAATGTAAGAAATTGAGGGCATATCTCCAACTTCTCAATAATAAATTCACATGCCATCAAACCAGATCAATAGAGCTTTGAACTATGTAACGAGCAATAAATCTTTAGCTCCACCAAAAAAAGACGGGGATTGCGCGATAAGAACACAGCAAAACCAACACACAAGGAAATTACTATAGGTACTAAACCCTTCATTGGAATTCTACAAGACCAACACTAGATCAGATTGGCAAACCCAAGAAATCACTAACGATGATCAGAAACATAGCTAAAACTGAAACAAGTAGTAAACAACATATCTATATAAAGGAAAAGGCGTACCGTGGCGGGCCAGGCAGGAAAGCCTTTGACTTTAGCAAGAACAAGATCGCCGACCTTCCACTGGCGGCGGGCAGCAGCTGCGGCGGCAGCTTTGGTGGCGGCTCTTCTGCGACTGGGCGGCATAGCAGAAGCAGCGTCTAGGGTTTAATCGAGTGATATGCCAAAATCGCCCACCAAAAGGGAGCAGTCCGGCACTGTCTAGGGTTTGCAAAACACGATTTGGGGAAAAATGACTTAGCAGGCATTGAACCACTAAAATCACACGGTCTGTAAAAACCCTGACCCTGACCCTAACCCTAAACTCAGACTGTAAAAAACCCTAATTCCGGCAAAGAGAGAGACAGAAGAGCTTAGGGGAGTTCAATTTGAGACTTTTGTCTCTGTGGTTTTGTGGAAGAGAGAGAGATATGTTGCGGTTTAAGGATGGGGGAGCCTCACCTGGTGTATGTTAACTTTTTTAGATGGGATTCACCTAACGTGCGCTTGGTGTTTGAAGGCAAGTGTTTTGCAAATACACGTGACCTACCAACTGCAGGTACCACATCATTCCTTCTATTAATATCGGCCCATACTTTTAAATATGGGCTTTCACACTCGTATTTTTCAATAATTATGACTTCCATTAAGCTTTTGGGCCCTGATGGGCTGGGCTTGTTAGTTTTGTCCATATTATTGAAAAATCATTAGTAACATGATTAAGAACACATATTTTTGTGCAATGTTGTCCGCAATATGTCTAATAAAGAAAATAGAGTTATTTCTAAACTCATGATTAGAACACAATAATATTTGATCATGCCATTAAAAAGGAATAAAATCTTAAATGGGCGAGTCATTGAATGAATTACTATCATGGCATTTCTGACTATCGCATATAAAAGGCGATGACATCTTTAATGTGTGAACCATTTTGCATCTTTAATTTAGCATATTGTCTCACGAATGGAGATAGAATTATGGCATTATAAAGATTAATTGAAGTTCATTGAGCCACACAATCCAACAATCACAAGTCACGTGATTTTGGAGAAATTGCAATCTAAAATATTTTGCAATCATGAAAAGATAATAATTAAACTATATGAGCCTTGCTCATTCCCTCGCAATTTCAATTAAGAGTGTTCATGGAGAAAAATCAAACAAGAAAAAAAATTTGAAAGAAAATAATAACTTGCAACTTCTCAATAGGGAGACATTCTTATAATTTCTCAATAAGATAGCAAAGTAATAACACAATATAATTTATGGAAAATAGAATCGTAAATAGAAAAGAAGAGCAATGGTGGCTTCATCCCTTACAAACCTTACATCTTTACCCACAACTAGCAATTTACATACGTATACAAACTTGATCAAATCTATCTCCACTTTCATTTTATTATCGTTATTAATAATGGAAATCATATTGCGATTGGAATTCAACTCATAAATATTTAACATTTCTGCGTGATTTTGTACTAGGACGGAACACTCGCGTTGCTTCAGGAATTTTGAATGGTACATATTAGAATAACAAAATGAACTTGAAAATTAAGAAAGAGAACATTTGAGTGACTTCGTTGGGCCACCTTATCATTTTTCAAAGTTTTTCTTACAAAAGAAGGCTTTGTCTAATAGATTGAAGGCGCAAAGATTTAAAAATTGATGCAATATGTTGTAGCCGTCTTATATTATTGTAGTTGTAATCAATTTCAAACTTGCAATATTTTAAAATCCTAGAAACTTGCAGTTAATGATAACAACTATGTAAGCACAAACTAACAAACTAAGATACAAATGATCACACATGTATCATAAAATCAAGCAATTCAACTTGTAGATGTCTATAATAAGATATAAAAAAAACACGAAGGAACTGATGAACCCTAAGTGTTTTGATTATGCCCAAACGTTTCAGAAGATGAAATTTAAAATTTACTTACATACGCTTTAGTTTTGACTAACAATTTTTGTTTAGTATGTGTGTAAGTTTCTCAGCATGTGCTTAATGAACAATCTCTGGATTGCCTTGAAGACTCAGAAGAAAAGGAAAACTGAAGACAGTTATTAGAGTTCAGAAGCTGGATGCTCCGCTCTGAAGCTTTAGTGAAGACTGTTAAAGCTCTCCTCAGAAGTCCAAGAAGCAATCAGAAGATAAATCTTTACCAATTTGATCAGAGGACTAGACAAAAGGAATTAGCCTTCAGAGGCTAAGTCACGGGTCTTGTTTAGCATTTAATGCTCTGACAACTGCATTTAATGCAAGGCGCCAAAAGTTCAAAAAGCTGTTTTGAAGGAGCGCGTCTGTCTACTCAAAACACAACCAGAATTTCCTTGTCTACCCTTTGTTGATCCAATTGAAGAATGTTCTCAGTCAACCTTATCTTCAACTTCAAATCACTTACCGAATTTAGTTAAAGAACAAGGTTAACGGAATCAAAGTGTTTGAAGACCGTTTGAAGACTTGACAGATTAACGGCTACAACAACTGATGTCATCTCTATTGAAGATTCAAATTCACCAACGGTCACCCTCATCCACTATAAATAGTAGCCAAGCTCCATTGCATCCATACGCGTGATAATCGAGCAAAATCTCAACGCACTGTTATAATCAAGAAAACAGAGCACCATTTTCCATTCTCAATCTTTCTTAGCATAGCTTTAGTTAAAGTGAGAGAGTGAAGAAAAACAAGTTCATAATAGGAATCTTGTAAACTGATATCGTTTGTGATATTCAGTTAGATTTAGAGAGAAATCTAGTTGAGATTAGAGTTGGGTGAGAAATCCAGAAAACAGAGTTGTTGTTGTTCTGGTGGAAATCCTTTAACTCTTTTTAGGCTAGTCAGAACTAAGTGAGAAATTAGCTTATGTTCTGTTGATGTAAAGGAGCTTCTGAACTTGCCATAACAGTTCTGAATAGTAGATTTAAAATCTCTGGCGGCTGCGATCACAGGGGACAAGACGTAGTCACAGGACTTCTGTGGCGAACTTGGATAAATCGACTTGTTCTCAGGATCTCCTGAACTTCTTTCTTCCTTCCTTATACTTGTTTATTTGCTTCTGTGTACTTGCTTATATTTAGTGCTGAAACAGATTTACTCTTTATATCATTGTCTTTGTTCAGAAGACCGTCTAGAAGCTCTCCAACTCAGAGCTTCTGTTGCTGAAAGCAGTTAAACTGTGTTAAGGCAGAATTTCCCTCAGAAGCTGTTTTTCTAGACTAGCCTCTGACTCTGAGGAAATTTGACTCTGAAAAATTTAGTTTCTTCAAAAACTTAAAATTATCAGTTTTCAACTTAGACACCTATTCACCCCCCCCCCCCCCCTTCTAGGTGATTTTGTTCTTGTTAGGGCCAACAGGAACATATTGCAGATAACTACGAAGACGACGTGATCTTTATGAAGAGAATGCATCAATGCCAAGCCTTCACCACAAAGTTCTTATGACATGAATACATCAATGCCAAGTCTTAACCAAAAAAGTTTGTTATTAGATAGATCAGAGTCATCCTCTTAATTAACAAACAACTAAAACAAAATAGAAGGTTGATCATGCATAGAAAAAAAAATCCAGTAAAAAGGAGTAATCAACGTATGAAATGTTTACTAACAAATGCAAGCCTAAAATCATATGCATGATCAGATGTACCTCCAAAGATAAATGCCAACTAAAATGAACAAATATGGATGTTCAAAATAGTAAAATGATATGGTAATAAGATTCAATCATGAGATCAAACTCCTATAAAAAAAATAAAATAATCATTAAATCAAACCTAATCAAACCCACTACCAAATCATAACTTTTATAAATTCATAGAAAAAATGGATAATTAATAATCTATACCATTTTCTATTGTAGCTCAACGTTTATAGACTAGTTTGACTTAACATTACCTCACGAGTTGAACTCTTTTTAAAGTCTTAATTAACTTTTCTCTAATGCAATGCAAAAGTAAAATTGGTTTTTCTCTGGTATCATTATGATGAATGTTACAGAATGACAGGTTGAGCTTCCTCGCCAAAGTAGCAGGTTCAAAGCTATATTTTTAGCTTGTATGTTTTTTGTTACAATATATTATAATATTGTAGATTGGATCTCTTATAACTTCATATGTAACATGATTATGTTGTACCATTGTTTATTTTGTAAACTAAATCAAACGTTTCAATATCTTTTAAAATGTAATAAGTCAAGTTTGTTATATAGTTTGCGTAACGCGCGAGTCTTCGACTAGTGTTAAATATAAATGAAGTTTTAAATTTTAATATCATTATTGTCCGATTGTTTCAATTTTAATAATTAAATTTTTTTTGTTAAGTCTTCGAAGTATATAAAAAAAACGATTCTGTTATAGTTTTATTTTTATTTTTATTTTATCAATAAAGGAAAATTTTATTGCTCAGAAAAGAGATACAAACACTAAAACACAGCAGAGTTATTACAAACAGCAGGATTAGGCCAATTCAGGTCCAAACATCCCAATTAAACAAAGAAGCATTTTTGAACTGAGTACCTCTCAATTTAACAACATATAAAATACTTCTAGTAACATTAGCACTCTCAAAATCTTCATTCTGCAAATAGAACCTGTTTCGAGCATTCCAAATATGATAAATGGTGGTAGTAAAAACCAACCGACGAATCTGAGCAAGTAGAGAATGCCCCGACGCTTTCCGACAAAGCCAACTAGTGATACGCCACCAGTTCAAGGAAACAGTAGAAATCATACATTTGCTAGCAACATACTTCCAAATAGCTCGAGAGATTGGACAATCAAAGAAGAGATGGGAAAGTGTTTCAGGAGAACTTTTACACAATTCACAAGTGGCAGATTGGATTATCCCTAATCGAAGCAATCTTGAGCGAACATTTAAACGATTACGCATGGCCAACCAAGCAATAAAACTATATCGAGGGACATATCCCTTGCCCCAAAGAATTTTGAACCAAGGAACAATAGCAGAAGCACTACGAATAGCCTCCATAGCAAAAGCCGTCGAATATCGACCAGATTTTGTAGCTAACCAGCCAACGAGATCCCGTTTACCTTGAATGAGATACCAATTTACAACCTCCTGCCATGCTAGAGCAGTAGAATCATTAATAGGGTCGGGAAGATGCCACTGACCTCTTTGCCAAACATCATTAACTTTTGCATTGAGAGGGACAACAGTATCAGGGATGTGAATAGTCGGAAACTTGTCCATAAGACTACTACCATTCATCCAAGGATCAGACCATAAGCGAAAGCTGCTACCATCCCCTAGAGAGTAAGAAAATTTCCCTCGAAAACACTCTCTAAGTTGTACCAACTTTCGCCAACTCCAACTAGCCTCCAAAGGTTTCGTTATGCCCCAAAAACTAAGCTTTTTTAGCTTATTAGCAATGATCCACTTAGCCCACAAAGAAGATTTTTTAGAAACAATTTCCCATATATGCTTACCAACAGCATCCTGATTCCAACATTTGAGATCTAAAATGCCAAGACCTCCTTCTCTCTTTGGCTTACAGACATTTTTCCATGCCACGAGGGCTTTAGAGCTAGAATTTGAACCTGACCATAGAAAAGATCTGCATTTTCTTTCTACTTCAGTCACCACAACCACAGACAAGATAAAAATAGATGTCCAAAATATAGTCAAGCTTCTAAGAACAGTAGAAATAAGCTGAAGTCTTCCAGCATAGGGCAAATGTTTGGCCCCCCAAGAACCGATACGCTTTGTAATCTTATCCACCATAGCACAACAATCTTGTTTGCTCAATTTAGATGACAGTAAAGGCAGACCAAGATACTTGATAGGAAAAGAACCTTTTTGAAAACCAATAAGTGCAAGAATAGCAGTTTTAATTGGAGATGGAACTCCATTGCTAAGAAAAATGTTGCTCTTACTAAAATTAACTTTTAGACCAGAGACCATAGAAAACTCCTGCAGACACTGAAGAAGAATAGTAACAGAACCGATATCTCCTTTACTAAAGAGAAACAAATCATCAGCAAAACAAAGGTGGTTTAACCGAAGCTGCGCACACCCCTTATGGAATTTGAACCCTTGGAAAGTCCAAAGTTTTAATAAACGAGACAAATATTCCATACAAATGAAAAAAAGCAAAGGGGACATGGGGTCTCCTTGCCGAACCCCCCTCGCTCCAGGAAAAAACCCTGTTAGACCACCATTAAGCACAATCGAGTAGCAAGAACTCCTGAGATAAACCATAATCTAAGAAATAAACTTGTTGGGGAATCTGAACTGTAGAATAATTTCTTCAATAAAGTCCCAATCTACCGTATCATAGGCTTTTTGTAAATCAACCTTCAAAGCACAATTACTACCAGAGGTAACTCTATGGTAATTCCGAACTAATTCATGGGCAAGCAAAATATTATCGGCTATACATCTACCAGGTACAAAAGCTGATTGATTAGCACTAATGAGCTTATTGAGAAACGAGGCTAATCTGCTAGTTAGGATCTTTGTAATGGTCTTGTAAATAACCGTACAACAAGCAATCGGTCTAAAATCCCCTAATCCTTGAGGGTTGGGAATTTTTGGAATGATCACTAACGTGGTAATATTCACATGTTTAAGAAATTTTCCACTTTGAAAAAACTTTTTTACAGCCGCACAAAAATCACCTCCGATAATGCTCCAACAATGTTTAAAGAAGAAACTACCATACCCGTCGACTCCCGGAGCTTTAGTCTCGCTGATACTCCAAAGGGCGGATTTAATTTCTTGATCAGTGACCGGTAAGCATAACCTAACACTCTCAGTTGAATCCAAAACAGGACCACTCTGAACAACCTCAATATCAACATGAGACCTAGAAATTCGAGCAGTGCCAATAAGATCTGTGTAGAATTTTATCATAACATGACTAATGTCCTCCTCCTTAGTAGCAATAGAACCATTTGGAAGCTTGATACTACTAACTTTATTGAAGGACTTCCTTAGTTTGAACTGCTTATGGAAGTAAGAAGTATTGAGATCGCCTTCCTTGAGCCAAGTGACACGGAATTTTTGCAAATAAAAACTCTCTTCCTGCCGAAGAAGATGAAAAAGATGAGCCACCATCCCTATTTCTTCATCTAAAAGATAAGAATTAAGAGGGTCAAGTTGAAGTTTCTCCTGAAGATCATCAACAAGAGTTCTTTACTTTTGAACACGCTCTGAGATATTGGAGAATTCGCGTCTGTTTAGAGTTTTAAGATCATGCTTCAAGACTTTAAGTTTGGACCACTATTGAAACATACGAAAACCCACAATCTGTTGGGCCGAAGCAGTTTGCACAAGCCCAAGAAAAGAAGGATGCGAAGACCACATGTTGAAGAACCGAAACAATGGCTTAGACCGCCGAATAGACTGTTTAATCACCACAACAACTGGAGAATGATCAGAAATATCCGCTGGAGGAATAACAGCTTCACTATCACCAAAAGCATCTACCCAATCTTCATTAACAAGAGCCGTATCAAGCTTGCACCAAATTCTATCATCTCCGCCTTGATTATTAGTCCAAGTAAAGACTAAACCAGAACTAAGAATGTGAACAAGCTCTAATTGCTGAATAGTTGCCTGAAACTCAGTGCTCCCACCATCTACATCAAGCCCTCCAATCTTCTCATTTTGTGTCAGAACTTCATTGAAATCCCCTTGCAGAACCCATGGAGAACCGATGATAGAGATATGACAAAGAGAGCTCCACAAATCAACTATATCCTCTCTACTATTCTTACCATAAACCATTGTCCAATAGAAATTAATAGAGCCCCAAACAACTTGGCAATGTAAAAATTGGGGATGATCAATTAAAACTGAAAGACTAACCACTTCAGGATTAAAAATGATCCAAATCCTACTGAACGGAGCACACTGATTGCAAACATAATTCCAAAGAGGGAATTTCAAGCGACGCTAAACTTTATTTTTGTTTTCATCCTTTACCCTAGTCTCCAAAATACCGATAGCAAACAACTTCTTTTGACAGAAAAAAGAGTGAATCTCTTGCTGTTTGAGGGGATCATTCAACCCTCTGATGTTCCAACTAGCAATCATTTATCCGGGGGTTCACTCCTCTTTCCCCTAACACCATCTCCAATAATACCAAACCGACTCCCTGAACAAGATCCCATAGGTAAACCAGTATCATTAGAGACGAGATCAACAATCTGCTCAACAAGCGAATTCTCCTTACCAAGCACAGATTTCCCCTTCACCTTAGTGATCCACAGTCCGTCCTCATCCTTCTGAGAATGAGGAGATCGATGAGGGGTAATCACCAACGCATCATTCTTCTCAATTGGTTTAACAACCTCCTTAGCTTTCCAAACATGTTTCTTTGGTAAATACACACAGTGTTTGGCATCATGCCCAATTAGACTACAATGCGAACATTTAATAGGAATTCATTCATATTCCACAGTTTGCTCCAATTTCAACCCATTATCATCAATCAAAGTAATCGTAGTCGGAAAAGAGCCCCTAACTTCCATTTCAACTAAAACTCTTGCAAAACTTAACCTAGTTTTGGTCACGGTAAATTGATCACAGAACAAAGGTTCCCCTAAAGTGCTAGAAATTCGACTTAGCATGGAAAGAGACCAGAATTCCCAAGGCAACAATGGAAATTTTACCCATACCAGCACCTTAGTAATAGTAGAAAAATTGAAATCCATTCGAGGCTCCCAAACACGAAACAAGAATGGCCTACCATTGAAAGATAAAGGACCACTGCTCATAGCATTCATCTGCCCCGCTTTACTATCAAAATTAAACACGAAGACATTCTCCTTAACCTGATGTACAGTAAGCAGACCATACCTCTTCCAACGAGCAAGAGCAAAGTTCTCAATCTGGCGAAAACGAGGGTTACATCTTACAATACACCCAACCACTGCAAATTTCCACTGATCTGCTTCCGATTGAAGCTCCATGGTGTGGAACTTCACAATATGCTAACCATTAAGCACTGCTGGAGGAATATATTCCAATGAATTTTCTGAATTTTGTACACGATTATCCACAATTCTTTTCCAATGATCTGAAATAGCAACTGTAGGTATTTCCACCTCCACAGATGTCGTATGTAGAGGAGGAAATTGAGCATCCTTATCCCCAACCGCAGCAACACCGATCACCGGAGTAGAGATTGCCGGAGCCCGATCTTCCTCCTCCATTTGTGATTGAGATCCAGCCAAAGATGGCACTTCATTCACAAATTCCGGCGAAGAACCAACCACATCACTCTTAGAATGCGAGCGTAAGTTCATCTTCAAGTTTCCCCGAGCTTTCCTGCCTCTCTTCGCCATTGCAGGCGAGACGGCGTAAGTTAGCAGGAGAACCGTTAACTAATGTGCGCCAAGAGAGAAGCAGTTGTTATTATTATTTTTTATAGTTTTATTTTTTTTTCAAAGAGAAAAGAAGATTCTCTTATTATTTATGGTTTTTAAACTCTTCCACGAAAGATACTCGAGAATGTAAAGTTTAAAGTGGATTCTAAATATATTTCAATAAACTCTTTTAAAGTTCTAGTTTTGCAAATATGTTTTTCAAAGTATTTATTTTTTAAAAGCGTTAATTTCAAATAAGTGCTTTGTGATTCTAAGTTAAATAAAGGATTGTGATTTCAAATAAGTATTTATTTATTGTGTTTTTGTGATTTCAAATAAGTGTTTTTACTTGGAAAAATAAAGAAATGATCGATTTTGTTGACGTAAATGAAGACTTTTTTTACCTAAATATCTTTTCAAACCTTTGATCGGCTATATAAGAGTTAAGTTCAAAGGTCAAAAACATTTTTTAGACAAAAAATATCTTCGTTTATGTCAACAAAATCGACCATTTTCTTAATTTTGCAAACAATACAAACCACAGTCATTTATTTGCTCAAAGGAAAACCACAATCCTTTATTTGCAAAAACGTAAAACCACGAGAAACTTATTTGAAATTAATCCTTTTTAAAATAAACACAATGTTTCTTTTTTTTTTTTTTTTCTATTCAGTATTTGAATTCACACTAAGACGACTAATTCGGATTTAGAGCGGATCCAAGAATTATGGTATTAAAAACTCTTTCAATTGTTGTTGTGGGATCGATCCGCAAACCTCTATATCAAGCGCATCCCCATGCTACCAATGGTCAATGAATCATTGATAAACACATTGTTTATTTGATTTAATCATATTGAATCAAATTATGTAAATGTAAATTTTTCAAGAAGTTGTTTGCAAATATTTATTATATATGTAGTCCAAAATTTTATATGTACAGAGGTATGGTTTAAGAGAGAGAAGGGGAAAAGGAAAAATGGAGGAGAAAGAAAGGTTCATCGCCAAGCACGATGAATTTATACCTCAAGAAACGACACTGTTTTTGTTGCGTGCTACAGTAAAGTACATAGCTAACTATGACTTGGAATTTAGCTTGAACTGAGGGGCAAATCAGTAAATTACCGAATGCAATTGAGGAACAGTGAATTTTGCATCTCTTTTATATATTAGTAAATTATAAAAGAGAAGGAGATGAACAATATCAATTTGAAGTATAATTGAAAACAGTACCAAGGGTAATATAGTCATTATCATAGGTTCAACAACCCTTTCCTTCTCTGTTTCTCTCTCTATTCTATCTTCACCCAATCTTTATCAATGGTTCTCACTTCTTCTGTTCTTATCTCTTTGACTTCTTTCCTTTTTCTTTCCTCTAATCTCTGAATTTTTTTACTTCATTTTGCTATTTTTTTAGCATATAATTTCATTCATTTTGATATTAGTTCTTTCCATTTTGTTCAATCATATTAAGATATACGTATGACATCTAACTAACTTCTTTTTCTTTTTGCAAGATTGTTTAGATGAGCCATGGTGATGAAGCTGTGGGGTTGCTGGAAGTGTTCATTCATATTAGTTCTTTGTTTAATGTTTGTTCCATCCTTACAGACATGTAATGCTGATGAAGAATCCGATTAACGAGTTCAACCCAAGTCTGAGTTGCAGGTAAATTTTTACTATGCTTTCACTATTGTTTGTATTCTTTCCCTTTATTTTGTTCAGCTACTTAACATTTACCCCTTCACAAATCTCTTAAGCTTTTGAAAAATCCAAAACAAATAATTGCCCGACTTCACCTATAAAGGTATCCTAAATCGTGATATTTGCATTGTTATTTTTTACACCTATTAATTATGCATTTCCCTCTTTTCTACACCTATCATTTTTTGGTTTAGTGGTGTTTGTTTTTTTATTATTGTTTCCTGCTTTGACATAGGGTATGCTTGCCTAGAATTTGAAACTGGTAATTTAAAAATTCATAACAATGTATATAGGTTCGGATGTGCAGTACAAATTGCTACTGGATGATGAACCTCTTGAGAGAAACTTGCAAAATTTTTTGGCTGGAAAAAACTAATCTAAACTGAATTTACTTAGCTTCGGACATTTCTCTGGTGCCTATTTCAAACTGAATTTACTTCATTTGTTTTAACATTGCTAAATTGTCTGTAAAGACACATTTGGCATTCATAATAGTATAAATTATCTTTCTCTTTTTTCACTATTCTATATAGTTAATTAGTTTTTTTTTGTCTTTTCTTATAATTTCTTCAATCTCATTGTTTCAAAATAAATGGTCTCTAAGTGATAATAAAATATGTACTATTTTTCTATATGCAAACATATTAGTGAAGACTTTCTTATGCAGACAAAGATGACAGATAATTGCAAAGTATGGACAAGATTATGAGGGGTTGTTGGTTTTATGAATGGGTATGATAGGATAGAAACTAAAAAATAAGTATCGGATTAATTTTTAAGAAGTTGAAAAATAAATGTTGTAGAAAATGATTGAAAATAATATATAAGAAAAGGTTTCAATTTCTTAGATATTGTGCATATGATACATATTTTGTTTTGTCGGATAAACAAACGGAGTCTATTGACTTTTCCATTCCAGGACTGCTGAAAAACATATATAGCTATTAACCTCTCATGTAAATTTATATTGTAATTATTTTTATATTCAAATTTTTATTATCATGTTCTTCATTTTTCTAACACATGATTGAAAGATCAGTTCATTTAACAATAACAATGTTATTTTTTTAATACTAAAATAAAACTTTAACATTTTTTATTTTCGTATTTTTTTAATGTTGAAATACCGGGTTGTATATTTTAACCTACTTTTACACTTGAGGTGTATAAGTCTAAAATATAAACACGTGATTTATGTATGATATAAAATAAAATTATCATGTAAAATTTACAAAACTTAGTTCTCCCGAAATGAAGCGCGGGTATCACTCTAATATCATAAGTAATGACGATCATTATAGTAACATTTTTTTTATTATGTTTGTTTAATCATTAAATCAAATTTTATTTTACTAGTTCAACAATAATTATTTGAAAAATAAAATAATATTAAAAAAATTCATAAGTGATTTTGCAAGGTTTCATAGTTTAGTTTGCGGCGAAATCTAGTAATTTTTCTCAACACAAAAAAGGAAAAGCAATATATTTATTTATGTGTCTAAAAAAAAAACAAGATTTATGGGCACTATGCACACCTGTCCAAACGCACATTGTAAAGCTGCCACGTAAAACCAGAGATATTTTCGAGCCACAAAAACAATATCGAAATTCCATCCGGAGGTGACACGTATACATCAACTGCACTCTATTTTTGAACAACTGACCTCGATTCCCCATCAACGCTTATAAAACGACGTGCGATATAACGTATTATCAACCGACACGTGTTCATCACTAAAGCAAGATCTGTGTCTGATAATATTCGTAATCTTGATGGGTTAATTCTCCAAATTGACCCGTATGACGTGTCCTAAACGGTGTGTCATATAAATAAACGCCCTCATCTACGGCGCTCCGTTTCGGAATGGAGTTAAGAAAAACGCCCGATGAGTAAGAGACTCAAAATCAAGCTAGACTCGCCGGAATTAGAATCGCCGCCGGCCGAGTCAGGGATTTTTAACGAGCGGATACTTCTCCTTGTCTTCAACTATATCAAATGGGACCTACAGTCGCTTTGCGCGGCGGCATCCGTTAACCGCAAACTCCGTTCGATAGCCAAACGGTTACTCTGGCGAGAGCTCTGCATATATCGAGCACCGCGTATGTTAGCAGAATTAACAAACGGTGCGCCGAACGCTCCGTTCGGCGACAGCTGGCTTTTCCTAGCAAAACTCATGTTCTACTGTTGCGGTTGCGAGTCAACTCGGAATTTCAAAGTGAGTCAGCCCACCGCCGGCCACTTCGTCGAAACTTCCCGGTTCTCCAAAACTTCCGGCCGAAGCTTCCTCGCGAAAACATGCCAGGCAGATCTTCTGTACGTGAGCGATCCATGCGAGCATCATTCGAGAGACAACGATGACGATTTAGGGATTTACAGAGGGGTATTTAAGGGATTTATGAAATCAAGAACGCGAGCGCTGCTAATTCGACGGCGGGCGGAGCTAGAGAAGAAAGAAAGGTGTCCGTACTGTGGATTTAGGGTTTGGAGTATGAATTCAGCGGGGCTGATTCCGAAGAGCGCGTCGAGGCGGTTGGGGTCGCGTGAGGGTGGATTGGAATATTTTGTGTGTTTAAATGGGCATTTGTTCGGGAATTGTTGGCTTGTGCCGCTATCGTCGGATGAAGAGGCGGGAGGAGGTGTGGCTGCCGCCGGCGAGGATGAAACTGATTTTGATCTGGACGATGACGTGGACGCTAATGGTGATTACGATAATCAGTTGTAGGCGGTGGCGTTTAATTTTACATCGGTGGTGAAGGAGCGCCGCCGCCGGTATGAGATTTTTTGCCCTTATCTGGATAGAATATGAGATAGGTTAGCTGACATAATTAATTTTTTTTTTTTCTATGTTGTAAGATTAGTGTGATAGGAAGCTGTTTTAGTTTCCTTGACTTTTTCAATGTGAAATAATTATTTATGAGGATTTTGCGGGTTTGGGAATTGGTGATAGATTTGTTTTTATAGTTGCCTTACTAGCTAGAGTGAAATTGAAATGGTGATAATAATTTATTACTACACAAGATCAAAAAAGAGCATTAGATAAAAGTGTTATCTCTGTCACGAATAGTATTATGAGTTACTCATATATATATATATATAGAAAAATATCGGAAGCAATTAACAAGGGTGACGATAGTGGTGGAATCCCACGAAGCAAAAACCTTCAGCGTTGTTTCCATTTCTAGCTCGACAATTCATTTGACACAAGTTAATCTTGCATTTAAATCCTCCAAAAATTAATTCATCGCAGATCTCTGCTATTTCTCCTATTTTCACCTTATTTCCTGCAATTTATCTTTAATTCTTATGCTTCAAAATATGTTTAAAATCATTGATTCAACAAATTTATGATAATTAAAAAAGAAAAACTTACCAGGAGTAATGATAATAAAGAGAGCAAGCAAAATGAATGCAACCAAGGGAAAATTGTATTTCATCTTCTCTATCGATCAATAAATTATTAATTAAGTGATTAAGTACTTTTGTTATTAGCACAACTGTTATAACAGTAATTGATACGAGTAGAATTTCTCTTAGCTACAAATGTTAAGTTGTTAAGGGTACTTTAGCACTTTATCTATACAATCTATACAATATGACTAAGTTATTTACGGTTTAAATTCACCAAAATTTAGTTTCAGCAAATTAGAGTTCAATTTATTTGAACAAATTTCGGTTTAGTTAGAACAAATTTTAGTGAAATAATAAAGAGAGAAGAAAAGGGCGAAATTGATGATTCTGAGGGTGCAATAGGTAGTAGGACATTGCAATTAACGAGTAAATGGCAATAAAGAAAGAAGAAAGGGGCCAAATTGATAATAACAAAAAATTCAAAAGAGTGTCGTTTCATGGATATGCATGGCATTACGTGAGGAGCTCCGTCCTTATTGCCGCCATGCCATATTTCCATTCCAAGCTCTTCTTTCATATCTCCGTCCTTTGTTTGATCCAACAACATTACCTTTCAGCTCCCTTTTTTCAAATCTCTCTGTTTATATTCGAATTTATTTTCCTCAATCTTCCAACCAATGAATGAGGTATCAAGTTTTTCCGACAATATATCTCTTTGGTTCTCAACAACTTTCAATTCAAATAACTTAATTTGTTCTCTACTTTCATTACATGGTTTCGCATTTCGCGCTAAAGATGTGTCTAATATGTTATTTTTTCCTTTTTCTGGTTTAGGTACCTATTTACTTTGTCTATCAAATGAATAATCTGAGTGTTGAAGGTGAGTGAGTCCATTCTAGAATAATACCTATTCTCTTGCATTCACTTTTTCAAGTTTTAATCTCTTAGTACGAATGTTCTGCGTTTGTGCCTTGTTTTACGTTTCGGGTTTGATTAATAATTGGAACGCATATCAAGTGTTCAACCCTTCATATTTTGACGTTTCGATTCATGTTAATTGTTACTAGAATACAAGTTGCGTCAATGCATATGAGTGAACATGATGATGCATTCATATAATATAACTAAATCTAGCTGCTTGTAATTGGGATTGTAGATGTTGCTGACTTCTTGCTACTTCTAACTAGCAGGTTATCAGTAGTCTTCAAGGCGAGAAATGGCCACCCTTCAAGATATTGCTTACTCCGCTGCTGTAAACCTTTTGTCTGCAATTGTGTTCCTCGTTGCATTTGCTATATTAAGGCTTCAACCTGTTAATGATAGAGTTTACTTCCCAAAATGGTATATCAAAGGCTTACGAGAGAGTCCCACGCGCTCTGGGGCATTCGGGTCCAAATTTGTAAACTTGGACTACAAAACATATATACGCTTTTTGAATTGGATGCCTGCAGCATTAAGAATGCCAGAACCTGAGCTTATTGAACATGCGGGGCTCGACTCTGTTGTTTACATCCGGATTTACCTTTTGGGGTCTGTTTTTCATCTTTATCTTTTTTTTATCTTTTGATTTTTGAAAATGTTTAGCTGATGCACTTTCCATAAAGCTTTGTGAAAGTGAAAGCCACCTCTTTATTGTCTTGCAAATTTTATTAATAAATTGTTCTTTGATCAATAAAATTACTGATGGTTGAAAAGTTAGGAGAAGTTTGCATCTGCTGTAATTAGTTTCCATTCAAGCATCACGCTCAGCAAAAGTAGATCAATTTTAAGAACCAACGTGGATCTGATTGTAAATGACAGTGAAATAAACACAAACTAATGTACTTTGTATTGTGTATCATCGTTGAGCTGATCGTGTTATTTGATGACTCTAATGTGCAGCTTGAAAGTATTTGTGCCCATAACTATACTTGCTTTTGCGGTTTTGGTGCCTGTGAATTGGACTGGGGGCACGCTCGAGCAGATAAAGGATCTCACGTTCAGCAATATTGATAAATTGTCTATATCAAACATTCCACCTGGATCTAAGAGGTAGAGATCTTTCTTGCTCACATTCTATTTTTCTTTCTTTTTTTTTCCATGGAGACATTTGTCTGCTTACCGTTCGTTAGTATAGAGAATATGCTTTACATATCTTGTGGAATTGCATGCCACAGTGTTTCGAGACTTGAGCAGAAAAATGATGTTAAAAGAGAACTTTTCTTCAATTTTCTTTTTGAAAATAATATCCGGTGTATTGATTTTTTCAGATGTCAGTATCAATAGAGAATAGATAATAGTGTCAACGTGACTCATGCAGATGCTATAATACTAAAAAAAAGACTTGTAAACCTTGCAAAGAAAACTGGTTTGAAAGTATGATAATAAAAGAAATCAAGAATACCCCGGACTTACATTAAGATAGTTTCACGAATAGAAAAGAAAGTAGATGCTAGAATGTTGATCTTGAGTAAATTTACAGTAACCTGATTCATTAAATTACTAATTATTGCTGCTAAATAGTAAGTTTTTTTGAAGTGAATTTACAACTAATAGAATCCATGTCATTCCTTTCCAGGTTTTGGGCTCATGTTGTAATGTCGTATGTGTTTACGTTTTGGACGTTTTATTCACTCTACAAAGAGTACAGGACAATAACTAATATGCGCTTGCAATTTTTAGCTGCTGAAGGCCGTCGTCCTGATCAATTTACAGTAAGTTTCAATTATATTTGTTGTAGTTTGATGTTTGTATCTTCATTACCGATTTCTTCTCTTCTGCATAATAAATGTCACTGGTTTGGGGAATATAGACTTTATATGGACTAGATTTTTATATTCCAAACCAGGTTATCTTATCTTGGATAATGTACCTCTGACCAAGGCAAAGTTAACTATAATCTCTTGTTATAAATGGAGGGAAATATGAATTTAGATTTTCAGATAATGGAACAGTGTTAGACTTGTTTTAGCTTAGAAGTAAAAATTGCATTGGATTTCATTGGTGTCTTGGCATCTGTATCCACCATTATCTAGTTATGGATGGAGAGGGTAGTCCTGTTAATAAGATGTCTGCATTGTGAAATGATTTTATCTTTCTGATGCTAGCAGTAGTTTTCTTTTTCTGCAGGTTCTTGTGAGGAATGTTCCACCAGATCCCGACGAATCTGTCACTGAACACGTTGAACATTTCTTTTTTGTAAATCATCCTGAGCACTATCTTACTCATCAGGTTTGTGCATTCAGCAAGCCCCCTCTATGCAATTTTAATAGTTAAATCAGTAACATTACGTGACATATATTGCAGAAAAATTGAGAATGATGAATACAGGTATTTAAGAATAAAGATTAGTGATTTTTTATAGGTGAAACTCTCAAGATGCATCAATGATTCATATTAATCTTTCAGGTAGTTTACAATGCAAATAAGCTTGCACAATTGGTCACAAAGAAGAAGAGTTGGATGAATTGGTTGACCTACTATGAGAATAAATACGAGAGAAATCCTTTGATAAAACCTACTACGAAGGTAATATTTGGGTAAACAATGTCTCATGGCTGTGTTTTTCAAATTTCTTTGTTTATGATTCATTTTCAGTTTGGGTATCTATTTTCGTTCTAACTACCAAGCCATGTCTATCTATAGACAGGCTTCATGGGTCTTATCGGAAAAAGAGTGGATGCAATTGAATACTATATTGCTGAGCTTGAAAAGATCAGTGAAGAAGTAAGTCCATAGATTCTTATTGAAGATTAATATGTGATGGGTTCATTTGCTTTTTCTCTAGAAGTGTTTGTGCTATCATGAGATCATTACTTCATTTTTTTTTTAACTTTTGTTCTCGAATGTGCTGCTTCTACGGCCTTTTGACATTGTTATTGGCCAACAAAAGAAGTTCCTTTCTTCTCATTGACATTATGTTTGACATTTTCATGTAGGAAAGGGGAGAAAGAGAAAAGGTTATAAGTGATCCTACTGCTGTAATTCCAGCTGCGTTTGTTTCATTCAAATCTCGTTGGGCAGCAGCTGTGTGCGCCCAAACCCAGCAATCGAGCAATCCAACTATTTGGTTGACTGAAAGAGCTCCTGAGCCCCGTGATGTTTATTGGGATAATCTTGCAATACCATATGTTGAGCTGTCAATTCGGAGACTGGTTATGGCTGTTGGTCTTTTTTTATTGATTTTCTTCTTCATGATTCCAATAGCGTTGGTGCAGTCTATAGCCAGCATTGAAGGAATACAGAAGGTTTTTCCTTTCTTGAAACATTTAATACAAATGTAAGCTCTCTATCCTTCAGGTTGTTCCTCTTTAAATGCTTAGTTTTCCGGAGTTCAACGCAGCTTTAAAATAACCTTTAACGCTTGATAAATCCAAAATTACTTCCCTTAAAAGCTGCAAAAGCTTGGAAAGCTAAAACAACTTTTGGTACTTGAAAATTCAGCTTTAGAAGCATGTGTACAAGCTCGTAATGAGTGACGTGATCTTGCTCGTGAGTTGCTGAGATGAAGACTGAGTATTCCCTCTTCGGCTAAGCAGCTTTCCTTAAAACCTGAGCTGTAAAGGTTGCTTTTAGAGAAGCTACAATTTGTAGCTTTTGAGGAAAGTACTTTTCACCGTTTATAAAGGAAGCTAGACTTTTGATTTCTTTCTATAATGCTAAACTGGCCCTTAATGATTTACTTAGTTTTGAACTTCGACATGGAGAACTGATAAGCACCTCAGTTTTTCTTTTTCTCCTCCATTATTCTCCTACATCAAACAACACTATAGAATATCTTGCATGAGTAAATGATTCCTCATTACTTCTGAAACTCATCTATGTACATTTATTGACCTTTAGCAATTGTAATTTCTAAGTATATGATTGTCAAATTTATACCATTTGCAAAACTTGTTGCAGGAAATCTATCAAGTCGTTAGTTCAAGGGATTCTTCCAGGACTTGCTTTGAAGATTTTTCTGATCATCCTTCCAACGATTCTCATGATGATGTCCAAAATAGAAGGGCATACATCACTCTCAACTTTGGATAGGCGATCAGCAGCAAAATATCACTTATTTCTACTTTCTAATGTTTTCATTGGCAGCATCATCACTGGAACTGCAATGGATCAGCTTAAAACTTTTCTTAGTCAGTCTGCCACAGAGTATGTTCCGCCAATGATTAGTTCTTCCGAGATATATAGTTAGAATAAGGATTAATTGATTGAAAATAATGCTGCTTTTCAGGATTCCCAAAACAATTGGTGTATCAATCCCGCTAAGAGCAACTTTCTTCATGACATATATAATGGTTGATGGGTGGGCAGCAATCGCTGCAGAGATTCTTAGATTGTCACCATTAATCATGTTCCATGTGAAGAATACATTTATAGTTAAGACAGAGCAAGACAGGGAACAAGCAATGGATCCTGGTTCTGTGGACTTTGCAACATCTGAACCCCGGATACAGTTTTATTTCTTACTGGGACTTGTTTATGCTGCTGTTACGCCCTTAATGCTTCCTTTTGTCGTAGTCTTCTTTGCTTTTTCCTACGTGGTATTTCGTCATCAGGTATGACAGATTACTCTGGAATTAGCTCATTTGCTTAAATTCTAGCATGTAAATCTTAGGAAAGTCCATGAGTTAAGTGTGCTTAATGTAATTTTCTTGTTCATGCAAGATTATAAATGTATATGACCAAAAATATGAGAGTGGAGCTGCCTTCTGGCCGGATGTGCATCGACGTGTGATAATAGGTTTAGTAATTGCCCAACTGCTTTTGTTGGGACTGCTGAGCACGAAAGATGCTGAGGAATTAACACCGTTGCTCATCGCACTTCCTGTTTTGACAATTTGGTTCCATATATTCTGCAAGGGGCGCTTTGAATCCGCATTTGTGAAGTTCCCGCTCCAGGTTAGTGAATATCGGTCGTTATTATGTTCATTAAAGACGAGACTCACATTTTGTAAATATGTTCATCAACTTTTCCTTTTATTAACATTTGTTTTTATGTATGATGATGATATTGTGAAAAATGCAGAATGCAATGATAAGGGATACACTAGAACGAGCGACAGATCCGAATCTAAACTTGAGAATATATCTTCAGGATGCATACACGCATCCAGTTTTTAAGAGTGCTGACATGGAGAAACCAAAGATGGTGGATTTCAATGATGATAATACTTCACTTGTTTCAACGACACGGAATCCTCAAAAGAATCACAAGTCATAGTAAAGTAAACATGGTTTTAATGTCCCTAGGAAATCATTTTTGTTATACTTTTTAAAATCCGATTTTCTATGTATATGTTATATTCCTATGACCAATTCTTTTAAGAACAAACAAATACCGAAGCATTAAACGATTCTACAAATCACACTCTCATGCAAACTTGCCTGCAACTTCCAACTGCATTCTTCTTATTCTTCGTTTCATTTCAAGCATCCCTCTTCACAACTTAACTACAATCAGGAGCGGATTTAAAGGGGTGACCAAGGGTTCTTTGACCCTCAGACTTGGAGAGAAATAAAAAGAAAATGTAATCATGCCAATCTTTTTGCCTAAAATTTACAAAAGTAGACATAATTTATTAGAATCGGGGATATGGTCGTAGAGTCAAGTTCAAATGAGACAAGGATTTAGGATGAGACTAATTAAAGGAACACCCCTAATGCGTGAATTGAAGGGAAGGAAGAGGAGGTAATGTCAGCGCTGATGTCACATCTGGAGAGACAAAGAGTTTTAATTATTTTACTTAAAATGCATTTTTCTGCTCTTTTCGAACTCATTTTTCAAAAAACATTATACTAGTGAACTCGTACTAATTAGGCGGTTATTTTGAGATCCATTTTTGTTATTTATAGACGATTTTTTTTATTTATTTTTTTTATGGTTGTTCCAGCAGAATACTATATTTGTTCCACCGGACTACTCCAATTGTTCCACCAGAATACTACATTTTTTTACACTCCCAGAGTGCATTTTTTTTAAAAAATAATGAAAATATTCTGTTGGAACAAATGTAGTAGTCTGGTGGAACAAATGTAGTATTCTGCTGGAACAACCGAGTATCCAATTTGGAACAAAAATAAAAATCATCTATAAATAACAACAATGGATCTCAAAATGACCGCCTAATTAATACGAGTTCAGTGGTATAATTTTTTTTGAAAAATGAGTTCGGAAAGAGCAGGAAAATGCATTTTAAATAAAATAATAAAAACTTTTTCTCTCTCCAGATGTGACATCACCGCTGACATCACATCCTCTTTCCTTCAATAATGCCCCTCCATGTTTTTAAAATTTCAAAAATGCCACCACTTTTTAATTGTCTCACACTAAAAAAAGTCTCTCCATAATAATCTTGTTTCACCTGATCCTATCTCTATGGTCATAATGCTTAATTACGAAAACAATTTGTAATTTTTAACATATTTTTTGTTGACCTTCCGAATATTTTGTTCTCGCTAGCTCCATTTTCCAGAAATCGACCATTAAAATTCATTTCCATGACCACATTCTGACCTCTATATGCAACAATTGGCTCAAGTTTGGTATTCTAGCAATGACAAGTCGTCAGCAGCAAGAAATTTTGCACAGTGATAACTTTCTCAATGAGTAAATGAATGTACTTTTACAGTAACTGTTAGGATTAATTAAGATATGGGTCTAATTAATCTGACCCGTCTGAAATGGTACGGGTTAAGCCCGTCTGAGAGAAAGAAGTGATTGGGAAGCCCACTAGGTTAAATGGAGAAATTAGAGTTTCTACACCTATAAATAGGCTTAACACTAATCACCACATAACAAAAAAAATAGAGAGAGACATCGGAGCTCTGCCTCTTCCTCCCTTATTCGGCCGAGCCTCCCTTTTCCATCTCTCTCGTTCTTAACTTTTCCGGTTAACAACGTGTGGTTGTCTCAATCCGGTGATACAAGATCGTGGTGTTAAGATCCGCTTCCGCTACTCTGAGAGATTTGATGGTTCTGCTATATCAAATACGCCCGAACCCGTTATCTCCTCTAAGTCTGTGGAACAATAAGACTTTTTCGGTTAACGCCGTGTGGTTGTCTCAATCCGGTGATACAAGATCGTGGTGCTAAGATCTGCTTCCGCTACTCTGAGAGATTTGATGGTTCTGCTATATCAGGTACGCCCGAACCCATTATCTCATATGGATTAGTATGATGTGTTAATCCCTTCATTGGCATCAGAGCCACAAATCTTGTATTCTGTAATGAAGAAATCGTGGGATCATTTGAAAGAATGATCGATTGTTGTTATACTTATATTTTTCTTGATTGTGTTCTTGACTATATATAATATAAACATGGTTGCTATATCAAGTTTTAAGGTTTTTAATCTGTTAAGAAGTTTTTAATTTGATCCAAACGTTTTATCAAAAAGTGTGTATTTGATCTTCTGAAAGCGATTGAATCACGATGGAATCCAATTTTTTGTTGTTTTTCGGTATGGGACAGATCTGATCCGTATTTTTTGACGATCAGGATTTACTAAATTGTATTCTGAATCGTCAAAATTCTTTAATTCGCCAAAAACGCTGTTGTAACTGTCTAAAAACTGATTTCAACACGTTTTTTCTGATCCGTATTTTTTGACGATCAGGATTTACTAAATTGTATTCTGAATCGTCAAAATTCTTTAATTCGCCAAAAACGATGTTGTAACTGTCTAAAAACTGATTTCAACACGTTTTTTTTAAGAAAACCGACTCCCTAGATGTGCTCAAAGACCCCAAAAACCCTAGGTTTGATATATTTTAATGGTCGGACGGAGGTCGGGAAGGCGGCGCATGGGCCCCGCACTCCTCCCTTGTACCAACGACTCGCCGAACCGCCTAGGGCGCATTTGGGCTCGTGGAGAGGCGCCTGGAGCCCTTTTTGGTCCAATTTTTGGCAGATCACTTTAAAAGAATATTTTGGATTTTTTTGAATTTTTTGGACAGACGTTTTTACGACCTCTTCTTTGTCTCTTATCCCGAACTAGTCTAAAACTGCGAAAATTTGTTTTCTGCTTTTCCAAAATTGAAAAAATGAGTTTTTCACTAAAATGTTTTCGTGATATGGATGCCCTTATCAAGCAAAATGAGTTTGATTGTTGGAATTAGTTTGTGTATTATTACGCTAACTTTTTTCCTCTTTGTTGTATCAGACAACAATGGCGGGCACCATTTTCATGCCGATCGTATATAGGACCCCAGCGCAGAAAGCTGCCGCGACAAATTAAATAGTTGCAGGATGGCTCCCACATCAAGATGGGATGATGCTGATGCTATTGTGCGTTACTTGGTTAGAGTCCAAAACATTATGCAATGCTATAGATGCTACAACGGACTCTAAGATAACGATCTTCTCCGCTTTGGAGCTATGGAAAGATCTTTGATCATAGTCCCGAGGTTTAGAGAGTTGTATGTAGGATGTTATTGTAGGTCTAAAATGGACTAAAAGAAATCCATTCCACTCTTTATGGATGACCTGGACAAGCTGGGCGTTTCCTACTCATTGGGGCGTAAGGGAATGGTTTTGAGATCTTGGAAAGCGATCCAGGCTCCTAAAGAGTTGAATGGATTTCTTGTAGATCTCAAAACCATTCCTTTACGCCCCAATGGGTAGGAAACGCACAGCTCGTCCAGGTCATCCATAAAGAGTTGAATGAATTTTTTTGTAGTCCATTTTAGACCAACAATAACATCCTACATACAACTCTCTAAGCCTCGGGACTTTGATAAAAGATCTTTCCATAGCTCTAAAGCGGAGAAGATCGCTATCTCCGAGTCCATGGTAGCATGTATAGCACTGCATCAGGTTTTGGACTCTAACCAAGTGACGCACAATAGCATTAGCATCAGGAACATAAGATGGAAAAACAAGACCATCAGCAATACTCAAATGTATCAGCTACCACATAATGATATTGTGCCTTCAACTGAAGAACAACGAGCAACATGTTGTTTCTTCATTTTCCAAGACACAAAAGAATAGCCGAGTAACACAAACCAATCTCTCAAAGATTGCCTAGTAAGAGGACAACTGGCCCAATCTGAATCATGCCAACCCCATACCCTTAGATCATTATCGAAACACAACAAAATGCATCGTCGTGGACTTTCTTTCAAATAACGAACAATTTGGACAGTTGCCTACCAATGTTCTTCTCTCATTTGTTGCATACATCGAGATAGAATATGAACTAAATACTTGAGATCGAGGTGAGTGACAGACATATAAATTAAGGTGCCTACTAGTCGTTGATATTTCTCCACATCTTTCAACATTTTTCCATCTGCCAATGTTGTTACCTCCTAATTTCATAGTGTTCTAAGTTTGTTTCCATGCCTTTTCAGTTTATTTGATTAGTTTTTATTCTTGTAAGTTAGTTTTCATTTACATTTGATTGTTTTGGAGATTATGATAAGTGTTTAATGTTTATTTTAGGCGTTTTAATGATGATCTGGATGAAGATATAATTCGGGTGTTTTCAGAGCGTCAAATTGAGATAAAGAGCAAAAAGTTAGTTGGACATGCATGTGGTTTGACGATTATAGCAAGTCAATTGTCTCAATGAGCCGCCAAACAATGGTTTGCCCAGAAAAAGTTTATTCTCTTTTTCTTTGCTTCATCTCGACGAGCCAAAAGTTGTTTCGTCGAGCCCAATTGTTCTTTTATTATAGTTCTTAAAGAATGTTCCAAATTTGACACTCTTTTGTATTTCAAGTATAACTTTGACATACAAACTCGAATTTAGGTGATTCAAATGTATTGAACAACATAGATGCAAAACTTGTTTGCATCAATAGTAGCAATAGCATCAAACATCAATAGTAATTTTGGAAAAGAGGTTATAATTCAAGTATTAATAGTATATTTTGCTCCATCGAAACCAATGAAGATTCTACTATAATCCAAATTCGAACACCAAAATCATGTAGCAAAAGAGAAAAAAGACTTGTGTGGAGCATTTGGCTACAATATAAATCGACATATGACAGTCACATAGATAACATATTATTGCCACATACACATTTAAAAATAAATAATTTTTTTTTAGTGAGGTCTAAATAACTTTATTTATATAATTTATGTTTTTAAATGAATTAGTATATATAATAAGGTGGTGACACGTGTAAGTTAACTCAATGGCTAAAAGTGGTTTCAACGATATCATTGTGATATTACTTTTGTGTAAAGTCCGATAATTTAGTCGACGCAAATGGAAGTTGAGTGGAGTAAGAGCATCCACAGTGGTGGATTTGGGAGGTGTTTGAAAGCACAAAAATAGTGTTTCACCATTGTGGGAGCTCTTTAATTTGTGTGCTTCAGCAATGAACTCCATGAAATGGTGGTGCTCTTAAGAGCATTTGGACCCAAAATCTCAAATAAAAGAGAGTGATCTCAGACCCCTGTTGGAGGGCTGAGATTCGCCCTCAGCTGGCGCGTCCAGGCCTGACGCCAAATGAGGAGCGTATACTGCCTCCAACAGGTTTGATGGTGGCGGACCGGGGTGGAGCCCACGGTTTGCCACCATCATATATATTAAAAAAAAAATTAAATAGAAAAAGGTTTTTTCTTTTTGAATGGATTTTAAAAAAAAAAGGTTATAACCGTTGTTTATATATATGGAAGAAAACAAAACTTGCCTCAAACACTTAATAAAAAGGGTATATTAATTGTTCACCAAAAAAAAAAATATATTAATTCAGTTACCGTTGCAATAAATTTAAATTAATGTATATATTTTTTCTATTAAAGTAAACGGTCATATTTTTCTTTTTTTAAGCAACGGTCATATTTTCAACTGGTGTGTCTTTGGCTATAAATATTGATTTAGGGTTGAGTTATTTTTACATTTCATTTCTTTGAGTAAAATGGATAGAAATCAGGGTTCTTATGGTTCCGGGTATCCGAATAGTCAATATTCTGGTAGCCGAAATTACCCAAATTCTCAGAATCCAACTGAAAACTATGAAAATTCTCAAATCTCTCAGGGTTTACAACGACCACCGTATTTCAACCCAAATATACCCACAAACTACTCACCCCAACAAAATTACTACAATCAGTACGGGTCATATAATCAACCCGTGGAAAATTTTGGGAATCAGTTTCATAACCCATATGATTTCCAAAATCAAGCGCCGCGATTTAATTTTGGAGGTCCTCCGATTAATTTGGAATCGCCACCGTCGAGACCGGTTGATGTAGAAGACATGACACATGATAGTGGTGATGATGAGGAGATGGTGTCGGGGACACAAAGTAAGGGGAAGGGGAAGGAACGAAAAGATCCACCATATGTGTTTGATTCGGAACTTGAAGATATTTTATGCAAATCTTTTGTTGATGTTTCTGAGAATTCTATTGTCGGAAAAAATCAGACAGGCGGAACATTCTGGTCTAAAATTGTCGCTCAGTTCAATCTGCGGAGGCCGACTAATACACCGCCGATTACGAAGGTTCGTACTGCGATGTCAAAATTTTCCGCAATTAGCGCAGATGTGAGTATATTTATCGGGTGTATGTCTACTATGGATGATCTGCGTAAGAGTGGATCTGATGATTCTCAGCAATTAGTGGCTGCGAAAAAAATGTTTAAGGACAAGCACAAAAAAAAAAGAAATTTGTGTACGAGGGCTGCTGGAGAATTCTAAGGGATCACCGTAAATGGGAATAATGGCACAGGAAAGCGAAATCAAAAGGCGTTCATGATGACAGTGGTGATATTTCTAGTGAGGCAAATTCGGCTATCAGAGAGCGACCTCAAGGAGTAAAAGCGGCGAATGCAGCCTTAAGAGGCAAACAGAAGGGCAAATCTGCAGCTACCCCCCTTGATTTGGATAGAATTGAAATAATGCATCAACAAAGAATAGAACAAAATGAATGGCTGATGAGGCAGAAAGATATGGATACCCTGATGAGGAATACTGCTGGCTTTACTCCATCTCAGTTGAGGGATTATGAGAAACTTTGCTCAAAGATTAGAGCAAAATATCCTGATCTGTTAGATTAATTATTTATGTTAATTGTAGTTTTTTTGTTTGTTGTCTTTCAATTATTGTCTTTATTTTTTATTGTTTTTTTTGTTTGTATTATTTATGGTTGTTTTTAGTTTGTTGTCTTTCAATTATTATCTTATATTTGTATTGTTCTTTTATTTGTATTATATTGAATTTTTATGTTATTGTTTTAATTTGAATTCTCTGTCTCTGCAAAACCCGTGAATTAGTAGAAAACAAATACATCACACTTAATTAAAAAAAACAAATACATCACACTTAATTAAACATAAGCAAATACATCACACTAAAAAAAACATAAGTAGAAAACATAATGAACATTAGATTTCTGGTGAGTCATTCATGTGGGGGCCCACATCCTCGTTTTCCAACCACTGCTCGTAATCGCGCCTTTCTCTTTCTTGCCGTTCCCATTCTGGTGAATCGCTCTGCAATAGTTCCCATATCTCTCTATTCTCTTCAACGACTTTAATATAATAATCTGGCAAGATCTTCCAAGGAGCATTAGATTTGTGTCTATTCTCATTGCAATACTCGCGGTAATTATTCTGGGTTGCACTAAATTGTTGAAGTATATCAACCTCCATTGATCGCATATTCCAGTTTTCTGTGATAGAAAATGGATACGTACGGAAAAGCTCATATGAAGGACTCGACTCCGACCATTTTAGAAAAATGATGGAGTTGAATTTCGGTTTGATTCCATTTGACCTTCTGTTTTGCCACAACTCCCTGCTAAGCAGATTTTGCCACTCATTCAAAGGCATAAACCATTGTAGGAACTCTTGAACAAGTTCCGGAATACCTCCACCGGACAAACTGTTACACCATTCAGCTAGAGAAAACTCGAACGGTATGAAATGCATATAGCACAACCACCACATCATATGCAAGGAGTATGCAGGAAACTCCCCTGCTATTGGGAGCTTGAAACACGACATGAATGACGCCTCTGGATGAAACATTGGTGGTTCGAAATATGTTTCACCGTCATTACGGAGTTGCAATTGCTGGCACTCCACTAGTTCAGAAACGCATTCTTTTTTGCTAAGTGTTGATACAATCAATTTCTTAGGGGGGAAATTTGGAGAACTAGCAGATGAAGAAGACATTTTCTTTAAAGTATTTCTTTAAAAATGCAATGGTGTGTTAATTACACAGATATGAACATGTATTTATAGTCATTTCAACGGACATGAATACATAAATCATTGTAGAGATGTGAAGTTGTGTCATAAATCATTGTAGCCATGTGAACTTATTATTATCACTAATTTCATTTCAGAACGCGTGAACCTTTCGTCGTTTTCAATGAATACATATCATTTGTGTCGGTTTGGAGTTTACCGAAAACTGTATTTGAATTACTTTTTTGAAACACGTGAATGAGTTGTCGTTGTCAATAGTCACTTAATTTGTGTCGGTTTGGAGTTTACCGAAAACTGTATTCGAATTACTTTTTCAAAACGCGTGAATGAGTTGTCGGTGTCAATTGTCAATTATATTGTATCGGTTCAGAGCACTCAACTACTCAACCCAAATTACTACTTAACTACTAACCCCCCCCCCCCCCCCCCCCAATTAATACTCAACCACTAACCCCCAATTAATACTCAACCACTCAACACTATAAATAATACCCTTTCAATCCATTCTTCACACCACTCCACTACTCATCTAATATTCTCTAGCAAAAAAATGTCTGATGAAATTGATCCCTATTTTGAACAATTCAATCGAGGCAATGGTGTTTATAGCTTATGGGATGAAACAGATGACGCTATTCATGAAGCTCTCATCCAGCAAGTCACAGCAGCTCCTCCTGCTCGAACTCGCCGTAGAGAATATGTTAATCGCAATCGTGAAGAAGCTGCCGAGCGGTTGGAAAGAGATTATTTTGTAGATCACCCGATGTACGGTGAAAAGTCTTTCCGCAGACGGTATCGCATGAACAGAGATGTGTTCATGCTCATACATAATAACTTGCAAGCCCACACGATGCAACAGGGAGGTTGGGTTTGTCTCCAAAACAAAAAATCTCTTCAGCTATTCGTATGCTTGCTTATGGAGAGGCGGCTGATCGTGAAGACGAGTATCTCAGGATCGCTGAGAGCACGGCATTGGAATGTCTATCAACATTTTGTCGCTCAGTTATTGAGGTCTTCGGGCCAGTATACCTGAGGAAGCCCAATGCTAATGATGTCTGACGGTTGTTCGCAATGCACAATGACATACACAGATTTCCAGGGATGCTAGGAAGTCTTGATTGCATGCATTGGGAGTGGAAAAACTGTCCAACTGCTTGGCAGGGACAATACACCCGAGGAGATCAGGGTGTTCCTACAATCATGCTTGAAGCAGTCGCTTCACATGACTTATGGATATGGCATGCATTTTTTTGTATGGCTGGATCGAACAACGACATTAATGTCTTGAACAGGTCTCATTTATTTCGTGAGAAAGTAAGGGGTCAAGCTCCAGAGGAGGTCTACACTCTTAACAATAAGATTTATAAGATGGGATACTACCTAGTTGACGGTATATATCCCGAATGGGCAGCATTGGTCAAAAGTTTTTCGAATCCGATTGAGCCAAAGAAAAGATTGTTCAAAACAAAACATGAGGGCGCTCGCAAGGATGTAGAACGAGCATTTGGAGTTTTGCAAGCCCGCTTTAATATAATTCGGGGACCTGTAAGGTTTTGGGATGAAGATAAACTCCATGACATCATGGACACATGTATAATCCTTCATAACATGATTGTTCAAGCTGAGCGAGCCAATTATCAGAGAAACTATCCTGAGGAAGAACCTATAGTTCCTGCTGAGTTGGGGGTTTTGCCTGGGCCTCCTAATAGTGTTCAGGCTCGTATCGAAGCAGATTTACAAATTCGTAATAGAACAAATCATCACATGCTAAGGGACGATCTCGTCGAGCATGTATGGCGTATTGCAGGACCTCTCGACCTCAACAATCCGGGAATGCACCATATGGCTAGTGCGTTAAGTTATTATTTTTCAATGTGGTGTTTTTCTTTAAATTTTCTATTTATCGTTTTTTTTTCTCATGTTGTGTGTTTTAATTTTAATTGTAATGTGGTGTGTTGTTATTGATCATTACCGTAATAAATTTTTTATTTTATTACAACTCGATATTCCAAATTTTACTAAAACGAAATTATTGAATTAATTTAAGGTAAAAAAATATTTAAATTGATCTAATTATTTAATTGTTTATGGTAATAATTTATATAAATTTGGAGGATTTATTAAATAGTTTTGAGTTTTTTTGAAAAAATAAATGGTTATGACACATGGGGTCCATAAATAGTGTTGATGGACTTAACCTACAATAGATGGAATAGAGTGTTTAAAAATTAAGTCTTTGAAATAGTGTTGATGGACTAAATTTTAGTCCATCTATTGGTGATGCTCTAAGAAGATAGGGTGAGAAATGTTGTAATTAAGACGTTAATGATGGGATGGGATGGGATGGGATGGGAGCATAATAATTGAAAATAAAAACACATGGGATTGATTGAAATGGAAGGTGGGTATGTATGGGGATGGATGAGATTAGGGAAAATCAAAGCAGACAACAATCACATCATATCACTATACTATAGTATAGTATACTAGGAATTCAATCTTCTTCTTCTTCGCTCTCATTTTCATTACTGTAAGTAAGTTGCACATTTCCTTTATTCTTTTTCAAATTTTAAAACCCATTTCGCTACTTTCATTATTTAGCTATAATAGGATTTTAGATTACCCCTTTTTCCTTATTAGCTTAATTATTGCACTTACATATTGAAATTTGATTGCTTTAGATGCAAACCCTGCCAACTAACTATACCTTCATTAATACACTTACTTGTTCCAAATTCAAACAGGATGATGCTGTTTCTGTAAAATATCGTCTCGTCTGATCAGCTTCTGGTTTTAGATTATTTGCTTAAACAAATGACAACTATTCCGATTAACCACTGCTTCTGTAACTCTGGAGTCTCTGTAAATGGTACCTCTCCCAAAGAAGGCGGCTTTGGGAAAATGGTTGTGGGAACAAGATACTCGCTTGGAGAATGCTCACAAGATTTCAGTAGCAGACATCGGGGTCTTAATTTTAAGATATTTGCTGCAGCGGGAATTCCTGTTCGAGAAGCTGACAAAATATTTTCCACAGGCACTCAAGTTGATGAACTAAAAAAGGTATCAACTTATTCCTTTAGGACACAACTTGGTGGCCATGTCAAAGTTTTTGTTAAAAAGAAAAACTACAGTTTCGTTGTCTCTATCGAGGTCTCGTTGCAACTGGGTACTAGCAACAATGAACTGATGCTTTTATGGGGTATATATAGGTCAGACTCATCGTGTTTTATCCCCTTGGATTCTCAAAATTTAGACCCTGATGCACAGACTATGGTTACACCACTAGCACAAAACTCTCTAGATAGATTTGCAGTTGAAATGGAGTTTGAGGCGAAACAAAGTCCTTTTTATCTCTCTTTTTTTCTTAAATGTGGATTAAGCACTAATGCAAGTGGCTCAGAAATCAGGAACCATAAGAAACAAAATTTCTGTGTGCCAATTGGTTTTAGTTCAGGGAATCCATATCCACTAGGTCTTTCCTTTTCGAGCGATGGTTCAATGAATTTTGGATTTTTTTCAAGAAATGCGAAAGGTGTTGTCCTGTGCCTTTATGATGACTCTACAACAAATGAACCTGCTTTGGAGCTTGATCTAGATCCATATGTTAATCGAACAGGAGATGTATGGCATGCCTCACTAGAAGATGCATGGACATTTACGAGTTATGGTTATCGATGCAAGGAAACAATTTGTCTAGGAGACACCGAAAAAGGTCATGGAGACCGTGTACTTTTGGATCCATATGCTAGAGTCGTCGTTAATTCCATAGCAGATCATGGATCTTGTTTGTTGTCCAACTATCTAGGACGACTGTGCAAGCAACCTGCTTTTGAGTGGAGTGGTGATGTCAGTCCAAATGTGGCTATGGAAAAACTCATCGTCTATAGGTTGAATGTCAAGCGTTTTACTGAGCACAAGTCTGCTAAGGTGCACAGTGATATTGCAGGGACATTTGCTGGTGTGACTGAGAAGTTGGAGCATTTTAAAACCCTTGGTGTGAATGCAGTCTTATTAGAGCCAATATTTCCATTTGATGAACAAAAGGGTCCATACTTCCCACGCCATTTTTTTTCTCCATCAAATCTATACGGGCCTTCTGGTGGCTCTATATCTGCCATTACCTCAATGAAGGAGATGGTGAAGGAATTCCATGCCAATGGAATAGAGGTTTTACTGGAAGTTGTTTTCACTCATACTGCTGAAGGTGGAGCACTGCAAGAAATTGATGACTTCTCCTATTATTATGCAAACAGGGATGTAGAATTGGAATCAAGGAATGCTTTGAATTGCAATTTTCCCGTTGTCCAGCGGATGATTCTAGATAGTCTTCAATACTGGGTGACAGAGTTTCATATTGATGGTTTCTGCTTCATTAATGCTTCCTCTCTGCTTAGAGGATTTGACGGTGAATATTTGTCTCGTCCTCCCTTGGTTGAAGCAATAGCTTTTGATCCAGTACTCGCAAAGACCAAACTAATTGCAGACTGTTGGGATCCTGAAGGCCCGATACCGAAGGAAACCACCTTTCCTCATTGGAAAAGATGGGCTGAGGTTAATACAGAATTTTGTTTTGATGTGAGGAATTTCTTGCGAGGTAAAAATCTTCTTAGTGACCTTGCAACACGACTCTGTGGAAGTGGCGACATCTTTTCGAGTGGGCGAGGCCCTGCTTTTTCTTTTAATTTCATAGCCAGGAACTCTGGACTTCCTCTAGTAGACCTAGTCAGCTTCAGTGATGAAGAAGCAGCAGCATCAGAGTTGAGCTGGAACTGCGGTGAAGAAGGCGCTACAAACAAAACTCGCATCCTTGAAAGACGACTTAAACAAATTCGTAACTACCTCTTTATTCTATATGTTTCATTGGGTGTTCCTGTTCTAAACATGGGAGATGAGTGTGGTGAATCCTCTAGGGGCTCGGTTTCATATGGTGATAGAAAGCCTTTTGATTGGAATTCCCTTTCAACAGGTTTTGCTACTCAAATGACACAGTTCATTTCTTACTTGAGTTCACTGAGAGCAAGGCGAAATGACCTCTTTCAGAAGAGGAACTTCCTCAAGGAAGAAATTATAGATTGGTACGGAAATGATGGGTCTTCACCAAGTTGGGAAGATCCGTCCTGCAAATTCCTGGCCGTTACATTGAAGACTGATGAAGCAAAGAGTCAGAGCTCAGAATCTTCCAACACGAATGGTGATATATACATGGCCTTTAACACTGGTGGGCATTCAGAGATTGTTATTCTACCCCCAGTTCCAGAAGGAATAGCATGGCATCGGTTAATTGATACCGCTCTACCATTTCCAGGGTTCTTTAGGGATAAAGGGGAGGCAGTTGCTGAGCAGATTGAAGGGCTAATTGCTTACGAAATGAAATCTCACAGCTGCACTCTATTTGAAGCCAGTAATTTAGATGTTTGAAACCTACATATTCGGTAATGCCAGCTTTTGTAAGTGATCTATAGAATAAAACCCTTAGTAGAGTCATCTTTCCGATGCGCTTGCTGGCTTCACACGTCTTGTATATTTTGACATTTCTCCAAAAAAAGTCCCAGTTGTTAATTGGCCAAGCATCCTAATAGAATTTTGCTCTTGTCTTGTAATTATTTGTGTAATAATACTCATTCCACACAAGCTTTTTCCAATTACACTCAATATTTGCAGTTTATTTTATTCATACAGTTCTGATAACACCAGTGTATCAACTACTCATCCGGTTCGACTTTCTGTATCTTCTGTTAAAGAAACACAAACACAAAAAAGATAGACATAAGCACAACCTATTTAATTCCTTTGGGAATTATATATGATACCATCATTTACGTGGAACATACCAAAATATACATGTACCATACACACGGCTTCATCGTCAAAATACCATAATTCTAATTCTACTTCAAAGACTCTCCTCGTGCATATGCTCTATGTAACAATGGTTTAATCTGCTACTTCCTATAGATTACTAGCATCTTCAAGAAAGTACTTGAGAGAATCAAAATTGGCGGGATATTGTAAGCAGGGGCTCCGTCTTAAAGTTCACGGCTACCAATTCAAATCAATAGCCAGGTCTAGGAGAGCTTCTACTTTTCTTATTGTCCTTTGCCTCTCTTGCTGCTTCAACTTGGTTGCAACGGATTCGGCATCAAACCCTTCTGCATTCTGTGCTTCACTTTCCTCCTGCCTAACTTCTCGGAGCAAAGCATCAACCTCCCTGACAAAATCTACCCTCAAAAGAACATCATCTGCATCCAATGGTGGTTGAAGTGGCCCTTGATGCTGATTCAAAGGAAATTAAGCCAATTTCATTGTTCAGTTTGTTTACAGTGAACCAATCACGTAAAACAGAATTACTTTGTGTCTATTATGAACTTAAAACATAAAGTAATGCAAGAAACTTGTTTTCTTTTCAGCTTACATTATCAATGTCAAAACCAGCTGGAACAAGAATGCTAAATGGATCCTCCCGTGGGAAAGTGTTGATCATGCATTTTTTGCATTCTTTGAGCCATCCATCATCATCACAACCGTCATGCATATTCAAAAGATCATTCAGCAGTCTCATGGAAGGAGTGGCCTCTTGCTTCAGAATCTCCATCTAAAATGTCAGAAAAAACACGGACTCTTAAGAAGGTGAAAAGGAAGCCAGACATTCAAAAGTACCTCAAGAGAATTTGAAGATATGATCTGCCAGGCAAAGGCAACTTAAAATGCAAGTCAACCAATGCTATAGAAGACAAACAGTGCAGCTGGTTGAAGACAAATATGCAATCTTGTAACCTCCAACTGAAGGAGCTGAACTTCAAGCTTGTCTTGTTGTTCAGAATAATTTTACTTCTGAATATTTAAAATGAAGTATCATACTAAGTGCCGAGTATTTTTCAATGAATGTAATTTTTTAAGGTATAAGCATGAATAACAACCATTTTATATTCCAGGATCAGAAAACTGAGTGGCATTGACTATTTTCCAAAATACTGCAACAAGCTGTGCGATGTTGTTAACAAGTTCAGAATTACTAGATCGTGGAAGCAGCCTCCGTGGCACAGACTTACAAAAATAAAACCTTAATGAAAGTCACAAATACAAGTCGATCAAAACTATCATAGTAAATCTGTAGCGATATCATGCTTCAAGGAATATGCTCATCCCTCCATATGTTTTTGATTTAAGTTTATCTCTCATGAATGAATCTACAGTTTCTTCTCAATTTCTTTAGAAGCATGCCAAGTAAAAAACCACCAGAAAGTATAAAATCACATATGTTTGGGGAAAAAAAAATCACTCTCAGTTGATTCCTATTAGAAGCTTCTTACAAAATGAACAGGAGCATACCTCAACCCTTCTGTATAAAAGATCAAGGCTTCTAATAGCATCTTTTTCATCCTGGAAGAATATGGATGAATAACTGTGTCAATATACTTGAAACCAAGTAGATGCCTATGCACGGATATGCCACTCTTTGAGACTAAGCTATATATATTAGAAATACACCACTTGTAATCCTTAGGGATAAAAAGAAGACTTAAACTACTCACATCGCGCCGAGCAAGATCAAGGCGATTCCATATGACCATCAGTACAAGTACGGTCAATTCTCCACTGGCAGCAGCTTCTTCAATTTTCTGTACGAAATCACGTTTTAACATATATCAGCATTCATTTTCCAACAGGATTGCATGTCACATGGATTTATCAGGCTGTCAAAAGTTCAAGAGGATAAGAAAATGAGATACTTTTCCTTTCCACCAAGAACATATAACTTATGCATTCTTCGGACAGATAACTTATAAGGGAACCCGAACGAATACATTCCCCATTCACAAAGAATACAAATAACTTCAGCTTACAACAAAACAGTTTCAATTCAAACATCCACAGCTCTTGCTGAAATAGGTAGTGCAAGCACATTCAGAATACCCAGTGGAAAATTGTAGACAATCTTATTCATGTGGGACTCTAACTGGTAAAATAAGGGATGAACTTCTTGAAAAGTTTCCTCCTTGTTACCAGTATTTTTTTTCACTCTCACATAGTTTTTCAATCTATAATGCAAAACCAGATGGATCTAAGTGTCTTGGCATTCAGCTATTTAAAGTGCCAAATAAAACACATAACATTGCAGAATAACCGTTCGAGCCTAAAGTTGGTAATAGAAAATGAAGCAAGTAAAGTTGAGGTTGCATAATAGTAATTTATGTTTAGATTGATGACCTGTTCGACTTCTTCAGCAGCTCGAATAAAACTCGAGACAAGTTTTCTTGCATTTCTAACATCTTCTTGGGGAAAATCAGTTAAGCGGGTGCCAATGTCGTGATATTCTTCAATCTTGCGTTCTTCTTCTTCATCTTCGAGCTGACGAAGGCGTTGCAACTCTTTGGAATTCTCACGCTGTTGGGCTTGCCATTCCTAAGGCAGAAGATTATTGAAACAGCAAGTTCAAAATAAATAAAGAGAATGAAATACAGAGAATAATATTCATATACATACATCATCATAATACTCTTTAGGCATTCCTTCAAGAAGGGGTTCTTCTTTGCTGATGCTACTTCTCATTACTGTGGTGGCTGCCCTTTTGGACACAAACAGAGAGATGCGGATATGAGCAGCCCATGATGGTATTGCTGACACAACTGCGCACGTTACCGACACAAATTTAGCCTCCATCTCTAAACAGATACACTCAGGGCAGCATCCCGGAGAAAGACTGCAGCGCACAACTTTACAATTTTAAGTTATGTTGCAAAGATATTTTATTTTTTTTTACTTCAAGCTAAAAATAATTATTTACTGTATACAAAAGAGGATGCAGTAATTATTTCAAAAAAAATTCATATTTTTTTAACCAAAAAAAATTTCAACTCTTACCTTTTTTCTTTAACTTCTCTTGTAGATCTTGTAGGTTTTTCTTTTCTTGTTTTTCTCTTGTTAGCTACAGAGATCTATGTTAGTTTTGTTGTTTTATTATTTTGTTGTTGTTGTAAATCTTGTTGTTTTTTTTTTATGTATTTGTTTAGTTTTTTCTTTTCCCTCCGGCTAGATAAGGTACAATTTCGCTGACTTATGCAACTCTGTTCGGTCACTATTGATGTATGTTTAGATCGGTGTTTTCACGCTAAATAAGAAAATATTAAGTATTGTTGATATTTTAGTTATATGTTTCCGATTAATGTAGTGTTTTAATAAAAAAAACATTTAATGTATTTCATATTTAACAACTTATTAGTAAAATGATGGTTAGTTGGTAGTTTTGTAGTGAGTAGTTTATATTACCTTGCTCTAGCATCCAAACTCAGGTGAAAATATCAATAAATACATAAAGTACTTCTGGTTACTCGTAGCAAAGATTTTTTAAAGAACCTTTTATTGTTCATAGAAAGCAGATCCCTTTTTGAAAAAAGGAAAACAAAGATGATTGTTTAATTGGACAATGCTAAACAAAACCATACAAAATTCTGGTGAGAAATCTCAGAACGTAAATATCAAAAACATATATAAAGTGTGCCTCAAAAAAAACAAAACATATATAAAGTTGCATTAATTTTTGTAAAAAAGAGGTTACTAAAGCAAACAGTAAACTAAAAAATATGCAATATGACATCATGAGGATCCGATACAACTTGTGAAACAAAAATCAGTAGAAAAATGGAACAGCATAGCATCTACAAAAATGTAAATCCTATTTTATCGCGCAAACCTACTTCCAATTTACACATAAGATAAAATTTAAGAACTATAACTTGTAGGCATGAAATAAAACAGCCTACACCTGATATTCGTACCTAAATTTTAGCTATCTGATTTTCACAAGAATGAATGACTCATAATGAGGTCCCAATAATAAGTTCAGCAGCTGCTCCCATCGCGTCAAGACCGCCAAGTCCGAGTAAAGCCACAGCCAATTCGTCTTCATTCCATTGCCTCAATCCTTTGCTTAATCTCTTCAGCAAATCCACATTCACCTCAACCACCCATGCTGGTGTGCATGCCACAACCAAGCCCAAAAACCCAAAAATATATGATCGTGCGGTCGCCCAAGCACAACCAAGTGATACTTTCCCATCTAATGCACTCGCCATAAACTCTAAGTGGGATTCAAGAACTTTGCGCCGCCGTTTCGGTGCTGGTGATTGAGAGTCCACACCCCATGCAAATGTCCCGCAAAGCACCGCAAAATATGCTAGTCCAAAACCACCAAGCATGGCAACCAGATCTCCAGATTCTTCCCCATCCAGCTCTGACCCATGGGATGATATGAACCAAGAGGGTAAGGTTTCTTTAAGCAGACACTGGACCAATTTCAACCCACCAGATATCCAAACCAAAGAAGCTCCAAGTGAAGCTGCAACCTTCACACGTGTTATTGCAGCAGTAAGAGAGACCTTCCCATATCTCATGCCGTACTTGCTTTTCTTCAGTTTCTCCACTGTCTCTCTATGTTGTCCATTACTTGCAATTTCTTTAACAGAATGCATTAGAATAGAGAGAATATTTTCTGTCAGGAACAACACATCCCGAACAGATCGATGCACTCGCAAATAAAGCATTCCAGGGGCAACAGGAGAGATGCCCCCAGAGAAGTGAGAGCCAAAGCCATGCCCTAGAAGTGCACCAACCCCTCCGTTAGAACTATGAGGGGTACAGAAACTGAGGGTAGATGTAAAGCAACTCCTCAGTAGCTGAACCACAGCATCACCATTATGGTGGAAGACCGTACTAGAAGCAGAGAACACAAGAAAGTCACTCCATCGCTTTACCTTCTGGGCCCACAAGGCAGCTATGATAGGCATGCATGGCCAAGGACAACTAGAAGCAATAGCGTTCAACGCCGGGCCAACCACAACAAGAAATCTTTCAGATGCTTTATCAAGTCTATAAGTGATTGTGAGGCTTACAAGAGCTGCCAACGGCAAAGGAATTGTAGCTGGAGAGTTCCCCCCTGCAAGAAAAAATAAAATTTAAGGCCTTCCAACTATTGCTTTTTCTGATGGCTTAGGGTTATTAGGACCTTAAAAAACCAAGCACGGATTGATTTATCCAACTACTGTGACATTAAAAAATTACCTGCAGGAAGACTTGGAACATCAACTCCAGTGGCAGAAAGCATTTTCTTTATCTGTTGCTCAACGGTGGATAAATTTGCAGCAGGGCTAGGCCAATCGGTCCCATTCATAAAAGCAGGTTTCCATATACCTCTTGTAACTTCAGCTGAAAGAAAGCTGACAATGGTAACCAAAGATGCAGGTAGGAAATCAGCCAGGTCTTTAAGTCCTGTAACAAAGAAGTATGGGCCGAAAGAGATTAGTCATAAGAACAGGAAACAAGACTGCAGCTCTCATGCATAACTTCCATATTTTCTAAGAACTCCTCAGTGATCCCCTCAACAGTCCTAACCATACCTCAAATTTCTTTTCTCTCCAATCCTCAGTTGTTCCCTATATATGCTGCCTCCCAAACAATATTTGAACTTGATGAAATGAATACTTTCTTAAGCAAATTGCACAAACCTGTAGCCAGTTCACGTGGAGATAATTTTCCATGTGCACAAGCTGTCAAAGCAGCATCAAGTGCAAATGGAATGGCTTCTAGGATATCCCATGCAGGGACTTGAAGTCTAGCATAAGCTTCCTCAGCTCCAGGTCCAGATGAACTACTATTTCCAGAAGTTGCAGAAGCCAAAGGCTGCACGTTTCGATTTATCCTTTTGAACATCATATTAAGGATTGCATCAACAAGCTGGTGAACCAGTGTACCATGTACAAGACCAGAAAAGGTGGAAGAAGCAATACATTCCAAATGTTGACGGTACCAGAGTTTCAGTTTTGGAAAAGAATCAATAAATATGGGTTGTAAAGATAAACTTAAACTTTTTGAGAATCTCCTACTTTTGATACGATCCCCAGGCAATGATCCAAAAGATGATAATTGGGAGTTCCGTAATAATAAGAGGTACTCAGGGCCTACTTGGCAGGCCACAGATTTTTTATCTCCCATGACATTTTCAAGAGGTGGATGATGAAACCTCCACAATCTCACCAGAAGCGTGAATGCAATGGAGAACACTGAATGAGAAGAAATTTCTTCCCCGGATGGAAGGGTCCAGGAGACACTGGGAACACTTGAACCAAAGACCTCACAGATAGGCATCAACACACCTGCAAGTATTGGAACCTGGCAAGAAAAGCGAAAAAAGAGTAGGTTTGACAACAAGGCTCAGACTCTTTCCAATCGCATTTACAGTTAGGTATGTGAACTTCACAGATTAATTTCCTTTGAGCACAAGCATGCTTAAATGGCTTGAGATAGGTGAATAACATAAAACTATACCATATTACAAAATAATGAATATTTAACAAATTCTTCTTTTCAGACACAAGTACTGCTCATCAAAGGAACTTATAGTCAAAAGACAACTTACCAAACCATGTATAGATACAATCTGTACACAATCCACAGATGATATACCAAGAAGAAGAACATTCAAAAGCGGAGCATAATTAATCAAGTGGCTCTCACTCCCAGAATGATCAGGAGGAACTGGAGGTGACAGCAAATTTATAATAAAAAGCATGGTATGTTCCTGTACATAAAAAAAAAATATTAGATAACTTAAAGGGGCGAAGAATGTTACCTAACCGATTGAACTAAAAGCTCAAGCTGGTAGTTAAGGCCCAACAACATCTTTTAATCTAACACACACCCGCACACAAATGCCCTCTAGGCTTTTAGTGTGTACAACATAGGCCCACCTCACCATATGTGTTAAATTTAATCACAAACCGGGGCTGCTAGGATTCGAACCCTAGACCACTTGATCACAGAGGCCCCAACACCATGTTGTTTAACCGATTGAACTAAAAGCTCATGTTACTTAACTGATTGAACTAAAAGCAGGCCCAACAACTTCTTTTAATCTAACAAAGAGAGGAAGAGAGACACAACATGTCAATGACATCCAAACTATACCTGTATATTCCAACCACGGACAAGAGATGCTCCACAAAGAACCGTAGCAGCAGATATCTTCTCATCTTTAGATCCACTGACTGCAATCTCGTATACTTTCTCGATCTCTGGTAAGCTTCCATCAAATCCATGAGCTTAAATTCAGTTGCCATACCACTGGGTAAATTACAAAAAAGAGCATCTGTATAGCTGGCTTCAGGAAAAAGAATTGTATAACTGAAGACCAGGATCTCTATTTGGAAGAGAGTGGACAGAAAAGTGAGGTGGGAGAAGTCTAGTGCTAGTTCTCAGGAAAACCAAGCACCAATGGTTCTGCTACCGTATTCCACATAGAAATGCAATTTCCATATGTTTTTTTTTTATATATTTTTTGGTTTTTAATCATGGACAAAGGGGTTACCATGAGTTTAATTAGAAGTATAAAAACATTTGAAGCATTAAATTGCATTCTGCAAGTGATCAAGACAAGCTGGAAGCAGATAAGGTACAATAGGATAAAATGACAAACAAATATAACCGTATTGCTTCATGTTTATATTTGGAACTGCACAAGATAAAATAAAAGATTAAAACAAGACATTGAAATGAAAAAGTAATTAGCTCCTTTTTTTTTCTTTATAGAAAATCCCAACATACTAATTTGATTATTTGTAGTGAATTACAAAAATAATTCATAATTTGAGTCGATTCGTAAAAATATTACCTCCACTATTTTATTGTATTTATTTTCATGATAAATATATCTGATATCAATCTTTTCTAATTGTTTGTTTATCATTTGAAGCGATTGTTTTTATTTGCACATGTTTTTATGTCATGTGGATAGTGTCCTGACTTTGCTTCCACCTCTTGCAATGGATGAGTTATCCTAATAATATCTTAACAGAAGTAGCCAATGATTATATAAGAAAAAATCTACAACCTGTTATATTATTTAGAAGGAAATAGAAGAAAGGACGAACAATAAGGAACAGTATTTCAAGAGACAAAACTCCATATTTTGCTCTTCATTTCCTAAACAGAAATCAACCATGTGTAAAAACATGCAATGGTTTTGTCTATCAAGAATATAAGGTAATCCAATGAACAAGTAGGTAACAAGGATTCAGAAAATACAGCGTGAGCAAAATGATCTTTATATGGAAATCAAGGAATTTGTGGTAATCAATGGAATGATTTTAATACCAAACCAAGATTAAAAAAAATTAAATTCACTAACAGTTCATTATTATACTTGGAATTTGCAACACCGTCTCGCAAAGCCAATAGGATTAGATCTGCTTAAGTAGCTTTAAATGTCTTCCTAGTTGCAGTATGGTTTTATTCACATCCATCCTAGAGGGATAAGGCAGTACTTATATTCAAAACAAAAGTATCTCCTACTTCGCCACCCTATACCATCAAAGTACAACCCATATACACAAACAAAACAATATACAACTGGCAGCATACCTGGAAGCTGGAGTTGCCACCAACGTGCTTATCATCGAGGGGGTCAGAGGTGACCCCTTCATCAATGATGACCAGCCAGGCACTTGACCAAGAACGCCACGAGGTATTTGATTGGAGTGTTCATTCACATACCCAGGCCAAAAATAGGCTGAGGTATCTAATAATTTTCTGGCAATACAAGACTCAACAATCAGGTGTCTCATATTACCGGCTGCAAAATACCAAATAAAAAGGAATTTAGAAGGACATGAGAGTTCTTAAAAAAAAAAAAAAGGACATGAAGCCTGAGGAAAAAACTTTGGAATATAAAGGCTAAATACGAGAAAACCTAAAAAGATCTTCATGTAATATCCATGAGAAATAACAAATGAAAGCGAGCATAGACAGAAGGAAAAGAAAAGTTCCACATCAGAACTTGGATTCTCAGCAAACAGCAACATCAAAAGAATGTTGAAAGGAATACCATGTGAGCAGTGGTGCGGAATAAAAGAGCTTGTCATTCAAGACAATAAAACCCATCAAATGGTTACTGCAGCGCCAATTTTCTGATTTAGCTATAAAAAGAGGGTTTTCTCAAAGCAAGGGCTAAAAGATGCTTTTTGGACTAATTTTTTTGGTTCAGAGACACCAGTGGACCCATGCAGTAACAGAGTCTCTTAGTTTCCTATGAAAACAAAATCTCGAATAAAATAAATAGCATGCAGAAAAATATAATTGCTTACTACAGTTACTAGGCATGTCGTTCATGCTGATGCTTTCGTAATAGGTATTGCCACTATTAACAGCTGATATAAACAGCATAGCTTTAGCAGCAGCTTGATTGGCTACAGAAGTAACAGACTGTGGTGGAGTCAACAAGCCATCGTATTCACCGAGAAATTGCAATGCAGTAATCAGACCCTGGTGGCATTTCCCAGGACTCTGTTTCTCTTTCATTGGGTTAGTGGGGTTCTTTTCAGATTCATTAATCAGTTCTCCTTCCTCTTCCTCAATAATATTAGTCACAACAAGTGTTGTTATGGACAACAACATGCACAAACAGGTATCAATGCGAGGTACAGGACCCTCACTGGGCTCCCTTTCCTGAAAGTGCAGGAAAAAAAAAAAGACTGATGATAGGAATAAATCAACAAAAGTGGATTTCTCAAAAAGAATCATAAAATTCCAGAAAAGCATTCAACTTCATATATCCTTGAAGCTGATAGCATGTGTGTGCTTTCTCATATAATCAGAGTTCGCTGGGAATTGTCCCAACATGGTCCACCAAAGAAAAAACTTGGAAATGCTATGGAGCAACAAAACCACATTTCTTCTATGCTCTGTAGATAACCATATTCAACTCATTTCAACGACTGCGTTTCAGATAACAGTTAACATAGACTTAAACATGTAATCTGTTTTTCCAGAACTCAAATCACCAAACTTGAAAAGCAAACGGGAATAGAAGATATTCTAGAAAAATAGAAGCAACATTTATCGAGCTCTCCAAGCAATAATCCGAAGCAGATTTCCGTAATTTTTTTGGTTTCCATGAATTCTTACCCTTTGAACAAGCCTTAAAGATGCAATCCATAGCCCTAGAAAAGTATCATGCCATGTGGTACAATTCACAGCTTGCAGAGCTTTTACCAAACCTGCAAGATCAAGTCTGGATCAATAAAATTCCTCAAGAGATACCTTTTCCTGCATTTCCAGAAATACTGAGTTATACCAGTAAGATTTTCGACAGCACTGATTGCTGGAACTTGTGATCCATCCATGGCATCTTCCAGAACCAGATCAATTGGAAGCCATAGCACAGACCAACTTGCACCATGGCACTGACCAGCAGAAGATATTAGAGATCCAGAAGACATGACAGCTTGAAAGTCTTGCAGTGTTACTTTTTTGCAGTCCTTAGGCAGAAGTCTACGTGTATCTGATATTAATGGCAGAAGTATCTCCGGGGTAATGAGTTTTGAATTCCTCAAGGCAGCTGAATGCGCTGCAAGCAATTGCACTCGCTGAATGAAGGCTCGCCAGTGTAAAGGTCTGAGGGAAAAGAAAATGCATATCTCAAAAAATCAATGAGTTTCATTTGTCCAATTTGATGTGTCTGTTAACTTTGTAATACAGATAAACTGAAAAGGTTTCATTAGATAAAGAAAATACATCCAACAGGCATTTTGAAGTGAATATTATCAATCACTCCCATCAGTCAATCTGAAATATGAAGTGCAAACTAAATACTTACAAGTTTTTGCCTGCCAAGAAAAGAATCCTGGCAGTTACTTTATTTTGCAGAAACTCTCCGATTAGTTCTACAGCCATAATGGTATTAAGTTTTTGGAGGCCCTCATGATTGTCATTTCTCTCTAATTCCATAGCTTGGCAGCTAGTGAACCATGCAGACTTCTTTTCTAAAGTAAGATGGAGTAACCTTTCGTCGTCCAAGGATGCATCGAGCAATTGAGACACAAGTGTAAAGACAAATTGAACGAGAAGCAGGCCAGGTTCAGAGATTTGATGATGAGGAAATAAATGGGAAAGATGAAGAACATCATCTATCGATTTCATAATGTTGGAATAATTAGGGGCATGGATTAGGGATGCAAATGAAAAAGCATGACGCTTAAGCAGCTCCATATAAAGCCTATAAGCAGCAGGATGAAGGCGTCGATTAGGAATAACAGTGGAAGATAGAAGAGCCAGCAGAAGCAATGGAGGAGCTATGTTGAGAGACAAAGCCTTCTCAAGGAACTTCCACGTCACTGCCACGTCATTATCAAAGCATATGTGAGACACCAGCACCGAAGCCACCTCCGTCGACGGCAACGTTACTCCGCCCGAATTAAGAATAGATGTCAACTGAACCGCCCACGACAGCGGATCACTGTTCTTCTCCTGCGCTGACATCGTCAGCTCCAGTACCGCCTCCCATACACTACTACTCGCCATCACTAAAAAAGTCGTCAATGGCAGGCTGCCTTATGTTCTCTTCTGTGATTCTAAACCATGATTTGACTGCTTCAATTGAGAATCTATGGGACAAAGCTGCGTCGTTTTATATGCTGTCACTATCCCTTACGCCATCATTTCCTATGTAAATATCTAATACGCCACTCTTTTTCTTCTTCCTTTCGCACCCCAATTTTCAACTTTCCCATTATCATATAATTACCATTAAGCCGCATATAAACCTACTTAATACACATATATTTATTAATTAATTTAAAACCTAAATTAAATATGAAATTAAAAATTAGTATAAATTTTAACCCTAATCTTAAATCTTAACCCAAACTTTAGGCCCTAACTCTACCGTTGAACCCTAACCCTAAACCTTGACCCTAACCCCTGACCACGACGCTAATCTAACCCTAACCCTATATCATTGAACCCTAACCCTATTATTGAACCTTGACCTTAATCTTGACCCTACCATTGACCTTGACCCTAAACTCTAACCCTAACCCTACCATTGAACCCTAACCCTAAACCTTGACCACGACGCCAACCCTATACCATTGAACCCTAACCCTATTATAGAACACTAACCCTAAACATTGACCCTAACTCCTAACCCTGACCCTAACCTTATTATTAAACCCTAACCCTTAGCCCTGACCCTATGATCATACCATTCAACCTTAACCCTAACACTAGACCCTGACCTTATTATTGAACATCGACTCTAACACTGACCATGACCCTACTATTGAACCCTAACTCTGGCCCTGACCCTAACGCTAACCCTAACCCTAATCTCTAACCATTAAACCTTGACCCTAACCCTTGACCCTACAATTGAACATTAACCTTGACTTTGACCCTATCTTTGAACCCTAACTCATGACCATACCATTGAACCAAATCCTAACCTTTGACCCTGACCCTAACCTTATCATTGAACCTTGACCCTAACCCTGAACCTTGATCTTAACCCCTAACCCTGACGCTAACTCTAACCTTAAACCTTAATCCTTAACCATTAAACCCTTAACCCTAACCCTGACCTTATCATTGAACCCTAACCCATGACCATACCATTGAAGTCTAACCCTAACCCTTGACTCTGACCCTACCATTGAACTATAACCCATGACCCTACCATTGAACCATGACCCATGACCCTAAACCTTGACCCTGACCATTGACCCTAACCGCCTACCATTGAACCTAACCATGACCCTAACCCAATCATTGAATGATGACTCTAAACCTTGACCTTGCCGCTAAACCTTGACACTAACCCTACTATTGAACCTTGACCCTAACACTGACCCTATTATTGCACCCTAACCCTAAACCTTGACCATGGCCCTAACTCTGACCCTACCATTAAACCATGACCCTAACTCTGACCCTAAACCTTGACCCCGACCTTACAATTGAACCTAAATCCTAACCTATGACCCTAACAATGACTCTGGCCCTACCATTGACCCTGACCTTAAACATTGACTATGACCCTACCATTGAACCCTAAACCCATAACCCTAACAATGACCTTGACCATACCATTGAACCTTGACTTAACCCTATCATTGAACCGTGACTCATGACCCTAACACTGACCCTACCATTGAACCATAACCTATAACCCTAACAATGACCTTGACCCTAACCCTACCATTGAACTGTGACTCATGACCCTACCATTGAACCCTAACCCTAAACTTTGACCCTGACCCTACCATTGAACCTTGACCTTAAACCTTGACTCTGAGCTTACCATTGAACCCTAACACTAACCCTTGAACCATGTCCCTAAACCTTGACCCTGACTCGACCATTGAACCTTGACCCATGACCCTAACACTAACTGTACCATTGAACTGTGACCCTAAACCTTGACCCTAACACTGGCCCTATACCTACCATTGAACCCTGGCCCTTTCGTTGAACACTAACCCTAACCCTAATATTGAACCCTAACCCTACCATTAACTCTGACATTGAACCCTAACCCTAAACCCTAACATTGAACCTTGACCCTAACATTGAACCATAACCCTTAAATCAACCTTAAACGAAACTGTCATTTTATGTTATTGACTAGAAATTATTTGTCAAGGTTCTCAGTATTTGAATGACTAAAAAGTATCAATTTCACAATAGGAAAATAATTTTATTAAAATGGTATTAAACTTATATTTAGCTTGTTAGCATATATCAAGCTCAATCAAATTAATTAATGAATATAAATTTTTTTAAAATAATAAAATATCTAGTTACATTAAATGCTTATATGAAGCCCTTAGGCTGCATATATTGAAACGCTTACTAGAAAATCAGGATCTCAATATAGTAGCTATTTTCTTTTCACTTTTTTTTTAGCCACAGGAGATGCTCTGATTCCATAATTAGACCACATAACCAACCAATAATAAATGATTCCTAGGCTTCTATTTAATGTATTCGTCACTTTCTTCATTATGACAAGTGGGGAAAAGGGAAATCTATTATATGTTACAGATTATCCCTTTTTTCCTGCATGATTACTATAATTAGTGGGGAAAAGCATATTATCTCAATCTCAGAGACCCATTTGGTACTTTCTTCTTCTCAATCTCGGACACCATGTGATGCACCTTTCTGAAAGCACCAACTTGGATCTTGGATGTCCATTAACACCAAAGGCAAGTGTTTCACTTCATACAATCACATAACTATTTATGGATCTAATTTCTGCCTGTTTTACTTTTAACATATATAGCATATTCATCATTTTGCTTTTACAAAACTAACATTGTTGACACAACTGATCCATTAATCAAATGTACCTTAGCTTTCCATTTTACCCAAGATAAAAACCTACAACATCAACGTTTCTTTTCTTTTTCCAAACTAACAAAGTTGCATCACATCTTCATACAAATACCACCAAACCTCTTATGAATGAATCTTCATCCACCCCGAGCTTCTCTTCTTGTTGCATCGTGAAGCAGATCAATGTCCACACCATCTGGAGGTAATTGAACATACCTTACTACTGACCCCCTTATGAAACAGTTCCTCACAGAAAGCTGCAGTTCGAAACAAACGAATTAGACCTGCCCCGTAAAGTCTAGCAAATTGAATAGGACTGGAAGATCAAATGGAAGTCCCAAGTATACATAAAATACCAACATCCATGCATCATCATATGTAAACATGGCTTTGGAAAAGGGCAATTAACTCAGTAGACAGTGACTAAAGCAATACCTAGGACAAAGGAAAGCAAAAGGACATCATCATATCCATAATCCAACAAAAGCACATATGCAGGACTGTGTGAGAACATCACTATGTTTATGTATTAACACATTACACAAATAACAACATTATGATAGTTTTAATACAGCCTACAGGAACGTGTTGTTTACACAAGGCAAAATATGGATTCACCATCCTAAAGAAAAGGGCAGGATTCCAAAGATATAAATAAAAGGGCATTCAGATGAAAAATAATTTAAGACAGGCATATAAATACTTTTTTTTTTGAGAGGAAAAAGCATATGAATACATTTCTTTTCTCATTATGTTGTTTTATACGTCATTGGGAATCAGGCATGCAAATAAGAGAATCATCGTGCATTCCAAGTCAGACTCATTAATAATAATAAAAGAAAATAGTTGCAACAGAGAGACATAATTTGTTTGAAGTTTCAAAATCAATTGTTTAATAAAATAGTACATGGAACCGTTAAGTTAAAGAAACCCCAAGTTTGTAACAGGCAAAACGAGACAGCATAATAGAAACACCGGTTTTACCAATCCAGCTCAGAGAACAAGAAAAAAAAATAAGGCTTGATATCGCAGGAGCAGGGAGGCAAAGAAAGTATAGTACACAAGATTACTTTATACTGTTTTATGGTGTCTATAAAATCAGCCAATTTACACTACAACAACATAAACCACCACAAATAATTAGAACTATAAATGGAAAATGTATGAATGTCTCCATATCTTTCTTACAAATCCTCCAGGTTACAAGAAATTTCAATTTTCTCCAAGAAAACCCCATACGGTCGAAGAAAAAAATGCCAGCCAAATAGCAGGAGTAAAATAAGGCAATTAAGAAATACAACAGACATGCAAAAAGATTAGGAGTTCAGACCTCAGATCAGTGACAGAGACATATATATCAGAAAGGAAGCACTTACCAAAATGTTTATATCTAGACCAAAAATTGCACACTGCACCAATAACTAACGACATTCCATTGGCATTTACCACATAACAACCAAGTAGGCTTGCTTCCAATGGCTTAAGTAAAATCAATCTACTAAGGAAACAGAAAACCAGAACATTTAATCAGCATACAATCTACCAGCAAGTTGTACTAAGCCAATTCACCAAGTTTCCTCTCTAGTAACCACAGTTAGTAAAGACGCACAAAAGCACCAGGAGGTCCTAGACCCTAGGAACAAGGTGTGTGCCTGAGCGACGCAAGGCTCATACAAGATAAAGAAGAAATTCTTTTTCCACCAACAAAAAGATGAACTCTTTGAAAAAATCATAAAAAACAACAATTAACATTTCTACAGGCAAGATTCAAAAACTAAATCATCTCCAATCATCCATCATCTTAATCATAAATTTGAAATTAACTATTAACTCTTCCATAATCATAATGTACAAATATATTTCAAGTCTAAAGATTAAAGTTCAACCAACCCCTAAAATAATTAATTAATAGTACAATTACTTCTACTCTTCGAGAGTGAAGTTTAGCCAAATCCTAAAATAATTAATTATTAGTCCAATAACTACTTTTCATCCAGACTAAAGTCTCTATAGTCCATATTCACCATTAGCATCTAATACATCTCCAAGATTCTTAAGTCACATCGAGGTACTCACTTGCAACGCGTAACCCTTCATCCTCATCTCTAAGAATTCTAGGAGTTTTTCCTCACACATTAGAAATAATGTTCTAGCACTCAAAGTATGATAACCACTTCCTTCAGCTGATGATATTATAAATAGCAAAGAGTCGAGACTGAAACAACCACTGATTAAACTTTGTAAAATTGCGCGCCTCTTGAATATAGGTGGCCTTATAAATTCTAGCGTTACTAAGGCTTACATATAACAAAAACTGTAAATTCTAACAACCTAAACCCTAAGTGGTGAAGAAGAAAGGAAAAAGAAGATACCATGTGAGGATACTTGTCCTGATCGACGACACGAGTGTTCTCGAGCTTGATGTTGAGGTATTGATCGACAGAATGAAGGGTTCCTCTGATTGCCAAATCGTTTTTGAGTTCGACAGTCACTTCCCTTCCCACCAAGTCTTTGAAATACGAAAAGAAAAGCTGCAATCCACCATTACAACTTAACCCTAATTCTACAGTAAATAAATTACGAGATATACGAAAAATAATCAAAAGAGTTACATACCATGTTTTCTTGATCCAAACGACAGACACAGTACAGAGAGATTTCAACTTCCTTTCGAATGGAGCCACTATGTTCCAAGACCTAATTTTGTTTCGTAATGACAATTCTGCCCCGATATATTCAGCAGAATGCTATTTACCGCTTTTATCCATAAGCCTAAACCATGCTCAAACTTTAGGCTAGGCTAGGTTTGGGTGAAGTGTATGAGGGGTTAATAAAAGAAGGTTACGAACAAGTTTTGATGGTTTCGTATCCAACCCTTCTTAACACTCCGATTTGGAGTGTTGAAATTTAGAAAAAAAAACCTTCCATAAAAATTTATTAACCCATACCCTCTTAAAAACATTTTTTCCCAAACATAAGTTAGTTTTAAAACCTTATTTTATTAACCATCCTCGACCCTTCTCTCAAACAAAGCCTTAAAATAGCACGAATATAAGATGAAATAATATTATTCGTGATGGGTATAAAACGGATATGAAATACCTCCTAGGGTACGTGGTACATATTACTCATCATATATTTGGTATAATGGGTACTCATAATCACTTACATGTTCCGATTTATTTCCAAAATAAATAAATATACAGGATTTATGTAACGAGATTTGAAGTCTAAGACCTATTATTAATGCCCAATAGTTTAAATCACTAAACCAACTTACTTCTTTTATTACATTACACGTATATATATATGGAGATTTTTGTTTTGATTCGTATTAAATGGGGGTTCAAAGGTTGTTTAGCTACTGTTTTTTGATCCCACCCATGACAAAAATGGTGAAAGAAAGGTTGTTGTTGACGGCGAGAAATCAACTAATAAATTGACAACTTTATTGACCTTGGATTCTCTTACCACCACCGAGTAGTCAATAACAGAATCTGTCAAACTAACCCGAATGTTTTTTTTATCATTAGATGTAAGTCTAAGTCTAAGGCCAAAACCAAATGCTTCCTTCTTCATATTCAGTGAAATGAGTCTAGATCAATCGACATTAATAAACCAACCTTCTGCATGATACGATCAATTAGGTCTGGCACTAATAGAGGTTAGTGGTACCGGGGAGGGAGTCTTAATCGATTTAAGATCATGCTGCAAGCAACAGTCCTAACTGAATTGCGCATTCATTTGAAAAACTTCCATGAAAGATGAATGAAAAAGGTTATATAAAAGTGTTATGCTCTTATATAACTTTTTTAGCCGATTCGGATGGAGAGAAAGGAAGGTACACTTCAATGTACAGAACAAGGTACACTTGTTTGCACAAGACACTAATCTAATCTTGAAGAACTATAAAAGGGTGCAGTTTCGATGACAAGTAGACAGGGATTACATGGCTTTGATACATGTTGATAATAAAGATTTAGTGTTTATCAGATTAAGGAGTATATGAGAAATCATTACTCATTGTTATTCTGACGTTGTTGATTGTTATTATCAGTAAGGAAATCGAGTTTCTGTTTTGGTGTAGTTGATTGGGGATGAATCAGTTGTGTTGGGTATTAGAATCAACCTGAGAATAGGAAGAGGACTTTTGAAGCGTCTTGCTTGTATTCTTGTAAAGACTTGGTTTTCTCCTAAAAGTAAACTCATTAGTGAATTTTGAAATCTAAAAAAAGATTCCTTATGGACACGAGAAGTTATCAGAAGGGTAGCAAACCTAATAAATCACTCTGTAATATCTCTTTGAAACTCCCTCTACTTTGTATAGTTACTGATTGTATGAAATTGTCTATCTATACATCTCTACTGAAATAGTTTGTTGACAGCAAGTTTCTGCATATCAAGACTATAATTCAGAGCCTTTAAAAGGAAAGTGTGTTATGTGATGAAGTCGGACTTGATTACAACAAAAGTTCTAATTAGAAGTTGTTCCGCTACTGAAACATTAGATTTCAACAAATCAGAAGTTGGACTTAAAAGTTCAAAAATAGCTTCAAGTTCTATTCACCCCATTAAAACATAACTCTCATCTTGTTAGGGACCAACAACTTATGGGTAAAACATAACTCTCATCTTGTTAGGGACCAACAACTTATGGTTGGTAGCTGCTCAGAGTTAGTGGTCTAGGAGTTAAGGATTTTAGTACTACCAAAAGATTAAGAGTTAGGGTTTTGATACTACTAGAAGTCATGGTTTAGGGTTTTAGAGTTTTGACTTTTGATACTACTAGAGAGTTTTGATACTACTAGAAATCATGGTTTAGGGATTTAGAGTTAAGGCTTGGATAATATAAATTTTGAAAATCTAACTATTTAGGACAAAAATAATTAATAGTGTAAAAAAATAAAAAATAATTAATCTTTTTGTTCAAATGTATTTAAAGAAGCTCAAAGTTTCTAAATAAGCACTAAAGCCATTAATGTTTCTTATCCTATGCTTTAGCCAAGCAGATTGTAATTTCCATACAAAAATAGCATTGCAAATGGGCAATAACGAACATTAAAACACAATCTGCCATTTTAAGGAGGCCAATGGTGTCGGTCAATATACATAAGCAAATACCAGGGCAAAGTAAAATCTTTCAACAATATTAAATACATGCGTCTCCATAACACACGATAGTATCTAGTGTTCAATGTATCAAACGATCTGTAGAAAAAATGAAGAGCCAAATAGAACAGAAATCCAACAAAAATACGTAAAGAAAAGAGAACGACAGGGACACCTTTACACAGCAAGCCAACCATTAAACCATAAAGAAGACTATGTTTTACATTTCAAACAAACAAAAGCTATGTGGAAAATCTTTTCTAATTCTACATTTTTTTTCTTTGATTTCTTTAGCTGCAAAAGAGAAAACAAGGAAAAGTTTGTTTTCCTTTATAACCTTTGTTTCACCCTCCTGCCATTGAGGTCGCTGCCATCAAGAATAGATTCATTCCCATGCCTTGATAAAATCACAGTGTGTTCACTCACTTTAGCCACATACTCCAACAATTCCGTAAGCACTGAAGGGCAGCTTTGCTTCAAATATTCAAAACCATCCGTTTGCATCACAGCTGCAAAACAAATCACCGTCATTAGTATCAGCTACTGACACCAACCCCAACATATACATATTTCGACTTCAGAATCAATTCCTCACAATTTAAAGGTACTCTCTACCTACATGATGATGAACTTATGACATGGGCGACTCAAATAACTAATCCTAGAACACACGTGTAAGAATGAATAGCCTATTCCAAACAGATTCTGATGTCAGACCTATTCCAAAATTGAATCAGAAACTGTTAGACTGAACAACATTACTTTTAACCTTTTTAGGAGTATGCAGTACATGTCTCAAAATTGCCCAAGAAAACACAAAAGATTTCAACAAAATCATGTGATGAGAGGGAAAGAAATCCTTGGAATAGATTGCATTTGCATTTTAACAATGTAAAAGATTTTAGCTTCCACACAAAATCATCTTTACTTTAAACCAAAACCAATCCAGCTCAAAAGCAGCACACTGTATGCACTATTTTCGTAGGGTTACTTGGTTTGCTAATATAACACCTTAATATAGTTAATTCGGGTTCCATCTCTAGTTAATTAAATTTTGAATTAACGAGGAGTTAATAGTAAGTTACCAATACTATGGAGTAATTTAAATTTTCATTAGAGAACGGAGGACTAAAATGAAATTTTTACCATTTAGAAAATTAAATAAATGGCAACATAATACAGAACCCATCTTCTTCACCATTTCATCTTCAACGCCATTCATCTTTCTTCAAAATTGTTCTAGATTGTTCTTCCTCATACGGAATCCATTCTTCTCGTTCCTTATACCGAAACGAAGGTCTCAAGACCAGCTACAAGTGCATGTAAGCATCACTGATTGATTTTGCATTTTTTAAGAGGAAATAATTAATTATGGCTGCCCCTTCTAGTTCTGGGAGATAATCTGCTGTCCTAACTTGGTGTCCCACTCCATGTCCCCTCTCACACAAATTCAATTTTTTTATTAAAATTAATACATTGTGTGAGCCCACCTTTTCACAAAAATAAAAAAATTGAATTTATGTGAGAGAGGACATGAAGTGGGACACCAAATTGGGACAGCAGATTATCTCCCGCTAGTTCTCTAGCTTCCAATAATTGTTTCGCAATTCTAACATTGGAAATGGCTATGTTGTTTATCTTGTTGGAAACTGTTGTTGGCTATTAAGGCTTGCTATAGGTTCCGGTGACTTAAGCTTATCCGTTCCCTAGCGCCGATAAAAATCCGGAGTATGCGTCGTGACAACTAACTTAAATTATCTTGCCTTCGTTTTTGCTAAGTTGTTTCATCATCAGTTAGTTTTATAGACTAGAAATAAATACCTACAACTATTATTTAAGCTTGTTGTGGAAAGCAAAAACAATACAGTTCTGCAAATTTTCAACACCCAATCTCCATATGCCCTAGATTTTACACGTAGCTTTAAGAGTCAAGTGACTAACTGTGAGAGTCCAGTTAAAGGTAAAAAGCTCAAACCTTCATCGATTTCATATTACTTGGTTCAAAAATTAAAATAACAGTACTCTATTGAATATTTGAAAAAGCTGCTAAGTGCTAACCTCTCAGATTTTCAGGCATTGCGACAAACTTGAGACACACGGACTTCAACTGGAAACAGTGGTGTTGTTCTGCTAAGGCAAGGGTAGTTGCGACTGTGTTAATAGCAACATCCTCGCAGAGATTGGCTTCACAAAGCAGTCGAAGCCTGTCCAATCCATATCTATCAGCTGCTGCAAGCAGATGCTGACACATCAAAGTAGAGGCCCACTTTGAGTTCAAACCAGTAAGCTCCTCCAAGTCAGGTAGTGAGTCCCAGTATATAAAATGAAGTAAGGCCTGCAACGAAAAAATGAGGGGGGAAACTATCAACTGAAAAATTATTACTTTATCATGCAAAATTAAAGTTCCATCCTATAAATGGGGAAATAATATTCTCTTTATTTCATAGTACTAATGACCCATTACATCCTGTTTTTACACAAATAGGAAACTAAACTATACATAGTAGCATATGAATCACCATTAATACGCCTATCAACCAACATTAATAGGATATCTACGGTTATGGTAATACAACTAATATATACCAATAGTATCTAGAATATTCTCTAACATCCAATTGGTAATAAGAACAAATCACAGAGATTATAACAAAAGAAACCCAAGAACAAGGAGAGCGTGTTAGGCTGTTATTAGGATAAGAGAAGAACAAAACTGGATTGTCAAAAATGATTGCGTCAAGAAGATTACAAAATCCCCCTTTCGAGCCGTGCAAAAAATTCCTCGTACAAAATAGCCTGCTGTCCTCCCACAAAGCTGAAAAGCTATATATTATAGAAGTGTATCTCATCCAGTCCAGCTCGTGATGAGCAGCAACTAACAGTGCCCTAGCTATCCCTAACAATTCACAGACCAGTTCCATTTTTCTGTATGTCTATAAACCCTTAATGCCCTAGGTCTGGTTTAGTTGTGATTTACTGTAATCATAGGAGCAGGATTAGCATTTTCCCTATCATTCGGCCGCTCAGTACTGCAAACTTAAAAGAAATGTTAAACAAACGAGTCTGCTTAATACTTCATCGGTTTATTGTGGAGCTGGCATTCACTTGGCCACTTATTTAAACTTTGAAAAAGTTCAAATGTCGTGCTTAATGGAGGAAGGAAAAGAACAAAGAGAATGCTCTGAAGACTAGGCACATTAATACGAGTATGAAATTTTAAAAAAAAGAAAAAAAAAACCCCAGCTTTGTTAAGCAAATCACAACGTTACATCACTGATTCAACTAGGCAAAAACATGTATTGAGTAGTTTCTTACAAAAACAAATGGAAGAGAAGTGTAGCAAATATCACAGAAACAAAAATTTCTATCAAATAAAATATAACACAACACATGCTCGAGGAAAAAGAAGAGGAATGCAGTATTAGCTAATAAAGAAAGTAAAAAGTAGAACCTTAAAAACAGGCGCCTCCATGTCTTCAACTTTTATTAGCTGGGTATTTAGATCCTTCATTGGACCAAAGAGTTGGGCTCTGAATACAGGCGATCGAGCAGCAAGTACCAGTTTGTGAGCAGAAAAAGCTTCTCCATCAACTTCAAAATTCACATCAGTTCCCTTTCTACTTTCCAATAGTTGACCAAAATGGTGGCCAATGTTTGATGGTGGTACTGCTATAGAGTAAGTTTTAGGACCTTCTGTATGTGACTTGACAACACCAACACTACAGTGAACTTGTAGGCAATCATCTTTGAGATAATCTGATGACTCCAGAAGAGTTCTTTTGAAAAACCGTTTGTATCCCCTGCATCATACAATGCATGTTTGTGTTATGTATGTTTGAAACCAAAACCTCTGGAGAATATAAGAATTCACAATACATCATATTCCATAATAATGAAAGATAATTCGGCAGAAGAGGTACATACATTTCGCTTTTCAGGATAGAAATTTAAACTCAAAAGACAAATTTTGTCATACATTAAATCAATATAAGAGGTTAAACATGCTTAAAATCCAGACCCATCAGTTTGTAGAGAACATAATCCTTAGATTTCAGATAAAATAATAAAATTATCATCATCAAATTGCCATACTGCATAAGATTTTTATGAACACTAACTAATCACACTCAGAACAATAGAACCTCACTGCCAAAGATAGGTGAAAAGTTCGAAGCCGTTATAATGTTTATTCCTTATGACGCTAAATATGTGAACAACTATACCCACTCGTGTGATGCAAAAAATGAGACCACCATAAGCAACCGCAATTCAACTGGTTATCAAAACATTTTCCAGCAAGGTCGCATACGGCTAATTTGCCATTTCACATACAAAAATTTCACTACAATTTTATCATCACTTTCAACTTTAAGCAGACTAATTACTAATAACATAAAGGCTTAACTCAATCATCTAACGCACCCAACCACCATAAACAACTCTCTATATATAGTAAATGCTACAACTTCAAATTTGCATATGAGGTAAATCATCAGCATCCTGGACCAACTATTCTACGCGACATTGACATTTGCATTGTCTTAGAATGAAACAATTGCTTGGAATCCAAAACCAAGCCTGTAATAAGATTGGATTAGCTATCAAATGCGATAAACTCACCCTAATTTCGACACAAAGCAGTAAAAACGAACACTTAACTACCCCGAGAACCTCAAAAACCCGATACAAACTACCAGTGCAGCAATAAATCAAATTATAGGTAAAAGAAACAGGAAAAAATACCACATGCTACCGCGATACTTAAGCGTGTAAGGCCCGCTCTCGAGCGACCTCCCAAAATGGCTATGAACCTTATGCCTCTCCTTACCGCTCTGATCCAAAAGGGTCAACTCGAAAAGAGCCCTAACATCAGTACCTTCACTGGCCAAAGCAATGAAAAGAGAAACATAGGTGGCATTATCCTCGAGGCTCTTGCCGTCAGGATAGAAATAAATGGCCCAGGAAAATCCGGCGACATTAAAAGTGTCGGAAGCAATGTACTTTCCGATCCCTAACCCTTTGGACAAGGAATAGCCGGTGATCTTGAACTGGTGGGAGCCGTTGATGGTGTCGGTGATGGAAGTGGATGAGGTGGCGGAGGAATTTGAAGGTGATGATGATGAGGATGAAGAAGAGGGTCTGCTGGTTTTTTGAATCCTTCCCATGCCCTCCGATTGAGGTATGATGTTGGGGTTAAGGATGGAATGAATCAATTAGTGGATGATCTAGCTAGGGTTTGGATGAAAGAGTTTAAAAAAAGCAAAAGGAAAGTGATGAGTAGCTTGTTTAATTAATTTATCGTGAATAAATTTGACTAATTTGATTCAATTCATATGATTGATATCAGAAAAAGAAAAAGACTGTATTATTGGTGCTTTTTGGTAAATGTGTGTGGTTGTCATGCTCGGAGATAACTGTTCGCCGATAGATTAAGGTTGTTTTCGTAATTTCACTAGATCTTATTGTTCCTTTTTGGTTAATACAAGTTGTTTAAATTTGTTCATTTTCTCACTTAACTCATTTAATTTAAGGGACAATTTAGTTTTAATTTATAATTTTTTTACACTTGGCCTCTTCAACTTGTAAACTTTCTTCACTTGCCCTCTCAATTTGTCAAATGCGACCCATTTTCCTCTTTTGTGCTGATGTGGCATGAACTTTTCATTACCACTTATATTATGCCACGTCAGCACAAATGGGTAAAATAAGTCACATTTGACGAGTTGAGGAGGCCAAGTAGAAAACAATTACAAGTTCAGGCAGCTAATATATTGTCCCTTAAGTTAATAAGGCTAACTGAAAAATATGCACAAATTCAATGGACTGGTTATATATTAAGCCTTTATGTTTCTCTACACTTCTTTCTAAGGTTTTTTACAAAACTATAATACTAACTATATGTCGTTTACATTTGTAGACTATTTTATTTTATATTTGTCAAGCTAGATACTTTCAAATTTATGGGACAAGAATACCCCTGTTTGAAACTTAACAAAACCGTTCACGCCCCTTGGCTTCCCTCTCTTATTTCCTTTATGTTGTCCCGTTCCTCTGTAACCGTGACTGCTCCTCCACTCTTCCTGCTTTTTCATTTGTGATCCACGACAAGCAAACAGCAGCGACGACAACAGCTTAGTTATAAGAACTACAACATTGACTTCGTCTGAAATCGATCGATGACATCAGAGTGTTTAAACTGATCAACGAGAAGCAAACAAAGGCGACTGGAAAATGGTTGAAAGTATGAACGAAAGTAGAAGAACGAAAAAAAAGACAAACTTTTAAATTAATCCTCGTGCAACGGTCGGGTATTCGACTAGTTGTCTTTAGGACACAAACTACAACAACTTAGTGGGCTGAGGTTTGGAGAATATGCAGTATGGAAGGAGAAGATAATGAAACTTGAGCAAACTCAGAGGTTGAGAAGCAAGTATTTCCCGAAATATAATGTAATTAGGAACAATATGTTGAAGGATGTTTTTGAAAGTGTTAATTGGGCCAAGGAAGAGAATGATGATGGAGTGGCAATGGTCATGCTCTTTTTGTGTACAATACGTATATGGATAAGGATAACACTATAACTCGAAAAATCAAGGATTGGGTGGTTGACCTGACAGATCAGCCATAATTATCTAGTACATTCCTATGGAGTGTGTTTGCATTGAAGAAGTTAGTAAAGTTCTTGAAGAAAGTTGTGAAAGAAAGGGTTGCGACGTTTGAACATAATGTAACAAGAAACCAAACAAGGCGGGTACTGTATCAACGATTAGGTTTTCCATCAACTTTACACGTATAATATATATCTTGTATTTTATATAATTTATTCGAGTTTAGTTCTAAAACTGTTGTTTTGCATTGGCATGTCAAGTTTGGATTGTTGAGATTTGTAAGGAGGCCCGACCCTTTTATAATTACAGAGGCGTAAATGTCGTGTCACGATTTCACAGGTGGGATCTGAAAGAGAAGGCTCGATCCAAGACTACTAATGATATAGCAAAGGTAAACCCCAGTCCTTGTTAAATATAATACGACATCACAACATCTTTTTTTACTAACATTTCCTCTTTTTCAGTCTGTTGCAACGCCCAACTTAGAGCTTCTCGAATTGACAAAACCTCCACCATAAACGAGTCGGGATTGAATTTCACACCAACTTTAGTTTGAAAAATGTGACTTTATTATTCTTTTTTGGAAAAAGAAGAAAATAATATTAAATCAAAGCAAACAAATTATAACGAAAATCAGAGAGTAAAGAAAACCACTCATTCGGAAAAAACAAGATTAAGAACACTTCTAACTAAGACATGTGTAGCATTATCACGAGCAAGGCTAATAAAGAAAATGGACCTATTTCTAAGCTCGTTAAACATGAAACAACAACCTTTTACCATGCATTAAAAGGGGATAAAATCTCTATTGGGTAAGTCATTGATTAATCTACTACCATGGAATCGCTGATTATGACATAAAAAGGTGATGACGCTCTAACCTGCAAGTCATTGATCGATCCAAAACTTGAGAACTATTTTCAATTTGCACAATACTTCAAACTTATGTTTTTAATCCAACTTAGTGGCTCATGAAATGAGATAGAAACGATAGTCTTACAAAGTTAATTGAAGCTTTTGTTGTTATTTGATTCCATATAAAATTATATTATTTGAGGCACACGCAACAAGTCAAAACTTGTTACCTTCTAAAGCTCGCATAATGTTGAAGAAATTGCAATTCAAATTTTCTTTAAATTGTGAGTAACTAACATCCGAACTGTACGAACGTTGTCCATCTTAGATAGTTCCAACAATGAAAGCTGATGCAGAAAAACAAATAAGAAATCACGTGTTTTATATCTATATTATTAAGAGTGAAATATGAAAAAAGATCGATGTGTTTTGCGTTATTTGTATATAAAATCTTTTAATTCGAAATTGTATAATTTTTTCTTTTGATAAATTTTTAAGGAGCATGATGCAAACCCTGGACTTCTCACTCACATATTGGTGAATGTATCAGTTGGGCTAAATCCAATTAATGAAATTGGCATGTAGCGAACAAGGTACAAAAAGAATTAACAATATTTAACATTTTTAAACAGAAATACCGAATTATTATTACATATAAATTGAGTTTTTTTTTTTTTGAAAGAATATAAATTGAGTTTATTATTTATTAAATTGAGTAAAAAAAGAGGAAATGAAGTTGAGGTGGGTAAAAAAGAAAAGTGGTAAGAAAAAATGAAGATGAAATGGAGTGAGATAGAATAGAAGCAGCAGGTCGACAAGAGAAGAGAGTGGCATATCTTTATTGTGTTGTTGGGTACATCATTCATACGTTTGGTTCTATAAGACTGGCAAATCAAATCCAGCCGTACAAAAGTGTTGGTTGAATCGGATCAACGGCAGATGAGAAATGAATAAAAAGGAAGGGAATCTCTGATATGAAATGAAAGAATCCAAAAGCATAGCCAGCTAGAGTAGACTAGACCCATTCCATTTTGAAGGTCCCATCTCAACCTGATTTTTCAAGGCCACATAACCTGAATTGGAAATTTCTGGATCACTTGTTGTTATTTATGGTTACCACTCAAATTCAATTAAATATGAGTGTTTGATTTTTCAGATTTTATTACATTAGATTAGATTAGATGGATGAGTTTAGTTTAGGGTGTAAATGTCTGAGAGAGATTCAGCACAGAAATACATAGGTGGTTTCTGAGCTCTCTCCATGAAGATATGTTTGATGGCTTCTCATGGCTATTCTCCTAATCCCGACCTCCTCTTCTACCAGGACCACACCCGTGTCATCCGGGTACTTCATTTTATTTGGTTTCAGCTTACTGATAATTGATCCTTATATATATGGTTATCTTTGTTGCATCATATTATTATGTACTGGATGTTGGGCATGAGCAATTCTAAATTTTTTCATTGATGCAGGACTGCCCTTCTTATTTTCCAAGACATGACATAAAAACCCCTAGCTCCCTTGCTTTGGGTTCACATCAGCTTAAGGGACCATCCAGACCCACTAGTATTTTCTCAGACCAAAATCAGTCTGCTAACATTGAATCCTCCCTTGACAAACCTCGACTCATTGATGTGCGAGGTTCGTATCTTACTAGTTACTTTTTCTAATGTGCTTTGTTTGTTTGTGTGTTTTTAAGAAGCATAAGTTCTATTTATACTTGCTTTGCATATTCATTACAGTATCCTTGTTTTGATGCCAGAAAATCATCCAGATTCAGCAGGCTTTAGCTTTGGAATAGATGAACGATGTACCAAACATGAGAAAATCCTCAAGTTTCTCACATCTGGGTCAAGTGAACTGGAAAATGGTGGACTTGATTTACCTTCACTATCTGATTTAATGGGTATTCGGGCGTGGACGTCAGATTTAAATCAGCTGCCTTATCACTCCCTCATATATCCAAGTGGACAAACTACTACTCCAAAGGCTTTAGTGGACTTTGTGGGAGATTTGGCCAGTAATTCCAAGCTCACTGTTCATCCAGATGGTCGAGTGTTATTCACTGGAACTGGAAAGGAGATGAAGGATATTCTCTCAGTTGTTGCTGAATTTTACTTGTCAAAGAACTCTACTACGTTAAAGAGGCATTCAGTGCTTGTACCCCAGTTTAGCTGGTATGGATACTTATTCCAGTTCTTTTCTTTTTCTCCTGTATAGATTCAAATGGTCTTGCATTTACGTTAGGAACTTTAAATTATCCGAAAGTATAAATTCTGTTATACATCAAAAAATTGTACTCTGAATATGCAAATTATGACGATTTGCTCTAGGACAGCCTTTCAAAATAAAAATAACAAAGTTGTGAAGTTTGAAAGAAAGATTTCATTCGGTTGATTTTGGTTGGGCATTTTGCAACTTAGAAGAAGGAAATTCTTTACTTTGGAGGATGAGTTTGCTGTGTGATTTGTCATATGTTCTTTATCCTGAGCTTTCATCTTCTTCTTTTCCGTCACTGACTGCCTGTTCTTGGATAATAGAGGAAGCTGTTGCAACTAATGGATGTAAAATTACCCGTGTTCTTTCATATATTCAGGCTATTCAACATCCATATAAAGTAGTGTTATTTTGGTTATCATGACTTGTTACTGCTACAATTCTTTTCTGGATATTGCTTTTAGGAACCACCATTGTTAATCCCTGTTCTTGTAGCTGTGTATGTATGTTTTTTTTTGGAAATTACCCTACTTTTTTTTTATCATGCAGGCCTGATATAGGCGAAGCACATGCTAGTATTATCTCATCATCTTTGAAGGTCAAAGATGTGGCAGCTGCACCTTTGAAGAGGTATTTGATTATTATATCTGGAACTTACTGTATTATTTATGGACACTTTGATTTTTCCATGAAGTACATCTGTTGTGGGAGGATATCCATAATGACAATCGCATCGTACTGTATCTCATATTCTCTAACTGGCATATATTTTTGTTATGCAATGATTCTAAAAGTGAAGAGTCGTCAAATTTATGGTAGAACAAGATATTTCATGCTGGGAAAATGAGAATAAAAGTTTCATAGTTAACCTTTTCATTCCGTATCAATGGACCCATACAGGGGCATAGAAGAAAATGTACATTAATTTAAGATGAAGAATCACTTGGACTAACTGTAGATTCTAGATTTAAAATTCGTATTCTATGTGTTGTGATTTGTATGCTATTAAGTTGTCGTGGCATAATGTTTAGATGCTATCCTTATTACACTTTATTTATAGTTTTGTGTTCATGTTAATTGTTTTGTTTAAAATAATCGAGGCTAACTGGTAACCTTGGCAGGTCTGTGAAAATCAAGGTGAAGCCAGGAACTAAGAAAACGAGCAAGAGAAGTGGTAGGGAGAGGGATCTGTTTCAAAGAAACTATTTTCATACTTGTGAGAGTCTTCTATCTTTGATGATAGAAAAGAGGAATAGAAAAACAGCACTTATAACATTAAAGAAATCTGGGCCTGAACTTGGTGCTCTTCTGACCCAGTTATCTGCGGGCATTGCTGGGACTGGCCTGGCGGTTCTTTTCTCTATTGTGTGTAAAGTAGCTTGTGGAAGAGCACCCTTTTGCTCAACAAAACTCCTAAACACTGGAATTGGGTTAGGGCTTGTCTGGCTTTCGTGGGCAGTGAATAGACTGAAGGATACATTTGTGTATATCAGCAAGCATGCAAGTAAGTCTACACTAAAGGATGAGGAAATGCTGAGAGTTGTGGATAAAAGCTTGAAAGAAGTTTACTTGAGAGCTGCTACGTTAATGGCAGTAGCAATGTTAAGGCTTGCATGAGTAGAGAGTAACTGTGGGGTTTAAAGTTACCCAGTTAATGTTACATTAAGTTACTGTACAAACCTGTTATTGTACATGTAGATTTAAAAGGAACAGCTCTGCCTGTTATTAGTTACCTTGTATTTTCACCACTTGTTTCCAGGGGAAATTTTGAGCTACTTTACTGGGACCAATATATGCGAATTAACATTTACATCTTCTGCTTGGACAGCCATTTTGTTTACGTTGGACATGGAATCACTCAGGATATGCATATCAACAAATCACCATATCAACCAAAGCAATCCCTAAACAAAACGAAAATGATAAAAAAATATGTGCAGTATTCACAGCCATTCATCTCTTGTCAACCCAATGCACCGGTAACCCATCTGTGTCAAACATGAGAAGACCTAAATGAAGGGGTTAAAGGACTTGTCAACTGAAAGAAAATAAATGAAACAATTACAGACAGAGAGGACAAAAACAATTCAAACTAGGACTGAACAAAAAGCCTGAAATAATCTTCATTGAATATTGGTTACTGAAACTATTGATCTTAGGATTGTATCCACCGAAAAAGATTAAGATCACACACTTCAGCCAATCAAGCAGTTAATCAGCTCGAGTATTGTATAACATTAGTGCTAATCTATATCAAAACTACAAAAACGATTCAAGGATTGTATAACTTTAGTACCATTGAATTTTTAGTAGCACCGACCTGGATTGTATTATGTTTTTATTAGAACTGAACCAAATCCTGTAGAATTCTGGAGACATTTTAAATTCTTTGATTAGACAATCAATCTCATCCCTAAATCAAACCATACTAAAGTAACAGATTGAACTGCAATCATATGTGTAGTTGTATTAATATTTTTTTATTTTTGATAATTTGGTTGTGACATTTCACTAGGGTTGTCAACGAATCGGATCGGGTTTATTAGAAACCAAACCCGATCTGTCAGATATTTGGGTAAACCCGAACCCGAACCCAATTATTAAATGGATTTGAAATTTGTACCATATCTGATCCACGGGTAATACCCGAACCCATCAGTTACCCGAATATTTCATTTTTGTTTTTGATTTCACACTTCTTTTGAAGCTCTGCTCGAAAATAAGAAAATCAAGGTGCTCAGCTCTGTCATGGCAGAAGTTGATAAATCCGATCCCAAAAAGCAAAGGAGAGTGAGGGGTTCATTCAAACGCTAAAGAAGGCCAAAGATTTGAGTGTCATTGGAGATTCATTTCCTTTCCAGGTTGATTCTACTTCACATTTTGCAGATGGAGACAAAAAAGAGATGCTGCAACAGGAGTCAATAGTGAATTTGAAACTTTGAAGCTAACAATTGAAGACTGTCCAAGACAGTCTTGTTTCCTTTCCCCAAAATACTTTTCCCACCACACTAAGAGTAATTGAGATTCGACAGTACAAATCTTTAGCTTGTTTTCCTGATGGCTTACTTTATAACTCCTCTGAAAAATTGCGGCACTTTATAACTCTGAAAAATTGCGGCACTTTATAACTCTGAAAAATTACGGCTGTGCAAGAAAGTTGTGTTTAGAGAAGATAGAGAATATATGGGCTAGGGTTATGTTCGGGTTTATAAACGGGTATCCGCTCGGAGGGTTCGGGTATTCGATCGGGTTTACATAGCTTACCGAACCCGATCCGAACCCGACTGTCAGGTATGGAAAAAAAACCATACCCGATCCACGAGTATTTTAATCGGGATTTTTCAACCCTAACGGGTCAGAACTCTACAGGTATGGGTTTATACCTGACCAATTGACAACCCTACATTTCACCCTCAGTACAAAAAGCTGTAAACTATAGCGAATATTTACTAAGCAGCCACTGAATCAATTTTGAGGACTCGATTTACATTCATACAATAGGACAAGTAAATCTACCATGAAAACTAAATTTATTTCGAGTGTTAATGGTCATTAACAAGGATTTTATACAAAATTAAGCATTTAGCCTCCAAAATTCAAAAATTTAGAAGAGTCAAAATCTTCAAATAGAGAGTATAGAAACATACATATAAGTGCAAGAGTCGAGTTCTACAGTATTTGAAAGAAAAATTTATTTAAATACCAAAGAAACCTGAGAGAAAAGATCGAAGCTATGCTGATCAACTGTTATAGAGACTGAATAACATCTCTGTTTCAAAATAATAATTCAACGTGTCTCTTGAGAAGCAATGCCTATTCGGAGAAGAAGAGATCTAAATAAAAGCTCAGCTAATTACTTTTGAGACTACACCTGCTCCAACTGTTTTACCTCCCTCTCTCAACGCAAATCTTTGTCCTGTTATGCAACACATTACATTCAGTTCAGTTTTTTCAAGATACGTCTCTTTGTAAGGATTAAAAATATAAAATAAAGATTATTACACACAAAAAACTACACTTGGAGTCCAAATAACACAAACTGTGGTTATGCATATTTATAGTTTGCACAATTGAAGAAATTTTTTTCGAAAGAAATATCTAAAATTTAATAAGGAATACCATTATTCATTCTAACCTTAACCTACTAGACTAAAAATGCAGAAGTATACACCGGCATAAAAGGGATACTCTATATCAGGATAAAAGATAAAAAAAATGGCCATAGGGTCAGAGCTAAATAGCATATAACAATTTTTGTTAGATGTATTAACAAGTAGAGAAACCCAGTGCCTTTGTAATGTCATCAATATCTCAATGTTTTCTTTTTAATCTCAAGCTTTGATGTTTACTACCTATGTTATAGGACACTTCTCTTTACTAACAAACCAGTACCCGTATCCGTGTCCGGGCAACATATTTTACAAGAAATAGTTAGCATACAAGGATTATTATGAAAATCAAAAACCATGAGAAAATTTACGATTACAATCAAACAGCTGCGACGACTTCTAAGCTGAAATAATCAATGAAGGGCACATATAATTGCATCCAAGGAAACTACTAAATTTTCTTTAAGACCTCAATAAAAATAATAAACAAACAAAAGAAGGAAAAAGAGAACATGTCAAGTTTGACGCACCTGCTTCAAGAGGAACAGGTAACATCAGCTCAAAATTTGCAGTCACGTTATCCCCAGGCATAACCATCTTAACATTTTCAGGCAACTCCACTTTCCCCGTAATATCTGCAGTCCTCAAGTAAAACTGTGGCCTGTAGTTTGAAACAAAGGCAGTATGACGTCCACCTTCATCCTTTGTAAGCACATATATCTCTGCCTCAAACTTTCGATATGTTTTCACACTTCCAGGCTTGGCAATAACCTGAACATAAATATAACAAAATGAATTTACCGACACATGCAAGTAAGGAGGCATAGGGGGGAGGGGTTGTCAACGGCACTGACCTGTCCTCTTTGCAGATCCTCTCGCTTAAGACCACGTAGAAGAAGACCCACATTGTCACCAGCCTAGTGAAGTATTAATACAGAAAATAAATCAATTGTACCAATTACTGCAAATCAATATTAAACAAAAAAGAGAGTTCCCAGAATTGTTAACTTACTTCTCCTCGATCCAACAATTTCTTGAACATCTCGACACCAGTAACTGTTGTTTTTAAAGGAGCACCCTATGTAAATTAACTCATAAGTTAGGGCAGATCAACTTATCAAGGGAATTCTCAACGAAACATCAAGGAGTCTATTAAGCATCACAAAGCTAAAATTAATGGTTTACAGTAGAGAAGATGATGTACAATGAATCAAAGAGAAATGCAGTTACATGATGATTCCCAATCAGAGGATGGAAATGATAATAAAAAAAGCAACAGGAATAGAAGGAAACACCAAATATACATTTTACCTGCATCAACCCTAAAATCTCAACTTCCTCACCAACTTTAATGGTCCCCTGTTCAACACGTCCAGTTGCAACAGTTCCACGTCCCTAGAACAAACAGAAAAAATCAAAGCTAGGTAGAAATTTAACTCCATGCAGTGCAATTAAATAATTTGTTTCGCAGCTGGTGAAGACCCAGCACCCAGCTTCCAAGTATCGACATCGATCAAGAACAAAGGGATACCATGACCCAAAATAAGAGAAGAAGAAAGAAAGATGAGGAGGTACTATTAGCATCACTCCCCCAATCTTCAGGAGTTCAATAATTGGAACAGTGTAAACAAACAAACAAACAATAAAATAAACTATAAGTTCAATCCTACAATAAAAAATTCACATCGTTATCTTCCATACAAAAGATGGAAAATATTTCTTGAAACCTGAATTGAGAAAACATCTTCAATTGGCATGAGGAAAGGTTTGTCAAGTTGACGAACAGGGTCAGGAATGTATTCATCAACAGCATCCATTAATTTTAAGATGGCCTTTTTCCCTATTTCATCATTTGTTCCTTGAAGTGCAGATAATGCTGACCCCTGAATGATGGGAATTTCATCACCAGGAAACTTGTAGAAACTGAGCAATTCTGCCAGAAAATATTGATGTTAAAAATATTAATTGTAAACAAAGATAACGGAAAAACGAATACTAGCAGTTGACAAAAGTAATGATCTGGAGTGCACCGTACCACGAAGCTCCATCTCCACAAGCTCTAATAACTCTGGATCATCTACTGCATCCACTTTATTCAGGAAACAAACAAGTGATGGCACACCAACCTATTTCATTCATTAAAACAATCAGTTGAATAACAGAATTATACACCAGGATAAGCTAAATATGCTTCATGCCCTTTAACACCATGATGGTTACCTGACGAGCAAGCAGAATATGTTCTTTTGTCTGTGGCATGGGTCCATCTGGGGCAGATACGACTAGAATTCCACCATCCATCTGGGCAGCTCCAGTAATCATGTTCTGAAACCCATTGAATTAGTTAAATGAAGAAGTACACACAACTGACTGAAAGCAGTTGAATTGAAGCCTGTATTGACTAACAAACACGAGGGATTGACCATGACAACAAGCCAAAAATACTGATATCCAGGCATATTTACAACAATGTCAGATATATTACTTAAAACCACACTATATCCACAAATCAGAAATATAAGCGTTGAGCAAAATGTGGTACATATCTAAAGCATCTGGCTTCCACATTGCAAATATAACATGCGCAGGCCACAAGAAGACTGATGAACTATCTTTTATCTAACGAAGGTAAACATCACAACTTACTTTCACGTAATCTGCATGTCCAGGGCAGTCAACATGAGCATAGTGACGTTTAGTCGTTTCATACTCCACATGAGCCTACAATAAGCGGAAACGGGGTAAATTTTCTGATCAGAAGAAAAAGAAGCACAAATACCACTGAAAATGTGAAAGAAAAAAAGGGCAATGAGATTCCAACCGTCGCAATTGTAATTCCTCTCTTTTTCTCTTCAGGGGCCTTGTCAATTTCATCAAAGGCTATAGCTTTGGCTTTACCTTCATCTGCAAGAACCTAGAAAATGAACATTCTTGCATTAGCGACGACTGTCCCCATGTCCAAATCAAACCTAACAAAACGGCACGGGGAAAACCTTAGTGATAGCTGCAGTCAAAGTGGTCTTCCCATGATCAACATGTCCGATAGTTCCGACATTCACGTGAGGTTTACTGTTAAAAAAAATCCCTCATTTACTAGATCATTACATTCTTTCTACATATTGAATTAAACCTAAAGTGAGAATTCAAAATTCGAAACAACAACAATCGTATATCCGCCACTAAAAACATAAAACAAAAAGAAAAGACGAATAAGAGCGTTACTTTCGGGTGAACGTAGCCATGGATCTCCACCATGGATTAGCAGCGAAAGAGGCAGTGTCATTTGCGCAGAGGTCGAAACAGCCGGCAGCCGATCCACGACACGTGGCGTGAAATTGAGAAGAGAGTGAGAAAAGGCGCTTCGAATTGGGGTTTCGGAGAGCGGCGGAAGCCATACCGGAGAGAGGCGGAGATGATAGTGAGTGAAAGTGAGGGTTTAAGGTGTGGTTTTTCTGAAGAGGGTTTTAGAGATCAAAATGAGGTTTTGTATCATCTAAAACCGACTTACTATTCCGGTCACCTTTGGGCTTGGCCTATGCTACTTTTATTATTGGGCTTCATCTATCCATTTCTTTTTCTTCCTAATTTCTCAAGTCGGATTTAGGAGGAGCTAGCAGGGGTTTCAGCACCCATTGGTAATTGAAAAATGGTGGAAAACCTATAGACTTTGCATATGAAATTTTAGTTTATATGCCAAAACACCCAAAAAAATATAAATTTAACATCAAAAGCACTCGTTGTCTGCTCGTCATTGTGATCATCGAATCTGCCTTGCAAGTAGTTGTTCAAGCTCTGTGAATTAGATTTCTACGCACTAGTCGATGGTTGTTCAATGTCGTGTTCATTTATCGGATTCAAACTCTTGTAGAGTTTGTTTCACTTACAAGGAAGCACACTCAGTTGCTCATTTCACAGATTAGGGGTCAAAATACTCAGAGGACAATCTTTCATAGCAAAGATATACAAAGAAAGATCCATAGCCTTAGAAAGCTAGACAATGAGCTATAATGGACCCAACGTGAGAGGAAATTGCTACGTGAAAGAAAGCAAGAAAAGATTGTGAAATGTTTACATTACAAAAATCCTAAAGAATAAAAAATGAAAAATAAAAGTTTCAATAATGATTAAATTATATTGAAAATTAAAGTACTTTAATTTAAAAGATATCAATATCAGTTTCAAAATAAATTATAATAGCTATTTTTACATAAAGCAGTTTTGTATTTATCAAAACTACTGAAATGTAAGAAAGTTAAAATAAACAGCTTTGGATTATGAGAAAGCAATGTCAAAATGAGTCTAAATGTAATTTAGTTGTATATAAACATTAAATCCAAAAGAACAGCATATAATGTTTTCACATTTGTTATTCATTAAACTTCCAAGAGGATTTAAGGTTCTTCATTTAGATTTGGGGTTTTCTTTTGCTTAGTCGAAAGATAAGGGTTAACCGTAAGATAAGTCCCTCTTTTACTTTGCATTTTGTTATTGAGTAAAATGGTTATTGATGTTAGATTTGATTATTTATCCTTTAAACGAGTGTTTTTCGTTTTCTCCTTAAATGAGAGTATGTGTCTTGTCTCTCTTCGTGGGTCATTTCAAGTTTCAATTCATGAAAATATAGAAGAGACTTATGTATCATGAGAAAAGCTCAGGTGCGACAATGGGTTTATGGTGTGACAACCCAATTATGGTGTGACAAGGGAAAGAGGTACGGGCAATTTTGTAATTGAACATGAAAAGGTGGCAAACTTGTAATTAAATGAAAAAGCCTTATGCGTGTAAAATGGAGGGAAGGAAGAGGATGTGATGTTAGCGCTGATGTCACATCTGGAGAGAGAAAAAGTTTTAATTATTTTCTTTAAAATGCATTTTCCCTCTCCTCCCGAACTCACTTTTCAAAAAAAATTATACCACTGAACTCGTATTAATTAGGCGGTCATTTTGAGACCCATTGTTGCTATTTATAAGCGATTTTTATTTTTTATTTTTTTTGTATTTGTTCCGAATTAATACTCGGTTGTTCTGAATTAATACTTGGTTGTTCTGAATTAATATTTTGTTGTTCCGAATGAAATATTCGGTTGTTCCATATGCTATATTGTTTCGAATTAATACTCGGTTGTTCCAAATTAATACTCGGTTGTTCCAATATAATATTCTGTTGTTCCGAATGAAATATTTGAAACATAATTAACACTTTGGATTGAATGGAGCTCTGTAATATTTAAGCACAAAATTGAATCACTTGAAACAATCATGCAATACAACACATCACAATAGTAGATACAAGTTATCTAATATATTGTAAAAGGACAAAATTAACATGATTGTTTTTAATTATCATTTTCTCAATTTCCCTACCAAACACATCACCTTCTCTCAAATCCAGCCACCGCCTGTTTGTCACTACTGCATCATCTTTACTTGCATTCTTCTACTCTTCCTTGCTCTTCACGGGTTTCATTGTCTTCATCGCTCGAGATAATCATGCCTCCCTCTCTAGATCGACCGGACGTCGGTGACACAGTCATCGAAAAAGCCATTGACTCCTGCGGAATTCATCGCCTCCGTTGCCGCTAAAATCGCCTCCGAGCCTCTCAGTAATCCTGACCATAACATCTAGGGCGTTCTCACTGCTATTTTTCCGGCAATACTCGCAACCGCCGCCAGGTACGGCGGCTCTTATCTCTGTGTGCGCCTTTTGATTGATAGTTTATGTGAAGAGAAGCGCTGATTCTATTTGGAATTAATAGGTTAATTACAAAATAGATCCTTGTCTCACCATAAGCACCTTGTCTCACCATAAGACCCCTGTCTCACCTGAACCTGACTCTATGTATCATAACATAAATAAAACTTATTGAAAGATTATAATATCATTTTTGAAAATAAAGACTATAAAGTGACAACTGGATGAAGCATATTGCCGAAGATGTATCAAAAACAGTTAACAGATTGTCTACTACTTTTTCTATCATGATCTATAATTATTATTATTGTTATTATTATTAGGGTAAAGTTAAAAAAAATATCCATGTGGTTTCACTTTTTTTTGCAGGAAAAAGACACTGAATTTTTATTTTTTTTTGCAAACATAGAATTGTGGTTTCACATTTTAGCAAAATGAAATTTTTTTTGTTGACGATTTAAATAGTGATATATTTAAAAATAAACTGATATTTTAAGAAACTTTAACTCTTTCACATTTTTATTTTGTGATCATTTAGATGGTATTTGGTGAGAAAAGAGAAAGTCAACGTTTAGAGAGAGAAATATTAAAAAATGATGATTTTTGAAAATTGAAAATGTGGGTTCATGCAAAATATGATATTAAACAATTTTAATTATTGAAAATTTTCATTTTAAAGTCGTTAATAATGAGTTTTATGACTTCAAACTAAAATGTCTTTTCTTTTAAAAAAAATGTAAAAGCACAATTCTATGTCTGCAAAAAAAATTCCATAGTGCTTTTCTTGCAAAAAGTTGAAACCACATGAACTTTTTATGAACTTTACCCTTATTAGTATTATTATAATTATTATTAGTACGCATATATATGTAAAGACTGTGGGTATCAAAACCGTTAAACTAACAAAGAGAATCAATCAGTCCTACTTCACTTCGTAGAATTAAAGTTCTCTCTAGAAATATGCAATTTTGCTGGGAGAAATTTTAGTGCGTTCACGGAGGAGTATAATATTTTTTACAAATATAAAAGACGACAGGTTGGTACAAAGGCTCTTCAAGATAATAATATAATAAAGTAATATTTATAACTAAGAGAATATGTAATCCGAAAATGCTATAGAATCTCTCAATTACTAGACATAATGTCAGTTTGCTAATTAGTGTTCTAATTAGTATCTATCTGATAATATATTGGTTAGCATGATTTGGTTGGTAGAGTTTGAAAGTTTAAAAAATTAATACTTATAAATCAGGCAGCATCTTAGCCTCTAATAAATTTATAAGCACAATTTTGTTTGTCATCTTTTGTTTGTTTGGCATTTCTAAGTTGATTCGTGCAAGCCAAAATCACTTGCTTTAACTCTTACGATAATATAACTCTTTGCTTTTCAGGCAATTCACATTATACATACAAGCTGCAAGCTAAATTTTTAACTCTCATCACAACTTACATCTATGGCTCTTCAACTTTACACTCTCCAATCACAACTAATCTTCCTTGTATCATTCCTTATTCGTCTCGTTTTTTCCTCTAATGATTTTAGCTATCCTGCTGTTTTTAACTTTGGTGATTCCAACTCAGACACGGGTGGCCTTGTCGCTGGTGTTGCTTTTCCCGTTGGCCCTCCTAATGGACTTACCTTCTTCAAAGAACCCTCCGGCCGCTTTTGTGATGGTCGCTTGGTCATCGATTTTCTCAGTTAACTTCCAGTTTTTCAGAAAAATTATATTGAATTAATCTTGACTTTATAGTTTGAGTTATTGTGTTTTTTCGATGTTTTTTGGTCAGCGGATGCCATGGATTGTGAATTTCTGAATCCGTATTTGGATTCAGTAGGCGGCCCTGACTTCCGAAGAGGGTCTAATTTTGCAACTGGCGGTGCTACTATACTTCCAGCAAATGCAGCTTCAGTAAATCCTTTTTCATTTGGGGTTCAGGTTTCTCAGTTTTTCAGATTCAAGGCCCGAGTTCTTCAATTACTAGCCAAAGGTACTTGAATTGCGTTATATAGTTCTATCTGTCCGAATAATTTGAGTCTAGTAAAATAACTATTGGCTCCTTCCTGTATGTATGTTTTAGATAAGAAATTTCACAAGTATCTCCCTCAAGAAAACTATTTCAAGCAAGGTCTTTACATGTTTGATATGGGCCAAAACGATATTGATGGTGCATTCTACTCCAAGTCAGAGGAACAAGTTCTTGCTTCAATTCCAAATATCCTCTCAGAATTTGAGTCCGGACTCGAGGTTAATCAGCCTGGTTTTAACTTGTCACTAAATGTGAAATTTTCTGAATGAAATTCGTCTTCTGTTTCTTGTACATTACAGAGATTATACAGTGTAGGCGCGAGGAATTTTTGGATACATAGCACAGGCCCGCTTGGTTGCTTACCAAGAATCATTTCTACATTTGGGAAGAATGAATCGAGTCTTGACCAACTCGGATGTGTAAATTCTCACAACCGTGCAGCAAAGGAGTTCAATGCACAATTGCTCGATCTTTGTGCGAAATTTCGAGTACATTTTGCTGATGCTAATGTTACTTACGTCGACATTTTCTCAATCAAGACCAACCTCATTTCCAACTTTTCTCATTTTGGTAAAAAAGAGATTCAATCATTCTACAACGGAAGTCGTTTCTATGCTTGTAAAATGTGAGGGACTTATATATGTATTTTCAGGTTTCAAAGAGGCATTAGCAGCTTGTTGTGGATATGGAGGGTTGCCGCTTAATTATGACGGCAGGATTGCATGCGGGCAAACGAAGAATCTGAATGGCAGCACAGTGACAGCAAATGCTTGTAACAACACAACCGAATATGTGAACTGGGATGGCAATCATTATACTGAAGCAGCAAACCGATACATATCCGAACAAATCCTGTCAGGAAGTTACTCAAACTCTGCTAATACTATTTGGCCTTCTGGCACCAAAATAAAATCCACTAGCCACAAAGTGCTGCCTGCTGTATTAGCATGATCGTAACTTCCTTTGAACTTTGTTGAATAACAAGATGGATGAAAACCAAGTTTGGCAGTTTCAAAACATGAATGTACAACACCATATGCTATACAAATGTGATCTGGCCACAAGATATTAGTATAATAATAATCATAAGACATAGAAAATTTGTTTTGAAGATAAGAATGATACAAAGTAGAACAATATGAATTGTCAAAATGCCAAAGGAATGTAGCAAGCAAACATTTTAATAACATAGAAATCTTTTGCATATGAAAATATAAAAAGTATTTCATTTGTTAAAGAAGATAAAATAATGGGATAGAAGTTCAAATTTGCTACTATTATGAGAGGAAGATTTATCTAAAATGTATGAAACAAAATTGTACTTTTAATATAGATCAATTTTAGCCCTACTAAATACAATATTTGCACCATAGATTTGACCATTAGATCATTTGTGAAGCAACTTTATTAGTAATTACTTTTAGACATTTTGTGATTGATATGTACCAACTTAGTTTGTTGTCATTTTAACATTATTTTTTTGTAGTGTGCTAGTAATCCAAAAGGATCGATGTGATGACTAAATAACGATTTGAGTAATGATATTACCGGATTTTCAAATAATCTCCTCTTATGTAGGCGGTAGAACTGATAATGTTTTGAAAATATTAACACTAAAATTTAACATAATTTAGTAGGTAAATTACGATATAAGATTTGGTCCAATAGTATAAGCATGAAAGAAAAGCTACTTTGCAAATTTGGGTGTTAGAATTTAAAGAAATACTTTTGTTAATAAATCGTAAAAATTAGTGCTTTAACTCTTTACCCATGCATTAATAAATGGGTGTGTATCTCACCAAAAAAAAAATAAAAAAAATAGATGAGTGTGTATCAATGAATTGCAACTAATTGATTAAGTTTAAAGAAAAGAAAAAAAGATTTAATTGTATGAAAAATATAAACTAATAGAAAAAACAAAAAACAAAAGATTTCATTTTGGTTTTGTTAAAAATATAGGGCCGGTTTGGCATTGATTTCCGAGCTGCCAAAAACAGTTTTCTCAACTTTCTCAATTAAAAACGGTGTTTGGTAAATGTAAATATATTTTTTGAGAACGCTGGAAGACTAGAGGAAGCTGCTTTCAACAAAAGCTATAACTTGTTTACTAAAAAGCTGAAATTGATATTTTTTTATTAAAATATGCTTAACTTTCGCTTTCTCCGACAGCACTTTCCCCCACAACACTTTCCTCAACAACAACTACTTCTCTCTACAGTAATGCCAAACTGTCCCATAGAAAGAAAGGGAGGAAATTTTTTAGAATCACTTAGCGTAACATATTATCTATATATCGGATTAATAATTTAATGATACGTCATCGAAAATTTTGAGTATTTAGCAGTGTTGTCAGGATCGGACCGAACCGGCTGGTCCGACCGCGAAAGAATCTGTGGAAGGGCAGATAACTGGCGAGGCACGTAGGAAGAAAATGGGTGTGTCGTTGATCTCATCTGTTAGGAATCAATCGTGTGATCAGAGCTGAGTTCACCTTCACCTTCAGCGTCTATCTTCCTTCTATTCTACTTATCCTCTTCTCCTTGCTTTCTTCTTCTTCTTCTTCTTCGTCTTCTTCTTCTAGAATCGCTTCTTCTTCTCTCATTCCTAACCCCTCTTTTGTTTTTTTGGCATCTTCCATTCGTTCAGCTCTTCTGTTTCCTAATATTTTTTTTAATTGTTTCGTCCCGGCTTACAATTAAATTATCTCCATAATCACATTGGACTGCTTATTTGTCGTTTTGCTTTCTTATGTTATCAAACTCATCATGATTATCATTCTAATCAATGTTCAGAGCGTTTGAGGCAGCTAATTAGGGTTTCATTTTCTGATTGCGGAAGATGATGCTTCCATGGGGTGGAATTAGTTGTTGTATGAGTGCTGCTGCCCTCTATTTGCTTGGCAGGACCAGTGGCAGGTAATGCCTTTGCTCCGGGCACCATTTTTAGGCTATTCTGTGAAGATTATGTTTTAGAAATAACATTTTCGTGTCCGGGCAACGTAGCTCCTCCTCTTTATCTGTTGCATATTTTATACCCACACTTATATTTATATTTCCTTGTTTCTTTTTGGTTGGCTTAGGGATGCAGAAATTCTTAAGTCTGTCACAAGAGTCAATCAGCTCAAGGAATTAGGTAACTTTCTCGACCCGAGCATCACTCTTTGATTGCTGTTACTCCTCAAAATGTTTAAATTTTTATGTTAATTGATATCTCAATTAAATTTGTGATCTACCGATGCCAACCTATCTCTAAGATTGAGTTCGTTGTTCATGTTCTTGTTTTATGGAATGTAACCATTGGACTCCACAATATTTGACCCCTTAACTGTATATCATCTTACAGGTTCACAATTTATTAAGTCTTTTTACTATCTTTGACTTTACAGCAAAGTTGCTTGATATTGATAGTAGAGTAATACCGTTTGTCGTTGCAATCTCTGGACGAGTTGGGTCAGAGACTCCAATCAATTGCGAGTATAGTGGCTTGAGAGGTGTTATAGTGGAGGAGACGGTATCGTCAAGTTCTATTTACTATTTTTTTAAAAAGAGTACGACTCTAGTCGTTGCAGTCTTTCTGTCACCAATCAGAATGTGAATTCTCATGTTTTTATATCCTTCAGGCTGAACAACACTTTCTAAAGCACAATGATGCCGGATCTTGGATACAAGATTCAGCCTTAATGCTATCAATGAGTAAAGAGGTCCCATGGTACTTGGTGAGATATTAGACCTTCATGTTTGCTATTCCAATTGCATATCTGTTAAGTCATAAGCTCATAGCTTTTTAATATATTCCTATGAAGCATGATTGGTGAAGAAAATCAATTTTACAATGTTTAAAAACTTTCTTTTAGGATGATGGATCTGATCGAGTATTTGTTGTGGGGGCTCGAAGTGCCTCAGGGTTTGCATTAACTGTGGGCAGTGAAGTTTTTGAAGAGTCAGGGAGGTCACTTGTACGTGGAACATTGGACTATCTTCAGGGGCTAAAGGTTTGCCTCTCACTTTGAGAGTTTTCCGCCTATTCAACTTTGCTTACACATCGTGTCAAAGTTGGTCTGATGATGATTCTGATTTCAGATGCTTGGTGTGAAACGTATTGAAAGAGTGCTTCCAACTGGCTCTTCATTGACAGTGGTTGGTGAGGTATTTTTCTGTTTAGTTACATGAATTAACAACTATATCCGTATTGTACATATTTTGAGCTGCATGATGAAACCTCTTTCTCGCATATATTCCAAAAACTTCAACTGAACTCTGATTACCCTTGGGGAGGAAAAGGATTTGGTTGGGGCGTTGATTGTATGCAATTTCTTTTTACCTGTTGAGTATAATTCTCCTTGTAGTCATTTATAAAAAGTTTCTTCGCCAATTCCCTTCTTTCTTTATGAGAGTTGATCCTTTGCAGGCTTCCCCTTTTTTAGGGGATTGAACTGATACCTAGTGACTTCCAACTTTCAACCATTGTCATTATGCAATGAACATTTCGAATTGACAATAATAATAATAATAATAATAATAATAATAATAATAAAAATAATTTTAAGTCTTACACAGCATTCTTGCCTAAATGCATTGCTTCTTGATAGCAATGCCCTTTTGGTTCTTAAAATGAAAACTAGTTGCAGTCTAAGATTCATATTCTTCTGGAATCTGTTGGCTGAAAACCCCGTGTTTAAAAAATTTGGAAGTTGAAAATATATCACCTGAATGGTAGAATCTACAATTTTCTGTATGTTTATATGTTTCTAGTACTCCTTGTTATCGGGAACTGTTCGGACAACTTTTTAAAATAAGTTTATCTGCTTTCTAACTTTCTTCTTTGCTTATTCTTTTCGTTTGTTACCGATTCTGATAGTAGTATGTAATTGCTCAAATGTTATTTAGTAGAAACCATAGCAGCAAATTTGAACACTGACGTAGTTAATAAGAGTTGCCTTCATGGCCTGGGGTTCAATAAAATTATCTACCACTATGAGATACAGGTCTATTATTATTGATTCAATAATAGTTTCAGCTTTTAATAGTAGTGAATGCTGAAACTAGTCCAGTTTATCAAATTTGGTCTCTTTGATTCATGAGCAGGCTGTCAAAGATGATATTGGAACAGTTCGAATCCAGCGTCCTTATAAAGGGCCATTTTATGTATCTCCAAAGAATATGGACGAGCTCATTGGAAACTTGGGAAAGTGGGCAAGGTTTACATCATCTCAAACAACTACTTCAGATTTTCTATTTATTTTAAACTATGATGATGGAATAAAATGATGGAGATTTATGTATCAGGTGGTATAAATATGCCTCTGTCGGATTGACAGCTTTTGGTGTTTTTCTGATTGCCAAGCATGCGATACAATATATCATGGAGAGAAGGCGTCGATGGGAATTGCATTGCAGGTATCTTTTGCATGTTAATCATTGTTGATAGCAATAAAATACTAGTACGAATGACAAATTCTTCATACTAATTATCAACCGCTCATGACAAGTCCCCAGAAGTCATGCGTGCATATTATTCTGCAAAGCTATAACAAGTTCTATATTTTAATGTATTTATGCCATTTGAATAAATCAAATCAATCGGGTGGATTGTTACTGACACTGCTTGAATTCAGACATTGAAACCCTAACTCCCTTTGATATTGAAATTCATAAAGTCCGTTTGATTACTATTAGACTTGCCTTAGAGGTTAGAAACTATGCAAGCCCAAAAATGAACTGAAAATACCAGGGAGTATTTTAATGTCAGCAGGTTGAGTAGACTATATGCTACTCTGTTCTGAAAATTCCATTAAGGACATGGTTGATAGTAGGTTTCGACTAGAGATTGTTCTTGACTTTCTCAATGTGTGCATGCCATGTCTATGTATATTGCTGAATATTCCCCCATTGGTAATGCATAGCTGAGTTTGGCAGGATATCATCTTATTGTTGGAATAACTCACCATACAAAAGGACTCTCTCCTTAAGGCTTAATGCTATTCTTCATGACAAATGGAATTGAAATAAGTGTTGTTATTGCAGGGTTCTTGCTGCTGCTGCTGCTGCTAGGAGACAAGGTCAAGATTCTGAAGGTAAATCTTGTACTGGTGTATGAACTTTGGGAATATTTGCCTCTTTGGCAGTAAATTCTAAAGAAAAAATATGCACTCTGATTCCAGATTGTCCCTATTGCTTTTCAGGTTCGAATGGAAGTGCTGAAAACGGACCAGACAATTCTAAAAAGGATCGTCCTATTCCAGATCTATGTGTGATATGCCTTGAACAGGAATACAATGCTGTTTTTCTCACGTAAGCTCCGTAGCTTCTTGTAGATTAAAATCAGTTATAGTCTTTTGAAATGGACTTGTACACTTGCAGTTATGCATAAATATGATATTAAGTAAGGAACATATAAATCAGTGGACTTGTATATATGGTCTGCACACTTCACTTCCTATGTTTCTGGTATATTATGGTGAGAAACTGAGGGCAATCGGAGTAAGGTTAGAATACGTTAAACATAATTAAATAGCTCTCTTTTTCTTGACACTGGTATCCCAAACATGGTAACATATCTCTAACCATTTCTGTTACCTAATCTTTTGGCACTGAACAGTGAATAACACTCATTTTCTTCCATAGTGATTTTCTTCGAACTTGAGCTAAAATGATTTTTTTTATGTTCATAATAACGTTGCAGGTGTGGGCATATGTGCTGTTGTATAACATGCTCGTCACATCTGACAACCTGTCCCCTCTGCCGGAGACGGATAGATCAAGTAGTGAAGACTTTTCGCCATTAAAGATTCGCTCCGAAGATTCAGTAAGCATCATGGACGAAGACATCTGTGATAGCAAGCTGTTGCACATACAAGTTTTGATATAAATTCCTCTTCAAGAAGTGGGCAACAATTACAAAATTGAAGCTTGTAATTGTAGATTCTTTGTTAATCTACGTTCTAGAGTCACACATCTGTATGTGCTGAGAAATCATTTGGCAACTTAAGTTGCCTTGTGCAATGTGAGGAAATGTCCGACATAGTCATCCACTGAATGACTAAAACTCATCCACAAATATTCCATTTTCAGGGATATTGTGAAGGCTGAATCATGAAATTAGAGTATCCATGTATTCTTTTTCACTGATTTGCAATCTTACTGTAGAAATTCAAGAATTGACAAATTATTGATGTAAGACTATAGAATCTTGCAATCACCATCCGTCCACTGCTTTTACAATTTTATCCGCTCTAAGCTATTACATGGATAAACGACTGTTTGAATATTCCCCCGCCTTAGATAAAGAAGAATTCTTCTAGTAGGACCCAAAATAGATTAGGGAGGATGCAGATTGCAGAGCTGTTAGAATGCTCCTCTGCCTAATTTATGAATCATTTTGGTTCTAGGCATTATACAAAGTAAGCTATCAGATTCTGTAGATTATTTATTTTCCCTAAACAAAAGAGAGCTTCACATTCTCTGGGCTTGAAAACTATGCTATCAGATTCTATGGCCCCATTTAACCCATAGTGGAAAAAGATCGGATCATCCTAATCATATATTCTATTTTCTCTTCTCCATACAGAAAAAACAGAAGAAGAAAAAGAGCTAGTATAAGAAGGATGTTCCATTGTTGTAATTGTTATATCAAACAGAAAAAGAGAAGGTCCTCGATGGAGGCGTATAGAAAGATGAATAAGGCCGTCGTCGTCTGCTCTACCATCCACGCTATCCGACCTAAAACACTCCCTATAACTTTTGATTATTCAACCACCCACCATCCTAAATCAAATATCCAGGCTTCATATCAAAACAAACATGAGCATGGCAAGAAACATCAAGTGGATATCATTGAAGAAGACAGTTTCACTAATTATATAAATCGTGTAAGGAATGAGGACCAAATCAACGGTTGGTGATGCACTGTATGTTGACAACTTCTCATATTGTGAAGACGAAGAAGGTGATGTTGAAACGAGCAAGTCAGGAAAAGATGAGGTCTCAGAGTATTTAGATCGTACCAGGATTAAGATCAGAACCACTTCAACCATTCTTACTCGAAGGTTTTGATTGATTTATCACTCCTCCAAACAACCATTATATATAGTTTTGTTATGTCTGTTTGTGTTCTTTGCTATTGTTAACTAGTCAAATACGACAGGTTATATAGTTATGTATGTTTCATGTTTTTTTCTAAACTGTGATTGCTTTAGAAAACTTATTACATTGTAAACGAATCCAAAAATGAAACATTTTATTCATTATTATAGTATGAAAACGGATAACTTCAGAATTGGCTTTGGCTATCTAACGGTTATGATGACTCCGGTTAACTTGTAAAACAAAACAAGGTTAGGCTTGGGCCGTCGATGCCTGAGTTAGGATGGAACTTTAAGATTGTAGGATCAACAAGATCCGTAAATCATAAATACTTAAGGACAATGAATGACTCTATTGATTATACGTAATATGGCGGTATAACAATACTTCTATTTATAGTGATTAGAGGAGCTTATCGTGTCCTAATATGACTCGACTAATTGGGTTTTGACACATGCATGTGCGGGTACCTTGGCCAACAGACATATCTAGGAATCTTTGATGAATAAAGAGCTGAATATCTACACGAAATCCAAAGCTCTAAAGGATTTTGTTGAATATCTAAAATGGAGATCCAAACCGTAACAATTTATTGGCGAACCTACTAAATTTCCTAAATGGTGCCTGTATTTCACTTGTAATTGCTACCACACAATTTCCTTCTAGAGGTTTGTTCTTTTATTCACGTGGCGATAAAGTTCCTCATCGAGCAAACAACGATAACTTTTTAATTAAGAATAGATCATCTCACAAGGACAAAAAAAAAAAAAGGAACGTCAGGTGCTTCTAATCATTATACTAAACCCTTCACCTCAGGTTTTAAAAGGGATTTTAGTCCTTCTTGAAGTTCTTTTACTCATTATTGATAAGGCCGTACGTACTTAGTTTTACATTTATTAGATTTAATCATATTTTTAGGCATTAGTTTAGGATAAGGGATATGAAGGAAACTCTGAAGTATGTACCTTAAAGAGAGTCCCTTGCTAATGCTATTGCTGAGAAAATAGAGCCAAAATTACAAGTGCTGGACAAGAGGCTTGAGATAATGCAAGTTGATGATGCCAAGATTGCCGGGATTGAGTCAGCACGTGTTAGATCTGAAGGAAAATTGCTTAAGGCAGTCATTGAATTAAAAGACTTGATTGTTGCTCAGGACAAGCGTTCCATTGCTATGAGCAAACTTAGATTGACAAGTGTCAGTGTGACTTTGCCAAATCTATAATGGCTGCCATGCAAAAGTTTTCTGATACTTCTACCAATTCTCAAGTCTAGACGAGAAAGGCTATTCTTTTCCTACATGAAAACTATGGCAAGCAAGGTTTTTTATCCGCTATACTGAGCCAACTTTTGTGCATCTATCTCAAGAGTTGACCAAGTCTGGCCAAGATTTGTGGAAGTTAAACCTGTAGTTTCAAGCTCATCCTGGTGATTCCAAAGGCCATTTTGTCCATTTTGATGACTCCAAAATGGGGGAGAAGACCTCGGAGAAAGTCTTAGAGAAAGAGAAAGACAAAACTGGTGTTGCAATTGATTAAGGTTTGGATACTTGTTTTCAGTTAGTAATTGCTCACAGCGCTGATCAGAGAATATCTACTGATGCTGATAAAACTGTTCCACCTAAGCTTGTTCATCCTCTTCCTAACCAACTCTTGATCAAACCCAACAGAAAGACCCTTATTTTAATTTCTCGTCTTTCTGCTTATGTTTTATCTGTTTATCCCAAGTTATTAATACAACAATTTGCCTTTTATTCTAACTTACATGTACTATTTGCTATTCATGCTGACTTGCTACTTTTTTATTTACTAAGTCTATATGTATACTGAGTTTCAAAGCTAACATAACTTATGGGGGAGTATGTACCAATCTTTTTCCAACTACTCAGTGTAACTTTTTGTCATTATCAAAATGAGGGAGATTGTTAAATACTCAATCATCTTGTTTTGAGTAATGTCAAAATTTAACTATGAAAAATGGTAACTCCTAATCCTAAATTGTTTATATTAATCTCTCATGAAGTTAGTGACTGTTTATTGTGTTCTAAGCTAGTGGTTAGTACAACTTCATGCCCTGATCTAGAGTTCATTCAGTACTCAATATCCAACCATATACTAATTTGAAGACTGAAGCGCAGTAAAGTATTGACCATCTTTGAAGAATCAACTCAGTGGCCCAACAGAGCTAAAGAAGTTGATAGACCAAGTCAAAATATTTGTACCTTTCAAGATATGAACCTAGTAGATCATTCAAAATAGTGGAAATAAGTCCATATTGAAGATCTTAAGATATTTCCCAAGATGGCTAAGTGTTAAAGCAATCAACACTATTGTCAAGAAATCATTTCATGACATACCACGAAAATGTCAATACTCGTTTTGCTACAAAGTTCTTTCTATTGCAATCACTGATGAAAAAGTTCAACGTTCGAATAATTTTCCAAGATCAAATCTCTTACTTTGAATATATGCAACGACAACTTGCCCTATCTAATGGGAAGATTGAAGATTCAAATTTAAGATTTACGCCTAAACGGCTAGTTTGAAGAACCTCTACATAAAGGAGCTAAGTCTGAAGAATGAACACACACCAACAACTCTAGAATACACACGGAGAACTCTTAAGTTCTCATTTTTACAATTGTTCTGTAAAGCTCTTAAACAAAAAAAAAGTACACACTTTATTTTATTAATCAGCGTACAGAGTTAGAAAGAGAGAAAATTATTTTAGTGTTACATCTAAATCTTTACTGACTAGAAGAACGACTACTTGGTGTAAGTAGTTGTGGATAAATAGCGAGAGTAGATTGATGAGGGTACTCAATTGTTGTACTAATCTATTGTAAAAGGCCGGTCTTTCACCTTGAAAGAGATATTTAGTGGATTAACAAATCTCAAGTGAATGTACCTCGAGGACATGAGTAGGCACAAGAACAATGACCGAACCTAATAAATCACTGAGTATTTCTATCTTTTAGCACTTTACATATATCTTGTTATTGCTTACTAAGTTATACTTGTGTGCATGTTGAGCACTGACTACTAAGGTGTCTGCCTATAATGTGTAGTAATATATGTGATTCGTCAATACAAAGTCTAGTCCTCTTGTGCTGAGTTAGCATATGGTTGATCTGATCTGGCTGTATAGTAATCAAAAGTAAGCTTTCGAGTGCTCTAGAATTTCACCAAAGTATCGAATGCACTCTTACAGAGTTGCTTTCATTAGAACAATAAGACATTAGGAATAATATTTTTTAATTAGCCTTAATACTCTGTTCACCTCATTCTAGAATATTTGATAGCTTTTTCGAGACTAACAATGTTTATATAATTAATTAAGTAATATATTTTTTAATTAATTAAACAATATTAAATTTTATTAGTTGAAGTGTAACGTGACATTTATTTACTAAATTGACCTATCACATCATCCATATTCAATTTGTGCCCTCCTTAATTGTTCAAATGGTAGATGGAAATGAGGTTGAAAATCATTTGCCTTATAGTAAAGTGGGATTTCTTATTTGCTCGAATATTTCATAAAATAATGCAATATGTTATTGAAGACTGAAACAAAATCTAATTTAGTGGATTAGTTTATCACTCATTCTGAACTTAAAGAAGAATAATTAAGCAATAATGTGAAACACATGTTTTAACATACTTTACTGAATGAAATAGTGTATAGATTAGTTTGCACGCTTCTCAGCATATTCTATTTGATTAACTGCATACGAGTGTTTCGTGGTTTTACTTTTCTGAAAATAAATTTTTATAGTTTGTCTTTTTTTTTTGTAAGAAATGAACTACAAAATGCACTATTTACAGAATTAAGAAAACGATCAATTTTGATGACGTGTACGAAGATATTTTTGTCCAAAAAATAATTTTGAGATTTGATCCTGAACTCTAACCTAACTGTAATCAAAAGGTCTGAATTTTTTTGGATAAAAATGTCCTCTTCTATGTCAGCAGAATTGATTGTTTCATTAATTTTGTAAATAGTACATTTAACAACACTTTTTTTCTCAAACACAAACTATAAAAACTTATTTCCAAAAAAAAAGGAAACCACAAAACCTATTCTTTTCTTGAGCCGATAGAATTTTAATTACTTAAGAAACTGAAATAACTAAGTGGTATTTTTGCCTATAGGAGGAGTATCATTTTATTTTGTTGGCACATATCATTTTATTAAACTAACCTATCAACCAATCGAGGGTTGACGCAGTGGTAGTATGGAGCTGCGCTTGGTATGGAGGTCTACGGATCGATCCCCCACAACCGCGACTGGGAGGGGTTTAAGTACCATAATCCTTGGACCCGCCCCGAATCCGGATTAGTCGGCCCAATGTGGTTCGGAAACCGGATGAAAAACCAAAAAATTAAACTAACCTATCACACAGAAATAGAAATAATAAAGTGTTGAAAGGTGAATGAATAGCTAGCTAGAATTCCTTTGGTAACAAATTCAAATGATTATCATACTCGAGTTTATAGCTGTACTTGTTTGATTCGAGAAGAAAATTGAGCACCAAAAGTTAGAGGAATATGATCCTAAACTACCCAATCCTCACTATTACTTAGAAAACAAAAGTGTTGTTCACTTTCTTAAGTAATTATTAGGAATCTTTGCCGAAATGTCACATCACAATTTCCACAAATCACAGCTAGTTTTCACACAATAACACACTCATCTATTTTTTTCATTTCTCCCCATAATCATAGTGTATAAAATTATAAACCCATCTAACTCCCATATTGCTAATCAAGTGAGACTAATTAAGGTTTGAGTATCCTCAAAATGGAAAAGAAAGGAAGTAGCTCCCCCCATAATGTGTGCAAGAAGCTCTGCAGATCATTTCGAAGAAATCGTCGGGTTTCACATCCCTCAAATCTCCCTGTTGCTGCTACCAAAATCCCAAATTCAAACAATATGCAAGAGAAAGCAGCTGATTCTGTGCCAGTTAGGTTTGATTATACAAGCCAGGCTGCTCCATCTCATCCCATCATAAAAAAGAACACTCACTTGGCCAAAGTTGGTGATGCTAAATCACATGAATTCGAAAAGGGTGATCAGAAGTCAGGAGTGCACATTGAAGATAGATTCTCAGAATTCATTACTAGTGCAAGGATTAAGATAGGGACTAGCTATACTAATTGTGAACCGGGTGGCAAAATTTCGTCGGTAAAGGATAACAAGACGTCGGAATTTTGCTCAATGAAAGACAGGTTTTCCGATTACATTGATCGTACTAAGAAGAAGCTTAGAACACCATCAACTGTTGGTGTTGATAACAGCATTTCTTTTAAATGAAGATGATCCGAAGCTTATCAAACAATAAATTAAGGTTGTGAAGGTTACTTTTATGTTTCAATATTGTGTGGTGTACGTGAGACATTTATTCTGTATGAAATAATTCTGTTTATTGTGAAATTTAATTTTCTGTTTCAATCTTCTTCTTTTTTCGTTTTTTTCATTAATCCAGTAGCTGATTATTAAGCTGGAAAACTTCACAATTTCAGATGAATTTTATAAATTTAAAATCATGTGACTCTATTTAAATTAGCCATTTTAATCTGGTGGATTGCTCACCCACATTGTTAAGTGTATCAATTAGGTACAACCAATTGGTATTTACACTATTCCTAGATTAAAGCAAATAGTATAAGGAAAATAATTTCACTTTTAACAGAATGGCAGTTCAGAAATGAGAAATATATTGGGCCACATAAACCCACTCTATGTATTACATGTATGGGCCAATTCGAAGCCTAGATGAAGCCCAAACTACCCATATCCTAAAAATTGGTGGTTATCTTGTGAAAAAGAAAAGGGGAAATTCTAAAAACAACCCTGTGGTCACATATTTTCCAAACAAATTTTTGTGGTTTGTTTTTTTTTTTGTCAATTTAAAGATTATTTAGGCAATAGTGGGACCTTGAAACGGGTGCCCGCCTCGCCAGATCGATAGATCAAAGCAAAAGGGGAGTTGCTTTTAGAAGGCTCCTTCTGCGGTAGGGTGAAACCATTGCGCGCGGAAGGGCCAACAACCGCCTATCTTCCGCTGCATCAGGAGCAACGAGCTCAGGAACCACCTTAGATGTCGGAGGCAGGTCCAGTTGTGCCAGGATCGTAAAAGTGGGACAAGTGGAGCAAATTGACTGCCCCGTGAAAGGATCGAAACGCCAGAAGGGAGTGACATCAGAGGATGATGGTCCTGCTGAGCTGACGAGTGGTTTCGTGGTAGTATACTGGGGTTGCATCATGTGCAGGAAGAAAAGGCTGGACATTGCTTGCAGATAAAGCTGTTCAAGGGTTAGAGAAAAATACAGAAAAGGTTGGAAATTACCCATGAGACCAAAAGTATGAGGACGAGTGTCGCCTGAGCTAGGGAACAACACGTGAGGCCGGATTCCACTAGATGGGGGTGTAGACAGGGCCATCAAAAGCGGAATGGCGAGAGGGTCTGTAGCGGAAACGACCCGAGCAACAGTGGGGATCACCAATGCTCGAGACTGGCCTGCCAATCTCGTGAGCAAAAAGATCAATCTTTCCGACGAGGCGGAACCCATTACGTTTGCCACCGTTTGGCCGACCTCACTAAAGGACTCCTTATCTGGAGCGTCTTCAATAGAATCCATACGAACCTCCTCCAAAACTGGGCCGGAAGAGGAAGGTTTAGTGGAAGGAACCCTCATGTAAGCCGTTGGGTCAGAGGAATGAATGGATGATGGGGGAGCCGTGGAAACGTCCACGCTGGAGGCGGGTGGAGGATCTGTGCTCATTGTTCTTTGAAAATAACCTCTAGCTCAAGAAAAAGAAGATGTTCTAGAAGGAAGAGGCCACTGATCACCGCACCGATGATATTCGTGCTTCTAAAATATGACCTTCAATCGCCGAAAACCTGAGAAAATTCGGCGTTGGGATGCCCGTTTTACCTCCGACGATCAAGTTAGCAACTATTTTAGAGAATAATAATAACAAACTTAAATGACAAGTATAGAGTGTAAAAAGATACCTTTTTTGTGGTGATGTGGGGGGTATTTATACCTCATTGGGGAATGTTGCCCTAATGAGGTCATTTCCTCTTATGTCCTTGGGATTGGAGCCCAAGAAATAACATAATCACAACCATATCTTGTTGGCCCTAACAAGATCATAATCAACTAGAGGGGGTGAATAGGTGTCTAAGTCCGAATTTTAGTTTTTAGAGAAACTTAACTCAGAATCCAATCTCTTCAGAGTCAGAGGCTGGCTTTAGTAAAGCGCTTCTGAGAGAGATTCTGCCTTAAGGGAATTTCTGCCCTTTTAGCAACAGAAGTTCTGTTTAACAGAGCTTTTGGATGGTCTTCTAAACAAAGACAGTGAATTTTATGAGCAAACTGTTTCAGCACTAAGTATAAGGCAAATACATAGAAGCAAAATAACAAGTTATAAAGAGAGAGAAAGAGATTCAGGAGGTCCTGAGTGAACAGTTCGATTTATCCAGGTTCGCCACAGAAGTCATGTGACTACTTCCTGTCCCCTGTGATCGCACTCAGCAGAGATTTTAAATCCACTATTCATAACGTTTATGGCACGTTCAGAAGCTCCTTTACATCAACAAAACTTAAGCTAATTTCTCACTTAGTTCTGACTAGCCTAGAATAAGTTAAATGATTTTCACCAGAACAACAACAACAACCCTGTAATCTGGATTTCTCACCCAACTTAAACCTGAACTAGATTTCTCTCAAATCTAACTGAATATCACAAACGATATCAGTTTACAAGATTCCTATTATGAACTTGTGTTTCTTCACTCTCTCACTTTTACAAATTTGAAATAAGAAAAGAGAAAGAATGGGAAGTGCTCTGTTTTTGCTTAGAATAACGGTGCGTTAAGATAGCTCAAAAATCTCGCGTGTAAGAACACAAATGAGCTTGGCTACTATTTATAGTGTCTTGAGGATGACCATTGCTTGAATTTGAACTTTCAATTTGATGATGACAGAGTTGAAGTCGTTAATCTGTCTTGTCCTTCAAACGGTCTTCAAACACTCTTGATTCCGTTAACCTTGTTCTTTAACTTAATATGGTAATGAATTAAATTGAAGAATAGGGTTGACTGAAACATTTCTTCATTAGGATCAACAAAGGATAGACAAAGAAATTCTGGTTTTGTTTATTGTGGACAAGACGCGCTCCTTCAACAGCTTTTTGAAGTTTTGGCGCCTAACATTAAATGCAGTTGACAGGTGCATTAAATGGTAAACAAAACTCGTGTCTTATCTTCTGAGCACTCAATTCCTTTTGTCTAAGCTTCTGATCAACAACGAAATCTTTGCTTCTAGTTAATCTTGAACTCATGAGGAGTGCTTGATCAATCTTTTGAGTTACTTAAGAGCGGAGGTTCCAGCTTCTGTGAGACATCTTCTGAATGTCTTCTAGCTTTCTCTTCTGAGTTTAGAGCGAAGCAATTTAACTTCATTCAGCACCTGCTGAGAAAACTTTGACAAAGTACTTAACAAAAATTGTTAGTCTACATTCATTAGTATAAGTCAAAAAGTAATAATTCATCTTCTGAAAGATTTGTACATAGTCAAAACACTTTGGGTTCATCATATCTGTCATTTTCTGACCTGTGGGGCCCATGGACATATATTATTCTTCCAGCTAGGGGACCACTTACTTTGGTCGTTCTCGCATCTTTAATCAACGGAAGTGGGTAGAGGATCCTGCTCTCTCTAGGTTTCAATGGGGTTTAGCTTAGTGACAGCCTGTTAGGCGTAGACTGGTCCGGTTACGTTTTGGGCTGTTATCACCATATAATTTGAAGATAATAAGTAATTACATTAATTAATTAATTGAAGATAAACATTACAGTTTGTAGATATGAAGCAATATAATTCAAAAAAGCGGTGAACAAATAAACCGCTACCTAATTTTCGGCCGTTGTCAGAAAAGCTCTTCCCTTCCTTATTCTACTAGTATTTACGGAGAGGAGGTCCCAAAATTGGGTAACGGTTTATAAATAAAAAGTCCCCTTTTTTATGATTTGAAAGAAGGTAAAATATAGTATTGTGGATTAAAATTTAGAGTATAAGAAGTAAAAGTTTAATATGTTGAAATGAAAATGACTAAAAGTCAACTTTTCCTCTTATGTCAAACATGTGCACTCCACTCTCCAAACAATTGTTGATGATTAGCAAATAAGGCGGCAAAGTGGACCAATTTTTTTAAAGTTTAAGAGGTGAATGGAATGTCCCTTATGTTGAGGGGGTAAAATGATCAAAACATACAACTTAAGGGGATTAAAGAGGTATTAAGCCTATATATTATTAGTAGCTGGCATTTGTAGCTAATTGACGACGTGCACAATGCTTCTCTGATTTCTCCTTTAATTAGTAGTAATACACTATCAATTTGACCTATTTTATTTGGCCTGTGTATATGACAGATATCTCCACCTTTTTTTTCTTAATCAATATCTCCACCTCCTTATGATCTGTTCAATTTAATACGTGCCTCAATTTCTTATGACTATGTCCTCACTTAAAATTGTAACAATAATATAGTTATTTGTTTTACCAATTTCTTTCACCTATATTTGTAATATAGGGAGTATTGTTCAAGTTACTACACTATAATAGACAAATTAATTGTAGCTCATTAACCATATTATAAACTACTTAAACTGATCGCAAATATAAATTGTTCTAATGTTAAAACTAAGGGCAGCAATTGTTATGTCAAATTAATGCTGGCAATATATAATTCATCTGTAGTGTCTTTTTTTTTTTCTTGCTTTTCTTCTGTTTTTTTCTTTAGATTGACTTTTCTAATTTGCGAATAAAAACCAATTTGGGGTCGAAATAGTATAAGCACCATTGTTACGAAAATGGATGCATCATTGTTACGAAAATGCAAAAAGAATTTTCAAAGCAATTTATGGAAAAATGTTGAATTAAAGGCAGCCTTGAGTATAAGCACATCTGTATTTTTAAAGTTTGTCAATCTTGAGATTCGGACTCCTAAAACTCCGATGGATGACTCTCTGTATTTTACATTTTTCACGCCTATAATGTGAAGAAATTAATCTTTCCATGATAAATGGAAACACGACTGCATTTTTATATTGTTCTTAGTTCCCAAAATATAGGCCCATGTAAGTATTTTTGAAATATAATAGGCCCATATATATAATCATGAGATGTAGGTACGTTTTTAAAATGATTGGCTTTACTATATTATTATTCTTATTAACTTGTCACGTTGATTAGCTTGGTGAATTTAGGAAATATCTTGTTAGTATTCTAAACTTACATAAAGTAATTTATTAGGCACAATTTGATTAAAATGACTAATTAACCTCTTATACTTGTTAGATTGACTTATTAACGATCAAAATTTAGTCAAAGTGATATTTATCTTAATTTTCTAAATGAAAAATAAAAATAAAAGTAAAAATCAAAATGAAAGTCTAATTTTAGTTTAAATGTTAATTATCTGATACAAATTAACTTTCAATTTTTTTCAGATTTTTAGAATATCTTTACAGATTAAGAGCATTTCCAAGAGCCTCTTAGTTCTACTCTTAAAAATAATATAAATTATTTACTCTTAGTCATTTAGAGAGTATCTAAATTGTATCATCTCCAACAATACTCCTAACTTCAACTCCTAAATTTTTTTTTATAATTAAATTTATTTTTTATTATTATGTTTGCCAATAGGAAGAGGAGAGAGGTTACATAACCATAAACTATTAATAAAAAAAGAGTTAGGAGGTGGAGAGAGACTCTTAAAAGTGAGGAGAGGGTGTGACTCTTAGTGATTTAGGAGTCACTAGGAGGCTCTTAGAAATGCGCTAGTTCTACTCTTAAAAATAATATAAATTATTTACTCTTAGTCATTTAGAGAGTATCTAAATTGTATCATCTCCAACAATACTCCTAACTTCAACTCCTAAAATTTTTTTTATAATTAAATTTATTTTTTATTATTATGTTTGCCAATAGGAAGAGGAGAGAGGTTACATAACCATAAACTATTAATAAAAAAAGAGTTAGGAGGTGGAGAGAGACTCTTAAAAGTGAGGAGAGGGTGTGACTCTTAGTGATTTAGGAGTCACTAGGAGGCTCTTAGAAATGCGCTAAGGATGTTGTTATATTACTTTATACATAGTTTTGAGGTTAACGAGACACTTTAAAGTTAAATAATTAAACTATTAGCTAATAATTTGAGATTGTTTAATTATACCCTATAAATAGTTATGTACAAATGAGAATTTTTTTGTGGAAGCATGAGCCCAATCGCAATCTCTGACATTACAATATATTATAAATGGGTGTGTGTTGTCTCTTGCGAATTTAATAATTTGGGTTGATTAATGTGAATTTTTAACGGTTTAATAATATAACAAAAAAGTGAATAGAAACTTATAGTATATAACTATATATATATATATATATATATATATATATATATATATATATATATATATTGTATGGTCCGTTGAGTTACATATAAGTATGCCTAATGTTTCTTAATTGGCTCTTAGTTATGCTTTCACATGCATCAGCAATTAAGGATGCTACGATCCTGTTCTCCCTTGAGATTTCAACAGACAATACATTCTTAATCTTAGCTATAATTTGCATTATTGAATTCATTTTGTTATATGAAATGAAGTAATCATTACTTCCTTAAATAGTCATTAATTTATCCACCAACAATGTCCCAGTGGTTATTACATTCTACAAGTGAGGTCATGTTATGTAATTGAGATATTTTCTTTGCCAAACTTTTAGCTAAGTGATAACAAGACCAATGATTAAAAACTTTGATATTATTTAAGTTTTACATGTAATGGTTTGATTTCGCGGATCACATGACTATGAAGAGCAAAACCTTAGCAGGTAAGGACACTTTTATCAATTATCATCATCATCCAAGTTTTGGGGACGATTTTCTTTCCACTATTATGAATAATTTTTTTCTTTGCTTTTTATCGAACAAAAATTATGTGAGGATAGTTTCTAATTTATTGGTTTTTCTTACCGAAATAGGGGATGTGGTACATTCCGTTTTCATAGAGGAAGTATCCTAGGTCCGAATCCTTTAATAAAGTTAAAGGATCCTCATTGGATATTTGACAAATATCTTACGACCCATCAATATTTTTATATTTGCGAGTCATCATAAACTTGTCAAACATTTAATGAGGAGTACCTTAACACGCTGTCAAAAAAACAGGTACTTTAACACCTTTAACATTATTAAAGGACTTGGATTCCCTAATATTTTTTTAAGAGGGTGTAATCATATTCTTTATGTAAACTTGTTAATGGGGTGGGTAATACCCATACCCAACACTACCCAGTACCTATTATAGGGTCGGAAATAATCTTTTTTCAAAAGCATGAGGTTCATGTTTTTAGTAAAAACAGCTTCTAATCAAAAAGCACGGTTACCAAAAGCTGCTTTTGATCTTTACCAAACACTGCAATATATACTTTTGGTCAGTGTTCTAAAAATCGGCCGAGTTGACCGATTCATCGGCGATTAATCGGTAAAATCGAGTATACCGAACCGATTTTAGTAAATAGGTCGTTTTAAATCGGTCAACCGATTTATGACCGATTTAGAACCGATTTATGAACGATTCAGAAAAAATTAGCCCAATTAAGAAAATTTTGGCCCAAATAAAAATAGCCCAAACAATTTTAATTAAATAATTAATTTTTAAAAATAACAAAATAAACAAAAATCCCTAAAATACTCGGACCACAGACATTTTAACTAGCAACAAATTGAAAATTATGAATTTGGTGAACAAGATATGGTTGAATAAGAGTATCTAAACATGTTACGTTAATTTGTTGGTAATTGTTTTTTTTTTTGAATATTAATGTAATAAACATCGAAATATTTATGTTTGTCGACATTTTGGTATATTTATTATTATCATTTTGGACAAAAGTAGTTATTATTTTTAGGTAGTTTGGTCAATATTTTTTATTTTCTAACATGGATTTTTATGTTTTTCTAAAAAATATTTATATAATTTATTTAAAATAATAAAAAAATAAAAAAATACAAAACCGATTAATCCCCGATTCATCGTTTGAGTCACTGACTGTGCCGCGGCCGCATAGCAATTTTTAGAACACTGCTTTTGGTGAAAAAGTTGTTGTAGCTTTTTGCAACAACAATACCAAACACAGCCTTAGTTATTTATTTTGATTTGAATATTTTACCATTAGATTAGATTTCATTTTATTTGTTATGAATGATTTTTAATTTATGGGAAATTCTAGGGTCACTTTGTTTTTCACAAAGTAACTATTACTTTGTTTTATCCACCATTAGATCATGGGTTAAAACCTAATCTAATGGTGGATAGGACAAAGTACAAACAAAGTAGAGGAAAAACAAAGTGACCATAGCCTACACCTTAATTTATTTGTTGTATGTTATACTAAAAATATACGTTTATGAAAATGAATATTTGATATTAGTATAACAAAATTATCAAATGAAGCATCAGAATACTCGTTATCCATTGGGGATGGGATATGGATGAATTTATCCTTTTTCTCTTAATGAAGCGGGTCATGGGAATCTCCATCACAAATGGGGATGAGGATGGAATAGTTCGCCCCATCTCAACCCGCTCTTTTGGTTGAAGAAAAACTAAACTATTGAACTGAACATTATTGAACTCAGTACATCTACTGAAGTGAAATTATTGAACTAAACTGATATTTATTGAATTTACGCCATAAAGAATATGACTTTAGTAAAATATCTCTTAGTTTCTTATATAGATGTTGTTATGTTGTTTGTTTTATAGAAAAACGTGAAAGTATTATCTAATATCGTATAAATCTGACTCATTGAAAAAAAACGAAATCATTTTAGACGAAAAAGCTATGAAAATCGTGGCTTTTGACATTGTGGCAATTTTGACATATTTTTGGATTGTGATTTTTCAATTATTCATATAAAAATACACTGTTGATTTTGTGAATGAAATATAATAAGAAAATGACGTTAACATTATTATAACAAATTAACATAGAAAATAATAGTAATAAAAAAGTATGATGTGGTTATTTATAAGAATGTGTTGGTTGGTACAAGTAAGTTGACCTTGAATTGTATAATGCAAAGAAAGAGAGATGCTGCTTAAATTTATTTCAACTAAGGAATGCTGGAGGAGAAGCAATAAAGAGACGTTACTTGACCCAACCCTTTGTTACTTTATTTTATGATATTTTAATTCAGCATGAAACATCCGTAAGCCTGACCTATATATACACATCTTTTGACTTCTTATATTAATATTAGTATTTAACATAATAAAATGTAAATATGAAAGACAAACACTAAAATGCATCATTGGACCTAATCTATTTGAGTAAATTCACTAATTTCAGTTAAAAAAGATATAAGTTTAGGTGTAGGTTATGGTCACTTTGTTTTTCCCTTACTTTGTCTATACTTTGTCTTTTTCATTATTGGATTAGTTTTTAACCCATAATCCAATGGTTGACAAAACAAAGTAATGGTTACTTTGTAAAAAACAAAGTGACCATAGAATATCCCATAAGTTTATTTTCAGTTTAATAACTTTCAATAAAATAATTTTCATTTTGGTTGAATTTTTCCAATTAAAAAAGCAGTATTTTAATTTTATAATTTAATTTTTTTTAAAACAATCCACTCCTTTTAATATTTTTCATGGTATCAAAGCTGGATTTGAAACTTAAATTTTTTTGCTCACCATGTATTCCCCTCCCACTGATGTTGCTACTACATACTTATGGTACCACCAGCCTAGACTCTATGACTGCTTCTGCTTCCCCCAATCAACCCTTTCACTACATTAATTAACCCCTTCTCTAATAAGTCTGTGACACAATTTGCTTCGTCTATAATGTCCACAATCTTATTCAAACTACTCTTCCTCACACCCCACTGCTACATAGTCAATTAGCGGTGTAACAATTGACCGTGTAACTTACCCCTCCAATTTTGTGCTCTGGCGTGCACGAGCTATTTCTTCTATTCGAGGGAGCAATCTAGCGCACCAAATTGATGCTCCTTATATTGCACCACCACCAAAATTGATATAGGATAATTTGGTACATCCAACTTTTGCTGCTTAGGATAAAAAAGACGAACATGTGTTCAAATGTCTTGCTAAGCTCTATCTCAGAGTCATTGTTGCCGCATATTGCTTCAGCTACTATACCCCTACAGGTGTGGAATATCCCGTTAACTTCTCATGCTCCTAGTCCTCGATCTCAGATTAGAAACCTCAAGGCTCAACTGTAGAGTCTCGATCAAGGGACTAATGATGTTTCAACCAAAACTAATTAATTATTTTGAAACAAAGCATTTATATTTATATTTCAATTTCACTATATGATTGTTAATAAAAACAGAATAAGTTTCAAAAATAATTCCTATGATTTCACTTAATTTCAAATAAAGCACAATACTTTCGTTCAAAATAAAGATTGAGATTTCACACTTTTTTCAAAATTGTAAAACTCCATGTTAATAACCTGAAAATGAAATTTTTTAAGAATGAAAGTTATTCAATTCCATGTTTATCATATCACCACAATTATGGTTTTCGAAAATCTTCATTTTTTAATCTCTCTCTCTCAACATTGACTTTCTCTTTTATTGTCTATCTAAATGATCCTGAAATAAAAAAGTTGAATAATTAAAGTTCCTTAAAACATCGTTTTTTAATGGAATATGTCATTTTTGAAGTCGTCAACGATGATTTTAATAGTAAAGTCTTTTCTTTTTTTGGAAAAAGGTGTGAAACTCCAATCTTTATTTTGACAAAAAGTAAACATCAATTCTTTATTTGAAAATAAGTGAAACCAAATAGCTAATTTTAATAGCATAAAGTCAATAAATATAATAAACATATGTAAAGAAAATATAATGAATTAACAAAAAGTATACAGGAGAATTTGAAATCCATATAACTAAAAGTTAATGTAATGAACTTTAATATATGAAGATGACCCTACTATTTAATAAATATTATGCTGATAAATTTATTTTATAGTTAAAATAGAAATAAATATTTGAGAAAAAAAATGGTTTGCGGTTTAAAATTGTGAAAATATTAGTTTTCTGATGGTTTAAGGTTAGGGTATTCTCTAGAAAAATTCGTCAAAATTGTACGGAATGTACTTCCATTAGTAAAATCCGTCGAAAATGTACGGAATGTACTTCGGTATGTAAAATCTGTCAAAATGATGGTGGGAGAGTTCCCGCCTGAAATATACGACGAAATTTACTTTCAGTCAAATATTCCGTCAAAAAAGTTAACGGAAAACGTATGGACGGAATTTTTGTCAAACTTACAGACGGAATCTTTGCGCCAAGAATTTCGTTGTAATCAAGATTTTTCTAGTAGTGTAGGACCAACTTGCTACGTATCGATATTTTATGAGTGAAGATGACTTTACTGATTATGTTTTACAGAGTCTTGATGAAAATACCGGACTTTTTCCCCATCTTTTGAGGCTCAACGGAAATTTATCACTGATCATTTTTTTGGTCTTCTATTATATAAGAAACGACGTGTATTCTAAAATTGCATCCTTCTTGCCTACACTACGGCTCTAGTGTCAACTGCCCCAAAAATATTCAGTTCCATTATCGTAAGGGTCAAGGCATCAAAGGTCGTAATGCTAGAGGAGCCCAGTCTTCGCCTTCCAGTAGGCCCTATCATTCTCATTCTCTTGAAGGCAGTTTGACTGATTCAAATAATTCTCAAACCTATTCGGTTGCTCCTATGGTCAGAGGGAATACTTGACATGTCACAACTGTTCATCATTGTGCTTCAGACATATAAACCCACACACCACTTAACATCACCATGAAATTGTTGGAAAGACCTCGCATTATAAAATTAAGAAATACGTATAAAAATAGGCATAACGTTATAGAAAAAATATCAATTCAAACTGTTACCGAGAAATTGTAACTTGAATCCACGTAAGCTGTGTAAACTGCAAAATAGTAAACGTTAGCCTAAAGGAGGCCGCTGACCGGCGACCCCTCTCCGATGCTAAAGTCAGTATGGAACTTGAGATCGGAAAAGTATTTAACTCAGAGAATGAGTCTAGAATAATGTACCTTAGATTGCAGAAAGTCCCATGTATTTATAGTGTTTGATCATGTACTTTAATCCTAGTTGCATTAGGACATTAATTGAATTACTCCTCTTTAGTCTTAGAATTATAGTCCCAATTAGCTCGTATTGTCCTAATTGGATTAGGATACCTAAAGAGGAATATTTTCTTTGTAGGAGAGATATTCTCATTACTTTGACTATTCAACACACGTCTACGTGGACATCAAAACTATTCAACATAATTTAAATGTCCTACGTGGCTGAAAGCTAAATGACGATTAGTCCACGTGTCATACGAAATATTAGGTGATAACACAAACCATATAAAATGCAATCAATTTATTCTTCACAATTTAATATCGATAATGTAGACCTAAATGTTTTTGTAATTTTATGTGGTTACTATGCGAACTGATCGTGAAGGAATACTGGACCTATATAGTGTTCCCGCTTTACAAAATTGATGGTAAAGATGAAGCCACGTGGCATGTGTTGGCCGACGATGCATGAAAAGCTATACCTATTTATTGAATGGTCCCTAATAAATGCAGTTCACAAAAAGTAATCAAAAAAATCACATTAGAAAAAGAAAAGAGTCATAGAATCATATAACTAGTTAGATTCTTGTAAAGGGTTGATCCCTTTTTCATCTTCCTTTCGTGACTAAAAGGAAATAATACTTTGTTTCAAAAAAAATAAAAAAATAAAAATGGGAAATAATACTGATGCAACCGACTAAATTATTTACAAACAGAGTTTCCCTTTATTTTTTATTCTGCCTAATCCATTATAAATAACATACTTCCTGGAATAATATGTATTTATTTTCTTTCTTCATATTAAGCTATCCATCCATTCAGTCCATATAACATCCCATCCTGGGTAATTATGTGTTCTTTAGCATTTAAAGGTTTCAACTTAATTGGCAATGCCTGTGAGAATTTGTAACAAAAGATCTCCTATTCTGATTTTATTAAACAATGCATAAAAGAAAAGAAAAGATAGACAATTTTTTTTTTAACTATTGCTGCGTGACAAAGGTCCTGTTCTTTTGGACTTATTAGAACTTATTTTAAGTTCAGTTCAGTTCTGTTCAGCAACATTCAGTTCAGTTCAGTTCAGCAACATTCAGTTCAGTTCAGTTCAGCTCAGTTCAGTTCAGCAACATTTAATTTAATTTTCAGTGGCATTTAATTTAGTTCATTTCAGTAATATTCAGTTCAGTTCATTTCAATTCACCAACACTTAATTCGGTTCAGGTTAATAAATTACAAATAAATATTTATTATTTATATATAATATGTTAATATTTATTATAATTTTCACTAGTTGATCCAATTTGTTGGCAAAAGTTGTTGGACGTAAGTAAATATTATTACCAATATATATATGTTACAATGTTCTATCACCTTAATAATTTATACTATATAAATTTGGATTTAATATACAAAAGTTTCCAATTTTGGTTATATATTGTAATAAGAAATTCAAAAATCTTGTAACAGTGTTGTATAGTATTAGGAGCAAATTAGCATTAATTAAAGAAATTCAAAAATCTTATAATAGTCAGTTATATAATATTAAGAGCAAATTAATATCAACTGAAAAAAATTCAAAAATCTTGTAAAAGAAATTAAAATTAGCAAATAGAGCAAATTCAAAAATTTACAAATAGCATCATCTCATTCTATTTTTCTAATCATCTTCTACCATATGATCTGTAATCTCATCATTTTGTTCACCTTCATCATCATTATCGTCATCCTCCTCTCCGATCTCATTATTCTAAAACTAATATTATTATTATTATTATTTATTCAATTGAGTTTCAATATTTATTTTTCATTTTAGCAGAATTCAGTTCAGTTCAGTTCAGTTTAGTTTAGTTCAGTTCAGCAACGTTCAGTTCAGTTCAGCATCGTTCAGTTCAGTTCAGTTCAGAATTTTTCAGTCCAAAAGAACGGGGCCAAACTTTTACGGAATTATCTTATTGAATATATTTATTTCCATTGAATCTTTCTCTTTTTTTCTTATCTAAAAAAATTGTAATAAATGAACTTAAGAATATTCAAATTTGATATTCAGAATAAAACATACAAGTCATATGCAATAAATAAAACGATTTTGATACTCAACAGATTTTTTTATGGGAATGGAAAAGAGATAAAAAAAAAATAGACTTATACATTAAGAACTTTTAAAATTTGATATTTTTTTCACTAGGCACATTCTTCATACCTTATCAGTAAAGAACTTTTAATCCAATAAGAGTTGGTCCAAGTGGTAAGACACTCCATCTTCTACTTGAAAGGTTTGAGGTTTGAGGTTCGAGTCCCCGCTTCGTCAAAATTTAGCTCTTATTGGTAGGTAATCTGCAAACTCCACTGTAAACCCTCATCGAGGTCTGTGGTTTGCCCTGGCCTTGCGAGTGGGTAGACCTACCCTTAGCTAAACTTTTTATTACCAAAAAAAGTAAAGAACTTTTAAAATTTGATATTTTTTTCACTTGGCACATTCTTCATACCTTATCAGTAATTTATTTCAGTTCAGTTCAGAAGTATTCAGTTCAGTAATATCCTTTAATAAATGCACTTCAATTCATTTCATTTGAGTAGTATTCAGTTCAGTTCAGTTCAGTTCAGTCATATAAAACACGTCTTAGCCTCCTCAACTCATTAAAAGTAACACACTTTGCCCATTTTGTGCTAATGACATAAGTTTAATATTACCATTACATAAAGTGGCATCATGCTACGCCAACGTAAAAATGAGCAAAATATGTCATATTTGTGAAGTTGAGGTGACCAAGTGAAACAAATGTACAAAAGTATAAGTGACTAATAGGTTTTCGTTTAAGTTGAGGAGGCTAAGTGAAAAAAAGACAAGTTTAAAGGTGCCTACATGTATTAAGCCTAAAATTATAAAGAGCTGACGATTTAAAAAAGTAGTTTATTACAAATCAATTAACGGTACGAAAATAATTCAGATAGGGTAAATAATTTTAATAGTTTTTAAGTTATGACGAAACAAATTGTTAGTCTTGCATGATAAAGTTATTTATGTTTTTATTTTATTCAACAACTAGTCAGAAACCCGCGCTTTGCGCGGATTATAAAATGTTGTTTAGTTCTTATTTTTATCATTTTTTTCCTTTAGAATGTATCTCTATATTTTTATAAACCATGTAATATTTTCTATCAAAATAAAATAAAGGATATAATATTATCATTGAAAAATAAAATACATTTCTCATGTAACACTAAATCAATTTAGAATTAAAGTTAAAAAATAATTGTTTAAATGATGATACAACAATATACAATTTGTTTACAACGACATAACATAATAAATTTGTAATAAATCTATTTAAATTTATGTTAATAGTCATTGCTTTTTACAATTCAAAAGGTCTCATAATCACATTTTTACTAATGTAGTTGCTCATAGCAGTGGTTGTATGTCAGCCGAAAAAAATTAAAATACAAATTCTTTTACTTTTTAAAAAAATTATGAAAAAACAAATTAGGTAAAGAGATTTTGAGGATAATATTTTGAGGACATTGCCAAAAGGCTGTAGAATAAATTGCATAAATGTGAGAACGACAAAATTATGGAGTTTGGCCTACACTTGGAAGATAAAATTTTGGAGTCTTACCTATAGTCAAAAGAGAAAATTATTTGCTCCAATTTTGAAAATTCAACGTTGGACCTTTATCAAACATATCAAATCGGGTAACATGTAGTTTTTTTTCCTCATTATTGAACTTCCGAACTACAAAATAGAAAAAAAATAAAATTAAAAAATGAATTATATCAAAATTTCATATCCATAATATAATTTTCACTTTATCGATCATTGGCATAGAAAGATATCACATCTTCTACTTCCTTTGCAAATACACTATATATACATACACAAAGAGAAAATGCATTATCAATATATATATTCGACGTGTAAAAGGATAATGGCAATCGCTCTTTATAAATTAAAAAAAATGCACTTTTAGACAGGAAAATAAAAAGAACGACACCTTTCATTCGAGAGTATAATCTTCATAAACTGCAAGTATTCATCCAATCTTGAATATTCTCGAAATCGTTAAAAATTCATTGATCCAAGTGAGACCATTTGTTTTGTAATCGAGGAGATAAGATACATGAAGAAAACGTAAACAACCTTCTTATATATATTATTACCAACCAAAACATATATAACTTATATAATTAGTATTAATTAATATAGAATGACATAGTTAAGAATTTAAAACGTTAAGAAAATGAAGGGTCATGCTATGTTAATTATGAAAGCAAGAGTTACAATCTTTTGGGCATTAATATTATGTTTCAAAGCATTTAAAATTTTGTAATTTAGATAGAATATATATTTAAAAGTTGTTAAAAATGTGAAAAAATGTGGTGTTGACACCTCATCTTTTGATGAGGTGGATGATTGTGGTGAGAGAAAATGAGCTCCTCTTTTATATAGATATATAGATTTAGTCTCTCAATCCAGTTAAGTTACCAATTTACCCCTACTGATTATATGTAATTATATTGATACATAAATTTCTTTTTATGTTTGGATACCACAATTTTATTTTCAATAAAAAAATTTGATATAAAAGAATAGGAATTTTTTTAAAAAAATTACACGTGAAGATATATAGACATTAATTTTATTTTTTTTAACAGTCACGAAATATATATTAATAGTTAAAGTAATTGTTTTTAGTTGTAAATATCAATTTTTGATGCTTAAAAGGATATGTTAATAAGTTTATGTGACAAAATGTGATTGAAATTTAAGAAATAAAGGGTAAATTTATAATTTAAATGGATTGAGAGACTAAAGTGTTGAATTAGAACAAGTTAAAACCTTTTAATGTAATATTATTAAAAATATGAGAACTAAACAATGTATTTCATCATAATTTAAAGAATTTAAATTTTTACCAATCAAATATGATTTTACAGAATTACTAGAAAGTTGTCTATTTTAAAATGGATGAAGCAACTAAAAGAAAAAAAATTAATATTCTTAAGGCCCATTTGTAAGATATTAGTTAACAGTTGGATAAATTACACTACAGGTTCTTAAACTATATCCACCTTTTCAAAGTAGTATCTAAAAAACTATTCTGCACATTTATGCACCCAACTATTGGTAACCTCTCAAATTGGTACCTAATGACCTCTTATAACTAGTCACCCTTAAATCAACGCCAAGTCAACGAAAGTCAATGCAAATTTAGTTGACTTCTATCACTCTCTTAAGTAAAATGTCTAAATTACCACTCCTTCCTCCACCTCCATTCTACCTTCTCACTCCTCTTTCTCTCTCTTTTCACCATAACTTATTTTCTTTCTTTTTCTCTTTGTTTATTCCTTTTCCTTCTTTTTTTTGCATTTTTTTTAAAATAAATAAATAAAAACGATCCACAGGCGACCCGCCGGAATCTGGATTTCCCAGATTCCGGCGGGTCGCCGCTGAAATTTCCAGATCCCAGCGTGACCTGGGACATGGGATCTAGAATTCCCAGGTCGATGTCGGCCAGGAAACCTGCGGCGGCGCTGGGATTTCCAAATCCCAGCGCGACCGGGGATCTAGAAATTCAAATTCGGACGGCGACCGAAATTTGGTTGCCGTGGAATCTGGATTTCCAGATTTCGAACCACCTTTACTGGGTTTGAGAATTAATTAGAAAAGAAAAGGGGAGAAAAAGATGAAGAAGAGAAAAAAAAATTGAAGGAGAAAGGAAAAAAAGAAAATAGAAGAAGGGGTGGTTAATCTAGTAATTTCATTTAGGGAGTCATCAAATTTGCATTCACTAATATTGACTAGGCATTGACTTAGGCTAAATCTGCTATATCAGGTCATTAGGTACTAGTTTGGGAGGTCATCGATAGTTTGGGCGCTAGATGTGCAAAATAGTTTTTTAGGTACCACTTTGGAAAAGTAGATATAGTTTGGAACCTGTGGTGTAATTTACCCTTAACAGTTGTTGTGATTGATATCAACTGTGAATTACAACAGTTAGGGATATTTTCGAAATGATAAAAAATACTGATGAATCTCTATTGTTTTCATAAGTAAAAGTTATTGAAAAGTAAACATCAAAAGCTTAAACTTAGAATATTAAGGATGTAATATTTTTCTCCAAATGTGGTATGTAGCAACATCCAAAGATGTTGAGAAGTGCAAACGACTTCGACAGAAGACATGTAAAAGCAAGGATTGAAGTTCAATAGAATACTCGTCCAGATTTGGAGGTGAACGTAGAGAGAAGAAGTGCCATAAGCAACTACGTTCAAAAGATGAATACAATCCAGAAGCGAGAAATATTGTTGGGAACTAATTAGAAGAAAAGAAAAGTATCTGAAGAATCATTCCAGAGAATTTAATGAAGTGAACCACAAGAATTTAATGAAGAAAAACGATCGTGTGCAAAAGACAAACGAACATAGCACATGTTGGAAATTGAAGATTTACGACGTTCGTAGCGGAATTAAAATTTTTCAATTTCTTAAATCAAGATCCGTTAGCTTATTGAATAACAATTAAGAAGATTAGTTAGATAAAATACCTCTAGGAGATTACTATCTAACGTTGTTGTCGCGCCCACAAGTCTTCTTTATTTTAATCTCGCGAGTGCCCAAAGTAGAACACCTCTAGCGTTAAGTCCACACGAGCAAGAACGAATAAAACGGTAAATCAAAACCCCAATTTTGGTCTAGGAATTTCGGCTTCTCTAGAGAGAATTAGATGTGTGTTACAAATACCCCATAGGGGGTTGTATTTATAGTGTTTAGAATTGTCTCTCCTAAATAAGAATCCTATTCTCAAAAGGACTAGGCCAACTCTTATTTAATTAATAAAAGCAATTCTATTCATACTAGTATTCCTATTTAATTAAACTAGTAATTTATATAAATCCATATTTATTAAATTACTCAATTTAACTAAATAATAATCTCAATTATTATACTAGTAGGATTTAATTAATTAACATTATAACACATTATAATTTAATTCAATTAAACTATATATATCAACACTATATATACATATTTCGACCAACATTACCAAATACACATATTTGGTATATTTACCAATTTACCATTTTATCCTTCAATACTCTTAGTGTGTGACCCACTAGGTCCTTACCACAACCGGTCGTATATTAATCTAATCTCTATTAATTAATATAACATAGAAGAGCGTCGACTCAAATATGGAGATACTCTTCTAACCCGGAGTCATAAGGAGTCAAGATTAACAGTTGACTTCTTTTACCTGTCAGTGATAGTTGCAATATAATTCGGTCCCTCATCAATATTATCTTTAATGAATCATGATCACGGAAAAGTCAATCATATAATTCATTATTAATTTACTTGTGCTCAAATAAATATTCTCCATAAATTGAAAACCATTTCCAATTTATCATATTACCTCGCGCAAGGATTTAGAACTATTTATTCACAAGAGGCCCAAGATAAATCTTCTCTAATACAGAAGTGATGATATCCTCAATCTAACATTAACTGCTTTGCAATTACTTTATGTGTTACCCAATGTCTACCCGAAGGACACCCGAATACTGGATCGTACAGATAGTAGAATCAAAGTAACACACTCCATAATTCAAAGTCACATGAATGAGTATTTGAGTTCTAGGACTACTTTATATCTATTACCACATATGAGTTAAAGCTAGTTGACATTTATGTATTTATTCCATACTAGTAACTCAAAGCGGGGTCTCCAATATATATAACATCATTATACATATCCATATAATTATCCAGATATCTCGTATAATCTAAGTTCGTGAGATCAACTTCTTATTCATGAATAAGGGATATATTATATGCAAGTCTCAACAGTATATATATTAATCCAATAATACAATACTCGACTTGGGATATTTTAAGTTTATTTAATCATTAAAGTATGTCTCGCTTCATCTTGTATGAACACTTTAAGATTATCAATATAAACTATGGATTTCTTTTAACTAATAATTACAACGTAATATATATAAGATAAAAGATAAAAGCCTTTCATAAAATCAATAGTTTATACATTCTTTATTCTAAATAAAATATCCTAAACGACAATTGTCTTTAGGACACAAACTACAACAGCACACACCAAAACTTGTCTTCTGTAGTTGCCAAAAATAGAAACGTAAACAAAGTCAAACCTATGTTTGCTCTTATTAATCAAGAAAATATATGCGGATTCAAATCCTTAGTGACCAAGTCACATACTCATGCAGACTACAAACAAGATTAATCAATTTAATTTTGCTGGATTTGGAAAGATGATGAAAAACATAGTTTCCCAGTTTGAAGACATTACCAAATGGATATTCAACGGATTTGATTCTACAACAGCGGTAAAAAATTCATTTGGACAGCGGTCATATCTAAAGGCCATATAAAGGAAAAGACTTTAAGAATAAGAATAAGTATACGAGCTTACGCGAGGAAACTACAATGCTTAAAGCAAAACAAATCATTACAATTCTCAATATTTTCGATTTTAAGTTCTAACTATAATTTGATTTATTAGAGCTTAAACCTGATCCTTAGCGATCAGTTCGATCATAGTAACCTTATAAACAGTTGTCAAGTGTTGACAAATTGTAGTAGAAGAATTGGTTAATTAGATCTTAAACCTTTCGATCCTTGGTGATCAATTAGATCATAGCAGAACCTTATAAACAATTGTCAAGTGTTGATAAAGTTGTAGTAGAAGAAATCAAGTACTTAGTGCAAGTGTTTGTGTTACTGATTGGTGTAATCGGTTGGGAGATAGTTGAGTTAGTTTGAGTGTGTAAGAAGAATGGTATTTCTATCAACTAAGCTAGAAAATCAATAAGACTTGTTTTCGTCTTCTGAAACAAATTATTATTAGATTCAAAATATCAAAGGAAGGTACCTTAGATTCTGGATACAGTCACAAAAAATGGCGAACCAAGATTAATCGATGAGTCTTTTTTTTTATGAAACTTCTCCTTTATCTTTTGAAGTGTACTTCTCATTCGGTATCTTTACTTGTGTTTATTTATCTAATTGTAAAAGATACAATCTAAAGCTCCGAAAAGAAAAATTTTATTGTGTGTTGAAGTGTTAACAGACCAAAGCATAAACTTAGACTCTAAAGCCAATTTGCTTTCGAATGGACTAATTTACATTCTAAACTTAGAAAATAACCTTAAAAATGTCATAAATCCACCTAAGTCATATTCACCCCCTCTAGGTCTGATTATATATTATTTAAGGGGCCAACAAGTAGTATTAGAGTCATGTTACTCCTTCTAATAGACTTAGCCAATCTGAGTACAAAGATACATAAGAATTAAAATGGTCTCTAGTAGTACCAAACACCTTTTAGGTAATGAACCTACCCAAATCCTCTTAGAAGGATTATCTATCATTTGATATACTTTTGCATTTCTATAACTACCACGTAAATAAAACCATATAAATGTCACTGAAAGGACGACACATATGACAATCACGACACACACATCACGACAAGACCACAATATAGATATTATAGCTAATTTAAAAGTGCAAAGCACAAGAACTCAACAATGAACAACAAGATACTATGAAGACTACATAAGAATCAACTCACAACACAACAACAAAAAAGCAAGACAAACGACAAGCATGACTTATACATCAAACACGACATATACTACATCACTACTTGTACACCAAAGATGAAAGCAAAACATATTGAGACAAATAACATAACGACATAACACAAAATGGTGGAAGCTATGAAATCACGTAAAACGATATATAATTTGTATTTATCAAATGCAGTAAACTAGGCGGAAATAAAATTAACAAAAATGACTTAAATGAATTTCGGTTATTGAAAAATGGAGGAAGCTATGAAATCAAAACGGGAAGCTATGAAATTAACGTAGTCAGCTATAAAATCAATTAATAGCGGAACTTATGGATCTTGTGTGTGGTTGGGTTTCGAATTTGTCACAAAAATTTGCCATGAAAGGGAATGCCAAGCTTAGGTTGCGTAGGGTTTTTAATTTCTTGTAATAATTTGAAATGAAAGGCAAAGGAATATAAGGTTATAATAAATGAAACCGTAAATTTTGTCCAAAAATGAATAAAAGTGTCTAAATTTGTGAACGTCGAGTAAAGTAAGATACGTATATGTAAAGACATCCTTAAAATGGCTAAGATTTGTAATTAACTCCTATAGAGTACAAGTCCTTCTAGGATTAGACAACCGATTCTTAAGTTAATTCTAACATCTAGTAACAATTATAACTCACTAGTTCATTATGGAGAGATTTTTTTTAGTATGAGACAATTAAAAAGTGGTGGCATTTTTGAAATTTTAAAAACAAGGAGGGGCATTATTGAAGGGAAGAGGAGATGATGTCAGCGCTGATGTCACATCTGGAGAGAGAAAAAGTTTTTATTATTTTATTTAAAATGCATTTTTCCGCTCTTTCCGAACTCATTTTTCAAAAAAAACTTATACCACTGAACTCGTATTAAATATGCGGTCATTTTGAGATCCATTTTTGTTATTTATAGACGATTTTTATTTTTTTTATTTTTGTTCCAAATTGGATACTCGGTTGTTCCAGGAGAATACTACAATTGTTCCACCAGACTACTACATTTGTTCCAGCAGAATATTTTCATTATTTTTTTAAATGCACTCTGGGAGTGTAAAAAAATGTAGTATTCTGGTGGACCAATTGGAGTAGTCTGGTGGAACAACCATAAAAAAATAAATAAAAAAAAATCGTCTATAAATAACAAAAATGGATCTCAAAATGACCACCTAATTAATACGAGTTCACTGATATAATTTTTTTTGAAAAATGAGTTCGGAAAGAGCGGGAAAATGCATTTTAAAAAAAATAATTAAAACTCTTTCTCTCTCCAGAGGTGACATCAGCGCTGACATCACCTCCTCTTCCTTCCCTTCAATTCACGTATGAGGGGTGTTCCTTTAATTACAAGTTTGCCACCTTTACCTATTGAATTACATAAATACCCCTTGTCTCACCATAAAAACTAGTCTCATTCTAAACCCTTGTCTCATTTGAACTTGACTCAACTCCCCATTAGATAAAAATTGCTCTGTCACATAAATTAGGACTCCTGATTTCTACCTAATTCAATTAGATAAATTTGAATCACTAATCCTCTCGAATCGGAATTAATATGTAGGATTTCTAACAAACGTTAGAAGAAAAATAATAATTTAAAGCAATGTTAATTAGGCATATAAAAACTTATTACAACAAAAATTTATTAAAGTTACATGTTATTATCATAAAATCATAAATTAAATTTAGTTTTGTCACAGTAGTACATTCTAATTAGTCATAAAAAATATATTCAAATTTTTTTAAAATGTAAATTTATAAAGTATGTTTTCTCTAATCCTCATTTTCCATTCATATATTATATTCTTCCGAGCATACAATCTAATAAAAAGTATTAATTTATGTTATACATGCCTACTTCTATACACTTTATCCTCTAAACCAAACACACCATTAAATTTAAACAAAGCACAAAAGCACACCCCATCTTAACATGGGATGCCATTTTTCATACCGAAAATTTTACATCTTTATGCAAAATGTAAAGGAAAGTGACACATATGGACTTTATTCCGATAAGTTTTTTGATGCTCTCTACTTAATTCTCTCTTTTTCTTTTCCAATCAATGATAAATATTTCTTTTCAAAGCTAAAGTAATTTTCTGAACATGTATTGCCTTCCACGTTCTGTGGAATTAAGAATGCATACAAAATAAGAATTTCTACCGATATTTATATGTATATTTATATCAAGGATTTTTTCTGTGTAATGATATATATTGGTGAAATATTTATTGTCATACTTTTATACTAGTTCCTATATTTTAAAAAGACAGAGTATACTAGGTAATTATCCTGATAATTATAAACGTATGTAACAAATTTAAGAAAAAATTAATCAACCATTTATCATATATTACATTTGAATTGAAAATTAATTCATATGGAACTAAAAATGACAAGAAAATCTCACTAAAAATTAATTCTTTAATGTAAATAAATATATTTTTTTTCCATCCGGTTTCTGAACCCACACTGGGCTAATTAATTCGGATTTGGAGTGAGTCCAAGGATTATAGTATTTAAATCCCTCTCTGTCGCCGTTGTGAGGGATCGGTCCACATACCTCCCTACCAAGCGCAACTTCATGTTACCACTGCGCCAACCAACGATTGGTAATGTAAATAAATATTAAAATTCTTTCTAATAAGAAAATATAATTATTAACTTTGAAATTTCCTTTAATTAAGCAATTAAAATTAAAAATTCAATTATGAATAAGTTTTATTGTATGCCTTTATAAGTTCTGAGTCGATTCTCAAATGGTCATTTTCGGCAGCTAAAGATACTATAGTGTGCTCCTTAAGCACCTTAGAGAAACCCTATTTTTTTTTTAGAGAAACCCTATTTATAAAACTGACAAGTGGTATATATATTAAAATATCGTGCAGAGGAAAAGAAATAGAACTTAATCCAAAGTAATCACTTTTTGAGAGAGAATAAGACAGCAAATATCTTCAAAATAGAAAGACACTAGCACTGAAAGGATTTAAGTTATTTATCTTAAAAGTAAAAGAGCATGAAATACGAATGGTTTCCTCAATTTTGATAAAGAGGTATACAATTTCTTTTTAAATGAATTATATTTTACATAGATAACAAAAATCTGAATTTATTAAATGTGGTAGTTTTTTATAATATGCCATGTTAATTAGATGGTGTGATATATTAATTTATCAAATTTTTTTGACATGGGACAATACAAATACAATATTTGCTAACATGATATGTTGTAATAATAATGTATTACGTGATTTAATGATATGAATGTTACAGAATTGACTGAACTAAAATCTCGAGCTAATAGTTAAAGTTAATTATGTTTTATATATTACTCATTCTGTTTCATATATATATATAATAACCAATTCCTATGAATAAAATGTGCACAAAACTACCAACTCACTTTCATTTGACAAATCTACCCCTAATTTCAGTTGTAGTTCTTACTTTAGTGCAGGGTTTTTTTCGGCTTCATCGACTTTGTTGTACCTTTGGTTGCCTCCACCCTCTGGGTATGTTTTCTGGGTTGCCTACTGTTGGCGTTTGTTTGTTTTTCTGGTCGGTCTTCGAGGTTTACTCAGATGTCATGCTGACATTTCAGATTTTCAACAACGATACTCGACAAGATCTGTTTTGCAATGGAGTCCATCTGGGTTTTCTTAGTTTTTTATTGCAACTTTTTGGTCGTACTTTCGTTTGGATCCTTGTATGTTTGCAGATCTTTCTTAGCCATTTCCAGATACATTCAAATATCTTTGTTAGTTAATTAGGTCAGCAAATCGGTTTGCCTTTGTCAATTCGGCCCTCATTCTGGCTTGAATGGATGGTTCCATCTATCTCTAATTTGTATGTTTGCAATTGTTATTTAATGAAATCGTACCATTTTTATCAAAAAATAAAACTTACTAAATATAGCTTATATTTAATTTCTTTAATTAAAGCACATTATTAAATGAGGGCATATTTCTTTCAAAAAAATTTGAGGATATGTAAGATTTAATGTTTTCTTATTCACTGTATAAACTCATTTGTGCACATATTTATAGGACAGAGAGAGTAATTTTTAACACACCTCCTCGCGTAAATGCCTCTTGGGCGTGAAGTGTGCACAATATTGGCTCATCCCACCATGTGTTATTAATTCACCTATAAATGAGATTGCCCGAACTTGAACTCTAGACCTTTCGATCACAAATGCTTTGATACCATGTCAAATAACCGATTGAACTGAAAGCTTCAGTTGATAGCTAAGGTCTAAGGTAAGTGTTTATATTAATCTCCCTCATCCTCCATGCGAATTTCCCTTACACTTAGAGAATTTATTGTACATGAACATACCACCATGTGTTTTTAATCACCAATAAATGAGATTATCAGATTCGAATTCAGGATTAATCGGTCGTAGAGGGTCTAAATCATGAGTGATCGAACCAAAACATTCACTACAAAAAAAATCCTTATTGTGAACAAAATATTTGTTAGAATATGTACATATTTCGTCACAACAAACTTACGATGACAAAATTTCCGTCATAATTTTTTTTAACAATAAGCTCGTCTCGATAAGTTTTTTGTGTCTTATTTTACAATGTTATGTTGTGACAAAATTTGGTTTGTCCTGTTTACAATATATATTACTATTAATTTGTTAGAATAAACATCACACTTGGTTACTACAAGTGTACACTAGTCACAAAAAATTGAGGAAATGAAAATTGAATTGAATGGAGCTCCATATAATGACCAAATTGTTGTCAAAATAAGTATTTCAATCACAATTTGTAGCTTGTTTGTCTCTTATGACAAACATTTTATTTTGTCGCAATCACCTTCTTTATTGTGACCAACTTTCTTTTGTTATAATCCAATTAGTTACAATAACATGAATTTTTTGTAGTATTAATTTTATAGTGAAGGTTTCAATTATGGTTTATGTCTTAACTTTCTACAATAATAACGTGATAAAATACAACAACGATGCAAATTTAGTTGAGAAAGAAATATCCCTAGTCACTTAGGTTTTGCAGTGGCACTCGTTATGTTTGTGCTTCACTCAGGGCCGATCCTGAGGTTTTGGAGGTATAAAATTGGAGCCCCTAACAAACAAATGTAAGTAAAAAATATGGCTTTAAAATAAATTTATTACACTTAAAAATGAACTAATAAAACTATTTCACTTGAAAAAAACGTTATTTAACTATAGAGTTTCTTACACGAAGCGGTGTCTACGAATATCTTTCGATCGATTTGACAGTCGTGACACTCACAAACTCAAATAATGTTCCAACAATTTTAACTTTGAAAAAGTGCAATGTAAATATTTGGAATAACAATATGATGTTTTGACAAAACAAAAAACTTCAACTAAGTCGTTTGCAATACTTTCATTTTTGAAAAAACATCATTCAGATCAAAACTCGACCATACAAAGTCGTTCGCAATACTTCTATTTTTGAAAAAACATCATTTGAATCAAAACCTGAACATTCAAAATTGTTTCCAATACTTCCATTTTTGAAAAAACATCATTCGAATCAAAACCCGACCATTCGAGATGAAATCTTCATCCATTTTTGCAATACTTCCATTTTTGAAAGAAACATCATTCGAATCAAAACCCGAACATTCATTATAATAAAATGTATGTTCTTTAAAAAAACTAAATTGAAATTAATTAACTGAATTGAATTAACGAACTAAATTTACTGAATTGATTGAATGCATGATAAATTTTGATGAATTGATTGAAAGCTTAATAAATTTTGTTGAATTTTCTTAATTTACTGTAACTTTATTGAAGTGAACTAAATTTTGATGAATTTAAGTAAAATAGAACAAATCATTACCCTTTTTGAATCACATGAGAACTCTTGACATGAGCGATGAAAAATTTATAAAATTCATACATACATATGTATAATATACATATAAATTTGGGGCCCTCTTGATTCTTGGACCCTGGGCGGGCGCCCCTCCTGCCCATGCCCAGGGACGGCCCTGGCTTCACTCTCGCTTCGAGGAGTTCACTTACCTCCCGAGTCTTTCCTTGTAGCTGGTGGTTGACCTTGTGCTTGCTGTCATATGAGTGAACTAGACTATTTGTGATCCTATTTCGTCACCAGAATGAACGTAAGACCGGTGTAAGATAAAAAAAATTGTGACCCTGGACTTCTGTTTATAGGGTTTTCTTTTAAGCTTTATTCCTTTTTACTTAAAATTCAACAAAAATATTTAGTTCAATTCAGTTCAAGTAAAATTCGTTAGACATTTAGTCAATTCAATTCAGCGTAAAAAAAACATGAATTTAATTGAATGACTCATGAAGGTGAGTCGGCCAAGTTGTATGGGTAAAAAGACGTATAGCAAAATAAAATATTTATCCAATAATATTAATAGAGTTAGCTTTCTTTTTTATAGCTTTACACTTTGCGAAATTCAATTTTGCTTAGTTCAGATCAGTTCAATTCAGTTTAAGAAATTCATTTTAGTAAAATTTGGCAAAATTCAAATGACATTCTGTAAATTCAATTTAGCTCGGTTCACTCATAAAAAAACAAAACTTTATTAATACTTAAAAAGATTAAAATATATAAATGTAAAATAGAATTGATTGATATTAAACACACAAAAAAAAGGTTAGGCGGCAAAAGGGTTGTCTGTAGTGGAGAGGGGTATGGAATGGTATGGTATGGTATGGTAGGTCTAATATACCTTTATAAGTTAGAGAGAGAGAGAGTACCCACTCTCACTATTCCTTCCATTACCTTACCTTCCTTACCTACAAGCCAAAGTGTTATAGCCAGCAATTGAGGAGAGGTAGGAGGAGGAAGAGGACCCTCTATTCTATTCTCTTCTATGGACCCCTTCTCTCTCTCCTCCTTCCACTCAAAACCATATCTCTCATCTTCTTTTTATTTTTTACAATGGGGTTTAATTAAGGGCTTTGGGTCCCCTTCCTCCACTCCTATACATATTCCTCCTTTGTTTTTTTTCTTGCCCTTAAGAGAGAGAGGAAGAGTTAAGTTTACTAAGTTTGGAAAATTAATATAAATTTCTTGACATAGTATCAAAGCATGTGCAATTAAAAGATTTGCAGCCTCATTTATTGGTATGTTAAAAATATGCATTACACATGAAGAAAATACATGTAAAATTGATGGAATGTCTAATGAATTTTACTGAATTGAATGTCTAAGATTTGCAGCCCCATTTATTGGTAACTAAGCTTACAATGATCTTGTTTCTTATATATTATTGCTGGTCCCTAAAGCATATGGGGTATATAGAGAAAAAAAATAAGGGGATGATATGAAAATGAAAATGTGCAAATTAAAAAAGGAGTTAGATTTAGCATGAATACAATGATGAAGGCATTAATAGTGTGGCTGTATTGGGAAATATTAAGCATGCATCGCACATGACTCTACCACCACTACCAGGCTCCACTACCTCTGCCTGTCACGTAAATGCATCATACATATATACTACACATTCTGCGATTTCTTAAGTATTATTTCCTAACTAATTAAATTCTACGCCATTGGTAGAGTTGAAAAGGTTTAAAATAAAGTGAAAAAAAAAAGAGTATGGCTCCTGGCCATCATTATTGGAAATGAAATGGAAGTGTATGAAAAAAATTCATACACAAAATCATTAAGTCAACTATATATATTAATATACAGTTCCGCATATCAAAGACATTGCATTTCTTGAAAGAGGGGCAATATTGAAATTAATTCTACTTGTGCATGTGCATGTGTAGCCTAATTTGAAATAAGTAAGTACCATATATTTCAAATTCATGTAAATTACTATTCAGCTCTTCTTTCATAAGAAATAATTAGATAGGAAATTATTAGATAGGAAATTGTATCTTACTCGTTGCATTCGAAAGAGAGTACATCTATATATCTATATAAAAGTCAAGCTCAAACATCTTCACCACATGCTTCCACATCATCAAAAGATGATGTGTAATTTTTGTAGAATTTTCAATTTTTCTTCCAAAAAATAATATTACTCTCATATAATTAATTCACTCAATTAATAATGTATTCATTCTCTTAATTACAAACGTTACAACTCTTAATCTACCCAACACTAATGTTACAATCATTTTAACTTCTCTACTTATATATGTCATTCTATTTTTAAAATTTCCATTATTCAACTATTTGGTTATAGCTTGGATTGGAAGAGACTCTAAGAAATGATAATATGTGCATTTGGTGTAATTGGTTGTATAAATTCTTCTATTTCCTTTGAGACATACTTGGAGCAAGATTACTCAGGGTGTAAGCTTCTCTATATTCCTTTCTTTCTATTCATACTCTTACCTTCTTTTTTTTCGTTTTCATTTAATTTATGGACTTTTATATTATTGTTAGGAGTAATTTATATAGAGAATGGTAATGTGGTTACAATGTTTGTGCATGGATTCATAAAGAATTATTTACTTTGTAATTATTATTATTTCCAACGCTTCAACTAAGATGAACTGAAGAAAAAACTTAGTTGCTAACTCAGGTTGAAGCCATAAAGAGAGAGAAAGAGAAAGCAAATGACACAAATGAGAGGAAGATGTAATACTCATATAGATTATGAAGAAAAACAACATAATTGATAATATAAAATTAAGTGAAACTATTATAAATTTCTTTTTCTTTCTAAGCTTTGTTTTTTTCAATTTGAAAATTATATTGGATGTGAAAACTTATAATAATAAAATATGTTTTAACTATTTTTCCTTGATAGAAAAAATTAATATATATTTTATATATGTACTTTTATTTATTTAGTCCACAAGAATTTTAGACATATTTAAGTTTTATTATCTTTTATGTTTTATGAAAAATGATAATTATATATATAAATTTGCTTATCTATCAGAAATAACATGAAACCGTGCAACGCACGGGTAGCCCGTCTAGTATATATAAATAACTATACCGATAAGAGAGAGTACAAAGAAATTGAGTATGACTGTTATGTATTGACTGTTATTTATGTGACTACGCACTACCCTTCAAGCATGACATTAAAGGGTTGAATAGTCCAAGTTTAAAAAGGTGTGTGAAATGGGGTGAATGATGACTTCTGTAAAGAGGCTTGTGAAATGAGAAGATATGATCCGCCACTTAACGAGATGAAACTAAGAAATGAATGGTCATACTCAAATTTGTAGTTTACTCATCTGATTCCTTAGTTTATTCGGGATCAAGAAATATAACAAGCACTATGAGATTTACTTGCACAATATCTCAGCTTGTAATATTATATGATGTGTTGGTAAAAGATCACGACATGGTTTACTTTCTACTACAGATGCCTGATATTATTCATATCGCTTGGGATCATAATGGGTTTGCTACAATTCGTTTATGATCAGTTTGCTTTAGGCTTACGACTTATTGAGGACGAACCTATAAGATCTTGCCCGTAGAATGTCTAAATCAAAGCTAAACAAATAAATAAATATGTGTTACGCGTTTATTATATGAAGAACAATTAGATTTAATAAGGGCCTATTTGGCGTTGCTGTTAGTTTCGCAGCTGTTGCATTTAGGGGTGTGCATCGGTCGGTTCGGTCCAATAACCGAACCGAACCGAAATAACCGAAAACCGAATAACGCTTAAAATAAGAACCGAACCGAGTATTATTTTCAAACCGAACCGAATACACCGAAAATAATTCGGTTTATTCGGTTCGGTTTCCGATTTAACCGAATAATATTGCTCTATTTTATATATTATATTTCTATGAAATAATCTGACATCAATAAAAGCGAGTCCAACTTTAATATAGTATTTAGAAAATTAAACAAGCCAATCCTTAAGTATGATCCAAAAAAGTAAAATAATAACAGAAAGACTATAGAAAAAAAAAGACAACCCATTTTTCATTCTGGAGAATCCCAGCAAGCACTATAAAAAAGTTGCGGACCCTCAAAATTAACAAATCCATGTGAAATAACTGTTTAGGAGTTGAAGAGTTGTTAGGTAAAATATTATTTTTAAATTCCGAAATAAGATTATAATTATAAAATATAAAATAACTTAATATTAATATATATATATTATATTAATTAACATATATTTCGGTCGGTTCGGTTAATTCGGTTATTTTATAATATAAACCGAACCGACCAATATTACCGATATATTTTAAAATTTAAAACCGAAATCGAACCTAATACACCGAATAACCGAACCGAAATAAAAAATCTCGATCGGTTCGGTCGGATATTTCGGTTCGGTTCGGTTTTGCACACTCCTAGTTGCATTTGATGTTGATGTTTGCTGATAGTTGTTAGATAATTAGTGTTTGGAAAACTTTATAAAAAGTAGTAGTTGTTGACATGTGAAAAGACTAATATAGATATACCATTTATAAATATAAATAATAATAATAATAAGTTAGGGTAATTTGGTCAAAGTTTACTTGTGGTTTAAAATACAAACTAGCGTTTCGCGAAAAGCTCCAAATTGGAGCATTTCCCGAAACGCTCTGTTTTGCTTCCAAAACGCTAAATGTTGTATTTTAAATTTTTAACCAAACACCTATATATCAGCATATTAGAATAAAAATGTTATATGCTCATACGAAACGCTATATGCTCGCACGAAACGCTTTACCAAACAAACCCTAAGAGATGCCACAATTTGGATACATTAGGCTTTTCATTTATAAATATGGTAACTCTCTGATCTTTCATTTTCGGTGCATTAAGCTCTTGATCTTTCATTTGGATACATTAGGCCCTTGATCTATAATCCATAATTGTGCTCACCTAGTCAATGATTGACCAAATATAATTTGGTCAATCACCATTAAATCAAATTTAAGGGTGGAGATTAAAACCTAATTAAATCATCAAGTTAATCTCCATCCTTAGATTCTAATCTAATGGTGATTGACTAAATTGTATTTGGTCAATCATTGACTAGGTGAGCACCACTCATAATTATGGTAACTCCATGATCTTTCACTTTTGGTGTATTAAGCCCTTGATATTTCATTTGGATACATTAAGCCATTGATCTTTCATTTTTTTGTTCTATCAAGGCCTCATCTAACAAAATTGGATGATTGTTAACTTTGACAAATTAATTAGACCAACTGAAATATTGTGACACATGATTAAGTACAATTAATTGAATATTCAATAAAATTAGTAACAATTTTTTTTAAAAAAATGAACAAAGAATCAATATTTGTTGTTATTTTTATCTTTTTCTAGCTACTTCGAAAGTGAAATTGAGAAGAATGAAAACGTAAATGAAATTCAATGGGTGATTTTTATGGTGCCGAAATGGAAGAGAAGCAATAAGATGCAAAAGAAGAGAAGAACGGAGATGAAGATGAAAAAATGATTATCGAAATGAAGTTGAGAGAGAAATGGTATTGATTTGGAAAGAGAAAGAACGTTTGAGTAAGAAGGTGTAATGTTATTGCATTTTAATAAGGCCATGTTCTTTATGCATTATCAATAATTTATTTCAGTTCAGCTTAGTTCTTAACTTCTTGAGAATTTCCACGTATGATGTGAATGCTGCAAAATACCAAACATAAGCTAAAAGGGGTAGGGGATTGGCGACCCCTCTCTGATGTCTAAGTCAGTAAATGAATAACGATCAGAAGAATCAAACTAAGAGCTTGAATTGTGTAAAACATAACCTAGAGTATGAGAATACCCATATATCTATAGCAATGTGATTGGAACCCTAATCCTAGTCGGTGTAGGATTAATCTAGGGATTCCCTAAGAATCCGGTCGTTACTTTATCTCGTTTAGTCGGAACTTGCCTATTTAGAATAGAAGACTAAGTCGGAAGTAGAATCCAAGTAGGAGAGAGAATCTCTCAAGTAGTTTGACTTGTCAACGTACGCATGTGGCACTTATGACTTTCTAACCGAATCATGTAGGCCTAGGTGGCTTTGAGGAGATTTCCTATTGGTCCACGTGACATACAAATTATTGGGTGCTAACAAGTAGTATTAAGTTTAGTTCAGTAATTTTCCGTAAATTTAATAAATTAATTTAATTTAATAATTAATCATTATTTATATATACTAAATTGAATTATAAACTAAATTAAGATCAAAATTTAATCTATTTAAAAAATAATTAATCATCAACAAAACTAAGTATCATATCTTGTTACACTTTTATAATTTATATACTTCATGATGTTATTACTAATATCATGAGAAACTCGTATAGCATTTTATTCATCAAAAGTTGAAGTTATTACTAATATATTTTTACTTGAGTTTTTTTTTGTTTCAATAGGAATTATTAATGTATGATGTGTATCGTATTTCAAAGGTCTTATATTATAGTGTTTTTAAATTCTCATTTTCACCATACCTTAAATTGTTGTAATATTGAGTTATTTTAGATTTAATAAAATTTATTTAAAAAATCGTCATTATTATTATTTAATCTTATTTATTTTAATTATTGCTATTTACAAATCTAAAACTATCGTTATACTTAAGTTTAGTTTAATTCAGTTCACTTCAGTAAATTCATTATGTTCAGTTCAGTCCAGTCAGAAGAACAGTGTCTAAGCGAAAAGGAAAATTTTTGTCCAAAAACTATTATATTGTCTAAATATGTAAGCAGAAAGCAAAGTGAGTTACAAATATTGATGAACCTTTCTAAATGGACTAAATTGTAATTATCTTAATTTGCCAAAGTTAACAAATCATCCAATTTTGTTAGATGATGGCTTGATAGAACCAAAAATTAAATATCAACATCCTAATATATCCAAATAAAAATTAAACCCTTAATGCATCGATTCAAAATGTTGACTAGCTATTGTATATAGGGCATGACAGTTAGATTTAATAAGAGATACCATATTACTATATTACTGCCATATTTCCCTCCTATATTTGATTGCTTTAATTGCTCTTTTCCAACATTATTTGGCTTCCTACCTTAACTATTCACATCTTTTTCAAAAGGCAAAAAGCATTCTGAGGCCCCTGATCTTTCCCTTTTCGGTGCATTAAGTCCTTGATCTTTTATTTGGATACATTAGGCCCTTGATCTTTTATAATTGGTTCTATCAAGTCCTCATCTAACAAAATTGGATGATTTGTTAACTTTCACAAATTAATAAGACCAATTGAAATATTACAACACCTAATTGATTACAATTTATTGAATATTCAATAAATTATTCAACAATTTTTTTAAAAAAAAGAAAAAAAATTTAGTAGTTATTGTCGTTGTTTTGCTCATTTTCTAATCATTTCGAAAGTGAAATCGATGAGAATGAAACCATAGATGAAATCTAATGAGTGATGTTTGACCATGTTCTTCATGCCTTATTAATACTTATCGGTTGTTCATTTCAGTTCAATAATTTCTTTTCAGTAAATGTGATTCAATAATTTTCAGTCATAAAAAATTTGGCCTTAATTTGTGGGGCCGGAATTGAAAAGAAGAACTAAGATGAAAAAGAAAAGAAGAGCAAAGATGATGAAGAAGAAGAAACGATTACAAAAATGAACTTGAGAGACAAAGAGTACTAATTTGGAGTGAGACAAAGAGAAACGTTTGAGAAATAAGGTGCGACGTTACTACATTCCAATAGGCGGGTAAAATAATTGTCAAATTTAAAAAGACAATATTGTTTAGAAATGGAAGTAAAAAGCAATGTGAATCACATATATTAATGAATCCTCCTAAACGGACTATATTTGTAATTGTGCCACAATATTTTAATATTATTAATTTGTGAAAGTTAACAAATCATCCAATTTTGTTAGATGAGGACTTGATAGAACCAAATATAAAAAATCAAGGGCCTAATGTATCCAAATAAAAGATCAAGGACTTAATGCACCGAAAAGGAAAAGATCAGGGGCCTCAGGATGCTTTTTGCCTTTTCAAAACTGCATGTTATTCATTATCATTCAAATATATTTTTTCGTTGGTTATTAATTACCATTTAAGCATGAAAATATGTTTATTTTAAAAGAAAAAATATTAATAAAAATATGTTTATTATAAGAAAAAACTACCAAATCTGACTATGACAACAGATGTAACCACGTAGCTTTCCCGATTCATTAAAAATTCTTAGCCAACAAAGATTCTTAGCCAACAAAAATTCTTAGTCAGATATTTCTAGTTAGCTAAGTCCTATAAGGACATGATAATTCTACTTTTTTATAAAAAACATGTTTTATCATACCTTCAAGGTACGCTTAACTAAGACGGTTATTCACTCTAGATTTCATACAATTCTTAGATCACATTGATTCTTCGTGTTTGAGTTCCCAAACTAACTGAGGCATTAGAGAAAGGTCGCTAGACAATGGCTTCGAGCATAACTTTTACTATGCCAAGCTTATAGGTTTTGTGGAGCAAACTCAACCATTATATAGTCAGGATCGATTCTCGGACTGTCATATTGGTGCAGTGAGCGTTGAAAGATATTGAATTTTTTTATAATGGTCAAACAAAATCAGCATGTGGAAAGCATAGGTCATAAAACCGTGAGAAAAGAGAGGGGTACGTGTCGGAATCTGTGATATCTTGAACGGAGAGTGCTTATGGACAAAATACTCCAAAAATGAGTGATTTCGTGTACAAGGAGCGATTTTGAGTACCACGAGAGTAAACGAGGGTGTTTGGGTGTCTATATGCTTGTTGACGAAGGCCTTATTTTCGAATTTAAGAGGGTCATACGGCTATTGTTTGGCTCGTCAATAATTCAAATTTAGATATTAACTCAATTTTTGAACCTTAGCCTCGAGACAATTGTATGGACCTTACAATAGTCGTATGGCCAATATGGGAGTCATGATAGGATTTTGGAACCTGTAAACTCGATTATTGTTAAAGATAAGATTCGTACAATTTTTAAAAGTTGATCCATTGACACTTGTATGGATATTAGATGATTGTCGTATGGTTGTTAGATAAGAGACAAAGGTAGTTTTCAAGTTTCTCTTTAACACGTTACCAAAGGTGTCGATCACATTATCCAGAGATGCAGGATGAATGAGTTTTGACCCGATAAAGTTGTTGGATCCTAACAAGATCAGAATACACCTAAAGGTGAGTGAATAGGCATTATTTTTCAGTTAAGCCAAATTTAAAAACTTGGACATAATGATTCCAAACTCTTTCTTTCAGAAGGAGCTTCGGTCAGAGGCAATTCTAATCAGAGTTTGTGCTTTCAGTGAGCATGTGACTTTTAGCACCAGAGAAAAACTGTTCAATTAGTATTTCTATCAAGCTAGAGTATAAAATTGTTCAGTGATGAGTTAGGTTTTGTCTGACTTATATTCGGCTCCAGAGCAATCTAGTCAGTAGCAACTGAGCTTTTGTCTTACAGCGATTCAGAAGTTCCCTCTAACTCATTAATAATAAGTACTTAAAGCATTATTGAGTAAAATGTTATATAATCTCTAAGTTAGAAAAAGTTTTTTCGGGCCATTTACTCTATTCACCCCCTCTAGAGTAATTTATAGTTACTTGGGACGTACAAACTTGGCGTCTAAACTTCTCTCGGAATAGCCCCTTTTGACATGTGAAAAGTGTTCAGTGTTGGGATTGCTTGGAGACACTCTGGTGCCAAAGTCAGTAAATCCTTTAATGAGAAGAAATATAACTAGAAAGGCAAGGTAAGTTATAAAGAATATGTGTATCGTATATTTGGGTACCTTGACGAGATGAAGAGAGGGCTTTATATAGCCAATGAGATGATGCCTTAATGCAAGATCATTCCCCTTTTACCCTTCTCGTGATTAGTAAGGAAGCATATATCCACTCGGATTTTACTTTCCTTGTTCATCGGTGAGACAACGTGGTGTCTAATGACGAATTCAGAGTAGGAACGTTGGGGGGCCTAGTTTTATACTTAAGTATATAAAAAAAAAGTCGCAAATATTTTTTTTCCGCCGAGTGAAAATTTTCATTGCAGTTCATATATTTTGTCAAAAAGAGGGGAAAATTGTTCAACACTATTTTATAGACTTCCGATAATTTTATGGCTGAAAATCATCTTTTTTAACAAATTTCTCAAGTCGGAGGAGCCGAAACACTCATTATAGAGGTAATTTTAACGAAGAGAGGAACCAAAACCAACCTCTAGTAGGTGCAATTCTCAGGGTCGCGGGGGAAGGGGGGTTGGGGAAGGGGTAGGGCTAGATACGCCCTCGGTGGTGTCCTTATCCACCTAATTAAGCGGATCAATGTCTAGTGTGAGTCTACTTTAAAGCCGATTACCAACCTCATAACCCCTTTGGGTCAGGCTGTGCCTTGGGCTATAAGATTGGGTCGTACTCGGCCTTTTTGTCAAGCGGGCAAAAAACAAATATCGATTTTCGAATCCCTCCTTTCTTTTTGTAACAAAAAGTTTAGGTTAGGGTAGGTCTACCCACTTTTAAGGTTAGGATAAACCACAGATCTCGATGAGGGGCGATGGTGAAATATACAAATTGTCTATCGACAAGAGCTAAATTTTGACGAAGCGGAAACTTAAACCTTAACTTTTCAAACATAAAATGAGTATCTTACCACTCGAACCAACTCTTATTAACATTCGAGTACCAATCCCAATATTGACAAAGCGAATTACTAAAAAGAAATCAATTGAATATACAGTAAAACCTCTATAAAATAATACTCGATAAATTAATAATCTCGATAAAATTAATAATTTGTCCAGTCCTAACTTGAGACCAATATAAAATTGGACCTCAATCGATAAAATAATAAGATAATAACTTTTTTGAAATTCTAGTGTATATATATTGGTCCCAACGAAACTATAAATTAATAATTACTAAAACATTTCATATATATATGTGATACACTTCAAAATTCTAAGATTGTCTAATAAAAAAATGAATCTATAGTCACTTGTTTTTTTTGTTGAACTTCAAATCTATTTTGATTTCATCTTTAAATCTCCTCATTGCACTTAAGAGCTAAGACATTGTCTTCTCGTATTGGAACAAAAAGTTGTGAAGAGTTGCTACCACTTGCAATGCTTCTTTCCGAGTGACCGGTTCCAAAGCTATTGAATCATCCTCAACTTCGTCATCGACCGGATTTTGAATATTCGTCGCAATTGCTTTAATACTTTGAATCTCGTAACATATATTATTTTAATCTCTAATTAATATACCTTGTAACAAGTATATTGCACTTGAAAATTTAAAGGTCATACATAAACCTCTTTAAATTAATAAATTATTAATTTATCAATAATAATGTCTCGCTAAATTAATGAAATATTTTGGTCCCAACATTATTAATTTATAGAGATTTTATAGTATACATCAATAAATAAAAGGGTAAATTCCATATATAACCCCTGTGGTTATAAAAATTGACAAAAAAAGTGACTGTGGTTAAGTTTGTGACAAAAAAGTGACTGTGGTTTCTATATTTGTCAAAAACATGCAAAGTTACCTAATTGATATGGCCATGGAAAATCCGTTCATTAATTTCAAAACTGCATAAAATCCAGAAACGTTGTGAAAATAGTAACATACCTTATGATCTTCGAATCACAAACAGGAACATTGAGTGCAGCTAGGAACGTTGCTTTTACTCCACACTTCCACAATTTTGTGGAATTCATGGATTTAGTATGATTTTCAAATTAAACGATGTGGAAAAGAGATGATTTTTTTTACCTACGTTCAACTTAATTTGGGGGTTTGTTCTTTAAAATAATAAACAAGACATGACTCTTCATTTACTGGACGGATTTGCTCCTTGCCACGTTATCAATTTAACAGTGTTATGTAATTTGCATGTTTTTGGCAAAGATTGAAAACCGTACTCACCTTTTTGTCACAAATTTAACCACAATCATTTTGTTAAATTTTTTTTTATGAAATTTACTCTAAATAAAATATTATAAGATAAAACTAAATTTATAATATTTTTTGTAGCAAGACAAATTAGTTGTTGCTTGTAGTCTCGTGTAAACATGTCAACATACAATAATAATAAATAATTAATAATAGTTTCGTTTCGTAGTTAAATTGAGTCCATGAATCCAAAACCAACATACTTTGTAATTAGAAGTGATTTTGAAATAACTTCATTATATACTTATAAACATCATCAAGATCCGAATTTAATTTACTTTGAAACAGTTCTTTTTATGTTGTTTTATTTGAGGTAGTCACTTTCTATTGTATTCCGTTTCTGTAAAGAACAAAATTTGATTTCAAATAAATGCTTGAAATTCTTAAACCGTAATCCCACTTATAGATAATTAATTAACTAAGCTTCCCTTAATCGAGTTGTCACTTTCAAATAATTGAGATTCTATTACAATTAAAACCAAGACATCCAATTCAATTGTTAAAGTTACACTTAACAACTATATGTATATAGGAGCCAATCAAATAAATGACAAATAAATAAATTTAGAAAAATATATAATGAAGTGTCAAAAATGTACCATATAGAAAGAGAAGAACAATTTGATTTTCTTTCACTATGATCACGCTCCATTTATTCCATAATCAATTTTTCAATGTTGGTAAAGTGTTCCTTTACACCAATGAAAATAAATAAATCTGTTATCTCTGTATTCCTTATTCCTTGCGGGGCTATCTATCTGCTCATCGAGATTTGGAGTTTTCTTTCGACTTTTAATCAGTGAATAAGTAATTTTTGCTTTATTTCATATATATGTTATTTTTTTATCGTTCTTTTATTTAAAGTATGTTGTTTTGACTCCCTTCATGCATTTGTGATGTTTACCTTCATGAAAAGGTACGTACCTTAGCTGCAAGCTAAGTCTGTTCCATAAATCTAAAGTCAATTGTAGATCAACCAAGTTTTCATTTGTAGCCAAACATAGTTTCAAGGATTGTTTATCATTACTCTATGACAATTTTATGACAATTTATGAAATTAAAGAATCAAATTGCAACTCTTCCTACAAGATCAAACAAATACAAGACATGTCGCTTTTTTGGAGTTATTAGTCTTAATAGTAAATATTTATGCTTTAAAAGACTATTATATCAGTCTTATCTTTCGATTAACGAATCGAGTAGCTTTTCTCTTAAATAGAGTGAATGTCTATGTCTAGTTGTGGAGTTTGGGATTTTATCCCCTTATACTTTTCTTTGTAACGAGTTAATAGTTTTCATTTTATTTTATTTAAAAAAGAAAAAACAAAATCTAAAACAATCTAGTAAAATCTTAATTGCCAAAATAAAAAAATTGCATTTATTATTTATGGTTACAATCTAAGGTTAAAAATGAAATAATTTAGGTTAATTTTAAAGAAATGTTATGTGATTTCGCAGTTTTGCAAATAAAGGACTATGGTTTGACTTTGAGCAAATAAAAGACAATGGTTTGCATTTTTTTGTAGAATTAAGGAAATTGTTAATTTTGTTGATGTGAACGAGGACATTTTTTTCCTAAACATTTTTTTAAACCTTTGATCGGTTATGTGAGAGTTAAGGTCAAATGTCAAGAAACGTTTTTTTTTCAAAACGGTCTTCGTTCACGTCAACAAAATTGATCATTCCCTTAATTATGCAAAAAATGCAAACCACAATATACTTTATTTACCCAAAGGCAAACGACATGGCACTTATTTGAAACTAACTCAATAATTTATAATTTATCTATAATTTACAGTTTCGAGTTTAATAATTAGAGTTGAGGATTGAATAATTGAGAGTTTAGAATAGCGTAGTAAGTATTTAGCTATTGTTTGATGGGTGATGTTTATCATTTTATTAACATCAATATATTTAAAATCATTTGTTTAATAAATACTAAAACATAGAAAAAATTTCTCATATATTTAATGCTTCTATACAAAAATGTACACACATTAGTGTCTTTTCTTTACATACTAACAATCTAGTTAATTATAACTTAATTGAAATACTAATAATTAATGAACTAACAATTATTAACGAGAAAGAATAAATATAAATAATCATTAAATATAAGTAAAGATTCTCTTAAAAGATTATAAATAACTATTAAATATAAGTGAAGATTCTCTTATATTTAATGTTTTGATATTTAATATTTCATTTAATTTAATTCTATTTATGCAAACAAATAAAATGTATATATGTATATACCATTAATAGTAATACACAGATAATTGAAAGATTATGTACATTAGTTTTTTTATTCTAAAACTAATTTAGAATACACTGAAAATATAATACTCTTTGAAAATACATGTGCAACAGAATGATGCTAAGATTATTTAGGGTATATTAAAAATACAAATCCTTATTTATAATTAGTATAGTATGTCCCTTATAAATTGTAAATAAAATTTCTACTAATTTTATTCTACAAATATTGAAAAATTACGCTAACAAAATTTTACGTACAATGAAAAAATAAAAAATATTTAATTAAACATAATAGAACATATTTCTTCTTAATTTGGTAAGTTATAATTTATTAATTTATTAAATTTTGATTTATTTTGTTAACATATATAGTTTTAAATTAAATTCGCAAATAAATGTAGAAGCATTAAATACAAGAGAATCTTCATTTGTATTTATATACATCTCTGAAGGCTGTATATATCAAAACCGATATAAATAGTAGTAACTTTCGGTGAGCTTGGTTGATAATTTGTTGGAGGGAAATATATGAACACTTTTATAAAATAATAGAAAACGTTCACAAACCATTTATGAATTTTCTTTCATCTCTTAAATACTGGCCTTAATCACAATTTGTTTAGAGCATTTGGACTCGGTGTAATACAAGGAAGAAGAAGAATTTACAAAAAAAAAAAAAAAGGGGGGACATTAATAACTTTTTAGTTTTAATAATTAATTTTTTATAAAATTTTATTTAGGGGCCATGACCTCTTCATGTCCTAAAGAGGCTTAGAGAAATTGTTTATAGAACCAGTTTTAAAGTCGCCGACTTCAATATTTTTAGATAAAATCATTTAATTTTTTAATCTTCTCTCACTCAAACTTAGTAACATAATAGCCATATATATCATATACTCGCGTGCAATAAACTTCTAGAATTGTACTCACCTAGTTAATAATTGACCAAATAAAATTTGATCACTTATTGATTAGGTGAGTGCAGCTGTAAACTTGTATACTTTATAATTATATTGTTGCAATTTTAAACAGTTGATCAAGTAATGAAAATGTATCCACCAAGCAATTTTATACGGTTGATCAAATAATGAAAGATGTATTCACCAAGTAATGATTTAGTGGTTATTCTGCTTCAAATGAAAGCGTAAAATCATAAGTTCAAATCTTATGATTGACAAATGTAAATATTCTCAAAAAAGTAATGAAATAATTTTATTGAAATAAAAATATTTAATTTTTATTTTTGTAATATAACATAAATTAAGCAGAGAAACCCTAATTGCCAAAAGGAGTCAGATTTCTTTATTATGGTTGAGGTTTTTTCTTTCGACTTAGCCGAAAGACAGTGGCGTCTCTAGGGGGAGTTCACTTAGGCGGTCGCCTAGGGCTTACTAGTTTTGGGGCAACAAAATTATTAGTGCATAGTAATACTTACATTAAAAAAATACACAAAAGTAAGAGAAATATAATAGTTATATTACATTCTTTATAATTAATTTTTTTTATGAGAATACAAAGGATGAACCAATGTAAGTAGGTGAAAAATCTTTCCGAGTCAATTATTTAAAATAGTTAATAATGTTTATTCTTCACTCACTATAGTAGAATAGACATAAACAGTGAGTACAGAGGTGGTAAATGGCTAATTGAGTCCCTAATATGAGTAAATATCTTAATAAATGGAAAGTACAAAACTAAAGCACGATGTTTCGACTATTTTCAGACATAATTTTTGTGGTTCAAACTTTTGCAAACAAAAATTTTATGGTTTAAAATATTAGCAATTAGAGGCTAATCATATAACAATGTCAATTTTGTTCACAAATAATAGTCCCTCATGAGCCCATTTTTAAATCTAATACACTCTTGTCGTCGAAACTTTTGATAAAGTTGCAGTAATAATACTAATAGTTATAGTTAGTTGATGTTTTGCTTCACTATTATTTTTCTATTAAAAGTTATTTTGTAGTTATTAAAACAATATACATTACTTAAATGAAAAATTTGGTTTAAAATTGATGAAAATAGTGTTAAAAGTTAGCATTATTATCCAATCAATTTCTAATTATTAACAATCGAAACTACATGCTACCTACTTACAAAAATTTAAATTACGAGAATTATGTTTGGAAATGAGTGAAATCTAATAACAAAAATGATAAGAGAGGGGGAAGGGAGATAAGGGTAGTTTAGGGAGAAGAAAAGGTAAAGAAAGAGTAGAATACGATTTAAGATGCTGAAAAAAATGACGAAGCCATCTTTCCCGGCTAACAAACGTTCGTTGATGATACGGGGATTGCCACGTAATATACCCAAAGTAAAATGCCATGTCATCATTTAATTGGATTGGAGCCCACACAAAGGTCTTTGCTTTCTTTGTTGAGGCTCAACTGTGAAGAATCCCCCTTCACGCTCCGCTCCTCCTAATATATATTCCTCTCTTTTTTTTCTTCCCCCAGAAACCTCTTCCTTCCTTCCTTTACTCCTTTCTCTTTCTTTCTTTCTCCACATTTCGCTTTTCGTCGCCAAAAAGATCATACACCGCCCATATAAATCCATCTTTCCGTCGCAAGAAAGATTTATTTTATTTATAGTGTTACCGGTGAATTATGCCGATGGCGGCTGGGCCAGCATCCCCGACCGATCATGTGGGACCCACTGTACTGCCTATACCGGCGCAGCAGGTTATGATGGCCGACTCTTTTGCCAAGGACGCTGTCCTCTCCTGGTTCCGCGGAGAATTCGCTGCTGCTAACGCTATTATCGATGCCCTCTGCACTCACCTTGTCAACCTCACTGCTGCTGGAGGAGGACCTGCACCAAGATCCGATTACGAGGCGGTTTTTGCGGCCATTCATAGAAGACGACTCAATTGGATCCCTGTCCTTCAGATGCAGAAATATCATCCCATTGCTGACGTCGCTTTGGAGCTCCGTCGAGTCACTGACCGTAAATTGGATCACAAGGAAATTGAAATGCCGACCAAGGATTTGGATTTGAATTATGAGAAAGTCGACGACAAAATGCCGGAAAGTCAAGAGAATGATGACGTGGACGGCGGCCTCCAGGTTGTTGAAGAGGAGGATTCGCCTGATAGTGATATCACTGATTCCGGTGAGTGATTTTCTTTCGATCTTCTTAATTTCGACCTTTTTTCAGAAAAGTCAGCTTTTTTTTCGAGATTTGTGTTTTTTTTGGAAATTGTCACTATAATCCCTAACAAGTCTATTTATTTACTGTAATTCTGCCCAGATCAAATCACGAAATGTTTAAGATTAAAATTATTTTTTTGTAAATTTTATATAGTTTCGCCTTTAATTTTTGTTAACGAAAAATAGAATTTGGTTATATAATTCAATTTGTTTTTGTATGGAATCTTTCAGTCTTTCTTCCATGTAATTAATAGGTGAGGAACAAGTGGTTTTTAATTTCAAATATCCGCTCGAATATCCTATGGTAGCTATTACCTGAGAAAGAAACGGATACCAGGAGTTCAAAGTTCAATTTAAGAAAAAGCAAAATAAAATAATATTATTTTTATGTGAAAAATATGTCGTATATATGAAAAGAACATTAATTATTAGTTTCTTCATTTTCTCCCGGAGTCAATACATAAGAAGATGAATTTTCAGATCCGAAATTCAACCCGGTTATGCACTTTTCTGACTTTCAAATCTGTTTTTCTTTCAAAGGTGTCTCTAGAAGTTCAGCCAGAGTAAAAAAAAGTTTTTCTTTTTTAAATACCCGATATCTCGAAGTAAATTTCCTATTTTAGAAGATATGAAAGAAAAATTAATAAATAGTAAACACATCATCATCTATTTAAAAGATTTGTGATTCTTATTAATATGTAATATCTAAATTCACTGAAAACACATTTATCAAAGTTTGTAAGTTTATCATGACTTTATATGTTAGTAGGGTTCTCTTTACTAAACTTTTAGAAGAAAAAAAATATATGAAATAAAAAGTCAAAAAGTAAATAAGATGACGTGGTCGAAAGTTACTGTTAGTTTTTTACAAGGTTTAAGAGGGGTTTGAGTATTTCAAGGTTGGGTGGGGGGAGAGGGTTGTGTGCAGGCAGTGTCACAGTTAGTTTTGGGAGTAGCGAATAGTCTTACGTTTGATGCAACTTACTACCTGGAGATGTGTGCAATGATTTTAATAAAGGCGGCATACGATAGCAGCCGTCTGATCTTTATTGTTTGACGTCATGGCTAGAGGTTTGGAGGGTCCATGTGGCGTGTGTTTGTTTGAAGCTTGACATATTGTTTATGGGGTTCCTACTTGCTAATCCCAAAGTTATTTATGACTCGGGGTGGGTGGACTCGGCCGGTTTGCACGTGTCAACTCAGTGGTCCTTTGGTGGGCTATCCAATGAAGAAAGGACACATAAAATAAAAGTAGTTCTTTTGGGGTGTAGCCGAATAAGCCGTTCCAAGATTCGAATATTTTACAGTGATATTTAGCTGTTTTCTTCTTTTTGTAGCACCCTTTGTGGCATACACTGGAAAGTGACAGCTTTGTAATATTTTTCCCACTTCTATGGAAGGAAAAAGCTGTGTCTAAGACAAAGTTGGGTCAGAGAGGCACAGATGATGATGATAGCAAACACAATTATTGTCACTAATTAAAATATAATTAACAACTGAATTATGAATACAACTCATGCATATAGGTGACAAAACCAATGGACATCAATGTCAAACTTGTAGTCTAATCTTACATTACTGTGATATGTGATTAATTTTCTGACCTTAATTTTGATAACTAATTAAGGGTCTGCTATTATGGAAATAACCAGCTCATATTTCATATGTTCTCCTGAAAATGCAGGATCTCAAGAAGTGCAGCCCTCAACCGAGGACATAAACATATGTTTGAACCATGAAGAATGTGATGCCCGTCCGGGTCAAATCAAATTGGCAAAAGGTTTCAGTGCTAAGGAACAAGTTAAAGGCCACATGGCGAGTTCCTTAATTCAATATTTTCAAATCTTCCTTCCTTAGAGAAGATAGAATTCAGAGAACAGATATATATATCCCTTTATATATGCTGTTAAATAACCCAGTCAGCTTTTACTAATTCAGAGATATTACAAACTGGCAGGTGAATGTGGTGAAAGGTTTGAAGATACATGAAGATGCATTCACCGAAACTGAGTTGGCTAAGCTGACTGACTTCGTCAATGAACTTCGAGTTGCTGGTCAGAATGGAGAACTTGAAGGTAGCCTTTTCTCCTAATTCTACTATTTGAACTGTCGTTTTTCATGGATTATGTGGAGCTGTCTAGTTTAGATCAATATTTATATACAATTTCATATTGTTATTAAATTTTTTTAATTTTTTTTATATTAGTCATCTGCTTTCCACCCTGATAACAAAACCTACTACATTCAGATTTAATAAAATATTGCTTTTGAAAATACCTCAAAATTATTCCTCATGTGATTTGAAATCGTTCACTTAGAAGAATAGACTGCTGAAGCAAGCCATAAGGATTTGCAGAATGTTCTAAAGTTAAGACATATATCTAAAACTACATGCCTGATTTTTAAAAGTTGCCATTTGTTTCACTTCTAAATTCAAATATCCAAATACAAACGGTTAACAAAACAGGGGAAGGCATCCTCGCATAGTCATAAATATTCATTCTATATTTGTTCTGGAATTTCCTTTCTCTGTTACCAATTTGAGTATCACAAAACTTCTCTTGGCCAACACTAAAATTTCATCAATTAGTAGTTAGAACTTTGTTTTGGTATAGCTAATTGGATCTTCTCAAATGTGTATACAGGGGACACTTATATTTTATTCAACAAACAAGTGAAAGGAAACAAGAGAGAGCTGATTCAGCTTGGTGTTCCAATTTTTGGACATGTAGAGGATTCTTCAAGTAATGATGAAACCAGTAAGTATTATGTTATCATTGTAATGTAAGTTCCACCAACTCAAATCTATGATCAGTTCTCTAAAAATTAAGTCAATCCATGTTCTTCTCTTCATTCGCCAGACAGGGAAGTTTTGAATTCTATACAACTAACTGCCAATATGAGCATTTAACAAATGATATATAAAATTTAGCAGGTCACATCAAACCAATTCCAGTGCTTCTCGAAAGTGTGATTGATCACCTAATCCAGTGGCATCTAATACCCGAATACAAACGACCAAATGGTTGTATCATTCATTTCTTTGATGAGGTATCCTATCTTTTAGATAAAATCCTCATTTTTTTGTCCTTGAAATTTATGCAATGAGTTGTTATTTGCATCTCTAATCAGTAGTTGATAAAGTAAACCAGAAATTAAACTAAAGAAGTCTTGATGCAGGATGAATACTCGCAGCCATTCCAGAAACCACCACACTTGGAACAACCGATCTCTACTCTTCTCATATCTGAATCAACAATGGCATATGGACGTACTCTTGTGAGTGATAATGATGGGAATTACAGAGGCCCACTCATGCTTTCACTGAAAGCAGGGTACACACTAAAATTTTCTTTTAATTGGATTTACATATATGTCCTTTGGAAATTGTGGATAGATGATCACATAGTAGTTTCTCAGCAGGCAACATTTTTATTTCCCATACAAAGAGCAGAGACGTCGGATTCTAACTTGATTTTGGGGATGGTGCAGGTCTCTTCTAGTCATGAGGGGAAACAGTGCAGACATGGCAAGACATGTCATGTGCCCTTCGCCAAACAAAAGGGTCAGCATCACATTCTTCAGAGTGCGTCCAGAAGCAAACCAAATCCACTCACCACCAACTAGTCCTATGGCTGGTGCTATGACCTTATGGCAACCCAGCATGACAAACCCATATGCAATGCCTAATGGAGGTCTTGGAGGATACGAGGCAATGGATGTCATGCCGAAATGGGGGGTCCTCCGTGCCCCTATTGTAATGCTAGCTCCAATGCGCCCTATGGTGTTGAGTCCAAAAAGGATGCCTCAGCCTCAGGGTGGTACAGGAGTTTTCTTGCCCTGGACAGTAGGGTCCAGAAAGCCTGCAAAGCATCTTCCACCCCGTGCTCAGAAGAGGCACCTTCTTGCATTACGTTCTCATATAACAGATCCGGCTTCTGATACAGGCATTACTGTCGAAGGAAAATAGATTTGATGCTAAGCTGAGGCAGCCCTAAGGCTAGAGCCATACAAGTTAACAATAGGTTGCTGGTATGAACTGGCTTTAGAGGGCTTCTCGTATTGTACTAACGGGGGCCTTCAATGCTGCCAAAGGAGTTTGTGGTTCAATTTTTATTTTTCTCCTCACTAAGAATAGGAGGTGTAATGTTAAGTACACATTTCACTAATGCAAATCATGTAGCGTTGTTCTGAGGTTAGTTGAGCTTTAAGTCTGAAGAGTGTGAATTAGCCTTGTAGAGGCCAGAATTTTGTATTAAGTAATTTATAATTTATATTTTTCACAGACAAAAGTCCGAGCAAAAGTTGTATGTGTTTAAATTTTATTTTTAGGTTTATTTACTAATATATTTGTCCTTGTTATACTAATTCTTTTTTCTGGTGTAAAATAATTAAATTTGTCTGAAGTTTCTTTTCTTTGCAATTACATACCAAGAAAGTTGGAATGATTATACTGTGAAATGATCATGCTTAAAGAAGCCTTCTGTTCAAATGAAGCAGTCTTAAATTACAAGTTAGTATGCCTCTAAGCATTTTCCTAGTGCAACAGTTCATTGTCAGCAAGGAGTGTTGTAATTAGCAGAAGGTTCCTTGCAAAAGATGTAATAATGGATCTGTGTTTATCTAATTATGAAATCCTTAAACTAATGAAGTTGAAATCAGCTATTCTACATGCTTAAAAAGGTAGCTTCTAAACAATAGGATGTATACCAATTAAGATTGGATCAATTGGAAAGAGTTGCTTCTAGTTGCCTAACTTAGATCCCAGGCATCATTCGTTTGCTTTAAACGAGAGAGAAAATACTTAACGAGTACTCTCATTCAACAATGGACTTTGGTTCCAGAAACTTGCTCAATTATGCTGCTACATACTATAACAGTTAATATGAACAATGAACTCCAAATCCAATTAACCGTTTCATATGAAAGAAAGAATAGGTAAGTTCAGAAATACAGCGCTTAACAGCGCAGATGTGTACGACCACCATCAAAACTGCTACACTAATATTAACTGTGGCCCAGGAATGACTCAGGTCTGTCCGAAATTCTTTAAATTTGAAGCTACCAACTTGCACGTATCCTTACTTGTGAAGACATTGCAAATCATACTTCTGTCTAAATCTAACCTCTACCATGAACCATTGTTCTTGCAAATTATTATAGGGCAGTATCACTATAATGGCACTCTAATAGAGGTGATCTCTCATAAACATTTAGATAATTATACTGAAAGGAATTGCAGAAGAACTTAATGCTCAATAGAAAGTAAAAGAGAAGTAATATGTGATTATAGACACATTTTTGTCCAATTCCAAGTAATGCAATCACAGACAACGTTAGACGTACAACTGAGACAAGGGAAAATAAGAACACCTCCTCAATCTATATAACATTTCAATCAACGAATATGGAGGTGAATCAGAGAATGGTAATAAAATTTCAAGGTATATAGACTTAACTATTGGTTCAAGCTTTGACCGCTTCATCATCATCTTCTTCAATATCCCAACTCAAATCCTCCTCTTCCTCTGCAGCACCACTCAATCGTCTCCGTAAATCAGCCATCTTTGGACTGTCACTATGACTCACTTTCCTCTCATCAATGCTGCTCATATCCTCAATTTCATCCCACCCAAGATCCTCCTCCTCTTGAATCGATGGGTGACTCGATATAACCGAAACATCACTATCCTTTGAAGATTCTCCATTCTCACCCTTCCCTTCTGCTCCTGCTTTCTCATCAGCTTTTGATTCAGTCTCATCCTTACCCTTCCCAAATTCCACTTTATCATCACCGCTAGACGTAGATGAATCCTTTGATTTCGGTTCCTCCACAAAGATATCCTCTTTCACGCCTTCAATTTGCTCATCACTCTTCAAAATTTTCTCAGACTTATCATTTTCAATTTCATCTCTTCCAGTAGCAGAATCTTCGTTTTTATTCAAACTGCTCCCAGCTTGACGTTCCCCCTCCTGATTCTCGTTGACATCCTTGAGGTCATCATCCTCCTCCTCCTCCTCATCATCAACATCCCAACTCAAATCCTCTTCTTCCCTCGAAATTGCTCGTTTAACGAGATTAGCTCTCAAATCTTCGGCTAGCTTGAGTTTATAAATCTTATAATAATACCTACACCAAAACGTCTCCACATCAACATCATTCGGAACAACTCGGTTATGTATACTTTCAAGAGCACCATTCTCCTCAAGCAAGCTCTCAATCTCCTCCCCCTTCTCCTCAATCTCAAACCCGGCTTTCCACTTCTCGTAATCATCCAAATCCTCCGGCTCCTCACAATACGTACTAGCATCCCCTTGAATAGCCCTCACCTGAGTATCAAACCGACTATAAGGTTTCGAATTCAAGCTGTGCGGGCTCACGAGGCTTCTTTCGTTATTAGTATCCGATGAATCAGATTCGTGATCAACGGCTAGGATTGCCTCTTTCCCCTGAGAAATGATCTGAGCAGTACCTTTCAAAACAGTGGTACTAATCTCGTCAATAGTGTGACCGACATTCTCGAGAGATCCATGAGCTACCTCGATCTCCTTCTTCAAGCCGGATCCGAATTCTTTGAGATCGCGACGGTAGATTTCGATGACGGATTCGGATTTGGTCGATAGAGTTTTGATTAGACCCCCAAAGCTCCAGGCAGCAGCAGGAGGATCACTAGTGGTGGAATCGATTGGATTAGGGTTAGGGTTAGGGTTAGGGATTAGATTATGTTGCGAGGGTGGAGAGTTGGGATCGGAGTCCGGTGGTGAGAGGTCATCGGAGGGTTTAGAATCGGATTTAGGAGAATCCGGTTCTTCATCGGCGAATACTGACTTGAAGAAATTCATCGGCGGTCCGACGGATGGAAAATACACCGGCGCCGGAGAAGGAGAGGAAGGTAAATGGTCAATTTGTAGCTTGCATATATACGGCGTCGGTTGCTCCTCTTTAGAAGAAATTCAAATAATATTAAATGCCTTCTACTTCATATCCAAGCTTTAGAATTGGGGTTTTTCACACTTATACGGGTAAATGGCCCAAACGGCCCAGAACTTTTTTTTTTTCTTAAATGAAAAAAATATGCATTGTGCTTATAAAAAGGGTAATTACTTAAAAAAAAAAAAATCGTGTTTATCAGTTTTGTCTAAGTAGTGCCTGTGTTTATTTTTTTGACAAAACAAGAATTGTGTTTAGCGCCGTTACCTAAAAAGTGGAATAATTATTAACGGTGTTAAATTTAATGATGTGGCAAGAGGTATTATGCTCTTAATTTATTGGTTACGATATCAAAAGCTTATTTCCACACTTTAAAATTGTGACACGTAAATTTTTTAGGAATTTACCAATAAATTAACACTAAAACTACCTTGCCACGTCATCACATTTAACACCGTCAATAACTTTTCCACCTTTTGGGTAATTAAACTAAACACAATCCTCATTTTGTCAAAAAAATAAACACATACACCATTTTGACAAATCGGTAAACACATAGACTTTTTTAGGAAATTATCTTATAAAAAATTGCCAGACAAATGACTGTAGTTTGGTTTTTAACAAAAAAGTACCGTAGTTTTCTATTTTGCCAAAAGAGTGATTTCGTAGCTCCCTTCTTTTTCGGTGTGAAGCAGTGTCAAACAACGAAGAAAATATTCATCCTTCAGCTCATTTTAAAATACTTAACAATAGACTACTAACGACATCAAAAACAAAATATTTAAAGAATTGATGATATTCTAAACAATTTTAATTCTTTCACTTTTTTATTTCAAGATCGTTTAGGTGTTGTTGGTGAAGAAAGAAAAAGTGAATATTTGAAGAGAAGATTTCGACAAGTTGCTCACAAATTAAAAAAATATGATTCTATATTAAATAATATACTAAACAACTTTAATTCTTAAAATTTTTATTTTAAGGTTGTTAGCGGTCATTTTTTTACATATAAAAAAAATCACTCTTAGCAAAACAAAACATCACAATAACTTTTTTTTGCCAAAAAAAATAAAACTACAATCACTTAGCTAAAAAATTTTATAACCACATGAATGCTTTTCGAATTTTACATTTTTTTTATGGATGGCCCAAAACTAGACAGAAAACATACAATATAATTCATTATTATATAAAAATAATTACTGGTAATAGTTTTTTTTTTTAGGAAAATTACTGGTAGTAGTTTTTTATTTAGGAAAATTACTAGTAGTAGTTTTAAAAAAACAGAAAATAACGAATAAATGAGTAAATATTTTCCAAAATGTCAACATCTAAAGCAAACAGATCTTAATTTGTGGTTAAAACCTTTTGATACTCAACAGTGTCCTTCAACATCATCAATTCATTTGTGAAATAAGTTATGCAAAAGTTAAGCAGCACCGTGGAAGAATTCATACTAAATCATAAATTTATTACAATCTTTCATTACTTTAGGAGTTTGGGAAGGCAAATGAAGGTGAAAGTGAGATTGAGAGTTAGAGGATGTAATGGAAAGAGAGGTGATGGAAATAGAAGTTACCAATCAATGTAGTATTTGCGCTTTGATTTTGAAGTCACGGGCATCTATAGTGTTGGCCTATTAATCCAAACCTCTCACATCGTTGTAAAATAGTATTCCAATGGCATAGTGGTGCCCAACAAGCCCATCTAGACCCACCAAATCCCTCCTCGAATCTAAGGCAGGAAACGAGCACGGCTTCGACCGTCGAGCAAGAGCACCTTAAGCGACTCGTGAGCTCATCTGTCATACTCAAGTCTACAAAAGGAGAGCTTGTCACACACGTGAGGAACCCCATAATCTTTAAGTCCTTATTTGAGAGGAGGTTAATGAATGTTAACGAAGTAGTGGAATATAAACTTTCCATTCAATCTCATTTAGGAGTTTTTAAGTCCTTCTTTAGCTCGGTTGGGCTACTGAGTTGATTCTTCAAAGATGGCTAGCATCAGTATATTGAGTTTCATTTTTGAAGTCAGTATCAGGCAAGATATTGAGTACTTCGTTGAACTCCAGATGACTTAAATAACTTCAACTGACTATTGTCCTAACACAATAAACAGTCAGTACTTTCATGATTGATAGTTAAAAGTTAGATAGTTAACTAAAATAGAACCAAAAATTGATGCACTTTGATTATAATTATGCAATTTAAGGACCTCCATAATTATTTCACAGTTTATCTATCAATAATAAGAGTAATTTTGAATGCATGGTTTATGTGTATCTCAGAAATAGTGTCACGATTTAAAATATACAAACAAATGTCATCCATTATTCATTTTGTAATTAAAGTATGGGTTGATTTTCACGTCAAAAACAAAAGTATTCGGTTCAATTAATTTGAATATTCAAACTTTTGTGTTTTTCAAATCACACGTACTTTTTTTCTTTTATGTAATATCTTAATTTGTAAAATACACATTGTATTTATTCTAATAATATCTATCCGATAATTTTAATTTTTTTTGCAAATTATTATTTCAATTGATTTTTTTTCCACTGCCTAGAACCTCGTATATGTTGTAGTCGGTCCTGAACCCACGAAATTGGAATGTTTTGTATGGTTCGATCAAACCTTTCCATTCCCTTCCAATCTCTCACTAACGCTTCCTTTACAACCTCAATCTAAAATCATAAATTAATTTAAATGAAGGAACATAAATGTGTAAGGAATTTGAAGTGACGTAATAATCACAGAAAGATCTATAATGTTTTAGAATAAATGGTGTGAAAGAATTGAATATAGCAGCTTATATAAAGCAGAGGAAACAAAATAAATATATAGACAAGAAAGTGAAAAAAGTTGAAGAATTTGGAATGTGGGAAGCTTGAAGCAAAGGTAGGATTCCACAGTAACAGTAATATTCTTGTTGACAGGATAAAAAAAAATACAACAACCTATGAATCCTGTATGAGTTTTTTTTTCTTAAAAGTATCCATGAAATAATATTAGCCTATTTTGCAAGTAAGAATACTTTGGTGGTTGTATTAATGTTGTTTGTTTTGAATTTGATGAATTTTGGGTGAAAGAAGATGCAAAAACAGGATCATCCTCTTGGTATTTGCCAGAAGGTGTTCAAGTTCATCAACACCCTCTTTTCTCCTCATCCCAAAACCGCGACGTATCAGGAGGATGAGGAAAGATCATCCAAAGACGAGAATAGCTCATCAGGGTCTGCTGTCCAGGTTCATTTCAGTCAATCTGATGACCAAGATTCGGGTTTTTGTACTCTCGACTCTCAGCATCCAGAATTCAAGAAAACCAAGAATCAGGAACTTTCTTCTCAAGTGAGAAGAAGAAGAAAAGGAGCAGAGCCAAAACTAGGTGAAGAAGGAGGTATCCACAAGTCTATTAGCATCCAAGAAAATGAAGAGGAGCCAAAGCTAACCTATCGACCACATTTGATCAGTGTGGCTCCCAACATTAATGAAAAATCTGAATCATTCATCACCACCAGGAAGGAAGCTATGAGAAGAAATCTCGATTTCGATTTTGATTTTGAACCCCAATTATATTATTCTTGATTTCCAATTCTCTCTTTCATGAAGTTGTACTAATAAGAATAATTTAATTAGCTTTCATATGAAAATGTATAAACAATATTATGTCTTTCTGTTTTTCATATTTTCTTGATTCATCGAAAAAGTCCATAGGGGCTTTAGAAAATGAAGTTTTGATTTCTTATTTGAAAGAAATTCGTCAGAAAACTCTCAAACCCATCTAATCCTATACCTGCATGAAAATAACTTGAAAACGTTCGAATTAATAATAATAATAATAATAATAATGAGTGTATGAGAGTTTCAAAATTGACGAGTTGAAGTGTATTATAGATGCAACTATAATTATAAATCAATGGTGCCAAATGGTAAAACGCAAGAATATGAATTAAATTGAGAAAAAAATAGAGTAAAGCGTGAGAGATGGGCATGAAATCATCATGCAATGTACTCCATTAGAGATACCTTTGAATTTTTGAATGAGTAAAATATTAAGAAAACATTGCAAGAATTTAAGGTAGTATGAAAATAGTGGCAACTCATTTTTGTTTCCCTTTCTTTGTTGCATCAAAACTTGAGTCATATTCGCCCACATTTTTGTTTTCTTTGTTTACATAATACTGGATACAACAATAATCACATATAGTCAACCAATCTCTTTCATTGTTTTTTTTTTTTCTTTCTTTCAATTCCTAGAATCTAACCTATCAATTCTCATTACACGAAACAACCTTCCTCATTCTCCTAATTAACTACCAAATAAAGCCCTTAATTCATTTTTTGGCTCAATTCAAACTCATCGTCATTTGCTCAGCTTTTAAAGAAATCATTTTTATACATTTAAAATACTACAAAAGCTACTTTTAAGAACTGGACAAATGAGACGTTAATCCTCTAAAAAATGAAAGGAAGATCGATAAAGATCATAAGGAGCCCAAAGACGATCAACACCGCAAGGTTTTCTAGAATCGAGTCTAAGCCAAGGTTTGCCTTTCCCACTCCAATGAAGCAAACTAATAGGACCTGGATGTAAATTCCTACATTTCCCTTCAATATTATCTCCCCCTAATCCATGTTGATTCCATTTATGATGAACCCCTTTAATATCCCCTGCTAAAACAAGCAAAAAAGGAGGCATTGACCCCAAATGATATATTCTTTTATGCTTTTGCACATCCATCCATTCCTCTATTTTTTGTGTATACCCTCCTTTCCTCCATTTTTCTACATCTACCACCATCACTCCCGTGTTAAAATAACACGGTTTTTTCCCCTCGAATGTCCTCGCCCACACCCGATTCCCCCAAAACATTTCGGTAAAATAATTTGTGAAATTTGCGTGACAATACTCCGGTGCTGCCAATACTTTCCCTTCCAAATCTACTTCCCATAATCTCGCTATATCATCCACCACAACGAGGTCCGAATCTAGGTAGATTATCCGGTTTACATGTAATGGAATTATCTCAGCGAGGTAGATTCTCGCGTAGTTTAAAGGTTGGTCTAATGCTTGCCTGATCGACTTAGAGATTTTGCTTCGGACACGATTCGTGTCAAATTTGTAGATTTTGAAGGAAAGGAAAGGGAAAGTCGATTTAATATTCGAAAGGACTTGTAACTCGTAACGTTCCCAAAGGAAGTGAAATTCGATGTTTTCGGGGCAAGATGAATGTTGAAGGATGGATAAAACAGCAGCCATTGTCCCTCGGAGGTAATTAGCATCGAGAGTCATTACGACATGGATTATTTCGGGTTGACAAGAGTCTCCATTTCGAAAAGCGGGAGCTTCATGGAAGATAGGGATGTCGGAGGAAGGTTTTCGGATAATGCCAAGGCGGATACCTCCCGCGGAGGAGGCAGCGGAGAGAGACAGGAGGCCAAAGACGAGAGAGAAATAATAGGTGGTAGTAGAAAAGGCCATCCTGTCTGTCTTAAACAGAAATGTTCATTATTGATTAATAATGATTAGATGATGATGATGGGAGGATGGATTAGGAGAGATAATTACAGTTACAGCCATTACTAGCTAGGCTGGTGAAGAGGAGGTTTAGGATTATCCAATAATTAATGATTCATATATCCTTAGAATGGTGCATGTTTGAGAAGGTCTAAATGTGAGGAACAGAACACTCTTCGGACATAACCATCCTTCCTACCTCTGTTATTTTGTTGTATTTTTTTTTTTTTCTTTCCATTTCCATAAATCCACCTATTTCTTTTCTTTTTTTTCTATATTCTCTCCATATATTTTTGCCTATTTCAATGCACATTACAGATTATCTATTTTCCTTAAATTCAAGGTTCAACCAATCCTATGTCATAGTAAAAAATATAGTGTATCGTTGATGTGAGCACAATATTCTAATATCTTTAGTTTTTTTTTCTTTTGAGGGACTAATACCATTAGTTTTTTTTTTTCAAAATAAAATATATATAGTACATTTGCCCTGTGTGATGCACGATTTTGCTTTTAAATATATAAATATCAAAAAATTATTAAAATTAGTAATATAAAGTATTTTAAAATTAAGTTTTATTAATTTGCATTTGTGCTTGAAGATTTTAGCCTCAGTTGTTAAGATAAAAGCCAGAGAAAATTGCAATGTAAAATGAAATGAGATGAGAAAAATGCAAAAAAATTGACAAAATATTTTACCATTTTGAACCATAGAATTGAGATGAACGTAACCAATGCAAATGAAAAAGTAGAAAATCAAAAATTATTTGGACCCAATTATGACAAAAAGGTATAGAAAAATAGAAAATATGCACATAAATGATAACTTGAATTACGTAGAATACTAAGAACTATTTAGGTAAAAACAAAAATTGTAGAAATAAATTTCTATTAACTCAGAATTGTGAATAGATATAGAAAAAAAATCAAAGAATTAGGAAAAAAATAAAAATCAAAACATTAATATAAATTCATAAAACATGGTTATGGAAAGATAAATATTAAGTATATTGCAAAATAACATGATAATAGATAAAATATAGCGGGAAAACATTATATCGATTAAAAAAATTATATCGATTAAATTTTTATTATGTTTTACTTATTTTTCATTGTAAAAGATATGAGGAGAATGAAATTATTAGACACAAACAATAAAGGGAAAAATACAAATAAAACTTTTGTGGTTTCAATGTTATACAAATAGAGGAATGTGGTTTCATTTTTTGTAAAAGGAGGTCCGTGGTTTACAAAATTGACAACTAAAGAAATTTCACTTAAGGTGTTAGTATTGATGACATGTGATATTGACTTTGATGATGTGTCATGTTGATTTGTTGACTTTGATGATGTGGCACAATAACATATTAATTTTCTTGATGACATAGAAGGTTGACTTGATGATGCGGCAAATGGTGTTAGTCAATTTTCTTTTATTTGTCAAATATATAAACCACATGCCTCATTATGCAAAAAATAAACCACATTCCTCTATTTGAAAAACATTGAAACTACATGGATTTTATTTGTACTTTCCCAAACAATAAAGATGACATGGTTGTTATGGGCTTAGAGAAAGAAAAAAAATCAAATAAACCAAAATTTATGTTAGTATTTTATATACTTCCTCCGTTCTAGAATGTATTTCTTCGAAGCTAAAAAGCTGAAAATTAAGAATCTGGTGTAAAATACTAATGTATCATTAATCTCTCAATAAATACAATTATTTTCTTCTCCATAAACTCATTGATTATATTCCATATTTCATTTATTTCGATACTTTTTGATATTTTTGAGTAAAAGTCTAATTGATTAACATAATTAAAGGAAGGGCAAAGTAGACAACAAAAAATGTAAAATAAGAAAGAAATGACAAAACGACATATATTTGTAAATTTTCAACTTACTTAAACGACCTATATTCGAAAACGGAGAGAGTATAATAAACATATCAAATGAAACATATTAAGGATGTTTAAAGAAAAAGGTAATAATTTGCTACAATTACTAGTGCACAATTAAATTTTAAAAGAAAAAAGAACAAATAAATTTAAAAAGAGAAAAAATGAATAAATTTATTGATTAAATATTATAAAATTAAATACTATTATTTGTAATGATTTAAGTATAATAATTACATTGTATGAAATTTAAAAAGAGAAGAGAAGGAATAAATTTAGAACTCTATTACTATAAAATAAATTATTATAATTTTTTATTACCAAAAAGATATATTTAAAGAAATAAAGAAGTAAAAAAAGAAAAATTATTAAAATAACATAAAATAATTGTGTAACAATAAAAAGAAGGGTATCACTATTTACAGTCCATTTTGACAAATTTGCCGTTTTCATTATGGACAAATCATAAAAGATAAAATTGGGCAAATCTACAGTCCACTTTTTAACTCGAACGTTAAAAATTCGGAATTTGAGATGTCGAATGACCCAACGAATTCGAAATGGAACAGTGATGATCAATCATTAGAGGACGAGGTACTCGAACATTAAAACACATTAAACAATAATTAAAATTATTATTTTTTCGGGAAAACAGCCTCCCATCCATGGCTGTTTCGCCCTAAAAAGGGCCTCCAATGACCGAAAAATACCCACCTTTTAGAATATTTTATCAAATTAACTATTTTTGAGTTTGTTTTCGAACTTTATTTGTGTTGTTGTCCATAATCGAGAGTAAAAAGTGTGATTTTGAAGTTAGAAAACTCAATTTTGAAAAAGAAGTTGTTGAGAGGTTTTAGAATTTCAAAATCAAATAGAAAGTTATGGGCAGGGTATTTTGAAATAAAGTGAGTTGTAGTTTAGAAAAAATATGTTGTAAATAGCAACCCACTAAAAAGAAAAAATATTTTAATAATAAAAAAATAATTAAAATTAAAGTAAAAATTGAAACATAATAAAAATATCCTAGAAAAAAAGGAGAGAGACACATTATATATTATTTATTTAAAAAAATTTTATTATTCTTACGAACAAAAAATGTTTATTATTAGTGCTTTAGTATATATATAGATTAAAATTAGTGACGAAAATATTAAAAATGTGATTCGTTTTATTATTTAGCATGTATATGCATGAATTATTTAGATTTATTAGGGTAATTTTTTCATTTTATATTTTCGATTTTAGAATAAAATTACAGGTTATAATAGCGACGTATCCAATAATTTAATGAGTAAATTTTTACGTAATTTTTTTATATATAACTTTCACCAAGTTCAACTTGTGAAATTTTTTTCTCCATAAAAATAAGGTGTTGCTAAATCCAGACATCAATTACTAGTATTGACATAATAAAAGTCAGTTTTACCCTTATGGGGGACTCGTGAATATTGACCCTCACCACATGGAGGACTCCTGAATATTGAGCCTCACAATGTGGTGGGCGTATGCTTATTGAGCCTCACCATGGGGAGAGGCTTAATGTTCATGCGCCCCACCACATGGTGAGCCTCAATACTCATGAGCCCCTCCATGTGGTGAGGCTCAATATTCATGAGTTCTAAATGTTATTTTTTTTGCGTTTCTGGTTCATTGTTGTCTAAGGATTCCAGATTAATTACGTAGTTCGACATGTGAAGTTTGTCGGTGTTGGGTAAAGGACACAATTTTAACGTCTTTTTACATTGTTTCGTCTTCCCGACATGATTTGAACTTCATAAATCTCTTCGCCGGAAAAAAATTTCTGCCGGAAACGATGGTGTTCGCCGGAATATATGGTAGTGCCGGAGACCCTTACTCGCCGGAATAGGGTGGTGTGGTTGGGTTTAACAAATTTTGGGTGGAAGGTGGTTGGGTTTGGTTTGATTAAATTTAATATGGGTAGGGGTATTTTAGTATTTTACTATGTCAAATGTGGGAAATCGATGGCCTATTCCTGAGCCTGCTCATAGCTGATAGGATAATTGGAATCAGGGCTGTAGCCCAATTCCCAAAAAGTCTATTTGCTTGCGCTACGGTCTAAAAACAACATATCAACAACAATCGACACTGAAAAAATATGCTGTAAACGTTCTACAACCATCCTTTGAGGGTGGTGGTAGCATGTGATCAAAGAAGACAATAAACCGATCACGTCAGAAGTAAGTACTACGGATATAAAGAAAGCAAAAATTGTTGAATATATGCTTTATCATATCATCTGCAAAAAGAGTTTTTACTTATTGTTGTAAAAAAAATTAAAATCTTAAAACAAAGAAAATGAGTTGAATTATTACGTGGTAAATTTTTACCACATGCTCGATAACTAGCTACTTCACGAGCTCTATCACCTCCGGCTACAAGGGTAGGCAGCCTAGGCATGTGCCTAGGGCCACATTATCCAGTGGGCCTCATATTTATTAGTACTTTATGAGAGCATCTCCAATAGAAGAACCCCAATAAGTCCTTCATTCACTATTCAAAGGTATCCCTCAAGTCCTTCAATTTTTTACCAATGTGGAGCAACTCCTTCAACACTAAATGTGGGCCCATGTGTCATAATCTTTTTTAATTATCAAATATCCAAAACTATTAATTAAATCTTACAAATTCATATAATAATTACCTTAAACAATTAAATAAACTATTAATTCAATATATTTATTTATAAAAAAAATTTAATTAACTTAAATTATTTAATTATTTCGTTTTAGAGTATTAAAAATCGGAGTCTCGAATTGTAACACAATAAAATTTTTATTACGATAACAACACACGATATTTTATTATCATTTTTAATTAAAAAAATATAATCGGAAAAAAAAAATTCAAATAATTAAAATCAGAAGAAAAAACAAATAATTTTTTTTCAAATAATTAAAATAAAAAACAAAAAACTAGTAAATGCCCCTTGAGAACTTGTTTACTTTTGTGAGGGACAGAGTTTAAAGAGGGACTTAAAGGATTTATAGCTTAATTGTCCTGCCTTTTTTCAAATAATTAAAATGAGAAAAGAAAAACAAATAAATTTTATTTTTTTAAATTAATGGAAGGTGGCTGACCGGTGGGACCACCTGGTCGGCCACCTTCCACCTCACGCACACGCTAGATTGGACGCGTGCCGCACACGCGCCGGATCTGGCCAATGGCAGCCGTGCATGAGATTGCTCCTCCTCCACTTGATTTCATCAGATTTTTGGCTTTTTTTTTTCTTAAAGTCCTTCAAATGAAGGACTCCATAAGGACCAATTTTACAATGGTGAAGGACTTCAAAGATCTTTTTCATGCACTCCTCAAAGACCCCATTAGGGTTGCTCTAAGGTCATGTTTGGTTCATGGAATAGGCAAGGAATAGAATAGGGATTCCTTGTCTATTCCTATTCCCATGTTTGGTTCAATTTGAAGTTAAAGAATCCCAATTCCATACAAGAAGGAATACAAATTCCTTATTTCACCTCAGGAATACATATTCCTTATATTAAAAAATTCGAATTCCAAAAATACTCCTCTCATAATTTATCCCAAAACCCTCGCGAACTCAAAAGAAAAAGAAGAAACGCGTCACCGCCGTATGTGACCAACGCCGACGACCGGAGAGAGGGTTGCTCCGACGTCCGGAGAGAGGAGGACAGACGACGACCGGTAACAGGAGGACGGGGGCAAATACATCGCAGGTTAGTTCCATCTTTTGCTAAATTTCTTTCTTCAGTTTTCTATACCATTCGATTTAATACTCTACTGCTGCTGTTTCCATCTTTTGTTGTTGTCTCAATGATTGTTTTGGTACAAAATACTTCTGTTCATGGTTAAATTCCTTCATCCTTACCATCTCAATGGATGAAAATATGTGTCTTGTGTAGTTAGATTTCAAATATGATGTTTTCCTGCTTTAGACAACGGTATGACATCGTTCATGATTTAGACATCATTTTGCATGTTGTGGAATCAGTTCTAACCTATGACATCCTTCACGATTTAGACATTAGGGTCATTTGTGTTTAATTTCATACAAAGTTGGTTATATAATCTATTAATTTCATACAAAGTTGGTTACTACTTTTATCATAACTGATTATTCTCCATATCCAATTCACTGAAACTTGTCACATCTCTATTATAATTGCAAGCGCATAAGTCACTATAGGCTGTCTGAGTTAACTTCTTCTCTTAAGTCATGTACATTAATTGCTTTTTGGTTAATCTTGACCTTAAATGTTTATTTAATAAATCTGAGCTGAATGTACTATATTGTTGTTGTTGGCCTATATAAGGTAAGCTTTTGTCTCAGTAGATGTTTCTATGCCTATATGCTTACGCGTATATCAATGTCATTCTAAAAAATAGTAAGATAAGCTTGTGTTCTGATCATATAAGGTAAGCTTGTGTTTAGCACTTCTATAACATATTGATAGGCATGTGTTTATGAAGCGCTAGCTAGAGTGCTGCTTTAATTTGGTACTTTTTATTTCTTTTATTTAGTGCTTGCAACAATAATTAGTTAGTGTGATTTGGTGTTGTCTAGAAAAGTGGTGGTTTCAATATGTATTGAAGAAATATACGTTGCTACTTGAATGAAACTTGAATCTTATTTTTAGTACACGTTGGTTATGCGTTCAATTATTCGTTGTCTTTTGAGTCTCGCCTTTAGGGTTGGGAGACAACACTGCTCTGTGGGACTAAGGGATTCTGCTCTTTAGTTATTTCTGTTGTCTTTTTATCTTTTGCTGATTCCATGTTCTATTTTTCTATTTGGGTGTTCGTTTGAGTTGTTTCTTATCAGCTAGTTATCACAAAAACTTTGATAGCACAGTTTTCTGTTCAAATGTCATTTTCCCTTTTGGTTGTTCTGTTCTACAATGTTCAATTGATCTCTGGTATATTGTTTATGAAACATAGAAGGTTTGAAGATTCAAGTTCATGGACCTACATGTTGATTTTGAGTATCATATTCTGCGATTTGTTTTTTATATAGTCTGTGAATACTAGTTCTCTTGCTCAGGAAATATGCAGCTAGAAGATTGTTAGCGTTGAGTTTGATATTTGATGCTTTGTGCAATAATATGAAACATAATTGGACAGTTGTCTGTTATGATGCCTTATAGAAATGGGAATGAAATTATATATAAAGCATGCGCTTATGTAAGTTCCAAAACACAAGACGCATCAAATTAACAAACGAATATGTATTATATATTAATGATAACCATATTGTTTACTGCTTTATGACTTGCAAAATAATTCATTAAGATATTAGCTTGAATGCTTGTGATAGTTTTATGGAAAAACAACTAAAATGTTTCTTATGCAGTTAATATCTAACTATGGTGGGTGCTTCAAAAGGAAAAAAAAGAAAGTGGAAGCTAATGGAAGATAGAGCATTGGTTGCGTGTATGATGGAGCTTTATAAGGCAGGGACTCACAACTCTCCGAGCGTATTTTCAGTCGGCTATTTGTCCGTTCTTGAAAAGATGTTGGGTGAAAAATTGATAGATACTGACTTGAAAGCTTTTATTTGGAATGGTGACAGTTCAATATTTTTGTGTTTATCACGTTTTTTGTCCGTTACTTTTTTGGCGATGGTAAAATTTGTAGGTTTTGCTAAATTATCATTTCCGAAAGAATTATAAATTCTGGAAATAAAATATATTTCCGACAGATTTCCTACAGATTTCTGACAGAAATATAAATTCAGTAAAACAATTTCAAATTTGCGACAGATTTCCGACAGATAGACATCAATATAAATTCTGAAAAAAAAAATACATTTGAGGGACAATTATGTATTTGGAGTCACAAAATTTGTTATTCCTCCCTAATAGCTATTCTAATCCATCATATTTTATTCCTAAGGAATAGCTATTCCATTCCATGAACCAAACATGACCTAAGTCTTTGGTCTTTTAACACTTTTCTTTTTTATGTTCACAATTAAAAATAGTAATATTTGGATTGATGTTAGGAGGAGCTGCAAGTGGGATAGACATTGAAATTAAAGTGTGGCTCCACAATATAATTCCACACCTCCTCTTTCAATCCTAATCTCATTCTAATTTAACCGCTTCAACTAATCCTAATTCCACTCTGATTTAATTTTTTTTTGACCCTTTTCTTTCTCTATAAATATTATAGTTTTTCTTTCTTTTAATTCAATTCATATCGAACTGTCCATAAAGAAAATTTCAATTCATACCGAACTGGCTATAAAGAAAATTTACTTCCACAAGCAGTTGCCTGAGGCCTCCAAAATACTGGAACCGGCCCTGCACATGCGCATATGCTGGTTCGGCTCATGTGGAGGCTTGATCTCCAACTCTACCTCTCGAGGTTGAGGCTCAATTAGGAATCAACACGAATTCTTTCGATTCAATCTTGAATTAAATATCATCAGAAAAAATTATTCACACATGTAACTGTTTTTAACCGAATTCGATCGAATTCGGTCAAACCAAGTCAACAATTTAGATAAACTCTTAATCATTTTACTTAACCATTTAACTAAAGTGATCCAATTTAATATTCGTGCCTAACCTTCGGCTCAACCTCTACCTCATGTGGCTCGACCTCTATCAATATCACATGTGCATGTGCCTAAGCGTCGGGAACATGCTCCAGTTCATCGATCTATAGTATTTAGTACCCATGTGATACTATCGTGTGTTTGTAATCTTATCCTAAAAGAATCGCAACCAAATATTATTTTAAAAATGTTTTACTATTTTTTCTTTTATTATTATTTACTTCGTTTTTTTATTAAATAACTATTATTTTATATAATACATGTATATTTAACTTATAATGTAGCAGATCACCAAGTATGGATGACGTTAAAGATTGTTTTATCAATAAAAAATAAAAAATAAAAAATAATTGTCAATCAGTCTTGATATTGGTAGTTTTTTTATCTCTACTGAAAATGAAGATTAAGGCTTAGTTTGGGATTGCTGTTGAAAACTGCTGTAGCTGTGTGGAAAAGTGTTGTTTGAAAAAACGTTGTTGGAAAAAGCAGAAGACTGTTTGGAAAAATGAAAAGTAAAAATATGTAGTTGAAGTAAAATCAGTTTGATAAGTAATTAGTAAATAATATTTTGAAATATGTCAATTAGTGGTTTAAGACATAATGAAACATAAATTTTTTAACGAATTTTTTTTTCAATTTTTAAGGATTTTGTTTTTATCTATTTTTGAAAATAGAGGAACTTACTAGTGTTTAATATACAAATATAAGGACTAAAATTTTTTCCAAGTTTTTATAGGAAGTTTTGGTTATAATATGTATTAAGATTCTTGAATATTTTTGTCCAAATTTTAAAATTAATTGTTATCTGCAAAAGTTGAGAAATCAGCTTTTTTCAAAAGCATAGGGGTCGCTGCTTTTAGTAAAAGCAACTTTTAACCAAAAAGCACTGTCAGAAAAAACTGCTTTTGATGTTTACCAAACACTGTAATACATGCTTTTGGGCTAAAAGCTGCTGTAGCTTTCTGCAACAGCAATACCAAACACAGCCTAAAACTTTACATAATAAGATTAATCTTAAAATATATAAATTCATGATTATTTATTATTTGAATTTCTTTGGAATATAAAAATTGTTTCACATCTCATCTCATACTAAACAAAACTACAAACATAAAGAAAATATAAATGTATTTTAGTGTAAAAACGAAAATTTTAGCATTCGTTTGGGAGGAGGTTAATGAAGGTTAATGGAACGTAAACTTTTCAATGAATCTTGTTTGGGAGTTTGTTTAGAGTTTAAATGAAGTTTAATGAGAGTTAATATTTTACTTCCATTAACCTTGAAACCTTAATCTCCAAAAACGGGGGTTAATGAAAGTAACGTAAAAAACTAATTTACATCTACATCTCATCAATTCTATAAATTCCCAAACGAGGTTAACTTTTAACTTTCATTTCTGTTACTTCCTTTTCCGTTCCGTTACTCTCATACTTTCTCTAACTATCACCTCCATTAACCTCCAAACAAAGGCTTAATTACTTATGACTACAATCTCTCATTGTTGTTGTTGTTGTTGTTGTGTATGTCAATAAGCACCTTAGTGATTTTGCAAATAAAAGACTGTGATTCACATGGTTTGCAGAATTAAGGAAATAGTCGATTTTGTTGACGTGAATGAGTACATATTTTGCCCGAAATGTTTTTATGACTTTTGACGAGTCAAGTTATTGAGTTAAACTCAAAGGTCAGAAATACATATCGGGCAAAAAATGTCTTTGTTTACATCAATAAAATCGACAATTTCATTAATTCTGCAAACAATGCAAACCACAATCATTTATTTGCTCAAAGGCAAACCACAATCCTTTATTTACAAAATCACGAAACCACATGATACTTATTTGAAGTTATTCCTATAAATAATTCATAAATAGAAATCTAAACCAACAAATTGACAGTAGGCAAGTATTATAAAATTAAATAAATTACTTTTGGTTAAATAGAAGATAAAATTGTCCATAAAAACACATATAAGTAATGAAATCTACAGAGCCGAGAGATAAAATTGGTTTTTGGAGTAGATAAACTACATCATGTAAGAAACTAAACTAATCAACTACGCAATTTATATTTTTGTTCCTTTATATTTTTGTTCCTTCATGATGACGAAGAATGTCGGAAACGTTCAAACCTCAAATTCGGCTTTATTTATTGGTTAAGTTTCAACCTAACTAGAAGATACCCTCGTCCGCTTCGAGAATAAAAATATATTATTTAGATGGGTGTATTCAATCCAGATTTTAAAACATTTTGACAGACTTTTTAGAATACATAGATTTTAAAGGATTTTTCTAAATCCATGGACTGTTTTATATCTATGCAGACTCTGTTAGATTGTTTTCATAAACTTTATAAAGTCTGCAGATTGTTATACCATAAAATGTCTATTTTAAAATATATCATATAATAAATACAAATTGGAATAAGAAATTGAAATAAGGAGATGATCGAATTTGACGGTGAATCAAATGGTAAATTTGACGGCGAAGATGATGAAATATGGCTCCGTCGGAGAGATTTCATCAAAGGATATGAATTTTTGTACTTCAAAAACATTAATTTGCAGAACTCTTGAAATGTAAGGTCATAATACTTGAAGTCTTGAACTGTATATACACCATCCAGGAAAAAAATAAAAGAACAATGAAGAGATGAGACCATACATGATTGAAACTTGAAAATGCTATTGATTCAAAATTGTCATGTCTAGGGAGAATTCAGATAGACCAGGAAGTGAACAACAAGACTATTCAATTAAAGCATATGCTCCTGATGGTTCCGTGCACAACCCACATTATGACATAACTATCATTCTATTCTACCAAATTATTCTTTTGTGTACTACCTCTCTTCTCTTGAAACCAGCATGGACTGTGACTGTGATCCATATTTAGCGAACACCGCAACCAGAACTCCCTTCTCCTTCACCTTTAATCTGCATCCAGAACAGCAAGCCAAAATCCATTTGATCAGAAATAGATAAAAAAAACTAATAACGATATTGCTAATCGGTTGGGTTAATTCAGGATGTTAACTCTTTGCATATCCACTTCCTCCGACCATGAAAAGAGAAATCAGAGCTAACCCAACTTATCTTCTTCACAATTATCACAAGAAAAGCAAGCAACAATAACGAAGATTATACCTTAGATTTGGGCGAAGAAGGGGAAAGAAGGGAAAAGAATCAGACAATAGAGATTGGATGAAGAAGAGCGAGCAGAACGTCAAAATCTTGTGGGAGGAGGAGAGATTTCTGCATAAATTCTATCAATTAGTACAATCCGTAGAAGTCAAATGAAATATTCAATATCACTAGATTTTGATGGAATTTTAAAAGTCCTAATTGAATACCATAAGATTTTAAAAAAGTTTTAAAAATCTATATTGAATACCCAGACTTTTAAAATCCATAAAAATCTTATAGAATCCTAAATGAATACACTCTCCTAAAACTAAAAATGTGAGTAAAAGGTTCATATTAGTAGTGGTGATATTATGATTGTAGTTACAGTTAAACCTCGATTAAGTAATAAATTTTGTCGGTCCCAACTTGGCCAATGTTGTAAAGTAATATTCTCGCTAAAAGTATAAGATAATAAAAAATTAGAAATTCCTTAAAAGTCCAAGTAATATGTAAAGTAATAATTCCATAATTATAGTTGATATTGTACGTGTTTATAGTGTATTATTTTACTGTTTACTATATATAGTTAATCATAAAGTATTATCATTTAATTTTATGGTATGTTCATGAATTTATATTTTAGAATTACAATAAACTTTAGACGATTGAGTTTCTATATGATGCACACAGAAAAATCTTACATGTATATTGTATCTAATGCAATTTTTCATAAGCATGAATCTAGTTTTTAGATATAATTAATGCTTAATGCACATGTAACCCCCTAAAGTTGCGTGTTTTGGTCATTTTACTCCCTCGCCGTAAGGGACATCCCTTTTACCCCCTTAACTCTTAAAAAGTGGTACTATGTAACCCCTAAATTTGCATCTTTTGGTCATTTTACCCCATCACCTTAAAGGACTTTCCTTTTAGCCCATCAACTCTCCAAAAGTGGTACTATGTGCCCTACATATCTCAACTTAACGGAAAAAATGGAGACTGTACAACACGCGCTACAGTAGTTGAATTTTCGTAGGACACATTGCAATAAATTTGGACATGTCAACATTTGTAATTAAATGGACAAAAACACCTTTGATTAACTTAAAAACACTTTAAATTTGGACATGTCAGCATTTGTAATTTAAAGGAAAAAATATAAACATAATATTATAATAAATTATTGTAAACCATTACATATGCTCCTTATTGCATTTTTATAAATCATATAATTCATACCATAGTACCAAGTATAGATTAAAATTTATCTTGAGATATTATTTAAACAGTTTGGATACGAAAGAAAAATTGAGATAAACATTTCATACTTATTCAAGTAATGAACACAATCATAAAAAAATTCGCATCAACCTCAAATAAATTACTGTGACAAAATAGAAAATTAAGGAGTTCGTCAAAAACACAGTTTAGAATATATTTCTAAAGCAAAAGCTCTAAAATTACATTTGAGATATATACGATATTCTGTTGCTCTTAATAATCATGTATATGCTCGTGATTATTTTTGATAAACTCACTGTATGAAAATGAGAAATTAAGATGTTCGTCAAAAGAAACAGTTGTTTTGATGCATATACCAAAAAAGAGAATACTCATTCATATTTTCATATAAGACAAAAGTATTTTGTTTTCTTGGGTGGAACGATACAAAGCAAGTGGTGCTAACAGGTAAGCAAGTAGCGGAACTGAAGGACATAGAAGGAAGAAAAAAGAATTTAGGGGATTCATGATAATAATTCAATTCAAAACTCACTTTTAAATTCTTTATATTTTTTTGGTAACTTTAAAGTCTTTATATAGATTATGAATAACATAGAGATGTGATGAGATTATGATAATGGAGTGATTAAAAAAGGCAGTAAAAAAAGGATAGGAAGAATTTAGAAGATCATGATACCTCTCCCTTATAAAATTCTATTGGAAAAACTTCAAAATACAAATGCTCAAAGCTAAATTTTTGCACATTGCGCATCTTATCTTTCACACCTATAAATTGTATCTTCCAAAAATGATGGGTTGAAGAGTCTTTTCTTTTTTTCCTCATATTTAATCCATTGTTCAAAAGTTGTATCACCTTTTATATAGCCATTATTCTTAATTTCTCTCACCTTCTAAAATTATAGTAGTATAGATAGATAGATTCAGGGATTTGTAATGAGTATTCAATCCTCCAATGTCATCCCTAGTTGGTCCGTTGAGTGATGGTCCTAAAATGTTATATGGGCTAAGGGAAGTTTATCAAAAGAGAGGCCCATTAGGCCCACATAGTCTTTTCAAATTTTTGATTTTTTCAACATAAGGGTTTAAGGTTTCTCTCGCTGCTGCAGTTGGTCGGAAAGATGAGAGAAATACAATTATCGCTGAATCAAACACAGAAAATAAGACTGCAAAAATCTCTTCAACAGCTCGAATCATTGCATTCAAAACTCCATGCCGATGCTTCCGTCACCGTCGCCGACACTATCCCCATCAGCCTCGAAGACAGCATTCTCAAGTTCCTCTTCTAACTCTACCTTTTTCTCATGTCTTTCGATTTCCCAGTTTTCACTAACTTGTTTCTTCAGGGGACACGGAACCATGGTACGGAACGGTGAAGTTGTCGCCTCGGTTTGTGGAATGGTGGAGCGTGTCAATATGCTTGTCTATGTCCGCTCATTGCGCTCCAGGTGTTTGTTTGTTTTACGGAACGTCTATATACGAATAACCTCTTAATTGTTATATAAATATGTTGAGTTTAGTAATAACCTCAAATAGTCCGGTCCCAAGTGTATTCCTATATAGTGGTTTTACTGTATCATCTTATTGATTTTGTTGTCGCTATGATTGGACCTAATTCTGTATAGCTGTTAAATTATAGGTATAAGCCTGAGATCGGAGATATCATAGTGGGGCGTGTTGTTGAGGTAATTCCTTAGCTCATTGCTATTAACATTATTATGTTCACATCCAAATTACTTTCGTTGTGTTTTCTACGAGAAATTGTCTTATCTATTGGTATAACTATCTATGTACAGGTTGCTCAAAAGCGTTGGAAATTAGAAATAAATTTCAGTCAGGATGCTGTTTTGATGCTTTCTTCAATGAACTTGCCTGATGGTATTCAGGTAACAATGCCCTCCATTAGCTTAATATTTTTAGATACAGTTTTGTGGCTCCTGCTTTCTTCCATGGTTCACGTTCTCCATTGTGGTATAATATTGGTTGAGACCTAGGCTAAAGTATCTTTTGATTATTAAAATATTGGAAGAGACAAAAACACTTTCCATAAACTTGAAGTGCAGCAAGAATTATTTAATCTTAGTATAAATGGAGGGAGCAAAATGATGTCGAATGCTGGCGCTTTGAGCCCAAATTGGGTAGATTTATCCATAATTCATTTGAAAAGTAGGCACTGTACTGTACCTTTTCCTTTGCGTATTATTTTGGGCTGAACCAGTTAACAAATCAATTTCAATGATTTCCATTTAAAAAGAAGACTTATTTAGTGTGCGGTTGAAAATTAAATAGTTAAGGTCCTCAGGACTTAATTTGGATCTGAGCATGTAAAGAAGATCATTAGCTGTAGTCTTGGCTGAAAGAATGTTATCAACTAGATGAGCCAAGCTAATGTTTGGTGGGTATATCAGCATGGTGAAAGTCTGTAACTGCTTTATTACTATCTATTGCAGCTAAAGTGAGGCTTAAACACTTACTGGGTTGGGGGTATAGATGTAGAATGACTTTTTAGCTACTCCCCCGTTTCTGCAATTGTAATATTATTCCCTTTTCAAAGCAAATTCTTAGAAGGAAAAGATGTAGTCATACAACTCAGCTTTTGTCTTGAAATGTTTTAGGCAGTATCCCATGGGTATTAATTCTCTGATCATCTAAGTATTTCTATCTACGTGGATCAGTTTCATGTGTATGCTTTATCTGTTTATGTTAAAGAGCTAGATTGCTGCTGAATATATTAACTAAATAGAATCAGCCTTTGTGATTTTGATTGCTAGAGACGACGAACTGCTATAGATGAACTCAACATGCGTAATGTTTTTGAGGAGAATGATGTTATCTGTGTAAGTCCACTACTATGTTCTCTTTATTTGTCTAGAATTATTTATTTAACAATCTCAAATGCCTAAATCAAGATATCCATATGAATTTTCCCTTTCTAGGCTGAAGTTCGTAATTTTCAGAATGATGGCAGTTTACAACTACAAGCAAGAAGTCAGAAGTATGGAAAGGTTTGATATACTAAGTAATCTCCTATTCTGTTGCCTTTTTCCTTGTGCATATGCTTCGTGGATACACATATAATGGGTGTACATTTAAGAAGTGACTACGAAAGATTAGTTTAGTGCCATGCATTTAGAAAGAAAGATGAGGCTGAAAGATTGTTGGTGGTCAGTCATTTCTTTATCTGCAGTTTGTCTACTTAATTTTCTGCTTTATGTTTGACGTTTTACTTTTTCTCTTTACCTAGTTGTTTGTCTTTTGTGAATGTCTCTTCCTCTTGCAATTCTAACACTGCATATTCTGTTCTTTTTTGCTTTTTTTTTTTAATAAATTTGGACCAATAGATGTGTCTAAGGTTGAACAAAACGTACATTTAAAACTTTTAGACAGACCCTTAAAATAGACATATGTCAAAGAGGCTCACCATGGGACACATCTGATCACTGTTCCTTGTGCGCCATAGGCGTGCGATGGCGCTGCTATTAATAACTGTGATTGATGTTACTTGGAGCAGAAGTATTACAGCTCCTCAATGACTCTGTATAGCTTGCCATGTGTTTAGTTCTCTAACTATTTTCTTCATGTTTCTAAAAGAATATGTTTTACAAGGATTTTGAAGCTGTTTTTTAGAGGATAATCACACTTCACAAAAAAATGTGCTTTTGATTGCTTTTGTTTTCCATGTATTAGAATTACTTTTATTGACTTTTTTGTTGTAAAACCGGTACTGAACTATTGATTCATGTAGCTTATCCTGAAAAGCTTTCGATTTATGTAGTGGACTATCTTTGTCACCCCTCTCAGTAAAGCCTTGTCAAAACTGATTTTAGTCTTATTGTTTTCATTACACACAATGCTCTTGTTAATTATGCTATCTGTATTTTACAGCTTGAAAAGGGTCAATTGTTGACAGTCCCTCCTTATCTAGTGAAAAGACAAAAACTACATTTCCATCATCTAGTAGAATATGATGTAGACTTGATAATTGGATGCAATGGATTTATATGGGTTGGTGAGCATGTTGATGTCAGAGACAATATGGCCGAGGATCAACTAAAAACTACTGAAGAACAAAATAGCATGTCCAACAAGGCTCCCGTTGACATACCTCTTGAGAAAAGGCAGCAAATATGCCGGATTGCAAATGCAGTTCGTGTTTTGTCAACCTTAGGCTTCAATTTAACTTTAGAACTGATATTGGAGATCGTCAACTTGAGTAGCACGATGGATCTTAGTATAAATGAGATGCTTGGGTCAGAGTTCCATGTTTTGGTTGCAGAGAAAGAAGTTGAAAGGCGCAGTTCATTGACAAAAAAGAAGCGATGATTTTGATCACTGCTTGTGGACCAATTGTTTCAGAGTTTCGCAATTGCTGGTGCAGAAAGAATTATGCTATGGTTGGAAAAGAAAGTTTAGCATAGTCAACAGTTGCTTATTTTATTTTTTCTGTCCTGTTTGTTATACACTAGAGTTCTTTGTTTCACAAGGTGGAGGTTTTTATCTTCATGTGTATGTTCAAAGGAAATTTGGCACACTTGCAGTTCTTGAAGCACTTAGTAAACAAAATGTATTCTTTTCACTCCTAGTTTTATCATTTACTTTTCATCTGTTTTGCCTCATTTTCCATTGTGTATAATTAACCAATAAAAAAATGTACTTAAATTCAAAATGTTTTCAAATTAAGAGTACTAAAAACTTGACAAAGATGTGTACTATTTGGGGGGTTTGTAGCTAGAATAGGTTGGCTTTGTAGCTAGAATAGGTTATAGCTAGGAAAGCTTATGTACAAATCCTAACTACAACCAATATTGTCGCTCTTAACAGGTAATGCGAAACTCGACCTAATCCTAGCTACAACCAATATTGAACTTGTGGCAAAAAGGCTAAAAAAACCAGTTTCCCCGCAAGAGTCAAATCCCTGTTGCCTTCCCTTGGGGACCTAATGCAAAATATTCAAATTTGAAAGCCAACGGCCCCTACCCATCTAAGGTTGATAAAAATCTTCCAACAGAACGAATGTTAGCTCCATCCTGCCTTCTCAATTTCTCCTACTCTTTGGATGCAAGAATTTGCCTTTTCTTAGAGTACAACAGAAAAGAATTTTAGAACACAGGAATTTTCAACATACCATGCAAAAAATTCAGAATTTACAAGCTTACAGCCTCAACTTGTACCTATCTCCTACTATTTACCAGTAACTTTTAACTCCTCTCTCTATGAAATTTTCATGCCAAATATGACGACAAAAATTAGCAGTCTCATGTAAGCAGCATAGAACTTAGAGCTCATCTTTTGGATGTGCTTGAACTTGGAGGCATTCTTCATCCCAGTAGTAGGGGAACTTCAACTTCGCTGCAATATGGGGCATGAACCAGTCATCGTATATGAACCTGGAAAAGATAAACAAAAGTTAGAGAGAGAGAGAGAGAGAGAGAGAGAAGGGTGCAGAAATTCTAAACAACTTCCCTATCATTATGCTTAGGCCGGTGGTGTCCTCATAATTGCATAAACCAGCACAAACAATTAGGGGACATGAGTTTCCATATTTATTGAAAAGAACATAAAACCCAAATATAAGTGCTAACACAGTGCAAGACTGGATTACAAGATCATCCAGTAGTCACGCTGCTATAATTGTCAGTTTGTATTCAATATTAATAGGTTTCAGAAACATGACTTGTATGCAATGACAATATGCCTTGAACTTAAACCCAAAGACCAACATTTCTTTTTTTGGAATTATGATAACAAAATTCATGATTATACTGTTCTTCATTGAAAATTGAGCAGTCCGTACTCATAAGCAATCTTCATCTAAGCTGATCGATCTTCCATAATGGATGTTCTACTTTATACAATACAACCAATGGTCCTCTCCCAAAGATAAGAGAATTTCTACGGTTGATGAAGCTAATACCACAATATGAAATGTTGAAACTATTCTTTCCACTTGTGCGTGTGTATTTATTGACAAAAGAAAAAAAGCATATTCAGAGACAAAAAAGAGTGGATACTTTAAAATATCATCTCGCAGTTGCTGGAGAAGCAATATAGGCAGCAGATATATTCACATCAAAGCTGCTCAGATATTTCGAACAACGAAAGAAAACTATTAACTTCACAAGGATGGAAGAAGAAATACATACACTTTGACAGGTGGACGAGATATTATAACAAGTAACTGCAGATCCTCTTTTTCATTTGTATTCCAAACCTGAATATGATAATAAAACAACACAACAGAAAGTTGGTAACAGTTTGAACACTTTATCAATCCAAAAGGGATAATTAGAAAATGATTTGTCGAAGTCCAGGTAAGTTTCTAGAACCATTGACAGATTGGAGTTCGTCCAGACTGTTGCAACAGTTTGCAGGGCACCAATTACAATGCATGGGAAATTATATGCCACGATCACAAAGCTTATACACTAAGGTTCTTCAATGCACATTAAAAGTTTGGCAGACAGGAAGAAAACGGCTTCAGGTTATTGTCAACAGAGAAACAATTCTACCATCATTAACAAATGGACTGCACTATTATATATTTTCCCATAGTAATGCACCTACATTCCATATTCTTAAAATGACCAACATCAGTGAAGTTCATATTCCACCATGGACATCCTTAGTAGAGATATTTACCTGATGAGCATCATTGACAGGGATATGAAAGGTACTATTGGTAAAGATAACATGTTCTTGTGGCTTTCCAGGATACTTTTCATGTGAACTTGAGGAAAGATAGAGCGTGCCACTTCCCTTTAGGACAACAAAAACTTCCTCACATGAATGCCTGTGGATTGGCGTGTGTGATCCTGGAGAAAATGTCTGAAGCCAGACCTCCAACTGCAAAATCAAGAAATGTTAACAAATTTCACTAAGTCTAGTTCAAAAGGAGCAAGTTCTCTGCTGACCGCAATGTTTGAAAAGAAAAACCGGGACAATAAAATCATTCTACCAATAGATGAAAAATAAAAGAAAATATGAGAGCATCCAACATGATATACATACAGCAGAAGAAATGAAACATTAAACTTCCCCTTCCATTCCATTACCTCCTTCAACTTGACGTCCGGACTCCATTAAACTTTCAAGTTGACATAAATGAAACATTAATTGAAGAAATGAACAGAAATGCAATTACATTACAGACCTCTTTCATCCCGTGCAAGACAGAACCAGCAAGAGTAACATGGGAAAAGCCTCCCCTCCCATAACTATCCTCAGGAAGCTCGCTAATATTCCGAACAAGAGGGATACCTGTATACACCCCAATAATAAGAATAACAATAATAATAATAACAAAACAACATAAATCTCATGAAGAAGCCAGAACAATAAAAGAGGTCCGGAATCCGGATACAATAAGAATATAATAAAAATGCGAAAAGGACATTCGAGTGAGAAGTTAAGAGCTAAAAGTTGCAGAAAGAAGATAGCGATGATCATTTTATTAATTAGATCAAGAAGGTATTGCGTTGGTTATAATTTGTGTATACAGAAAGAAAGATGGAGAAATTAAACGGAAAATGAATAAAATAAGGAAGCAAAAGTAACCTTGGATGGAGCATTTAGAAGCAATGGCGGTTGCAGAAAATAGGAAAAGAAGAAGAAGAATCAAGGAATGCCATGATTGCCACGCCATTTTTGTTGCTTCCTTCGCATTCCGCATCCCAAACTAATATTAATACTTTCCCAATACAGTATCTCTTCTCCAAGGGGCTACGTACTCCAATATTAGTTCACACAAAATTAAAATGATACTACAATTTATGGAAATAATTATTTTCTTACAACTCGGTTAATTATTATTATCACTATATCATTATTATTTCTCATAAGGCAATTCCTTAAAAGTATGATATCTCGAGAGTATTTTAGAATTTATTTTTTTTAAAATAATATAACATGTGAAAATGTTTCTTCTTATAACAACTTGAGAAATATGAGAAATATTTTTAGTAATGTACATATAAATTAAATGATTTCGTCTAAAATTTTTGAACTCTGAACTGTGATGAATTCAGATAGATCAAATCTCTTTTTATGGTTCCAACTCAAATATTATAATAATGCCCATCTTTGTAAAAACTTTACGATTTGGTGACTTTCGTGGAAAATTCAGTTGAAGGCTTCTTTTGAATTTTTACAAGATAAAGAGTAAAGATCGATCATGTCCCACACATAAAATCTCCAATATTTAAATGAGTTTTGATTAAAGATTAAAAGAGAAGCTAAAATTGATAGTTCTAAGTCAAGAATTATTTTATTACCCGCATACATATATATACCTTTTGGCTTGAAGTCTGTATTGTATAAACTTCTCTATCTTTCTAGCAAATTTAACCAATGAGAATTTATTTATTTTATACAAGAGAGGGTTGAGAAGGCACAAATTGAAAAAACAAAAACACAAAAAGAGAGCTAAAATTAACAACTCTTGATCATGGGATATTATCATGCCAGAAAACACAGGGTCACTAATGAGGGACACTAGGAAGCAAGTGAAGACCTCTCGACCGAGAGAGCCATATTAGCAAGCTTATTCGCCAACTGATTGGCTTCTCTATAGACCTAGACGAAATGAACCTCTCAATTTTCGTTAACGAGGTCCATGCAAGCGCCGAGAAGGTTAAAAATTAGACCATCGTTGGATAGAAGATATGGATAGAGAAACAATTTCGAAGATATGCCTTTTCCAATCAATATTGTGTTACATATAGACCTGTTCAGCGACTCGTTGGCCCGCCCAACCCGTCTAGGCCCGCACTGAATGGGTTGGGCTTGGACATATTGTTTAATAATTGGCCCAAGCCCCGCACAAATCCGAACATAAGTTGGGTTAGGCTTGAGATTTAGTTAAAAAAACCCGATCTAGTCCGGTCCGACCCGAATAAGTATTAATAAACTAATTATACACTTATAATAATTGAATGAAGGTTTAAAATGATAAAATCATAAAGCAAATAAGTAAGTCTAACATATTTAGATCATATATATGTATATTTTCTTTTTGACCGTCGACATTCATAACATTGATTATTTTTCTTGGAGATGGATTCTGGACAATTCAATTGTAGGTATTTAAAGTAGAATGTTATTGTATATATTATGAAAATAAGTAATATATTTAATTATTAATTTCAACATTATTTTATTTTTGAAAAATGTTGGGCGGGTTGGATTGGGCATGAGATTTAATGTTTTTTTTTTTGGACTAAGCCTGGCCCGAGCCCAGTCCTTAAATTGTGAGTGTTGAGTTGGGCTTGGACATAGCATTTATATAGTAGGTCTGAATGAGTCCGGCCCGAATCCAGACCGACCCAATCCATAAACATGTCTAGTTACATATATTAGATTCGAAAATTGGGCTAAGTAAATTGATTTGACTGTAAAACTTCCAGAGGGATCAAACACTCAAATTCTAGACGTATGATACCATGTTTTAGCACCCTTAACCTAAAAATATTGAGCTGATAGTAATGTTATATCATGCAAAAACATATGGAAGATGATCTTGAAGAGTTTGAAAATATTTTGACAACTACCAGAATTAATATAGAAACTATTTTGTAGTAAAAAAGTATAAGTATTATGTTTAAGATCTTAAAATTGGTTAAATTACACCAGCGGTACCCAAACTATACCCACTTTTTCAAACTGGTGCCCAAACAAAATTTTGTCCCAAACTCATACCTATACTATCAGTGACCTCCCAATTAAGTTCCTATTACCTGCTATAACCAGTCAACGCAAAGTCAACGTCGGTCAACGCAAGTTTGACCAACTTTTTATTAACACTATTAATTATTTATACTTAAATGACCAAAAAGCCCCTCTCTTATTCTTCCTCTTTTTTTCTTTCTCCCTCCCTCTCTCTTCCACCATTAAAGACCTTTTTTCCACCATTAAAGATCTCTTTTTCACCATTAAAAATTACTCATCCTCCTTCTTTTCTTCTTCTTTTTCTTCTTCTTCTTCCTCTCCTCCTCTTTCTTCTCTTTTTTTTTTCTTCTTTTCTCCTCTTTTTCTTTTCCTTTCTCCTTATTCTTCTCCCCACAGATTCCGGGAAGTTCCAGCCCCGCCGGAATCTGGATTCCAGATTCCGGCGGGTGGGCAGAAGAATAGGAGAAAGAAGAAGAAGAAAGAGAGGAGAAAAGAAGAAAGAAAAAAAAAGGAAGAAAGAGGAGAGAAGAAGAAGAAAAAAAAAAGAGAAAAGAAAGAAAAGAAGAAAGAAAAATAAAGAGAAGGAAGATGAGGAGGAGGAGGAGGAGGAGGAGGAAAAAATTATGGTCGAGGGAGGTGAGAGAGATGGTAGTAAGGGAGGAGGAAGAAGAAAAAGGTTAATTTGGTAATTTTGCATAAGATGATTAATGAGCCTATCAAAAAGTTGGTCAAACTTGCGTTGACCGTCGTTGACTTTGGGTTGACCGCTCATTGACCGGTTATATAAGGTAATTTGGACTTAGATGGGAGGTTACAGAAAGTTTGGGTATGAGTTTGGGACAAAATTTTGTTTGAGTACCAGTTTGGAAAAGTGTGTATAGTTTGGGTACTGCTGGTGTAATTTATCCTCTTAAAATGTATTGCATAAAGAGTTTAAAATTTCTATTTCACGCTAGACATATAAAAAAGATCATGATCGATTAAGATCGGTGGTGTCAATTTGACAACTACTTTCTTTAATTACGTTATAAAACACAAACACTCAAAAGAAGGTGACACACCCGAGTCCAACACGTCGTGACACGTGGACTCGACCGGGCTCGGCAGTCAACATTTCTGTTGACTTGGACTCAGTAGGACTCATTGTTGATTAGGCTCGACTTAGAGGAACCCAATTGAACTTGGCAAAATTGGAAACATAAGTTAAATTTTGGGGTTTTTTCTATAATATATAGAAGATAAGGCTTAATTAATAAGAAAAAAATGAAGTATATAGAGAAGGATATCTCCAAAAGCCCCAAACTCAGTCACCTAATTTGCCCGACTCCAGTCCCTGCAACTTCCAATTTCTTCGCAACCCAGCCATTCCAGTGACTTCCAGGTTAGTGATTCTATTTCATTCATCTTCTTTTCAACTTCTTTGTACACAACTAATAAGTGTTGATTCTTGTTAGAGATTAATATAAAATATGTTGTTATCAGCTCGAGCTTTTAGTTCAATCAGAATGGAGTAACACAATCATAACTTTAATTTTTGTTCACAGATAAGTTAGATTTGTGTATGATAATCTTGTATCTTGCATCTCCTTTTGCAGATATCTCAAGAAACAAATGATGAAAATGGGATGCTATGCTGGCATTACTAGACCCAGTGTTTTGCTTGTACATTCAGATATACCTATTCTCATTTATCCTAAACACCGGCTATACCCCGTCACACCTCTTAATCTTCCTGCAAAAAGGGGTGGCTTGACTACAAAATTCCGATGTTCGATTGCTGAAAGGACATTCTCATCAAGTTCTGTTAATTCTTCTCCATCCAAGACGAAAAGTGTTGGTTTGGGTCGGAAGAAAGGAGGTTCCTCATCTGTATATACTAGTCCTAGCTTACTAGAGATGAAGAATGAGAAGATTGCAAATCGTGCCAGGGTTTACGAGTTCTTGCGGGGTATTGGTATTGTACCAGATGAACTTGATGGGTTAGAACTGCCTGTCACAGTTGAGGTCATGAGGGAGCGTGTGGATTTCCTTCATCAATTAGGTCTCCTGGTTGAAGATATCAACAACTATCCACTTGTTCTTGGCTGCAGTGTGAAAAAGAATATGGTTCCTGTCCTTGACTATCTTGGCAAATTGGGTGTAAGAAAATCCTCTTTTACGGGGTTCCTGAGAAGGTATCCACAAGTTCTTCATGCTAGTGTTGTTGTAGACCTAGCTCCAGTGGTCAAGTATCTTCAAGGTATGGATATCAAGCCAAATGATATTCCTCGAGTACTTGAGAATTACCCAGAACTTCTGGGGTTCAAGCTCGAAGGGACCATGAGTACATCAGTGGCTTACTTGGTTGGAATTGGGTTGGCTAGGAGAGAAATTGGAGGTGTTTTGACTAGATACCCAGAGATTTTGGGGATGCGAGTAGGCCGGGTGATCAAACCTTTTGTTGAGTATCTTGAAAGTTTGGGTATTCCAAGACTAGCTGTAGCAAGACTAGTTGAAAAGCGTCCTTATATCCTTGGGTTTGGATTATCAGACAGGGTTAAGCCAAATGTTGAATCCCTGTTGAAGTTCAATGTAAGAAAAGCTTCACTTCCTTCTGTGGTAGCACAGTACCCGGAGATTATGGGAATTGACTTGGAAGCAAAGCTTCATGGCCAACAAAGTTTGCTCCATTCAATTATTGAGTCAGATCCTGACGATTTTGCTAGAGTTGTCGAGAAGATGCCGCAGGCTATCAGCCTTAGTAAAACCGCTATTTTGAAGCATGTGGACTTTCTCAAGGATTGTGGGTTCTCCGTGGAGCAAATCAGGGAGATGGTTGTAGTGTGTCCTCAAATACTTGCTCTGAATATTGACATTATGAAACTTAGCTTTGAGTATTTCAAAACTGAGATGGAAAGACCTTTAGATGATTTAGTTACTTTCCCAGCATTTTTTACATATGGCCTTGAGTCTACTGTAAAACCAAGACATAGAAGAGTGGCAAAGAAGGGTTTGAAATGTTCACTTTCATGGCTTCTCAATTGTTCTGACCACAAGTTTGAGGATAGAATGGACTACGAAACCATTGACATGGAAGAGACGGAATTGCCATCATTTGATATGAATAGCCTCATGCAACCAAGGAATGATGAGTCTGAATCCGACTATGAACAAGACAGTGAAGATGACCTCCGATAGAACAATTCTCAGATCTTAGAAAATCTACTGGTTTTGCGAAATTGAGTTGTCATGTGGAGGGTGTATAATTTTAGAGGTAAACTTGTCCTCCTTTTTCAAGTATTTTACTGCATTTGGTAATTTATCGCATAGCATGTTGATGTAGAATGAATTGAGTCCGGTGCTTAAAGACACCTTCATGTAGTTCTACTTCTGTTCTTACGTCTGTTTCTCTTAGATTTGTTCTCAAATGAAAGGGAATAATTTATTTGCCTCGGAAAGATGGGAATTATAGTAAATTAACTTGGATTTAATATATTGTCATTTTCTTTTGGGATAGTGCACTTCACTTGTACTAAAGGGTTGGTTGTATACTTTGAAGTTCTACCGTCTATATTAATTGTAGAGTAATGTGATGTACCGTGGAGTGTACTAATCATCAATCCAAAACATTTGCGCTTTAATATTTGGTATATGTATTACTGATGATTGTAAATAAGATTGTAAATTTATTTGAACAGCTAGACCTTGCTTGGCACAATGAAGATCAAGCTTGAGGTGCATCTGGTGGACATTCAGGCCTTGTAAGTAAATGCGAAGGCCCCCTCTCCTCCCCTGATAGTCACGTTATAGATGGCATCATAGCGGCTCCAGATGAGACATTGTTGCCTCTCTTTTTGTAATAGTTGCAATTCGATGGGCCCTTTATGTAAAAATAACTTGGTGATTCGAAATATTGAATCTTGCTTGCTTATGTAGTGTTGGCCTTCATTCATTTCGGTATACTGGTGCGTGATGTTGTACGAGCATAATTATTCCTTTGATGAAATTTTTGCTCAATCTTCTGTATTCATCCTTTATGCTATGCTAACTATTTAACAGCAAGTTTTATCATATCAATATTTGATAACCGCTGCCATTATGGTCATAGTAACTAATAATGTAAATATCGATTACTTGTATAAAGATGGGCAACTTTACAGCTTGACAGTGCTTATTATTGTTCTTGAATATACATCATATTATGATCATATATATAGAAAATATATATAACATAATAGGATTTGACACGATGACCCGAATTGTCATCCCTCTTGGCTTGAAACATTAGAGGATTGTTCTCTCTTTTCCTCTTTCCAGGTTGTTTCATCATGACCATACTTATCCACTAGTCCGGGACATCAATATCCTATGATAGCGTCTTGTGATGCTGGTAAATAATCAGTAGAAAGAATAGGAGTGCAAAGGAAGTTAGTACTGATTTTCAGTGATCCCAATCCTAACAATGATCATAAATTGAACAGACAATGCTCGCATGAAATCATAATTCACAATAATATTTCCCATTTGTTATTTACTGAGAAGATGAATTAGGTCAATGTTACAACGGTGGATAACCGAGCCATCCTTACAAGGTGTTTCCATTCCAGTTTACAAGTTTTTTTTTTTCTCTCCAAGTGGAGTGAGTTTATGCTTGTGTAAATGTTTGAATAGTTGATCAAATTAAGCCTTGGTCGTTTTGCTATGTTGTTTGCAAGTAAGATTCTGCAAAATCTCGTTTTCCATACTGAAGACAGCCATGGCTAATAGAATTCCTCAATAGCTGAGTTGCTTCCAAGAGATGCACAAAGGGTTGGGACTCAACCTTACTCTGTTTTCTGTAGCCATCCCATCTGCAAGAGCATACGCTTCAATTATCAAACCATAAATAAATCAAAGCGGATCCTAGTCATAAATAATATATCAAGAGGTCTGATAATTGGCCTAAAAACTTGATGAACTTATAAAGCATGTTGTTAGCTCTCTTGGCTTACTTAAAATAACCTATTAATCACCAGAACTTTTCAAAGTGAACTATTTGGCATCTTGAACTTGCTAGATTGATCAAGAGGTCTAATAAATGTCCTAAAAACTTGATGAACTTATAGAGCATGTTGTTAGCTCTCTCGACTTACTTAAAATAACCTATCAATCACTAGAACTTTTCAAAGTGAACTATTTGGCATCTTGAACTTGCTAGGGTGATCTATTGATTAACTGAACTCGCTTAAGTTCATAGTGTAAAGGAGACAGCTGAGTAAGTTCAAGGGGTCAAACTCAGAGATGCATTAAGCGCGAATTGTATAACCGAAACAGTTGTATAGTAGGAGGCATGTAGCATACCTTCCATGCATACATTCCAAAGAAGGCAAAGGTATCTGCAGACCATACAACAGCAAAGGACTTGTAAAAGAACGGGATTAAGACATTGATCAAAGGAACAAGGATAAATAGATAGTTAAGAGCCTCCTTCTCCTTTTTCGAGCAGTCTCTAGCACGTAAAGACGGAATTGCTGCAATAAAAATAAGCATTAGATAGATTCTACAAACAAAATAACACAAACATTAATTAATTAATTAATTAATTCATATATGACTTACTGAACATCCAAATAGACCACATCCCCATCAATCTCCAAAGATCCGGTTCATTTGATGGAAATATAAGATTAAAAGAAAGTGCTCCGCCTAACAACATTGAAATATACCCTTGAATTTCAAAAACACTGTATAAAGTACTTCCAGGTACTGCTGGATTTCTCGACGCTGTGGAAGCCCTAGGCGCGAAGGTTGCTGCAGTCTTCTGAACTGCCTGTAGACGGACATCATATTATAATCTCCCATTACTTAACCGAGAAAGAAAGGAAAATGGCAATACTAAGCGAACCTTTTTGAGATTTGCGTCTAATGCAGAGGAAGTAGGAATGGAAGTTTTGGTAGTTTCATTTGGTTCTTGTTGTTGTTCTAATTTGAATTCTTCCTCTGTCTGGGAATCAACGTCCTTGGCGGTGCTACGGGGTTTCAGATTCTTGATATTGCACGATATATGTCTATTCCTTGGTAGCCTGGAAATCTGATAGTTGCAAATTGAGGAAGAGATCATTGAGGAACTGCCTTCCTTCCGACACAAACCACTTGGTCTAGTAATCCCAGCATAGCATCCAATTTTCATCATATGTTTTCTGAGATGAAGATAAGAAGATAGATTATTAACAACCACAAATAATAGTCTTTTTTCTATATAAATATCTAAAAGATAAAGTTTACGATTTTGTTACTAATTCCATTCTGATTTTGTTAGTTGTTTAAACCTCAATAGCTCCATTATTCCTCTAATTTCTGAAAGAAGAACTTAATGGAAGAAGATGAACAACTACTTAACACTAAGATTATGAAGGAAAGTGCAGATGAATAAAAACAGAAGATGAACATTTAGCTATGAACAGAGAAGAAGAAGAAGAAGAAGAAGAAGAAGAAGAAGAAGAGAAGATGAAGCAAATAGAACCACTTACCTGGAAAAAATTACTAGAATGGCAAGAAATCGGAATTGCAAGGACTGGAATCGCGCAAACTAGTGGGAGATATGTTATACTTTTTCTTATTAATTAAGCCTTTGTCTTTTAAGTATTTATAGAAACACCCCAAAATTTAAATTAAGTTTTCAATTTTGCCAAGTCCAATTGGAGACCAAACATCGAGTCCTGGAGTGTCGGACTCTGGTGTGCCACATTCTTTTGAGTGCCAAAGAAAGTAACTGTAAGTAGTGATACGGGAAGATTTCTATATTGATACTCTTAATTGCTTAAATATTTTCCAGTTCATCAAAGATCATCTCTCGTATGCCTTTGCTTTTGCGTAATACTAGGCGATTCCCTGTGCGTTGCACAAGTACATAAATTATTTTATAAAATAATTCATAAACTATTTGCTTATAGTATCAACTGAACAAATATATAATAAATTAAAAATGCTTATAAGTATTTCAGCTCACTGTATTATTAATGAATATAAAATATCAACACAACTAATTCTTAGTAATATAAATGCAAGTAATTGAAATGTCGAATTAATGTAAGCAACCAAAAACACAATATCTATCGTTGTATCTATTAATTATAGAAACATTATATCATCATAAAATTGTTAAATTTTAGTACATATCCACTAATAAAATTCAATGTAATCAAAAGTTCATAAGATAATTCATTATTTATAAGTAGAACTAATGGCTTTTTCTAAAAATCAGTACGCATTTCTATGCGCAACAAATTCATACATTTGTGATTAAAATTCACTATTAATACCCCATTTCACCAGTAGCATTGGTTGTATTGTTTACTAATAGTAAGAGCTTTGTCATGTCTGATAAAAAGATTTTTCCCAAGACTAAAATGCTTGGAGACGGTTCTCATCCAATGAATTTGAATTTATATAATATATGCCTTTGGTAAAACTGTCTTAAAAAACCCGACTGAACTACCGAAAGATTGCGTACCTTGCACTTACAGTAATTCACATGTTGTTAACATAATTATCTTCTCTATGGTTGAGTTTAAAGCAAGTTTGTAAGTGATAATATTGCAGAACTATAGAATCTATTACTTAACCGTTTGAAACAAAAGCTTTGATAGTTAAAGTTTACAAAAACGAAAAAGTTACAGGTTGCGGTACACTTATCTATATTGCAGTCTCCATAAGAAATCACCGTGACATGATTACAACATGAACTGATCTAAAGGTGTAGCTAAATAAGTGAGATAAAGAGAGGAGTTAATGGAGATGAAAAGGCAGAGGAAGGGGAAAGTGGAAGGGTTCAATATTGACATCAATTAAATTAAAATACTAATTCATGAGAGATAGAAAACAGAAAGTCTAAGCACACAATTTTAGAATTGGACACCATATAGAGATTTAGGAAGGAAAAAACTCTCTTATTTACAAAATAATACCTCAACAAAATTGTTCCAAGACATCGTTTTTGCTTTTCTCCGAGCTTCGAAAAGTATAGAAGTTATAGATAGATTCCCAAATGCAGACATAAGAACTGGGGATATCACCTGTTCTTAAACCCAAAACATATATTTTTTTGAATTAAATTACTCGAAATCTCAATAGAAACCATCTGAAATATTAGTTGATTATCAAAGTTGACAATCCATACACATTACAGGTCTATGGAACAAAAACATTATAGTAACAAAAGAATTTACCGCTTGATTGTCATGTGATAATCTTTCTCTGGAATGAGTCTAGTTTATTCTTCCTTGCACACAATATGGGTGAAAGCAAGTGGCAACTACATTGCAAATATATATTGACAAAAAGTTATGACTGTAACATAGATCAAGGAAGAGGAAAGGATAACAGTTCATAGGTCATTAATTTTGGTTTTAGGAGGGGAAAGAAAACGGCTGAAATACTTAATTATTATCACAAAATATACTAAAGTACTAATATTGATATGCTTGATTACGTTATAGGAGGTTTGATCCTTTGAACTCTATTTGCAGTAGAAAGCTGACGTGTCAATCTTATAGCAAAAACTTTTGTCTCTGTTATTATATAGAGTATAGATAATAAAACTATCCGCTTAGATTAATAGTGTTAGATATTGAATCATAGGTCTAAAATTTGGGCCTTGACAATTCCTATCTATTGATTACGGGCTAGTTTATTGGCATAAGCAGTTGTTATGAGGGGTAGTGATGTTGGAAAAAGTGTTGGGGGAAAATAAGCAAAAGTATTTGGTAAGTACATTATAAAAGTCCTAAAAGTTAAGAAATAAAAAAAAAAATATGTATTCATTAAAATATCAAAATTCGTTTTTTGCATAAGCCAAGGCTACCTTACCATCTGCTTTCATGTTAGCTTCTTTCAAAAACTGCTTTTCAGAATCTTCTTCATTAGAATTTGGGTCGATTGCTAACAAATCAATGGGTTGTTTAAAACCCTTCTTGTTGAACCTTTATCCTCTATGGAAAAGATCTTCGGGTTGGCATTTTTCAGTTAAGAAATGACAAAATTCTTAGTCAAATCTGGCAATACCATGTTGACGCGATATTCAGTTGACGAGCCCTCATTAGGACTCAGGTCAGATTGATCTACATCCAAGCCTCTAGTATAATACTCAATTTTTTCTCCTGGTGGAAAAATTATAGGGGTGAGCATGGTCCGGTTCCAATAAAAAATCGAACCGAACTGAGTAAGAGGTACAAAAAAAGGTTTAATATTATTATAAAAAAAATTATATAAATATAATTCAGATCAGATTTATCAGATATCAGTTCGGTTTTGCTCACTCCTAGAAAATAACCATTTTCATCCCATCTTTCCAGTGATAATAGTTACTTAACCGATTGAACTAAAAACACGAGCTAATTATTAAAGTCCAGTTATGGTTTATATTAATATTCTCTAACACTATGATGGATATTTCTCTTCTATTTCGTCTTGTTTTACTCTACTTCTTTTTAAAGAAGAAGATGAATAAGAAGAAGAAAAGAAGAAATTTGCATCAAGATTATACCAGTTTGTTTTTGTAAAATTTAATGTGGCACTTATATATATATTATAGGGTAATTTCCTAAAAAAATCACGTGTTTATCAATTTTGTCAAAATAGTGTCTGTGTTTATCTTTCTGACAAAATAAGGATTGTGTTTAACTCAATTACCCAAAAAGTGGAAAAATTACTAACGGAGTTAAATATGATGATGTGGCAAGGTGTTTATGGTCTAAATTTATTGGTAAATTCTTAAAAAAATCATGTGTTTAAAACTTTAAAGTGTGAAAAATAAGCTTTTTACATCATACACAATAAAGGCTTAATGCATATGCGGGCCCCTATATTTGGCTAAAAAAGTTATTTTGCCCCCTCAACTTTTGAGACGTCCTATTTGCCCCCTCAATTTGAAAAAAGTGCACTATTTAACCCCCTCAACGCTGACATGGTGGGTGTTGTTTATACTACCAACATTAAGTGCGTATGGATGAGATTTCACGCTCCAACGGTTAGAAAAAGCAAGATATATAAAAACCCCCGAAATGCACTATGAAATATGCAGTTGTAATCCCTATTTAACCCCGTTAGTGATTTTTCCACTTTTTGAGTAACAAAGTTAAACACAATCTTTATTTTGTCAAAAAAGTAAACACAAACATCATTTTGACAAAATTGATAAACACGGAAATTTTTTAGAAAATTACTGTATGATTAAGGAAAGTCAAAAGATAAATTTTGATAAAAGTTGGTGGTGCGATAATTAATGACATAGGTTTGAAGATTTAAAAATTAATGAGTGGTAAAATTTAAAGATGCATGAAAGAGGTCAAATTTGAAAAGGCTTGACAAAATACACAATGTGACATATAGATTCGTATATACATCAATGGTTGTCAAGTTCTGTAAACACGACATGACAACCATTATGTCGTATCAAATTACCAATGATTGTAAATCTTATGATCACTTCTTTAATTCACCCACTACAACGATCTTGATTTATTGTAATTTCACGAGAAATGTAATGACCTGGAATACTAACGATTTGTAAAGAAAAAGAGAATGAGAGAGTTGAAAGTATTTGGTTTGAAGGGAGATGAAATGTGCTAAACTAAAAACTGTAAATAAGTATTTTAAGACCATTTTCAATGGAGCTTCAAATTTAAAGAATGAAGATTATTCTCTAGTCCAAAGGCACTTCAAATATCAACGGTAAAATTGAAGTTGGTTGGCCTTTACTTCAAATATGAAGTTTGTAGAGAGTATGGTGTAAGCTAGTTTCTTCATTATTCAATAATAATAATAATAATAATAACCATTTTAAACACTCAATTCCGTCCTACAAAATCTGTATCTATACCTAAATTTTCAAAACTTTTTCACTTATTCCAAACTTCTTTCTCTCTTTGTTTGGGAATGACATGTTTGTAATCATCATTATCATACACCCTAAAAGCCTTCAAAAATCTTTTCGAAATCCGGATCGAATGCACACTATAATATCTTTTTAACGGTTCCGATATATGCAGCCCTAAGGGCTGCATATAAACATTTAATAGAACTAAATATGGTATAGAATTAAACACACATGCATTTATTAATCAAATTAATTTAAAACCATATATGTTAACAAAATAATCAAAATCAAAAAATCCTAAAACAATATAACTTACCTAAATAAAAAATCATACACCTAACCCTAAACTCTAACCCTGAACCCTAACCCTAAACCCTAAACCTTGACCCTAATATTGAAACCTGACCGTAATTATTGACCCTATACCCTAATCCAAGGCCCTAACCCTAACCCTGACCCTACCATTGAACCCTAACCCAATACCCTAAACCCTGACCCTAATTATTGACCCTAAACCCTAACCCTTACCCTAAACCCTAATTTCACAATAGGAAAATAATTTTATTAAAATGGTATTTAACTTATATTTATATTGTTAACATATATAAAACTCAATCAAATCAATTAATAAATATAAAAATATTTAGGATAATACTATATTTAGTTCTATTAAATGCTTATATGCAGCCCTTAGGACTGCATATATCAAAACACTTTTTCGAAAATAACTAAACAAGTAAAAGAGAATTGAATAATTATCAATATGTAACCTTTTTTCTCTTTTTTCTTTTTAAGAATAAAATTGAAAATATCAATTATAGATTTGGAGAGATTTTATTGTACTCCTAAAGTACGAATAATGTGATATTCTGAGCTACTAAATTATTTATGTTATATAATAATAAAATTTTGACAAAGTATAATTAATTAATATTGTATTCTCCTTAAAAAAAGGGATTAAAAATATATTAATTAATCATTGAAATTTTTTATGGTTAACCATTAGTTTGTTTTGTTCAGTATTAAATTATGGGTTAAAAACTAATTTTACAGTAAATATGACAAAGTATAAATAAAGTTAAGGAAAAACGAAATAACCATAACCTAGCTCTTAATCATTTATATAAAACTAGGTGTATACCCGTGCGATGTACGGGTGTATGATAAAAATTATGTTTAATACAAATTTTATAATTTTTTTGGGTTTAAATTGTTTATGTTTATACTAATCAGTATATCAGCTAATTAACATAAAGAAAAAAAAATACTTTTGCTGATTGTTATCTGAACATTTTAAGATACATGACATTTTAATAAACTACAAATTTTATTTAATAGTAAAAATAACCCTTTAATGCGATATGTTTTTATCAAACAAAAAAGGAAGTTATATGTTACTGCAATTTAGAGTTACAGATTAGTCCTCTCTCATTGTCTTTTCATCTTTCCTTATGCATGTTTTTCAACGTTTTATTTGGCTAATTCACTATTAAATGATCTTAATATATATTAATTAGTATCTTTTTTATTTATGATATTAATTATAGCATCCATTTTTCTTTTAAATATGTCAAAAAAGCTATTTATATTTTGTTAAGCAGTTACTAATATTACGTTTGATTTTGGAAAAGTGTCATATCCAATTGTAGAAAATCCAAATAAATGTGCTATTTAGATCCAAGTTCATTTAAAATCTCACATCATACATTCTGGAATATATTGTAAAAGTAATAAAAAAATGCTACGAACAGTAGAAATCTATTAAAGGCTTGCTTTTACATACTTTAAGTTTATATACAATCAATATGCTAAGAAATTATCAACAATTTAAGGACACAAATTATAAAATAGACTGTAAGAATTCAAAGGAAAGGAAAAGTGCATATCTGTTTTTTTTTTCCAAAAGCATATCTTTGTGTTTCATTTGCTTCAATATATTCACTAAAATTACACCACTTTGAACAATCTTAATTCGTGTAACTATAGCTAAACACCGAGGTTAATTATATTTTGTTTTATTGTCGAACTCTAATGATATATTTGCTTGTGACATCAACATTTTTACTTGTGAATCTAAATTAAAAAAGGATAAGAGATTAAAAAAACTCATTGCAAGAAATATTCTCAATAAGAATGGGATAAAAAAACAAAAGGTATTACAATAATTTTGACATATATGCAAATAAAAAAAGTAACATAAAACATACAAAATGGTGTAAAAAAAGAGAGAATGATGGAAAAGGGAGAATAATATGAGAGTAAATGGTTGGAAACATACCTTTTAATAACATAAACCAAAATCTTGAAATCTCTAAAAAAGAGTAAACTTTTAGATCCTTATATATCACTAAAAATATATAGAGTTAAGTTACAATTATAATTTCCCTTAAAAATATATCTACTAATTAAATGTATTTTTAAGGAAATGAAACATTTAGAATAGAAGTTACATTATGTGAGAATACTAAAAGTCAATTATACAATTCATAATTTGGTGGAGAAAAAAATAAAAAAGAAATTGAGAATTCTACAAAATTGACACCTAGGATTTGGATGATGTGACAACTTGTGGTGAAAGAGTTTTAGCTTGGCTTTTATATAGATATATAGATTTTATATCCTAAACTAAAAAACTTCAAAATAGAAGTGGAAATCGAAATTCTAAACTGCTAAACCCTATGAAATTTTAACTTATAAAATTTTGACTCAGAAGTATGACCTCAGTATTGTAAATTTAGTGTATGAATGTGTTGCAAGTAACTTAAAGCTAACGAGTTTGACATTAAAATTTGGGGAAGCGAAGGAAGGAAGGCATAGAGAAAACACAGAGGGAAGCAAGCAAGTATTTCCCGGGAAATGCAGTGTTGTTTATAAAGCGATCCTTGGAATTCCGATCAGCAAGTGATGATTGCAACTTCATCCTCCTCCTCCTGCTTTTAATGGCGAATTTCCTCGTCGGATTTGTTTTGCCATTGCTTCTCTTTACAGGTCTACTTTCCGATATGATAGCACCAACTTCAGCTCATGCTCATGCTCGTGTAGTTTCTGTTCTCGTGTCCGATTTCGATATTTTACATCTCTCTTTTATTTCTTGCAGCTTCTTTGATTAATTGGAGTTTGATTTCTCTACTTGATTTGATAGCCTTCCTTCTCATTCTCTATGCAATTCCGCAAATCGGTAACCACTTTTCTCTCTATTTCACTTACATTGCTTTACACTCATCACTTATAATATCCACCTACACTTTCGTATATAATGGTTGCTACTCTATTCGTCACAATGTCGGGAGCTATCTGGATAAATTGATGCTATTTCTCTCCTTCCTGCTTCATTTAAATTATAACAGTTGTCGCTATACTAGTCTTTGACTTGCTGGCTGTCTCTTTACTTAGCATTGCCGTTATTTATGCAATCAGAGCTTATAACCACTGGAATTTATCCTTATTATTGGTGATCGTGTAATATGAACTTGTTTTACAACCGGAAAAGTTCCTTCAACTGGTCCTTTATGATCGCAACCTGGTATTATGCATCTTAATAGGGGCATTAAGATAGGGGCACATGGAGGTCTTATACTTTCTCTCACTAGCTCTACTTTATCTGAATTGATATTTTGGAGTGCTTGTTATGGTGATATTTTGAAACCTTATAGGTGCTAATCTGCTAATCTTAGTCATGAAACTCATAGATTACACTTTTGTTCAAAAGAATTCAGTGGTTGCTTAAGTATTTCTTATATTCTTAGTTTCAGTGTCCCAAAGCCAAAACATGAAAATGCAGAAAATTGTTGAATTCTCGCCTTTTTCCATTAAAAAAACAGTTCCAATATTACCAAGAATATTCTGGCTATTATATCTATTGACATAACTTTGATTTTTTGACAGGTTTTCATTTCCGGAGACGATTTTTCTTTCTCTGGCCTGTTATTTTGTTTTCCCTTCTTGTTATTCTTTCCCAACTGGTATATCTTGTCACATGGGCAATTAAGGGAAACAACTGGAGAAGAGATAATGCTTGGTGGACAAACCTAATTGGATTTATGGTGTAAGATTCAGTTTGCGTTTTCTATTTACTTCTGTATTTGTTCATTTGATTTGCATTTATTGACTTATTCTCATGGGCAATCCACAGAATTGAATCTTGGAAAACACCATCTGTTATCTATTTCTTGGTTCTACAACTATCAGTGATTTTTATCGCTTTAGCTCATATATATGGGAACAGATTCGGTCTATTTCCGTGGCGTGATTCCTGCTGGGGTCAGTTCTTAACCATTCTTGAACAGATAGGTAGGTAAATATTCACAAGTGTAGAACTTTTCTTATTCTTATGCAGAAGACATTTATATCTGAAACATTGTAAACAGTTTGTGCTAAAGAATCTGCTATTAATATGTTTTCATGAAATTTTAGTCCCCTAATTTGGTGATTCTTCTGATATAATCCCATTTTTTATGCTACTTGTAAGGTTAGTTTTACTGATTTGTATTTTATGTTTTTACATGAAAAAGGCTCTCATGTCCGCGTTGCTTCTTGTGTGCTGTTGCCAGCCATCCAGCTGGGTGTGGGTATCAGCCATCCTACATGGCTTTCTCTCCCTTTTTTCATTGGTAGCTGTGCAGGTCTTGTGGATTGGTCTCTAACAAGCAATTTCCTAGGTCTTTTCAGGTGATTTCCTTGTGAACATAGATACTCACAAGCCACTAGACTCTCTCTAACATATGCGTATATATGTATGAACATAGTCTCATTCGCATGATCTTACGTGCGCGCGCGCACACACATACACACGAACACATATGTTTTCAATTTGTTAGTCCTTTGAATTGCTTTTTTGATTTGTAATTCTCTTGAAGGTGGTGGAGGCCTCTTCAGCTATATGCAGGCTTTAATATTATCCTGCTTTATATCTATCAGCTTCCTATAGAGTTTCCCAGCTTGTTTATCTGGATAGCTGATATTGTTGGTCTTTCCAAAGTATCTGGCAAGCCGGAGTGGCCTGAAATTTGTTCTGGTCTATGTCTTATACTTTTCTACATCATGGTACGTTTCTATTACAATGTAGCAAACTTATGTCCTTGTATTAGATTTATTTATTCATGTGAAAGAAGTGGATTCGATTTGGTTGAATTTAGGCTGTATGATTTAATTATCCTATATGTTACACTAACAATATCTGCCAATACTAGCTATGTAAGTTCCATGAATGTTGATAGAAGTCAGTAGTTTAGATGTTTATTTAACCATGCACAAAGTAACAAATGAGTATGTTAAAGATTTAGGGCATAATCACCAATCACTTCTATATTATGTTGATTAGCTTCCCATAAATTGTTACGTAGGCTAATTAACATCCAGAAACTCAATTATTATTTGAATAGTATCAAGTATGCTATGCCATCTACTTCTCTTTCAAACACTTCATGATATAGAAAGGTCATGTTGACAAAACTTGAAAACAAACTGTTTAAATGTGCAAGTACCTTTTTAAGATAAATGTGCAACGGTATTAGTTGATAAAGAGAATGACAATTGCATAAGATGTTGACTTGACATATTCATAGTTTCATTTTTGTTTGTTTATGGTTTTAGATGAATTTTTCCCCTAGGATCTATATATCACGATGGTTTTGTGTTTTGCCAATATTTAAGTTGGAGTTCATATAGCAAACCATATATTGTTCCAGGCAGCCTTATAATTTTTCTACAGATGGTTGCGTTCTCATAAAAGGAGAGTTCTTATGCTGGCCCTTACTTGAGATTGGATGGAAAATTAAGTATAGCAGCAGTTGGTGGAATTTTGAATGCTTTGAAGAATTTTCTCTTTCTGTATTTATGCAAGTTAGTTTATTCTGGAAAAAAGAACTTTTGTGAACTTCAACCATTCATGTTTTACTATTTGAGAATACCTTTCATGCACTGTTTAGGATAAAAGGCTATGCAATGATTTGAGGCAAATGCATTTCTTATTTGCAATGTGTATCCCTCAAAAATTCACGCATGGGTTTCTCTAGGTTATTTATGTGCTCTCAGTTTTAATGACTTTTTGCCTACTACAGCTATCTTGTGTTAAGTGTGATTTGGAGGAAATGGATTTCATGATGTCAATGAGAGAAAGCAATTTGACAGAGCAGCTTCTCCCCATAAGGCGTTCATTTTTTGTCCGTGAATCTAGGTAAGACTTGAAACATTCTCTACAATTTCAATGTTTTGGCATTCACAGTGTTGTGGCACCATTACCTGGAACATAGGTTGGTAATTCAAGTTAACCAAGCGTTAAAGATAACTCTCAAGTAATATATGGAACATTTAACATTATAGTTTGTTAATTGTTAGAATTGGTGTCCAATCCAATGAGCCACTGCAATTAGGGTCTGTTACTTAACGGATTGAACTAAAAACTCGAGCTGATAGCTAAGGCCAACAACATCATTTATATTAATCTCTAACACACCCCCTCACGCGAATGCCCCTTGGACTTGAAGCGTGCACAACACAGGCCTAACCCACTATATGTTTTTAATTCAACAATTATTGAGGTTGCTAGGAATTGAACTCAGGACTTTTCGATCGCAGAGGCTCTGATAGCTCGAGCTGATAGTTAAGGTTAACAACATCTTTTATATTAATCTCTGGCAGAGTCTAAGCTCAAAGTTGAATTAGGCAATTGATTGAATTAAGAATACAAATGGATAGGTATTGACTTGATGGGTCGTGTTAGTTTCTAAAACCAAGCAAAACTGTTGAGCTTGGCTGTTGCTAATATTGCTACTTAGCTAACAGATCTCTGCCCCCGGAAAGAGAGGGTGGTGATTCAAAAAGGTGAATGACTCTCTCTTTCTCAACTGAGCCAACTCACACAATAGTCTGAATTTATGTTTCACTGATATGGATTTGATAATAATATATTGTTTTGAATATTAAAAATTTTTCCAATGAAAATTCCTTATTCATATTTGCAGGATCCGTGTTCATTTGCAGAAATATAAAGAAATTTTGTGATTGTTTTCATCTTGCTACCATTTATTGTATAATTTTATCCAATACACAAATGACTTCTTTGCCACTATGCTATCTCTGAAGTTAATATACCTCTCTATGGACCAAAAATAGGATACAATTTGTGAGTGTAAATTATAAAAGAGCATTGGCTGGGCTCGCATATTTACAGGCATGTGCTTTGGACTTCTTGATAGCCAACTTAGACACAAGAGATTGCACATATAACTAAATATAATTCTATTGTTTGTCCTTAACTTTTGATTGCAAACCAACTGAACACAATGATTTGCAGATCCGGTGTCAGGCATACCAATGTCTTATTAAGGGGAGCAGTTTTTCGGACATTTAGCATCAACTTTTTCACGTATGGTTTCCCGGTACAATTCATGAACTAGATGTTATCACCGCTTTTTGTTGATTTGTGCGTCTTGTTGTTATGAGATATTATCGGATGAGAAGAACTTTTGAGTTGGACGTCTTTGAGAGCTGTGCGCCAGAAATAGATCAAAGAGAGCCACACAGCTATATTTTACAATACTCTTCACTATATTAAACATACATTTGATCACTGAATTTTTAAATTTTTTGTTTGTTTGTTTTTGGTTGGTTTCCAGAAATGATGTGTGAATCATGGAAGCAAATTCCATGTGAACCCTTTTGCAGCTGAACTTGCAATAGGGAAAATATAGTCATCTCTCCTTTGTTTTGCTCCCTTCATTTACACATAATCTTGTTTGATTCAGAGTTTCAGATATTATTACACTGAATTAAGAATTCTTCATTTAGCTTACTTGGAGTTAGTTGAATGACTTGCCTCTTTATGGTAGGTCTCCTTGTTTGCTCTGTCCTACTGGAGTTTCCATTTTGCAAGTTTATGCGCATTTGGATTACTTGCATATGTGGGCTACATCGTTTATGCCTTCCCTTCTGTATTCCATATGCACCGGTTAAATGGGCTTCTTCTGGTCTTCATTCTCTTTTGGGCCGTTAGCACATATATCTTCAATATAGCTTTTCAACTTTTGACTAAGAAGCTTGGGAAGGTAATCTTCTCTCTCAGCATTAAACTCTAAAGAACACTTAGCAGGTCCAAAGTTCTTTCTTGGTTTCATGCAGGATATGGAGATTTGGGAGATGGTTGGGTTGTGGCATTATCCAATTCCTGGATTCTTTTTGTTTGCACAATTTTGTCTGGGCATTTTGGTTGCTTTAGGTAATCTTGTGAACAACTCTGTTTTTCTCTACTTGTCAGATGAGAGTAGCCAATCCTCAAGTGAGAACTCCAATGAACAAGGTAAGTAAATTAATTCTTCGACTGTAACCAATTAATTATGATAGTCTGGTTTAAAACAACTAATTATGATACTTAATGACACATGCATTTTGTATGGAAGGATTACGCTTTCCATACTTTTTTGATTCTTCTTAACTATCCATATTATTTATTTTTGAGGGGTTGTGAATAACATAATGTCCATTGCTATTTCCAAGTTGAATGAGCCATCAAGTTTTTCAACACCATGTAGATGATATCATTTCAGCTGCATTAGTTTCTACTCCTGTCATTTATTGTGGCTGCTTCAAGCATGCTACTGCTTTTGCTTTCAAGGGTCTGTATCGCTTGTGCCCATAGTTGCTTAAGGCGTAACACACATTGAGGTGCAAGCGGGTCCTAAAGCCTAGGCTGAAGGTGCAAGGCTAAGGCGAACGCCCGGGTGATACGAGATGCCCAAAAACAAAATAACTTGTAAAATTATAAATAACAACACTTACCATTTCTAAAATACAACAATTTGTCAAATAAAACAATCTTAATCATAAAATGCATGAGGTAAATTCTAATCCACTACTAAGACATAATTATAATTCATAATAACACTTCTAAAGACCAAAGTTCAACTTTAACTAATTAATAACTAATAGTCTGGAAAATAAATATTATCTCCAATCTCCATCAAGCAAGACTAAACTTTATACTCCCTAACACCGTATTCATCGTCAGAATCACCATCACCATCATCATTATCATCTCCATAATCATATTCTTCTTCAAGGTTTTCAATCTCGTCATCATCTTCAAAAGAGATGGGCTGCTGATTTTGTGAGTTTTGTCCTTCGAATCACAGCTATCTCGTCTTTTTCGTTTCTTATCTTTTCTTTTGCTAACCGAATCTCAGCTCTTCATCTTTAATATTTTCTTTGGCTGTGATAAGAAGATCAAAAAAATCCCTAAAAGACCCTTAAAATCCCTTACATGCACGCGTGCCTTTTTCAAGGCACTAGGCTAACCAAGGCCGCGCCTGGCTGGCATTGCCCGCCTTTATGTGCCAGAGGCGCTAACCACTGAGCCTTAACCAGCACGCAGCTGAGGCACGCCTTTGACAACTATGCTTGTGCGTAAAGACTGAAACACATGCTTGCTTGTATAATACAATTGATACATATTGGTGATCTTCCATTCACAAATACATTTCTTGTTCCACCACACAATCGTTTTATGCTATATATCCTAATGTTTAAGATCTGTCTGGTTCATGTTACAAAGTTATTTGAGTAGTGTAGATATGTTTTCGAAGTACTATGATCTTTAGAAAATCGTAGCTTGATCTATAAGATAGTCCATAATCTAGCGTTGTTTGAATTGATTGAGCTCATCGATCAAATACTGTCTTTCATGGGCTGATTGATTGACATTGTAGTAAATTTGGAAAAAGAACCAACTGTATTTTGTGCGAGGTTGTTGGCCGTTTGGATGGACAACTAATTGCATCTTAGATATAACTGGACTATAGATGAGTTGATGGATGAATTCATAGCCGGATTCAAAAGTGCGTATCCACAATTACAGTAGCATTTAAGGAATTTCTCAAATAACTTGACAATGTAAAATAGAGTTATATGATCTTCCAATACTGGAATACTGGACAAGATTTGTTTGGAAATGGCAACAGCAGTAGCATGATAGAGGCACCCTAGCTATTTGAGGTTCTGGTTAGACTCTTCCTTTGGAGAACTGTCACAGGTAGCTGAGAACCAGAAAAAATTCAAGTTCTGTATCCTTTTTCTTTGAAAAGAAGAATAGCCTAAAGCATCGGCTTCAGAACTTGAATTGCAATCTTAAGGACGGTTAAGGCTCAGCCTTTTGAAGAACCATGAACCGCTGGCTCAAATTCCAGATTGGTCTGGTTCTCACCAGGCGAAAAGCTGACTTTATACATAAGAGTGAATGATTATGGATCTTCTGAGATAGAATTTTGTGAATCAGTCACCAAGAATTTCTTATTCTTGGCAGTTTGACATGCTCAGTAGAATGCTTTCTAATTCTTAAAATTTCCTTTTATAAACTGAGGATTCCTTGATCTTGTTAGTAATTTAGAGTAAAAAAGGTATGCATTATGTTAGTGGCTGTTAACTTTGGCTCCTTTTTCAATTGGACATCTACTCGTCACTGTTAAACTTTTACCTAAGAAGTTTTTAGCTTTTAATTGAAGATTAAACTTCCTCCAAATCCAGTTAACATTGTTTGCGATAAACAAGCATCATTTATATATAAGTTTTCAACAGATTAGAAAGCATTTAGTGCTGACCGTTAATCTCTGGCTAGAAGTAATATTTTCAGTTAGAAGACTAGTTGATTTGCTTAGACATCATTTATTTGTTCAAATTAGTAATGGAAACATGTCAAATGGTATTTCTTATTTCTTTTAGTTTCTTTAAAAGGATTTAATACATAAGGTTCATGTTTCCTTAGGGATTTGTATTTTTGCAGCCTATCTGCTGCTCTTTTGTGAGGTTGTTTCCATGACCAACAACTGCCTTTTTCCTTTTTATTAATTCCAATATCCTTTCTTTTGAAATACTTTTGAACTTTTACTCTTTCATTAGTTAATCTAGTAAAATTATCTTGGCAGTACAAGACTTATCTCTTTAGCTGTGCCTTTGTTTCTTAATTACAGTGGAAGATACCAAGGTGTTAATTGTGGCCACTATTGCATGGGGGATGCGGAAATGCTGTCGTGCTGCTATGCTAACACTTATTTTCTTCATTGCCATGAAACCTGGTTTCATCCATGCTGTATATAGTGAGTTCTTGAAATAAAACTCCTTGCAACTATTTTGATGCTGTATTAGCATGAAACTATTGTTTGAGCAATCAAGGATTCACCTTCCCTGTAAAGAAAAGTTGCAAAAATATTGTACATTTGTCTGAGTTTGCTGATTCGGGTTCTGTTCTGACTTTGCTTCAGTGGTATTTTTCTTGGTATATCTTATGAGCCATGGCGGCAGCAGAAAGATTTGCCAGTTGCTGATTCTTCTTTGTGAGGCTCACTTTGCACTCCTATACATGTTTCAGATTGATTTAATCTCTAATACCTTGGAGCAAACAGGCTCTTTAAGCATGGAAGTTCTGCTGCAGTTAGGTATGCATCTATTTGAGTGATTCAAGCTCAATTGTTATTCCCTCTACCAGAAAATTCTTGGGTTTTATTGATATTTCTTAACAAATTTGTATGTAAAAATTTATGTTGGTTTTCAAAATTTGATCAGGAGAGAAGCATTATGAACATTTTTGTTTCTTTTTCTTGTACTGGTGCAGGTCTTCTTAAACAAGATTGTTCCTGGGATTTCTTGGAAATAGCGCTTCTTGCTTGCTTTTGTGCCATTCATAACCATGGTTTTGAGCTGTTATTTTCATTTTCAGCCATTTTGCAGCACACCCCAAGCACTCCTGTTGGATTTAGCATCTTGAGAGCGGGTCTGACCAAATCAGTCCTCCTCTCAGTGTATGCCTCTCCAAATGTGGAATTTGGTCGTGATAATCATTCTTATGGTATAACTTCATCTTTTAGCTCATTATCTTGCAATTTGTTGTGGTAGTTGGGAAATCAAGCTCCTTTCACCTCAAACATTTATCCTTGGGTTAGAGGACGAATCTATCCGGTCTTCCTTTTGAACAATGATTAACTAACTTATAAAGACATTAACTTCTAGAATGATTAGATGTAGGATTCATATGCCTTTTATGACAGCTGTTAATTGTTGAATTAAGGTATGCGATCCATCATAGTTTTTCACATTGCCACTTATTCTTCATCAAATGCCAAATGGTAATTTGTGTCTTGTATCAAGAAGTTTTAAAACGAGATCAGGGTTCTATGTAAAATCCACTTGAGTTTCCCAGCCCTAGTATGATTTATACTACTTTAATTACGTCAAACTTGATTGCCTTTTTGTTCTTTTTTTTTTCCAGAGAGTAAAATAGCATCGTTCCTCAGTGCAGTTGGGCAGAAGTTCCTGTCAATGTATCGATCATGTGGAACCTACATAGCTTTTCTGACTATTCTTGTTGCAGTCTACCTCGTAACGCCCAACTACATATCATTTGGGTATATCTTCCTGCTCCTTGTTTGGATAATTGGACGGCAACTTGTCGAGAAAACAAAGAGGCGTTTATGGTTTCCTTTGAAAGCATATGCAGTTATGGTTTTTGTCTTCATTTATAGCTTGAGCAGTTTCCCCCACTTTGAGATCTGGCTGTCACAGTTTATTGATTTGTATTTGTATTTGGGATACGACTCCAAGGCTTCATTGCTTCAAAATGTTTGGGAATCCCTGGCTGTTTTGATAGTGATGCAACTTTATAGCTATGAGAGGAGACAGAGCAAGAATAACAGGCCAGAGGATCTTGATCCATTGGATTCTGGAGTATTTGGGTTCATCAAACGGTTCCTGATCTGGCACAGTCAGAAGATCCTACTCATTTCATTATTCTATGCTTCTTTGTCTCCAATCAGTGCCGTCGGTTTTGTATATTTACTTGGCCTTGTGATATGTTCATTTTTACCCAAAACTTCTCGCCTACCATCCAAAATCTTTCAGTTGTATACAGGATTCCTGGTGGCATCCGAATATTTATTTCAGATGTGGGGTAGACAAGCAGGAATGTTTCCTGGGCAAAAGCACTCTGAGTTTTCCCTCTTATTGGGTTTTCGGGTGTATAATCCAGGTTTTTGGGGGATAGAATCGGGGTTAAGAGGAAAAGTTCTAGTAATTGCAGCATGCACTCTTCAATACAATGTTTTCCGTTGGTTAGGGAATATCAGAAATTCAACCCCTGACAAAGAAAAGTGGGAAGAGCCTTGTCCATTGTTTGTCTCGGATGAAAATGACTTCACAAATGGTTCTGCAGACAATGATGAATACCAGCCAACAGCAGACTATAGTGTGCATTCTCTGAAAAATGAGACACGGACAAATACAAGCACTCTCTCTTTCACCTCTGTTTTTACACAAAGACCAAATCTTCCTTCTATTAAAACTGGTGGTTCAGAGGTTGGCACCCAAAAATTTTCATTTGGATATATCTGGGGAAGCAACAAGGAAAGTCACAAGTGGAATAGGAAAAGGATTCATGCATTGAGAAAGGAAAGGTTTGAGACACAGAAGATGACATTGAAAGTGTATCTGAAATTCTGGATAGAGAATTTGTTCAACCTTTTTGGCCTTGAAATAAATATGATTGCTCTGCTTTTGTCGAGCTTTATCTTGTTGAACGCCGTATCAATATTATTTATTGCATTGCTTGCGGCTTGTGTTGTTGTAAATCGACGCATTATCCGGAAGTTGTGGCCCATATTTGTCTTCTTGTTTGCCTCTGTTCTGATCCTGGAGTACTTTGCCCTCTGCAAGAGCATATTCTCTGTAAATCAGCATACCCCAAGTGAAACTGATGTACATTGTCATGCCTGCTGGGACAGCGCAGCAGATCATTTCAAGTATTGTGTGAATTGTTGGCTGGGTATGCTCTCTTATTGATGTTAATTTTGTTTCTTAAAATATCAAATAGGTTTAGGATGTGTGTATTATTTCTTATCCATTCCTGCAGTTGGAAGCCTTTCGTCAAAAATCCATTTATTCCTTTCAGAGTGATAATTAGTAGTCTAACAGTCTTAAATTCCTTTTGTCCTCTCTATGCAAAAGAATACCAACGAAAATTTTTTGAAAGTCTTCCATTTTGTTTGTAAAAACATTACCGTCATCCACTCCTCGACAAATCCCTTAAGAGCACAATTCTGACATTGTAATTATTTCCCTCTTGTTTTTTCTCCAAAATCATTGTAAGCTAATTGTAAGTGCTGCTTTCTCTGTAGGGCTTATTGTTGATGATTCACGAATGCTTGCCAACTATTTTGTGGTCTTCATGCTTGCTAGTTTCAAACTACGTGCGGACCGTTTGTCCAGTTTCTCAGGCTCATCATCATATCATCAAATGATGTCTCAACGTAAAAATACGTTTTTTTGGAAGGATCTCTCTTTTGAAACTAAAAGCATGTGGACGGTTCTCGATTACATGAAACTTTACTGCTATTGCCATTTGTTGGATCTTGTGCTTTGCTTGATTTTGGTCACTGGAACTCTTGAGTACGACATTCTTCACCTTGGTTATCTTGCATTTGCCCTGGTTTTCTTTCGAATGAGACTTGTGATATTAAAAAAGAAGAACAAGATATTCAGATTCTTGCGCATATACAACTTTGCTCTTATTGTTCTGTCTCTTGCCTATCAATCTCCTTTTGTGGGGGTATTTAGTTCTGGGACAATAGATTATATATATGATATGATTGGATTCTATAAATTTGATTATGGATTCCGTATTACTGCAAGATCTTCACTTGTTGAGATCATCATATTTATGCTGGTAGCACTGCAGTCATATATATTCTCCTCTAGTGAATTTGATTATGTGTCACGATATCTCGAAGCAGAACAAATTGGAGCTATTGTGCGTGAGCAAGAAAAGAAAGCCACTTGGAAGACTGCACAGTTGCAACAAATTCGTGAATCTGAAGAGGAGAAACGTCAACGTAACTTGCAGGTGGAGAAGATGAAGTCTGAGATGCTCAACTTGCAAACTCAGCTTCGCAGCACAGATACAATCACTAATTGTGGTACCCCTGAAAGGGTAGGAGGCCTTAAGAAAAGGGTCAGTCTTATGTCTGAAAAAGATGCTGCTAGCCCTCAGAAAGGTCAAGGAATTATCATGAAGCAAGAGGAGTTTATGAGAGAGGATTTGGTTTTTCCTTTTGAGATGACTGAATCTCAGGTACACCTCAATGAAGAATCTCTGGGAGGAGAAATGTCTCCAAAAAATTCTTTAGAATCTCCTGTTCATGAGATCACTGAGATCAGACAAGAGTCAACTGATAGTATACTTACTGATTCTGAGAAAAGAGAGAGAAGTCAGTCGAAGGAAAATGCTCTGAAATCTGCAGTACAGCTGATAGGAGATGGTGTCTCCCAGGTGCAGTCTATTGGAAACCAAGCAGTTAACAACCTTGCAAGCTTCTTGAATATTGTACCAGAAGAGTCAGATATGAATGACCACTTGTTATCTGAGAATGGAGTCTATGATGAGATGGAAACCCAAATGAATAAGCATGAAAATATGGATCGTGCGTCTTCTCTGGAGTCTGATATGAGTTCTGATGCTACGAGTCTTCAAATTGGAAGGATTTTCCAACATATATGGTTTCAAATGCGATCGAACAATGATGTTGTGTGTTATTGCTGTTTTGTTATTGTTTTCCTATGGAACTTCAGTTTGCTTTCTATGGTGTACCTAGCAGCACTATTCTTATACGCTCTATGTGTGAACTCTGGTCCAAGTTACATCTTCTGGGTTATCATGCTTATTTACACAGAAGTGTACATTTTGGTTTTGTATTTGTACCAAATTATCATTCAGCACTGTGGATTGACTGTTGATTCTGGTGTACTTCATGAGCTGGGGTTTCCTTTGCACAAAATCAGCTCATCTTTTGTCATCAGCTCATGGCCTCTGTTCCTTGTCTACCTATGTACACTCTTACAGAGATCGATAACAGCAAAAGATGGTGAATGGGTTCCTTCTGTGGGGAGTAAATTCAGTAGAAGAACTTCACTGCACAGAGAAGTTCTATTGAGTTATAGCTTGAGTGAAAGGGTACAGGAACTGTTACATGTAGTGACAAGCACAATGAAGTTAATAGTCAGAAGCATCTTTAGGTACTGGGAATCATTGACACGGGGAGCAGAATCTCCTCCATATTTTGTCCAGGTGTTGATGGATGTCCACCTGTGGCCGGAAGATGGGATTCAGCCAGAGAGAATTGAGTCTGCAGTAAACCAATTGCTTAAAATTGTTCATGACGAGAGATGCAAAGCCAATAATAGCATACATCCTTGTCCTTTTGCTAGTATGGTTCATGTCCAGAGCATTGAAAGAAGTGAGGAAAACTCAAATGTGGCCTTGGTTGTTTTGGAAGTGGTATATGCCTCCCCATTGACAAGCTGTGCATCAGCAGAATGGTACAAGTCACTAACTCCAGCATCTGATGTGGCAAAGGAGATTCTTGTAGCAAAACACGATGGCTTTGTTGAAGAACTTGGATTCCCGTACAATATCATCTCTGTCATTGGGGGAGGCAAGAGAGAAGTTGATCTCTATGCCTATGTATTTGGTGCAGATTTGAGTGTTTTCTTCTTAGTAGCACTGTGCTACCAATCCGTCATAAAAAATAGAAGTGAATTGTTAGATGTTTATCAACTTGAAGATCAGTTTCCAGTGCTGTTTGTTTTTGTATTAATGGTAAGTTTCTATCACTCTAATTATCTTTATTATTGTTATTACTGTTGGCCTTGTTGTTATTACCACTAATATTATTGTTTTACTATCTTCTCACTCACAAATGACATCAGATATATAACTGAGTTGATATCTGCTCATCATTTAGCTTTTCCATGCCTAATACGTAGTATGGGAATGAGAATTATAAGATAGATCTTGTCTTCTAAAATTTTTGTGAAAAATATTAACATAGATGTTTTTTTTTTTTTTTTTTGCTCATCTTGTGTAGCCTTGAGCACATTTTGCCTGATTCAGAGTGGTTTATATGATTTTGATTTTATCAAAGCAGAAAAAGAAACAGATTTATAGTTATAGACACCTTTACTTCAAATGAATAGCAAAGGAGAGGTAGCAGGATTTCTGCTCTCTTCAATTTCAACTCTCTTGAGATTTTTGGCCAAATAAGAACTGCTTACTTTCCTCATAATATGAATATGAGATATAACTTAGTAAAATTCGAAAATTTTCAAAACTTAATATTTCAATGTTTTATTTTTGTTTATTTTCTAATTTCTCTTTTTCCTAATTATGTAAACTTCTTTGTAAATGCAGATAATCTTTTTCTTGATCGTCCTTGATCGTATTATTTACCTCTGTTCATTTGCCACTGGAAAGGTGATCTTTTATATTTCCAACCTCATCCTCTTCACATATTCAGTTACTGTGTATGCTTGGCATTCAGATCCTTCCCAAGAAAATGTAACAGGGCTTGCTCTGCGTGTTATATTTCTTGCAAAGTCAGTTTCTCTGGCACTGCAGGCCATTCAAATCCGTTATGGGATTCCTCATAAGAGCACATTGTATCGACAGTTTCTGACTAGCAAAATTTCCCGAGTTAATTATTTAGGCTATCGACTTTATCGTGCCTTGCCATTCCTTTATGAATTGCGATGCGTTCTGGACTGGTCATGTACAACCACATCTTTGACTATGTATGATTGGCTGAAGGTAATATATGAGAATTCATAGCTGGAATTTTCTGTTTTCTTTCATTTTCAATTTTTCTCTTATTTTGCTTTTTTTTCCCGTTACCTTTTCATGAGCTGTAATGTCGTTATAAGTTGACTGAGACTTTTTTTATGACTTGTTATCAATGTTCTTGCTGTTGATCTTTGTATTTTAGCCTTTTTCTACATAAAAATCTTATTTATTGTAAAGGAAACTTATGAATACCTTGTTGTTTATCTTCCAGCTAATAGTATATTTGGCGCCACATGTGCTGTCCAAATTTTATAAATGAATTTGCGATTTGAAGTTTTTGATTCTCTATTGGCATGGAGATTTTGGTTTTTGTCACGACTTGATAGAAATTGCATCCACTTTTTTATTGCATAGTTGATGGTATTCATTCCCGTGTGATTTGTTTTCATGAATCTTGGCTACTTTGCAATTTTATTCTTGGTAACATTTTGCTTGGTTATTGCAAGCTGATTTCTGAAGCTAATAAGCAATTTTTCTTTTAGCTGGAGGATATACATGCCAGTCTATATCTTGTTAAATGTGACGCTGTCCTGAATAGAGCTACACATAAACAAGGCGATAAGCAAACAAAATGGACCAAATGTTGCAACGGGATATGTCTGTTTTTCATACTACTCTGTGTAATTTGGGCACCTATGCTGGTAAGAAACTTGTAATTTTAGCTATTCTTTCAATATGGTATATAGGACATAGTGAATTGGATACTTAAAAAATCTGAAACTCAAAAGGCCTGTATTTCTACTCACACTTGTATTTACAGCAACAGAAGCTGCAGGAAACGTTCATGCATTTGAATGTTCCATAACATTTTTATGTTCTTCTTTGTAGATATACAGCAGTGGCAACCCAACAAATATTGCAAACCCCATTAAAGATGCAAGCGTTCAACTTGACATCAAGACAGCAGGTGGAAGGCTAACATTGTATCAAACTACTCTCTGTGAGAAAATCCCATGGGATGATGTCAATTCTAATGTTGATCTGGATCCTTACGGCTATTTGGATCTATATAATAAAAATGACATTCAGTTGATATGCTGCCAAGCAGATGCCAGTGCGTTGTGGCTTGTGCCTGATGTGGTTCAGACAAAGTTTATCCAGTCCCTTGACTGGGATTTGGATATGGATATTCTTTTCATCTGGGTACTAACTAGAGATAGGCCGAAGGGCAAGGAAGTCGTGAAATTTGAGTCGCCTGTTGATTTTATGGATCTCCCTATGCGATCAGACATCCAGAAAGTTCTCAATGGCTCTACAAATGTCTTTAGGATAAACAATCTTTATCCAAGATACTTGCGAGTTACTGGTTCTGGGGATGTCAGACCTTTGGAACAAGAGGTACCTTATAGTTTTATTTTTATGTTGTCTGCATAGTTTCTCCAATCTCTTGCTCCTAAATGTCAGTGCAACTTGTTATGGAATTCCATGTTTGTTTGTTTCCTGGAACACAATTAATCATTCAGTATTTACAGGTAAGGTCAGTCAGTGCGGATCTCGTTATGAACTATGCAGATTTTAGATGGTGGTCCTTTCATGCTGAAAATTCAAGTGGCTGTGGAAGTTTAACCGGACCCATGGCCATCATAATGTCTGAGGAAACTCCGCCACGTAAGTTTAAAGAGCATTACTATGTAAAATTATTAAATAATATGGTAGATCTGTGTAATATCTCTGCTAAAATACTGTTGCAGAGGGTATTCTTGGTGACACAATAAGCAAGTTCAGCATATGGGGTCTATACATCACTTTTGTGCTTGCCGTAGGCCGATTTATCAGACTTCAATGCTCAGATCTAAGAATGAGAATACCATACGAAAATCTACCTACCTGTGACAGGTAATAATACTACTCTCTTTTACATTGGTTGATCTTTAGTCTAAGCAGGCATGATTATGGCAAGCAAACAACAAAATCCTTTTTTTTTTATCTCAAACCACAGCTAAGTAGGCTTGCCTGCCCTTCACACACCCTTCCCTCCAGTCTCGGGGACCAATAATAACTGAGGTCGTTGTATTAACAAATACTAATTGGTTGTTGTAGATTAATAGCAATTTGTGAAGATATATATGCTGCAAGAGCAGAGGGGGAGCTCGGAGTTGAAGAGGTCCTTTACTGGACACTTGTAAAAATATATAGATCGCCGCATATGCTTCTTGAGTACACCAAAGCTGACTAGTTAAGTTAGACTTCAAAACATTAGTTTACAGGAAACATATACGCGTTGTGTGATTCTCTTTTCTAGTTCTGGCTTTCCATCTCGAGAGGATCCCGGCTTTTTTTTAACCAAGGGATTCTACATCAAGGATTTACATTCTGTTCATCATTGGATCAGCCAAGGCAAGGCATCATCACTAGTAAAAGCTGACAACCATGCTGATTAATAGTGGAATATTGTATTCCTTTTATTGTAAATATGATTTTTTGTGTACACTTATTTTCCCATGAACTGAAACTTAGTATCCCAGAGTGTGTAAAGGCGAAATTGAGTCGCAAAAGTTTCCTTTGCCCTTTAGTTTGAAATTGTTGTACCAATATGTATACCAACTTTGAAGCATATCAAGGAAATTTGTATCGTTCATCCTTCGCATGTTGAGCTTGCTCTAATGTTCATTTTAAGCAAATAAACTCGTGTCTCGTCTACATCTGTTGTACATGTCCAAAGTTATCTCAAATTTCTTTGTTGGTATGGTTTATGATTTCAATTTGAAAATGCAATGTCATTAAAAGATGTGTTTTTATCGATATGTAAATGTAATTTTTCTTAAATTTTTTCCATTAAAGGATATGTTTTATCGATATGTAAATGTAAATTTTCTTAAAAGATATGGAATGTAATTTGTTATCATTAAAACGTAAAGTTGTAATTTTGGATACCTTAATTGCAAAAATTTCATACCACGTATCTTTACTTACAAACTGTTAAACCACAGACCTTTATTTGCAAATTAAATAAATCACGAGCATTATTTTTGAACATATTTTAAGACTTTTTTTTCAAAAATTTAAATTTCTCAAAATTATTTTTCAATCAAAAGTGGAGGATGAGGAGGAATTTAAATCTAAACATTTCCAAAGAACAAACAAAATATATATAGAAAATAAAAACAAAAACAAAATCATTGAACTTGAAAGCGGTTGGAAATTCGGACTTGCGCATGACCATCTACAACTCTCCGGATGTCCAGTTATACTTTTATTATTATTATTATTATTATTATTATTATTATTATTATTATTTATCTTAATATTATTAGTTTTCTTTTCAAAGGTAATATACTAATATTCTTATTATTACTATTATTATCATTATTATCATTATTATTATTGTTGTTTTTTTGTAATTAGTGTTGTTGCACTTAGTATTTTATAATTAGCATTAAATTATTATTTTTTGACAGCCGTATTAAGTTATTTTTGTAATTAGTAATTATTTATTTATTAATATTAGTGTTATTGGGATATTCTATGGTCACTTTGTTTTTCACAAAGTAACCATTACTTTGTTTTGTCAACCATTGGATCATGGGTTAAAAACTAATCCAATGGTGAAAAAGACAAAGTATAGACAAAGTGAGGAAAAAACAAAGTGACCATAGCCTACACCATTAATATTAGTATTATTAGTAAAAAAATGATTTTGTGATGAATTTGGGGCAAAGCTAACTCCATCTGCCACAATTTATTTATTTATTTTTCTTGGAAAAAGTGTGTTTTGTTCATCCATTTTCTTTTCCATATATTGGTTCGGATATGATTTTGCCATTGAAAGCTTGTATAATTGAAATTTTGAAGTGTAAGGCTTGACTTAGAATATGAACTAACAAAAACGTCTTTCAGAAACTGTGGCCAGTAATCTAGAAATGGTAAATAGCATCCCACTATAATTTGTCATTCCGAAACCTTTTATAGATGATAACAAATGAGTTTTTCTAATGATTACTTTGTTTTCAACAAAATAATCAACTACTTTGTCCATTATAACCGTTAGATAAAGCTAAAAATAGTCAACTACTTTATCCAATATAACCGTTGGATGAATGAATAAGATGAAAGTTGATTCAATGATGTAGGAGACAAAGTAACCAAGTAACCTGAGCTCTGCAGTGTTGATAGAGGGTAGAACACAATATTCTGTTTTGATATAATTTATCATTTTATACCTCTTACAAATAATACCGAAATATAGATTCCACACCGGTGATAATAATACACATTAATTTGCATCTTGGTTTTCTATTTATAGCTCGTCCAAGAGAGTCGACTACCGTGATCAAAAATAGGAAAAATACAAATAAAACCTTTTTGGTTTCAATATTTTGCAAATAGAGTAACGTATGTTTTATAAAATTGACAAGTAAAAGAAATTGACTAACAACATTTGTCGCATCATCAAGTAAACCTCCCACATCATCAAGTCAACATAACATGTCATCAAAAAATTAATATTTTAATTATACCAAGTCATCAAAGTGAACATGTCATTAAAACTAACACATTTAGTCAAATTTCTTTACTTGTCAATTTTGTAAACCACATACCTCATGTAAAAAAACGAAACCATTTTTCTCTATTTGCAAATTCATGAAACCACACTTCATTGTTACGCTTAATCCAGCAATGCTTAATCCAGCAGCAATTGGCCCCCAAGTTATAGAAGGTAGGGACCGAATGGTATTCAATTCCTGTGCCAAGCTGGTAATGTTTCACGAACCTCCCAAAACTTCAATTTCGAGAATGCCAAGGATCACTCCATCAACCAAACAACAAAAACAAAAACCAAATTGAATAAAAATCATTAAATAGTTGATTAACAATCTTGAATGAAGATACTAGTCCTTAAACTTGGGCAAGTAGTACATCTAAATTTTACCCTAAAGCAAGAAATCAACATAAGAATCTCATTTAAAAAGATAGTGTTACAGCTAATCCATCATTATGCCACTATAAGCATGCTGTATCGACTCCAACAACTCCTCGCATGAAGCGGTACTGGACAGACACTGTCATAAAATACAACACCCAATTACCATTTTTACCTTCAAAAGCTTAGTTAAATAACAGCTCCAGCTTAATTGCAAACCAGCCTCCTCCAATTCAAGGAGCAGACTCCTTCAGCAGCAGCTTTTTCTTGTTACCATTACCACTAGCACTTCCCGCAAGCATCTTATAATCTTCCGGAATGGTATCTTCCATTACCTTTGGAGAAGTGAAATTGAATTCATCAATTGACACCTTTTGATATTTAGGATTTGCTTCTAAAAATGCCGCAATCTCGTTCCTTGTTCTTAGTTTCTTTCCCGTTGGAGTGATGTAGTAGGCATCCATTTTCGAGAAATCTCGTCTAAGCACTAAGCTCCTTGTAAAACCCTCCGGTGTTTTCGGGATCCCAGGCTTGTCAATAACCCAGGTTCTACTTGCATTGCACTCAATGTCCGCCGGATCATCACAAGAAACGCCATCTTTTCTCTCACAGACAAAGGGAATATCCTTAATTTTGCTTCTGATTTCTTCGTATTCCTCTTGTGTGCCAATCACCCTCCATTTCAAGCATGTTTCACACTGCGCAGCATATGTATCAACTGATCTGACAGCCCCACCTCCCCGTCCGTTCTGTTATCACAAGTATGAAAAGGTAAGGATAATTTACCATCCCTTCATGTTAAAAAGAATAACAAAACGGGAAGACAACAACTTCAAGACAAGTTAGGTAGCAAATTGGAGAAAAACCACGTACAATTGCTCTCTACTCTTTCACACAGATGCAACTAAAGAGACTTAAGAATTAAGCGACAACACAATGCTAATCAGTGAAGCAAACACACTGACTACTATTTACGCAAATGCCGGTTCTAAAATAATGAAATAACAGAAATTAACAATGCATCTCAGTGACGGGAATGTTTCCTGCCTGTTTCAGAAACGGAAACTCCTAGAAACTACCACGACAAGTTTCCATCACGTTTCGTAAATACTGAAAATAGGAGCGTATTTATGATAAGTAGCCATTTCCACTAGAAACACAATCCAATTCCGATTCTCACGATTGATAGAGAATGGCTAGCCCATTAGTAGGAAGGGAGTATTGAGTCTTTAGTATATAGGGCATAAATATAGAGTGAGAAGGGGAGTTTTTAGGTAATTTTTTGGCTGCTATTAGCAGAGGGTCTACTTTGGTAGGGTGGGGAGGGAGGTTTCTCGTGAGGGAATTAGGCTCCAGCTTAGTCCATTTTATCCATCGTTCCTCTTATTTATCAATATTATCAATATTCCCTTTCATATTCTCGTACAGATTCAGTTTTTCTAAGAACAATTCTAGCTAATTGAAACTTCCGCTTTAACTAGAACTCCTTAAGTGATGATAACTTTTATTATACAAATTCCAATTGTTTCTATTTTCTCCTTACTGTTGTATCAACTCTAAACTACAGATACTGTATTTTTTATATTTACACTTTTAAAATTGTCAATGTCTCTCTATGTTTTTTTGAAAAAGATACAGGTTAATGGTTTTCATGTTCCAAAGGAAAATGGCATCATAAGCACTTAAGCAGTACCCAGGATATTGCAAATCATAATTTCATTTTTCAAACGTGGAAGCTTAGGATGCACCTCTGTAGAACATAAATGTAGTATCACATGTAAAAATAACACATGATCATGAAGATCTAAATTCTCTTAACTAGGGTTATCAAAAAAAATAAAATTCTCTTAACTAGGAAAAAGAAAAGAATCTCATTGTGCAAAATATAGAGTACACAAGTAAGCTAATCCTGAAGAGGCTGTCTTAAAATACAATGGATACAACTATATGCTGAAAAGCAGCCCAGGTCAACAAGAAGCATCATATAGCCTTCTGAATGAACCGGAAGAAAGTACTAATTCAGGTTTCAATTTGACACAATGTGAAGCTTATGCACAGTCATAGAGATGGAATGGAATACCCTAATACTCTAACTCCAACAAATTCGAGAGTAGAGTTTGTAAATCATGGGTAACTGCTTTGATATAGATCTTGTTTGTCTTACCGCAACAAGATTCACACAACTCGTTTTTCATTCAAAATCTCAATATTAGGGCTGTAAATGAGCTGAGTCATTGGAGTTTGACTCCATAAAAGTTTGACCATGTTTTGCTAACCAAGCTTGAGCATGTATGTTATTGGAGTTCGATTCATAAGGAACAAACTTGAGCATGACATGGAAGCTCAATAGCAACCTTGGTTATAAGCTTGGTTATTAGCTTGTGAATAAGTTTAAGATCGATTATAATGTTCGCGAACATGTTCAATCAAAAAGCTAAGGGACACATTTTAGCTTTAACTATAGGTTTCAAAATCAAACAACGTACCTTTATATTAGTAACATTGTTTATATCTAATAACTAGGTATATTTAAATTTGCAATAAGTTAGCTTTTGTGAGAGAAACTTGTTAAAAGACTAAAACTGCTTGCAAGCGAAATTCATTGAAAAAAATCACGAGTTAGGTAAAGATCATGAACAAATAAACGAGCTAGCGCGAGCAGCTCACTAAGGAAAACACAGTTCATGATCGGATAATTTCCTTAGTGAGCTGCTCGTGAACATAATTTTAAGCCTCGAAACGCGGCCTAAGCTTGTTAATTTGTAAATTTGTAAGTAGCTGAGCATCAGCTCACTAACAAAACCAGCTCAAAAACAGATAATTTCATCAGTAGCGTATCTATGGTTTCACTAGGCCGCTGCACCTCCCATCAACATCTAATCATAATTCACCTTATGCTATTCAACCCAAAAACAATTCATGAAAAATCAAGAACGTTAAATCTAAACATTAGGGCAACACAACCAACACTCAATTAGTCAGCTCAATTACATCATAATCAACAACATAAACTAAAATTACAAATCCGATAAATCATAAAACAAAGAAACAAAAATTAGCGATCATACCTTAGACAAGGTTTTAGGGGTAATCGGACTCTCGTCGTTCTTCGCCATTTTCTATCTATTTTTCCTTTTTCTTTTTTTTTTTTTTAATTTTCGCCCTTTCACTCTCTCTCTATCGGGACGACTTTTTCGGAATACACTCTGACTTTGTCTTTTTTTGCTTTCGTAATTATTTTTTTTTGGTAAAAATAAAATTACCTGGCGAGCATGCATTAAGATGACAGATGACAGATAGCCAGCCACGTGGTTCAGAAATTTTGAACCCAAGTAGGTCCTACGCGGCGTTGGAGGGCTCCGCATGTGGCGTACGTGTCAAAGGTTGTTGAGAGGTAACGCATAGCTATTGAAACGGAAAAGAAGTAGGCGCGTGATGTTGTTTGGCATTTTACTAATTTAGAGAGAGAAATGGATTCTCATTTAATTACTTTCCAAACAAACGTTGAAAACTTTGGATTCTCCGTTCAAATTCAGATTTTACCGTTTCAATATTTTTTTTCAAATTTTAATGCACTCCCTCTTTACTTTTATTTTCCCCTTTTTTACCCCTAAATTTTAACTATTACAATATTACGCATTTTCTTCTTCACCATTAGAGTTTCGCCCCTTTCTTTGTAAATAATTACATAACTAGATTTGTCAATTCTTTATAATTTTCTTGTATACGTCATATCTCCAACTAATTAATTGCATCATAAATGAAAATGAAATACAAATTCATATTTATTTCTATACGTAATTAAAATGTCCTTCATTTCTCTTGAATATATACTTGCTCTTTTTATATATATAAAACTAATATTTTTTTTTTTTTGGAAAGGTAAGTAAATATATACTAACTTAGTATGTTATTAATTTCTTTAGGAAAAAACATTTTGACCCGATAGGAAAAGGAACCACAACCAAGATATCAATTGATTACCATTTGGATGAATATTCATATTGACTGTGATTTAGAGAGTGGGGTGTTGAACCTCAAAACTCATAGAGAAATTATTTTTTAACTCCTTTCAATTTAACTACCAACTATTACGATTTAGTTTCATATTAATTTTTTAGGGTTTAAAAAGTAGTGTCTTGTAAATTCAAAATTGTTTTTTTGTAAAAGCAGAGAAAGTAGGAAAAACTGTTTTTAGCAAAAATTGAAATTTGTAACTTTGAAGAAAACACGGTTAAAACTAATACAAAAAGTTGGTATTATTATTTTTTATTTTTCTAAACTAGCTTTAACTTTATATTTTAATAAATACATACTTTTATCTTTTTTATAATGTAATTACCAAACATTATTTCTCATCTAAACCATAATTTTTCTAAAAACAGCTACTTCTCCCCAAGTAATATTAGACATACACTAGACATGTACCGATTAAATGCATTAGATTTATCTGAAAATTTTATTAATTACATTATTTTTATTTTTATTAGAAATGTTTCCTGTGTAGTAGAAGATACATTTGGATGATACTATAAAACTCGACCGCAACTCAAGAAAAATAATTTAACTAATTTAAGGCTCTTAACTACTTAAATTAGTTTATTTGTTCGTATTGAGTTTAATCTTTTTTTATCAATTTCGAATTCGATTCCAAGAGCGCACGTTTCATTTGAGAACGTAGTAACTGCTATAGTATTACTTGTTCATATTTTTTATTTTACAAAAAAAAATATATTTTTTTAAAATTTATAGAGAACAGAATTCGAACTATGAACTTGTCACTTACACATTAGTAATTGTACCAAATTGAAATTTAACTAATTGGTAAAAAAAAAAACAATCATATCTTTTGAATACTTACTAAATAATTATTTTCATTTGATTTCTATAATTTATTTTTTGGTATTATCATAAGGTATGATTTAACATTCAAGCATTACTGCTTTATAGTGGTGCTCACCTAATCGATAATTGACCAAATAAAATTTGGTCAATCATTATTAGATTAGAATTTAAGGGTGAATATTAAATATCTAATGAAATCACTTATTTTACTTCAATTATAAAATAGTGTTTTTTGTTTTTTTACTATACCCTAAATAGTCTCGTATCAACCCGTCGTCTTTAGGTGATTTCATTATGTTTTAATCTCCACCCTTAGATTCTAATTTAATGGTGATTGACCAAATTGTATTTGGTCAGTTATTGACTAGGTGAGCACAACTGTACTGCTTTATTTCCTTACTTTATTTTCTGAGAATCCGTGAGTGACTTAGGCATTATAGAGGGGTCGCGATCAGCGGCCTAAAGTCTAACCGTTTTTGTTTTATAGGTCATTGAGAACATCTCAATCGTTTGATAGCTCAAAATCATTCTCAAGCTATTACCTATTATTTTTTGACATAACATTTTTCGTGCATAAACCAAAATAATATATATAAATAAATTAAGGTAAATATAAGGTTAATAAATTTTAATCTAAACGCATAATTTTTCTCTAGCGATTCATTGAACTCGAGCGTCTGTAATATATAAAGGAATATCCGCTTGTTGAAAGCGTCTATAAAGTGTGCGTCAAACAACGTTACTAAGCACTAAACAAAAGAAGGCAAGTTCTTACTCATTGCGCTATCGTTATAATCGAATTCATGCGACTGCTATGCAGTTGTCCCTAAATTTTCAATTAATTTTTGATTTGCGATTCATAGGTTATCGGTTTTCTTCAATTTCGAAATCATGCGACTGCTATGCATGATCGTTATCCCTAAAATTTCAATTAATTTTTGATTTGCGATTTGTAGGTTATCGGTTTTTCTTCAATTTTCCGATAGAACTTCTTTACTCTACATGAATGAGATAGAGGAATGCATGGAAGAAATCTTCTAAAGCTTTTTATGGTATGAAGATGACAATATTTTGTAAATTAGTTCAGTGTGGTTTTATTAAATTTCAGTTTTGATTCTAGATTCAAACGTAGAAGTTAATAATTTTTTCAATTTTTTTTTTAATAAAATTTGGAAAATATATATGTGCATAATAGTTAGGTGGTAACAAATAAAATTGTTATGAATAAAATTTAATTGAATTTATTGTACATGATTTTTTAAGTGTTATGGCGGGCAAGTAATTTTTCACAAAGATTTGTACAGTAAAATTATTTCATTTGACAAAATTATGTTTTTTGTCATCAGGAGAAAAACAAAGGATTTGTGATGGGGTCTTGTTCGAACGATCCAGAAAATGAAGATGAGGTAAAAACTCTATTTACATCCCTAATTTTGCAAGTAATTGAAGTTTGTCACTAACACTTTGACAAATATTAATTTATGCACTATGCATTGTGCAATTCTCATTTAAATTTATCTAATTTATTTTACTTTGGACAGCTGGACAGTGAGCAATTGTTACGCATCAACGAGTTAGCTCGTTTGAAAGTATCACAACTCCTTGATTCCATTAAGGTAAACTTTTATATGATAGAAGTATATTTTTAGGTAAAATTGAAAAAAACTTTCCGTGGTTTCATTTATTTTGAAATAAAATTGTAGAATTTTTTTCTGCAAACACAATATTGTGGTTTCATATTTAAATAAAATGAGTATTTTTTTTTTATTGACGCTCTTAAAATCATAGTTGAAAATTAAAAAGTAATAAATTCCAAAATAAATTGATATTTTAAGAAATTTTAATTCTTCAAATTTTATATTTTGTAATCATTTAGATGATGTTCGGTTAGGAAAGAGAAAATCAACGTTTAGAGAAAGAAAAAATTAAAAACAATGATTTTCAAAAACTGAAAATTTTGTTTCATGATAAATATGATATTAAACAACTTTAATTCTTGAAAATTTTCATTTTAAAGTTGTTAATAATGAGTTTTATAATGTCAAATTAAAATATCTTTTTTATTTTAGAATAATAAGTCTAAAAGCACAATATTGTATTTGAAAAAAAATTTTCACAGTCATTTCTAATTTGCAAAAAATAAATGAAACTACATGAGTTATTTGTTTTTTTATTTTTTTATAACTTTGCCCTATATTTCTTTAATCATTATTAGTTATAAAATTACCAAGTACAGAATATTTATTTAGAAAAGTACCCATCTAAACATTTCCACCCCATTAATTAGATAAATTGTAAAAGAACACACAATAGAAAATTAATTTAGTCAGTGAAACTTAAAAATGAAGATTATTCAAATATGAGAACTAGAAATCACCTTAATGATAAAAATATGATTTTTGTGGCAATGTGATTGAGATTATTACAGTTATTAAAATATACAAATAAGTAAAAGAAAACACAATTACATGTAAGATGATTATTTGGTTTTATCGTTTAAGTTTTTAGGAGAATTGTATTGATTACAATTTAGGTTTTTTTTTTTCTTTTTTTGGTTTGGAACTAATAGTGTTTTATAATCATTGCATACCAGTCATCGAAAGGTAAAAATAGATAAATTAATTCATGAAAAACACCTTAAATATAATATATCTAATAAAATTATTAATATAAAAAAAATAAATTGTATTGATTAACTAAAAAAAGGAGGGGAATGCAATGAAGAAAAATGAAAACTTGGGAGCTCATTTTGAGTGTTTGTGTAGAGGAAGTTGAGGTTTAGTGTGTTCTTCAATGGCAGGCATGATGGGCTTAAACAGCAACTATTTTACCATGCTCATTTCAATGAACTTTGTCTAATTTACACCTCATCTTGAGTTGCCCTTAACCCCACTTAAACTCTTTCTCTATTTTCTCTTTCGTTTTTTATTTTTCACTTCTCAATTCTTGTTAATTAGGATATTGTCCAAATACAGGGTTAATTACAAAATTGGTTGAATTTGAGGGACTCATTTATGTTTATTTAAGCTTTTTAAAACATGTTGTTACACTAAGATCCAGTTTTTTCAATGTGTATAACACTAAGATCCAGTTTGTCATTGTTTTCTCACAATGTAAAAAAATAGTTCTTTTTGCTAAATTATGTATCAATCAGTATAAAATCTTGGTGTATCCCGACACATTCCAATTAGATTTATAAAATAAATGCCCGTATCTATAAAAAAGCTTATGTAGTTAGCAAACATTTATGAATTAGGATTTTCATATGATTATACTAGATTCTTTTTTCAGTATTAGATATTTTCGGATATCCAGAATATCTGAAAAAATCCTGGATATCTGAAAAAATCTAATACTGAAAAAGAAAATCTAATATAATGGTAAGAAAATCCTAATTCATAAATGTTTACTAATTACAGAAGTTTTTTTTTTTTTTTTAACAGATATGATGTATTTATCTTATAAGTAATGGTGCTTCAAAATAACCATAATCCAACCCTATTTAAAAGGCGTTAAAATGAAATTGCATATATATATATATATATATATATATATATATATATATATATTCCTAATATATATTATTTGCTACTAGTTCAATAGTAAGATATATTTAATTACAAAACCGTCTAAGACCAGATTAGCACTGTTGTGGGAGAAGTTGTTGTTAAGGAGAAAGTGTTGTTAGGAAAAATATTGTTAAGAAAAACAAGAAAAACTTAACATTATTTAGTAACGGCATTAGAAATATTAAAGAAATAAAAAATAAAAAATGTGTTTATTAAATTATAATAAAAATTATGATTATTTAATATCAATACCATCATTCAAGATAAGTTGTAAAAGTTAATTTTCTCCAAAAGGTATAAATTATACTTGCCTAAATTTTCCAAAAAAAAAAAAGTTTTATATTTATTGAATGACTGCTTTTAGTTGAATTTTTATTTTTTTTTCGCATTGTGAGAAAACAATGTTAAAAGTGGTCCTTAGTGTAATAACATATTTTTAAATGCTTAAATAAAAATAAATGAGTCCTCAAATTCAACCAATTTTGTAACTAACCCTGTATTAGGACAATATCCTAACTAACAAAAATTGAGTAGTGAAAAATAAAAAAAGAAAAAGGAATAGAGAAAGAGTTGCAAATTATAGTAAAGACAAAGTTTACTACAGTGAGCATGCATGGTAAAATAGTTGCTATATAAACCCATCCTGGCTGCCATTGAAGAACACAAATGAACCTCAACTTCCTCTACACAGACACTTTAAAATGAGCTCCCAAGTTTTCATTTTTCTTCATTGCATTCCCCTCCTTTCTTAGTTTTTCTTCTCTTGGAGTGTAGGTAGCTAGCTAAACTCATCCATTGTTCTTCCTTTCAAAGCTTGCTTCCTCTATTTAAACTCACTGCTTCTCTTTGCTTTTATCAACAAATGTGACTTGTTTTGGCTCAGAAATGTAAGAAAACATATTTGTTCTTGAGTTTAAATTTCTCTTTAGATAATTTACGTTTCCTTTCTTCACTAATGTGATTATTTTTGTTGCAGTCTCGGAGATTCTGTCGCCGAATTATAGGTGTGTTTTCTTTTTTCTTTTACATGTCTTTCTTATCTTTAATCTTCTTGTTGATAAGATTATTCAATTGTAGAATATCTATTTTAATTAGTTGCACTGCATATATGAAATTTTTTGCGAATGTTTGATGCCAGATCAGCTGCTCAATACATGCTTGTCAAGATGTTTGAAAACTATTTACAGATTTTATCATTTTTTGTACCGTTTTCAGATTTTATCAAGATGGTTAAGCTTTTCTAATTTTCATTTGTTTGATCCAAACGATTCCTTGATCAAAATTTTGAAAACCATTTGAAGATTTATTGTTTTTGTTTCGTTTTCAGTAGAAATAAGTGATAATAACGAGATGTTGCTAACCTGGATGTTTGATATAGGATTAGATATCAATATATACTTTTCCAGATTTTTAAGCTTTTCTAATTTTCATTTATTTGATCCAAAAGATTACTTGATCAAAATTTTGTAAACCATTTGAAGATTTATTTTTTTTGTTTCGTTTTCAGAAGAAATGAGTGATAATAACGAGATGTTGGTAACCTGGATGTTTGATATAGGATTAGATACTCGATACATACTTTTCAAGATTTTTAAGCTTTTCTAATCTTCATTTGTTTGATCCAAAAGATTACTTGATCAAAATTTAAAAACCATTTGAAGATTTTATTGTTTTTTGTTTGTTTTGAGAAGAAATGAGCGTTAATAACTGAGATGTTGTTAACCTGGATGTTTGATATAGGATTAGATGATCCATACATGTATCAAGATGCTTAAGCTTTTCTGGTTCATTTGTTTAATCCAGAAAATTACTTGATCAAATTTTGAAAACCATTTGGATATTTTATTGTTTTTTGATTTGTTTTCAAAAGAGATGAGCGATAATCACGAGATGTTGTTCACCTGACTGTGTTATATAGGATTAGATGATCCATACATATATGCTTATAAAGATGTTTAAGCTTTTCTAGTTCATTTGTTTGATCCAAAAGATTACTTTATCAAAATTTTAAAAACTATTTGAAGATTTTATAGTTTTTATTTCGTTTTCAGAAGAAATGAGTGAGAATAACGAGATGTTGTTAATCTGGATGTTTGATATAGGATTAGATGATCGATACATGGTTTTCAAGATATTGCTTTTCTAATTTTCATTTGTTTGATCCAAAAGTTTACTTGATCAAAATTTTGAAAACTATCTGAAGATTTTATTTGTTATTGTTTCGTTTTCAGAAGAAATGAGTTATAATAACGAGATCTTTGTTAACCTGGATGTATGATATAGGATTCACTGATAGATCATGAATACATGCTTTTCAGATGTTTAAGATTCTCTAATTTTCATTCTTTTGATCCAAGAGATTACTATCAAAATTTTGAGAACTATTTGAAGATTTTATTGTGTTTGTTTCGTTTTCAAAAGAAATGAGCAATAGTAATAAGATCTTGTTAACCTGGATGCTTGATATATGATTAGATGATGAATACATGCTTTTCAAAATACTTAAGCTTTCCTAATTTTCATTTGTTTGATCCAAAAAATTACTTGATCAAATTTTTTAAAATAATTCGAAGATTTTATGTTTTCGTTTGTTTTCAGAAGAAATTAGTGATAATAACTGAGATGTTGTTAACCTTGACGTTTGATATAGGATTAGCTGATAGATCAATACATGCTTTTCAAGTGGTTTGAGCTTTCCTAATTTTCATTTGTTTGATCAAAGGAACTATTTGAAGATTTAATCCTTTTTTGTTTGGTTTTCAGCACAAATGAGTGATAATAACGAGAAGGCAGGTTCTTCATCTGGCTCTCAGCAAAGTAAAGGTAAAGGACGTAAAAACAAGAGAAAATTAGCCGATCCTTCTCCTCAGAATCCGTTCGATTTGCCTTCGTCTTTAACGGATTTTACTCAAGATGAGTCCTCTCCGGATAAAGGTTCAAATTCACAGCGGAAGCCAACAGTAAAAGAGCCTCCGACTTCTCAGTGGAATGATCCTCTTGTGCACCAACTTCAAGGTATACTGATATACAAAATACACACAATTTTCAACACTGCAATCCAGCAGCTTGTTGATTGTGGGTACACTGAAGCTGCTGCTGAAAACGCTGTTACAAGGTTTGGACTTTACCGTGGGGGAAAAGACCTTGCCTCCCACATATTCAATGATGCTTTGGCTGTGTTGAAGACTGGGAAGCATACTCAATGTACGAACGATGTTCAGTTTGGAAATTTGACGGATATGGTAGAGTACACTATGGTGGAAATGGTTCTGGTGCTTGTAGAAGTTAAGCCAGCGTTATCTATCGCGGAAGCTATGTGGTGGTTCATGGTACTTGATTTGGACATTGTGCAGGCGTGTGGAGTCAAAGGAGATCTTCTCAGTGAACTCAAGGGGTTAAAAATTCCGATAGACAACTCTTCTGACCCTTCCATTCCTTCGACTGCTCCTCAAAGTCCTTATCCTCATACAATAAACTTTGGAAGTTTATCTGACAAGGCTAATAACCTGAAAAATTCCAATGGGAAAGAGACTAGTGAAGGGAGTTCCTCGAAATCATCAGGTGAGCAACCCAAATCCGTGGCATCTATCTTGGAAGAAACTTTAGCAAGCAAGGGACGCAAACCACTAAACAAAAAGGAGCTAGAAACCTTGCAGAAAGTGTTTGGTAATCAGCTTAATCTGAGTGATAATAAGACTAATGCTGGTGATGTTGCTGTTGAAAAGAAAATGAAGTCTCCATCAAAATTACTTGCCGTGCAGAAAAAGGGGTCTACTTCTAAGTCCAAAGGTAAAATGGAAGCTTCTATAACATGTGTTCGTGGTAAAGCGTCGCCCGCATCAGCTAAGGGAAATACTAAAGTCAATGTTTCAGGAACAAAGCCTACAGCTACTTCCAAGGTTGAATCTAGCACCTCTAAGCTTCCAAACCTTTCTGATGTCGGAATTCCATATGATAAGTCCTCGGAAAGATTTGTGCCACGGGATTCAAAAGATGAAATGATCCTGAACTTAGTTTCTCGAGTGGAGAAACTGCAGAGCGAAATGCAAGGTTGGAATGATTGGGCCAATCAGAAAGTTATGGAGGCTACAACTAGGCTTAGCAAAGACAAGAATGAGCTTAAAGCATTAAGGCAGGAGAAGGAAGAGGCGGAACGAGTGAAACAAGAGAAGAAAATGTTGGAGGAGAATGCCATGAAAAGGCTATCAGAGATGCAGTGTGCATTGGTTAACACAAGTTGCCAAATGGAGGTAGCTAATGATACCATTAAAAAGCTCCACGAGGAACAAACTGCGCTGTGGACCGGGATGGAGATGGCCAAATTGCATGCTGTAGAGGTAGCTGTGAATTATGAGGAAGCATTAGAGAAAGAAAAAAAGACCTTGAAGCAAGTTCAGTCATCGAATGAGCAAAAAAGCTTGTTGCAGGATGTGCTAAAGAATTACAAACAGAAGGTAGGTGAACTGCAACAGGAATTATCAAAAGCGGAAAAGGCTGAGAACAAAATTCAGGTATCATTCTTCTGTATACTCTTTAAAATGAGTGGCCTAATCCTAGATAGTATTAGTTTTACTTTTTATAATGATTTATGTTGAACTTTCTAACTGGAAATATAAGCAACATGTGCAGGCCAAACTCAAAGAAGAGACAACACAGAAGGAAGAATTTCTTAAACAAGTAGTCTCCTTGAAATATGAACAAGAACAAGCTGAAGCTGCCACAATGGCTGAGGAGGAAATGATCAAACAACAAGCGGAAAGTGAGATGAAGAAATACGAGGAACTCATCGAAGTGTTGGGTAAAGAAGTATCCCAGCTGAAGCTCAAGTCTGAGGGTTCAAGAATAGCTGATCTTAAAAGAGGCATGGATGCAAGCTATGGAGTGACCGGAGGCCACAATGCAAATAAACTGGAGGAAACATCTGGCGGTAAAGGTATGAAGCGTGACAACGAATGCGTGATGTGCTTATCCGAGGAAAGAACCGTGGTGTTTCTGCCATGTGCACATGAGGTTTTATGCCCAGAATGCAATGAGATTCATGAGAAAGAAGGAATGAAGGAATGCCCTACTTGCAGGACTCCTATCGTGCATCGCATTCCAGTTCGTTTTTCAAATCAGTGAGGCCCGTGTATCGGAACATCTATACCAGAGGAAGCTTGGTCTTTGAGTTTTATTATAGAGGAAGCAGTTGATCTTTTGAGTCTTTAATAAAACAGTTTAATAGCTGTAGTAAGTAAGAGAGTCTAGTGGTTGACATCCTTAGCTCTAAGGGGATCTTGGAGTCTTTTTCTTTTTTTTTCATAATTTGCAAGGAGCGGGATTCGATCCCGGCATCCCATCCATTGGGCTATAGCCAATTGGTTTTTATTTTGAGTCTTGAATAAATAGTTTAGTAGCAGTAGTAATAAAAAAGGATGTCAAAGTTTGAGTCATTGTCCTTGCTTGTAGATGCAAGCAAGCTAGAGTCTTTCCTTTCTGTTCTGTTCTGTAATATAACAAACAAATAATAGCAGCTGTTTTTCCTCCTTAATTTTGTGTTCCAATAGAAAATTATAATTCACTCTTTTGCTTGCCTAATCTTTGTTTCTCAAAATTCTTAGAGATCTCTTTGTTGGAGGTCCAACTACTACACATCATCAATCAACCAATCTATTAACAAAAAAAAATTATTATTTATTAGAATTGTTTAATCATATACTGATTAACCTATTATTTCGACAAGTCACTATATATTTTGGTTAGTTAATTAAAATTAAAATTTCATTATAAATACGAACTTATACAAATATATTTGAAGATTTTAAATATTTTTAATACAAAACTAAAACTAAATTTTATATGAAGAAAGAATGTTAAATTTATCAGAGTAGTTGTTTTAATTTTCCTAAGTTAATTTATTATAGACAATGTTCATTTCTTCTTTCTTTTTCTTCCTTCAGATAAATTAAGATTTTGAAACCCAAAAATACATTAACCGTAAGATGTTGTGATTTACAACTTAGAGCCCACGCATTATGGGTTAAATGATTAGATATAATGGATGGGAGGTGTAGAATCTCTATTTTATATGAAGATGGAAAAAAATACTCATTCTCTACGCATCCCAGATTATAAAATAAGGTTAATACACAAATATGTTATATACTATTATCTGTTATATAGTTTTGTCCCCATATTACCTAAATGATCATTTATATTCTTGTATTTGTTAAAGTCTCTCAATTATGTCTTAAGCTAACAAAATATAAATATACTTACTTACAACGATGATGAAAATAAAGAAGAACAAAGATAACATGGAGAAACCACAAAACTTGCTTGTTGTGAAGGACGAACATAAATATAGAAGACGAGTCACAATCGTCTTAAAGGAGGGAAAAAAAGTCATTTGTGAGTTCAGATGTCACGTGATTGAACGACTTAAATTGGTTATTGACCTTTTTTTTTTAATTTCATCGCAAATGATGTGGATTCTAATAGCTAGTGACATGGACAACCGTTTATGACATGTACGTATTCAGTTGGTTGATGACATAATTGAGAGATGTTAATAAATATGAAGATATTTAATAGTTGGGAGATTTTAGCGAGCTCTGAAATGTAATTGACTGTTTTTTGATATTGTGATAAAATTTGCATATTTTTGTAGTGAGTGTATACGATATGTGCAGTACCCAAACATTCCTGTCGATATGTCCGAGTGGTTAAGGAGACAGACTTGAAATCTGTTGGGCTACGCCCGCGCAGGTTCGAACCCTGCTGTCGACGGTATTTTGTCATTTTTTACGTCTCTGTAATTGTACTTTAATTTTCTTTTGAAGGAATGAACAATCATGTCAATATGTCCGAGTGGTTAAGGAGACAGACTTGAAATCTGTTGGGCTTCGCCCGCGCAGGTTCGAACCCTGCTGTTGACGGAATTTGTTTTATCCATCAATTGTTTTGCAAGTCCTTAGGCCTGAAAGCCCAATAATATGAATTAACTGAGTTGTTTTACTGGAAGGAAATCACAGCTAAAAGAAAACAGTTGAGCCTGATTTTCTTATATTTAGTTAATCAAGCACATTAAATTATTCATGATTATAACTACTAAACAATATTTCAGTCATAACATCTACACAAGTAATGATCAATTGTAGTATACTATATACCACGTCTTTAAACTCATTTCATCCATTATCTTATTCAAAATTTTGCACATTAAAATTTTTAGTTATTACTCGACATTTAACTCTCAATCTATTTCAGTTTGTGATATTTCGCCGAATGCAGGATCGTATCTTTATCAATTTGTTCTAGATTCTTAAAACTATGTCGTTTCTACATAAACATCATAAATAGGAGTAATAATTATTATTTTATTATGGTTAATAATTCTATTATTAATGTATCAAAATAATAAAAAACTATTCTACAATTGTCAGGTAATAAAGAGGACTGATTCAATGGTTTAGTGGATTAGTGGGTTCCTAATTCAATGATTTGTTTTTTTATTTTTTATTTTTATGATTTTGCTCTTTCTTTTCAATAAAAAAAATTTCTGATTTTTTTTTTTTTTTGACAGCAAAAAAAAAAAAATTTTCTGATTTTTAGAATTGCAAATATATAAATTAAAATTTTTTACCTTTGTAAATCCATTATCCCTAATGTATAAACTTAAGAGCTTAATTCTGAAATTCATAATTTACTAACCTCTTTCCCTTAATTCACAAACTTAGACCCTAAACTTTAAAAAAAAAAAATGAATTTCATAACATGAAGATATCATAAATTTCGTGTTATAAATTTAGATTTTAAATCATAAACTCCACATCTTAATTCATAAATTTTATACCCTAATTTATTAAGCTAAAATGTGAATTTCATTACATCAAGGAAGAATTTGATATTCATATCATGAATTTCGTGTTATGAATATGAATCTACAACAATCCTATACTTTTTTTTTATGTTATATTCATACACTTTCTAAATCAAATACAACAAGCTTTTTTATATCTTCTATTAATTATCAGAATAATAGAAAAAATTATGCGATGATATATAATTTTTATTTAGATTGGCTTGATTTTGTACTCATCAATTTACAATGAACCATGTAAAAAACAATCACAAATAAAAAAAACATGAAAATATAAAGATTGATTGTCTGAATAAAGTAGAAAAATTAGCCAATAAAAAAGAAACTCAAAATCAAAATGAGAAAAAAAAAAAGAAGGGAAAAGTTTAAAAATAATGTTTGTGGTTTAACAGTTTTCAAATAGAGGTATGTGGTATGATTTTTTTTGCAAATAGAGGTATGTGATATGAGTATTTTTACAAAACAGAGTATCCGAAATCACATTATTGAGTTTTGATGATATTTTTATCTTTTAAACAACTTATATTTATATATTGATAACTTATTCCAGATTGAATTACAGATTTCTAAAACAGACTTATACATCAATTTAGTTCGTAAATCGTCAAATTAAAAAAGAACGTAAAATGTCCATAATATGATTATGATTCCAATTTGAGAGTGAGAAATGTTATTGAATCATATGTTTGACCGATACGTAAATTTAATTTTTCTTAAAAAATACGAAATGTATTGTGTTGTCATTAAAATGTAAAGTTGTAATTTAGGATATCTTAGTTTGCAAAAAACTTTATACCACATACCTTTATTTGCAAATTGTTAAACCACATACCTCTATTTGCAAATTGAGAAAACCACCTAACATTATTCCTCGACTTATCCCAAAATAAAAACGGGGAAAGAAGAAAAAGTAGAAATAAAAGAACAATGAAAATAACAGAGTTAGTCCCTCTCCACAAAAAGAATAAAAAGTAAAAAATAAAAAAAATAACAGAGGTAGTGCGTAAAGAATGAGAGAAGAGGAGGAAGATAACCAATTATACTAACTTAAGTAGTTGATAAACAGAAATCACTATAAGTATGACTGTATTTGACAAAAACAAGATACAATATGGGTTATGATAAAATAGAAAAAGTTAATTTGCCTTAATTGTAAATTAAATTTGAGATATGAGGTTTACTGTAATTTTCTCTTTCAATAAATATTCTTTTGGGCTTTTTAGATTTTGAATTTTAAGTAGGTTGGTTCAATTTAAAGTCTGAAATAAGTTTTTAACGTCCTTCAATTTCTTGGTTGAGGTGTGTTGCTACTTTTAATTAATTTTCTTTATCTAAACCGATTCCTATTATATAATTTTCTTTCTTTTGTCACATAAGTTTATTCAAGTAAGGCCTATTTACTCGTAAGACTAGAGCAAATTATAGATTTGATAAGAGTTTATAATCGAGTGTTCGATCAATAACATATTAATTAATATTCGATTCAAATTCTGTCTCTGTAACATTTTTTTTTACAAAACAAAATTTTACAAATTGTCTACTAATAAGAATTAAATATTAACAAAGTAAAAACCGAGACCTCAAACCTTTCAAGAAGAAGATGTATCTTACCACTTACACCAACTCTTATATAGTTTATATAATTTTCTTCTATTTATTATTTTTCGTAACTTAATTCTTTTTCTATATTAATTAACCTTTCCATTCATATATATTTCTCTTTTCTTAATCCTTTGATTTGTGTTTTTCTCTATTGATTCCCGTATTACTCCAAAGGCTAATTCTCTTCGATAATAGTCGTTTTAACTTGGATATAAGTATGTTCTCTATACGTTGTGCTCACCTAGTCAATAACTGACCAAATACAATTTGGTCAGTCACCATTAGATTTGATACGAAACTATTTAAGGTATAGTAAAAAAACAAAAAACACTATTTATAATTAAAGTAAAATAGGTGATTTCATTAGGTTTTAATCTACCTTTAAATTCAAATCTAATAGTGATTGCTCAAATTTTATTTGGTCAGTTATCGACTAGGTGAGCACCACTCTGTTTTCTATTGGTGTAAAAAATTTTATTAGTAAATTTTTGAGCCTCGACCGAGTTGAATTCTAGTTCCACCACTGCTTAATATTATCATAAACTCTTTGAACTTGGTTAATGTAGATTGACTCTTCAAACTTAGAAGGTGTCTCGTTATGTCGCCGAAGTTGCATATAGTCATTTTTTTATATTTATATTTAAAGTGATCTTTTTGTGAACTTGTACAAAGTAATATATATATTACAATTTCGCAACGTCCATTCTTATTCTTACACGTGGATTTAATGAACTTATTCATTTTAAACAAGTTCTGGAAGCTAATGGAACACTATAAAAGTTTATGGATCCAATTTACTTTTTTTTTTTTAGTCTAAAGAGTTTTGGATGTGGTAAGAAAAAAACTATTAAATTATTAATTCCAAGGTTCTTTACAAAATTAGACCACCTTCATAGTGCACATTACATATGTAAACATTTTGGATTACGTTTACAAATCTAAACACTTTTAAGCTTTTTGGACAAAAATGCTTTTCTATAGAAACAATTCCAGTCACGTTTCATTCCTACTCCTCCTTCTTATTCCTCTTTATCTTCTTCATCTCCTTCCTTTTTTGGTCAACTCATAACGATGAGCATGCTGTTTTCAGTTCATCTCCTTCATCTCCAGAAGTTCAGAAAACTCAGTCATGCCATCTTTAATGGCAAGAGCTCTGACATTGTTCCCTCAATCACTCAACTCTTCTTCTTCATCTTGTCTATCCTCATCTCAATCCGAAATTCTAGGCGTTTCTCTTCCCCATTCAACTCATACTCTTGCCCTCTCACTCTTCTTCTTTTTTATGTTTCCTTCTCCACCGTAATATCATTTTCAATTCCGACGACTATTGTAGTCTAGTGCCACCGTAAGATATTTCTACAATATATCTCTCAAATACTTCTACCATTTATAGTATATATAGTCGATACCGTTTTAGAAAACAACAAAGTTGAATTTAATGGACACCATGTTTTTTCTTTTCTTTTTATCCAATTGATGAATAACAATATGTGATTTGCGAGGTTTGTTAATTGTGAAACAACGACCAGATCAATTGCTATCATATGGAATCCCACTGCATATTCTTCTTAAGCTTTGAATCTGCACGACAACACTAAAACATGAAAGTGTTGTCGTGTTGCAACGAAACAAAAAGACAATTGGCCGAGACCTTGACGTGTTGGGCAGCTCAGTGAGCTAATTTGATGCAGCCTAATTCCACAAAACACAATGTAGCATCACACTTGCACTTGGCTTTGGAAATTTTCACATTCTTGAAGTGTCGTTTGCAAAGAGTTCACGCATTTTTGTGAATCGGGCGGCATCCTTGGCATGTCAGATTCCAACGATGACGACATAGAGAATGAGATTTGAAGTGCATATCTTGCATACGAAACTAACAGCCAAACAGTTAACACCAAACAACATCAAATGTGGTCTAAATCTCTACTGCAAGTGTCATTGACACTGCTGAATAACTCCACCGAGAGATCTAACCGGTAGACTTGTGACTCGGTTAGAACCGCGAAAGTTGGACCGGTAATAGGGGTGTAATCGTCGGGTTTTGGACAGCTTGGTAGTTGTTCAAGTAAGCCAAATTCTGAGAAACGAAACATAAAATTGGAGGGCAATTTTATCCGAAAACCTTAAAAGTATCTAGATTTGTAAACGTAAATCAAAGATGTCTACATATATAATGTGCCATATGTAAAAACCCCTTATTTCCATCCATAAACACATAATATCAAACACAATATGAAATGAATAAAGTTATTTTTATCTGTTTTTTCTACCAAATTGCCTAATATGTACGATCACTCATTGTTGTTATATATATGATGTTTCATAAAGGTCAAAATTTTGGAAATTATTAATTCAAAGTCTTTTATACAGCAAATCCAGATAGACCCACATCGTTAATTACCTAATAATCCAATCAGTCATTACCTACTCTCATATGATAATGATATGATATGATACCTCTATTCTATTCATTACTGGAATTACAGCCACTTTGGATTTTTCTTTTTCGAAAAATTATAACAAAACAATCACCATCTTTTTCTTTCAATTATTATATTAAAAGTTCTTTTGTTTAAATAAATTAACATAATGATAGGTTTGAGAGGTGATGTCAGTAGTTTACCTTGCTATTTTTTAAACGTATAATAGAAGGGTCTTCTTTTTCTATGATGTATCTGTGGGTTTTTCGTTAACAATAGCAATGCAACCCATGCAGAAAGAAAAATGCTTGGGCTTGACGTAGGACTCCTCCATATTTCCAATTATTCAATTTGGTCCTTCAAACTTGAAAAGCAGGTTACAGATCTCTAAACTTACTTACTAAATTGCTTAGAATATCTTCACAAAACTCTTTATTGGGCTTTGAAATTAAATCTTAATGAGTTTGGATCAAAATCTCTTTGAATCTATGAAATTTCTAGAAAGTAAACAAATGATTGCATACAAGCTTATATTTAAGAGAAGAAACATTGAAAAAAAAAAAAAAAAAAAACTCCAACCAATCGTTGGTTGACGCAATGGTAGCATGAGGCTGCACTTGGTAGGGAGTTCTGTGGATCGATCCCCACAACAATAACTGGAAGGAGTTTAAATACCATAATCCTTGAAAATGTTTTCAAGATCATAAGCACATAAAAAAATACCATAATCCTTGATTATATATTTTGTTAACTAGACGTTCTTAATTAGTCAATGAATATTTTATCTTTAATATACATAACAATTATTTTTGACCATTAAAAGTGCTATTTTTTATTCTATAAAAGATTAACAATATGTTACAATGTACGATTAATATATATGAAAGTTTTTATTTTTTAATTGTTGTGAAAGAAATGATGAATTGTTCTTAAGTTTTTTTTTTCCTTTTGAACTGTTTTGAACTATTACGGTTATTTTGCAATGTATGAATTGGAATTTTATATAGTGTAGATTTCATCAATTTGGATTTTAGAGATGAGTTTTTCTAGTTACTTTGTTTTTTACAAAGTAACCATCACTTTGTCCACTTATCACCATTAGATTAGTGGATGGTGATGAAAACAAAGTAAAGGTTACTTAAGAGTAACCATAAAAAACACCTTTAGAGATTAATTTTATTAACTATTTGTGTAATACCTTTTACTATATGGTTTAAGGTACTATATAGATTTTCAAATAAGAGAAAGATTATAAATGTGAAATTGGATCAATATTAAAATTAAAATGTCAAAATTGTAATAAAATGATACTATTATATATGCTCACGTATAACACAAGTCTTCGACTAATTTTATTAATATACAATAGAAGGTGGAAAATGAAAAGAGCCCACAAAAAAACATAACAAAACCAAACCTTTTAAAACTGGAATCTGCAATTTTAGAACATAAAATGTGAGCATAAAAAAAAGAGGAAAGGAAGGAAGATGGAAGAAGCATGGGAGTTATGCACGCCGTATTTCAGGTGACGTGGCGTTCCATTTAAGAATCCTTGTGTTGTGTTGTGTTGTGTTGCATGGACTGCAACTCCACCTCTTTCTTTATTCTCATTTCTACCTACTTCTTCTTTTTCTCTTCATTTTCTTAACTCAATCCTACTATTATTCTATCTATCTACTTCTTCTTTTTCTATTACAAATTTGTTTAATATATTTCTACCGCCTATTCTTCATCCACCAAAATTTTATTATCCCATATATTTTAAAAATGTTCTATTTATTTCCTAAAAGAAAGTTCTATTTATAACTGAATTTGCATTGAGGATATATTAATTTTTGCAAAAAATAATACAAGAATTTTCTAAGTTTAGAAAATTGTTTTTCCCAAAAGGCTATAAATCACACCTTCTCCAAAATTAGCCTTTACTGTAATTTATAAAGACAACAACATTACATTTATCAAACATTATTTTCAATTATTCAAACTCTTGTTGCTTATAAAAAAAAAATTATTTTACATTTACCAAACGTGACTTTTAAATGAGAAATCTTATAAAATCGTTTTTAATCAATATCAAATTGAACGTATACCACTTAAAAAAAATACGATAAACACTTTTAAAATCATTTTTTTAACGAGAGCTAAGCATATATCTCGTACCTCTTGTGCAAAATGAAATAAATAAACAGGCATTTCCTTACTCCTATCTATCGACTATTCAAATGCATATGCAACATCCACTATGACTTCACTGAAGTGGTTAAGCAAATTGGCCTTTTTCTTTGTTTTATTATTATGATTATCATTGTTAAATTTAATCTTCACAAATCCGTTGGTATGCTGCCAAGTGTCACCAATTCATTTCTTAGAAGACTCCTTCTCTCCATCTGCCTCTCTTAAATCAAACTTAAAATTAACCTATCTTGTTACTAAACTAATCCAATCTAATCTCAACTTTATAAAAAACACACCTCTTTGACCTCCCCTGTTTCTTGCTACCTATTTATTTACTAGATCACTCTTTCTTTCTCTACCCGTTTCTCCGCAATGCTTAAAATCCTCAACAAAAGATTCCGGCGCCTCTGTTCTCGTCTCCGGTGGCCTATACGCCGCCGTGCACGGCCCAAGATTCTCATTAAAAAGTTTGGAAAATCAAACTCCAAACCCCATATTGAACCCAATTGCTTAAATGCCTCCGCCGCAGTACATCCAAATGAAAACAAATTCCATTTTTACGAAACAGAGAAGCCTATACGGCTCGCAACTTTCAATGCTGCTCTGTTTTCCATGGCTCCTGCTGTCCCTAAATCAGACAACTCCTCAAATTCAGATTCTGAAATTGATGATTCTAGAAAGAGAGTCTCATTGGGTGTCCGTACAATGTCCCAAAACGACAGGCCAAAGGGTATCCTAAAACAATCTCCCCTGCATCCGAGCTCCGAAAATAATCTCAATACACAGCAGAGTTTTTCGAAATCGAAATTAAGGGTTTCTATAAACTTGCCGGATAATGAGATATCGTTGCTGAGGAATAAGCAGTCGGAATCGAACCGTAGTCGAATACAGAGAGGGAAAGCTCCGATGAGATCACAGAGTATGAATTCGCATAGTAAGAGAAATGGGGTGGAAGTGGAAATTTATAAAAGTAGAAGGAGTGTTTTGGAAGTATTGAGGGAGTTAGATGCGGATATATTGGCGCTGCAAGATGTAAAAGCAGAGGAAGAAAAAGGAATGAAGCCTCTTTCAGATTTAGCGGCGGCTTTGGGTATGAATTATGTGTTTGCTGAAAGCTGGGCTCCTGAGTATGGTAATGCTATTTTGTCTAAATGGCCTATTAAAACTTGGAAGGCTCACAAGATCTTTGATGATACTGATTTCAGGTTTGCCTCTCTAATTTTCCTACTCCTTAGCCGGGACGTTCTTTGTGGCTGAAATGAACTGAACTGAATTTATTTACTTGAATTAGCAGAATCGGCTTAATTTGGCCGAACGAATTTGGTTGAAACTAAATGAATGAAACTGAACTGAGCTGAATTTTGCTGAAATTAAGACAAAAAGAACAAGGCCGCTAGCTTTCCCGTGTCCATATCCGGTCGGTTTAAATTTTAAAGTTCTGTTATGAAGTTTTTGTTTTAGAAATAACGAATTTTTTTACGTTCTGTTATGAAGTTTTTGTTATGAACAAGGCCGAACGAATTTTTTTTTTCGTATCCGGACAACATAGATTAAGCCCCTTCAGTAAAGTCCTGGATAATTTAGTTCAGGGACAGAAACAGATTTGATCAGTAAAGCAATCAATAAGACAGAACTAAAAGCTAGTATTCTATTGTGAAAGTCAGCAATGATACATTGCTTTTGTGTACAGTTGTTGCTTTCCTTACAGCTTAATAAATGGACGATTTTCTAAAAAATATTAAAAACGTTAATCAACTTGTGATTACAATAATTTACTGTCATATTCTCAAGTTGTGATGGCAGCGTAGGTATAAAATTCAATTTCTTTATTATTATTAATATGTGTTGTCTTGGTATCAATCCATTTATATGGGTCCTGAGTTTAAGACTCAGTACTTAGTACTTCATTCTCCTGATTGTCTACAAGATTTTATTTTATTTTTTGTACGATATATTTGTGGCATTTATTTCTGGATTTGTTGAGGCTAACTGAAATAGTCACAAGTAGAAAATTTTGGAAGGTTGTTAAGAATTTTTATAGATAACAGAGTCCTATCTAAATTCTTTTGCAATATTTGGTACATTTTGGAATTTTATTATCAACTGATAATGAAAGCACTCAGCTTCCTATCTTTCATTTCTAGTAACTATTTTCTTTCAAGTGGTAAGAATCTTAAGAGATTTGAAGTTTGAATACTAATAGAAAATAGATTGTTGATCAGTTTAACATTAAAAGAAACTATTCAATAATTATAATTTAACTAGTAGCACTCATGCCCACATGACCCTGCTAATATCCTTATGAGCACCATGACGTGACAATGAAAATTTTCAATAGTTAGTATTGTATGAATTCGTATTTATTATGAAATTATGTTTTTTCAAATAGTAAGTATAATGTTAAAGAAAATGACTTTTATATTATGTTTCAAAGTTTTATTAGTGATTAAGACTCTTCTAATGATTGGAGAGTATCATAGTACTACCATATGAAAGAGGGAGGAATTGATGAAAAGAAACATCGTGGTAGATAATATGAGAAATTATAATATAAAAGATGTTGTTAGCCTTAACTATCAGTTCAAATTTTTAGTTCAATCAGTTAAGTAACATAGTATCAGAGTCTCTGCGATCGAAAGATCTTGATTTTGATTCCTGACAATCTCAATATTTGTTGAATTAAAAACACATGGTTGATTAACTTGTAATGCGGAACATTGCAGGAACATTCTAAAGGCGACAATAGAAGTGGGAGAGAAGGGAGAGGTGAAGTTCTATTGCACAGATTTAGACCATCTAGATGAAAAATGGAGGATGAAGCAAATCAATGCAATTATTGAGAGCAACACTAATGATGGTCCCCATATCTTAGCTGGTGGCCTCAACTCTCTTGATGATTCTGATTACTCTCTTGACAGGTGGACTGATATTGTTAAGGTATATCTACTTCTTCTTTTTATTCCTTTTTTCTATTTTAGGATAACTAATCACTTTCTATATTTTATGCTACCTAGTTACATCTTAATTCCTGTCATACATGTAGTTTCAAGTTTAACAAGCCACATGTTAGGGTTTTTTTGTAGTACTATAAAGAATCACAATAGTATCCGACATTCTTAAATCAAAATTTTGGATCTTGATATGGTCATTTATTAAAGAAGTTGCAAAATTTATATGATAGAGTGAGCGAGTCTATATGGCACCCGTTTGGACAGTGATACAAGTGATGTTGACCCGACTTTGGAGAGAAAGTAACGAAAGCTATATTACCGATAGAAATTTCCGTTGCTACAAATTAAATTTTTGTCAAAGGTTCTTATTTTCAGAATTTTTAATAAATTTGACATTACTCTTTGATTTGTTACCGATTTTCTGTGGTTGATTCTTAATTTTATTTTATTCTTTTAAAAAAAAACCCATGTTTTTGCTAAATTATTGTCCATTCTAGATATTTGATTCTATTTATGCTTCTTTTCCTATGTTTCAAAAGCAACAAACATTCAAATACATGGATATGCTAAACTTTAAAGTAATAAATACTATTGTTGAACAATTAAACTTTTTGAGTTAAGTTATAGGATGATATTGAGGTGTAGGCTATGGTCACTTTGTTTTTCCCTTACTTTGTCTATACTTTGTCATTTTCACCATTGGATTAGTTTTTAACCCATGATCCAATGGTTGACAAAACAAAGTAATGGTTACTTTGTGAAAAACAAAGTGACCATAGAATATCCCTGATATTGATCAGTTCCACCCCATTGTTTTGGAGTTAATAACTTGTATATTTTACGGTACAAAATGTATAGTTAGAAGTATGTTAATTACTCTCAAGACTAGGATAAATCAAAAAAACACGAACGAAGATTTTTTAAAATTTTACGGGTTATCTAATTTGTGGACTTTGTGTGGATATTAATTGTAGTACTATGAGGAGATGGGGAAGCCAACACCAAAGGCAGAAGTGATGAGATTTCTCAAGACCAAACATTACACTGATGCTAAGGATTTTGCTGGAGAATGCGAGTCCGTTGTCATGATTGCTAAAGGCCAAAGTACGTATATTTATAATAATCATACTTTACTAATAATTAATCTATAATTCATTGTTGATTAATTTGCTCAATTCATTTAAAAAATGGTTTGAAATCGTGGGTGCAGATGTGCAAGGAACCTGCAAATATGGGACACGATTAGATTACATAATGTCATCTTCAAATTCACCCTACAAGTTTGTTCCCGGTTCTTACTCTGTCTTTTCTTCCAAAGGAACGTCTGATCATCACATTGTCAAAGTTGATATGATCAAAGGGACTAAAGTTTCTCAAGATCACGCTTCAAGAAAACGACGTCACTCCAAACACAATAGTAATAAACTTGTCAAGATAACCACTTCTCCTTCTAATCAAGCTATATGGAAACTAGAAAATAATTAATTAGCATTTCACTCTTTTCTTAATTAGTTAGGTGTTGTTTTGGTTTCTATACATAGATAGGTCGTTTAATTTATATAGAGAGGAGTCAGTATGATTTTGAAGCTGCTTCCATGACCTTTTTATTTGCTTGTAAATCTTTAATTAATTTGATATAATTAGTATTTATGATCATGGAGTGGTATAGACCAATTTAATTATTTTCTCGTGTAAAATAGGCAATGTTGTTTTGGGTGTGGTACATGTAAAAATCATATTTGATATAAATGAGTTCAGCTAATTAATAATGACATGGACAGTTTAGAATATTTGTGGATAATGGTTTCCAATAATTGTGATCACTAAATGTACTAATTATTGGAATTTTATGTAGATTAGAGTTGACATAAAAAAGGAGAAGTTGTTATTTTCACTTTTTTCTTTCTCGTTTTGTAAATTGTTTGATATGTTATTGTAAGGGCCTCAATATAAGGGCATAAAATGCCAATTAGAATATAATGCTTATACATTCAGCTGGTCCACACGTAATGCATACAACTGTCACTTGTGTTTTAGGTTTTTTCTCTTTGGAAAAGAAAAATAAGCATCTATGATTACCGGATGTAATTGTTCAGAAATTATTGTAACTTTTGTTTATTTTAGTCTGTAATATATTTTAGCTTTTCTGCGCGTCTTTTGCAGAGGAGTATGATATTCTGGTGAATAATATCTCTTTTCAAATTAATCTTTTAATTCCTTTCGCTCGTAATAGACCTGCAAAATAATGTCGGAGATATGATCTCCGGATAAAGTTCCTACGATCAAGTCAGTAAGAATTCAAGGAAAGAAAGTATATATTTAGTATATTTCAAGTGTGTAACTTTATATCTTTGTTCTTATATCCTTTTATAGTTGTAGGTTAACAGTTATTTCATGGAGATCATAAGTAGTGGTTGAATAATCGTAGTTGAACAGTTATTCCACACATTTGAGCCGGTTTAACTTGGTATGTTGGTGAACTGGACTTGCTTATTAGGCTTATTGGGCCTTTTTTGCAATTATATTCCAGCCCAGGTTGAATAACTTTTTGATAAGTTATCAGATGCCTCCCTTTTAGGCCATAAAAGCCTTTTTAAAAGGTTTAACGCTTCACTCTTTCCACTTCACTCTACTTCAAAATTCAAAGCGTTGAGTCTTTTCGTTTTTCTCTAACTATGTGCTTCGAGATTTTTTCCAATCTTTCTCCTCTATTCCATTCATTTCGAGTTTTGGTTCTTCTTCACTATTCTGGTTTAGTTTCTGCATTTCGATAATCCTCTGTTATTCCATCCTCGTTCAATTTTGGTTTTTGTGCTTCAAGAATCTCCAGTTTCTTCGTCTTCTTTCAATCCGTTTCCCAAGAATCTCCTATTTTCATGTAAGTTGGTGTTCTTGTTTTTCTTAATCGTGTTCGCCTTTATTAATTTTCCTCTATTCTCGATGTCGAGCCGTTCTACTAGTGGTAGAACTATGTCCGACGGTGATTTGACTCGTCAGATCTCAGATGAGGTGAATAGGTTAGTTGATGACCATGACTCTGGGAATTCGGCACCTCCATTGGATGATTCCTTTCCGCCTCTTGAGTTTACCAATCTTAGGGGTGTTGTGGATCCAGGCGCCAGCTTCGATATGAGCAAATTGATTTCGCCCCCTTTCCCATCCTTTCCGCTGCTTGCAAAAAAGAAGAAAGGTACCATAGTCAACAAGGATACCATACTAGCTTTGACCGAGCACTTTCCGTGGTTGAATTCGCAGAGTATTAGGAATCATAGGGAAGATAAGGGCCGTGGGGATTTTTCTAGGAAATATTTTCCAATTTTTGTCGCCCAAATTCTCTGTGGATTCTCCCTACCGCTCAACGATGATGTCGCCAACATCCTTAACGCCTATTCGATAGGACCAGGGCAATTACACCCTAATGGTTGAGCGGACATAACTCTGGACAAATTCTTGGCGGAATGTATGGGGGTTCCATTCAATGTGAGGATCTTCGCGGCTCTTCATCACTTCAAGAAAGCTAAAGGGGGCTTCTATACCTTTTCTCGCCGATCTGACTATGCCGCCTTCCATGAAAAACGGAATAAAGTGCGCGAATAGGACAAAGCGTATTCTTACATAAAGATAAAGGAAGACGACAATCTGAACTTCCATCGCGGGTGGTATCATCCCATCCCCAACAACATAAATATCCAAAGTCCTACTCGGGACATAATCAAAGCTTTCAAGGATGTTCCCGCCATGACTTGGACCTATGAGCAGGCTTTGGACATGAGGCGGAATCGTGTTGGAATTACGGCTCGTGAAGGGGATACCGTCCTTTATTATCCTTACCGCCTTTATGTGTAAGGTATATTACTTAACTATTTGAATAATATTTTGAACCCTTTGAAAGGGTGGTGACGATATTTCTCACGATGCTGCAGATCGGGAAGCTAAGGCCCTTTTCAAGAGGCAGCAAAGCCTAGGACGACAAGCTGATGAGGAGGATACTCCAAGCAAGGAAACACCTATTGAAATCAATTTGATCCGCAAGCGAAAGGCGGATGCAGCTGGTAATGTGTCTGCTCCCCAGGCGAAGAAAAAAGCGCCTGAGGTTGTGCAACAACCTATTCGCCCTGCACCCACTAACACGACCGCGGATAAAACTAAGTCCAGCTCTTCTCGTCTCACAGTAAGTGTCTAATGTCTTTCTCCAATCATGATCCTTAGTGTCATGAATTATGTATTGATAAATGTACCAATTAAGTTAATAACTAATTGATAGTTTTATACATTTATGTTTTGTTAGAATCGAACCAAAAGTCTGGTACTTTGTCGGTTTATGTTGTTATTCGGTTTACATTCAATTTAGATTTTTAATATTAATTCGGCATTCTCGGTTTTGTATCGATGCACACCCTTAACAAAAGGTTAAATGCACTATTGGTCACTCAACTTTGCTTGTGTCCCAAAATGGTCACAACTTCAATTTATCTTAATAAAGTCACTCAACTTTAAGTTTTATCTCAACTAGATCACCTCATCAACTTGAAACAAATTAAACATCCAAAAAATGATGTGACTACCATGTCAGAAAAAGTGAACTTTTTAACTGTTGACTTTGATCTCCAAGTGGCATACACATAGATGTCTAATAACATTTATGACATGTGTCTACCATGTGGCGGTCAAAGTCAACGCTAAAATAATTGACTTCCACTTATGTGGCAACCACATCATTTTTGGTGTGTGAAAATTGATTGAAGTAATTGAGACAAAGCTCAAAGTTTGATAACTTTATTGAAACAAGTAGTAATGACGAATCCCAATTACAGCCCAATGGGCCGAACGACAAGCCCACGATAAATCCTTACCTCAACCAAGCCCACAATTAACTCGACTAATAGGCGAACCCGAACTATGCGATCGAACCCCTCTCAGTCGAACCCGAACCAAATATGATCAGGTTTTGGACGAATTCGAGCATCTAAGCCCATCGACTACAGCTATGACAGGTATAAGCTATGTTCGACATATTCGAGTAGATTATGGAGGTGTCGTAAGACACTCTCTTTTCCCTATAAATACTACACCCAAATTAGGGGCTAGGGTATTAAAAAAACTCTCTCTTTTCCCTCTCTATCTAAAAACCCCACTTTCTTTTCCAAATGGGCTCACTTTAATCCAAACTTATCATTAAATGGTGCGGTGAGCGTGGACTACAAGTGAGACCTTCAATTTACTTTCAAAAAAAAAAAATTCACCAAATGTCAGATATAACAAACAAAACTCCCCTGAGCAAATTCCCAATGAACATGGAAGTGGCAAATTCGAGACCACAACGTGAAGACAGCTCTTCCCCTGAGCGAGACGAAATCGAAGAACCTCCCCAATCAACAATCCAGAACAAAGAAACTACAAGAAACCTTGATGCTGCCTTCGGGGAGGAAGAAGACGAAGATGAAGAACCCACTGCGGGCGACGTATTCAGGATGATGAAATCCATGTAGAAAGCGTAAGAGCAACAGGCGGCGCAGCAACAACTCCTAATCGACCAGCACATGGTCTTGAAAGAGGAAAATAAAAGCATTATGAAACTCATCTGTGAGCAGATCCTAAAACCTTCGGGAGCCCAACCTGAAAATCTAGTTGACGACGAGACACTCGAAGATCAGGACGCAGGCCATTACGCCTCTCCTCCAAACTTAACCCCCAAGCGCTCGTCCCACGTGATCACATCACCAAGACAGCAAACACCTCGTTCAGAGGGCAGAGTTAGAACTACAATTCGAAAGATGGATGGAGAAGCGTTCGATAGGAGGAGTCATTGGGGCATGCGTCGCCTCCAGCAGCACCCCGCTTACACAACGTGTGATGAAAACCGCTTTTCCCCCTGGATGGAGGACTCCGAAGTTGCCTGAACATTCGGGAACACAAGATCCTAACGAACACTGCGCTCGATTCATGAGCCTAATCAACCTCTACACACAGGATGACCGTATAATGTGCAAGATCTTTCCCACCACTCTGGTGGAAGTATCTCAGGAATGGTATCGATCGCTACCACCTAAATCCATTGATTCGTTCGAAGTACTAAAAACCGCATTCGTGGCCCGCTTTATTGGAGCCGTTAAAGCCCGTCGCATTAGCACCGACCTAACGTATCTAAAGCAGCGACCGATTGAACCCCTTCGGGATTACCTTAACCGTTTTCAGCTCCTGGCCTCGCAAGTAAAGGATCTCAACGTCGAGGTAGCTATAAATGCTTTAGCACTCAATACCACCTGCAAGGAGGTCAAATCAAAACTCATGAGGAAACCGCCAAGAAAATTCAAAGAACTCATGGCTATCGGTCAAAGCCATGTTCGACTGGATGATACCACCCGACCCCCGAACTATGAAGAATCTGAAGCCGACAAATCTGGCAAGACCACCTCCAAGACCGAGAAATTAAATTCTTCTAGTACATCGAAGGAAGTCACTGGAAAACAAAGGGAAGAAGCTCCAATCCCCTATCGACATCGAGGCATAGAAGACCATGAAAGGCGGAGTGACAGAAGGGCTGTTGACTTCTGGAGTACACTAGCAAGTATACTAGGTCTGTATGTAGTAATGGTGAAGTCCAAGTGTCATTCCCACGAGGATTGGAGCAAAGTTTTACTGAAAGTTGTTACCAACCAGTCTGTTTGATGTATCAAGTAACAAATATTTGAAGTTGTTTGAGTTGATTGTGTTTACTGAAAACATAGCAATATTGAAAATATGATTTTAAAACAATTATGGAAAAGTACAAGCCCAACCAACCTGTTTGCTAGTGATCTACGTACTATTTCTCTTATTATTAATGCATGTTATTCAATCTTCATGCCAAGGTCTCTACTCCATATTCACTTAAAGTCAGTTTTCACATGTTCTTAAGATCCTAAGAATTTATTGCACAAAGATGCACCTAAGTGTAATGATTCTTGCATTAAGCTGAGTAGCATCCCAAAGATATGAGAACCCTTGGTATAAAATCAGACAAGTATCCTTCGAAGATAATATATGTATAATGGTAGTTACATGCAATGGAAATTAGCTTCCCAACATCCAAATGCACTAAGATACGAAGTATTAATTACTCCAACCATAGGCATTCCATTATACACGATGAAAGATTGAAAACATACACTACTAATAAAGAGAAAAGTACTAGTGACCACCAACTTAGGCTGGTTAAACTTGAAAGGTGACTACTCACTCATACTGTAAGCAAACAGTCTAGAGGAAACTGAAAACTTCATTAAAGAAGAGAATAAATCTCTTAACAGAATTACAGAAACAAACTATGACTAAGAACTGATAGATATGAAAAGGGATACTTCAACAACGAAACCTACAGCCATTATATAGGCTGGAAATCAAAGAAAAGTTAAGATTAACAAACAAACAAACTGCAGAAATACAATAAACGAGATTAACTACACTTTTATCTAAGTCTTCAGCTGATTATGCCCTCAAAACACGCTCCTCTCTCCTTCCCCAAGCTTGCATCTGTGACACTACAGTCCAAAAGCACTTTTCGACACGTTTTGTCTCATTCTTCTCTTGTCTTTTAGCTCTAAAAGGCTGTTTCTGTCCAGAATTCTTGTTGTTACCCATAAACATGATATTTGCTACACTTTGATCAATGTTAGCACATTATTATGCAAAATTACTTGATTTAGCCCGAAATACTTATGAAAATACAAAGGAAAATATAGTCAAATATGGACTCAACAAGGGCCGAAGTACATTTCTCAAATAAAAGCAACTCAACCAGGGAATCAAACAGGGGACACGGCGTGTCACGGCCAAACCTTCCTAGAAACCACATTTTTGACCTGTAATGAATTAATGAATTGGAAGGGGCGTGTCAATCGACACGTGCGCCACACGCCCCGTGTCACAGGTCAACACACTCAATAAACAAGTCAAACGCATGACACGGTTCGTGTCAAACAGGGGACACGCCGTGTCAGGGCTAAAAACAGCCCTGAAGTATAATTTTGAACACGAATCAAAAAGTTAATCGCACACCGAGGTTGCACATTCGACCGAGAAAAGGTTACTTGACCAATCCACACTTGATGTAACCATAGTGATATCATTTGTGGGTTGGTTAAGTACCTTACCTCGTAGAGGTTTCACAATGACACGAGTTAGTACTAAAAGCGTATCTCGGGTAATTGTGAAATCTCCAAAAGAGGTCGACGACTTTACAGAAATTAATAAAAATGAAACGAAATATGACAAGCAGCAAAAATAAAACACAAAACAAAGAGTTAATAAAACTACAAAGAACGGGAAAACCAAACCAATGCTATGTTTATAGTCGGAATAGCTCGACTTTCACGTGGTCGGAGAAGCTCTCGGGTCCTTCAACAAAAATACACAAAATTAAGACAAAATATGACAAGCAGCAAAATAAAACACAAAACAAGAAGTTAGTAAAACTACAAAGGACGAGAGAACCAAACCGATGTTATGTTTATAGTCGGAATAGCTCGACTTTCATTGTTGCCTTTTTGTCATTTTTCATTTTTTTCTTATTTTTATTTTTATTTTTAAAGAATGAAAATTTTTATTTCGGCTTGGGTTGCCTCCCAAGAAGCACTGCTTTAAAGTCGGCGAGCTCGACATTGATCCTCGTACTACGAGTATGCCACCTCTCGCGTTAGCCATTCAAATTCTTGAATAAACATTCCATTCCTACAAAATAAATTTTTAGTTTCATAGAAATTTATTATTAAGAGGAAAAAGTAAAAATGGAAGGAAGTATGAAAAAGTTTAGTTTGCTCCCTCTTTGATTCTTTCGGTAACTTAAAGAGAACGAAAACCTCAAAATATGGAGCAAACACAAACTCTTCTATTTGATGATCCTCCTCGGAGAGCTCAAGTTGGATGGGCTCCTCAACGACATCTTTGGGTTGCACTAAACTTGAAGTTTCCTCATCGCTTAGAGCGTTACATGATGTCGTTTCCTCAACCCGGTCAACCGACTCGGTCTTTGTAACCGATTCAACTACAAACCTCTTTTGTATGCATAACTCCTTGATGGAAGCATACAATTCATCGGATTGATCTTCGTGAGTGGATAGGAGGTTAAGCAAATGATGCCTAAACAACTCCTTGCTTCCAACATCGGCCATAACCTCGCAAAAGAAGGATCATTAGAAAAACTATTTACAAAAATAATGCTTAGTTTAACAATGAAAAAATTTCGTTCAATAGTTACTAGAAGATAAATCCCCGGCAACGACGCCAAAAACTTGATGCAGCCTCGAGCTAGTGCTACAAAAAGGCCTACAATTAGAGGACAAGTGTACCCTATCGTTGTCAAGTAATAATCCGGGGTTTAAGTCCGGGTATCGAATCCATGGGATTTATACCAATAAGTATCAAACTACTTGGTTTCGGGTTGTTATCTAAGCGAATTTATACTTTAAAGTTTTGGGTTTATTAATTAACTACTCCTATACTACAACACACAAATACTTTCCATATTCCTTAGCATGAAATGGTGATGGTAAGTTTTATACACTAATAAAGATAAAATAGCCTTAAGATTACTCAAACTACCATAGCTAGCTTTTATGATGTTTATAAACACGTATGAACTCGTAAGTACGCACTTAATTAATCCTATAATTTCAAGGTTAAGTGTCTCCAATGGACTTAGAAATTAGGGCCCTTTAAGTTCCGTGATGTCGTCAATATCTACGGTTTCCGGCTCGTCACTTCCGATGGGGGCAACACCTATATAAATCCGGTAGAAAAAATATACTAATTTATACAAAACTATTGTATAAACTATGTAAGGAAACAATACGATACTACCGAGTCTAGCACATAGACGGGTCACAACTAGTTTAGCAAGATAAAAGTTTAGCTACTCCTTTTTATCACACTACACCGGACACACGATCGTCGCTTATGTCCCCGGAGAGGATCTCTTTGCCAACTTGAAGATTTGAATAGAATGGATGAAGATGAAGGAAATAATAAGTAACTTTGTATTAATGAAATGGAAATGGATTACAAGTTTGCAAAAGAGGGGAAATGGAACATGGATCGTATTTGGATCGCCTCTTTAAACAACTAAATGGAGAGAATTACAACTAAATGAAACTAAATATAGCTAAAGAGGGATTAAAAACAAGTGGAGAGGGATTCCTTTTCTGGCTAGAGAACCCCCATATTTATACAGAAAAGTTGGCTTTGTGAACAAGTGTGAATCCTCAAAACACATGCTTGAAAATCTCATCGAAGTGCAGAATAAAGCTTGACACGGGTCGTGTGGGCCACTTGACACGCCGTGTCAAGGCAAAAATGCATTAAAATGACTTTAATCAGCTCAGGCGTGTCCTTGGGCGTGTCCCTTGACACGGGGTCGTGTCGCATTAATTACTCGACAAGTTGGATTTTTGCTAATTAAAACGCCGCGCAAATTAAATGTCTCCTTTGTGACACGGATCGTGTCCCTTTTTACACGGGGTCCTCCATTAGTCGTGTGAACACCATTTACACGCCCCTGAAATCAAACCGTGTGGACCATTTTTGTCCTGACACGGACCGTGTGGAACTTTGACACGACCCGTGTCAAGAGCAATTTCTGGGCAGATTGACTTTTCCTTGATTTATTTGCAAAACTCCTTGCCTCTTAGCTCTTTATTAGCACAAAAACACCTCTAATCATGTTTGGAAGTTGTCTTTCACCATGAATAATTTTTATCTTTGAAGTAAAACCTATAAACAAAATAAACATGGGTTACTTTGACGATTTCCGGTGAAAATAATGCTTTTACGGAGATAAATTCAAACTAAGTGATTGAGAATTAATTTGTTCACAAAATATAATAAAAAGACTTAAAACTATACTAAAAGTACTAAAATAACATTTAATTACATCGTAAATAACCCAAAAAGATAGGGATATTTCATCCCTATCACCAGTCGATAAAGAAAAGAAGTCCGCCGATCTGAGAGGAACGAGGTCAACCCATGAGCAAAAATGGTGCAAATACCATAATCGAGCGGACCACGACACATCGGAATGCAATGGGGTAAAGGCTGAGATGAATAAAATCATCGAGCAGGGAGCTATACCGCGTCAAAATCGAACTGAAAATCAACCCAGGGAGAGCAGCCCCCACAGAAGTGACCCCAAGAGATTAAGGGTGCATGGTGAAATACAAGTGATTCAAACGGGAGTCCTTCTGCAGTTCTCGGCCCAGCCCTCTAAGAAAACCAAATACCAGTCGGGAGAAGCCCATTGCAACCGGCGAGATGACCAGCGCACTTCGAAGCTCTTCTCGTTCCCCTCATAATAGCAGATTTCAAAGTGCACCGACTTCTGATCGACACAGGAAGCTCAGTCAACTTGCTCACCTGGAAAGCTTTTTCAGCCATGAAAATTCATCCCAGCAACCTGCAACCAGGAAACTTCCCGCTAGTCGGGCTGGCTGACATTGAGGTTCCAATGACGGGCTACATTACCTTATCATGCACTTTCAGCGATGGAACCATTGTTGGTGTGCCCTAGGCTCTAGGCGTTGTTTTATGACATTGTATTTGATGATGATTACATACTATGTTATTGGTGTTTTATGAATAAATGCATTAATTCATTTGAGTTATATATCTTGTACTATAGTAACTAAATGAAGTATCCATTGATTGTATATCATAAAGTATACCAGAAGTGAGTCATAGTCATGGGAATGATTATGGCATAAGCTTTTATATCTAGGATTCACATGACACACTGTAGGTTGCTTAGTGTATGTGAATATGGATATAGGTGCGTGTGCGTTACACGAGACTTGGTCGATCCGCTTTAGAAAGTTCATGGTGGTAAAGTCATTAAGCTTTCTAACAATGTAGATCTCTTTTATCTCTTGACCTGATTTCAGTATAGCAGTCAATAAGGAATCAGATTGAATTTGGTGTATTTCTAACAGGTCCGCTAGAGGATGCCAAATATGGATACACTGGTTCAATCTCTGAACTTATTACTGCGGATAATTGAAGTGATGGAATTACCACTCACTGTTTAAGTGAGTTGATATCATAGGCCACTTGATGAGTATTAGCTGAGAAATGTACGGCCGTACTGAAACAAGCAGGTGACTTGTTTGTTTGTCAGTAATACTCGATGATCAAGAAATTAATCTAGCAATAGAGGATGACTACACCATGCCTCCAGCTTGATTAATCGATATGCTTTTGGTAAGAGATAAGTAGAGCATCATACAGGGTTTTCTGTCTAACATGGATAACATTCATCTTTAATCAATATGTGATTGACATGGTTTACTAGGACCCTCTGTCGATCAGTGAATTGTTAATTCACAGCTTATTAATTTCAGACCCTAAGGATCGTGCAACACGGTAATCGAGAAGATTAATTGATACATGAATTGTGTTAATTAATTCCAAGATTAAATGATCAATTGATGAATTGATTATTTGAAGAACGTATTAATTATTTGTTATGTGACAAGTTAATTAGTAATTGAAACGGCTAATTAATTAATCGGGTTAATTTAATTAAGCGATTAATTGTTTATGGGTTAAAGTGTAACATTAATTTAACCTAATTGATGTTAATTGAATCGATCTAATACTACGGTGTTTAATTGATAAAATTAAATTAATTAAGGGTCAAATTAATAATTAACTGAAAGTTAATTAATTGCACTATATAAGTGAATTGTCAATTCATTATTCGGGATCAGAAACTGAAACCCTAGCCTCTCATTAGCTGAGATTTGGCCGAACCCCTCCCTAGAGGATTCCGGCGAATTCGTTCCTCGTTCTTCGCGTTCTTGGAGTAAGCCGACTAGTAGCTAGTCTCGGTTCTTGCTCGTGTCTGCACGTGAACTAGGAGGAGCAACATCTGAGGCTCTTGTCTATCCTTGAAAGGATATCCAAGTAGGTTTTCTTAATCCATAGATTAAGATAACAGTTTTGTTAAAATTTAACTGAGGTTTAAAGATTAAGATCAATGGGACAATTGGTTCAGGTTAGATCGAATTCACCGTTTAACTAATAAGTTCGCTGCTTCCATTGCGCGGCTCTGATCGATCTTTCTGAAACCCTACAACCATCACGAGAACAGAAGACACCGAATGGGTGGTAGTCGACGTACCATTATGTTACAATGGAATCATGGGTCGACCTCTGATTATTGAAACTGGGACGGTTATCGATCTGCCAAAACAGCGTATCATAGTCGAAAATGGCAAGCATCCCCTAGATATAAACGGAGACAAAAGGACAGCGATGGAAGTGCATTGGAATTCCAAACAGGAAAAGGCACCAACAATGATGATTGACTTCCCCCTTGAAGACCATCGAGGACATGATCCTCGACCAGAAGAATCAACAATTGATTTCTTTATAGCGAAGAACAGAACCCTGAAAATTGGCACAGATATTGACAGCTTTACAATCAAATCACTTTGAGAGGTCCTCACCATCCATAAAGATAAGTTCGCTTGGTCTGCAGGTGACATCTCGGGAATTCCCTCAGAAGAGGGGACATACTCGCTCAATATTTACCCAAATTTCACCCGTCACAGACAAAAGCAACGAACCCAAGCACACGACAAACAGCTGATAATTGAAGAAGAACTGCACAAGCTCCTATCTGTCAAATTCATCAGGCCCGTGCATTATCTGAGTCGGCTAGCCAATGTCGTCTTGGTGGCGAAACCCAACGGAAAAAGTCGAATGTGCGTAGACTTCACGAGCTTAAACAAGGCGTGCCCGAAAGATAGCTACCCGTTACCAAACATCGATCAACTCGTCAACAGTTCAGTAGGGCATCACATAATTTCTCAACTCGACTGTATATCGGGTTTTCAACAAATACCAATGAACCCCGTTGATGCAGAGCATACATCATTCATTACACACAAAGGTACCTTTTGTTACAATGTCATGCCCTTCGGGCTGAAGAATGCAGGAGCCACGTATCAGCGTTTGATGGACAAAATGTTTACCTCCCTCATAGGGTCAAAGGTCCATGTTTACATTGATGATATGATCGTAATGAGTTCATCAGACGAAGAGCATGTTTCCGACTTGCACCAGGTGTTCGAAATATTTGGCAAGTTCAACCTCAAGCTAAATCCCGAAAAATGCTTCTTCGGCATTTGTTCAGGAAAGTTTCTAGGGTATATCATTTCCGAAAAAGGCTTATCTCCGAACCCCAGCAAGGTGGAAACAGTCATGGGCATGGCACCTCTGATCTCGCTCCATGAAGTTCAATGCCTTAACGGTCGTTTGATTGCTTTGGGGAGATTCATCTCATGTTCAGCACATTGTTGTATCCCATTCTACAAGCTTATGCGAAAGGAGCACCCTTTCCTCTGGACAGACGAGTGTCAAGCATCGTTCGATGCCATCAAACAGTTGCTAATATCCCCACCCATGATGTCGGTCCCCAAGAGAGGAGAAGACCTGTTTCTCTACTTCACCATTTCGGATGAAGCAGTTGCTTTAGTCCTTACTAGATCAGAACAATCACAAGTCCTTCCCATTTATTACCTTAGCAAAGTCTTGCGAGGAGCAGAGGCATCGTATTCAAGAACAGAAAAAGCTCTCTTCGCAATCGTTTACGCCACCGAAAGACTTCGACCATATTTTCAAGCCCACACTATATACGTGGTCACAGAATATTCTCTCGGCAAAGTTCTTGCCAAATGTGAAGTCTCCAAGAGAGTAGATGATTGGGCCATCAGATTATCACAATTCGATGTATGGTTCAAACCTCGAACTACAATCAAAGCGCAAGCACTCTCTGATTTTCTATCTGAGTACACAGGAAGTGAAACGTTACAAGATCAATCGTCCAAGCCTATTGTGCACGAATAATGGGACATTAGTGTCGACGAATCCTATTCCCCGAGCAGAGCCGGAGCAGGCATCGTTATGCTAGGGCCGAACAATTTTCGTTTATCTTTTGCCCTTCGCCTATCTTTCGATACGAGCAATAACCAAGTAGAATACGAAGCCATGATAATGGGTCTAAAGCTCGCCGTGTTGATAGTATCTGGGCAAGTTACAATATACACCGACTCCAAGCTGGTCACGAATCACATTTCGGGACAATACAAGGCAAAGGATGACGTAATGATCAGATATCTCGCAAAGGCAAAAGAGCTCATTAGTCAACTCGAAAACAAAGGGGTAAAATGCAGCATTAAGTTGATATCTTGAGAGGAAAATGAAGCCGCCGACTCCGTCGCTGCTCTGGCTGCAGGGGAAGTGCATTGTCAGACGGACATCATGGTAGAGATAGCCACGAAGCTCGCGATCACGGAGAAACTGATATTTCTATTGAAGAGCTACCTGATACACAACACAGTTGGATGCGCCCCATACAACAGTACTTGGAGGAGGCAGTTTTACCTGAAAATAAAATGGAAGCCAGGCTGGTTGTCCGAAGAGCGTGGCGATACGCAATGTCTGAAGGAGTTCTTTACCGTAAATCCGCTATCGAGCCATGGGTTCGGTGCATCTCGGAAGAACAAGGTTGCCACTATCTTAAAGAAATCCATGAAGGCATTTGTGGCTCACATCAAGGGCCCCATGCTGTCTCTCGAAAGGCACGATTGCAAGGTTTCTACTGGCAAACCATGGATGTCGACGCTTTTGATTTGGTAAAAAAATGCGAAAGCTGCCAGATGCATGTGAACAACATACACATTCCAAGTTCGAAGTTCAAAGGGATGATAACCCCTTGGCCATTTGCCCAATGGGGAGTTGATTTGCTCGGACCTTTCCTTATCGCCACATGACAAAGAAAATTTGTCGTCTTAGCCATTGATCACTTCACCAAATGGGTCGAGGCCGCAACCATCGCAACAATAACCTCTTCAAACATAATCAAATTTCTCCGAACAAACATTTTGGAAAGATTCGGCATCCCATACTCTTTCTTAACTAACAATGGTCGACAGTTCGATTGCGAAGAGTTTGAAGAGTTCTGGGAGGCTTGGGGAATCAAAAGAAAGTTCACTTTTGTAGCTCATCCCCAAACCAACGGCCTCACTGAAGTTACAAACAGAACAGTCCTCGAAGGCATTAAAGCGAGGTTGTATTCACATGGAAAATCTTGGCCCGACCACCTATCAGCAGTCTTATGGTCTTATCGAACAACGGAGCACACCGCGACAAAGCGAACCCCTTTCTTCTTAACCTATGGCGCTGAAAGCATGGCACCGGCCGAGGTAAGCTTAAAATCCCCCAGAAGGATTCTGTTCGACGACGAGAGCAAATCTGAACGGATGAAAGAAGCCCAAGACAAACTCGAAGAACAGCGACTGCAATCTCTGCTTACAATGATTGCCTATAAACAGAAGATAGCAAGATATTACAATCAGAAGGTGAAGGCGCGATACTTCAATATCGGCGACCTAGTGCTTCGTCAAGCTAAATCCTCTCAATCCCCATTGGCAAATGGCAAGCTCAGGCAAAACTGGGAAGGCCCCTACAAAATCACTACGGTCATTGGAAACAGAGCGTATCGATTAAGCACATTGGATGATATTGCACTAACCAACACTTGGAATGCTAGTTCACTCCGTCGTTTTTATCAGTAGCCTCCAACACTGCAACATTGGAGCTCGAAGCCTCTTGTAATATAAGTTTTGTAATGTCCAACTCATCGACATTAGTTTTGTAATGACCGCCTCGTCGGCATTAGTTTTGTAATGACCCCCTCGTCGGCATTAGTTTTATAATGATCGTACTATCGATATTAACCGTGATTTGCGGGAATGAAAATCAATCATGAAATATTCATCTCATTTTGTCTACGCATTGAATTCGATAGCCAGCAAGTTACATAAATTAAAAATAACGAATTACAAACTCGTCATCACATCAAATTACAAATTCAACCCGAAGTTAACTTTCCATTCGAATCATTTTTAGCACAGTCAGGATTTGGAATAACTTCATTATCCATAAGATATACTGGTAAACCTCTCGCCAAGCTAGACACTCGTCAGTGTTGTGACCATTTTGTAAATGATAAAGACAGGCTTTACCAACATGGGTTATCGAATGAGAATGATCGACCGAAATCGTAGCAATAATTCCACGTCGATGGTACTCTTGATAAAAGGCACTTCGGGGAAAATAGGGATCCACAAACGTGGGCCCTTTTGGATCACTGGGAGATGGATGCCTGCCAAGTTATCGAGCTAGTGGAATTTTTGTTGAATTCTCCACTCTTTCTGCTTCGTCACGTAAAACTTTAGCCACACATAACCTTCGAACCTCTGAGTCTTCAGGAGACAAGTCTTGGTTGTCACCCCCTCTTCCCTTGCAACATAAACATTGGGTACAACCTACTTTCGAACGAACAATCTCTACTTCATTAGATCCTTCAAGAGAAGGTTTTCTGTCCGATTCTGGAACAACAAAATATAATGAAAAACCTTGATCATCTTCCAAAGAGCTAGACACGCAAAATCGATGAGGAGCACAAAACGAAGACGTTTCGCTCCTATTTGGACCACAACCCTTAGGCCAATCCCTCGTAGCCCTCACAATACCCTTCCTAGAAGGTACACTCATTTTTGTGAATGAAAAACGACTTACTGTTCAAATGATATGAAGAGATTCACACCCCAGATTTATATAATCAAATTTTCACCAACTTAAATAAATGACCCAACTAACAAATTAATAAGAGCAATTAAATCTCAACTACCTGCCAGTAGAAAGTTCAATAATAGATCTTACGCTTGAATAACAATAAATGATCATCCAAAAATGCACAAGCAAATAAAACTTTCGACACCATTGTTTTAAAGTGCACCGCAAAATTACATAAGTTTAGAATTACAACTACTGAGTCCGATTCGAAGGCAAACTATGGAGGAAGGCGACCGCTCTTTTCACGGAAACTTCATCAAAAGCATTGAGACCGTTCATCATATCCCGCGGAACCTTAAATCCTCGCTCATGAAGACACTCAACTGATAGAGCAACGTGATATCCTAGCAATTTCTGTAACCGAGGTATCATCTTCTCTTTATCCTTTCGACCTCTTTCTTCAAAAATTCTAATGCCGCTTGCGCTTTCTCTTTCTCCTCCCGTTCAGCCAGCAGTTTGGAACCATGGAGTGCCAAAAGAGAGTCCTTGGCGATTGACAATTCTTTATACGCTTTCTCCTGAGCTTCGAAGTTCCTAGCCATCTCGCTTGCAGCTTCCTTAAACTCCTCCGCTGCATGTCAAAGCCCTATCAAATCTTCTTCGCATGTTGCCCTCTTTTCTTCACTCGAAAAAAGTTTCTCTTCTAACTCCTTAGCTGCTAATTCCGCCATATCCTTTGCACCCAATAGCCCGTTATTCCGCAGCAAACGAGTCTTATCCATCTCAAGCTCTCCCACACGAGCAACACATCTCTTCAGTTCGGCTTGAATCGTTTCCATCTCACAACTTAAAGCCATATTCATCGACCTTAAATCATTCTCGCTCTTTTTCAAGTTCGCCAGCTCTTTCTCCTGTCGTTTAAAAGCATTTTTCGCCATTTGGGCTTCAGTCGCTTGCTGCAATTGAGTCAACGCATATCATTAGCAAGTAAGAGCAAAAAAAATATACACGAGACCAACACTAAATAGATAAGCTTACCGAGGCGCATGCTGTGAGACTTCGGGAGAGATATTCGCCAAGTGAAAAATCCGATAAACGATCGACCTCGCCAGGTATCATAAACATATCAGCAATATATTTCCCAACTGGCACGTCAATCATAGAATCACCCTTGGTCAGCGTTTTCAAATAGTTTTGATATCGCTGGTATCCTTCGTCAATCACAGCCAAGTCCTCCGAATCTAGCAGCTGCTTGATTCGTTCTCCTTCCTCACCTTCTTTGTCGCTATCGTCATCAGACACATGTAAAATTTGGATTGAACCTTTCGAAGAAGAAACATCTTTCGTAGAGAGCTCAGAAATGCGCTCCAAACGGCCCCCAATCGAAAAGTCTAGCTCGGTTGATCTTTCAGGCAAGACTTCTTTAGCCAAAGAAGTAAAACCGAGTCCTTTGTTCGGATCAGAATCAAATTCATGATCTGCCATCTCCATATGATTGACGATATAGTCCCCTATATCAACACTAGCCTCGAATTCCCCAAATGTCTCACGGACCTCGTTCTCTCTCTCTCTCCTCCCCGACCTCGTCGACGGAAGCATCTTCCTTCAACTTTTTAGCGCCAGACTTGTTGGCCATCTGCTTCGTTCGAACCCTTTTCAATAACGGACGGTCAGGAGAGGGTACCGATGTCTTTGAACTAGTCTCGAGAGCACTCTCAAATTCGACACTGGAAGGATTAATGACGGGAGTTTTCAGAGGAAGAGCGTCCGGAATACTGAAATTCGGAAGGAGGGCCTCAGTAACAAAGTCGAAGTCAAATTCGATCTGATCAACATCGATGCTCCAGCTCGTTCCGGGGACAGTCATCTGTTCACCTGCAAAAAAAAAAAAGAAAAAAAGATTAAAACAAACATCAGTAAAAAAAAAAACCCCATTAAATTAACTAGTTAAAAAGCAGTCACAATGCACTTTCATCGAAGTCCTCGACCACATTTTGACTCACTCAGACAGATTTTAACATTGATAGCTCTTCTTTGGACAAACCTTGCTTCGACAACATCGATGCATACGCTTCCGGAGTATAGCCCTTTATTAAAGCTCGAGTCCATGAAGAGATAATATACCACCCAGACCGAATGAAATTCTCCACCAACGATTGAACGTTCACTCGAGCATCGCGCGGATAGCTATCGAGAAGCGATACAAGCTCTTTTTCGAATGGCAACAAATCCCGCTCAACCAACCAAGTCCTAGGATCATCAGGACGAACATTCCAACACAGTGGAAAAGGAAAAAGTACTTCATCGAGCTGTATCTCGACAGCAAAGAAACGGTGCCTCCCCTCCGGGACCTTGCTGGGCTGATTTCCCATAAAGTTAAATCGAGAATGATTCCATGATACAAACTCTAAGGTTGGCGCGAGGTTAGGTTTAAATAATTGGCGGAATACTAACCCCGTGGGACGAAATCCCCTATTACGACATTCGGAGTAAAAACCAACCATGGTTCTCCAACCATTCGCTCCTATTTGACATGGTGCTAGGTTAAATTCCATCAATACTTCCACAAAAAATGGAAGTAACGGTAGCCGTATCCCTGCTTGAAACCGATGCTCATACACTATCATCTGAAATGACAAACTCGACATGTTCGCACAAATATTAGGCCCGCAAGCAGACACCAAATAGTCCCCTCCTATCCTATATAGGGCCGCAATGCAAGCCACGTCCTCCCTTATAAGCTTTGAATGTGCTTCTGATACACCATAGCGAGAAGGATTCTTAGGTCGACTCAAATTTCTTGGGAGCGGGGCCTTTTCAGGCCACAACCTGTCTCTTAGACCCAAAAAACGCGTGTACAAAGTATCATTCGCCCCAAAAAAGTTAGGAGGATACTCTACGCAAATCTTAACCCTATTAGAACGAACCCCATTTCCTGGACGAGGACGAACAGGAACACCCTTAGCGTATGGGGGCACACTTCGGACCACCTTGTTCGGCGGTTTCTTTTTCTTGACAACCTCCCCCGAAGTCTCATTACCTTCCCCTTGGGACATTTTCTTTCGAGTGGTTCGTTTAGCAGGGACACCGGTGTCAGGAATCAAGGCTGTAGTAACTAGAGGAACTCCCACAGGGATCGCCCGCGTGCTTATCCCAGCATGCCGCCCTCTATTACTAGTGCCCTTAGCCCCAATGTTATGTTCCAACATTTAAACTCACCTACATAGGCACGGCAAATAGTTTTAGAACCCGATCGTTTTTAATCGAATAGACTTCAAAAACAGTAACACCAAGAAGGAACCTAAAACAAGTGAAGGGTTCTCTCGAACCCATCGACCTCATAGTAGAGATCAAGATCAACCTAACACTCAAACCCACCTTCATCAAATCTAATTTCAAGTCTTAGCAGTAAAATCTTAAAACAATGATAGGATTATATTCATGAATCACAATTCAAACACAACACAAGCATCCAGAATCAATCATACTAGCACAGCCATTGACAAACACATTTCAAGTTTTTAACCAAATGAGAAATGGATAGAAAATTTCTTATTAAACAAAATGAACAATGCTCATACCAAGCGAATAAAGGAGAAATAATTTAATCGGATGAAGAGCAGGAAATCACTGACCTGAAAGCAACAAGAGGGGAAGAGAACAAGAAACCCACAAACTTCAGTGAAAGGAGAAATAAACAGTTGCAGAAACGTCAGTGAAGAAGGTGGATTTTCAGAAAGTTAAACCCTAATTTTACAACCCAAGATTTTATATGATTAATTCTCAAGAATGAGTCTCTTACACACATCCCAAATTACGGTAGACACTTGTCACTCAGAGCCGCCAAAAATTAAATTTTGAAATTTATTCATTCGAGAAAAACTCTTCAACTGCCACGCCTGTTTCGAAGATCATCTTCGACTGCCCATCAATAAGCGTTGCCTCAATACAAAGGGGGGGGGGGGTACTACTTGATGACGAATCCCAATTACAGCCCAATGGGCCGAACGACAAGCCCACGATAAATCCTTACCTCAACCAAGCCCACAATTAACTCAACTAATAGACGAACCCGAACTATGCGATCGAACCCCTCTCAGTCGAACCTGAACTAAATATGATCAGGTTTTGGACGAGTTCGAACATCTAAGCCCATCGACTACAGCTACGACAAGTATAAGCTATGTTCGACATATTCGAGTAAATTATGGAGGTGTCGTAAGACACTCTCTTTTCCCTATAAATACTACACCCAAATTAGGGGATAGGGTATTAAAAAAACTCTCTTTTCCCTCTCTATCTAAAAACCCCACTTTCTTTTCCAAATGGGCTCACTTTAATCCAAACTTATCATCAAGTAGTATAATCAAGTGACCATTTTGAGACAAGTAGCATAGTTGGGAGACCAACTCTGTATTTAACCCCTAACAAATAGTCCAAAGGTCGTGAAGTTGGACCCACATAAATATAAGGCAAAACTCATAATTAAGCCTTTGAACTTTCTTGATTTTAAGAATCAGGTATTCGATCATTTATTTTTCCACTATCATTGGATCTCTAATTGATTTCCCTTTTTCAACTCCTCCATCCAACTGAACATTTAATGTATGAGTAGAAAAGATAGAAAGCATGTAAGGGACCAAAACTGATTTTTTCCACAAAATCATCCCTAATACTTGACGTTTGCTTTCTTTCTTGATTTTGTGTCAGCTCCTCCAATATTTATTTGGAATTTGCATACTTTTAATTGGGATTACTGTATGTATTTTTTGAGCTCGAGACTATTTGAAATGAATAAAATCATATGAGAGCTTGCATTGACATATAACTTTGTAAAGCTGCCTCATTTATAGCTCACCTAGGATGTAAAGCAATCTTTGTGAAGTAATGGAAATGATGAGAACTTTTAGTTATTGATGTCATCATGGATTAGTTTTTTGAGAATTGGGATTTGAACTTCATTAATCAAGCTTGATTAGACCGTTGCCGTATGCAAAATATTATCCTATTGTTTCTATAAGCTGTTGATGATTTAAGAGAGGGTTCAAGGATTTGGCTGCCTCCTCTTACCCTTTCCTGAAAATGCGTAAATCAGACAATGTTGCAAGGACATTTGTCTTTAGTAGCCTTTCTTGTCCGTGTCTAGTCTCACTTGAACGTTAGTTTATCAAGGTTATGTTTTACAACTCTTGCATTACTGCTCTTACGAACTATTATGATTTAGTAGATGGAATTGATGCCACATATATGCTATAATTAGAGCATTTAGAAATTGCAAGAATCAATGGAATATTTTAAGAGTTGTTGTTCCTCTCTAGATAACGGCCTGAAAGCTTTAGTCCGATATTAGTATTACAAATGGCTCAGCAGCCGCAAGTCAATATAAACCACTAAAGATAATTGGAAATTCAGATATACTTGGTATTTTAGAAGCATGTCTTATGACAATCTTCTTGGAGGAGATATAAATTTTTGAATGTGGATCAAGTCTTAGAGGGATGCAGGGTTCTTTTTCTGTCTATATTCACTAGGACATTTAGTGATGCTAAAATGATGAGTGAAACTAATAAACCAATGCAATCAGATCTGATTTGCACACTAAACAAAATTGTCATTTAGCAGTTCACAGCCTAACTGGTCTTCTATCAACAGATTATACAAAATGAATGCAAATGAATAATTGATAAATGAATAATAGATATGTATTCACCATTTTCTGATAAATGAGAATAATGACAAGGCTGTGTCATCAAGATCAAATTTTGGTATAATCTGCAAAGTAATATTTATTTCTGTGATGGTCTTTGCATTCTCCGTGCTCGTTCTATGCATTAATGGCTGCTTGAATTTGTTCCAGGGTTCTCCCTTTTGTTTCCGGTACCACCAAAGCGATGAACACAATAGCAAGAGCATTTACTGCCGCATAAAGAAGAAAGGTACCTGAAAACCACAGTTCAAATGTAGAATCACTTCTTTGTGACATATGATTTTCGTTTTTTTATAGCTTCATTTCTTTGTTAACATGCCTTATACTATTGGTGAGGGATTGAGTTTTTTTAATGGAATAAAGGTTGTGTGCTCTATTTACCGTAGGAACTCCAGGATATAAGAAAGTTGTAGGTGTAGGAAATAACCCATGCACCGAACCAATTTACCAGTGTCGCTAGGCTTCCTGCTACTCCTTTAATATTAATAGGAAAAATCTGCAACCAAGGAAATAATTTCTTTATTCTGGTGGGATTCTTAACCCGAGATTGTATTTTCATTTCAGTAAAATATTTTTACCTCTGACATTACTACCCAGGGAACAGCACCCATTCCTGCTGAAAATGAACCTATATATAGCTGTACTTGAAGATAAATTAAGAACACACGCGAAATAATGAGAATTTAGTATATTGGACAGGTCCATAACTTGTATCTAATATTCTTTTTATCTTACCAGTATGCCGGTAACAGCGAGTATAGGAACAGCATTGAGTGCCAAATTTTTATCCTGATTGATATATAACATTTTTAGTTCTAAAAATTAAGAAAAGAAATTACATAGTTGCTGGATCTGATTGTTTGTGTGTATGAATAACCTTTAGGTAGAATGAAACAGCTGTTATGAGACAGGAAATGACCAATCCCGATCCAGAAACCTACGAGACAATGGAAAGAAAAATTAACATTAAACATGACAAAACGAGTTTTGAGAGTCCACTGTTTCTTGCACAAAAGTTACCAATAAGAGAGGCTTTCTTCCACCTTTGTCTATCACAGTTGTGTTAAGGGCAGTAACCACAACCTGAAAAATAGATTCATTTAAATTTATGCCTTGGTGGAAGAATGTCGAGACTTATTTTGGATAGAAAGAATTTACAAAACCTGAATAATGGCATAGGTTATGGTTCCAATAGAGGCAGAAAATCCTGACACATAGAAAACACAAGTAGAAGAACTTAGAATATCAGAGACGGACCAAACATTTCAATGATATCATATCCTGTTTATGGTTTTGATTTCTTCTGAGTTAGAGTAAAAAGAGATGGTAATAACAGTTTCTAATCTAGGTAACTGGGAAAGAATGAAATGTTATCTTGTGCTTGTTGATTCAAGGGACTTGTTCTAGTTCTCTCTTTACCGTTTCTTTTTCAAGTGATGATTTTTTCGGAAGATGTTCTCACCTGCTGACTCAAATATATTGCTGACATAGAAGCAGACTCCATTAATTCCTCCAAATTGCTGACAGACCATCAACCCAACGCCTATCTGGTTAAACAAGTAACCCAGTTTTATTTCTTTTTGTTGAAAATAGAATAAAGAAAGACAAAAGAAATTCAGAGGAGGACAATTACAGTAACAGAACGTAGGTATCTTCTTTGAAACAAATCTAGCAATTTGGCTTTTGGGAGCCGCTCAAGAGTTTCTATATAATCCTGTCAGTAAGACAACGATATGTCACTATAATTCTTGTTATGCTCTATTTAAAATATAAATATAGATCATAGGTTTGAGGATTATGAACCCTGATTTCAGCTGCCTCTTCAGTTATATCAGTGTCCTTGCCTCGAAGTTTCTTTAGTGCGGTCTCAAACTGCTTTTCCCGTCCAATCTTTGCCTGAATTATATGAGACATTGCTTTTCATCATTTCAATTTTTATCAATTGCCTGTGCAGAAGGAGATAATGAATGTGTATTGTAATCTCTTACCAACCATCTTGGGGACTCAGGAATTAGAAATAAACCAAAAAGCAGAATAGCACAAGGGATAAGCCCTGCAAAATGTACACTGGTGAGCCTCTTTTTCTATTATGATTTTCTGCATATTTTTCTTATTCGTACGTACACATTTTCTAAATAATTAAAACAATAACGATCAAGAAAACTAACCACTTAATGCCAGAGCCCTCCAGCTGATAATTGTTCCTATTATGTAGAAAACAGATACTCCGCTGCAAATCATAAGCTGCAAAATGAGATGAAACAATTAGGGAAGTTTTTCTTTGCTGTTAGATTTGACCAGTCACTTTCTTTGTTAACGAGTAGTTCGTATACCTGATTTAGAGTTGTTAAGGCTCCACGAAGATTTTTCGGTGCAATTTCAGCTACGAAAACAGGCACCTTTCCATGAAATTCAACAACGTAATAAAGTCCTTAACAGCAATTATTCTAGCTAGCACGGAAATAAAAAGATGTAGTAGTATGAAAGAAATATATGTATATGATGAATGTACCATACCACATAGGAAAATACTCCCATTCCATATCCTGTAGCTAGCCTCCCAATGTACAATGCCCAAGCCCCCTTTTTGAATTACCGAAAATGAATCACGTCTTTGGCAAACTTATTTCAGATGAATAGATGGTTTAGGTAAGGAGATTAAACAGACCTCAGCAAAGTAAATGGAAAGCCATCCTGCTACACATAAAGCACTAGCCACCCTCATTGCCTGCATAAATATTTGATGCTCACAATTTTATATGTTTGGAATAGCTTATTTAGTGATTGAATCTTGCACAATTAATGCTCAATCTCCCAATTACATTTTCTTACCCCTTTGCGACCAACAAAATCAGCAATCGTCCCACTTGTTATTGCACCAATCATCGCTCCAAACGTCAATATGGAACCGAACATGGAATACTGCATACAATCTCAAAAGATCAACAGAGAGTCTTCTAATGATAATAATATGAATTACATTCATCTTTCTGAATTTGTTTCTTTTCTTCTTTGTTTTAAGTACATAATATGAATATGCATTAGAGTCTTAGATTAGCAATTAGGCGGGAAGAACATCAACTAATAAGCTGTTCTTCCTCATATAGGGAAAGAAGAGGGATGAAACTTACCTGTGCTAAAGATAGAGAAATATCTTCTGTGATAGCATTTTGAGTAGGAGAAGAATAACCTGCCTGAAAATTAGAATTGATAAGAAAGAACACAAAACTTGATCAAGAATAATAATAAAAAAAAAGAGGTAAAAGTATACTCACACAGCATCCAAATTCAAAAGAACCACAGACCGCGACGAAAGTGCTGAAATAAACCATTAAGTTATTCTGTTGAGCAGATCCATGTTCACCATTTTCTGAGTTCTTGGATATGAGTGGCTCTCTCCTATCTTCTTGGTCATTGTCTCTATTTTCAATATCATCTCTGATAGACATAATGTATGTATACCCTTATGCAGAAACTGAAGGGAGGGAGAGAAGTTTAGGAGGAGGAAATTGTATCAGCAGCAGCAGCATAACAGGTTAAAGTTTCTGTTTTTATATTGCCTTGTTGATGTTTACTTTAAACAGTGTTTAGATGAGAACATTTTGAGTAGAGCAAGTTTAGTTGTCCTTGACTTTCAGATTCACACGGCACTAATTATATCTTCAAGTGGGACTCATTTCTTTTCCATGTAAAACAGTGACCTCTCTATTAAATCTATGGTAGTAATGGGGCTAAAATTTGATCAACTGAATTATTATTTTTAGCAGATTTTGATCAATTTGAATCTCAAGTAATGCAGCTTCTGAATAGAAAAGCAGAAGAATACACCAATAAAAAGACAGTGACAGTGTAAATATATAAAATAAACTAGTAGTTTTCAGTTTCATATATGTGTTTTATCATTTAAAAGGACAACAATGGGAGTCTGTCTAGCAGGAGGAATAAATGTTCATCAAATTATTCTAAGATTTCAACTTAATTTTATAGTCCTACTGTATCTTCACATGTTCACTTCACTTAAATCATTTATTACTCCTTTCCACCTCATAATTTCTGACCCTGCTATTTAAAATTCTACCATATACTAAAGGCATCAAATTCAATCCTTCATGTGAAAAAAGAAAAAAAAAAAAAAAAATACATACTCACCTTTAAATCGATAAGCTCAGATGATTTTTTGTTGTTGGTATTTCAGAATTGAAAAATGAAACAAGCTTTCTTCTTGATTTTGAAGTTCTGATAATTATCAATCTTCCTTTTCATTTATTTTTATAGAGCAAGTATTTGAGTAAAATTAAAATGCTCTATTTTTACCCTAATGAGATGGTTTCGTACTTAATTTGAACCAAGTGTCAATATGATTAAAAGTCCTTTAACATTTTCCAAAAGCACACGAATAGGTCCTTAACGATTTACTTCGTCAACTGTTTAGTTTTTTTGTCTGTTTCTGGTGGCCAATCAAGAATTTTAGTCAACATCATTAGGGACAAAACAGTCAATATTCCATTATTTTTTAAATTGGATGTTGATTGGAGTTCTTTTTTACTAACAGATTGGCCCACGAAAAATAGACAGAAGGACTAAATAGTTGACAAAATAAGTCGTTAGGGTCATATTCATGTGTTTTTGAAAATGATGGGACTAAACAGTGTATTTTGCAAAATGCTAGAGATTTTTAAATTATTCACCCATATGATTATGAATTCATTTTGGCTCGTTTTGTTGGCAGAATAGGCAGAGGTTAAAATAGTTATTCTTTTGCGACTTAAACCATATGCAGCCTCTTAAATTTGGTTAAAAAAGTCACTTTGCTCCCCTAATTTCTGGGACGTTCTATTAGGCCTCTCAACTTGTGAAAAGTGATACACTTAGCCTCCTTAACTTGTATAAAATGATGCACTTAGTCTCTCATGTTCTATGTGGCGATGATGTGACAAAAAATATTAAAATTAAAGAGAGAGTGAAGGGGTGAAAAAGAATGAAGAAAATATCAAAAAAACTCTTAAATTTTATTTTCTTTAATTTACCATCTCCATCTTCTTTCTGTCTTTCTTTCTTTTCTTAAAAAAAAATCAAAGAGCATTCTGGCAGTCGGGTTCTGAAATTTCAAACTCCAGTCGCCGAAAATTTCAAAATTCGACCGTCAGATTCTAGAATTCCAAATTTCGGCGGCTGAAATCTGGCCGCCAAATTTTGGAATTCCAGAATCCAGCCGCCGAATTCCGGATTTTCGGCGGCCAGATTCTGAAATTTCGGATAGAAGAAGAAGAAAAAGAAAGAATAAAAAGGAGATGCAAAAAGAAAAAAATAAAGGACTAGTTTTGTAGTTTTGTAAGGATTAATTTTGTAATTTTCAGGAATGTATAGTTCACTCTTTCAATGAGAATGAATATGGATGAAAATTGAGCTAAATGTATCACTTTTCACAAGTTGATGGGGTTAATTGGACGTCTCATAAGTTGAAGGGATAAAATGACTTTTTTGGCTAAGTATAGGGGATTGCATATGCTTTAAGCCTTCTTTTTCTATTCTCATTCTTAAGTTCGGTTTGTTTTTTCTTTACGGAATAGTTATTTATACTATTAATCGACAAAATTAACAATTACATTATCATCATATTCTACCAATCAAACACATGAATGGATATTCTAAAATAAAATATAATTTATTCTTTCATATTCTATTCTATACTATAAGAGAAGATGGATCGTTTACATGTCTTGATTGAATTCATTAAGCATTTGAGTCGACATTTTCAATTATAATTTGGCACAAATAGTTTTTTATTTATATATGTAAATGTGTTTTCTATATGGTTATTTTGAAGTAACCACTACTTTGTTTTTATCACTATTAGATCACATCTCACACCACTAATCCAATAGTGATAATGAGCAAAGTAATGGTTACTTAATTTTTACAAAGTAACTATAGAAAAACTCATATGTAAGTGACATAAATCAGTTTAAAATGAGGTTTTTGGTACAAAATTAGTTATTTTAATTGTAACTTCATTCGAACTCAATTAACACACTTTATATAAATTCTTTTATAAAAATGTGTTAAAATAAAGAATAACAAAGTCATAATCCCAACTCAGCTTTAGTCAACATATAAATTTATTTTATTTTTTTTTTTTGAAAGATGTCAACATATAAATTGATATATAGATGCGTGAAAAATATGCATAACACTAAAAAAATGCCTACGTAATTTTCGGCTAATGGTCGAATCCAATGAACCTGCAGAATTTTATTTTATCTTTTACCTTTTTCTAATCATATCCCGGCTACTAAAAAGATAAGATGGCCACAAATGATTTTGTGTAATAATTGAAATGGAAAAATGTTGATTTAAGGTTAAATGAGTTGTGATGTGCTGCAGCAAATTGACCACAATAATGTTAAAAATGCAATTTCGATCTAATTACTAGAGTAGAGGCAAGTTGGTAAGCAGAAAAGGATGTTTGACTGCTTATTTTGACTCCTTTTCCGTAATATATTTGGTGGCGGGAGAGGAAGGTTTATCTACCATTCTTCAACGACATTTACACTTTTGAATGACAGATTATTTTATTTTTCTTTCTAAACCACACAAAATATCAATGAATTATCCATTTGGAAGCATCCTTTAACAAATGGATAATCCAAAATGACTTGAGAGAAAATGAATAAAGAATTGTTATGAAGGACAAGAGAGCAAAAAGTGACAAGGAAGGCGGAATAATAAAAAGGAATAAGACTATAACCATGCACAATAACAAGATTACATTTATAATTATATGTATTACCCGTTCAAGCTGGAGTGCATATTGTTAGAACTTCAAGCTTAACCATGCACAATAACAAGGATGAAACAACTTTGATGGTAAACGCTTGGTGAAAACGTTGGTTAACTGGTGAGTTGTAGAAACTGGTAGGGATGAATGAGGCCAATAGACAATTTCTCTCTGAAAAAATGACAATCAATTTTGATGTGTTTGTCCTTTCGTGGAAGGTAGAATTGCTAGAAAGATAAATAGCAGACAAAGGCTTAATAGTTGATGAAAATATGAGACTCTTTAATGTCGAGTGCCCGCCTAGATGAACTCTCCTAACGCGGGCCATGTCCCACGTTTTACTTGGAATCAACTAAATCCAGTTTCCTATTTGATCTCCTTTAACTAGTTCCATTTGTTTTTCAATTTTCATGAAGAAAAAGTATATTTGAAGCTGATTATTTATATTTTATTTTCTTTAATCACTGCTGGTTCGAAAATTCTTCTTCTCTTTCAGTTAGTAAACTTCTTTTCTTTTACAAAGAAACTGAGCAAATGTATACGTGAGTGTAGTTTATAGACTAGTTCTTAATGTGCAATTAAGAACTAATGTTTGAGTGGAATGTTTTATCCTGGAGGCGACCGGCTTTTTAGATCTGCTTGCACAAATAGAGAGGCAATGCCGAGAACGTCTTAAAGAAGCAACCTAGTCCGTGACTCATGTCATTAATTCCTTATTCGGTGTACTAAATTTCCAACAAAAGTTTTTAAAGAGCAATAAATAAATCACATTCCCCGTCTAGCATTTATATCATAAGTGGCCACATCTCTATCATGCATTTGGTTTGTGTAAGTTCAAGAAGGGGATACATCATTTGAAAGAGGAGCTTGGTTTTGTGTGTTCTCGACACTTACCGCACCGATTATTAATTATGTTGAAGTTCTATCTTAACGACTGGTTTGAACTTGAGCTGGGAATGTTCCTGGAAATATGCTCCCAACTTCAAGTTAATATATAGTTGTATTTTTTTTTTGGTAAGAAGTATATAGATGTATAAGAAAAGTATTAATGTGAGAGATTTAACATATTAGTAGATTGGATACATGTCTTTAATGCAGGGTAAATTACACTGTTGGTATCTAAACTATATCCTCATTTCTAAATTGGTACCTAAACAAAAAAAATTTCATTCAAATTCCTGATTTAGATCCACGCAACAGGTCACCAGCAGTTCATAGACTGTTTGACCAAGTCAAACCTATTTTCAAAAATATCATAATTTAAAATGTCTATTTTACCCTTAATATTCTTCTCTCTCTTATTTCTTTCTCCAACCTCCATAACAAAAAAATTCTTTTCTTTTTATTCTTATCTTTCTATTTCTTCTTTTTTCCTGTTCTTTCTCCTTCCAGAATCCGGCGGAACTCAAATCCTGCCGGAATCTGAGCCGGAATGGAGATCCACCGGGATCTATAAAGTTTCAGATCCAGTAGCAGTCGCTGGCCGGAGACTGCCAGAACCTGGAAATTCCAAATTCTGGCGGTCTCCAGCCGGCGACCGCGGATTTGAAAAATTTCTAGATCCTGGCAGTCTCCGCCGACAACTGTTGGATCTGGATTTTCCATACCCTATCATTTTCGGAAGGAATTTGGAATCTCCAGTTTCTGGTCGAAGACCGCCGCCGGGACCTGGAAATCTTCTAGGTCTAGCGGTCGCCGGCAGAAATCTGAAAATTTCATATTTCGGCCAAAGGAGAAGAAGAAGAAGAAGAAGAAGAAGAAGAAGAAGAAAGAAAGAAAGAAAGAAAGAAAGAAAGAAAAAGGAAGAGAAAGAAGAATGAGAGAAGATAATTAAAAAAATTAGTTACAGAGATTAGGAGGAGAATGAGAAAATAGGAAGAGAAAGAAAAAGAAAAATGTGTTAGAGGAGAGAGAATGAGAAGGTTTGGAACGAAAAATTAAAAGGGGGTATAAGGGATATTTCATGTGATTAGGTTTGACTTGATCAAAATAGGTCAAACTACCGTTGACTCCTCACAAACCGGTCATTTGGACCTTCATGGAAAGTCACCGTTTTTTTAGAAACTTAAATGAGAAAAAAAATTCTTTAGATGCCGGTTTGAAAAAAAGAATATAGTTTGGATACCAATTATGTAATTTATCCCTTTAATACACTTTCCCTTATACACAGTATTGGAAATCTGTTTGCCAAAAATAGAGCCTGAACTCATTCTTTATCTATATATTTGGGTTGGGGCTTTAAAGTCATCGGCCCATGCCGGTCCATGGGCCTTTAAGTCACAAACTCACTTGCCTCACTTTGGTTTTGCTTTTCATAGTGAGAAAAGAATGCTAAACTAAAGCTTTTGTATTTCAATCTTGCATATTTATATTTAGCACTGTCCAAACTTATTGGAGAAGAGTGGATCTTATTAAGTAAATATTTTCCATTGGGCTTTACTGAAGACCTATTATCGAAAATATCGTCCATGGCCGATTTTAAAAATTCAAAATTAAACAGTAAAAGTAGACACGTGGAGTACTGAAAAGCAAACAATGTAGTAAGAGACAATAAAACTTAATTGAGCTCAATCATGAAATAGAAAAGTTCCACGTTTCAAGCATGTTCAAAATTAAATTTGTTTGTTTATAAAAAAATAAAAATAAAAATTTCGTCTGCAATTTCATTTATTTTTAGGGCACATGTTTTGTTAGCTCATAACTTTTACCAAAACTTACTATTTAATCTTTATATTTTACAAAATTTACTATAAACTCTTTATATTTTGTTATAATTAACTTTTTGATCATTTTGTCCATTTTTTTTTATCTACAACGTTTATATTTCGGCATAGTCAGACAGACATGACAAAACAGAATCACAAGGTCTTCTTTTGTATTGCAGTATAAATGTCTTGACAGTTAAAAATATTATGTTTAAAATCTGAAAAACTAAAAATAAAAATGACTAAGAAGTTAATTATATATAGAAACCCTGTAGTGAATCAAAATATAAGAATTAAAGAACAAGTTTTGACAAAACTCAAAAACTAATAAATCATTTGTCCATATTTTTACTGTGTTTTGCTTTTTCTTTTATATTTTCTTTCCCCGCTTTCGACTCCTTAGGATCCCTCCTGGCATAAAAAAATAATTAAAATGACAAAATAAACTTAAAACTACTTAACATTGCATATATTATTACAATGACCCCTTATGATCTAACACTATCACATATAAACTTTTACATTTTAAATCAGATGAATGCTTAAAAGCTCCATAAATTTGGTTGAAAAATTAATTGGCCCTCTAAACTCATATAGCATCTTATTAACTTTCTTAACTTGCTTAAAGTGATTTATTAACCACATGAATTTGTTCATAATGACATACTTGCATGAAGTACTATTATGTTATATATTGCTATATTGTTCCTTGAACTTACATTAACCACATGGAGTATTGGTTTTCCAAGCTTCATGATGATATCCATATATTGTTCCTTGAACTTGCATGAAGTATTATGTTATATATTTCATCAACTTTCACTTTTGTTCTACTCTGCAAATTTAATTAGAGTTAATTTTATCATTTTAAATAAATTCAGAAAATCAACAAGACAAATTTATAAATTCATAAAGTTAATATATTTTCTAGACTAAATTGAAAAAGATCATAATATATTAAGTCTATGTTTATCTATTGATCAATATGTAAAGGTAATAGCAAGATGATTCTAAAATGACAAATTTCAATCATGTACTTATTTTTTTTTTTAAAAAGAGTATCATATTATTAAATAATATAAATGACACAGCACAACACAATGATAATAAAAAAAATAGAAATTAAATCTCATAGAAAATGTACTAAGAAAAGAAATATAACAAAATTACATATTTTTTGAGCGTTCAAATCTACTGAAAACAATTGAAAACCATAACACCAAAGTTTCTCCAAAAAAATTGAATGATAGTACTTTCTGAAATTGCGTTTCCGTATATTTACTGTCTGTAGGCGAAAGTTTAGAATTTAACCAGAAGGAAATTGCCAATCAACTTCTAGAAGTCGGAAAACTATCAAGTGGCTGCTGGGAAGAGGACAAAAAACAGATGACTCAACCTGGTCAAAATATGCACACTTTATTTTTTTCTCTCCTCCACCATCTTCTCCCACTTCCTCCCTTCTCTATCTTTCTCCCTCAATGAACATTAATTATTATTATTGAATATGTTCCTCTATTTCCTCCTCTTGGCATTCCTCCCCTTCACCATCGCCCAAAACGGCACCGCATCATGCCCCCTCGACTTCACCGTCCTCCAAAAACTCCTCGCCGACTCCGAACCCCTCACCGTCTCCCAAAACCAGCAGTGCCAGTACCTCAAAAACGGCCTCCGTCTCGTCCAATCTTACTACCTCCAGCACAACAACTCCTTCCTCCCGCCTCTCGACTCCGCCGAATCTTGCTGGCGCGCATACGATTCTTTTCTTAGTCAATACGTTCCTAATTTCAACGTCCGTACAACTTGCGGTTTCAACACCAGCTGGATCTCCCAAGGTTGTATGAACATCACCACACGATCTCAATTCGAATCTCGTGTTCCTCAAACCTCGTTAACTAACGTCGCTTCTGTTTGTAATCAGAGTCTCGAGAATAATTCCCCGTGCGCTGCGTGTACTGCTAGTTTGACTGGTCAATTAGCGTATCTCCCGGGACCTTATGTCGGGAATTTGACTGATTGTCAGGCGTATCCCGCGATTTATGCAGGCGCGTTTCTTAATAGGTTTGGGCCCACTGATAGAGGTACTGCTAAGTGTTTGTTTTTGCTTGACTTGGATCCTAAGAAATCAAAGGGGCATAAGAGGGTTTTGACTCTTGTGTTAGTGATTTCGGGGTTAGGGTTAGTGTTAATTATTGGGGGGTGTTGGTTTTTGAGGTGGAAATTTGGGGGTTTGAGGAGGAAAAGGAGAAGAGGTAGTAGTAGTCTTGGTGGGGGAAGTTTGCATCTCGGGACGAGTTTAGGGTTGGAGTCGATTACTGATAGTACGAATCTCGTTAAGTTTACTTTGGATGAAATCCGGGAGGCGACGTGGAATTTTTCGAGGCAGAATATTATTGGGAGAGGTGGTTATGGAAATGTGTATAAAGGTGCATTGCCTGATGGATCTCAAGTTGCTTTCAAGAGATTTAAGAACTTGACAGCCGCGGGTGATGCTAGTTTTGTACATGAAGTTGAGGTTATTGCGAGTGTCCGCCATGTCAATCTTGTTGCTTTGAGAGGCTATTGTACTGCCACTACTAAATCTGAGGGGCACCAGAGGATAATTGTCTGTGATTTGATGAAGAACGGGAGTTTGTATGACCATTTGTATGGATCTTCAAAGAAGAAACTTAGTTGGCCGATTAGGCAGAGGATTGCTCTTGGAACAGCGAGAGGATTGGCTTACTTGCATTGTGGAGTTCAACCGGCAATCATTCATAGGGATATTAAAGCTAGCAATATACTTCTGGATGACAATTTCGAAGCTAAAGTAGCAGATTTCGGTTTGGCAAAGTTCACACCAGAAGGGGCAACTCATTTGAGCACAAGGGTAGCTGGAACTATGGGGTATGTAGCTCCTGAGTATGCCCTTTATGGGCAATTGACAGAACGAAGCGATGTTTATAGCTTTGGTGTTCTAATGCTTGAGCTTTTGAGTGGAAAGAAAGCACTAGGAGTGAGTGAAGAGGGACAACCTTCCCCTGTTACCGATTGGGCGTGGTCCCTAGTTCGGAAGGGGAGAAGTTTAGATGTTATTGAAGATGGTATGGAAGAGTTAGGTCCAAATGATGCGATGGAGAAGTATGTGTTTATTGCAGTGCTTTGTTCTCATCCCCAGTTATATGCAAGGCCAACAATGGATCAAGTAGTGAAAATGATGGAAACCGAACAATCGATGCCTGTAATCCCAGATAGGCCAATTTCATTTGTAGCTGATATGGAAGATATTGAAAGATCAGTAGGTAGCAGTGGTTCAGGTCAGCTCTCTAGTCCTTCTGGCTACCAAACATATAAGTTTGAGACAGACCGGGGTCCTTCTTACTTTAAGGATGAGAGTTCTAGACTTAGTTCAGACTCTAGACCAGTAGAATCTTTGTAATTATCCCCATTTAATCAGATCAATGCTAGACTAAGATAGTCAAGTCCATTTGTTAAATTTTTAGTTTAATTTCCACTGTTTCTCTTATTGTAAAGATTCAATCACATTTTACAACTTACAAGCACAATATACTAACAACTTTGTTTCAATATCTTACTTGTGTTATATGATGCTGTCTATCAAAGGACTACCTTGTTTTGTTTCAATATCTTTCTTGTGTTATCTGATGCTGTCTAGTGTAATTAACACCGATTATGGTTGTTAATTCTATTCCTTTACCCGAAACTCCTTAAACTTATTCGGTTCTAAGAGGTTAGACATGAAATGTTATAGTGAATCCTTAATTTTAACTACTGAACCCTGGATGCAATTCTTATGTATTTGGTACATAATCCACGGGAATCAAAAGTCAATTCAATTGCATTCGAACCAAAAATTACATAAAAGTAAAAATGTTTGGTTTCAGGATGAGATTTACATAATGGACGCAAAGTTTGATGTGAAATCGCGTCATCTCCGAGATACAATTCTGCATTTGGAGTTGGTGAAAGGCTTGAAATGACAGGTTTTGGCAACATGTAGTTACTCCTCGTCAAGTCTTATTCTCTGTATTGACATCCTTGTGCGACTAAATTGCTGCCCGAAATTGCAGAAGTATTGCTTTGAGTTTTCCGCCTTCGTGCAATCAGTGGCACCCACCAGCTGGAATGGTTAGCTTTATCGATGCATCGTTCTGGCTGTGCTGCAGACAGAGGTAGGGGCTTTTTCCGTGTTTGGTCCGTCAAAGGGACGCTGCTGCTGGTTCATTAAGGGGAAGCGAGTGTTATTCAATAGATGAAATATGGGTCACGTTCTCTATCATTTACCCTGAGCGCTATAGTGGTTGGTGGAGATGGGTCTCGACAATGTGGTTCTAGAGTCAGATTCGGTATTGGTAGTCCCGGCTATCCAAAGATTGATTCAAGATATAAGTGGTTTTGGGGATATGATTCATCTTTGCATGTCTCTCCTTCCACAAAACAACGGGTTCTCAGTCCATTTTACTCAGAGAATAGCTAAAGGTTTGGCCAATGCATTTGTCTGGTCGTTTCGATTTTTCGCTACTTCTACTTATTTTAATGCTTTACTGTATGCAATCGATTCTAGTTTGTTATCTTTTACTGTTTAGTGGCCATCAATGCATTTTTCTTTAACAAAAAAAAAGTGTTAATCTCCAATATGTGAACTGTGAAATGGCAATTAATTTGCTCTTCCTGGGCCATTGAGCTGGACTCATTATCTGGCTCATACGTTTTCTGGAAGCCCTCCTTTCTAGTCTTTAAAATGTTCATCCCATACCATAAACATAACAACTCCAAGCCATTTCCGAAAGTCAACAAAAAGATAATAATAATAATTTAAAGCATATAAGTTTTCCTTTTACCTATTACATTAAAAAAAAACAAAAAAACGTAATTTTAAACGAAAAAAGGTTATGAAAAAGTATGAAAACTAATAAAAACGAAGATATGATAATGCACTACCAAATCAGCTTACTACGTACCATTATCCTATTTCGGAAATTGGGAATATGATTTTGTGTTTTCTAATACAATTTAGAGGGAGGATATTGAGCTCCCAACATCAAAAGTATTTCTTCATAATTGATCTGTTTAATTGATTAGAAATGTGAATTTATTGACTTATTATTTGTAGGGAAAAGTAAGAATAAAATCCTTCTGGTTTTAAAGATTTGCAAATAGAGAAATGTGGTTTCACAGATATATCGTTTGTAATTTTGACAAGTGAAAGATGTTGACTAACATGATGACATATCATATTGACTTTGATGATGTGACATGTAAACTTTTTTACTTTGATGATGTGGCATAATAAAATATTAATTATTTTGATGACGTGGTGCGTTGACTTGATGACATGGTGTGTTGACTTGATGATGTGTCAAATGGTATTAGTCAAATTCCTTTATTTGCCAACTTTGTAAACCACATTCTTTATTTGCAAAAAATAAAACCACATTCATTTATTTACAAAATTCTTTTTTCTGGGACCTCTACACCACTCTTTATAGCCTATCTTTTGGCGTCACCCTCCTAAGCTTTCTATTCAACAGCGAGGGAACCACAAAAGTTTTATTTGTATTTTTCCTTATTTGTCTTGTCTGTTTTAAAATATTTATAAAAATCTAGATGTATTAAATTCATATTTGTTGTGAATAAACGAGAGAGATATAGAGAGCGAATATTGATGTGTGTCTTATTCCATATAGAGAGGTCATTTATATAGGATACAAGAGTTAGAGTTTGAATAGGAACAAGACATCTAGAATATTTCGGAGGTATAATGGTCATCCATTTAATTAATTCATAACACTCCCCCTTGGATGTCCATTATACAAAAATAAGTAAATGCGCTTGGGAATGTTGCCTCATTAAAAACCTTACCAGGAAAACCCAGTGGGAAAAAACCATGGTTAAGGAAAAGAGTGCAACACGCATTTACTCCCCCTCATAAATACATAAGTAAAGATATTTACAACAAGGCAATCCAATACGATAAACTAACTTCTTGAAAGTAGCAGCTGGAATCACCTTGGTAAATAAATCCGCCAAATTGTCACTTGAACGAATCTGTTGAACTTGAACATCACCATTCTTTTGTAGATCATAGGTGAAGAGGAATTTTTGGTGAGATATACTTCGTTCTATCTCCTTTAATGTATCCTTCCTTCAATTGTGCAATACATGCAGCATTATCTTCATATAAAACTGTTGGAGCCTCTTTTCCGGTGGATAAACCACAATCTTCTTGAATATGTTGAGTCACAGATCGAAACCATACACATTCTCGACTAGCTTCGTGGATCGCTAAAATTTCTGCATGATTAGAAGAAGTAGCTGCCATGGTTTGCTTCATCGAACGCCAAAAAATTAGACAAATATTCTGCATCACTCTAACCAATCAAGTCCTCTTGGGACTAGTTAGAAAAGAATAAGTCCATATATTTTGTACCTTAGAGGTAACAGAGTACCATGTTTAATTCCATTTCAATGCCTCGGGTTGGACATGAACTAAACCTTGCTAACAAATTTACAGAAAATGATATGTCAGGTCTTGTATGACAAACAATGTACATCAATGCCCCAATTGCAATCAAGTATGGTACTTCTGGACCAAGAATTTCTTCATTGCTTTCCCGAGGACGGAAGAGATCCTTATCCACATCAAGGGATCTTACAATCATTGGGCTACTTAATAGTTGTGCTTGATCAAAATAAAATCTTTTCAACACCTTCTATTTATATGTTGTTTGATGCACAAGTAATCCATCTTTAAGATGTTCAATTTGGAATCCCAAGCAAAATTTTATCTTTCCAAGATCTTTCATCTCAAATTCTTTCTTCAAATATTTCATTATATGTGAAATCTCTTCAGGAGTCCCGATGATATTTAAATCATCAACATATACAACAATTATGACAAATTCAGACCCAAATTTCTTAATAAAAATGCATGGACTGATAGGGTCGTTCTTATAGCTTTCTCTTAGCAAATATTCACTTTACGCCATGATCGTTTCAATCCATAAATAGATCTATTTAACTTTATGCATTAATGTTCTCGAGAACTAGCTGCTTCTGGTAGCTTAAATCCTTCCGGGACTTTCATATAAATGTCATTATCCAGTAGTCATTCTCTTATTGCCAGACTTATGAGAAACTTAAAAGTAGTTGCATCCACCACATGAGAGTATGTTTCTTCATAATCAATTCTAGGTCTTAGTGAGAATTCTTGTGCAACTAAACGTGCTTTATATCTCACAATTTCACCATTTTCATTCTTTCTCACAAAGACTCATTTATGTCTCACTGGTTTTACACCTTTAGGTGTACGGACTACTGGTCCAAATACTCATCTCTTCGTAAGAGATTCAATTCTGTCTCAATTGCTTCTTTCCATTTTGGCCAATCATTACTTTGTGTACACACTTTAATGGATTTTTAGTTCATGATCCTCATTTTTTATCCATAACATAAACTGCTACATTGCATGCATAAATTTCATCGACGTCGATTTTATTTCGATTCCATTTTATTTCAGACATGACATAATTAATAGAGATCTCTTCATTATTCTCAGGTACCTGAATTTCTTTCTTTGTCATGTTTATGGTCTCTTCAGGAGATACTTCATTGTGTTTTGTTCCTCGGAAAAGTCATTGTCAATTTATGCTCCTTTCCATTTTCGAGGATTCTTATCTTTGGAATCGATAGGTCTACAACGCTTCATGCGTCTGTGAGACTCATTAGCAGTTTGAGGTTGTCCTTCAGGGACTTCAATTATATTTGGAGCATTTACAACTGGAATATGTGACTTAGTCACTCTCTTTGGGTCAGAAAATGCGTCTGGCAATTGATTCGCTAAGTTTTATAAATGAATTATCTTTTGAACTTCTGGTTCGTATTATTTAATAAGAGGATCAAAATGAGACAGGGATCCATTCCAACTAATTTCTTTTTCCAGCTGTTTCTTTTCTCCCCCTAATGTTGGAAAAACTGACTCATTAAAGTGGCAGTCAGCAAATCGAGCCTTAAATAGAGTTTCAACATTTGGCTCTAGATACTTAATGATTGATGGGGATTCAAATCCAACATATATTCCCTTCCTCCTTTGAGGACACATCTTAGTGCGTTGTGGTGGAGCAATTAGAACATATACCGCACATTCAAAAACTTTCAAATGGGAAATATTTGGTTTCTGACCAAGAACCAATTGTGATGGGGAGAATTGTTAATTACTTGTTGGCTTGATGCGAATTAGTGTTGTTGCATGTAATATAATATGTCTCCAAACAAATATTGGGAGTTTAGACTTTATAATCAATGGTCTAACAATTAACTCTTTTCATGAGCAAGCAACACATGATAAATCATTAGGAAGAATCTTCTGGTTCTTTAATGAATGTCCACACAAATTTTCGATTATTTGTCCGCATCATTATAGATCCAGGATGGCCTACCTGGTCATGCCAAACAATAAAATTATAAGTAAACTTCTGGTTTACTATAGCATATAAACTTCTGGTTTACAATAACATATGAATAGTGAGTAAACATCTGGTTTACTATAACATATAATTCAATTGTGCTGATTTTAGTGTAGTACAAATGAGAATGCATGTAACCTTTCCAAAACATATATAGTGCCTCGGGAATACTCGTGTTTTGAAGGTATTCTATAAATCCTTCACTAATTGTCTCAACATTATTTTCTCTATGGAAAATATCTTTAAAACTCAATAAATTACCTTGAGACTTGGGAGAGTATCACCAATGATTTCATATTTCATTCTCATATATAGGCAACAATAAATTTGCTCTTCTGCAGGTTTCCATATGTTTGCTCTTCTGGAGCTTTTGTACTACATGATACAATTCTCATACTACTCTCTTTCATTCTTAAATGAGAGAAATATATGCTACTTTTCAGTATGTTATAAGTAGTTATACTACCTGCTAGACATAAATTTTCACTGTTCAATGCTCTTCAGGAGCCTTCAAAATTTTGTACACTTGTTCTAACATTCATACTACTAAAGTTGTATAATACGCATGTCCAACACTTATATGCAATCTAGGGATTTCATATCAAACTCAAAGTATGTCTGTTTCTTTTCGTGACCTTCCTATTATATCAACTTAATGTTTACGAAGACATATCAAATTCATACCATTCTTCTCACTGATATAAACACATGAAGAACAATAATTTCACAAAATAACAATATCAACCTCAAAGTAGCTGTTTTTATCATTTTGTAAGGCAAAACTTGCTCCACGTAAACTTTTATACAATCATAGCTTTTATCAATCAAACTCTAAGAAATAACTCTATGTTTACTATTGTTATCACCTAGTATTTTACATAATACGTGGACCAGTAATTATTCTTATTAAAGCCACGTGGGCGTACGTTGAATAGTCAAAGCTAGGAGAATATCTCTCCTACGCGGGCTATATTTCTCTTTTAGTCTCCTAATTCGATTAGGAATGTTCAAGCTAATTAGGACTATGATCACCGGCCTGATTAGGCGTGATTCTTGATATGTCCTAATACAACTAGGATTCGGATTCATGATAAAACTGCAATAAATACACGGGATTTCTACGATCTAAGGGACAATCTTTCTTGACTCAAGCTCTGAGTTAATTACTTTTCCGATCACGAATCTTACTGACTTTAGCATCGGAGAGGGGTCGCCGAACAACGGCCTCCTTTAGGCTAACGTTTGCTATCTTGCAGTGATTATAGCCTACGTGGAATCCAGGTTACAAATTCAAGGTAACAAATTGGTGCGGTGAGCGTGGAATCTTTTCAATAAAGATTCTTGCGACGAACATGGTGATCTTAGAACAAGAACAACCGGGAGATCAGCGCAATGATCAGCCCGAGCAAAACCAAGAAAACATTGTTACGGATAATATAATTATCCAGGTAGACGAAGACGACGCTTTGAATAAGATGTATGAATGGTCTGGAACTGACGACCCAGAGAAGAGAAAGTGGATGGATAGGGCCGTTGCTGAGGTGGCTCTCAGAAGGGTTAATGACAGATCAACTATCAATTTCTTACAACAGCAACTGGAGGAGTTGAACAAACGAATTCCAACAGGGCAACATCGGGATGATAATCAAGGTGTAAAACGTCATAGGAATACAGAACCTTCTCGGAGCGTTACAGCATCTTCAGGGCGAAAGACTCGCTCAGGAGATACAGAAAGAACACCGAGACCAGGATGGTCTGTAGATCGATCTCCAACTCCCCCAAGGCGTAAGCCTCGTCTGAAGTCTCAAGCAAGAAAGGTTTCACCAACTGTGGTGAAAAGACTGAATTACGATGATGATTCACGGTCATCACGTAGCTCCTCGAGGAGTCGGGATCCTAAGCACAATCGACCTCGAGGAGGTAACGTAGAAGTCGAGGATCTAAAGAGAAGAAATAAAAGGCTAGTGGACCATTATCAGCAGGATCTGGCTGATGGAATTGCAAGAGCCCTTAAGGAGCGAGACAAAGAGGAAGAGTCGAAGTAGAGAAACTCTCGAGGCAATAGAAAGTGAAGAAGGAGGCATCACTCAGAAGAGGCTTATGATGAGGGTCCTCGTGGTGAGGAAGGCCCAATCCAAGATAAAGACAGTCCACTCTGTGCACAGATCTTGGCAGCGCCTTTCCCCACGGGATTCAAGTATCCAAGTTTTGATAAATATAGCGAAGATTCTGACCCAGTGATGCATGTCAAAAGCTTTGGAAGATCACTTCTTGCAACTCCAGCCACTGATGCACTCAAGTGTAAGCTTTTCCCAACTACATTGAGGGAAACAGCGGCACAGTGGTATGATTGCCTCGCTCCAGGTTCGATAAGGAATTGGAATCAGCTATCAACTTCGTTCAAAGCTCATTTCGTTACTGCAATACCGGAGAAAAAGACTGTCGATGATTTGCATAGGATTCGCCGAGGTGAAAATGAGACTTTAGATTCCTATTTGCATAAGTTTAATAATGTAGCTCTCAAAGTCGAGCCATTCATCATATCGTCCGCACGAAAGACGTTAGCGGAGAATTGTAGGAATCGGGATCTTCAGATGAAAATCATGACGGAACGACCGGAGGATTTCCATGCCTTGATGACAATGGCAAAGTCTTATGTAGTATAGGATGAGCACCAGGATGAGCCTTCGCGATGCTCGAAAGTTATAAAATCTGAAGTACAGGATAGAGATCGAGGCCTCCATCGAAACGACAACAGGAATCCTGATAAATGGGAGCGACCTCGAGAAGAAAAAAGGAAACCTTTTGATAAAAGAGACCGTGTTCCGTTCGCGGTCCCAAGGGCTCAAGTTCTAATGTGGGTCGAAGAGCAAAAGGAATCAATTCGCTATCCAAAGGGTGGAAAACCCAAGTACAACGGGAAGTATTGTGCTTTTCATAAAATGGAAGGTCATGATACGGAGGATTGCGAGGCTCTTGCTAAAGAATTAGATAAAATGGCAGCAAAGGGAAAATTAAAGAAGTTCATTAAAAAATATAGTGAACAGTATCCGGAACGAGAGGGAGTGAAGCGCCCTCGAGGAGTTATTAATGTAATTGTGGGAGGACCATCGGTGGATCGAGGAATTAAAAGGAAACGTAGCATTGAGGAACGCAGTCGGATCGAAGAGATTTCTAAAACCTTTGACTTCGGATCCTTGAAAAACAGACCAACTGACCCTCATGATGATGCTTTGGTAATAGAAATGTTCGTGGAGGGTTTCACCGTGAGAAGAGCAATGTTGGACACAGGTAGCTCAGCAAATATTATAACAAGGAAAGCATTCAAGGCCCTTGGTCTGGATTCGAGTCGTTTGACACCATCTACTTCACCTTTGGTCGGTATTAGTGGACATCCCGTACTTCTGCTTGGGGAAACCCAGCTCGAGGTCGAAATAGGGAATACCACCAATAGATGGAAGACGGTTACAGAATTTCTGGTGATCGACACCCCGATCGCCTACAATTTGATTATTGGCAGACCTTTGATTTCGGGAAGTCGGGGGGCCATATCCCTTTTCTATTTGGCTTGGATGATCCCAACGGAGAGTGGGATGGCGGTGGCACTTGGCAATCAAACGGTTGCTAGGCATACTTACGTGACGTCTTTGGGTATTGTGCCTCAGGAAAGTGTTTTGGTCGAAGAAGAAAAAGAGCGCGCTGAACCGGTAGATCCGATCGAGAACATATCGCTTGGAGAAGGGAAAACTGTACAAGTTTCAGCAGAATTACAGGAGAATTCAAAGAAAACGGTTGTCTCGACCCTTGAACGCAACCAGGATGTCTTTGCTTGGACTTCCACAGATATTGTTGGGGTATCTCGAGAGATCATGGAGCATACGCTAGACATCGCCTGTATATACTCCTGTGAAACAAAAGAAAAGGAATCAAGGGGCGGAAAGACAACAGTTTATCAAGGGCGAAGTGGAAAAACTCCTCCAATTCGGAAGGATAAATGAGGTCCATTATCCTCAGTGGATTTCGAATGTGGTTTTGGTCAAGAAAGCCAATGGAAAATGGAGAATGTGTGTCGATTTTTCTGATCTAAACAAAGCTTGCCCAAAAGACTTTTATCCTTTACCTTGTATCGATATGCTAGTGGATTCGACAGCAGGATACGAAGTTTACTCTTTCCTCGACGCTAAGGAAGGCTTTCATCAAATACCGTTGGCAGAAAAGGATATGGAAAAGACTAGCTTTATCACACCCGAAGGTACTTATTGTTATCAAGTAATGCCTTTTGGTTTAAAGAATGCAGGTGCGACATATCAAAGGTTGGTTAACATGATTGTGAAGAGTAAGAAGGCAGAAGATCGTGCTCGTGACCTCGAGATAGTTTTTCAAATTATGAGGGATTATAATCTAAAGCTCAATCCTGAAAAGTGCACTTTTGGAATTAATTCTGGGAAATTCCTGGGCTTTATGATCTCCAAGCGTGGTATCGAAGCAAATCCAGATAAAATCAAAGCAATTGTTGATCTCCAGCCGCCTCGAAGTGTCCGCGAGGTTCAGGTTTTGAATGGAAAGATTAACGCTTTAGGTCGCTTCATCTCTTACTCTGCGAAACGGTGCATGCCTTTTTACAAAACTCTCAAAGGTGTAAAAGATTTCGAGTGGACCGAAGAGTGTCAAACCTCATTCGAGGATCTCAAGCGGTTCCTGGCTTCACCACCTCTGTTGAGTCAGCCAGTGCAAGGCGAGAGTTTGTATTTGTATATAAGCGTAGGAGAAGAGTGTATGGGGATGGTGCTAGTTCGAGAAGAAGACGAAGGGAGAGTACAATTCCATGTCTATTATGTTAGCAGGGTGCTTCGAGGGGCTGAATCCAAATACCCCAGAATGGAGAAACTCGCTTTCGGAGTATATATCGCAGCTCAAAAGTTAAGACATTACTTCCTCAGTTACACCATAATAGTTCGCACAGACACCCCGCTCAGGAAGATCCTTTCTCGACCTGAGGCCTCGGGGAGACTGACGGAATGGTCTATTAAATTAACTGAGTTTGATGTACGTTTCGAGCCCCGACCGTCGAAGAAAGCATAAGTTCTCGCTGATTTCCTTGTCGAAATTCCACCAGAGGAAAAAACTGAGCCAGTATTAAATACTTGGGAAATCTTTGTGGATGGGAGCGCAAATAAGACTCAGTCCGGAATAGGAGTTTTTTGCAAAAATCCAGATGGTTTGGTGTTCAGACATGCTGCAACTTTAGGCTTCGATTCCTCGAATAACGCAGCTGAATACGAGGCGATTTTGTTAGGCTTGCGTTTAGTAAGGATCATAAGGGCCGATAAAGCGGTTATCAAGAGCGATTCAGGTCTTGCAACAAATCAAATCAGAAACTCATGGGAGACTAAGCATGCTCGAATGAAGAAGTACCATGAGCTTGTGAAACGTATGATAGAAGAATGCGAGGTTATGGGTTGCAAGGTTGAGATAGTTCAGATCCCTCGGGAAGAGAACATGCAGGCCGATTATTTGGCTAAATTAGCTTCAGATCCAACTAATCCACATTTGTGCCCTTGTGATGTGCAGGCTATCCCATGCGCGAGTATCGACTCCAGTGAGATCTTTTTTACCGATCGAGGGACGGAGTGGTATTGGCCAATCTTCGAGTACTTGTATGAGGGAAAGCTTCCCGAGGACAAGTCCCAGCACCCGAAGATTGTAAGGAAAGCTAGTAGATACACCGTAGTAGATGGAAACTTGTTTAGAAGGTCATACTCACAACCATGGCTTAAAGCTGTTGGGATCAAGGAGGGGGCCAAGATTTTGGAAGAGATACATGAAGGGTCGTGCGGTGCTCATGAAGGCTGGAATGTCTTGGCTCGAAAGGCGAGATTGCTGGGCTATTACTGGCCACAGATGAACAATGACGCAATGGAATTCGTGAAGAAATGCGGCGCTTGCCAGGCTCATGCTCCGGTTTTACAAAGTCCGGCTTCAGGCTTGGAGGACATTAAGGTGGCTTGGCCTTTCGCCACATGGGGCATCGATATTGTAGGGCAGTTCCCGATCTCGACAAATAAAAAGCAGTATGTTATTGTCGCAGTCAATCATTTTACAAAATGGGTCGAAGCAGAGGCAGTTTCTTCAATAACAGCACAGCAAATTGTGAAATTCGTCAAGAATAGCATTGTATATCGTTTCGGGCTACCAAACACGATAATCACAGACAATGGAAAACAATTTGACAGTGTACTGTTCAGGAATTACTGTGAGAGAGAGGGGATCAAATTGAGGTTTAGTTCTGTGTTTCATCCTCAGACTAACGGGATGACTGAAAGAACTAATCGAACAATTATGGAAGGGATCAAGAAGCGATTAACCCACCTCGAAAAGTTAACTACTTGGGTCGAAGAACTGTACCATGTGCTCTGGTCATATCGAACAACTCCAAAGACAGCGACCGGAGAAACCCCATTTTCGTTAACTTATGGGACATAAGCCTTCATTCCTGTCGAGATTAAGGTTCCAAGTACAAGAGTTCTCCATTATACTGAGGAATGGAACAAATTAAACTTGCGAGACAATCTAGATGACCTCGAAGAGAAGAGAGAATTGGCGCATGCTCGAATCGAGGCTTACAAAGCTAGAACAAAGAGAATCTATGATAAAGGTGTAAGACCTCGACAATTTTTCAAAGGTGACTACGTCTTGCGAAGTACAGTGGCCTCGAGTGTCAGGCAAGGCAAGGGCAAACTGGGAGTTAAATAGGAAGGACCTTTCCAGATTATAGAATGCGTTGGGACACATACTTACCGTTTGCAGCACCTTGACGGGACAAAAGTCCCAAGAACTTGGAATGCGATCTCTCTTAGAAAATATTATTTTTAGCCAGTTAATGATCGATTTATCTCTATTTTTTGCATGTATTAAACCTCAGAATTTTACTTAGGAGTTATCATTGAATAAAGCTCTCGAGGCACTGTTTTCATCTATGACTTTTAATTCAGATATGACTTTGGAATTATTTGCTTATGAAAAGTGCTCGAAACGCAGTTAACTTTACATAGATTTATTTTGAAACTTGTTCTAAGTATTCGACACTGGACATTTTGGTTCACTATGAAAATCAAGCTTATTGCATGCTAGAAAGCTTCGATTATAACCAAATCTATGTACGTCGTGGTAAGAATCCACCCTACAAGAGTTAGCCCGACCAGGAATAAAGGGGGGGCAACTACGAGGGCTGCGAACAAATATAGTTGAAATATAATACATTAACAAGGTTTTAGGTTATCTTGGCGTCAAATATAAAGAAAGAAGGCTTAAATGCTTAAATGCAAGTCGAGGTTCTATAAACTACTTGTACCATGAATATTAGACGTAATATTGCAAGACAAGTAAAGATAGAAAAAGTTTTTGATTGATTAAGTACAGGATACAAAGATACAAGAAAAATTAGATTAAACCTAATCTAATTTTGGGGCTTGATCGCTGCTTTGGACCGGTACAGTTTGGATGGGCGTCGCTGGAATGGTTTCTCTAAAGTCTGGCTGAGGGAAGGAGTCATCGAGAACCGCATCAGCATCCTCATCATCTTCGGGAGCGCTCAGGTTCACCCAAAACCTCATGTCTTCTTCAGACATGTTTGGGAATTTCTCCCTAAGGGTCTGGCAGACACGGGTATGGAACCTCGAGAGCCTCCAAATGCTGAGGTGCTCAAACTTTGATAAGTCGCTCTCGTTCTTCCTTTTCAGTTTTCTCCTTTTTGCCTCGACCTCACTTAAAGACCGGTTCAGTTGAAGATTGCCCTCGCGAAGCATAATACATTTATTTAAGAGCTTGACCTTTTCGGCCTTTTCTTGTTTAAGAATAGAGACCGCGTCAGCTCGAACTACGGAAAGAGTGTGGCAGAGGTCGTTGCATTCATCTTGATATGCGCGTCCCTGCGCCGTATATCGACCCTGCCATCTTATCATTTCGAGCCTTGCATTCTCCTTTTCGAGAATAATATCCTTCTCTCGCTTCTTCGCTAAGGTCAGCTCCGCCTTGAGATGGGCAACCTCATCTTTGGCCACTTTTAGCTCCTCCTCAACCCTGTCCCACTTCTTGAAGTACTCATTCATAGAACGAGTCTGAGACTCGAATCTGTGAATAAGTAGGTTGGTGGCAGCCATCGACTGATAAGAAGATAATGTTAAAATAAAGGGTAAGAAGTTTCGAGGAACAAAGGGTTGAAAGGATGTATTGGAGTTACCTTTGCCTCACGAATACGGACAAGTTGAATCAACTCCTCGTCAGTCAGTGCCTCACTGTTTTCTCCTTCTTCTTGGACAAGGGTGGTGTAGGCAATGTCTTCCGCAACCCGAGGATTGCTCAAAGAAACCCTAGGAAATCTGGCCTTCCAAAACTAAAAGGGAGAAGGGTGTGTGAGTCAAGTGTTAATTGAGAAGTTAAACTTATAATGTGGTAAAGTCACTTACATTTTGCAGTTGGAACTGCTCGAACATTCCAATTTCATCCTCACTTATCTCGTGATGAGGAATGTTGACGATCTCGGGACATTTGGCCGATGCCTCTCCATAATGTCTTTGTCTTTTGGAAGGAGGGACGTCTCCAGAGAAGGCCTCATCCTCTCGAGGGCGTTTTGAAGGATTTGAGAAGGTGTCAGGCATTCCCGTGGACCCCGAGGGATTTTCAGGAAGCGGGTTTGAAGGTGAAGGAGTATGAGGATGATTTAAGGGAGGATTCAAAGGTTGATCTAAAGATGGAGGATTTGGAAGTGGGTTTGAAGGTGAAGGAGTATGAGGATGATCTAAGGGGGGGTTCAAAGGTCGACCACCTCGGGGTGTCGATTTGACCAGACTAGGTCGTGCCCTCAAGGGAATATCATCTTCAGAGCTCGATGCCACGATATCCTCGTCTGGGTAATAGAATACATATTTTGTTAAAGGCAAGATGATATGGTTTTAGGATACAACTGTAAATCCGAACTGAAAGGTACCTATGGCAGCATTACGGTTTATTGTCTCGAAAGTCACGGGCTGTCGAGCAGCAGTATTCGAAGCTTGCCCTTGTTGAAGGGTTGTCCTTTGGACACCAGAACTCCTCGGTGCAGTGATAGTTTTGGAAATAAAAGCATGTTTAACCTTTGCTTGCCTCACCTTGTGAGATTTTGGGACCGGAACTGAGCGAGGGGCATTAGCTTGCCCAGAGAGCACCTCAAGGCGATGTGCTGCAAGTTGTTGTTTTAAAGATAGTTTAGGTGCCATGGCAATCCTGCACAATAGAGCATTTTATAAGTGAATATTCATGAAAAAGAACACTTACAAGGATCAATGTTGAGATCGATCTCCTCGCCACAGAAGATTTTCTCGACTTCGGGGGCAGGATAATAGTGAATTTTTCCTTCCTTATCCACAGCAGCTATGGGCCTCCCGCTCCTATATCTAGAGACGAATTGATCGACACTAGGTTGGGTTGGGGGTTTGTATTTAAGAAGCATGGAGAAGGAGTGTTGCTCCTCCTCGGTCAAGATAACCTCTTTCGAAGGGTTTCTCCAGGATTGAGGGTTAGTTGGGAATTCGTTGAAGTCTACGCGAAATGGCCATGCCGGACTGTCATTCGAGGGACCAACCCAAATCCATCTTTGCTTATACCCACAGTGTGACGAAGATTTATCCGGACGATGGATTTAGGACCTCGGATGGTACTAAAAGATACGCAGGAATGACCAGTGGCTTTCATGGGAGTTCGCATATACTTGAACAAATTCCCAGTAAGGAGGATTCCTAGGTCCTCACAGACTCGTGCCAGAGCAATCATCTCGAGCCAGGAGTTTGGAACGATCTGAGCAGGACACAGGTTAAACTCATCCGTCGGATAGCACCTTTGATTTGTTGGATCGTATGGCTCAATCAGAAGGATTTCATGTTACTCAATCAGTAGCGACAACTCTAATTAATCTTTGTAAGATTATTATTTTTATCTCAGTGAGGCACTAAGCTCAATTGAGGACACAAGTTTAAGTATTATGCAAATTGTAACCGATTTTCAGGGTGTGGTGCAAGCAACGGCTCGCACATCATACACGTTATTGTCTTTTTTATATCATAGTCGGTAATTTTGTGGTAATAGTCCAGTCAATGGCTTACTCATTAAAGGGGTTATTCATTTCTCATGGCATGATCAAATTTTGTTGTATTTTCCTTAACGAGCTTAGAAGTAGCTCTATTTTATTTATTATATAATGATGCTTATATTTTAGTTAGAAATATTTTTAATTATGTTATTCGGTATGAGTGAACTTTTGAAATATTTAATTTTTTAATTTCAATTGAAATTGAAATTACATTCGGAAGGAATTGACTCAAAATGGACAACAAGTTTTAATTAGATTCTCCTTTGATGTTGGACTGTAGGGGCGGCTTTTGGGCTAGTTCGCATAGGCTGGCGCCTAGGCCCCTATTTTCTAACTATATTCATGTATATTTAATTGATGTAAAACAAACTGATATGAGTATTTATTTTAATAAAAAACTAAAATATATCTAATTGTCTGTAAATAAATTGGGCTTTTCTAATTGATGTTGAAAAGTTAGTATGAAATTTTGTTTTAATAAAAGCCCAAATATTATTAATTTATACTCATTTAACTAAATTTTTCTCTTCTTTTTCTCTGTGAATTCGGCAACCTCTACCTCTTTGCTGCCAATGGAAAAAATGTAACGAACAAACCTTATTTATTCTTCATCTTGTTTTTTTCTCCAAAATTGGAATCAGTTTTATCCTTCTCATCTTCATCGCTTTAAAAAAATTCATCTTTAATTTGCACAATTTCATCTTCAAATGTCATTATTCACATATCAATAAACTTCATCTACAAATTTACTTTAATTTTAATTTGTTTATGAATTTCTAATTATTGCAATTATCATTCTTTTGTAGGTGTTCCAATATTATGACGGATAAAAGGAAATATGATTAAGGAAGTACGAAGGTGAAGGAAATAGAGAGACAAGATAAACTCACTCAATCTCTTACAGGTTCCATGAATAGGTATGTGAAACTTATTAATAGATTACCAAATTTACAAGAGAGTGCAACTGTTGCTCAAAATTTGAATAAATACACATGCTTGAATGATGCAAATTTGAACCATGTGAATATTTGGTTAAAAGCTGCCTAGAACCCCAAAAATGTTGGAGCCGCCCCTGTTAGCCTCTATTGTCTTCAAAAACCTACACTAAAAACTGTATAAATATGCTGTATTTGAAACCATAACTAACCAAATTTGATACCGCAACTTACTTGAAACCCCCCACCTACTCCTTAACTCACATAAATTAAGTAATTGTCTATAATTACTCCATTATTAAATATTATTAGTACAACTAAACCAACATAGGTTCCATTTTTTTTATATGTAATATCTAAACATAAAGTTAAGTAGCAAGCAAATCTTAACAAAAAATAACGTAGGACAGACACAAGGCACCAACCAGAAAGAAATCAAGCGTTGACACTGCTTATATATGAATCAAACTCCAGTAAAAGAGACCTTGTATTTCTATTCTACTATACTTTTTTGAATTCTCAATTATTAGGCTTGAATGACAAGCATCCTACATGTATATTTATATTATTTTATTCATCAAAAGTTAATAGATATATAGTATGATTAGTGTAGTTACACAAAGATCTCTTCTATTTATTGATATGAATCCTTTGCTTGAGAAATTATACTTTTGATTAGTAATTACATAGTGGCTAGTCTATTATTGTTATAAAACTAATCAAAGAGAGAGTTAGGTTTTGCCTTGATTATATTTGTCAATTGAATTATGTTTAACCACAAATCAAGAATCAATTATTATATGCATGAAAACGAGCTACACTACATTAGAAAATTAAGAGGAATTGATAATGGAGAATGAGATAATTTCTCTTCTAAATTCTATTGATTTACTACTGTGCATTACATTTATATAGACCAAAATCTAACAAATTATATCTATTAGCTTTCCTCATTAGTGATGATAGAAGAGAAAAATGTGTAGCACAACCAAAAAATGTAATTTTCGTGTTGTGTCAAGATGTACTTTTCGGACAGCTTTAGCATTTAGCCATTTGGAAATAGTCTTAGAATCTTCAATATAGCTTCCATCCATTGTCTAGAATCATTTGCTAGGTTTAGATTTTTGAAGAGGCCACTGACTAGGTTTGGTTCATCAACTTCTTGAACTCTATTGGGCTACTGAGTTGAGTATTTAAAGATGGTCAACATCAGTAAGCTAAGCTTCAGTTTTCAAGTCAGTATTACACAAGATACTGAGTACTTTGCTGAACTCCAAATCACTTAGATAAACTTGTACTGACTACTATCTTAACACAATAAACAATCAGTAACTTCATGATAGATTAATATAACTAATACCGGATTAGGAGTTACCATTTTTCTTAGATTAAGTTTTGACATTACTCAAAACAAGATGATTGAGTTTCAAACACAACGTTTGTCGGGTGTTGGGATTCTCTAGAGTTATAATCAACTCCACCTTATAGAGTTGAGTAAATCCACGGTTATGATTTATTTGAATAAATGCATTTTCTCTCTCTTATTTTCCCCATGTCACTCATATCCGTTGATTTACTCAACTCTAGAGGATCAGAACACGTTTGTCGTTCAATAGTACTATTTTTCTTGAGTTTAGAAGGTTGAAAAGAGGCCTCCTGAGTTGATGGGGCTGAATGAACAAAATTTATAATACTAGGGAGTTGTGTATGCTTTAAGGCTTTTTAATTTTTCAAAATCATTTTTTGGATCTTTCTCTCTCTACATTTTTTTTTTTTTAAGGAAAAGTTTAGCTAAGGGGAGACTTACCCACTCGCAAGACCGGGCAAACCACAGACCTCGATGAGGGTTTACAGTGATATTTACATATTACCTACCAATAAGAGCTAAATTTTGACGTAGTGGAAACTCAAAACTCAAACCTTTCAAGCAGAAGATGAGTGCATTACCACTAGAACCAACTCTTATTGACTACTCTCTCTACAGTTTCATGTTCTTTCTCTTCATTCAACAAAATCTAAATAAAACTTAAAATGTTGAAGTACTAAAATCGCTTAAAAAAATTTCACTTTTAAATCTTTAACATTTATTCTGTCATTTTAAACTAAAAATTTCTTATTTTACTCAAAGCGATATACTCTTTTATTCTTCTTTTGACATAAAAAAAAAACTAACAAACATCAATTTGTAATTGGGTAAAACTACATAAGCTATTTTCAATTTGACCCTAAATTATATATATATATATATATATATATATATATATATATATATATATATATATATATCGATAGAACTAATAATGCCTATACAATAACCTATCTTGACATCCTTAGTTTAGTCAATTCGTGAAACAAAAGGACAAGTGATTAAGAGCACAAGGACTTGGATAATAATTGCAAAGTGCTCATAATGCTGTATTGAGTACAAATGAGTAAGTGGAGAACTGTATATCCAAATATATATACTTATTGTTTATTTAATGAAAAATTGAAAGATGAAAGCTTAAGAGCCACAAGCCAAGTCAGTTTTATGACAAATAAAATGTAATTAAGAAGAAATGTAAATGAACCAATTAAAGTAACACCCATATCCATCCATATCCAGGTGATGCATACTTCAGATGTCGGCAATTGCCTCACAAGCTACCCTTTCTTTTAATTAACTAAATTAATTAAAATCGCGTCAAAAAAAAAAAAACTAAATTAATTAAAAGATATCTGTATATAATTCTAAAATGTTATTACTTAATTACACTTTTTATCTCTCAAATTCAAAAATTTAATTTTTTTTTTCACTAATGCAATTATATATGATAATAAAGAAAAGTCCCTCAATTTCAAATGTGGTTCGAACTCATAACCTCCTTTATTATAGAAAGAATCTTAACAGTTAAGTTAGAACAAACTAACCTTCTCATTATTAAGCAGAATCATTTTTTTCCCAATAAAATCTGACAAGTTAATGTAAATGCACAATTCATTAAATTTCATTTTCAAGTTATTACGTAATAGTATACGTACAAACAAAAAACAAATGATCATAGAACTTAAAAAAAAAGCAATTAATGTCTAGCTAGACATTAATTGCTTCTTTTTCATGATTATATTTAACTCGGTGTATAAAACAACATCAATTTAAACTTAACAAACATAATACAATTCAGGGGGCGATTACGAAATTTGACACTTTTATTGCATTATCATTTAATTATGTAGAAAACATGCACATTCGTGTATGCCATATCAAATTATGTAGTTAAAGCATTTGATTTATTTTATAAATGTTGAGCATGAATCTTTTGTTATTTTAAAAAGCGTTATTATTTTTGAAAACATTATTTCTAAATTAGTAACATTTTATATGTCGAGCATGAACTGATGCATTTTCGAAAACTTTGAATCTATTTTACTACTTTATCCCTAACTTATAAATGGCAAAGTTACTTATAATTACAGTATATACAAAAGCCAGTTTATATAATTCGAAAATAACATTAGTGTTTACCACATTGTTCTTATGTTTTCAAAAGGTTACAAATTTTAAAGAAACGAATTTTGCGTTTATTAAAATCTGCTTTTACATGACAAATAAGGTTTGAGAAAGCAACAACAAGGCCTTTATTTATCTCCATTTTTGTCATACATCTCAACTATGTTGACATTCCTGGACACGAAGCAACACACCCGAGCTCTAGACATATTAAAATAGAGAAAAAAGAAAGTTTTAAAGCATTACATGGCAAACCAGTACAAGTCCCGACTGAATAAATCATCAAAATAAAAACTAGAACAAAATGATGTGATAAAATTCCACCAAGACAAATGATCACTCACTCTCCTGAAACTAGCTAGTGAATCCGCCACTTGATTTCCTTCACGATAAACATGAGAAGCCTCAACATGCATAGACTGCATAACCTGCAAACAAGTATTCCAGTCTCTTCTAACTGCCCAAGGAACTAAAGTTTGTTGGTTGTTAAAAATGTGAACCACGTAAGTAGAATCACTTTCTAGCCAAAGATTGCGGCTTTTAACTCTGCAATGAAAGAGAAATCAGAAGCAATTGAAAACGCGAAGCAACATGTTATCCTCCCATCACTATTCTGAAAAATCCCACCACAATCATCTGGCTCAGGCGCTCCCATCACCGAAACATCAATGTTCACTTTCCACTAGTCGCAAGGTGGGGTTAACCATTTAACTTGAATAATACAGGGTACATGAGGGAGTAGTGCCTTAATTCATCTCCATTGTTCTCTACGATTAGCCTACAATCTGTTGATTCTTTATATTGAAATAATAATAATTAATAATTATTATTATTATTTTATTGCAATTTGTTAGTTTTTTATTTATATAAAAAAAGATTCATATAAAATTGATTATAGTAATATTAGAAATGATATGAAGGCTAAATTAAATAAAAATAATTGTCGGGGTTAAAAATCAATAAAGTAGTGTTTTTATAGGGTTAATTACAAATTGGATTTTCATAATTACAACTCGCTAATATTTGTGGTTTGTTTGCAATTGAGTGACTTGTGGTTTAGACAATTACCAAATTACTAAAAATTAAAAACGTTAATTTTGATAATATGAATATGAGTGAATTTGTCTCAAATTTTTCATCTGACATGCAAAAGACTTTTGCCACATTTTACATATTATGTCCTTTTGAACAAGAACTTTAAATTTCACGATTTTAACGAAGTATAATCTGCAAATATTTTAAGGAAAGCATTTTATAGATCTTTCAAAAAATTGAGACAAATATATCTTTATCCATGTCATTAACATTAATGATATTTTAAAATTTTTGGCTAAATAACTATATGAAACGTGTGGTACTTAAACATTCTACCTATAATTAAGTAGGTTATGTGTTCGAATTACACCGTAGGTGAGGAGAGAAAATATAACTATATGAAACTCAAGATTAAATTGTGAAAGGATAATCCAAATGACACCAACTTACAAATCAATGTAGCCCATATGGGTCTAATTTGCAATTAACCCAAGAAAATAAGATAATGAGATAGATAAATGAAAAGATAAAGTTTTTTATTAAGATGATGATATGTTAAGAGAATTATGATTGGCAATTGAAATTTCCTGCAAGGCTGCACACACATACATGTATTTTAAAAAACAAAAGAAACGTGGTTCAATGAGCCTCACTCACATGGATACTAAGATTAAAGAGCCGGCTCTGACCGGCGACCAATGAAGCTGAATCGGGTACGGTGCCTTACAAATCTAAATCTTTTAGCCACACCAGCAGCTTTAGTAGATAATTCACAACTTTATTCTTTTAAAAGTATAAAAATAAATCATAATATGATTTTTGGCATTTCCAAATAAATTTTTCGAGGTTAATTTTTTTGCAAACATATAGTTGCCTTTCGGAGACTATTTCTAGTTAGACTCCAAATTTCAGCGATTAGGGGTTTTTCCTATGTAGATTAGGATTATTTAGGCGGTTAGGGTTTAATTTAATATAAATATGTCTCTGATACATGTAATTTGTATTCCATTCATTATAATGCAATATCCTGGCTTGGTAGTGCCTCTACACATAATCATTCATATTGAGTGGCAAATTGGGTAAGCAATTTCTGTGTGTTTTGTTTGTTTTTCGTTATCTTAATTGCATTCGATCCTAACATATAATATGTCGTTTCGTTAATTAGTAATTAGAGGTTAGTTAGATAACAACGCTATCTTTTGTTAGTATATATTAAGTTTTTTAGGGTAGAAGATCACAATTTTCATCAATCTTGAACTAAATTGTCATTCAAGTTGTGTATATTGTTTAAAAACTACAAAATAACATATAAGAGAGAGAAAAATAATGGAGCAAAACATGAATATGTCAACATTATTATTACAAGTCTGTCAAAGGTTTCGACAACATAAACTCATGAGACTGACATGGACTATTATTTGTGATTAAAAATTGATGTCATTATCTGACTAGCCTCTAACTATTAACCTTGAAAACACAAAATACACGTTTACAAAATTTTAAATAACAAAAGATTATGTGAAAATGGTGTTGTATATGACTCATAATATACATAATTATTATCTAGGAGGGCCTTTGACGGTATGGATAGAGAAGAATTCTAATTTAGCAGAAATTAGATTTTCTTAGTTAGTTAGGGTTTCGAATTTCTTATTATAAATACATGTAATCTGTATTCTTTGTTGTCACTTGATTCATAAAAAAAATTTGCTCAATCGCTCTTAGAAACGCAAGTAAATTGCCGAACTTTGCTAACAAGTTTTTATGTCATTTTGTTGTTTTATATTTTTTGTGATTTAACTTCTGAACGAATTTTTAAAAGTAATAAAAATAGTAAAAGAATCTCTCTTTGTTTGTCTTAGACCACCCACTTATGTAAGAAGGAAGCAGCCATTTGATTTGTTTTTGGTTTTGTTGTTTGAGTAACTCCCAATTTATGTCCACCTCTTCTCTTCTCTGCTCTGCCTTGTCTCTTCTTCTATGTCCTCTCTACCCAACAAATCTCTTCTCCTTCTCATGTTTGTTAATGAAAAAACCACAATATAAACCATATATTATCTCTACTTCTTTTTATTCTCTTCTTATTCTCATGTATGTTTCTATATTTTCAGCAGATAAAACAGGGTAAGGTTGAAAAAAATGGAGAACAAAACAAATAGCAACTCTCCTGTTGGAGTTCTTGAAGATTATTTCAGAACCCAAGAAGAATCTTCTTCCTCTTCCTCTAAAGAACCCACTTCCGAATCCGAACCTCTCAAAACTTCTAAACCCATTTCACGTTGGCATGATTTTGTTAAACTTCTCTCAACTAAATCTAAAAAACCATTAGCTACATTACATCCTCTTAGTGTCCTAAAACTTTCACTAAGAAGAAGCTCAAGTATCAGAGAAAGGGTATCAAATCTTTTCCCTTATTCTGATTCCTTGAGTTTAAATTCTCAAAGCATAAACTTCAATATCTCTGAGCTTCAATCTGCTACAAACAACTTTAGCCCGGGTTAGTACTTAGTTTTAACTCTTCAAATTTTTTAATTAGACGAAATTTTGTTTGCCAAGTATTAAAAAGAATCAATCTTTGTGTAGACAATCTGATTGGAAAAGGTGGGTATGCTGAAGTTTATAAAGGGTGTTTGAGAAATGGTAAATTCGTGGCGATAAAGCGGATAACAAAAGGAACAGCAGATGAGAAAGTAGGAGATTTTCTATCAGAAATTGGGATTATGGCTCATGTTAACCATCCTAATACTGCTAAGTTAATCGGGTATGGAATCGAAGGAGGAATGCATCTTGTTCTTCAATTGTCTCCTTATGGAAGCTTAGCTTCTGTTCTTTATGGTTAGCTTCATCACTTTCTTCCCATTGCTTGCTTAAATTGTAGAAGCTCAATTCGTTCTTTTTGTGATATAATTCTGTTTTTGTAGGTTCGAAAGAGATGTTGACTTGGGATATTCGGTATAAGATTGCGTTAGGAACCGCTGAAGGTATTCGATATCTCCATGAGGATTGCCAGAGAAGAATTATACATAGAGATATTAAAGCTGCTAACATTTTGCTCTCTGCTGATTTTGTCCCTCAGGTATGTATGAACATGTTAAATATGGTTTAAATTAGCCATTAGGCCATTTGAAATGGCTATTAACCGGAGATGTTAGACTCTAGTTTGATTAGGGATGGACTAAAAAAATGACTTTACATCTCGAAATGCTATTTCAGATTTGTGATTTCGGGCTTGCTAAGTGGCTACCAGAGAATTGGACTCACCATATTGTATCAAAATTCGAGGGTACATTCGGGTAAATATTTTGCAATTTAAAGTACTTACTCAAGGTTTGAATGGAGTAAATGTTTAGTAACTCTATTAACAACTATGGCAGCTATCTGGCACCTGAATACTTGATGCATGGAATAGTAGATGAAAAGACAGATGTTTTCGCCTTTGGTGTGGTGCTGCTGGAATTAGTCACAGGTCGAAGAGCGCTGGACTATTCGCAGCAAAGCCTTGTTCTTTGGGTACGATTTAATTTAGAAAATTTTCTTTTATGGTAATTTAGTAAAGCAAATATTAATCTATGGTTCATATTCTGAATTCAGGCAAAACCTTTACTAAAGAAGAACGAAATCAGAGAGTTAATTGATGGTGATCTGGAGCAGGATTATGATACTAGGCAAATGAATCTGATGTTATTGGCTGCTTCTTTATGCATACAACAGTCTTCTCTAAAGAGGCCTAAAATAGCTATGGTATGCATCAATTATTCCTAAAAAATAAACAAGTGCATTCTAAATTGTTCTTATATTGGATGCCATGAAATGAATTGCAGGTTGTACAAATTTTGAAAGGCAACCTTAGTTGTTTAAAGTCATGGAGAAAATCGCGAGGTGCATTCTTCCGGAAAGCGTTTTCTGAGGAACTTAGCAAGACAGAAGAGTATTAATCCCCAAAACTCCATGGAGTGTAGATAACAAAAATGAAGCAAGGAAGTCCTCTAGGAAAAAAAAGTAGAAGATGTGGATTACCAAGTTAGTATAATTCTTTTGAAGAAGTTAACATGTGACATTACAAAGTACTACTAAATAGAAAGAAAGAGAGCAATTTTACAAAAAGCAGTTTGACTGTACAGTGTGTAATTGTGTATACTATTGTATACATGCATGCTTATGCTTCATATGAAGAGACAATAGAATGATATGTCACATAAATTAAACAGTACAGTGCTCCTTTAATTCTGAAAGATCAATACCACCACCTGCACCAGTCTGTCTATTTGGTCCGACGTCATTGTCCACTTTTTTTCATTTATGATCATTTATGTTATGGTCTATCTATCATTTTTCATACAGATTTTCCAAAAAAATAAACACTATTCTGATATATTTTATACATATATACCACTCATTATGTTTATAGGCTCTAAACGTATATCTACCGTCATAATTTATACTTGTAAATTTCGTTTTCATGATTATTATTTTATTGTTACTTAGTCATGTACAACCTCCACGGTAATCTACCTTATTTTTATGATTGAGTAATTCTTTTGTTCAGGTTACCAAAAAAATTCTTTTGTTCAGTGATCAGTTTATTGATGTTTCCATTTCATAAATAATTAATATTTATGCTAATGTTAGTTCCAACTAGACTATTTTAGTTGGAACTAACAACCAATGAAAACAAGGATAAATTATAAATAAATAAATAAAAATTTATATTCTTGTTTTGTTTTTGGAAATAGTCTAAATAGTTTGTTTTTTTAAAATTGCAGCTTGTAGCTCTACAAATTTTCAAATAGAGCATTGTTGATATCATGAAATGATCGTTAGTAATCTAAAAAATATACAATTCTAAGATTTTATAATATTCTAAGCAATGTCAATTCTTATACCTTTTATTTTGATTTTAGGTATTGTTTGGTGAAAAAATAAAAAATTGTTGTTTAGAGAGATAAATATGAAAATGATGATTTTGGAAATTCAAAAATGCTATTTCATTGTAAAATATGATATTATACAACTTTAACTTTTGAAAAAGTTTTAGTTTGAGGTGTTTTAACAATTATTTTTACAATGTAAAATTTAAAGATTTTTATTTTTTTTGAGCTATCTCCAACACAAAAAAAGTTATAGGAAGATGAGGCCCCAAAGCTAACGGTGTTTTTTCCTTTTTATGATTCTAAATTTAACGACAAAACCACTAAAAAATGGCATTAGAAAAATAAGAAAATAAGTAAACGCTTAATAGATAATGGTAAATGTTCAAGTAGCAAGACAATTTCAATGAAGGCTCACAGATACAATAACATGAGATTCATGGCTTAATACTTCAAATGTCATACAAATTGTTTTAGAAAAATCATAAAACTTTTATTTTGTTCCAATAAAATTACATTGACCGTTTTCCGGCTAATCACTCGCCGAAGATGATGATGTGACAACAACTTTATGTTTTTTTTGTAACACATCAGCAACACGTCATCGTCATGTGACAATTTAAAATATTTATTTGTAAAAAAAATTTAACACAACCCAACCTAAAGTTATATAACCAATTAGTTTTAGAGATCACAAAAGTTTCAAATATTTTCCTAAATGGTCACAAAAGTTTCGAATAATTTCCTAAATGATCATAATGATTTCGAATATTTTCTCAAACAGTCACAAATTTATAGCTAATTAATTTTAAAGGTCACATGACTTTCAAACATGTCCAAAAATAGTCATAAAAAAATAGTTACATAAACCCAACATAAGACATCCATAAAAACATTCATATATTATTTTTTTTTTTAAAAATAAAAAATTCATATATTAAGATCATAACTAATATTCAATCTAGTACATAACTAACATATGAAGGTTATTGATAGTTTGGACACTCCGATGAAAAAAAATATTTAGATACCAGTTTGAGAAACAGCCTATAATTTGCGTATCAGTGATGTAATTGACCCGAAAGATGGGTATTCAGTCTTAGATTACCCCAGTTAAGTTAGGTTAAAATATATTCTTTTAATTTTCCACGTGGCAAAAAATATGTCGTTGACATGTCATAAAAAATTAAAAAGAATTAATTTTGTCAGCTTCGGTTATCAAAAAAAATAAAATTTTATAATCTCCGAAACAATTAACTCTGAGCTTCAGTTATCAAAAAAAAAAAAAACTCAACTCTCAGCTTCATTATCTAGCCAATCCCCTACATATAATCTTCCATTGGACCTGCCCATGGGCCAAGCTGGCCCAGATTCTGGTCGAATTTGTTGGGTTGCATTAAAATCAATAAAATTCAAACCAACTAAGCCCATATAAAAATTAAGCGGGCTGAACAAAATTGAAATCCAAACCCATATCTCCATTTAAATTTGCATTGAAAAAAGAATTAATAGTAATAAAGCCTTACAAAAAACATTAGTTCCAACTTTAAATTAACTTCAAATTAAAATATTCTTAAATTGAGTTTATAATTAAGGTGCCCGCTATCCTCACTTGATTTCTAACAAAGTGTGTTTACTTTGTTTTTTAGGCCAATAACAAAAAGACACATCAATCTCATTTTATATTATCATTAATCTTTTAATTAAAATTGACACTTGTCAATTTACTATTGGATAGAAAAAATAAAGTAAATTTACTTTGTTTTAAACAAAGTGAGGATAGAAAACCCCTATAATTAAAATCGAATACCAATTTACTTGATAGAAAATAGTAACAAACAAAATTTTGTTTATATAATATACATAATGTATACTCTTAATGAATATTACCCATACATGAGTACTACAATAATAAGCCTTAAATTAAGATTGAATGGTTATAATTTACTTTCATTTAATATTCATTTAATACTATATCAATAAATTTACACATTATTTTAGGTACCTATAGATGGATAATACCTATTTATAATACTTATTAAAAACTAATCCATAATTTATTATACATATAAATATTTATATAATATAATAAATTATATAATCAGGCTAGTCAGAACAATACTTATTAAAAACTAATCCATAATTTATTATACATATAAATATTTATATAATATAATAAATTATATAATCAGGCTAGTCAGAACAACAAATCGCCTACTTTCCAAGCCCATATCACTATTTAGGCATGTTTATAAAGAATTGGGTCAGGTCGAGTCTAACAATACTTTTATGTGCTCAAGCCAGATCATATGAGCTCGGGCCTGATGGTCCGGGCAGGTACCAAACCCCATGCCTACTTCAAAATTATTTTTTGACAGAATGCCTACTTCAAATTAAGGGTGAATGAACTTCTTGGAAAGATTTTGTAAATGCCCCCAGTGAAGATTACTATCAAACCAGCTTACTAATCAACAAAATAAAATAGTTTTCCTTGGCAAACGTGGAAAAGTACCCATTGCTTGACAGACCAAGAGATAAATGGATCTATTAGAAAAAGAACGCCCGAAAATCAATGAGGTCAACAACTAAGATATCCAAAATATTGGAAAAGGAGACAAACTAACCAAAAACCGGATAACCAAGTAAAAAAGACACATATTTATTCAATTGGAATATCATGAAGTCTAGTTTAAGTACTATATTCTCATTCCTAAATATCCTAAGAAAGATGTTGTACGATACCATATGCCGATTTACTAAATTAAGTTACTAGTATGTGCCAATTCCTTATGTGCAATTCCTTCTCATACACTTTCTGATTCACTATTTACTACTATATGGGTTTACCTCAAAGTGGACTAACAGAAAGGGTAAGTTGTGCGCAATCTTCCTATCTCTTCGTCCTTAGTTGATCAACTACTTTGCTCCCGGATTCCAGCGAGAAAAACCCGTGCTAGAAAACATAAAATATTATAATATATATTTTTTTTACCATTTTTTAAACTTTTAAAGAAGCTCGTATACAATTCATAGAGAATGTATTCTCTAATGGTAAATCTTGTGTAGTAAATAAAGAGAGATCTTATTTGATGTAGCAACAATTCATCAACAACATCATAATTTCTTAAGCAATATTGAGACAGAGTAAACTATTTATATTAGCTTATCGTGGTTCTTAGAACCTTCAAAAGCTTGGATCGACAGCTATCTTTGCTTCATGCATTTTCCTATAAGTGTACCACTCCTTTGCTCACCTATTATTTGGATTGATTTGGGAAATTTCTTTAACCTCTTCTTCATAATTATATGCACCTCAAGGGAAAAAGCCAAAAACTCAAGGAACCAATAAGTTTTGTGAAACATTATAATGAAGCAAAAACAATGACTTATACATTAGATAAGCTTGCAAAGAACTGATCCATTTAAAAATTAAAGAAAAAAATATAACCTTTTAGGAAAAGAAAAACTGTGAAACATATAGATGGAGAAATCAAGGAAGTGGAAACATATATTTTTCACAGTTTGAGTTAGAAAGGTTCCTTTGCATGATATCAGAATTTGTGAGACCAAACAATTTTAAGTTTGAGTTCTCTAAATCTCATTTGTTAGTCAATTAAAACCACATAATGGGAGGAGGTTTGTGTTGTGCAAGTTTCAAACCTTAAAGACATGCATGCACATGAGGAGATATCATATAAATAGAAGTCGTGGAGTTAAGATTAAGCTTTTAGTTCAAACTATTCATTGACCCTACTTTTTCATCAATTTGTAAAACCACTCTTTACTCAAACAGTTATCACTCAGTTCGGATCTGAGTCATAACATTTCAATAATGCTCATAGATAATGCATAATGATGATTTTATTTTCCTTTGGAATTTGCATACTCGGTATCAAAATGCTATTTGAGTTTAAAGTACACACGTTTATATGCTTATTGATTATATCATTCATTACATAATCCATTTAGATGAGACAAATGAAATTTTAGATCACTCAGTTTCTTCAATTGCTTTTAAGAAAAAAACAAAACATATGATGTCCACCATCGTTGTCTCAACACCTCATATGTAGGATTCAAAATTTCTACATAAATGTCTAAATGTTAGACATAAAGATTCATTCCTAAGCCAACAAAAAAAATGGAGAAATATCAAAATCTTGCTCTTTATCTTCAACCTCATGTTGTAATCTTTCCATTACCAGTCCAAGGTCATATAAACTCCATGCTTAAGCTAGCTGAGATTCTTAGCCTTGCTAATCTTAAAGTTACCTTCATAACCACACAACATAACTATGATCGTCTGACCCGTTTTACAGATTTTGAAACGCGGTTTAAGAAATATCCTGATTTTAAACTCAAAACAGTGCCTGAATTTCTTCCTATCGATCATTCTTTGGGTACCCTTTTAGTAGATGTGATGGAGTCCATGGATTTGGTTATTAAACCTGTTTTCAGAAAGAGCATTATAATGGAAAGTAGCCCACCTGTTACATGTATCATAATGGATGGAATCTTGGCATTTGTTTCTGAAATTGCAAAGGAGATGAGAATTCCAGTTATTCATTTCCGGACGATAAGTGCTTGTGCTTTCTGGGCTTATTACTGTGTTCTTGACATTGTTCAAGCTGCCCAACTTCCTGTCAAAGGTTTGTCTCAATATTCCTAATCAGTTCTTTTTTTGGTCTTATTAAGCCATTGATGGCTAGAAAAATGACTTCAAACATGGAGAATATAATCATAGTAAAACTCGTTCGTTTGCATTCAGAATTCGCATTTTAAACAGCTAGGAAGAAGTTGCTTATATGTATAAAGTAGAATGAAGAAATTGTAAAAATCTTATATCTAATTGTAGTAAATGCAATTTAAGATAGATGAAAACTGTAACACCCTTTTAACTTGCTCACGAATAACTAATTTTATAAGATGATTTTTAATATATAACAAAAAAAGAAAAAAAGAAATGTCTAATGTATTACAAAATTTTAGAAAGTTCAGTTCACAAAATCGAAATGATCAATAAGTACCTGACTATATTAAAATTTCAGGAGAAGAAGACATGGACAGAATCATAACAAAAGTACCCGGGATGGAAACCTTCCTGAGATGCAGAGATCTTCCAAGCTTCTGCAGAGTGAACGACACTCAAGATCCTAATCTCCAAATCATAACAAGAGAAACAAGGAAATCTGCTCAAGCAGATGCCTTAATTCTCAACACGTTCGAAGATTTAGAAGGACCAATTGTATCTCAATTAAACAAGGAATGCCCGAAAATCTACACCATCGGGCCCCTTCACGAGCTCCTAAAAACAAGAACACAAGAATCATACCAATCCTCTAACAGTCTCTGGCAAGTAAACAGAACTTGCATCACATGGTTGAACACTCAACCTCCGGAATCGGTACTCTACGTAAGCTTTGGAAGCATTACAATGATTACAAAAGATCAGCTGATGGAGTTCTGGCATGGAATTGTTAGCAGCAAGAAACAGTTTCTTTGGGTTATAAGACCGGATTCTGTTACTAACATGGAAGAAACTCCAGAGCAGTTTCGAGAAGGTCCAAAGGAGAATGGATATGTAGTGAAATGGGCGCCTCAGGAGGAGGTTTTAGCACATAAGGCGATTGGTGGGTTTTTGACGCATAGTGGATGGAACTCGACTTTGGAGAGTATAGTTGCAGGTGTGCCTATGCTTTGTTGGTCCTTTTTCGCGGATCAACAAGTGAATAGTAGATTTGTTAGCGAGATTTGGGGGTTAGGATTGGATATGAAGGATACATGCGATAGAAAAATTGTAGAAAAAATGGTGAATGATTTGATGGTGGATAGGAGGGAGGAGTTTGTGGAAACCGCGGCTCGGATGGCAGAATTGGCAAGAAAAAGTGTAGGTGAGGGAGGCTCGTCTTCTTGTAATATGAATAATTTGATCCAAGATATCAAACTAATGTGCATGAAATCACAAGAAAACTAATAATGCAAACTCAACACAGTATTGAACTTTGGTGGAAGGAACTATAGAATCCAAATGGTTTATAGTTAATGATTTTTGTGATTAACCATTTATAAACTCACTATGGCTTAGACTCATCGAGATCATTAATGTGCCCCGACTCAGGGTCTAATTTATTTAGAATATTGTCTGATAAGTAATTGTTATCAACTTCAACTTCAATATTGGAGATCAATGCTTTACATTCTTTTTGTCTTGGTTGCTCAATGCTTTACATTTAAATCATGGGCATTATCTTATTTCTATAGGACATGGGCACGGTAAATATATTATAAAAATAATAATTATGTTGCATATATATAATTTATGAAAATAAAATAAATTATGCATATAATTAAATTGAATTAATTTCAAATAAATACTTCGTGGTTTGTAGTTTTGCAAAGAAAAAATTGTGGTTTGTGTTTGAGCATATAAAGGACTGTGATTTACATTGTTTCAGAATTAAGAAAATGTTCAATTTTGTTGACATAAATGAGATTATTTTTTGCCCAAATATTTTTTAAAATTTTTGATCGGTTATGTAAAAGTTAGATCAAACGTTAGAAATTCTTTTTTAACAAAAATAATCTTAGTTCACATCAATAAAATCAATAATTTCTTTAATTCTGTAAACAATGCATACCACAATTGTTTTTTTTTTTCTCAAATACAAACCACAATCTTATATTTACAACAAAACAAAACTACAAAGTAATTATTTCAGACTAATTCAATTAAATTTTATTTTTTTGAAAGAACACAATTAAATTTTATTCACCGTAATTTTACTCTCTTTTTTCACACATGTCAATAGATTAATCTACAGCAGAAAAATTTGCAATTGAGATTATGGATAAAGGTAAAAAAAATAAAAATTATGAAATATGAGGAATGATATTGATATGTGGTAGTGGTAGGCTTTGGGTTGGGCATCACGAGAAGAGATATTCTAATCCGTTTGTAATATACTCTGGTTTCATAATTCAAATTCATAATAATAATTAGTAATTAATCCTTGCTTAGGTTATAGTAGCAGAGAAATTTTAAAATAATCCTTGAAAATGTGTTACTAATATAACACTACTGTTTAAAAAAAATAAAAATAGAGGAAAGCAAAGCGATAAAGATGGAGAAAGAAAGTTGAAGGAGAAAGCGATGGAAAGTTATGTGAAGGAAGACACATAAAGACAATTTAAGTTTGGTTTGGTTTCCTCTTAAAGTCAAACTGTAGTAGTTCGATATTTGCGATCGTGATCGGCAATGGTGTGATGATGAAGAAAGGAAAGACAAGAAGTAGTAATGGTGGTTTGTTGCCTAATTCTTTTAGGATAATATCTTCTTGTATCAAAACTGTTTCTACCAATGCTACTTCTGTTGCTTCTTCTGTTCGCTCCTCTGTTGCTTCTTCCATTAATTCTTCTTCTTCTCACCATCACAACCATCAGGTCCCTCCCTCTTCTTTTGTTTCTTACTGCTCTTATTTGCTACGATACCACTATGTTTCTGCATAACTAGTGTGTTACTTACATGACATCCTCTTCCCCATTCATGATTTCCTCGCTAGGTAGCTTACTCTATAACTGATTAATATAAAAGATGTTTGTCAAAAGCTCGAGCTCATAGTTAACAACGCTAACAACATCTTTTTAACTCCAACTAATTTTTTAGCTCTACTATGCTTGCCTGCTCACCTTCTTTCAACTCAACTAAATCGCAGTTCCATTTATGGTTTCTATTTCATTAATTTTCTTGATTTTCTTCTCTTTGGGGTTAAACATTTTTTAATTTGAAGTTTCTTTCTCTCACTACACTTGTTCTTTAAGCAATGCATGCTTGCCTAATGCCAGATTTTCCCCAACTATTCCCTCTTTCCTCTACTATCAAACTCTCTCAACTTTTGGTTCTTTCATCAATTCTTTGGTTTTGTTTGTCATGTCCATTCTCTGCTGCTTTTGATAAAGAAGGACGAGTGATGCACCGGTTAGAAGGGTCCAAAACTAGCAAGGGGAGGAAACATTGAGGGGTACGGGAAGACCTAAATGGACATTGGTGGATAGGAGTGTTTGAGAGTTATATGAGTTCATTTGGGATTCAGGGAAATATGTTGGCAGAAGAGAATTTATGTTGCCAACGCGACTTGAGTTTTATGGTTCTTTGTGATGGTTCATGTTAGCCAACCCCGAATCATTTCGGGACTAAGGCTTTTTGTTGTTGTTGTTGAACTGGCATAATAGTATGTGCTCTTGGACAGTTAGGAGTGAGAGTAATATGATTTAAGTGGTTAAGCTTTTAAGAATTTAGAATTAACTTTTAACTCGCCCATAAGCAGTTAGTCCAAACAAGAGTTTATTTTTTATTCAATCACCTGGGTTCAATAAATTCAAAAAGAAACAAAAAAGACGGTAAAACGAAAAATTTCATCTTTTTCTTTTCTTTCCGAGGGTAAATCTAAATACAAATACTCATTTCGAGATGAAACACGACAAACTATGCTTGATTCTGTGAGAGCTGATCATATATTATACATGTTTGTCCGAATTATATAAGTGGACATTGGCTTCTTATGCATTTTTTTTTTGTTTTTTCTTTAGTGTCTGGTCTAGATATAGAGCCCTAGTATCACTAATCATATGAGCCTAATGTTATTCAATGTTTTAATTTAGCTAAACTCTTTCTTTCCGCAACATCAGGTGTTTGCTTCCCAATGTTTTTTTCTCCTCATGTGCTCTTTTCTTCAAAATCATGTTTACAATGAGCTACATTTGAATGTTCATTCGTCAGCAGGTTACCTGGGCTGGCTTTGACAGGCTGGAGTTGGGGCCATCTGTCGTCAAGAATGTGCTCTTGCTAGGTTATGAGAACGGATTTCAAGTTGTTGACGTGGAGAATGCTTCTGATTTTAGTGAACTGGTCTCAAAGCGCGATGGTCCAGTTTCATTTTTACAGATGCAGCCATTTCCTGCAAAATCTGATGGGCATGAAGGATTCAGATCATCACATCCTTTGCTATTGGTTGTTGCAAGTGATACCTCTGGCTCAAAGGAGGTTCATAACCATAGTAATTTAGGGAGGGACATCAATATTGATTCTCATTCAGGAAACTATGTCAGTTCTCCTACATCTGTTAAGTTTTATTCTCTTAAGTCTCACTGTTATGTGCATGTTCTGAGGTTTCGTTCAGCTGTGCGTATGGTTAGATGCAGCACACGGTTTGTAGCTGTGGGCCTTGCAACTCAAGTAAGTGTTTTATAGTATGAGAATTTTTTCTTTTCTATGCAAGATTAGCTCCTATATTGCATAAAACTGAAACTGAAACTAACGGGGAATATCTGGGAAAAATATAGGAACCTAAACCTGGACAGAAAACTGTAAATATTAAAAATGTGAAGTTACAATTATAAATTTCGAATTACGAGGGTGCATTTGTGGACTTCATATATAAAACTAAAAACCTACGTACAGGTTAGGTTACATATGAGGGAAAAGAGGGAGGTTTTTGTTTTGTGAGCTTTAAAATCTGATCTAAAAGAATTAGAGATCTAATGCAATGTAGATGATTAGGCATGCATTCTTTTATATTATTTTGGGTGATTAGGCACTCTAAATTTTAGAATACTTACTTGCTTTATATTCTTGGTATTTCATTGCAGATATATTGCATTGATGCTCTCACACTTGAGAGTAAATTCAGTGTTCTTACCTATCCCGTTCCCCAATTGACTGGACAAGGAACTCTTGGGGTTAATGTAGGTTATGGTCCAATGGCTGTGAGTCCAAGGTGGTTAGCATATGCTTCTAACAATCCACTGGTTTCAAATAATACGCGGTTAAGTCCTCAAAATCTTACCCCATCACCAGGTGTTAGTCCATCAACATCACCAGGTGGCAGTAGTTTGGTGGCTCGTTATGCTATGGAATCTAGTAAACAGTTGGCTGCTGGAATAATCAATCTGGGGGACTTGGGGTACAAAACATTGTCCAAATACTACCAGGAAATGCTGCCAGATGGCTCTAATTCTCCAGTGTCCTCAAACTCTTCCTGGAAAGTTAGTAGGCTTGCGGGATCTGATATGTATAATGCAGGGATGGTAAAGTTTCTTTTCAATCCAGAGAGCATATTTCAATCTTCAGATTGGATTCCACAAAAGCCGTATTATTTGTATAGTTGAGCAGCTAAGATGGAAACAAACAGTACATTAAAATTATGGTTCTATTTGTTCAATGAAGCAAAAGTCTAGTAACCTTAGTAAACTGCATGATATTGTAGATTAAGTATGTATTTCATGACAATTTTCAAGTTAATTAAAGATTTTGGAGGCTAGGATCATCAAGCCATTAGTTTCAAGTCTTTGGATGCATTTGTTCCAATAACATGAGAAATTCTAATAAAAGATTCTAAACTAGAGCCTGTTATTTTGTCACTTATGTTTGAATGCCAATTTCCAAAAGCTTTGCACACACCACGACTTTGATATTTTTTAGACCGAGAATCCCTCTATCAAGTCTTGTTATTAATATTAGTAATTTATTTATTTTTGTGTGTTGGACGGGGATTCTTTGGGAAGAAAAGGGTCTTATTGTCTATTTTGGCTCATGGAAGAGAAATCCTTGTGGATAAAATAAAGAAGAATCCACATATGGTTAATCCATAGGGGCATAGAGTTTTTGGTTATTGTATGAATTTTTAATGCATCTTTTGTTGTTTTCTTGATGGTAATTGTTCTTGCAGGTTGTTGTCAAAGACTTTGTTTCCCGTGAAGTAATATCACAATTTAAAGCGCACACCAGCCCAATATCTGCACTATGTTTTGATCCTAGTGGGACTCTGCTGGTTACTGCTTCAATATATGGGAATAATATAAATATCTTCCGGATTATGCCATCCTGTTCACAAAGTGGTTCAGGTGCCCAAAGCTGTGATTGGAGCTCATCTCATGTGCATCTTTACAAGCTACATCGTGGAATAACATCAGCAGTGAGTATATTTCAGCTTTTTTGTTATATTTTTTTGTTATCATTTTATGTATATTCAGTTGAATGTATTTTGTCTATGCGTGCATTCATTGCTTACAGATGATCCAGGATATATGCTTTAGTCACTATAGTCAGTGGATTGCAGTTGTTTCATCTAAAGGGACCTGCCATATTTTTGTTTTATCTCCTTTTGGTGGCGATTGTGGGTTTCAGTCTCTTAATTCTATAGGTGAAGAGCCTTCCATGTATCCAGTTGTGTCCCTTCCATGGTGGTCCACTTCATCTTGCTTGATGGACAAGCACTCTTCTCCACCTCCACCACCACCTGTTACACTCACAGTGGTAAGCAGAATAAAATATAGCAGTTTTGGATGGCTTAATACTGTTTCCAATGCCACTGGATCTGCAGCAGGAAAGGTTTTTGTTCCCTCTGGTGCCGTTGCTGCTATATTTCACAATTCTATACCTCAAACTGTTCAGCATGTTAGCTCAAGGACCAATTCATTGGAGCATTTATTAGTTTACACTCCATCAGGTCATGTAGTTCAGCATGAGCTTCTTCCATCTATGGGGATAGAATTGGGTGAAAGTGGATCTAGGGGCCAACCAGCTTCGTATGTGCAGATACAAGAGGATGACTTGAAGGTAAAAGTTGAACCCGTTCAATGGTGGGATGTATGCAGAAGATCAGATTGGACTGAAAGAGAGGAATGCGTTTTTGGGACTACCGTCGGGCAGGATGTTGTTGAGACGAAGGCAAAAACATGTTCTGTGGATATTTGTGCCATGGATTTTCTTGATATCAATGGAAATATTAATGAAAAGAAATCAGTCAAAACACATTCCCTAAAATCACATGAGAGGTCTCACTGGTACATATCTAATGCAGAGTTGCAAAATAGCTCCTTAAGATTTCCGATATGGCAAAAATCCAAGGTAGACTTTGCACTGAAAATTATGATGACAAATTATGGATGTTATTTTTCAATTTATTTTTATTTTGGTCTTAGATTTGCTTCTGTGTGATGGATTCACCAAAAGTAAGAAGCAATGGGGACGGAGAGTTTGAAATAGAAATAATTCCCGTCAGTGAAGTTGAATTAAGGCGGAAGGAACTATTGCCAGTGTTTGATCATTTTCATGGCATAAGATCAGGATGGAATGACAGGTAACACCAGTTTTATGATGGTTTTTTATGTGTATATTTAAACTGAGTAATCTTTGTGACAACTTCACTGTGAAGTTATATAGGAGCTTTGGTTTTAGTATAAGGTACTTGGTTAATAAGCACCCATGATTTATTTGAGTCATTGTTCCAAAAGACAAAACAAGGAGAACCAAACTTTCTGTAGAAAGCTTCAGTTATAATGTTTTTATCTTGCCTTAAGTTAGCTGGGCTGAGACTGTTTCAGTGATTTTAGTTTGCTTCAGTTATAATGTTTGAGATTAGCTTTTTAACTGCTTTTAGTCACTTGCCACTTCATAGGAAATGTTGGCTAACTAGTGTGATTATGGGACATGTTCCTCTTTTAAATTCACATGACATCTCCTACTGTTCGGAGCAAAATAGTACTTTAGGAATCTTATCATATGGAAATTTGTGGATATATATAGGTATATATGTGTGTGCGAGTATATGCTGGTTTCTGGGTGTTTCATTGTTGATCTTGGTTGTTTTGTTGCGTAACATTGGGATTGCGCTCATTCTTCACCCTTTAAGCATGCTGTGGCCTTCTAATTATGTTTGAACTGCTTTGGCTGTTCTTTCGTGTAGAGGCCTTATTGTGGCAAGATATTCACCAACTCGGGATCCTCATCAAGCTGAGGCCAAGATCATGCAGGAGACTGTTATTTGTCACTCAAAACCACCATCACTTAGTTCAACTGGAAGTTCAGAATGTGGTAAAAAAAATTTGCATATATTCCGTCCCTGTTCTATTTTCAAAAGTTATTCTAGTAATGTCAAAGTCTTGACAGTGATCATGTTCGTCAGGATCATCAAGAAGAACTGAGCATCTGCTAGACTTGGATCAAATAAATTGTGAGAAACTTTACATGCCAATAGGCCAAAGTCTGAATGACTACTACCAGGAAAAAAGAGGGGGTGCCATTTTCGAGAATGGCTCAGTGATTCAGAATTCATCAAAACTTGTTTCTCTTGCGCCTGAAGATCCAAAAAGTACTGGTGCTCATGTTGACAACTATATCGAAAATGGTCTACCCGCATCTGCTGGTTACTTGTCTCCTACAGCTGATGAAACTCCAACCTCGAATGGTACAGGTCCACTATTGGCCACTGATAGCTTTGCCCCCAATGTGGATATCCGTTTGGGAGAGCCCACTCTTGTAACAGCGGAGCATCCTATCAATTTTGGGCTGTCTTTGCAAGAAGGGCATTGTTCGGAAAACCTTGATGATACAACTGAGGTTGATGATGTGGACAGCATCAGTAGCCATTGTGAGAAGGAAAAACCTGAAGAGGACGGGGAGAATGATGACTTCCTCGGTGGCATGTTTGCTTTTGCTGAAGAAGGTTAAAAAACTTTGTTCTGTGCAATACAGTTCTTCCTCAGATTTAAAATGACTTCTCACAATAAATAAAATGTCTAAATATTTTTATTTCATTTTATATTCAGCTATGCAGTTTTGCTCCATTTCAATTCAGTTCACTTGAATTTTTGGCAGGTTGATCTTCAAATGGAAGCCAAGTGTACTTAAATGGCAGTCTTCGGAAACGATCAAACTGCTTTAGAAGGTCGTCTTAGTTTGTAAAAGAAGGAATATTTTGACAATGGAGGAGGTGCAGTGGTTCTGTGAATAAGAAGAGTGGCAGATTGAACTAGGTGTGGCCGATGCAGGTGATAACTTCTCCTCTGTAAATACTGTATATGAAAATTAGTGGAGGGTACTAGATGTGGGGGGAAATACCAGTTTAAAACAAAATATAAGATTTGGGTTTGAATTTCTCCCCAAAACCATGTATTTACTCTGTACAGATAAACTCAGTGTGAAAAGTTCTCTCCAGGTTGTATAATTTTTTTATATATTTTTTCGTTTGCCAAAAAAAATCGGGGCAAAGAAAGATGGGAAAGGAAAAGAGCAGTTCTTGTTTTAAGCATATATGCTTTTGTTTTCTGCATCTGTATCCTGAGGTTGAAGTGTAAAATACCAGATTTTTATGAAATGCCTGGTCTCTTTATGCAGTTTGTTTTCTATTGGGTATGCCTAAATTTGTAGGAAATATTTGATGCACCTTATCGTGACTAAGAGATGTTAGAATCTTGCTTCAACATTTCCAGTCTACTACAGGTTATGGTTTAGTTTATATGTTTTGTACATCTATTTCTTACATTACATGTATATTTGCACTTTGCAAAAGATTTTTTTTTTTTTAATAATTGGTAAGTGGGATTCAATCTCTGCCCTCTGCATTCATACACATTGGTGGATACACCAATTTGGTTATAGCTAATTGGTTTTGCAAAAGATATTACGACAAAATTTTGAACTTTGTTGGGTTTTTTTTTTTGAAAGTTAACCAATAAAAAAAGAAAAATAAAGCTTTTATATAGTTGATGGTAATAAAACCTAAGGAGCTAGTAATATATTTTTGGTTCAAAGCTTCATTAGATCTCTAACATTTACTTACAAGTTAATAAGTTTGTAATCTTTAAAATCATTAATAAACTAGTTCAGCTCGCTAGCTGGTGAATAGATCAATTATTGAAACATCATGAAAAATTGGGTTTCTCTGACTGAGACACTACCACCCTACAAGGCAACATGTAAAGCAATGCCCAAATGCGTGACTTCTGCACAACTATTTAAAAGGCATGTTTACATATTTATTTGTTGCGGTGAACCTTTTTTTATTCTTGGGAAGAAGAACATAATTTCTTAGCATTGTTGTGTTTAATATAGTTGAGTTGTTGCCGCAGAATAAACCAAATGTCTTTTTCTTTCTGCTGTTTTTTTACTGACAGTAAATATAAAATACTCTTTAATGAGAATGGTTGATGTTTACTTGAAAGAAAAATTAGTTACTAAAGATTATTAATAAGATTTTGAGGATACATCGCCCCATCCCTCCTCTCCGCCTAATCCCAAATACAATTAAAATCTCCTATTACAACCTAAGGAAAAGAATAGATGTCTCCCCAACCCTACTAAGAAGCTTCCACGACTCCTCATTGCCTAGCTCAAACCGCGTACCTATAAAAACCGATAAGTCTCCAGCTTCCCCGGCTAAGATCATTAATCTACATCTCAATGTGATGATCAGAAAAACTCAAAATCTCAACCTCATCGAGTCTTCCACATGATCGCCAACCCACCAATTCTACATTGCATCCGCTGCAAAACAACTATCGAACAAAAACTTTCTACGCGAGCCATCAAGCCTCTTTTCATTAACCAAAGTCTCTATTAAGAAGGCTTATGAGTTTTTAAAAGCACATCCAAACTTACACAAAAATTTTAAATTTCAATTTTTTTTAATTTAAATTGCATATTTTCGAGAACGAAGGGAATAAAATTAAAAAAAAAAATATAAAGTATATATTCAATATTTAATATAATAGTGTTTTAAATGCAAAAATACAAATATAAATTTATGGTAAGTTATCCCTAATAAAAAATTTTGTAATACGGAAAGTAAACCATATGCTCAGTAAAATTATGGAGAATATTAAAATATTTTCCTAAAAAAATACAGGTAAATGAAAAGGTGAATAACAAGTAGTAAATAACATGAAAATGGAATGCACAGAAAGTATTAGGATGTACAATCGCCAGCTGGCACACTCGCGAAACCCATGTTGTCTGCTTTATCAAAAATATGTCAACAGAGTCTGAACCCATGCTTTACGTGGCAACGTGTCATTGTCCGTCACATAGTTTCCCTGCTACCTTTGAGCATTCTATCAACCCCACATTTTCTCTTCTTATTAATGCTCCTCCCTCCCATTGTAATTGTATCGTAGGGATCAAGTCCAACCTCCCCGTCACGTGACCAAAACTCCAAACCACAGGTTCGGACAGCCGTTTGACTCCAAACCTAAAATGGATAAACAAACAAAAAAAACATTAGTTAATCAATAAAATAATCAAAAACACAACATAAACCTTTTCAGTAACAGCAGAGAGAGACGTCTGTTGTACTTCCTTTCCTTTCCTTTCCTTTCCTTCATCTCCTTTCTCCATCTTCTCTCACAAGCCAAAATAATGAAACATTAATCAAAGACAAAGATAGTTAAGATAGATTCAACAACAAGATTCAAAGTTAGCTTACCAATAAATAAAATCATCATCAACTTGCTTCCCTTCAAAGCCATCTTCTTCTTCTTCATCTCCATATCTTTTTGATGCTGATTGTTCCTTTCGCCATTAACCCTATCACGAGATATCCATCTCACCTCTTCTCTTTTCTTCTATATATACACTTTCTTCCTCTATACACTAATTAAATTCAATGGCGAATGTTTTATTTTGTTTAGTTTTAGTAGTACTGTTTCAATGTAAATTCTTTGCGCATGCAATTTTGGATCCCGTTGATTTTTTATCCCTTCAATCTATTCGAAAGGCATTGGATGATATGCCTGGTTCTAATTTTTTTCCCTCTTGGGACTTCACTTCTGATCCTTGTAACTTCGCCGGAGTTTATTGTGATGCCGATAAGGTCATAGCTCTTAATCTCGGCGATCCCACAGCTGGCTCTCCCGGTCTCATCGGCCGTCTCGATCCTGCTATCGGAAAGCTCTCTGCTTTAACGGAGTTATCAATCGTCCCCGGCCGCCTCTACGGTCCTATTCCGAAATCTCTAACGGAATTAAAAAACCTCCGTTTTCTCGCCGTTAGTCGGAACTTCCTCTCCGGTACGATTCCGTCAAATATCGGGGAGTTGAAGAATCTCCGTACGGTTGATCTTAGCTATAATCAGCTCACCGGAGATATCCCGGTGTCAATCGGAACTATACCGGAGCTATCTAACGTCATCCTCTGTCACAACCATCTCAACGGTTCGGTTCCTTCGTTTCTCTCTCAGTCACTGAGTCGGCTCGATTTGAAGCACAACGAGCTAACCGGTTCATTAACGGCGTCTTCGATTCCGTCTTCGGTTCAATACCTGTCGCTTTCATGGAACCGGTTTAGTGGACCCGTGGATCAGGTATTGAACCGGTTGGACCAGTTAAACTATCTTGATTTAAGTATGAACCAGTTCAGCGGGTGTATTCCGGGTCGGGTTTTCTCGTTTCCAATAAGTAATCTTCAACTACAGAGGAATTTGTTTTCGGGTTTGGTTCAACCGGGCGATCAGGTTTCAATTGGGACCGTTGATTTAAGTTATAATAGATTATCGGGTCAAATATCGCCGTTGTTCTCGACCGTACAGAATCTTTACCTGAATAACAACCGGTTTTCGGGTGAAGTTCCCGGGAGTTTTGTTGACCGGTTGTTGACTTCGAGTATACAAATATTGTACTTGCAGCATAATTATCTAACGGGCATTCAGATTAATCCAACGGCTGAGATTCCGGTTAGTAGTTCGTTGTGTTTGCAGTATAACTGTATGGTTCCGCCCGTACAAACTCCTTGCCCGTTGAAAGCCGGGAACCGGAAGACCAGACCGACCCAACAATGCAACCAGTGGAAAGGGTAATTTGGAATTGCATAAAGTTATAGGAATGTGTTTATTTATATTTTGATGTTAATTCATTGATTAATTTGTGAGATCAAACGTTAGAATAAAATTGGAAAAGAATATTATAGTGTAGGACTCTATTTTGAAATAAAATTAGATATCTTGATCATGTTTTGGGCAGTAAATATTACTATTTTGTTTTTTAATTAAATGTTGTTTATCGGCTGTAATGTATTTTTTTGGTTGCATATGGAGTGTGATGCATCCCCTCAAAATTTGTAATGCTAAGATAATCAGTATTTATAAATGTCTGATTTTTGCTATTAATAGCTAGTAAAATGACTTGATCTCCTATTGCAGTGTATATGTCTTTTTGTTGTTATTGCTAGGACCAAAAGAGCTATTAGATTTGGGGAAGATGAGATATTTGTTTGATTAGAATCCAAAATTCATACATTTATCTTTTTAAGTATACTTTTCTTTTATTTTATTTACTAGAGTTTCAATTTTGTTAATCTTAAAATTCGAACTCACAGTCTCACGCTTTGTTTAGAAACGTAGTAATCACTAAGGTGAGTTGCTTTTTTTTAATTTTCAAGTTTTTTTTTTTTTGGTAGGATTTGGAAAATGTAACTTGCCACTTAATTTTGTGTTAAAAGTAAAATAAACGGAAAAAAAATGCTATATGAAAAGAAACCAAATGAACATCAAATACAAGTAATTTGATGTGAAAGATTCAAAGATAGAAAAAAAGGGCTGAATGGAAGTTTGGAACGAAGAGAAGGTTGTATGCTTTTAATATGTGATGATGATGAGCTTTATATAAACTTGTGAAAGCCCTCTTTATTTATTTCTTGAGCTAATACTTTCATTAAATGTAGGCTAAAGTAAAAAAAATAAAAAATTATATATGGTTTCCTTTTTTTAGAAAAATGATTTGGTTACTTTTAATTTGACCTTATATAACTCATGGTTAATGACCTTAAACTGAAAAATTTCAAAAATTAAAGTTGTTTAATACTATAATTTCTAAGGAATCATATTTTCACTTTTTGGAAATCATCATTTTCTAAGCTCTTTCTCTAAACGTTGATTTTATCTCTCATTACTAAACATAATCTAAATGATCACGAAATAAAAAAGTCGAAAAATTAAAGTTTTTTAGACTATCAATATGTATTGGAATATTATTTTTGAAGTTGTAAACGATGATTTTGAGAACGCCAATAAGAAAAAAATTCATTTTGCAAGAATTTGAAACCTCAATCCTTGTTTCGACAAAAAGTAAATCACAATTCTTTCTCTAAAAATAAGTGAAATCACATAGGTTTTTTTTTTTTAACTTTCTCTTACATCAATGTATGTATTTGGACTTTTAACTATTCATTAGTCCATTACGGGTGAAATTGAGCTTCCAAATGATGTGACAACAATTAAGGTACTGTTCTGAGAAATAAAGTATAAAATATGATCCATGCCAAATATGGAAGTATTTTCCTCTAATTCAATGAAATATGGGTTCCTTCTTTGTAATCTTTTCATTAGTTTAACTAAAAAGAAAAGGAAAGAAAAGGGTTAGGTATAAAATTCAGAGGCATATCACATGGAGATGAGATGGAGCAGTTGCACATCATCATCAATCTTCTTGTTCTGCTTCTGTTTGGGATTTTATCAGTTGTCACTTTCTCAAAATGTTTAAATTTTTTTTTATAAAGTCAAAATGTTCAATTTAAATCTACTTTTCTACATTGTAGGTCGAACCACTTCTTCTTTTTTTTTACCTCATTATTAATGTATACTGCCCTCTTTATGTGATTTCTTTGTTTATTGCAAGTCCATAAAATGATTCATGACACCACACACACCAGCTAACACGACAATGATTGTAATATTGTATGCAAAAAATGGTACGAAAAACGAAAAACATAAATTATTATTACTATTATTAACTTAATTGATTAATGGTTTTATTGTCCAGTTTAAGACCATGCATAATATAGATCATATTAAACAGACATAGTGCAATAGTTTTTTCAATTACAAAACACCATTCAAATAAACAGGACAATGAAAAATAAAAATAAAATTACAGGAGTTATCAAACAAAAAATAAATAATAAATAAAATTACAGGAATGTGATGCTGTGGAAATAATAAAAATAGTAGAATATTCTTCTAATACAATAAAAAAAAATGCATGAAATGAAAGGAGACAAAGAAGCTCAGTTAGATTCTGTTTTGTGTTGTTCACTTTCCCGTTGAGAAGTTGACCAATCACCAAGTTCACTGCCTAATATTTTAAATTTATTTATTGTATGCTTAATTAAGCCAATAAGTGGGGGCCCTCTCCTTTTAATTATAATTATAATTTTTTGGTAACTTTAATTATAATTGTAATTAACCCATCTTTAAGTTTCCTTCCTTCTTTTCCCATAAAGATTAAAGATGTTTTATTATGCAATTATTTGTTTATATTAGTGATCAATGGTGAACTGTTAATGGACCCTTACTTAGGTTCCTTTTTATTCACTCGTGATACATATATTGGTCAATAATTACTTCTCGAAACACATCCTTTTGATGCATAGTAAAAACTACATCTTTAAAAGTATTGATGCAAGTAGTAAAGCGATCATTTTCATTAGAAAGGTTTGAGGTCCAAGTTCTCGTTTCGTCAAAATTTAGCTTTTTTTCATAAGTAATTTGTGAATACCACAGTAAACTCTCATGGCGGTCTGTAGTTTGTCATGATCTTGTGAGTGCATAACTCTATACATAGATAAAAAATTTAAGTAGAAAAAACAGTACATCCATCTACTGGTTTTAACTTCAATGGGGCTGGATTTTGGCTTGGTCCAGCCAACTTATGGTCTACTCATACTACAACAGGTTAGAAAATTAACGAGCTCAACCCGAGCTTCAATCTCAAAATCATGCTTATTTTGTTGATCACAAGCTTTGCTTTCAATTAGCTTGTTAATTTAGTTCAAGAATTTGCTCATGAGCAGCTTGTTAAATTCAATTCATGACTTTGCTTGTGAACAAACAAACTAAATGCGCATGTACAATTTATCAACTAACTCATCTAATAGCAAATGATATGATATTAAATCTACAAATAAATATATACAGTATTAAAACTTATAAAACTGAAGTTTCACAAGGAACTGGGTAGTTTTACATGACCCCTTTTTTAGAGATAATACAAATACATAATTAAAAATACTTGAACCAAGCTTGCTTATGAGGTTTCCAAGAATACTATAACCGAACGTGTTTGCAAACTAATAACCGAAGTTGTGGACGACCAAAACTTTTGCTGTAGTTGAGCTTAGATCGCTCGGGTCATTTGAAAATCAAGCGAAATATGGTGAGTTTTGATCAAACTGAAACCAACCCACTCGTGAACAGCTCAACTCGTTTCCAGCCCTACTTGGAGTCCTTATGTGAGTACTCTTCCCATACACATTGGTGGCCAGTTAATACATGTTCTTTTTAACAACAAACAACATGGCCAAGAAATTACTGCAACTGTAATTGGAAACTCCACGAACCTTTTTTATTTACATATCTTCTGAGGGAGCACTTGACCATTGAATTGCTGTAATAAATATGAAATCCAATACTTCTTATTTAGTACAACAGCTTACAGTAATAATAACAGTCGAGTACAAATAATAGTTCCACCAAACTGCTTAAGTATCTATAAATCTGCAAGTAGGTGGTTATTTATATTATATACAACTCAAACCTTGCAGATGCTTAAATATTTACTATCACAAGCTTAATTACAAGATGATCATTTCAATGCAAAGGAACCGAAATTCACATGAGAGCAGGGAGATATGAGAATTTAGCAATCAAAGAAGTTGGGGTCTGCGAATTCGCTTCTTGGTTGCAGCGCTAGCTGCATCTCCACCTCCTGGAAACTCCCACTTGACAACATCCCCATCCCACGAAGAGCTTACAAGCATCGGATAACGCGGATGCCAACTACAGTCTCTTACTGGCGACTTATGGTGTTTTAGTACTGCTACTTGTTCTCCACTCACCTACATCCAATCAAGCCAAATAATAAAAATAGGCATAGCCACTAAAACTGGACCCATATGAGAGCTGCAATGGAAGTTTTCACTTTGAGAAAGAAATTCCTGTGGAATTTATTTATTTAAATGAGACATTGATATACGGTTTCATAACCAGTGAATGGTCATATACGTCCTCAAAGTCGCACCTAGTGGTTTTTATATCCTTTTATATATTGTGAAAAACATGAGAGGGTCTTAAATTCGTAAGAAACAGAGCTGAAGTGCCACTGCATTAATTGCTCATTTTAGACAAAATAGTAGAGGTGAATGCATGATGCACACAAAGGAAAAGCAGCAGTGTAAGTTTGAATACTTACCAAGTCATACACGTATACACAAGAATCATGAGAACCAGTGTATATATATTTTTGGCCCGTGCTGCAAAAATATATTTAAAAAAATTACATTAGAAACTACGCTTAAGGATTCATGTCAGATGTAATAAAGTGACTATCATCAAAAGTAAATAATAGTTATTTAGTCCCTGCATTATAACAAAATACTAATCACCCCCTACAATTTTAAAAAATATATTAGGACGTTCCAATTTTTATTCCATCCTTATCTTTTATTCCCTGAATTTTATGTCAGCCTTCTTCAGTCTTATATTCCACCATTAACATGAGTTCTCTCCCAGCAATAAAACATTTTTAGCTCATACAAATAACGGAGAAAAGATGAGCAGTAAAAAGAAAAGGTTTTGAAGGAAAAATGATATTTTTAGCTCATAATAATAAGGGAGAAAATATGAGCAGTAAAACGAAAAAGTTTTGAAGAATAAGATTATGATTATTATGAACCTTCAATTTTCAGATTTAATTTTACAAGGGCAGATTTTTCTAAATTTTAAACTTAAACAAACAGAACTAACTGAAATTTTGAAATGATTCAGATGGAGGAACCTATCGATTGACGGGAAAAAAAATGAAGGACATCATAATGTATTTTTGGGAGTAGGAGTCGCTAGTATATTTCGCAGGAAATCGAGGACTAGATAAGTATATATCCTGTAATCAATCACCCTAGAAATTAGAAGATATAAATAGATTTCAAGCCTGATAAACTTGGATGGCCGCAGCTCATGTGTGATTAGGTTTGACTTCGATTGATTGGGGCAAACAAAATGAAACCCTTAATACCCATAATCAAACTGCTAATATATAAAGCAGAAAGAAGAAAAGAAAAATGTTGGACTCACCTATACATGGGAGAAAAGTAACAACGAATAAGAGTACGCAAGACAGAATGACCTTTATATGTAGCCACCGACTGATCACCAGGGTGTGTTATTTCTCTAGCCTGAGGCGGGTAATCCATCCATCTGTAGTCCCATTCATAATTTCTATAACCTACATTACTGTAGTAAAAAGAAACATAAATAAATACAGCTTAAGCTCCCAAATAGTTTCAACTGAACATCATTGCATGCTAGTTTAGGCAACTCAATTTAAATGAAGAAGTCTTATCATGCTGAGAATTGAGCTGCCAAACAACTAAAATGTGTTGCAGGAACAGAACATAAACATATTGGGAGATGCATTTTAGCATCATATCACAGTTTCACTGAGTAAAGACAGATTTCCAAGGAAAATAGGAGATAAAGTAAACATACCAAGAGGCATTAGAAGACATTTTCCGGATATCCCAGAGTTTGATAGTCTGATCTTTACCATTAGAGATGAGATAACGACCATCTCCACGGCTATCTAGAAATGTAATGCCTTCTAAGTGTCCGATAAGCACTCCAGCAGGCTTTGCTCTTGCAGTAAAGCAACGTCTATCCCAAACCTTAAAAATAAAAAAAATAAAAAAATTACCCAATATTCATATTGAGCACCAGGATCCACCAATTACCAATGGACAGTGCAAAATAAAAAAACATCTACTCCATCAATTAGTATGCCACCAACTTTCTCTTCAATACAGAAAAATGACAACCTGAAAGGCCAGACTGCAGTATATCTTCCTCTTCAATTGGTAATGTAGCATGCAACTAAGACAAAAGAAAACATTTCGAGAATTCTATAAAAACAATTAAACCTAACATCTAAAGGAAGGATCTCTGACGTTCAGTAACCAATTATGGCTTTAATATGTCAACCACATCGTGATCAGCATCATACAGGTCTGTACTGGGTTATATTTCTCACTATATGCAATCTCTCTTATACGATATCTTTAAACATTACTCATAACATTGTTTTCAAGAGGAAAAAGAAGGTGGGAGCAGGAGCGAATCCCCTTATTCAGACAACCAAACTTCTCAGCTACAGTAAAACCTTGTACAATTTCACAATAAACAAACACATTTAACTAACTAATGATCATGTTAATGTTATAGCTACTCCTCGAACAAAGAAGGACAAATGCCAAGTTTATCGAATTCCAATAACATATCATGAATCGATGATGCAAGTGTCTTTCCTTTTAAGTACACACCCCAACAAGAGAATATGCATTTCACTGTGAATTTTTCAGGGTAGCATATTATCACTAGACCATCATCGCAGAAATAAGTCTAGTAGAAAGAAGTCAGTTGAGAAGTCCTTTGTGAGGGTGCCCAACAGACAAGAAAAAAAGAGAGCAAACAGATTATTAAAGATGTAGATTATATCCTATAGCAAACTTAGAAGCATGAATAAGTTCAAAAACTAACTTTTGCTAGAACTTTGTGCACAATAAGTTAAACTTACCTTACAGAAGTTATCATCACTCCCAGAATAGATAAGATGGCCACTTTCATCAGCGAAAGATACAGTATTGACATCAGACTGCAGCATTAAAAAAAACAAAGGATGAATTTTTGAAACTCGGTAAGTTTACTTTCCAATTAGACAATGAAATGACCCTAAGCAACTCCTAGAAATAAATGAATGAAAGAAAGGAAACTCATATTTGGGCAGGAAACTTTTTATCGCATACAATAACTCCAGTCTGATATGCAAAAGATAAATAAATATTTAAAGCTTTACTAGGCTTCTCAGATGTCTCATTTTCCTCTTCCACCAAAATATATGTTTGTATCATTTAATGCTTAAATTTACATTGGTAGGTAAACAAGCATTGTAAAATAATGGAAACTCAAAACTCAAAGACCAATCAACAAACACATATGAATAAATATGATTCATATAACTGTAAATAAAGAAAATGATGACTACAACACAGAAAAAAGAAAAAAGAAAGAGGATAATCTAATGCACAAGGAACTCTATCCTGCACTAGCCTAAGGAGAACCTCTCCTCCTCCACCAATTCCCAAAACGAATTCCAGAATAGCCTACCCAATAGCCTTAGCTGATCTATATATAGCCTCAAATATATAAAAAAAACCCTGACTAACCCTCTTTCATGAGTCACTTTACCATTCCAATATTGCCCTTAATTCACATATAGTACTGTATATCACATTCTGTCATTACTCCTCCCTTCAAAACAGTCTTTTCCCTCAAGACTGAAGTTAAATGATAGTCTATTGTCCGGAAATTCAGTTTTCCAAATGGCACGTTTGATCCCCTAGTCATCCATGGACTCGATTAGAGAAAATAATCTGAAACTTCCATATCATAAGCATTCCAGCTGATTGATCATGCCTCCTTGCTCCCAACATCACACATTTGTTCTCCTTGCCACTTAGCAACCTGTTCAACCTTACTGCAAGAATAATTAATTGAACCTCTGAGCGCTATTAAGAAGTAGAGGCATAGAAAATTCTAATGAACCTTATTTTTTGGTTACCCCTAGCACAGTTTCATATTTAAATAATTTTGGACTAGATACATCTCTCCTTTGCTTTCAGCAACATGATTTAAAATTAAAAAAGTTGTCTCCTCATTAGAAACATAGGATCCTTCCACAGTTCCAATCCAAACACCATATTCCACCCCATTTCTAAAGACTCTTTGACCATAATGTGGTCAATAGTCCCTTGTACTAGGTATCTTGCTTCACTCACATGCATTAGCCCCGTAGTGACCAGAATTTTGTCCCAACTTCCCAAATTAAGCAATCATTTTAAAAAATATATACATATATATTAGCAATGTTCTAATCACAATCATCTGCCAATTTGCATGTAGAAAAAACTTCAAACATTCCATAACTAACCTCGAGAGTTTCGTTCACTTTGAGTAAAACGGCACATGTAGAATTTGTTCACTTTCTCCAGAAATAAACAAATATTGGACACCTGGAACAAATTTAGACTGTCCATGACAAAGACTGACCCATCTCTTTTTTTATGCCCCGATTTTCTTGAAAAAGAGTTCCACAATCTGTAGTGATACTCTGATTCATCAGGTCGGTGATGGCAACAGTGTTTCTGCTGGAATGAAATAGCACTACTATGCTCTCTTTAGGTTGATTTTCTAAAATCTATCGCCTTCCACTTATCTTCATATTATTACACAGGACGGATGGGTCCCAACCTTTGCAAAACCAATCGTTCCTTGTGACACGATAGTGACTCTCTGCATAAAACAATTTCAACAATCTTGGCTAAATTGACCACTTGAACTCAGTTATCAGAATCACCACATCTACTTCTCTTCTCTTTGTGTCGAACTATACTCAATAATTGGATTATTGTCACAAATATTGAAAAGCCCAATATTCTCTACCTGCAAGGATACATCATATGTGGTCCCCTGGACATGCAATGCAACCCTCTGTTGCCATGGTATTACACCTTGCTGCTGTTGTGGACTATCTCCAACTAATAGACGGCTCACCTTCTACAATGAAGTTGGATTCAATTGGAATCAACACTGGAAGATTATCCTCACATCGATGGTGTCTAGAACTAGTGGGTATCCTCGTCTCATTATTTATCACTTTTCTACCTCAGCTTGCACTTCCAGTTTCAATATCCTCCCAAACCTTGACATCAGTATCTACAATTTTTCCCATGCTAGTGCTACCTTCATTGACCATTACATTTGCTGCATTGGTACAGAAATCAATGGGGGTTCTGAAACTCCTGCTGCTTGAGGATTTGGTGTGAGTGATGATGATTAAATCCTAATCCTGAGTTCCCAAACCTCTAAACGTTTCCGCGAAATACACTCCTTAAATTTGGACCAAATTAACCAAGAATAGAAGTCCAACAGAAGATGAACCAAAAATGTTCCCTCCCTTCATGCACTTTCTAATCAGAGAGAATATGCTCACTGGAGGTGTTTCATGAACCCTAAAGTAAGCTTCAAGTTTGTTTAACCACTGCCATGAATCCTTGCCGGAGAACACTAGCAACTCCATCTGCACTATTTTCTCTATCTTGTTTGGTTATTATCCCTCGAAAACCCTCAAAAATTCCTCATGCCTTCCCTTATATTATCCATGATGCTTCTGAAATTCCTTTCCATTCTTCCTAGCTTCTTCCATTGTCTCTTTGGTTGATATCCGAGAGGTCGGACCAATGATAGAAAGTCAAACACAGAACAAACACAAATATGAAGAAACAGAATTTATATTACTAAAAATACAGAAATTGATGACTACAGAACAAAGGAAAGGATAATCTAATGTAAAAAGAACTCTATCCTACAGAGCCTAAGGAGAGAACCTCTTCTCCCAAGCCAAAGGTCGATTCCCAAAATGAATTCCAAAAATCCCTCCCCACTACCCCTAGCTGGTCTATATACATGGCCTCTAATATAACAAACCATATTCATGCATCACTTTTCTATTCCAATATTGCCCTTATTTTACACAGTATTACAAATATCACATCCTCTATCATAAACTTCTATTACTTAATCACATTAAGTTAGTACGATATGACAGCCAAAAGCTGTATTGTCTCGAAGAAATCAAGTATAGGCAATATGGTGCCCAGGCAAGATGAAATTACATATGATGCAACTGAATTTAGAAAATTAATAGGTATAAGCAGAAAATTGCAACTAATTTAACATCTTCAGCCAGTCACCATGAGCATTTGATGTTGTAATAAGCTTAAACTATGAAGTGGGCCATCATATGTCAGCGTACTTTTACATTTCATCTTACTGAACATTTTAATATCAAAACAAAATTCACACAGGTACCCTTATCCAACCTTGGCCTTGTTTGGAAACCGGTAGTGGTAGTCAGGTGTGCCAACTGACAGTTCAATTTCAAAACATTACCAAATGGAACACAATGCATCTAAATCTTAACCTTTTTTAATCGTAGTACTCCATTTCAATGATTTTAACTAATAGATATATTATCTTTTATAATTTTTGTTGAACATTTCAAGCATCCATAATATATCTTTAAGCAATTATCGTAATTACTAATTTATATTAAATATCAAACTGAAAGGGTACAAATGTGTGTGTGTGTGTGTGTGATTGATTTAAAGAAAAATAAATCCAAACTGCCGATTCCAGTCCAATCAAGGTCCCTGTTTAATCAAGGTTCCACGATGGTTTGACTGGTTGGTTCTAGTTCAATTGGACTGTGGCTATAGCTACTAGCTGAATGGCAGAATGGTTTTTTTGTGATACTGCTAGGTTGCACATACAATATTGTACTCCTAACATAACAGGCAATGCAAATGAATAAATATTCCATGAAGAAATATGTGAAGTAAATGACCATGCAAACAATTATGCCAGTCCGATAAGTTATATTCAGAAGATGCTTAATGCAAATATGAACATACAGAATGTGCCAAAATGCGGAGCGAGAGCTTCTTTGTTTCCAAATCATAGACATATATGGAATCATCATTGCTTCCAGCAACAAGTTCACGTCCATCAGAAGAAAATTTCACAGAGAAGATTCCAAAAGAATAGGCCCCGAGATGATCATCAGAATTGAAGTCCAATCCATCATGAATCTCCTATAAGCGCAAAATAAATGCACTTCAATATGAATTAAGTTTGTACTGAATAAATATAAGATTACCAAATGACAATAACCAGAACAAACATGGATTATGCATCAAAAGTTATTTACAGGAAAGGTTTTTTAAATGATTGTATATGTATCTGTAATAAGTGAAGATTAGTGCTCACTGTGATGTTTGCAAGTGAATCTGTTGCAGCAGACCCAACATCAACAATATGGACAATAGGTGACATGCTGGCATAGACCTGAAACAGGAAGCTTTTACATTCAGGCATGTGATGAAACTGATATTCTGGTTTTAAGACCATTTAGAGATACCCAGATTGATAAACTCACGAGATGTCGTTGATCTGGTGAAAGAGATGTATCAGTAACGGTCCAACGCAAACTTTTGGCAAGAATGTTCTTCTGAACTTTCCACCCTCGATCCACATTATATATTCTAATGTGGCTTCCCTGAAACGAAATTTGTCAATCAGAGAAGTTCACCAAAAAGAAAAACGTATCTTATTTCACAAAGAAACAGTCATGTCCCAAACCGGTCCCAATAGAAAGCTCTAAGCCAAACACCTGAAACCCAGCAACAAAGAGAGAACCATCAGCCGAAAATTGGGACACATAAGCTCTGCTAGTCATCTGGTCAACAAGCCAAGGACCATTGACCGGCAAGTATCTGCCAAGCAGATGGCATTGATCAGCTGAAGAGAACCTTCCCCTTCCCGAGCAATTGCCTTCTCGACCTGCCAACATTTTAACAGTGGATACCGGCAGTTCCCTCATTCCAGGTGCCATCCATTTGTTTGGTCTTGATTTCAACTTAGTGGCAAAGGAAATTTCATGATCTAAAGTAGACGATGATGTTCTCTTGGATCTCTGACCAGTTTCGTGTACGGATGTAGCTCCATCACAGTCATCAGAATCAACATTTAGTCTACTCATGGAATAACCCATAGCGTCTAGGGAAGCCCAGCCACCAAGAAAATGCATTTTACTTCAGAGCCAAACGGAACAGCTTGCATTGCATAAGGATTTACAACACTGCCGCCAAAACTTCATTACACATTCATTAATCAAGATATCTGTAATTCAACTCCTACAAAAGCAAAAGTCCATCATCAACGTTCGTGATAATTGCAAGCAGTGACGGATCTAGAACTCACTAGCGGTGTGGGTGGTTATGATGTTATATTTATTTATTTTTGGTTTTTTTACCTATAAAACTAAAAGGTTGTACAAAGTTTGTATATATAATTTCAGCATTATTCAATGAGTAGCGGACGCTCAAGCCCCCGCTAACTCCCCCTAGATCCGTCCCATTAGTCGACAAGTATGTGAGTATCTTATCCAAGTATAAAATAACAAAAGACGAAAGAAATACCTAATGAATTGAAGAAGTGGAAATACAATCTGATTTGTGGCAGAGAAACAATAACCGAATACCTAAAGCACAAAAAACATAAGAATTCAGAAATCAGAGTTCAATAACAGAAATTGAAGACGATAATATCGATCTTACCCTTCCGAAACGAACCTCTTCGCTTGATTGGAGCTGAGCTGGCTACAGGTGTTATCATCTAATCTAACATTTCATTTTCTGATACAAACACAAGTAAGGGAATGATTGCATGCCTCGAGTCTACTTGAAGACTAGATCAGTCAACGCTTATTTTGTTTTTTTTATAATCTAACGCTTCGGATATGTCCAGGGAAACCTTTCCCTCTGCTACTCATCATTTGTCTGCTTACTATACTTAGCCTTGTTGGCATACACTTGTCTCACCCTTATTAAGTTGCAAATTGGCCGCTAGTACCTAAAAAAGATAACATTTGTTTTCTTCTCAGCCTAGTAAAATATAAATTTCCAAAACCAAAGGTAATTTTTAGGCAAAGTTCATATCCTAATTTTTGGAAGTTGTTCAAAAAAGTCATTTAAGTTTTTCAATTTTTTGAACGATCTATTAAAAAGTTGACATATTAAATGCCTTTATACTAATATGACACAAATTTGTTTGACGCATAGTTGGTGACTGTACAAAACATTGTTATATCACATATTTTTGTGCAAATTAATGAGGGAGATGGAGGCAAATAAACGAGGGTATTTTGGTTTTTTGCGCCAAAAATATGACGTGATAGTATTTTTTAAGGTCGGCGAACTATGTGTCAAACAATTCTGCCAAGTCAGTACGGGGTGGCTAAATATGTTCACTTTTTAATACTTGACGGACTTAACATGTGACCCGAAAATTGAGGGACTCAAGTGACTTTTATGGATAAGTTTAACTACTTGTATATGGTTTATGCCTAATTTTTAATAGGATCAAGTATAAGTGGTTTGATCCATTTGCAATTAGGGTGTGGTTTAAGATTATATGAATATGGGTATGCAGTTTGCATCATTTTTAAACCATTAACATGTTAAAGATGGCGTTGTAGCAAACGCTAACGAGTCATAAGAGTATCTTTTATCGGTATTTTAACATAAACCTGATTGGTGTAGAGCTACTAAATCAATTCTATATGCATTCTTAATTCACAATTCTAACTTTTCAAAAGCAGTTTTTGTATCTATAGATGAATTTTTAAGATTTTTAATTGATAAGTAGAGGTTTGTTAACTCAAATAAAAATTATCGACTCATTTTATTAAATGAAACGTAAAACATACTCGTTTTTTTTTAACACTAATTAACAATTTAAGACGTTGGTTACAAAATGGAGCAAACTACAAATCCCTATTTTATACCACGAGACCTTGTTTACAAATGGCTCAAACCACAAAATAATGTTCATGGAAACCCACCAAACAATATTTAGTGATGTTTGAAGTTGTGAGTTCGAATACCACAATTGTCAAACTTAAATTTCTTAGTTTGTCGGAGAGTAGGGTTCTCCTTTATTGTCGCGAACTGTTTTTCTGAGATGATAAGGAGGAGGAGCAACTAGTTGTCGAGAACGAAACAGAGGTGTTTAAAGAAGTCCTGAATGAGGTTTATTTGGTGTGGGTTGGCTTCTCACAAATCGTGGAATCAAATTTACTATGATGAAGATTTGGATTACTTGTTTATGGCTGTCGAGGAAGGAAGTCATCGTTCAAGACCTTAGAGATGGCATGTACGACTGGCAATTTAACAAAACTTGAAGGAGGGATTCTTCCTTAGTCAGACCCAACTTATTCTTAGTGAAGGCATCTTTTTCATGAGAATTCCATTTAAATTAGGCCTCGCAAGTCACTAAGAGGCTTAATAGCTTCACTGTCAAGACTTGACTTCTACAATTGTTCTCATGCAGTTTGTAGCCTCAATAATGCCTAGTGGATCAGTTTGGTTTACCAGCTTTTGAAATCTTTCCTCATAATCTTGCAGTCTTTCTCCTTATTTTTGTTCTACGTTGCCAGATCCTCCATTACGTTTTCTAGAATGGTTGTTACATAATACTACAGAAGTTGTCGGTCATGTCACTGAAGCTGAACAAAGGTGATTTTACTCAAGGTAAATAACTGCCTCTTCTATGATTGTTGCATCGTGAATCAACATCTCTACTTAATTCTTTATTTGCTCTACTAAAGGAGCATCTTTATTCCCTTCCCTCTTTCCTTTCATGTGGTGATTTGCCACGTTTCTGCAATTGTACCGAGGACCTTGGTCTACTGAGAAGCTTCAGGTTCAGTACCAATGGTGAATTCTTCCTCTTTTGCAGGAATTACCACCACCGTAAACTTGCTCTAAACTCTTTCTACTGTGCTCTTTGTGACCTCGTTCTTTTTTTCCTCATTACAACCCCATGACTTTTCTCACTTTCTGTTGAAAAACTCAATCATCTTGTTTTGAGTAATGTTAATTTTTATCTATGAAAGATGGTGACCCTTAACTCCGAACTGATTATCGTTATTGTTCTTGAAGTTACTGACTGTTTATTTTGATTAAGCCAGAAGCAGTACAACTTCATTGAGAACCCAGAGTTCTCTCAAAACTCAGTAGAAAAAAGCTATATTGACGCTTTTGAAGAATCAACTCAGAAGATAAGCAAAACTCATAGTTGATGTTATCCAAGGATCAAAGGCAACAACTACTTCAAAGATTGAACTCAAAAGACCATTTAAAATTGTGGATCAAGTAAATTCAAAAGGCGACAAAAGTTTTCCAATATGGTCAAGTCAAAATGCAGTCAACACTGCTGTTTGAAAATCATTTCATGGCTTTGCACGACAATGTCAATTTTCATTCTGCTACAAAAATCTCTCTCATGCAAACATCAAACTGGAAAGTTCAACCTTCAAATCAAGTTCCAAGACGAAAATCATTAGCAATTTTTTGAAGCGAGCTAAAGAAACACAAGAGCAATTTTCAGGTTTGAAAAATACAAGTCAAATTGAGGCTTATAAATTAGCAACAAAACAGATTATTTTTTTTGCAACATTAAGTCATGGCTAGTGAGTGGTTTGTGGGTGTGTTGAGTGGGTGAGAATTGAGTGTTTTCAAACATATTTTGGCTATAAATAGAAACTCCTCCCTCTTCAGAAATTAACACAACCAAGGATAAATACAATTCTCTTAAATATCATTTTATCCCTGAAATTTCAGCCAAAAATCAGCCTACAATTCGTGCCAATTAAGCTTCCAAATACTAAGTTTCAACCTTCAAATCCATCCCGATAATCGTTTCTTTAATTCTTTGATCAATGAAGCCTATTTATGTCCATTTTCAAAGTCGAATTCCTCATTTAAATACCCAATTTCTAGCAGCCTTTTTACTTATTTTTCGTTTTCAAACATCGATTTTCAAGCCTTTAATTTGTCCCCGACAATCATTCATTTGATCATACCATCATTCTTTGTGTTAAATTCATGTTTCAGGCCCAATTTTCTCCAATTTTTACACTGATTTCCATTAGCCCCTAGCTCAATTTTTCAATTTCAAAACTCGAATTTCAAGTCCCCAAATCATTTCTGCATGGATCGTTAACAATCTTAGTCACTTATTTCAACAATTTCACCATCAAATTTGGTTTACAACGAGCTACATAGATGTTGCCTCGTTGATTAATTTTCATAAATTAATTGCATACGATGGTTCAGATCGAAGACGCATCTCTTCGATTAAGTTTATTTTTATTTGTTAATATTTATTATCATTCCAATTATTTTCTATTGTTATTATAAGGTTGACATTATTAATACTGACATTATTTTGTTATTTAATATGTAATTTCTTCTATCTGGTTTATTGTAACCGGAAGCACTTATAAAAATCGAATAAAAGAAAAATGTCAAAGTTTTTGCGTTTCCTTTATTGCTTTAATTATTTAAATCACTAAATACAATTGGTCCATTTTCTAGTTAACGTCGTGATGACGACAACTAAGAAAGGTAACTTACACCAGCAGCACCCAACTATATCCATTTTTTTCAAATTGTTACCTAGACAAAAAATTTCTCAAAGTTGCACCTAAACTATGCGTGACCTCCCATTCAAGTCCAAATTACCTCCTATAACTAGTCAACGCAAGTTTGACCAAATTTTTGAGGACCTAATGATTATCCTATTCAAATTGACCAAATTGACCTTTCTTTCTTCCTCCTCCATACTACATTCTCTCTCATCATTTTCTCTCATCTCTCTTCCACCTTTACTCTTCTCTCCTCCTCCTCCTCATTCTTCCCCCTTTTTCACCATAGATCCAGATTCTGGCCGATTTTGGTTCCGGCTGAATCTGGAATTTTCCAAATTCCAGATTCCGACAAGTACCAGAATTGGTCGGAATCTGGAACATTTCGAACAGTTCTGGCCGCCACTGAATTATGGAAGTTTCCAGATTCCGACGGCTATGCCTTGGAATATGGGGAGAAGGAGGAGGAAGCAGAAAAAGAAGAAGAAAGAGGAGGAAGAGGAGGGGGATGAGAGATCTCTTACGGTGGGAGTGAGGGTGAGAGAAAATGAGGAGAGAGAAGGCAGTAGGGACCAGGGAGGAGGAAGAATGAGATGGTTGGTTCGGTCATTCTGTATAGAAGGGTAAATGGGTCAACAAAATTTTGGTCAAACTTATGTTGACTAGTTATAGGAGGTAATAAGGACTTAGTTGGGAGGTCAATGATAATTTGTGTACGATTTTGAAACAAAATTTTGTTTGGATACTAATTTAGAAAAGTGAGTATAATTTGAGCTACTGCTAGTTTAATTTACCCAACTAATAATATATAAAAAATTGTTTTCTCAATTCTCGTTTTTCTCATTCAATCATTTCATTTGTTTACAAGTCAAGAGTTTACGAGTAATAGGCGTAAATCACCATAAAAAAACCGTTTTCATAAATGCATGTTGAAACATGAATAATTTTGTTTCTCAAAAATAATACCACCACTTTCTAACTCCCAAATAAAAACGTAGCATACATTCGATATATCAAGTTATTTGTATGTCGAATTAATAATTTAGCTAATAAAAAGCAAATGAATTGAAGTGAAGAAGAGAGTTGATGGGTCGAATTGTGGTGAGCCCAAGTAGTAGTAGGCCAGCAGAATCATTACATTCTGCGAATGTAATTTGAAGCATCGCCGGCGGCGTAATGAACCCTTCTAAAACCTTTTCCGATGGCATTTTACATCTGAATTCCAAAACATGAAGCGCATCTTCAAAATCTCAGTCCTCAATACATTCCCTCCATTTACCCTAACCCTAACCCTAACTCAAACCCTAATCCCTTCCCTATCTAATTCTCCCATTTACAGACTCCCTTTCGCAGCAACTCATACCTCCAATTCCTCCACCTTCTTCTCTAAATCCATCACTCTCCTCACTCAAAAGATTCCGCTTCCTGACGCTAAGGCTATGCAGCAGCTGCAGGAGTTCACCGAATCGGTCGCTCTTCTCCGAGATCAAATTATTCAACACGCTGACGATCCCGAAAAGGTTACTCGGGTTTTGGAGGACAATGGTGCTTCCTTGTTCAAGAAGTATACTGATGGATCCGCGTTTATCGAGCTCCTCAATCAGTTAGTTTCGAGCCGTCAGTTAGCTCTACAGGTCTCTGTTTCAATATACTATCTAATGTACATTGCAAAATTTAGGTTTCATAAAAAAATTGATATTTTAAGGGCGACCTTTTACTTTTCTTTGTGTATTATTAGCATTATGGAGAGCTCGATTAGTTGTTACGAATATGATGTGTACTACAGTGAAACCTTTATATAGGAATACTCTATATAAGAATAACCTCCCAATTGTTATACAAAAGTTTGATCGCACGTGCTGAAAGTCTTTGTTGTACCAACCTCTATATAGGAATAGCCTCCTAATTGTTATACAAATAGTCCGATCCTAAGTGTATTCATATATAGAGGTTTTACTGTACTTGTATTTGTGAGTTGAGGGTAGTGGTATTGTTTTGATTGACTTTATTAGATCTGTATAAATTTTTAAACTTGTAATGCATATAGGTTTTCCAGTGGAGACGAATGCAGACAGAGTGGGTGATTCCCATGACGGCAGAAGAGTATGCCAAGGGTATTGCTCTTGCTGGTAGGGATAAAAATGTTGATCTTGCAGTGAATCTCTTCACTGAGGCTACCGACAAGCAACTTAAAAACCAGTCGACGTATAATACACTAATGGGTGTTTATATGTACAATGGCCTCACCTATAAATGTCTGTCACTGTATCTTGACTTGAAAAAGGAAGCAAATTTTGGCCCTTCTGTTGCAACATACAACATTATTTTATCAGTTTATGGTCGATTGATGCTGGTTGATCGCATGGAGGAAGCTTTTAGGGAGCTAAATGAGTTTAAAATCTCGCCAAACTTGAAAACATACAATAATTTGATTGCTGGTTACATTACTGCTTGGATGTGGGATAGTATGGAAAATACTTTTCAAAAGATGAAGATGGATCAGGTTAAGCCTGATATCAACACCTACCTGCTAATGCTCCGAGGTTATGCTTTTTCTGGGAATTTAGAAAAGATGGAAGAAATATATGAATTGGTGAAAGATCACGTTAATGCTAAGGAGATGCTATTGATCAGGGTAATGATATGTGCATATTGTAAGAGTAAAGTCACCCGTAGAGTTGAAAAGGTTGAGGAACTAGTAAACCTCATTCCACAGAATGAATACAGATCATGGTTGAATGTCATGTTGATCAGCTTCTATGCAGAACTTGATTTGTTAGAGGAAATGGAGAACTCAATTGATGAGGCATTTAGGTGTCAGACCACAGTTAGATCTATCAAAGTGATGAAGTCCATTTCGGCGAGCTATTTTAGGTGCAATGCAGTTGACAGGCTAGCAGACTTTATGAGACGTGCTGAATGTGCAGGATGGAAAATCTGCCGCTCTCTATATCACTGTAAACTGATTATGTATGGATCACAAAAGCGCTCTAATGAAATAGAGAGTGTTCTTAATGAGATGAACAATATGAATATCCAGTACACAAAGAAGACATTTGTCGTATTGTATCACGCCTATTCAGCATGTGGAGAAAATTATAAGATGAACCAAGTTATAGGTTCAATGTACAAGCATGGACATGGGATTCCTTATGGGTTATCTTCATCATAACAAATCTGTGCCTACTAAGCCCGAGTTGAAAATTCAAGGTGTCAAGCCATAGATTCAATGTACAAGCATAGAGATGGCTTTCCTTTTGGGGGCATTCCCATTATTCCATATCCCTTAGCACTGCATTGCCAAGATCGACTGATCGCACTAATGCTTCGTCAAAACTTAGTATATGGAGTTGGGGTGCCCACAGATTCACAGGTGCACATTATGCTGGGTTTTATTTACTTATTATCTCTTCTTATTTAATGCATTTTTACTTGTGGAAAATTCTCTGATAGTCGCTGATCCTTTTTTTTATTGATTTATCTTATGCCTCATGAGTATACTTACACTTCTTGTTCATGCGCCATATTTAAAGCTTGTTTTGTGGCAGAAATTACCCATTTGATTGCTGAGCTTGCGATTTTTGAGATTTCATTAGCTTGTGGATTTTGTTTTTCTTTTGGCTACTCCAAGCTATCTTTAAGTACAAGAAGTTTGGGCACTACTTCTCATTTATGGGCACCTATTTTCAGAAAAATCCCATCAGAGTTAGATATGCATTAAGATTTGAATTCCATGTTAAGTTTACTATGCCTTGTAGTATGTTGATAATTTCTTTCTATAGTTTGTAGTTCAACAACAATTGTTCTAATTCCCATTGCCTTGTGTTATATATTATGTTCCTTAACAGAAGCATTCCTTGTTTACTCTAGCCTGAGTTTTTTTTTTTTTAAATCTAAGAATCTGTTTTCTGATTCATTGAAATATATATCTTCCATTAAGATTTATAACCTTGAGGCTCCTTCCCTTTTTGTTCTTTTGTTCTAGTTTTCAGTTTTTGTTTTATTTAGTAGTTTGTTTGCTGAACTAATTAAACTGATCAGCGGCATCTAAAGTTTTCTATAACGTTTTCACCTGTCCAATATTCTTCTGCATATTGCATAAATAAAAATAATACCTCAAAGAAAATTCCACCAATTTTTGACATATTTTGTTGAATTTCGCGACATGGGGCGATTAACCTTTGTTTAGATATAACTTTACTTACTTTCGAGCTGTGGAATCACTAAGCTTGCATTTGATCATTGTCATTTTTTTGCTATAGGGCGATATCATCTAATGAATGGATTATGATTTGGAAGATTTTTGTTGTCTTTGTTGCTAATTACATGGTTTTCCTTGAAGAGTACTCTGTTGATTTTGTGACCTATAATCTAATGCGTTTGATTTAGTTTAATGATTATGCTTGAAACTTTATAATAAAAAGGGGATAAATTACACGCATATCCCTTGAACTTTGTTCTTACTTTCATTATGGTTCTAAACTTCAAAGCTGGATAGTATATCCCCTTCAAGTTTGCACTTTACCTAATGATGTAGTTCTCTTCATATTTTCTTTGCCCTGCAGTTAAGTTGATTCTTCATTAATAAGTAGTATCTATGGTGTTGCAGAAACGACAATGATGGGGTTCAGTCAGCTCTATCGAATTGGAATGAAATGTCAACAAAATATGCAGGATGGTGTATGTCTTCTGCCTACACTTATGTATATTTATTAATTTAAATATTACAAAATATGACAGGTCGGTGAACTTCTCCTCCCTTTATTCCAGCCTCCTGGAGAAAGCTTGTTACGGTCTCCCTGTTTTAAAGGATGTAATGCTTGAAAAATAAAGTTGTACTCTATAAAACTAAGAGAGGATTTTATAATAAAGTATTCCAAATACTTCTTTGTATTTGATGTTAATTAAAATAAAATAAATAAAAGGCAAAAAGCATCTTGAGGCTCCTGATCTTTCATCGTTCGGTGCATTAAGTCCTTGATCTTTCGTTTGAACACATTAAGCCCTTGATCTTTTATTTTTGGTTCTATCAAGCCCATATCTAATAAAATTGGATGATTTGTTAACTTTGACAAATTAATAAGATCGAAATATTGTGGCATAATTACAAATCTAGCCCGTTTAGGAGAGTTCATTAATATATGTGATTCACTTTGCTTTTTACTTACATTTCCAGACAATATTGTCTTTTTCAAATTGACAATTAATTTTTCCGCCTATTCGAATGTAGTAACGCTGCACATTCTTTCTCAAACGTTTCTCTTTGTCTCTTCTTTTATTTTTCATCTTAGCTCTTCTCTTTGATTCCGGCCCCACAAATTAAGGCCAAATTCTTGATGACTGAAAATTACTAAAGCACATTTACTGAAAAGAAATTACCGAACGGAAATGAAGAACCGATAAGTACTAATAAAGGCATAAAGAACATGGTCAAACATCATTTATTAGATTTCATCTATGTTTTCATTCTCTTCAATTTCACTTTTGAAATGACTAGAAAATGAGCAAAACAACGACAATAAATACTGAATTTTTTTGTTCATTTTTTTAAAAAATTGTTGAATAATTTATTGAAAATTCAATCAATTGTAATTAATTAGGTATCAGAATATTTCAATTGGTCTTATTAATTTGTGAAAATTAACAAATCATCCAATTTTGTTAGATGATGACTTGATAGAACCAAATATAAATGATCAAGGGCCTTATGTATCCAAATAAAAGATCAAGGACTTAATGCACCGAAAAGGAAAAGATCAGGGGCCTCAAGATGCTTTTTGCCTAAATAAAATGCTTTTGTATTCTCAAAATTATGGTATGGGATGTGTTAGTGAAATGACACAAATGATTAAGATATTTTAATTGTTTTGTTCGTTGATATGTCTAATTCTTACGTAGCAGGAATATAACGGAGGGACTATCAATTATTAGCTCACAAAGTTGAGCATAATTCTTGAGTCCAAATTTAGCAAACCAAGTTTTAGGACACAAGGTTGAGGATGATTCTTGAGTCAATATGGAGTTTGGGTTGATGACAACATCAGTAGAACAATTCTGAATATACATCAAAAAGATGGAAAATAACTAGTGTAAAGTTCAATGCGAGCATTAGACTTGAATGAGAGTCGCAAGAAATCCAGTTTGCTTATCGTGTAAAACAAGATATAGTAATGTATTTAAAGGAGCTAATATAGATCTGAAAACAAGATGTTGACCCAAAAAAACTCATCGTCGTGCTGAATTCTTTAGTGCTAAAACTAAACCTAAACCACTTAAAGGGATTAGGAAAGCAAACCTGAACATGCTTGAGATAAACCGAAAATAGTGAACCCTGCAAATACATTCGAAACAATGTGGAGACGACTATGAATGGAGTGGAAAAGCATAAATGCTGATGATTTTCCATTGATCCACCACCTTCCAAGATTCCAGCGGATTTGGGCAGAGGCAAAGTTGTTTGTTAGATTTGTGACCGTTCAATCTACCACCCTGTAGATCTAGTCGCTGGAATCAAGTTTGTAAACTAGAAACACGTCTGACGTCTATAGAATGCGTAAAACATGTTATAAATTACAGGAGTTTCTATGTTTTGAAATGAGAAAACTCCATTGAAGAGGATTTTAGTTTTGTAGTGGACTGATTCTGCCTACTCAAATTTTCTTGACAGATGAGAAAACACATTAGAGGATGTTTTTTAACTGCTGTTTTTACAAGGCCCTATTTTGTTAGAGCATTTTCAAAAGACTTTATTTGGATACCTATGTTAAATTTGAGTAGTTCAAATAAAAATACAACTTTAAGATCACTATTTAAATCACTAGGAGTCACACTCTCTCTTAATTTTTAACAAGTCTTTCCTCTATTTAATTCAATTTTTATTATTTTTGACTTTCCTTTATTTATTTCAATTTTTATTATTTTTGACGTTGAGTAATCTTCGTTCTATTTCTATGGATAAGTATAATATTAGGCATATCTAATATGGTGCGCTTGAATTTTTTTATAAAATAGCTCAGTTTGGCCTAATTCGGTCTATCCATCTTATTAATGTTATTTTTATATATTAATTTTTTAGTTGCAAGAATTTTTTTTAAAACTGTTGTACCATTAAAAACTATATATATTGGATAAATTATTTGGACTGAACTTGGAACTTTCTTTTTTCAGTCCAAACCAAACATGGTTTAAGCCCATGTAAAATAACAATAGATTGAGTTACGGCTTAGTACAGCCTGGGCCATGAACATTTCTACGTGAGAGTTGTTAGGACTAATTTCTTGTTCCTTTCTTTTTTTTTTTTTTGGTGTACAAGAACAAGAGCAAGTGGATGATAGCCTAACTTGCAATTGCTGTGAAGAATCAAAAACCGTTTTCTAATTCTTGGGAAAATTACAAAAATAATTAAAGATTATGTGATTACGCCGTAGTACTTATAATTTTTCTGTTTAAAAATTAACTTCTATGATTACACGCGACTTCTCAAAATGATAGCCTAACTAACGGTAAAATGAAGATTTTTTTAGACTTGTAACCACATCTATTTTATTCAGAATATTTGTAACCACAATGAGTTTTTTTTTCTATAATTTAGCCCTTTTCAATTGAGCACTAATTTTATTGTTGTTTTTGTGTTTTTTCGATGGGTAGTTGAGTTACAAGTGTTTTATAGTTGTTTCCTAATTCAATGTACATATTGCATATGAGGTCAAAACACTACATATTGGACATGCATGTAGACGTGTCTAACCCTTGGTCGTTAAATATGCCATTAAAGAAAAATATTTTAAAAAATTGGGGTTTGGTTTATGTTTTTTTCATTTTTCTTCTTGCGCTGAAGCTAAAATGGCCTTTTGACAGGCGGATTATACACTTAGAAAATGCTTTTATGCCAAATATATTAAAATAGGAGGCTTTGTTTAACATATACACCAAACTAATGCTTTGACTGGTTAAGGGAGGGCTGACTTCGGTTATTCAAAAACCGAGAAAACATCTTCGGTTTTTGAATAACCGAAGATGGGTTTTTATAATTAAAAATTGCGAAATATGGGCTAGCCTTGTCTGGTATTGGGAAGCACAGGTGAAGTTCGGTTTTTGAATAATCGAAGATGGGTTTTTATAAATTAAAAATTGCGAAATGTGGGTCAGCCTTGTCTGGTATTGGGAAGCGTAGGTGAAGTTCGGTTTTTGGATAACCGAAGTTGGGGTTCGGTTATCCAAAAACCGATTTGGTTTATATTAGGGCTACCGGTGGAATCCCACGCCACTAAAGAAAACTGCTCACTTGTTGATCTAATAAAGTCGAATCAAGGCCGTGCGGTTGTATAACTTGATTCGGTCTTGCCATTTTATATCACAATTAACCTACATTATACAAATTTAATATATGTTAGTATATGAAAGAAAATCCTCAAAATTATCATATTTCATCAATCTAATTTAGTCAAAATAACATATTCCTCCATATTTATAATCTACTATAATTTTTCTTAATTATAGAAATTAGCAGAAAATACCTAAACTTGGAGGAAACATTGATATAAGAAAGAAATCAATAGTGAGTAAAAAATAGAAGTAATTTTATAGACAAAAAAAATTATTTTTATGCCTTAATTTTATATTCATACAACAAGTAATATACATTAAGGAAGAGTATCTAAAATTAATCATAAACATATATTAATTACCTTATGTGAAGAGACTTCAACATGAAAATTGGAGTAAGAATTTTGTTTAATTAAAGAAGATTAAGGAAACAAATTAAAGTTTAAAAGAAAAAGTTGGATGGAAGTGGTGTAGATTGTGTTGGAGAATTTGAAGATATGAATTTGTTAATTTGTATAGGAAGCAGTTTGTGCTGGAGAATTTGAAGATATAGAAGATAGGTAGAAGATTGTTGATTTTTATAAAACATCAACAAGGATAAATATTTTATTTTCAATAAAACAAGGGACTTACATAACATTTTTGCCACATACAAATTAAATAAAGCCTGCATGGGAGCAGTCCACCGTAGGGCACATCCACTCAGCATCTTCGGGTTTTGGAAAATCGAACCCCAACTTCGGTTATCCAAAAATCAAAGTCAACAATCCACTCCCACTTTACCGACATGCTTGGCCACGTTTTGTTTTTTTTAATTAAAAAACCATCTTCAGTTTTTGAATAACCGAAATCCTTTCTCGGTTTTTGCATAACCGAAGTCAGCCCTCCTTTAACCAGTCAAAACATTAGTTTGGTGTATATGTTTTATCAAGCCTCCTATTTTAATATATCTGGCATAAAAACATTTTCTAAGTGTATAATCCTTGACAGACAGATATCTATCTTTCCTTTAATAATGACAAAATAAAATTACGCATCAAACGTGGCATTTCTGATACAGGTTTTTTCTTTCCCTAGCACCAACGACAATGCTTTATTTTAAGGTTGAAAGAGGAGTAAGATCCTGATTTAGGGTAAAATCTGTAAAATGACTACAAACATAAATTACAAAAAGCAAATAAATTTATAAAAGGTACAACAAGTAGCAAACATAGCAATAATCATATATCTTCTAAAATTTCAGATTTGCAGATCGAAAACAGTAGTTGACACTCTGTCATCATGGCCCCTTAGAGAAATCGAATTAAATCTTTTGAGATGGTGCACTCCCGTAGATCTATTAATCTATGGATCAAATCAATTGCTTCCGCTCGTGCTAATACCAAACGAGCAATAAATGAAGCGAGAAAAGCAAACGGATCCAAATCTGACAAAAGAAATCTGCAAAGGTGTATAGTTCAGATCTACTACAAGAAAAAGCAAAAAACTAAAACCACGTGGTCTTTTCCTCCCGCAACAAAGAAAGCCGGACGAAGGGGTAGGGGGCTACGAAGGGCGGTGGCTGATACGGTAAGGAGGGAAGGGAGGTGGAGAAAACCTAGAGAGAAGCTAAAGAAAAATAGTTACTAGTTCTATGGTAGAAAAACTTTAATAACGATGTGATTAATTGCTTGTGAACATATTTAAGATTTGAAAATATTTTAAGTACCTTTAATTTTTCTATTTTTTATTATATCGGCTCTTTTCAGTGGAATGTGCGGATGTGTCAGAGAATTACACTCAAACTGTAATTGAATTGCGCTTGTATAAAATAAAGAGACCTAAATTTTTTTAAGGTTTCTAATCAAAACGATACACCTCAAGAAAATGAATTGAGACAGAAAATAAATAAAAATGTACTGGATTTAAGGAAAAAATGATGAACTTGTATTAACTTTGCAGTGAAATTCTAAAAACTAAAAAGGAATTCAAATGACAACCGAACTAAAAATGACAATGAAAATTTAAAGTCTAATGAAGTCTGTATCTAAAAGGTTAAAGTCTAAAGAGAATTTGCTAGAATTTTGATGTACTTTGATTGTCGATTTGGTTGCTGTAAGCACTGGTTTTCGAACCCAATGATGAAAGCAATTTCCGAGTTCCTTGTTGCGCCAGTCGCACAAGAACTAATACTCGCTGAACAACGGATGACCCCTTAGATTGATAGACTTCACCCCGAATTTCGGGCACACAAGGATTGACACCTTCAATCTCATAAAAAGGAACTTCCCGCACCTCGGGTACACAAGAATGATCTTGTAAACAAGGAACCCCCCAAACTCCGGGCACACAAGATTGGCACCTTCAATCTTGTAAAAAGGATCTCCCCGCACTCCGGGTACACGAGTTTGGCACCTTCAAACTTGTAAAAAGTCCCTCCCCGTACTCCGGGAACACGAGTTTGACACCTTCAAACTTGTAAAAAGTCCTCCCCCCTTCCAGAGAGTGTACGGTCTCCCCTCTCTCTTCAAGAGACCGTACGGTCTTCCCTAAAGCAATCACTAGGAGTACGTCCTCGGCGCCTCTCCGACCCCGAAGTTCTTCCCTAAAGGTCTCCGTTCTCGACGAGTATTAGTTTGCGAGCACATCACTGGCACGCAACGAGGGTAAGCTTCTGAGGGTTTAATACCGTGTCACCCGATGGTTTTCTATATTGTATTTATTTTATTATGCTTTTTGTGTGATAATAATAAAGTTCAAGATAATAATAAGCTAGGCTGCATTAAAGATCCTCTAGGGCCTGGAATGTCGGAATTAATAAGTTGTATCCACAAATGTAAATAAGAATCTCTAGTTTTCAAAACAATCGGTAACTATACCGGTTCGTATATTTTCCCGGTCGGCCGGGTGGCGACTCTAGTCAAAGAAGGCTAAAGCCGCTATGAGCGTCCACTTTCGCTCACAATGGCGACTCTGCTGGGGACCAAAAATATAGTCTACTATTATAAGTTAGCATCAATGTACGATTTTCTTGAAGTTAATTTATTAATGAGAGAGTGTATGTTTGGTTTTCACTTTTTATGAAATTATTTCTTGAATTATTTTGTGAAAAGTAAAAAATGGGATACAACTAAAGCATTCTGACAGTCTATGACTATATACGGAGTTATTGTTTTTTGGGTGTGTGAGTCTCATACTGCATAAAATAAAAATCTCAAATGGTCAACGTGTGTTATGGGTCGCGCTTACTGTCGTTTCCTTTAAGGGACGCTTAGGTCGATCTGTAACACCACCCATAGCCTCGTATCATTGACACGCTGCTCAAAACCCTTAAATGGGGAGGCGCTAGATATATCTTGTTATGGGAATCCTTTTGTACTATCAACGAGACCGAATCCTCATATAGTCAGCCTAGACATCTCCCCTAGGAACTACCTCCAAACATCATTTAAATCACGTCTTTTGAGAGCGTTTTGACATCGAAAGGAAAGATGTCGAAAGAAACCCACCTAGGATAGAGACGTACCACGTGAAGATGGAGAGAGAGTATCGTTTACGCATGAATGCCTACACTAACTGTTTGATCGCTTACCTCTACTTGTACATATGTTAGATGTAGCCTTAACCTAGGAAAAGTCCTGTTTCTATGACACTCCTTTGAAGCAAGGGGGCAACCTGTTACGCCAGACATTTTATCACACGAAACACGACGTTATGTCGTCTGTTTCATTTCGTAATGAAACTCAATCTCGTGAGATAAAATCATGGCGTCACAAATATCGCCCCCTTAAGTCAAAACTGGTGTCATACTAAGCTGCAGGTCCCAGATTACGAAAGACGCTTTAACGATTACATGTAGGATAAAGCCATACCAGTGTAACGATTTAATCTGTTGAACCAAACATACATTGTCTTGTGCTCCTCCCGAAAAGGAGTTTAGGGTTCCTCTTGAGTCTAAAGGCGTACCGCTCCGTGAGTCCACGCTGGTCAATATCGTGTTGGACCAATAATAAAAAAAATAAAAAATATTAAAAAAAAATAATAAAATAAAATAAATTATTGAATAGGGAGAAGACCACAATGACAAAATCCTCGAGTAGGTTAAGTGCAATATCACATCAGGTCATCACTCCATTTGTAGGGTTTAACGAGTCGACCAATGTTGCTGCTCACTTTGTTATGTGAAGTACGTCATCCCGGCGTTTATTTCAATTCAAGAAGAAACTTAGTTTGTCTTCACATGACAAAGTTTTGCCGCCTCAAGAGTCAATTCATTAAACCGAACAAATATTAAGTTTGTCTTTGCTAGGTCCAGTCGTGTCAGACAGACGTAGCGTTTGTAGGGTTTAACGAATCGACTATGGTTGTCGCTCACTTTGTCATGTGAAATACGTCATCACGGTGTTTATTTCGGTTCGAGAAGAAAATTATTCTATTTTCACATGACGGAGTTCTACGACCCCAAAGGTCGATTCCTTAAGCCAAACAAATGTCATCTTAAGACAATGTTAAAACTTAGTAAGACCTAAAAGGACATAACGTTATGGTACCCGAATACATGAATGCGTCGTTACGTCGTCCATTCCTTATTGCAAGGAACACTTTAATTATTTCATGTAAAATGGGGGCTATACCATCACAACGATATAACCTGTTCGATCAAACATACACAGTCTTCGGCCCCTCTGAAAGGAGTTTTGAGTCTGTAATGTGAAATGGATGTTGGAATCATTACGCTTTAGAAAGGGCACTTGGAGTCCCATTTGCATGTCATAAATGATTGTCTGAACCCAAGTAGGGGCTTAATGTCCCATAAGTCTAGATGGTCCATTATCATGTTGAGTCTTCCAAGCCAGTGTAAGATAGGGTTGTCGCACAAGCATTTACCACTCGAGAAATAAACGACATGTCGATAATGTCCTTTAGCATAGAGTCAAACCTTACCCCTATACCCAGTATACGTCCTCTCATCTCTATGTGAAAATCAGGACTGGTTTGCCTTCATGTATGAATACACAAACAGTCCAACACCGGGGCACTTAAAATCTACATGCACATGTTGGTCGTCACTTATAGAGTCAAGAGTCGTGATTATTGTCAGTGTATGTAGTCATCAGCCTAGGATCCAGGGTGTACATCCATTTCATACACACGTCAAGCATTACCCGTACGAATTAGCGCACATCGTCAAACCATGCATGTGTCCCCTTACCTGCTAGGTTTGTGTCCTTCGGGTGTGTCACCCTTAGAGTGTCATACACTAGGTCACTTGCTTCGAGCCATCCTACGTAATAAGGTCCACATGCACATTGTCACGTGTCTTAAGCATACATACACATCGGTACCAGGACAGAAGAGATAGGAACATGACAAACGAGGTACCATAATCCCATAAGTTTAATCCGTCTAGATGTCATAGGCACACTTAGGTTAGGGCACACACGCAAGTTGTCTAAACGTCAGAAACCCCACCTATATGTGAACACTTCCCCTTTTATCCAAAACTCCCAAATCACTACCTGGCCCAACCTAAAATCACGAAACCGCAACACACCTGAACCCAAGCCAGCTTGCACCAGGGAGATCGTCGGATCAAGAAGGAGGAATCAAAGATAGGGACAAACCCTCGAACAAAGTATGAAGCGGCCAAAGGAAGTTCTCTGTGATATCCTCTCGAACCCTAATCCAAATTAAAGATGACGCAAGCCTTTACCCTAAACCTACCTACGTATTACCCCAAACTTCACCAAACTACCTCGACATATACCGCACCCCATCTCACTTCAGAGCAAACGAAAGACTTTATTCGAACCCAAAATCGATTAATACCTAATGGCTCGAAACGCTAAAAATACACCCCATAGAGGAATCATGGAGAAACTCTAGGTCGCAAGCGTCACATCAAGGACGTTCCGACAGACGAAGAACAGAGCAACATCATCAGGCATCAACTAGGCTCTATCCCACTTATCCTATCCACGTGTCTACAAACATGTGCTTGGATAGAAAAAGTGTTTAGCTCACTCGTGTCTACGTTCGGTTGCATCTTTCAAAATAGGCATTAGGAAGATGTAGGCATAATTAGAGCATGTGTGTCTAGTATGAATATGCCCTTAACTGTAAGAAAGAAAAGTCACCCTAGGACGTACCTCGCGAGACAGAGAAACGACGTAAGAAAGAGGAATTGTTGGACGAATATGGAAACACATCTCCTTCAGAGCCCTGCAAAAAGAAGAAACCTCGCTCTAAGGAACAAGGACAGTGCACGGAAGTTAAAATGAAGCGTCCATGTACTCGTGAACCAAGCCTTCAGAATTAAACCCATGAAGTCCTCAGAATTCCCTTTCTACACTCTGCAACGGATGCGCCCATGGACGAACGAAGAAGCAAAAAGTGAAGCCATCCTTCGAAGAAGCTCATAGCTTAGAAAATAGATCACATCCACAAAACCCCGGAGGACGCAACGACATTTCCATATCAAAACTTCATGCAAGAGACAAATCTATGGAGGAATCTTACTAATCATCACACGAAGGCACAATTCATACAGAAGGTTGTGACAGGATCTACACCAAGGATAACAATGGAGACACTAAGATTTCATCATGAGAATCACTTATACACTTCCAAAGACAATGTGGCAGCATTAGGATACGCGGTTTCATCCCCACGAAAAATAACGACGGCCCCACACCATAGAGGAATCCTCACTACAAGGGGCAAATCATCGTAACAAGAAGAGAAGAGGTGGTCAACCAGTATAAAGATTTCATCATGAGAATCACTTATACACTTCCAAAGGCAAGGTGGCAACATTAGGATACGCGGTTTCATCCCCACGAAAAAGAACAACGGCCCCACACCATAGAGGAATCCTCACTACAAGGGGCAAATCATCGTAACAAGAAGAGAAGAGGTGGTCAACTAGGACTGATTGATAACGGGGGCACATTCAAACTAGATATACATGAACCATTTTATGCCTATGTTAACTAGTCTAGATGCTTATGTTGGTGAGTCTAAATGTATGTTTCAAGAGTCTATCAGCTACACATGTTCTAGAATAGAGAAATACAGAACTTAGACAATACGATATGTACACTCCGTTCAAAACACTAGCCGACTCCTCTAGGGTTTGAGAAAACAGAAAAGACCTGCTAGATCGAGAAAACTCAAAAATAGATCTAGGCAACAATCAAGGCCAAAAGAAAGAAAAGCCTGCTAGGTTGAAAACCTGAGAGGGCGACCTAGGCAACAATAAAGGCAGATCGCTAAGTTGACAACCCGTAGAGTCATCTTAGGCAACAGTTAGAGCAATAAAACACCTCACTCTAGGGGCAACCACGAAGACATCATCGGTAGTTGCATTCAAACACCTTGATTCCAACCCTGACAACCTAGAAACTACACGAACTCCTGATGGCCTCTCACACCCTATCCTCATCAAAGAACCTCTACAAACCCTCTCTTCCATCATCCAACCCTAGGTCCTTGCACCCTTTGCGAAACCTACCCTACAACCTCAATAAACCTCACCTCCACCATATGTACCCAAACCCTTTCTCTCCTCACAAAACTATCACAACATCCCTGAAACACCCACGAAAACCTCACCTCCTTCATCTAACCAAAAACCTTAACCCACATCCTCCAAAACAAAAACCACGAACCTACCCTCGTAAAACCACCTCACATATAACCAAAACCTTGGGGTCACCCACTAACATGGGACGTACTTTATTTAGAGCCAAGAGTCATTTTAGGTCATCCAGTCACGTATCCACACACTCACCTATACATACCACGTGTCCTAGGTCGTCCAACTAAGAACCCAGAAAAATAATACCACGCGAGTCATAAGATTAGATAGCCCCCCTAGTCTACGCAAAATCACATGTCCACAGGTCTAATTACACGCACACATTAGACACTTAGATCATCTAGCCGAAATCCATGAAAGATATATCACATAAGTCGGACATCCCCTTGTGCACACACATTGATTCATACACACTTTGGGTTTTAGATTGTTATCGGTTGTCATGAATCCACCTAATAGGGCATCCCTTCAATTACACTGAAGTCACACACATGCACACCATATGTTTTGAGTAGTCTAGCTAGAGTCCATATCACATGAGTTCATGTAGTGAAAGCATCCCTTGTCACGTGTCTGTACATCTAGTCGCATGCATTGTGTGTTATCCAACCTAAGTTCACATGTGTGAACCTGCATGTACCCATAAAATAGGGTATCTCCCTTGATCATTTGTAATCATGCAGCATGACCAGTAGTCATGAAAATGTTTATTTCCCATTGGCCATCTCACCCCGAGAAAGGATGCGTGTCCTTGTTATTGCAGGATCCTCATAGGAGTCATGGAAATCAAAGAAAGCGCATGAGCTTATCCGACGACCACATAAGCAGTACGCTGGGGCATCATCGAGCCAGTAGCACACCGGGACACCGCCCAACCTCCCAAGATGTCAGGAGACCAAAACCCTCGTAGGCATTACCAAAAGCCCCAGTGTGGCAGCGTTTCGTCAGGCCAATATCATACCGGGATGTAGCCCGACCCAAATTGAAGAAAAGGCGTTACCATATCTTCAGATCGATTAAAGAAAGAGGCGTTACTGGGTCTACGGACCAATTGAAGACAAAGGCGTTACCAAATCCTCGAACTCGAGCAAAACAGTTGATCGGCCTCAGGACAAAACCATCTGAAACACGCAGACGGAGGCCAGACTGTAGGAGTTACCAGATCCTCGAACTCGAGGAAAACAGTTGATCGGCCTCAGGACAGAACCATCTGAAACACGCAGACGGAGGCCAAACTGTAGGAGTTACCAGATCCTCGAACTCGAGGAAAACTGTTGATCGACCTCAGGACAAAATCATCCGAAACACGCAGATGGAGGCCCAGACTGCAGGTAAGTCCCTAAACCCGCTTTCAAAAAACACGAACACACACGCAGTATTACTCGTTTCGCTTCATTGAGACTGCCCAACGGGTCTTACAAGACAATGTAATCACCCTAGGCACTCCCAAAAAAGCGAGGGGCAAACTGTAAGCACTGGTTTTCGAACCCAATGATGAAAGCAATTTCCGAGCTCTTCGTTGCGCCAATCGCCCAAGAACTAATACTCGCTGAAGAACGGATGACCCCTTAGAGTGATAGACTTCCCCCGAATTTTGGGCACACGAGGATTGACACCTTCAATCTCGTAAAAAGGAACTCCCCGCACCTCGGGTACACAAGAATGATCTTGTAAACAAGGAATCCCCTCGGACTCCGGGCACACAAGATTGGCACCTTCAATCTTGTAAAAATGATCTCCCCGCACTCCGGGTACACGAGTTTGGCACCTTCAAACTTGTAAAAATTCCCTCCCTGTACTCCGGGAACACGAGTTTGACACCTTCAAACTTGTAAAAAGTCCTCCCCCCTTCCAAAGAGTGTACGGTCTCCTCAACCTAAACCGTACGGTCTGCCCACATGGCCAAACGGGCCTTATCGTTATCTGCCACGTGTCGCTAAGCGACATTGGACTTTTGCCGGGCAAAAGTAGAGGCCCGTCTGAGATCCAAATTGGATCTCAGACGGGATATGTTGAGACCGTATGGTCCCCTTATGCAAGACCGTACGGTCTCCATCTAGAGACCCTACGGGCTCCTCTTGCCCTATAAAAGGAGGCCGGATTTCACTCATTTTCCATCATCAAACATTTCTATTCTCCTCTCTCTAGCTCGTTTTAAGCGATTTCTGACCCAATATAAGTTACCTCTGAAAAGTTGCCACTGATAAGTTGCCTAAGGTTGCCTCTGATACGAGAAACGCTTAATCCTGAGTCTTGAGAGCTCTTTTTCCTCCATAAACAATCCCCGTCCCCCAAAGGTCCTCACGACCACCTAAACTATCTTCCAATCGGACGATTACCCCGGAATCTTCCCTAAAGCAATCACTAGGAGTACGTCCTCGGCGCCTCTCCGACCTCGAAGTTCTTCCCTAAAGGTCTACGTTCTCGACGAGTATTAGTTTGCGAGCACATCACTGGCACGCAACGAGGGTAAGCTTCTGAGGGTTTAGTATCGTGTCACCCGACGGTTTTCTATATTGTATTTATTTTATTATGCTTTTTGTGTGATAATAATAAAGTTCAAGATAATAATAAGCTAGGTTGCATTAAAGATCCTCTAGGGCCTGGAATGTCGGAATTAATAAGTTGTATCCACAAACGTAAATAAGAATCTCTGGTTTTCAAAACAATCTGTAACTATACCGGTTCGTACATTTTCCCGATCGGCCGGGTGGCGACTCTAGTCAAAGAAGGCTAAAACCGCTATGAGCGTCCACTTTCGCTCACAGTTGCGCTTTTCTAATCGTGATTTCTGCCTTTTATAGGCGATGTGAGTAACTACTTGTAACATCATTTTATCCACCTTCTCCATTATGTGATCTTCAAAAAAATGATCACCACTTTACTAATTGGCTCCTAAAATACATGTTAAAATAAAAAATGGTCTCCAAGGTTACCCTTTGGTGCATGCCATATCACGTTAAAATTTCCATCATGAAAGTGATGCACCTCATTCCTCTCATTCTAAAAAATGATACGCCTCAAGGTTTTCAAAAAAGACCATTTCGTGGTTTCTCTCAAGTCACCTTATGATTTACCTCAACATAATGAGATTCATTTTAAAAAGTTTTCCCATATCACCACAAGGTTCCCCCTAGGTGTACCGTTTTTAGATCTAAGTGATTCCCCAAACGTGCACCATTTTCTAGAGTAAGTGATTCCCCTAGATGTATTATATCAACTTATGATTTCATTCAAGAGAGTATAGTTCATTTTCAGAAACTGTGTAAAAAGGTTTCGGCATACAAAAATGCATCAAAGAGAAAACATAGTGCATAAGGAAATCACATCAAAAAAGTTTCAAACTAAGGGAAAACTACAAAAATAGACCATATGGTCTCGACGAGTTTCAAACATAATTCTCGTGGTTTAAAATTTTGCAAAATAGGTACCTTGTGGTTTCGAATGTTAGCAATGAGAGGCTAATCAGACAACGATGTCAATTTCTTCTTAACAATCCATTTTAGTTTCATGAGCTCATTTTAAATCCAACATGTTCATGTCATTGAAACTTGAAACCTTTGACAGAGTTGCAGTAAATATGCTGACAGTTAAGATTGATTGATATTTTGTTGCATTATTTTTCTCTCTGTTATAAACTATTAAATTTGTAGTTATAAACAATATACATATCACTTTAATGATAATTCGGTTCAAAATTGATGAAAATAGTGATGTTTTACTCCTAAAACTTAACACATATCGGAAAAAGTTAGCATTATTATCCAACTAGCATCTAATTGCTAAAAATTGAAACCATATGGTACCTATTTGTAAAAAATTTAAATCACAATAATTATGTTTGAAAATGATTGAAACCACGTAGTTTATTTTTTGTAATCTTTCCTAGAATTAAACCTTCTAAATATCATAATCTTTGAACCCGCCCTGAATCTGAATTAGTCGCCCCAGTGTGAGTTCGGAAACCGGATGGAAAACTAAATTTTTTTATCATCATTCAAGCTTATCTGATTCATGTTCCAAATATTCTTATTCTTATAAACAAGTTCTACAACGAGTTGTAAATCATCATCTGATATTTCTTCTAGCTTTGTTTTTCACATGCTTCAATTGCAAAATTTGAGCAGTATTATAATGGTTTCTTCTATAAGTGGCTTGCTATTTACAGCCAACTTTTCTCGAATCACAGCCTACTTTTCCAATTTTGTCGTTGTCACTTATACTTTCTCTTAAACCATTTTTTTCTAATTTCTTTCAACTCTCTTTCTCGCCCAATTAACAAACACGGAAAAATAGAGAAAAATTTGAGATCTGAAAACAAAGATACCAAAAAGTACCACATTCAATCGAAAAAAAGTCACGGAATCACCTAATTAACTCTTGAATTCATATAAAATAATTTATTTATTTTAAAAAAAAATGCCTAAGGCGAGTTCAAAAATAAAAAAAAAATAAAAATAGGTTAAAGGGTCCAAACGGCCTCCTTGGCCGTTGGTCCCTAGGGACAAACGGCTTAGACCAACGCTTTACCAAGGTTGTTTGTCTATATGGACAAACGCGATGGACAAACTTGGCCCTATTTTTTTTATTTTTTTTTATCTTTTTAAAACTTTCTTTTTAATAAAATTAAATTTTTTATTAGTTATGTGTAATTTCAAAATTAAGAAATATGTTTAATACTAAATGTTCGAACAATTACTTAATTACTTATGTGTAATTAGTTTACGTTCTGAAAAAATCACTTAGTTTACGTGAAATTAATACTAAATGTTCAAACAATGATTTAATTAGTTACATATAATTGTTATTTTTTTAATACGTTGGTTTAAATTTTGGTTGGAAGAATAAGAAAATTTTAGTTTAAGGTTAGGAGAAATGAAAGGGCAAAAATGTCCAAAGTGGATTGTAGTTCGGAAAAACTGGGCTGTAAATAATAATACACATACTAAATATTATATTATGTTATTCATTTCACTTTATTTTGTCTTTTCCAAATATAATTGTATAAAAAAGGAAAAAGAAAAATTAAGAGAGTATTGTAATATTATGGTACACTGAACTAATATTGGACTTTGTCATGTTGATTGTTGTCACGAATAATGTTCTCTATCAATGAATCAGATGATCACCCTTTTGCATCGCAATGGCCCATTCTACTCTGCTTCTTCATGGGGAGGTTAAATATATTAATTAATTACTTATATAGCATACCATATGAAGCAACGAGCGTGTTGGTCTACGGACACCTAATTGGTTTGAACAATTTTATGAATCGAGGAGGCAGACACAATAGTCAGAAGCACTCGTCGATAGGTACCCGAAGAAAGAAGGAACCCGATCAAGTCTGCAACTTTGTCTGCATCAAAAGGAGAAAATAAGCGGTAAGTAAAAGGCGAGATAGTGCCACTAGAACTCAAACCGGTAATGCAAGCAATGTCCAGGGGAGTAACGGCCATCTCCCTGAATCAAAAATGAAAACCATGCGTTCCACCACACCAGCGTTCCGCTAAGGCACCTAAACCCGCCCAAGAAGCTTGAACGAACTCCACCATACGTTGGTTTAAGAACAAATGGAAAGGAGTGCCGTCGACATGAGAACGAACGACGGCCGATAGAAGTGTTGTGCACCACTTCACCACCTCCTTCACGCTTCCCTATCCTCCTAACTCCGTGACCTACCTAAAGCAACGACAAATAAGAATAAAAGTCACTAACCGGAAAAATTAAATAGACGAGCCGCGTGAACCGTACGGTTTCATAAAGTAAGATCGTACGATTCCACGTCAAAAACCATACAACCCTGCTTTAAGAACCATACAGTCTCGATACCGAACCGCACGATATCCGTCTACACAACAACAAAAAACCAAACCCTTCACCGTGTGAAGTAATTCGAAGCGAGAATTCCATATCTCACTCTATGATCTACAAATCACCACAATAACGGAATATGAGGACAAAACTACACTTACCATGACATTAACACAACAATGAAGGCCAGAAAGGCAGGGACTTAATGCGAAAATTCAGAAGGTAGGATAACTCACATGGGTATCGTAACGATGTCACGGCCTATTAAAGACGAGTGGGAACGACTCCCCACATTCCAAGCCTACATATGGCGTGGTCGCCTTCCGACCATGTTTGGTCGCATATCGGACTCTCAGGAAGATCTCGTCTATATGCTCCATTGAGGGAATGTCATTGATATCAAATCCATAGCAACTAAGTCGGAGGAGGCAAGGTGCGAGGGAGGAAAACCTTGGGGCAAGAGCGAGAGGGAGCGGTGGAACGAGTGAAGTATGAACTATCCCTTTATATAAAACTGCCCATACACCAGAAGAGCGTACAATTTAGATCATTCCCTAGACCTAAACCGTACAGTCTCCATTTCCAGAACTGTATGGTTTAGGTATGGGGAATAGAACCATGTTGCGGATGCTAAATAACTAGCGAGTTCTTTTTAATGGGCTTTTTGTCGTCGGCTTGGAGACTACAAGCCGCCCAAAGCGCATTTCCAGTTCTCGTTGTTATATATCATATGTATCCTCCCACGTACACTTTCAACTCTTTAGGATTGTCGTTTAATCTTCCGCATGCTACCTTTTGCATCATTAATTATTAGGAGCATTTATTGGTGCGGCACTAGGGACATCTCAATTCCCAAGGTGTAACTTTTTTGAGCCTTATAAAGGTTCGCAAAATATTTACTAACTTTACCTTTGCTCTATTTTTTCCAGATTTCCTTTAATCTTCCACTTGCTCCACAGAATTGTAGAAACTCTTTGTAATCTTTGCATTGTTGATTTCATTTCCTATTTTCCGCCTACAACTCTAGTCCTTGCATAATAAAAAGTTCCTCCTTTACTGCCATAGAGGACTACAACGGTCAACTATCAGCTGATGTAGATCATCTTGTCAATAGTGACTCTGCTTAGAGTTCTAGCGATGGTCCCACTATTTCCCCTCCACAGTACACCAATATTGACCCCAATGAAGTTTCGGTTGGCGACGATGGTTGGGAATCGCTAAACCTGGTTCCACCCCTTTCCATGTGTGGTCCTTCAATAAGAAGAATGAAGATTCTTGGGTTTCAAAAGAAGCGTTGATTGAGTTGAGCGACTTCTTCCCCTAGTGGGAGGGACTTTCTTGCCATCTTCCTGTGGAGCATATGATGGCGAGTATGGACCTAGAGGGGTTACTTTTGCATTATCTTCACCCAAATAGAAATGAGGTTTCCCTATCTGCTTGCGGATGACATTACCCGCATCATAATCGACTTCCAATTAGCTCATGGCTCGCTTCATCCGAATGCGTGGGGAATTTGACCCTAAACTGGTTTCTCGCTAAGTGTCTGAAATACCCCCTCAACGCTCGCATCTTTAAGGGTTTGCATTTGTTTACGCTATTGAGGGGAAATTAGTTTACTTTCACCTGCATCTTAAAGCGGTTGTAGTTGAATCGATGAAGCGAGTTCGTGCCACGACCTTATGAGCATGCCTTTGATATGATGATGAACGACGTGTCTATCGCGAGTCACATGGGTCAGATATGGAATTTGATTTTTATATGCACTATGTAGAAGGTATACTTCAAACCTTTTCTTCTTCATTAAAACTGTCTATTTTTGTCGCTTCAGGGGGATTGAAAATGTATCCAAACTCGTAGAACGTGAAAGGAAGGCTACAATGCGAAAGGCGAAGAAGGACGCCAATGCTAAAGCTGGTGAATCGGGCCACATAACTTCAATTCTTGAACTAGAGGCTGCTTTGGTTCATAAGAGGAAGGATGATCTAGTTACAGAGGTGGTTCCCGTGAAGTGCCAGAGGAAAGAAGAGACTACCCCCTCGCTTTCAAATGTCACGGCGTCCTCTCTCTCTCTCTCTCTCTCTCTCTCTCTCTCTCTCTCCATCTTGCATTGGTAAGAATCTTTATTGCCCTTCTTGTGAAATTTACCCATCTAATTTATCTTTTGTTGCTTTTTTGACGTTCTCACGTTTTGAGGCGCATGAGGCAACCTAGGCGGTGGTGGATGGCGCAATGAGGGTAATGTCATCTCTCTTTCCTGTCGGGATATGGTTTCCAGAATTTTCCACGATGTAGGTAAGAGGCCTTCTGCAATGCAACAACATGAGAAGATGTTTGTTGAAGATGTTAACGCCTGCGAGAGGGCTATCGAGGTAAGTTTATGATGTTTTGGTATATTACTAAGCTGTTCACGCTCCAGGCGGATCATACTTTTAGGAGAATAGATACATGTCGCGGATGCCAGATAACAAGCGAGTCCTTTCAATGGGCTTGGATGCTACAAGCTGTCTAATCCTATTTTTAATTCTCGCAGTTATCAATATTTACTATGCAAAAACAGAAAAATCATCTTCATCAACTGTGTGTTACATGTCGAATTTTGTTATCGTAGTCTCAATTGGTGCAATTTTGTGAACGCTGAACCTAAATTGGTAAAATTTCTAAATGTCAAGTCCAAATTAATACCATTTTACACGTTAATTTATTTTCTGTAAAATATTAAACCAATTTTAATATTTTTGTGAAAATACGGAATCTATTTTGATATTTGTCCAACTAAAAAAATAAAAATAAAAATGGTGAGAAGGCGGAAAGAGAAAGAAGAGGGAAGCTAACCGACCAAAACAAATGGAGGATTTTGTCCTTTGATGATAAACAAACAAATAAATAGTAATTAATACCCCTAATTTCATGACTATGACTTTGCCGTGTCGTGTTAGAGAATATTTCAAAACATATACAGGTAATTCACATAACGACAAATGATAATACGACATACCAAAACCATGCTAATCTGAACTACATTTAATTTTAAAATACCCACAAACTTTGAATAATCCTGAAATTGGTTTGTGGGATTCACATATACATCCAAACCATATATTCTACCAAAAGTCAATTAAAGAACACCTTCTCTCTGCCTTGCTGTCTCTTTCCTCTACCACTTAAATCATTTTACACTATTTCCTACCTTTTCCTTTTTTAACTAAATTCGATTAAATTTTTATTTAGTGTCTTCTTTTTTGTATTCAAAATTTTAATAAATTTATTATTAAAAAGAAATTAACAAATTTTATTTTTTTTAATTTTGTGACATTACAATATAATAATATGACACGACTATTTGTAATTTTGTCATGTTCTATTTCACATCATTATAATTACCGTTAACAACTTAAAAAGAGATATATACTAAAAATTATTGGTATTTTTCAAAGAAAAAGTTAATTTTTTTGTTTTTTTTTGTTTTTTTAAGCTTTGGGGCGGATAATAGATAACATAATTCGATCAAACATTAAATGCTAAAAATCAAGAAATTACATGAATGCAATGTTACAAAATCATAACTCAAATAAACACGAGGATCAAGCATTGGAAATTAAGATATTTATTTTGTTTTTGGTAGAAACAAATTAAGATATTAAATGTGCGAAATATTAGCATATGATGACACATGAATAAAACGAATAAAATAAAGAAAGGAAGTGAGGAAAGGAAAAAGTTGGTTTGTTTTGATTTGGTTTGGCTTGGTATGGGCTACAGTTGGTGCATATTTCAAAGTGGTCCCTTATAATACTTCCAAAAAACTCAACCACTAGAGGATGAGTTTCCTTCTATCAAAACAAAACAAAATCAACCCAATTCCCATCCCCCCCTTATTAATCTCTATATCCAAACAAACCCCAACTTCTACAATGGACCTGACAGCATTTTATCAATTTTGATGTTGAAACATATACATTACATTACACATTGAACATGCTCATCTCCACTATTCCCACCTTTTCCCCAATCATTTCTTCTCTTTTTTTCTTTTGGCCTCTTTCCCCCACTTCTCTTTTTCTTAATAGTAATGTTCACCTTTCACATACAAATCAAATTACAACAACTATGTGAGTGATCCTTAATGGGGGGATACATTCAACATTTTATTATTAAATCATACTCATTTTGGAGTGTGGGTATGACTCTATTCCCATTTACTAGTTACACAAGTTTATACGTTTTATAAAGCTCAAAGAGAATCTAGTATAGTGCACAGAAAACCCAACCAAAATCTTTATATATTTTTACCATATAACATCCAAGATGGATATATTCCAATCCATATCATATAATATTAGTGCTTCTAAAACTAAATTACTAACAAAACCACCGAAAGTTCCCACGGCCAGACTGCCTGTAAATGAAGCAGAAGCCCGCTAACTTTGATATCCGGTGGCTCATTTCAATGCCTTGCTAGAATACCTTGTATGTACCCAGATGACATTATAAACAAAACAACTCAAGTCTATATGAAGATCAACAAACAACTAGCCCCTAAACTCATATCACCATCACCAAGTGGTGACATTTACTTACATAATAATTACACAATCTTTCTTTATGTACCTACACACCGTCACTGCAAAGGGACGCACCGACCCAACGGACAAAAAAAGGGCGAATTAAGAGTCAAATTAAGCATTGTGTTATGTATTGGGTGCGAGTAGGTAGTAGTAAGGCTAACTAATCAATCTATTAACAGTCGATATTCAGAAAGCTTTTGATCTCCTCCATAAGGGAATAGAAATGCTCATTATTGGGCAAGAAGTAGAATCCTATTGTGGCCTCTTTCAGATAAAGAAGTTTTACCTCTTGTCCTGCACTTTCTAGTCCTTCAACATATGCTAATTGCCAATCTTGGACAAGGTCTAAACCCGCCACGACTACTAGACTTTTTGGGAACTCTACAACACCTTTGAGATTTCTTCCTCTCGGCCCGAATATATTGCAAGCCGGATGGTCTCTATCTTCGCCTTCCGGTAGATATGCTCTCCAGTACCAGTCCCGGTCTTGAACAGTCACAAAGTATTTACCATCTAATCTCTTCTCGGACTCAGTTCTCTCTTGTCCTCCAAACATTGGGTGAAGAAGGATATTACCATGTACTTCAATGTCTGCTTCGGCGGCTCTTACTGCTACATGATGAGCAATGTTACCTCCTGAACTATCTCCAGCCAAATATACATGAACTTTAGAGTCTTTTCCACTTTGAAGCCAAGTTCTAGACTTAACCCACTTCAGAGCTGCCCAACCATCATCATAAGCACAAGGGTAGCGAAACTCGGGTGATCTACGGTAATTGACAGACACAACAACAGCCTTGCAGGTGCTCACAAGGCGGCGGCAAAAGGTGTCATAGATAGCACTGTTGGCAGAGGAATGAGTGAAGCTTCCGCCGTGGAAGAAGATTATAACGGGAACAATGTCAGTTGTGCTCAATGGCTTCTCAAGCTCTACAATACCCCACTGGGACTCGTTTACGGGGGCCGGTTGGTAAACCCTGTTGAGGAGGCCCGTGGTTCTATCAAAATGATCAAATGAAAACACACCATCTACCGGAATGGTGTTGGCATTCACTTTACGCTCAAGAAATTCTGCTAATTCACGGTTAAATGTACCGTCGGGCCGGCGGAGGAGATTATATGCAAGCTTGAAATTGGAGATAAGGACCCATGTGTTCAACGGAACAACCCTCTGCAACAAGAAAACAAGATTAAAACTTTCAAAGATAGAGAACAGGGAATTTTGATAGACAGGAAAACAAAAAAAAAAGTAAGAGAGAAACCCCACAAATATATATGCTCGAAATAGTTGAATGGGAAACGAAAAACAAAATCCTATTAAAGGAAAACACACACGGTGGGCCTAAAAATTTCAATTTTGAAGCAGAAGTAACAGTAGCTAACAAAAGAAATTGTTGCAAGGAAATCCAAACATGAAGGAGAAGACCATATTGTAATTCAAAATTCTTCAAAAACCCAATAATCAAAACAAAATTCCCATATCAAAACGCTGAAAAGATGTAAAAAATATGACTGAAGAAGATACCTTAGAATCATTGAGGGTGAGAGCATTGGTGCCAGCCATGAGAGAAAGAGAAGAGGAGGAAAGATGAGGGTCAAAAGTTAGTGATTCATTTCCAAAAAAGAGATGCTTGTATTATAATTGAGCTCCTTCTTCTTAACTAATATTAATAGTATGTCTTTCTTCCTTCCTTGAATAAATAAATAAGACAGGTTTGAGAGGTGTAATGGAAACAAGGAAGGGTAAGAAAGAAAGAAAGAGAAGAGAGATGTTGGTATTGTAATGAAGAGAAGGTAAATAAATGACAACTAAAGTCCGGATATAGATAGAGAGAGAAAGCGGTGAGAGTCAAAGGAGAGGGAACGAGTCGGAGGCCGACGGCGACCAGCTACACGACAAATATGGGCGGCCGAATTTTACTGTTCAACTGGGTCCCTCCCACAATGTTTTTTTTCATAAACAATATTTGCTTCTTAAACTTTTTCACAAACTCATATCATTCCCAAGCCATTTATTGAATTCCTCAATTATTAAAAGGTGAATATATTAAGTTTCTTGGTATTAACTTGAGAGATATTCTATGGTCACTTTGTTTTTTACAAAGTAACCATTATTTTGTTTTGTCAACCATTGGATCATGGGTTAAAAGCTAATCCAATGGTGAAAAAGACAAAGTAAGGGAAAAACAAAGTGACCATAGCCTACACCCTAACTTGATAGAAAGCTAGTTGATACATAATTTGTCGATTTGTACGGTCACATCACATATTTTTGGTAAAAATTATAAAAATGCCCTATTTTTTTGGAGATGGAAGTATATGAATGGGGTATTATGGTTTATTTGTATAAAAATATATGTAATGTAACAGTATTTCTACAATCAACAACCATATGTCAAACTTATTTATCCCAAATCAGCATAAAGAGACTCGGTAAATCAACTTCTTTTAATTAATAACAAACTCAATAGGTCGTTTTAAAAATTAAACAATTTTCATGGACAAATTTGATAACTAAATATAATTTATGCCATGTTTTTTTTATACACAGTGACTTAACATTAAGATAAATAAATTTGTTTAATTGGGGATTGGTTTACAATTCTGATCCTATTCTATTCTGTTCAATTTGGTTATTTCATTGAATTTTTGGCTCCTTTTGCTTTGCTTCCAATACTACAACACCTGTCTTTTTTTTCCTTTTTTCTATTTTTCCTTTTCTCCATATAGAATTTTTCCCAACCCCTCCTCTCCTCGTCTCGTCTCCTTTTTCATTATTGCTTTCACTTTTAAAATAGTTGCATTTTTTTAAGATATGAGAATCAACTCACCTTTCATTTTGGTTCCCTTGTTTTTCTATCAATTCAACATCTCATCAACTTGTACGAACTATAGGGTTAATTCCTATAAAAACAAAATGGGAAATTTGCAGAACTGGCTCAATTTTGGATATTTTAGATCCATCACCACCTATGCCTACAAACTAGCCCATTTCATTATTTTCTTCTCCATAACGCTCTTGTTTTGAAAAACCAAGAAGAAAAGAGTCTAAAGCTCGGTGAAGCTGGTTTTATCTGCTAAGCTCTTACGTGATTTTGTATAATTTTCAAATTTGGCATTTGATGAGGAATATGAGTATTACACGTAAACTGAATTTGATTCTACTTAAGCTTGAGTTTTCTATAAAAGAGCAAACGTAAGTTAAGGATGAACCGACAACCCACTTTGATGCTTAGGTCAATAAAACTTAGATATTGATGAAGAACAATCAAGAACTTGAATGTGTGCGATTCGATCCGAGATCTTGGAATTGAAATAAGTTCGGCAGCGGATCACGAAATCTTGGTGATCTTCTGTATCTAATGAATGGGCGTACACTTTGTGGACGTACCTTGAGGTATGGAAATATTTGTCTATATATTGTAGCCCTAGTTCGTACAAGTTATTCATATGAGTCAAATTACCATTTTGTTGTCAAGGTCTTAACCTAGTAGTTAAAACTCTACCTATAATCATGAAAGTCATCAGTTCAAATCTATTTGAAATTTTCCTTTATTATTTAATAAAAGCGCAATCTTACATTTTTAAAAAATAAAAACAAAACCCATAATCTTTTTTTAGATATAGAAGTTTATATAATTTTAAACTAAGGCTTAATACATTTGTGGTCCTCTGAACTTGTTCATTTTTTTTTCACTTAGCCTCCTCAACTTAACGGATAACCTATTGGCCACCTAAATTTGTAATTTTTTTCCACTTAGCCACCTGAACTTGTAATTTTGTTCCACTTAGTCACATGAACTTGTAATTTCTTTCCACTTGGCTTCCTCAACTTGTCAATTGTGACATATTTGCCCCTTTTATGCTGATGTGGTATATTTTTTTTATAACCACTTATATTATGTCACGTCAGCACAAAGAGGCAAAATGGGTCATATTTGACAAGTTGAGGAGGCCGAGTGGAACAAAATTACAAGTTCAGACAGCTAAGTGGTTGTTATCTAAGTTGAGGTGGCAAAGTGAAAAATATTGACAAGTTTAGGAGACTGGATAGGTATTAAACCTTAAACTAATGATTGATTTTTAGATTCAATTCAACCGATTAAATTACTTAAATCTTAAACCACTCATCGGAGCGATATGTGGTATGGTTTTTGAAACATAGCCTAATTCTTGACCAATGTAAGAGGTTGGATCTTCAAAATGATGTTCAACCTCAATCTAAACAAGTGATATGGAAATGGACATAGTAAAATCCGAATAAGTTTGAAGGTGGGATGTATTATTGTCGTTTAGTGGAGTGGGTAGGCGTAGGCATATGCCATGCTTTATGATATAATGAATGCCGTGTTGCTTTACCCTTTCTTGTTTCTTTCTCTCCTTTGAAATTCAATTGCTTCTTCTTCTCCAATTCTTTCATGTCTTTTTTTGTTATCTATTTTCTTTTCTATATCCATTTTTAAAAATATATTACACTATTAATTAAGTGGTGGCCCACATAGGTTTTTTTGTCCTGTTTTGAAGTTAGGTCAACAACTAGGAAAAGCTTTGGCTTTTTCTACCCATTGGGTGATCCCTACCTTGTTCAAAAAAAAGAAAGACTTCAAATTTATTGTTATTTTTATAAATAAAATAAAAATGTAATTTCATTTTGTGCAACTATATATATATTACATATCTCATTTTCCTAATCCAGGCACACATTTAACACAACATTTCTTTCCTGTTATATATACAATACCGTATTGACCTGTTATTTTATGTTTCATTTTCACTTATCATGTGTTAAGTTTTTTTAATGAAAATAGACTGGTAAGAACTTTTTTTAATTAAAAAGTTTGAGAAAATATGATTTCTTAAGAATGGACATTAAAAATATTTCAGGATTCAGATATAATTAATGAAAGGAAAAGAAAATACAAAGTTAACATAAAAACGGAATTGCTCCTTTCCGGATAAATTATATAAGATAAAAAATGATAAAAAAAAATGGAACTTGAAAGCCACCGGAGAAAAATATTATTAATACGGTGTCGTTTTTAGTCTTTTTTGCCGTTTGTTTTCTTGCTTATGATTGGTTGTTGTTAGTTTGTTCTGTTGCTGGTATATATACCAGACTGTTGTGTGTGTTCTTCTTATGAACTTGAATAATATTTAAATTTCCCCAAATCTTATTATTTGTTTTGTGCAATTTTCATTTCGTTGGATAATCGTAATGTTGTTGCAGGTTTTGGGGCTATTGTGCATGACTCGACTAGGGCAGTGTTGCTCTCGTATGCTAGTCTGACTTCTCTTATTTATGATATCAAGGGCGCGAAACTGCTGGCAGCATTATCATGGGACTCAAATTGGCTCGGGATAACAGAATCCAAGATGTGGTGCTTGAACTCGATAATCTTTCCATAGTCCAAGTGCTACAGGCAAAGGGTGTAGTTGCAATTCATGGTCAGCTTGATGGTCCTTGAGGATATTAAGTCATGTCTTTCTTCCTTCCGTGGCTTCACCATGTCTCGTGTCAAACGCGATAGTAATCGAGTGGCACATGAATTGGCCAAGTACTCACGCAACCTTACTTCTATCGAAATTCATATCGAAGAAGCTCCTTTGTTGAAGAAGACTGTCACGTGCTGAACATGTACTTCTACTTATTAATACATTGTCATTTTTAGTCTTTTTTACTGTTCGTATTTCTTGTTTCTGATTGGCAGTTGTTAGTTTGTTTTGTTGGTATATATACCAGAATGTTGTGCATGTTCTTCTTATGAACTTGAATAATATCTAAATTTCCCCAAATCTTATGATGGTATAAGAGAGGGAAAAGTAGATCTGGAATCACGATGAAAAATATCAAGACAACAATCGAGATCGTGTGCTGAGGTTGCTCGTGACATCGCAGAAGACGTAGAAGCTACAATTGATTCTGAATTTGAATTTGTAAGTGTTGATTCAAACTCAGAAATTGATACAGTTGTATAACCTGTTGGCCCTAACAAGAACATAATAACCTAGAGGGGGGTGAATAAGTGTCTAAGTTGAAAACTAAAAATTTTAAGCTTTCTAAGAAACTTAATTTTTCAGAGTCAAATTTCCTCAGAGTCAGAGGCTAGTTTAAAGAAATAGCTTCTGAGGGAAATTTTGCATTAACACAGTTTAACTGCTTTCGGCAACAGAAGCTCTGAGTTAGAGAACTTCTGGACAATCTTCTGAACAAAGACAATGATATAAGGAGTAAATATGTTTCAGCACTAAATATAAGCAAGTACACAAAAGCAAATTAACAAGTATAAGGAAAGGAGAAAGAGGTTGAGGAGATCCTTATGAACAATTCGATTTATCCAAGTTCGCCACAGAAGTCCTGTGACTACGTCTTGTCCCCTGTGGTCGCAGCCGCCAGAGATTTTAAATCTACTATTCAGAACTTTTATGACAAGTTCAGAAGCTCCTTTACATCAACAGAACATAAGCTAATTTCTCACTTAGTTTTGACTAGCCTAAAAAGAGTTAAAGGATTTCCACCAGAACAACAACAACTCTGTTTTCTGGATTTCTCACCCAACTCTAATCTCAACTAGATTTCTCTCTAAATCTAACTGAATATCACAAACGATATCAGTTTACAAGATTCCTATTATGAACTTGTTTTTCTTCACTCTCTCACTTTAACTAAAGCTATGCTAAGAAAGATTGAGAATGGAAAATGGTGCTCTGTTTTCTTGATTAAAACAGTGCGCTGAGATTTTGCTCGATTATCATGCGTATATGATGCAGTGGAGCTTGGCTACTATTTATAGTGCATGAGGATGACCGTTGGTGAATTTGAATCTTCAATAGAGATGACATCAGTTGTTGTAGCCATTAATCTGTCATGTCTTCAAACGGTCTTCAAACACTTTGATTCCGTTAACCTTGTTCTTTAACTAAATCTGGAAGTGATTTGAAGATAAGGATTAGGTTGACTGGAATCTTTCTTCAATTGGATCAACAAAGGGTAGACAAGGAAATTCTGGTTTTGTTTTGAGTAGACAAGCGCGCTCCTTCAAAACAGCTTTTTGAACTTTTGGCGCCTTGCATTAAATGCATTTGTCAGAGCAATGAATGCTTAACAGAACCCGTGACTTAGCTTCTGAAAGCTAGTTCCTTTTGTCTAATCCTCTGATCAATTTTGTAAGGATTTTCTTTTGATTGCTTCTTAGACCTCTGAGGCGAGCTTTAACAGTCTTCACTAAAACTTCAGAGCGGAGCATCCAGCTTCTGAATCTTTATCTACTGTCTTCAGCTTTCCTTTTTCTTCTGAGTCTTCAAGGAAATCCAGAGATTCTTCATTCAGCACCTGCTGAGAAACCTTATACGATACTTAACAAAAATTGTTAGTCAACATTGAAAAGTATGTAAATAAATTTTAAATTTCATCTTCTGAAACGTTTGGACATAATCAAAACACTAGGGGTTCATCATTCTCCCCCATTTTGGTTATGGACAAACCGTGGTCCAGAAGGTAAAATTACTTAGATAAACACAAGGTTTAGAAAGTAACTTCCTGATTGTTATGATTTTTACAACTTCTGAGTAACTTAACTCCCCCATTTTAGTATAAATGGTGAACTCCAGCAATCTGTAGCAACTTAAAATAGGCTTAAGATCAAGTTGTTAGATTTTAGTGAAGTGTAAGTTACTAAGTTAAAAGCATAAACAATATATAATAACATTCAGAGACAAAAGAAGTATGTAAAGGTTCAGTATATATATGATCAGAAGAAAAAGAAACATAGACCAACAGAAGGATAACATAAAGTCCTAAGACAAAAGCTACCCAACCCAGAACCTAGCTAAGAAGCTTAAGTCCTATTTGGTTATCAGTTTCTAGATTTCTTCTGAGGAGGAGGTGCACCACTAGAACCAGCATCAATATTATGTCTCTTCATCCCAAAGCCAGGACCACTCTACTGATCAAACTTCTCCCCCGTTTGTCCAGAAACAACAGGAATACCCAGAGCTCCTTGAGAGTCCAGCTTCTTCTGAACATTAAGAGCAGTCTGGTATTGCTGAGGAGTAGGCCTTACAGAGTTGATCAGAACCATTCGACGTCGAAAATCAACATCAATGGTTCTCATATGATCAAAAGTCTGTCCTGAAAAAGGGTGCTGTCTTTGAACATCCTCCAGAAGCAGCTTGATAGAACGATTATTTGCATACACAACAGCAGTGAGATGCTCATTCTGAATATAAGTCTGTCCTCGAACAAACCTATAACAATTATGAAGAGCGTTCTCTTGTTCTTTTGCTTGTGTGTGCATAACCTTCAGAAGTTCTGTAAGCTCTGCAATCTGGGTGCTCTGAGCAGTCACAACAGATTCTATGCTCTGAAGATGATTGTTGAGATCAGGAGTGATGTCATACATAATTCTGGCAGCCCCAGAAGATGATGATCCTTGAGCAGAAGATTTCACTTCTCTCAGAATATGATTAGCAGTACTTTGCAGATCATCAAGCTTACTTGGGAGAACCTTCTCATGAGCCTCATAATGCTCGTTAGCTTCTTTAACCTCTTGTTGCAGCATTTCCAGATTCTCATTTACATTACTAGCAGAGGCAAGAGCTATATTTTCTAGAGTGGGAAGGGTTAATGCCAGCTGTCTCAACTTGTATATCTCATCATAAGTGGCTAGATGAAGTGTTGAAAGACTACGAGTATAGACAGAAGGATCCTGCAATTGAAGCATAGATATGAGCTGCAGGTTCTGAGCTTTCAAAGATTGAAGTTCTTGCAGCACAATGCCCTGAGCATACATGTCAGAAGCAGAAGTCCTTTGCCCTAATCCAGTAAATCTATTCAACAGTTCATCATATCCACTCTGACTCATTCTTCTCAACTCCTCAACAGAAGGAGGACCACCAGCTTCTGAAACAACAGGAGCTCTGCCAATGAAACCAAAACTACCAAACTGTTTCTCCAACTCATCTCGATTCATCACATTGCGTAGAAAGTCATAGTTTGAAGACAAACCAGCGAAAAAGGATGTAGTAGAGGAAGTAGTTAAGGGATCACACACAGGAGGTGTATGTCTAGAGGTTGAAGGAGGAGGAATATTTGAAGTGGAAGAGGGAGCAGATTGTGTGGTAGAGGAAGGAATAGTAGTAGTTGTGTATGGTAGTGTAGATGGAAGTGAGAAAGATGGAGCTGTAAAACCTATGGAAGGAATTACGGAGGAAGTGTTTAGAGAAGGAGTGGTTGAGATTGTTGTGGAGTCTGTGAAAATAGGACCAGAGGCCAAATTCACTTCTGAATAGGATTCAGTAGGGGGATTGGGAAGAGTAGGAGATGGATGAGAAGTATGAGGAGGAGATGGATGATGAATATGAGTGGGAGACGAAATAACCTGTTCAGAGATAGTTGGAACAGATGCATTGGGATCATGAGTGGCAAGGGGCTCAGCAAAGACATGAGCCATTCTGTTAAGAGTTTCATAAGCATCCCTATCACCAGGGCTTCGACCTTGACCCAGAAGAATGTTGTCTATAAAATCTTCATTATCAACATTCTCAGCAAACCTCTGTGCATACTGAATAACAACTTCAGCAGACATATCCATCATGTCTTCATCATCAACATCATCTTCCAATTTAGTACTTCGAGCAATATAGAAGTCCTTCTTGTTCAGGGACCTTCTATTTGCAACAACCTTCTTCCTATTACTTATGGAGAGAGGAACTTCTCCTTCAGCATCCTCTACTTCTCCAGTAGCCTCAACATTTCCAGTAGCTTCAACATTTCCAGAGGTCTCCTCGCTCTCAATTTGAGCAGCACATTCAGCAAGTCTAGCATCAGCCTTAGCTTTTGCCAACATTTCACGCTCAGCTGCTAGTTTATCAGCTAACTCAGCAGCTTCTCTCTTTTTCCTTGTTTCATCAGCAAGAACAACAACTCTTGCAACTTTCTCAGCCTCAACAGCCTTTGCTAGTTCAGCAAGTCTGCTATCCTCAGCTTCCTTAGCTGCCTTCTCAGCAGCATCACTTGGCTTCTCAACAACAATCTTACCAGAGGGTTCAACATTGATAGTTGTTTGAACCAAAACTGGAAGATGTTCTGAGACAACCACCTTCTCTACTGTCAGAACCAACTTACTTGATCCTTTCTTACTTTTACCCTTCTTGGCAGCTTTCTTCCCCTTCTGCTCAGTATCCTTCATTACTTCCTTCTGAGCATCACTTGCTGAAGGAGGATTCTCAGTCTTCTTTGGTACCACACCAAAAGCAAGATTCCTCAGAGTATTCATCTTAAGGAGGGAACTCTTGTTGGTAACACCATCTCCTGGAATATTGATAGAGGCAGCTTCAAACAACCTCGTCAGGAGAGAACCATAAGCAAGAGTGCTGACCACATTGACATTCTTCATCTGCCTTATAATCATGGCAGGAAGGTTGATCTTCTTCTGATTCATAAGATGGTACATAAAAACCCTTTCCCTGTTGGAAACACCATTGACACCACCAGCCTTAGGAAGAAACACATTCGTAGTCAAATAATGTGCCCACCTCAGATGCTGAGTGAGCCAAGTAGCATAGGTTTCCTTAACACTCAAATCAGGTTTACCCCAATTCTCCTCTGAGTACCCTTCAGTGGAACCATCTCTCCAATGGTGATTCCTTCATCACCAATTCCAATCGCCTGTGCAATAGAAGTCTTGTTGACCTCAAACTCAACTTCTCCAATAAAAGAGTGAACAACATCCTCCTCATTAGACAGATAATGGAGATTCTGATAGAACTCGGTGACTAACTTAGGATAAATAAATTCATCCAAAGAGACAAAAGAGTTCCAGTTTTGAGCACTTAACCATTTTGAGATGAGGTCAGTGGATTTAACTTCATTCTCTAGGAACCTAGAAGTGAAAACCCTAGATTCACTAATTTGTTTCTTTTGTTTATCGGTGAAAATGTGGGTGACAGTGACTGGAGGTTCAATAGATTGTTCTTGAGCCATTTGAGAGAATTTTGAAAAAAAAAGTAGGTCAAGTTTTGAGAGAAAGAAATTTGCAGAGAAAAGATCTATGGAAATTCTAATTGCAAAGAGATTTCGAGTGAAAAGTTGCTAAGTGTGGAAAACCCTTATTTATACCCAAACAAAAACGGTTCCAATTCAAAAAGTGAGTAAACACCGTTTAAAAGGGAACCAGTTACCGTTAAAACCAGTTAAAGCGCAGTAATAGCATTAAATGTAGGCATGCTTAATTTAAAAAATATGATTAGCCTTAATCACACTTAATTATCTTAAACGGCTAGCAGTTAAGATAAATAAAAATATAATTAAACTAAATTACTGAAGTGGATAAGTCATACCAATGCCTTCTCGCAAGCTGCTGAAATGAGTACCAGCCAGAGGCTTAGTAAACATGTCAGCAAGATTGTCTTCAAAGGGAACATGAGTAATAATGATATCCTTCTTCAGAACATGATCTCTCAGAAAGTAATGCCTAATATGAACATGCTTCATCCTGCTGTGTTGAATGAGATTCTTTGAAAGATCAATTGCACTTTTGTTATCACAAAAGATTGTTATTGTTCCAGGGATGACTCCATAGTCAGCAATTTGTTGCTTAATCCAGAGCATCTGAGAAACACAACTTCCAGCATCAACATACTCAGCTTCAGCAGTTGAGAGAGCCACAGAGGTTTGTTTCTTGCTATGCCAGGAGACTAGGCACTCCCCCAGAAAATGACAATCACCAGAAGTGCTGACTCTCTTCAATTTATCTCTACCATAGTCAGAGTCTGTGTATCCTACAGGAGTAAAGTCTGTACTACAAGGATACCACAAACCAGCTTCTGGTGTGCCTTTAAGATATCTGAGAATTCTTTTGATAGCAACGTCATAAATCTCCTTTGGTTTAGCCTGATATCTAGCACAGAAGCACACATCAAAATGTATATCTGGCTTGCTGGCAGTTAGATATAAAAGAGAACCAATCATACCTCTGTAGGTTTTTATGTCTACAGGTTTACCAGCTTTCTCTTCATCATCAATGTCCTTGCTGACATCCATTGGGATATCAACATCATTAGATTCCATCATGCCAAATTTCTTCAGCACTTATCTAGTATACTTGGCTTGATTGATAAACACACCATCATTACTTTGCTTGATCTGAAGTCCTAAGAAGAAGGTTAATTCTCCCATCATTGACATTTCAAACTCGGCCTTCATGTGGTCACTGAACTCCCTGCACAAAGATTCATTAGTAGCACCAAATATAATATCATCAACATATACCTGAGCTAAAATGATATCTTTGTTTTTCTTCAGAGTGAACAGAGTTGTATCAACACAGCCTCTGACAAATCCCTTAGATGGAAGGAACTTTGTCAGTCTCTCATACCAAGCTCTGGGAGCTTGTTTCAGTCCATACAAGGCTTTCTTCAGCTTGTACACATGATTGGGAAACTTAGGATCTTGAAAACCAGGAGGTTGAGATACATAGACTTCCTCATCAATGTAACCATTCAAGAATGCACTTTTCACATCCATTTGAAAGAGCTTAAAGCCTTTGTATGATGCAAAAGCACATAGAATTCTAATGGCTTCCAACCTTGCAACAGGAGCAAAAGTTTCACCATAATCAATGCTTTCTTGCTGACTGTAACCTTGAGCAACAAGTCTTGCCTTGTTCCTCACAACATTTCCAAACTCATCAAGCTTGTTCTTCAGAACCCATCTAGTACCAACAACCTTTTTGTCGTTAGGTCTGGGAACCAAAATCCAAACTTCTGACCTTTTGAATTGATCAAGTTCTTCTTGCATTGCCATTAACCAGGAATCATCATCTGCAGCTTCATAGAAGTCCTTGGGTTCCAGAAGTGACACAAAAGCCACATTCCCCATATATCTTCTGAGCTGAGCTCTGGTCATGACAAGATTGTGAACAGAGTCAATTACATTCTCCAAGGGGTGATTCCTAGGAGCTCTAACTTTTCTTGGTACATCCAATGTATCTTCTGAAACTTGTTCATCATTTATTGAATAATATATAGGAGCATCTTCTGGAAGGAAGTTGACTTCTGGAGTAGGATTCTCTTCTGGAACTTGTTCAGCAACAGGAGGAACCACTTCAGTAGCTCTAGGAGAGACATCTTCTTTTTCTACAGGAGATGGTTCTTCAGGAGCTTGAACTACATCTTCTTCAGGAGCTCTACTATCTGCAGGGTTAGTCTCATCAAACTGTACATGAACAGATTCATCTAAAGTCTAAGTCCTCTTATTAAAAACCCTATATGCTTTACTATGTGTTGAGTAACCAAGAAAAATGGCCTCATCTGCCTTTGAATCAAACTTTGAAAGATATTCTTTTGTATTCAAAACATAACACTTACAACCAAAGGTTCTGAAATAACCTATTTTAGGCTTTCGACCTTTCCAGAGTTCATAAGGGGTTTTGTTCAAGATGCTTCTGATTAGCACCCTATTCAGAACATAACAAGCTGTGTTAACAGCTTCTCCCCAAAAGTACTTTGGAAGCCTTCTTTCATTGATCATAGTTCTGGCGGTTTCAACCAGAGTCCTATTCTTCCTTTCAACTACCCCATTTTGTTGTGGAGTCCTAGGAGCAGAAAAGTTATGATCAATGCCCTTAGTTTCACAGAATTCTTCAAACAGAAAGTTCTTGAATTCTCCACCATTATCACTTCTAATATGAACAACCTTTTCATTCCTTTCATTCTCAAGTTTCTTTACCAGAACTGAGAAACATCCAAGTGACTCATCTTTGCTAGACAGCAAGATAACCCAAGTGAATCTTGAATAGTCATCTACTATGACAAAGGCATACTTCTTTCCACCCATGCTCATTGGTTGAAAAGGGCCAAAGAGATCCATATGAAGTAATTCCAAAGGTCTTTTAGTTGAAATAGTTTTCTTAGTTTTAAAAGAGCTTCTGGATTGCAAAGATTCTCAAGGTTCAGCATGAAAACATTTTCTACTCTAGGAGCAGTTAGAATAACTTCCCTTGACTTACTGTCCAAGATTTTACATCTAGAGGAGCTGAAGACTACATCTCTACCTTTGTCACACAGCTGTGCAACACTCAGGAGGTTGAACTTCAGGCCTCTGACTAGGGAGACATCTTCGATCGGAGGATTAGTTCCAATGGATCCAGAACCAAGAATCCTTCCTTTCTAAGCATCTCTAAAACTGACTTTACCACCTCTCTTAGGATCAAATGTGATGAATGCTTTTTCATCACCTGTCATATGCCTTGAGCACCCACTGTCAATGTACCACAGCTTTGACATTGATGGAGCACTCAGAGCCAACTGCAACACAATCAATTAGTGACAGGTATCCAATCCTTATTGGGTCCTTCATTGTTAGATTTATCTTCAGCAGGTTTTTCTGATAATTCAGATTGCAAGAGGTTTTTAATGTGATACTTGCAAACCTTCAACCAATGACCATCATTCTTGCAAAGTTTGCAAAAAGGAGGGTTCTTGGATCTTTCCCTTTGCTTCTTGGGAGCTTTCTTCTTCTTCTGAGAAGGTGTACTTTCTTCAGAGGCTATAGCAGCACTCTCAGAGGTACTAACATCAGGAGGAGAAGAGATCTCCTTCAGAAGAGAGGGAGTGACATGTTTCTTCTTCTTCTTCTGGGGTTTATCACTTCCCAGAGGCAACTTTTCCTTGCCTTTGGATTTGGAGCCATCAACAAGATTGCTGAACTGTTTACACAACCGTTCTTCTAACATTTTCATGTCAGAATAGACTTGAGTAAATCTAAGAAACTTGTCAGCTTCACTTTTGTCCAATTTCCTCTTAAGGTATTTGAACATACTATATAGTTCTTCAAGAGAATCAAAGATATCTAGTTCGCAGTGGCGAATCCAGAAATTCGTATAAGGGGGGGCACGTTTCTAAGTAAAAAAAATTTTTTTGCCATGTACCTCTAATTTTCCATAAAAAATACTAAAATTAACGATACACGACTCTAGTTCCATTCAAAATAGCAAAATCAATCAATATTGAAAAAAATATTAATGATGCAAAATAAAGAAAAAGAAAAATATGTAGATTTACATTTAAATTCAAGGAAAAAAAAATTAATAGTAAAAATAATTGAAAAAATAGTAAAAAACTAATAATAACGGGAAAGAAAAGGTTTTTCCCATAATATAATAATACTAATGAGAGAAATAAAAGAGTTGAAATGAGAGAAAGAAATAAAAAGTATAAAAGAGTTGAAATGGAAGAGAGAAATAAAAAGTATTAATGAGGAAGTGGGGATTTGAACCCATGACCTCTCATTTAAAATGTGAACAACTCAACACCCTAGCACCATCTCTACTAGCCCTTTTTAATGTATTTTACACACATTTTATATCTATATACAATATTTAACGTTTTCCACACAAAAAAAATAATTTTTTTTTCGATTTTTTCTCGGGGCAAGGGGGGCACGTGCCCCCTGTGCTCCCCCCTGGATCCGCCCTGCTAGTTCGTGAGAATTGTTTACCTCAGAGTCATATGTTGCTTCAGGAGGTGCGGAAGTTTCTCCTGTGACATTTTCAGAGGTTGGCTCTTCAATAGCCATGAAACAAATCTGGGCTTGCTCTTCCTTCTCTTCAGGATCACTGCTGGTCTCAGAGTCTGACCATGCAGCCAGCATAGCCTTCTTGAACTTCTTCTTATCCTTTTTCAGCTCAGGACAGTTAGGCTTAATATGTCCTGGTTGCTGACATCCATAGCACACAATAGGCTTGTTTGGATCTCTCTTGAATTTTTCACCAGAATCAGGAGTTTTCTTATCAAAGCTCCTGAAAGGCTTTTTGTAGTTTCCACCTCTGCCTTTTCTAAAGGCCTTCTTGAACTTCCTGGTCAGCATAGCCAGTTCCTCATCTTCAGAGAATTCTTCAAAAGATTCTGCTCTCAGGACTACTCCTCTTTTTCCTTCTGACCTTTCTCTCAGGTCATGGTTCTTCATTGATATCTCATGAGTAATTAGTGAACCAATGAGTTCATCATACTGATAAAAGCCCAAGTCCTGAACTTCTTCAATGTCAGTCTTCTTGGCTTGCCAAGACCTTGGTAAGCTTCTGAGAATCTTTTTCACTTTCTCTGACTCTTCAATATCCTTTCCCAAACTCTTCAAGTCATTGACAATCTTGGTGAATCTAGAGTTCATGTTTGAAATAGATTCTTTGTCAAACATTTCAAATAACTCGTAGTCTCTCATAAGTTGATTGACTTTAGACTGCTTCACTTTTCCAGTTCCTTCATAAGTGACTTCCAGCTTGTTCCAGATGTCTTGTGCTGTTTCACAAGAAGAAATCTTATTATATTCTGTAGCAGTGAGTGCACACTGCAGCATATTTATTGCTGAAGCATTAGTTTGGAGTTTTTTAAGAATATCATCAGTGTATTCCCTCTGAGGAATTACAACATGCCCTAAGCCAGCTTCCATCCTTGTTGGGATGGAGTCACCATCAGTGATAACCATCCAGGCACTCATATTCTGAGCTTGGATGAAGTACATCATCCTCTTTTTCCAGTGGGAATAGTTATCACCATTAAATAGTGGAGGTCTAGTTGTGGAAGAGCCCTCAGGGATAATAAAGTGGGAGGAATTCTCAGGTTGGTGTCTACTAGCCATCTCTATTGATTCTGATAGGATCTTACACTTAGATTGTTAGATCTTTAGTAAATATACGAAGTGACCTTCGCTCTGATACCACTTGTTGGCCCTAACAAGAACAGAATCACCTAGAGGAGGGGGGGGGGGGGGTGAATAGGTGTCTAAGTTGAAAACTGAAAATTTTAAGCTTTCTAAGAAACTTAATTTTTCAGAGTCAAATTTCCTCAGAGTCAGAGGCTAGTTTAAAGAAATAGCTTCTGAGGGAAATTCTGCCTTAACACAGTTTAACTGCTTTCAGCAACAGAAACTCTGAGTTAGAGAACTTCTGGACAGTCTTCTGAACAAAGACAATAATATAAGGAGTAAATCTGTTTCAGCACTAAATATAAACAAGTACACAGAAGCAAATTAACAAGTATAAGGAAGGGAGAAAGAGGTTCAAGAGATCCTGATGAACAATTCGATTTATCCAAGTTCGCCACAGAAGTCTTGTGACTACGTCTTGTCCCCTGTGGTCGCAGCCGCCAGAGATTTTAAATCTACTATTCAGAACTTTGGTCAAGTTCAGAAGCTCCTTTACATCAACAAAACATAAGCTAATTTCTCACTTAGTTCTGACTAGCCTCAAAATAGTTAAAGGATTTCCACCAGAACAACAACAACTCTGTTTTCTGGATTTCTCACCCAACTCTAATCTCAACTAGATTTCTCTCTAAATCTAACTGAATATCACAAACGATATCAGTTTACAAGATTCCTATTATGAACTTGTTTTTCTTCACTCTCTCACTTTAACTAAAGCTATGCTAAGAAAGATTGAGAATGGAAAATGGTGCTCTGTTTTCTTGATTAAAACAGTGCGTTAAGATTTTGCTCGATTATCACGCGTATATGATGCAGTGGAGCTTGGCTACTATTTATAGTGCATGAGGATGACCGTTGGTGAATTTGAATCTTCAATAGAGATGACATCAGTTGTTGTAGCCGTTAATCTGTCATGTCTTCAAACGGTCTTCAAACACTTTGATTCCGTTAACCTTGTTCTTTAACTAAATCTGGAAGTGATTTGAATATAAGGATTAGATTGACTGGAATCTTTCTTCAATTGGATCAACAAAGGGTAGACAGGGAAATTCTGGTTTTGTTTTGAGTAGACAAGCGCGCTCCTTCAAACAGCTTTTTGAACTTTTGGCGCCTTGCATTAAATGCATTTGTCAGAGCAATGAATGCTTAACAGAACCCGTGACTTAGCTTCTAAAAGCTAGTTCCTTTTGTCTAATCCTCTGATCAATTTGGTAAGGATTTTCTTCTGATTGCTTCTTAGACCTCTGAGGCGAGCTTTAACAGTCTTCACTAAAACTTCAGAGCGGAGCATCCAGCTTCTGAATCTTTATCTACTGTCTTCAGCTTTCCTTTTTCTTCTAAGTCTTCAAGGCAATCTAGAGATTCTTCATTCAGCACCTGCTGAGAAAACTTATACAATATTTGACAAAAATTGTTAGTCAACATTGAAAAGTATGTAAATAAATTTTAAATTTCATCTTCTGAAACGTTTGAACATAATCAAAACACTAGGGGTTCATCAGAATCTGTGACAGATTCAAGTTTTGAAACATCTGTAGAAGATAATATCTCCATCTTAGAAGATATGAGTCATGTAAATGTTGGATCACATCATGATAACCCGAGCTTAACACTCGTAACCTCTGTGTTAACTAGAAATAACTATATTCCATGGAAGAGGTCAATGATGCTAGCAATCAGTGCTAAACGCAAGTCTAGGTTTATTCTTAAGGATGAGAAACCTGTAGATGAGACCACTGATGAGTATTTTAAGTGGAAGGAGGAAGATGATCTCGTATTTTCATGGATTCTTAATTCATTGACTGAGGAGTTAGGGGAGGTATTCATGTATGCCAAAACTTCTTATGCTTTGTGGAAGGAGATTGGATGTAGGTATGGGCAAAGCAATGGACCTCTAATTTTTCAGATCCATCGAGATATTTGTAGTATGCAGCAAGGAAACTCTACATTGCTGGAGTTTTTCAATCGTCTCAAAAGTTCATGATTGACTTGAAAGATTGATGTAAATATTTCACCATGTATTCCTTTTGAGGGCTGGACACTATGCACACCCATTTTTGCTAAGTTTACCTTAATATGTTGAAACTGAAAACCATATTCCTGTCAAGGAATAGCTGTGTTTTGTCTCCGAGTTGTAACAGAAAAATATACCTCCCATCACACCTCCCATCACTTTTTATATTTAGGTGCTTGGCAGTTTAATACATTAAGCCATCATCAATTACAATTACACATTGATCCTAAAGCCTCTAACTAACTAGCACCTAACGTTTTTTGTAACCTTATTCAGCAGAGATAGAAAATAGTTGTTTAGTGAAAATGGTGACTTTAAACGTTGGATCATGTAGTTTCAAACGATAATCCATTGTGACATCAACATTGATCATTTATAGTTGAATGGGTCGAATATACATATTTATGAGATTTTGATTTTATTTTCATTATTCAAAGATGTTCACAATAAATTAAATGTGAATATCATAAATCACGTTAGAAAACAATTTATATAGGGCCAAAACTATAGACATTGTAGCTTCTTTTAAAGGAATTTTGGGTTCATTTTAATTTTTCCCGGTTTATTAATCAAACACTACTTTGACATGGAAAGCTTTCAGCCTTGAAAAAGCAAGGCAAATGAGGTCATGGTAAATCCGGTACACTATTTAAGTAGTTAAATGCTTCAAGTAGCCTAAGATAGAGATCTCAAATTCGGATCATAACGTGCTGATAAAATTTTAATTGGGAGAGAATCCAACCAAAGAATGCAGCAAGCCCCCAATTGAGTAATTGGATAAATCTTTGAGGTTAGTTTTGGAGTTAACCGTATAAATGCAATACTACATTAACCGGGAAAATGTATCTGTTAGTGTCTAACCATTTGTTATTATACAAAATGTATTAAAAAAAATATGGAAAATTCTAGAATACATTTCAATGTATGCAATGTAGGTGTAGGCTATGGTCACTTTGTTTTTCCCTTACTTTGTCTATACTTTGTCTTTTTCACCATTGGATTAATTTTTAACCCATGATCCAATGGTTGACAAAATAAAGTAATGGTTACTTTGTGAAAAACAAAGTGACCATAGAATATCCCTGCAATGTATGGTAAGTTTATCTATTATTATTATTAAAAAAATAAAATAAATTCAAAAATATTATTTTAAAATTAATATTTGGTTAAAACGTGTTTTAGTGGGTATATATCAATTACTGATTTACCACTACTACTGCTTAAAATTTTAACTTCTTTTTTTAATAAAACTATTCATAAAAATAAAGCTAATTTATAATTTAATCAAAGAAAATTAGTCCTTTATGAACACCATGTATTACTATAAATTGTAAAATCAAATAAAAATCATGTTTCTCTTTCTATTAAAAGAAAAATTATGTTTCTCTTTTCTAAAGTTTTTATGATTAAAATTTTCTAGGTCGTGTAGTTTTCCCTTTTTTTTCAATTTTAAGATATATAGGAAAAGTCTTGGTTTCGAATCACAAGATCGACTAAAAAATAGGGTCATCGTACATTCTCAATAGCTTAAGCGGATACTACGTTAAAAAAGAAGCGTGAGTCTTGGTTTCGGATTACAAGATCGACAAAAGTGAAACTCTAAAAAAATTTCTTAATTTGTTTAGTGGTTAAATTTAAATAAATACTCGTTGTTTCGCGGTTTTGCAAATTGTTTACACCACATTTATTTTTGGCTTAATTATTATTTTATAATTAAATGATCTCATTGACGTCTATTTTCCGCTAAGGGAAAATCTTTCCTGATAAGTGAATCTCACTCCGGGTGGAAACTTAGAATGACATGTGATGCACCCAAGGGTAGACTAAGAGACCATTTGTTATTTAACGCGTGTGTTTTTGTTAAGCTAATCAATGACAGGAAAATAAAATCTGAGTCGATCAATTATCAGAGATTGTGAAAGTGGAGAGCAGTTTTTCTGAAGGTGTATCATGGAGAAAGTGGAGCAAGCGATTACTTTAAGCGCCTATAAGTACAAAAAATCACGATGAGGAATGCCCAACCAAATCGTCAATCAAACCAGAGCAAAACTCTAGCAAATTTCCTTTAGACTTCATCAATTTCGTTCACTTCAACAAATTAACTTTGGAAATTCACTTTAGTTCAATTTAGTTCATTAGTATTCAGTTCAGTTAGTTGGGTTAAATTCATTTGGATAACGTTGAGATTATTTTAATTTGATACCACTTTGTACATTAGGGTTAAATTGATACTTTCCAAAAAAATGTTAGGGTCAAATTGATAATTTGGTTATATTTTACATAAATTCAGTAAAATTCAATTCTTAATTCAGTAAAATTTATTAGACATTCAGTTCAATTCAATTCAAATGGTCTTAGTTTATTTTTTTTTCTATTGTTGACGATAATTTTTGTCAGAACTTTTTCTAACATGACAAATGATACAATTGGTTTGACACTAATACCTTGTTCTTTTTTAAATTTAATTTATTTCAATAAATTAACTTTAATTCAGTAGTATTCAGTTCAGTTAGTTGAGTAAAAATTAGTAACATTTGAATAATATTTGATATGTTTAGGTAAATTGATATTTCCCAAAAACATAGTCATTTTGATGCTTGACCTAAAATTCTCAATATTCAATTACTTAGTCTTATGTATTTTTTTTAAAGAAAAAATTATTTTAATTGCAGAAAAGGAACATAAAAAAATTATTGAGACAGAATATACAAAATCATAGTTTTACCAATTGTGAAGAGGAATGGCCCTGTTCTTTTGGACTTATTAGAACTTATTTTAAGTTCAGTTCAGCAACATTCAGTTCAGTTCAGCAACATTCAGTTCAGTTCAGCTCAGTTCAGTTCAGTTCAGTTCAGCTCAGCAACATTTAATTTAATTTTTAGTGGCATTTAATTTAGTTCATTTCAGTAATATTCAGTTCAGTTCAGTTCAGTTCAATTCACCAACATTTAATTCGGTTCAGGTTAATAAATTACAAATAAATATTTATTATTTATATATAATATGTTAATATTTATTATAATTTTAACTAGTTGATCCAATTTGTTTGCAAAAGTTGTTGGACGTAAGTAAATATTATTACCAATATATGTTACAATGTTCTATCACGTTAATAATTTATACTATATAAATTTGGATTGAATATACAAAAGTTTCCAATTTTGGTTATATATTGTAATAAGAAATTCAAAAATCTTGTAACAAGAAATTCAAAAATCTTGTAGCAGTGTTGTGTAGTATTAGGAGCAAATTAGCATTAATTAAAGAAATTCAAAAATTTTATAATAGTCAGTTATATAATATTAGGAGCAGATTAGTATCAACTGAAAAAAATTCAAAAATCTTGTAAAAGAAATTAAAATTAGCAAATAGAGCAAATTCAAAAATTTACAAATAGCATCATCTCATTCTATTTTTCTAATCATCTTCTACCATATGATCCGTAATCTCATCATTTTGTTCACCTTCATCATCATTATCGTCATCCTCCTCTCCGATCTCATTATTCTAAAACTAATATTATTATTATTATTATTTATTCAATTGAGTTTCAATATTTATTTTTCATTTTAGCAGAATTCAGTTCAGTTCAGTTCAGATCAGTTCAGTTCAGCAACATTCAATTCAGTTCAGTTCAGTTCAGTTCAGCATCGTTCAGTTCAGTTCAGTTCAGTTCATAATTTTTCAGTCCAAAAGAACGGGGCCTATGACTTTTAAAGCACTTAATACACATGCACATATTTTTGTTTATTAAAATATTTATTTTAGATTCTTTTAGTTTTATTTAAAATTAATTAAATTGAGGATACCTTGCAATGTATCATAGAGTCATCCTAAATTGACACATCAATAAAGAATGGCTCAAGAGTTGCACTTTTAAAAACGTTAAGAGGCAATTAGAATCCAATATTAAATTAAGGGCTCAAATGTAAAGTTTAAGTTTTTTTCAGTTACATCCTGATTAGCTGACGTGTCAGGCGAGTGAAGTAAACTCTCTTTATTGTGACTGGTTGTGACACGATTAAGGGTTAAATGATACCACTTTTAATTAATTTAGGGGCAATTTGAAACTTTGAATAGATCGAGGAGTCAAGTGACATTTTAATTAAAGTTAAAGGAGCAAATTGATTTTATTATAGTTAATTATTATTACAAACATATATATTTATTACACAACATTTGGATAAGGTTATGGTACATTGCGGTACCTCGCAATGTACCGTAGAATCATCCTAAAAAAATATGTATGTTTTCTTACAGTTTTGGAGGAACGATGACAACCTTCCCTAAACTAACTAAAATTAGAGGCTGTAATGTCCATTACATTACGATAAAAACATGAACAACAACCAAACACTTAAATAAAAATAGAAAGCTCACTGATTAAAGCTGCTTATCAAACATCAACGAAGTGTTAATAATAGGAGATGGTGTACACAAGCTTCCGTCTATGCTTTGACTCGAATTCAACTATGATCTCATCAACGGAATCCTCCCATGATTCGGCTGCTTTGATCTACAAGCCAAAATTACATCATATATCAAACAGACATACAAATTGCTCGAAGCAGATTAATCATTTAATCATAATCCTACCTCTTGGCACAAATCTAACGTAAGTCGAGCTCCTATCGCTGCCTCCTCATGGTTATCTTTTACTTCCAAGTTAATCACCAGCACACATTTCATATGAACATGGTCCCGAGTATGGACATCTGGAGGAAGAATTTTGCAGATAAATTATTCATCAGAATTCTCAAAAAGAAATCACTTGATGTAAATTTGAGTCCGCTTCACGGATCATTAGAAGATTATGCAGATTATAAAGTGCGTAGCCTGCTAGAATCAATAATGAACTAAGAATGTAAGCAACGAGGTAGAAAAGAAAAGGTGCATTACCCTCCACCACCATATCGAAAACCTTTTCTTCAAACGTGAACACCACGTCGAACAAACCATCAGCAGCATTGTCTTGCCAGCGTGGAGGTGCTAATTTGACAGATAAATTCCTTTTGAGCATAGGCAATATTCCATTACGCTTGTAACTGCAATTTTCGGAATAAGAAATATTATAATACATCAGATATCATCATCTTCTTCATCTGAATTTGAGGCCCATTGGCTCTGTTTCCTGGGTTTAGAGGAAATTAAACCAAATTCAAATCTATTTTACAATTATATAAAACTCAACTCTTAATTATATCAGTTTGTTATTATTTTATAATTAATTTATCAAAAGTTCTTAATTTTATCATACTTTTGTTATTTAGGTGGTTAAAAAACTATGAATTTAAAATTAAAATATTATTTATATTATATTTTAATGCGAAAAAAAAAACTCCTTGTTAAACACGTTTTCCTCTACGGTCATCTTCATTTCTTTACATGAATTTCTAAAATTCTGATTTCTTGGTTCAGTTTTGATGTTGCTCTATTCAAATAGCATGAATTTCAAACTCTCGATCCAAAATCACCAACTTTGTTTATGTGCTTATCTCCTTATTCTTATCTCCTTAAAATCTGTAATCCTTCAGTCATTTTCTCTTCTATGTTCTGCCATTTTTTCTATTTTATATGAATTTTCATTTTTTCTTAACCTTGTTGCCCATAGACTTTCACTTTAAGATTTTCATTTCTCCTCTTTTTCCTCTACATTTCGTTTGCATATTACAATGTGATTAACGTCGCCAACCTTTCTATCTAGAAATGAATTAAAACTTGGAAGGAAAAAAACCCCGATTGAAGCATACATAAGAACGAATAAAACTCTATCTCGAAAAAAGTCTTCTCAAAATTTTATTGTTTGGAAAAAAAGTATCATGGCTAAAACTAAAATATGTTTTGGATATGCTACATGAAGAAGATCTGTCTATCTCTTGTTTGTAAACCAAATGCCTATTCACTGGCCCAGGATGCAAAGATCTTACGCCAAAAAAGTCTTGTTCCTGAAATAGTCCTTATACCAACTTATATTCTGCGAGGAACAACCGTTGACAGCTCATTCAACATTCAGAGCCTCTTCAGAACTTTTCTAATGCTTGAGCCAATTGGTCTACAGGCCAATTGCCTCTGCCTGCCCTTTAGAGTTAGGGCAAGATTTCCTAGAGGAACACAACTCAAACAAAGAAGTACCCAAATAACAAATTTAGTTGGCGAAAAGAAGAACAAAATATTAGCTACCTACGCTGCCTTTCGACTCTTATAGTTCAGTTTTCTCATAAAATTGTTACAAAATTATGAAAAACAGTATAGAGTGTAAGAAAAAGAGATCTCATGGTACAAAATTTCAAGTTATGATGACAAAAATACCTCAACCAACCACTTTCCTTCTCATCTTTGGCTAGCAAGTTTAACAATACCTCACTCCTTCGTTGGTTACGACCTCGCCAATACGATATGCTTTATGATGCCCATCCTCTAATATTCCACGTGCTGCCTCCTTATTTACAATGAGAACCATGCCGATACCCATGTTAAAGGTCCGCCTCATTTCAGCATCTTCTATTTTACCAGCCTGATGAATGCATAGACAAAATGGTAAATAAATCATGACAGCCTAATATGTGCCAACAAAGATAAAATTTACCTCTTGGATCCATTTGAAGACCGCTGGCACTTCCCACGAGTTCTCATAGATAGCAGCTCCAAGGCCTTTCGGAAAAACTCGAGGAATGTTATCTGTAAAGCCGCCTCCAGTAATGTGGGCTATGCCCTTTACACCTCCCTTGCGAATTATGTCAAGCACCTATTCAGAGAAGAAATTAATGATTACAGATATAACCCATAATCAGAAATAAAATGGTTAAACTTGCTTCAATAATGAGCAAACCTAAATGCCGAACCTGTTTGACATATATCACTGTTGGAGCAATAAGAGCTTCCCCTAACGTAATGCCTTCACCAGGGAGTTGGTTTTCCAACGAAACGCCACTTCGAGCCAAAACCCTGTACATCCAGCCATATATTCATTAAGAAATTGTTTAACGAGGAAAGACAAAAAAACTAAAGTCATAGTCAAGTTTCAATCAAACAACATGTTATGTAAATATAATTGAAGAATTCTTAAACAAGTATCAACCTTCTTACAAGAGAGAAGCCATTTGAATGGACTCCACTAGATGGCAAACCAATGATAACATCCCCAGCTGTGATATTTTTCCCATCAATTACAGAATCCTTTTTAACAATGCCAACTGCAAAACCACTTAGATCATATTCACCATCTGAGTAGAAATCTGGCATCTCCGCAGTCTGAAAATGAAGAAATTACCACATCAACATCTAATAAGCATGAAAATTTCACTCTTTAACTCTACATTGTATTAGTTTGTCAACATTACAGAAAATTCAAAAGTGTATTAGAATAAAGTGATAGCATCAACATTAACAAGAGTTCGGAGTTCAGACTATACCTCGCCCCCTAAAAGGGTGCAATCAGATTGTTTGCAGCCATCAACTATACCCTCTATTCAGTAAATGGGTATTTGTCATTTTCAATTCATGTTTCAACTATACCCTTTTGGCAATGGAATCAATTTTGGAGATGGGTTTGTTGAGGTATGTTTACTCTAAATCACCAACAGAAGTTAAAATGATTAAATAATTGGTCCTGTGCTGAGACTATACATGTTTGCTATGTATCAGGCTCTAGCAGCCACTCGAACTCCAGGACTAGAAGGTAAAAGATGGTTTCAGGGCACTGCGGATGCTGTTAGACAGTTCCACTGGCTATTCGAGGTATCGGAATTATTTGTTTATTTAAACTTTCGTCTGAGAAATAAGAATTGCTGTTACAACTTACAACGTGTTTCTGCGTCATAGAATGCAAAAGGTAAGGAGATTGAAGATGTTTTAATTCTATCTGGAGATCACCTGTATAGAATGGACTATATGGACTTTGTGCAAGTAAGCAACCAAGTGAACTTTAATTGAAACATTTTCTAAGTTCAATAAGTTGAGTTTATGCAGCTGAAATATTGTTCTGTTTTGCTGCTAGAATCATCGGCAGAGTGGTGCAGATATCACCATCTCTTCTTTGCCAATGGATGACAGGTAGGGCTAACCCAGTCTATTATTCAAGTAGCCTCCGCAGAGTAGTTATTAATCACTGTACTCTATAGTTCTGTTTCTGTTCTAGTCACGAAGTTGCTGCTAACTTATGACATGCTAAAACAATTTAATGATTACCATCTGACACGACCCACTTGACACTATTAACATTGTTGTTGCATTTATAAATCACGTGGACCATAAAGATCACATAACATCATTATAACACAGATCATACAACATCATTATAACATGATAACCCGTTTTGAAACATTATAGTTGATGTTCAATATATGTGGATTGTGGTTTTGAGACTCTGCTTGGCTTTCTGCGTAGCCGTGCCTCAGATTTTGGACTGATGAAGATAGACAATAAAGGAAGAGTTCTTTCTTTCAGAGAAAAGCCAAGAGGAAAGAAATTGAAGGCAATGGTGAGTTTCTTATCTTCTTTTGCTTGAATTTTGGACAGAAGAAAATCAGACTTTTAATGGGTGCTAAGTCCAGTATACTTTAGGCAGTTGATACAACAGTATTAGGGCTTTCAAAGGAAGAGGCAGAAAAGAAACCATACATTGCTTCCATGGGAGTATATGTTTTCAAGAAAGAGATACTTTTGAATCTTTTAAGGTAACAATCATTTGATTCTAGTTTTGGATCGTCCGACATGCATATTAGCATGGACGCTATAAGATTTTGTTGATTCAGATGGCGTTTTCCGACTGCAAATGACTTTGGATCAGAGATAATCCTAGCCTCAGCCAAAGAGTTTTACATTAAGGTATACTCTTGTTGCTTTTTGGAACTTTTTTGTGAACAATTAGCATGATTTTGATGATGGCAACTTTGAACAGGCTTATCTCTTCAATGATTATTGGGAAGACATAGGAATTATCAGATCCTTCTTTGAGGCAAACCTAGCTCTAACTGAACATGTGAGTAGTTGACAATCACACAGTAAAAGAATCATTCATATGATTCAGAAGTAGAAGGGTTTCATTTTTTGTTGAATGACTCATTTTACATGTTTGAACTTTTAGCCATCAAAGTTTAGTTTCTATGATGCATCAAAGCCAATGTACACATCAAGAAGAAATCTACCGCCTTCTAAAATTGACAGTAGCAAGGTTACTAACCTCCACATTATTCTGTTTGTCTGAATTTTACTTCTGAATCTAAATCCTCCATGTTTTTTGTTGAATATTTTGACTACTGTTGCAGATTGTTGATTCAATCATATCTCATGGAAGTTTCTTGAACAATTCCTTTATACAACACAGCGTTGTTGGTATTAGATCTCGAATAAATTCTAATGTCTACTTACAGGTTGGTTTATTTCTCATCAATATTATATTCATTTAACACTCTGTCTCATTTAGAGTTTCATTTTCCAGATTTTTGACCAAGAAGTTTCACGTTTGTAATGAAAAAAATACAGGACACTGTGATTCTTGGTGCTGACTTCTACGAAACTGAAGAAGAGGTAGCAGCACTACTAGCTGAAGGAAGAGTACCCATCGGAATAGGAGAAAACACGAGAATCAAGTAGGGGGAGAGCATAATTTTTTCCTTAGGTATCTTCTAATTACACTAGATTAAATTCTCTCATGGGATGTTGTTTTCCAGGGAATGCATAATTGATAAGAATGCCAGAATTGGGAAGAATGTTGTTTTTGCTAACTCAGAGGTATGCAAACACACTTGTTTAAGTCAATTTCAGTTATTGAGCTAACAATTTTAAATTCCAAGTATAGGGTACTTAATATTTTATTCCTTCATATGATTAATGTATTGGATTTGCAGGGAATAAAACAGGCTGACAGATCATCAGAAGGCTTCTACATTCGATCCGGTATCACGGTCGAATTAAAGAATGCTACCATTAAGGATGGAACTGTAGTATAGTTTAGTTGATTTAGTTAACCTTTCAATCATTTTTTGTTGAGCAGTCAATAAAGCGAGTGATATGTGTGAACCTATAATGTACAATCAACATTTGAGTTGGAAAATTTATCAACTGAGAACCAAAAAAGAGAAATGAAGTGACCGTCTTTCTTACAGGATATACTGAAGCTGGAAGCTTAATTAGGTTTAATTAAAGAAAAAAAAATAATTTCTATCCTAAACGAAAATCATTAATTGATACTTCATCCATCCCTCCAAAATGCATCATGATGTTACTAAAGCACAGGAACATGACATGCCAAAAATGGTAAACAGCATAGCAATCCATGGAGTCTATTTTAACAAACTTCCACTAGAATTGTGTAAACTAAGGGAAACAAAAGGGAAGAATTGTGTAAACTGTACCTCGCCCCCTAAAAGGGTGCAATCAGATTGTTTGCAACCATCAACTATACCCTTTATAACCTACATAAAAACAAAGGGAAGAATTCAGTATCCACATCAATCTCTACACGTGCACTCATATAAACCACAAGAAAACAAACAAGTCATAAAATAACCACCTTTTCAGCAAGATCGACATCAAGGCGACTCGTAGCAAAGTAATCAAGAAAAAATAGCGGCTTTGCACCAGATGTAACAATATCATTGACACTCATTGCGACCTGTGAAGTAAGTGCATTAAGAAAGGCAGAAATTACCAAAATATATCACTACTCTAATTTTGTTACCAGATCAATCCCAATGGTATCATGAATCCCAGTTTCAAATGCAAGCTTCAGTTTAGTTCCAACACCATCAGTCCCCGCCACAAGATAGGAATCACCTGTCCATAACAAAAAAATCATCTCATCAAAACCCCATCATCCCAAAATTGTGTTCCTATGTTCCAATTCAGAAAAACTCAATTCCCATCATAAATGCTTGACAAAATCTTCTTGTCAATACAGAGACTTTAATGTTGTGAACACCAATAATATGATAAGCATAGAACAACATATGAACACAAGAAGAACCTTTCAACACATCATCAACAACAACAACAACAAAACCTTAGGCCCTGTTCCTTTTTACTCTATTAAACACATTTCAGTTCAGTTCAATTCGGTAAAGTCAGAAAAATTTGAAGCCATTCAGACAAATAGTTTAGTTCAGTTCAATTCGGTTAAAAAGAACCGGGCCTTAGTCCTAAAATTATTTTGGGTTGCCTAACATGAAAATCAAGTAGCGTCAGCAACATAGATTATAATGTAACGAGGCAAAATAAACAAAAAAAAGAGCAACAAAACAATTACCTAGGGGGAAAAGACCACCAAACCCTCCAATTCCGGGCGACATCTTAGCAATTCTCCGAACAAGCTCGGAGCCAGCATCAATATCAACACCGGCATCTTTATAAGTAAGACCTCCAGCTTCATCTGCGTTTTCCTTCAACACTGAAAATACTCTGCTCTTATTCATAGCAGCGGATAGATGGGGGAAGCTATGACATAACCGCCCGAATGAAAAACGAGGAACATGAGCTCGAGTGACTGAGGGTTTAAGAGACGCCGTGAAATTACAGGATAGCTCGGCTTTTGCGGCAGCAGAGATGGTCATGGCGGTGAAGTAAAGAAGGAATTCGGTCGCCGGAGGTGGAGAATTGTGGCGGCAAAATGAGGGTGAAACAAGGGAGAATTTGATTTGATAGTGAACAGCAGCGAGAAGTACGGTAATGGAAGGTTAATATGATGTATCTGTAAAAAAGAAGAGGTATACCAAATAATTTACAGGAATATCCAAAACTCGCAATCCCTGCTATAATCGGAAAAGTAATGAAACTGTTAACGAGACTAATAGAATGTAAACTTTCTAATTAAGCTAGTTTGAGAGTTTTTTATAAGTTTAAATGGAGGTCAATAAGAATTAACATTTATTTTAACTAATTTACATCCATTAACCTCCTATTTAATTCCACCTGCATATTCTACTCCCAAATAATTAGGCTAAATCGGAAGGTGGAGTTCGAAATTCCTTTGTCTGCTGCGTGCGTTTAGGAATTAGGTTGTTTTATTTGTTTTATTTACATTACTAGCCTCTAAGTTTTTAGTTTTATAAAATAACCTCTATATTTTAATCATCTTGTCAATTCTCCCGTGTCCCCTCCGAAACACGCGGTGTCCGGTCAACAGACACATTGACCGCCGTGTCCCGGCGTGTCTGTGTCCCCGGACACGTATACGGCAGCCCCTTTGGCATGTCCGTGCTTCATAGGTCAAACTGTATGTTCCAGTAAGAAGTTTATTTCAGTAATAACACAACACAGATCTACAACAAATGAATTATATATGCAAGCATGGTTTATGACCATGCAACTTCAACTAATAACCAACCCCTCTGTTGCTTGTGTAGATGTTTTAGATTCTCCACCTATGTTGATAAGGTAACAGACAAATAAGCACTTTTTCTCCTCTACAGTATCAACCTTAAACAATACATTACAATACAACTAAATTATTATTTAATTATGGAGGAGATGTCACTGCTTACCTTGTTGACCAGCTTTATAAAAAGATGGCAAAAAGCATCTTGAGGCCCCTGATCTTTCCCTTTTCGGTGCATTAAGTCATTGATCTTTTATTTGGATACATTAGGCCCTTGATCTTTTATATTTGGTTCTATCAAGTCCTCATCTAACAAAATTGGATGATTTGTTAATTTTTACAAATTAATAATATTAAAAATATTGTGGCACAATTACAAATATAACCCGTTTAGGAGGATTCATTAATATATGTGATTCACTTTGCTTTCTACTTCCATTTCTAGACAATATTGTCTTTTTAAATTTGACAATTATTTTTCCCGCCTATTGGAATGTAGTAACGTCGCACCTTATTTCTCAAACGTTTCTCTTTGTCTCACTCCAAATTAGTATTCTTTGTCTCTCAAATTCATTTTTGTAATCGTTTCTTCTTCTTCATCATCTTTGCTCTTCTTTTCTATTTCATCTTAGTTCTTCTCTTCAATTCCGGCCCCACAAATTAAGGCCAAATTTTTTATGACTGAAAATTATTGAAGCACATTTGCTGAAAATAAATTATTGAACTGAAATTAACAACCGATAAGTATTAATAAGGCATAAAGAACATGGTCAAACATCACTGATTAGATTTCATGTATGTTTTCATTCTCCTCGATTTCACTTTCGAAATGATTAGAAAATGAGCAAAACAACGTCAATAACTACTGATTTTTTTTTTTCATTTTTTAAAAAATAGTGTTGAATAATTTATCGAATATTCAATCAATTGTAATTAATTAGGTGTCGCAATATTTCAATTGGTCTTATTAATTTGTGAAAGTTAACAAATCATCCAATTTTGTTAGATGAGGACTTGAGAGAACCAATTATAAAAGATTAAGGGCCTAATGTATCCAAATAAAAGATCAATGACTTAATGCACCGAAAAGGGAAAGATCAGGGGCCTTAGAATGCTTTTTTCCTAAAAAGATCCATGATGATGCTGCATTTGAACTGACCCTTCAGCTAATAACACCCATTGAAAATTAATTAAAATTGCCAACTGCCTGGAAATGAGAGAATTTAAACATAAACTTCCTCTTCTAAATTGATTCTCTATGCAAGAATGATTTAACTATATGTAGCTAAAGACAAATAAACACTTTTTATCCCACGAATATTTTATGAATATGCCATCATTCTTCTTAAATTAAACATTTCTTGCATTATATAGGCTCTGTCTCATAATTAATGTAAGCAATATATGAAAAAGACATGGAACAATTACAAAAGTCAACTTGTATCCTTACTTTTTTTATTCCCTAACAAGGCCCTTATCGATGAAATTCAAACTACATGATGGTTGATTGGCAAATACACCAACTGATCAAGAGTTTTATATTCTCTTTCTTTCGAATCAAGCCTCCTCATTATACTATTTAATCTAAACTAATAATTTAATAAAAATGCTTACCGACACACGTACACTTCTGTCATGAAAGTATTTACTATTTGATCTTCTGTATAAGGTTCCAAATTCAATTGGGAATACTAGCTTTTGAATTCATATTTGCTCTTGACTGGATAAACTAATAAAGCATCCAGTATTCTTGTCCAAAATTCAGCCATCTATCCCTTTCCCAGTAATCCCAGCTGCACAGTACAGATGCGGAGATGAAACCAACAGCAACAAAACGATGAAGATATAATCATAGCTAAAGTATATAGCATATATTGCCTCAAATTTTGTAAAGGCAAATGAGATTTTCATGAAAGTAAAGTATCGATAGATTCGATAGAAAAACTGTTGTATGGTATGACTTGTAGTTTAAACAAACCCCGCCGAGTTTCATTCTACAAGTAAATATGAGATTTTCGTCCACTACCACTATGTAATGCAGACATTTTGGTCATGTAACATATATCTGTCAACACAAAAAATTTAAACATTTGTGAAAAAAGCTTATAGATAGACCAATTTGAATGAAAGTAAGAGAGTTCTAACGAAGTTATCTTGATCTATAAAAATAAAAATAAAAATTGAAAAACAATAAATTTTCAACATTGCTATTGTTGTTGGTACATATAACGAAAAACTGGCCGTTACCAATGCTAGAATCCGAACTCTGCATCCATATTAACTAGAGACCCCATGGAAGTTTTTAGGAAATTGAAGAGAAAAGTCAAACCTCAGTTTGCTTATTCATATTTATATGTTTGGTTGGATTTTAAAAACACGTAATAATTAATTCACGAAATAGCTATTCAAAAAGTAATCAATGAATAATTATTTCTTAATTGAAGTGACGAATAATTATTTCAAATATAATAATTTATATTTCTAATAAATATCTATTTCTATTCTATCATAATCTAACTCAAGTTTTTCATCCTCCCACCTCCTTATTCCTTATATCAATCTCCATCTCAATTTGTTTGACTAATTTTCCAGATTTGTCAAACTTATTTCAATTTTCATTTGCATCTTGAATTTTTCGATATAAAATTGTATCTTAAGTTTATCATATGTAGATGATCTGACACCCCACATATGACCAAAAACTAAATGGTTATCTCCTTCTATTGAAGCTCAAAGTTGGAATTTGTGAGGGGGTTTCAAAATGCTTTTTGTGAAGAAATAATCATAATTGACTAAAATGTTCTCATTATTCAACAATAGTGGGCAATAATCTCTTGTTTGATTTTTTTTATTAAATTTTAGACCAAGTATCTTTTTGTAATTTTATCATACCACAAGTGTTTTTCCTTTGAATTATATTCTTTTCCACGTAACAATACTTATTATTATTGTTGTTATTTTTTCTGGTTACTATTATTATTGTTACTAGCAAAGCACCCGTGCGTTGCGCGGTGTATACATTATATTTTCACCAATCTTATAATTATCGGTTCAAAACTTTGTTGATATTTTTGTTACTCATTATTATATAATTCGTTGAAATAGTTAAATTATTTTTTATTTAATGTTGAACCAATATTATCACTTTATCAAAGTGAAGTATCAAACATCTATAGACTAAGTTTTTATGTATTATACAGAATAATAGTTTGGTAGGTATCATACATATCAAAACAGTTTTTCTAAAATGTGTCTAAGAGGCACACATTAAGTTTTGCTATTGCATATGATAACATTTAATGTTATTATTTTAATATTAATTATCTTTCTAGTTAAGGTAGAAAATTGTAGGCATAAAAAAAAATCTCACTAATTAAGTAAAGATAATAAATATTCGAATAATAACACTAATTGTTATTGTGTGCAATAAAAGCTTAATATGTGCCCTTGAGCACATTTTAGAAAAATTCATATTAGAAAAAGTGGTGCTTAGTGCGAATTGTCGAGATAATAACAATAACAATAACAATAACAATAGAAAGAGTAAATTTTTTGAAAGAAAAGAATTTATACATAGTAAGGGCTTTGTTTTTCTTTTTTCTTGCTTTAACTCTTTTTATGTTGGTTCTTTACTCAATAATTATGTTATTCGGTGCAAATGGATTAGAGTGGTGCTACTTTGGCACTTTAATCCGTTTTCACAAAGATAAAAAAATTTAGGTAAGAACATACATTTCAAACTCAATATCATCTCATCCTTACACAGAATACATACAAATATATGAATTAGTGAGTAACATAAAATTTCAATAATTTATCACCGACATTGTCACTATCGTTTCATCTGTAGTCTTTCCTTGCATACTCGCGATCTACAAACATTAACAGGATCGAATAAGCTTCAAAATACTACATAAATTATTAGGTGAACAAAATCTGTAAAACTATATTATGCTTAGTTAATAAAATAAGCCAAACTAACAAAGTCTGATAAAAAAAAAAAAAAAGAAGCCAAACTTGAGTAAGTATTCAAACAAACAAATTGCATTTATTTGCTAAAGAACTATGAATGCAATATTGTTTAAATAATTGTTTAAACTTCAGTTTAAAGAAATGAAACTTGAAATGCTAAATCTAATATTCTTGTAAATCTAAATCTGAATTATGAATACTCAAAAAAATCGATAAACTTGGAGTCAGTGTTTGAAGTTCTATAAATAAATATTTTAATCTCCGATTAAACATGCTTTTGATGAGATGATGAAATAATTGAATCTCAATAGCATGCCCATAATAACTAAAAATGCCTCAAGAAACAAAAATAAAATTCATAAAAAATAACTTGGATAATTTGGACGCGTTTGCCTCAATCTAATCTAATAAGAAATATTTATACCAAGTTGAGCTACGGCACAATTCAATCCCTGCAATAACTCAAATTCATACTCTATTGAAGGGTTTGATGTACTAATTGTAGGAGAAATTATATTATGCTTAGTTAGTATAATAAGCCAAAATTTCCGGTTCAAAGATATAATTGAGTTGATTTTCTGCTAATTTAGATTTATTTCATAAGAATGACAGATACTTTAATTTAATTTTCAAATGAAAATACACGTACCTGATTCTAAAAATGAAGAAGATCTCGTGTCAAGCATCAGGTAAAGATCATCCGAAAAGAAATTCTTAGAACTTAGGTCGTATAAAACTGCTTCATCAAATTGTTTCCACAAATTTGATGCTAATTTCACCCATTAAAAAAAATATACTCTATGGCAGCCCCGAATATCAAAAGAGCTAAGAGTTAGAAGATTTTATAGTTGACGAATTTTAAATTTTCTTTCCTCATTTATTGATCATTATTTAGAATTTAATTATGAAATGGTAACTGAAAATTTAAGATATGGTAATTGAATCTTGGAGGATGAAATTGATATCCTTTGGTTTTCTCCTCCAACAAACAAATATAAAAAAACAATTCCAATCGTAAAACTTAAATTGGAGGCTCTATAAAATGGAAGCTAAAATCAACTTTGAAAAGCTGATGTGGCAAACTCTAATGAATTTACTTGACTCTAATTTTATATAGGCAAAAAGCATTCTGAGACCCTTGATCTTTCCCTTTTCGGTGTATTAAGTCTTTGATCTTTTATTTGGATACATTAGACCCTTGATCTTTTATATTTGGTTCTATCAAGTCCTCATTTAACAAAATTGGATGATTTGTTAACTTTCACAAATTATTAAGACCAATTGAAATATTGCGACACCTAATTAATTACAATTGATTGAATATTCAATAAATCATTCAACAATTTTTTTTAAAAATGAAAAAAATTCAGTAGTTATTATCGTTGTTTTGCTCATTTTCTAGTCATTTCGAAAGTGAAATCGAGGAGAATGAAAACATAGATGAAATCTAATGAGTGATGTTTGACCATGTTCTTTATGGCTTATTAGTACTTATTGGTTGTTTATTTCAGTTCAATAATTTCTTTTCAGTAAATGTGCTTCAGTAATTTTCAGTCATAAAAAATTTGGCCTTAATTTGTGGGGCCGGAATTGAAAAGAAGAACTTCGATGAAAAAAAGAGAGCAAAGATGATGAAGAAAAAGAAGAAACGATTACAGAAATGAACTTGAGAGACAAAGAGTACTAATTTAGAGAGAGACAAAGAGAAACGTTTGAGAAATAAGGTGCGACGTTACTATATTCCAATAGGCGGAAAAAATACTTGTCAAATTTAAAAAGATAATATTGTCTAGAAATGTAAGTAGAAAGCAAAGTAAATCACATATATTAATGAACCCTCATAAACGGGTTATATTTGTAATTGTGTCACAATATTTTAATCTTATTAACTTGTGAAAGTTAACAAATCATCCAATTTTGTTAGATGAGGACTTGATAAAACCAAATATAAAAGATCAAGGGCTTAATGTATCCAAATAAAAGATCAAGGGCTTAATGCACCAAAAAGGAAAAGATCAGGGGCCTCAGAATGTTTTTTGCCTTTTATATATAGCATAGATTGATACACCACACGTTATAATCAGGTTAATGTAAATTTGCTTTGCAATTAATTTAGTTTTTAACTTTTATGTTTTTGTCTTTAGAAAAAAAATAAAAAATTTTATGTTTTTGATTTTTTACAGCAATATTTATGTTATTATTTAACACACTTGTAATTTCAAAACTTGAGTATCTGTCTAACTAACTCAAAATGCACATTAATTAGGTGGATATGATTGTTTGCTAGATTTAAAAGTCAATATAGCTTCCAAGTTAGTAATATAAGATATCCAATACACCCCCTCACGCCAATTCATTTGGTGTGTAATGCCAATATAGCGAGGGCTCCCACATTGCTCAATCATGACTCTAATACTATCTTAGCAAGTCTAACTAACAAACTTAAGTGGATCGGATTGATTGCTATATTTAAGAAGCCAATATAGCTTCTAAGTTAGCGATGTGGGACATTCAACACCCTCACTATATTGGCATCACACACCAAATGAATTGGGCGTGTTGAATGTCCCACATTGCTAGTAAAATATTTTCTTGCGACAAATAAACAGAAAACCTTTATTTTTTTATATATTTTTTTAAAACAAGGAACTTTTATTTGTAAAATTTAGATTCTCTTAAGAATTCAATAAATCACTTTAAAAACAAGTTCAAACGTTGAATACGTCACTTATAAGTTCATAAAATTAAAGGAGATATTTTATAATTTTAGAAATGTCAATATTAATAAATTATCTTTGCAAGATCAAGTAAACATAGGATTAAAGATTTTTCATGAATGCATTTAAGGAAAAGCATAATTTAGTATTATTACAAGTGTTCTTTATTTTTTATGCCTAATAAACATGGAAAATTAGAACGAAATGCACCTTCCTATGAAAATAAGTACTAGTTTCTGATTTCGAGTTTGATCTTTAAGCAATTAATTAATACACTAGTTTAGACATTTATTGACTATAGAATATGCTTATACCCAATCAAAGGATTAGGAGAAATGATTAAGCAAAGTGGACATACCTAGAATTAAATTAGTACCTTAATTGTCCCCTTCTCCACACAGCAATTTCAAGCAACCCAACAAAGACTGCTTCCTCTCCTTTTCAAAGTCCCCACATCGTCACCCAATCTTAAATCACCAACAAAACAAATAATATTAATTATCAATAAATTAACCCATTAATCAAACACCCTAAACAACAAAAAAAAAAGAAAAGATAGTATTATTAGTACCCATTTCATTCACCATCTTCATTTCTCATCCCCAAAGGAAGAAGAGAGCATCATGGACAGGCTGGTGAAGCCAGATGTCAAAGAAGTGGAGATTTCTTACAAGAGATCTCAAAAGTCAACCACTACTTTCCGGCTAAGCAATCTTATGCACACCATGTCCGTCGCCGTTTCATTAACCACCACTAATCCTTCTGTTTTCTCAATAACCCAATCTTTCTCCATAATCCAACCTCTTTCCACGTCATCCTACTCCCTCACGCTCTCCCACGCGCCCGATCACCCCCCTCTCCGTTCACCTCCCGATATCATAACCGTCAAATCCGCCATGCTCCCTACCGGTAAAGCTCACACCGACGATCTCCGCCGCCTCTTTTCAAGACCGGGGCCCCATATTTTCAGAGACGCCACCATTCCGATCTCGCTTGTGGGCCCTCACGTTGCTGAATATCTCATACCTAATCACGCGCTAATTGCTGATCTGAATTCCAATTTTAACCGTGCGATCTCCGGGTGTAACGGATCGCAGCTCACGGCGTTGCTTCTATCCGCCGTACGATCTGGTAACCCTAATATGGTTGCTAAATTGATAGATGTCGGCGGAGATGTGAATTGTAAGGACTCCGATGGACGGTCGATGATTACTGACGCTGTTAAAGCGGGAAATATGGAGGTAGTTAGGGTTTTGATTGCTTCCGGTTGCGTGATTGATTACGTGGTGGATAAGGTATTACACGACGCGGCAGCGATCAATAGAGTTGATGTGATGCAGGTTTTGCTGTCCAATTTCAAAGATATCGATGTGAATTCGATGGATTTACACGGTAGAACTCCAATTCATGTTGCTGCTAGTTGTGGAAACGTTGAGGCGATTCGGTTTTGTGGTTCCATTGGAGGGAGAGCTGATGTTGTGGACTTCAATGGCTCCACGCCGCTTCATTTGGCTGCTGAGAAAGGGGATTTGGATACCGTTGTATGTTTATTAGACCGTTTAGGATCCGGTCTGATAAAATATGCCGTAAACAAACAAGGGAAAACAGCTTTCGCAATTGCATTTGAAAATGGGAACTCACATTTATACAGTGTTTTGCAATTTGGGGATGTACTGCACCGGTCAGCGAGACTGGACGATGTGAACGCGATTAAGAATTGTATATCGGAGGGAGTGAATGTGAATGAAAGAGACCAGAATGGATGGAGTCCTTTACATAGAGCTGCTTTTAAAGGGAGAATTGAAAGCGTGAGAATGTTGCTGAATCACGGAGCTCGAGTTGATGTTGTTGATGATGAAGGGTATAGTCCTCTTCATTGTGCAGTGGAAACAGGGCATGTTCAGGTTGCTCTATTGTTGATTTCTCATGGAGCTAAAGCTGATGTTAAGAATCTGAAGGGGACTATGGCTTCTAAGAAGCATGCTTCGCCTTTAAAGCAATCGGTGACGAAATTGTCTTGGTGTATTTCTTGATCTGTAAATAAATTTTGGGTTTGTAATGTAATGTTATGTGGATAGTATAGTATAGCATTTGCTTGATTTATGGATGGAGAGACTGAGAATGTGTTGCATTCCGCTCATTTCAAAACCGGTCAAGCGTATTATTGGTCTAGTAATGTAGTAGATTTCTCCTGAAATTCATTTGCTGTGAGATTCAAATATTGTTTTCGATTGGTTTATCGCGGGATCATATACTGCTTGCTACTGGATTGGATTCTAATGTTGATTCAGATATTGATATCAAAAGATAAGTTACTTAAAGTAAGGCTATCTAAACATCAATATCTGAATTAAAAGCAATACATATTTATTTATTTTTTATTAAGGAAGGCTGTAAAACACAGCTACAAATTACAACAGCGGGGAAACAGACCCCATCATATCCTGCTCAACAATTCTGCGTAGACAATCGTATCTCGAAGGACTCCGCTAAATTAGCTAGCCAATCTACGCATCTATTAGCTTCTCTATAAACGTGTATTAGAGACAACTCCCAATCCCTTGCCATGATCTCCCTAATAGCGAGCAGAAGATTTGCAGAGTCATTAGGGGGCGTAGAACTACTTGGTAAGAGATCCACACATAATTTGTTTTCCACTTAAATCTTATAGCCCGGGTTCCAAGCTGTAGTAAGCCCTTCAAGCATTCCCCACGGCTCCGCTATAAGAACTGAGCACGAACCAATTTTCTTGGAGAAGCCATGAACCTACTCACCCTTGCTATCACAGAGCAGCCCTCCCGCCGAGGCTTGAAAGCGACTCCCTTTAACTAGGGGTGTCAGTGGGGCGGGGATTCCTCAGCGGGGATCCGTCCCGATGGGGTTGATTTATTTTGTTCACCCAATACTCGGGACGGGGCGGAGGTGGTTGTGTAGTTCCCCGCCCCGCCAAAACCCCGCCTTAATTCAAACTTGAAATATTTTATATATAATTAATAATTATGACTAAGTTTATATAATATGCAATTAAAGCATAAACATATTACTTTTTACACATCATGTTATCATTTAATTAATACGAATTCTCTTAATACATTTCATTAGTATTTATTATTACTATTTTTGGTACTCCCTCCGTTCCATAATATAAGACTTTTTTGCCATTTTGAGTAAGATTAAGAATGCTAGTGCAAATACTAATTTACCCTTAATTAATGTGCTGAAAATATTTCCATCATTCTCTCTAATAATATACTATTGCTTAAATGAAAAAGGTAGTGATGGAAATTCCTCTAATAATCATTCCTTTTATGGCTAAAAGGCCTTATATTTTGGAAAAAGTAGAAAAGCCAAAAGGCCTTATATTAAGGAACGGAGGGAGTATTTGTTTAAAAAAGTTAAATAATTTATGCGGGAATGGGGATCCCTATGGGGACCCGAATTTCCCGTGGGGACGGGGATAGTTTGAATTTCATCCCCGTTTAATTCACGGGGCGGGGACGGGGATTCTCCGATTACTCATGGGGCGGGGATGGTTATCGCGATCCAATATACAAGAAAACCTATTTTTCAATGTAAACAATGAAAGTTTTCGTGGTTCTAAAACTCGTGTATACTAGGGGATTTGGTTTTGGTTGGTTAGATTGGAATGTGTTTTTAATCGAGTTCGTGTCACGATTTGTACTCAAAAATTCATTAGGCTTGAGTAGGTATCCAAAAGACAAACAAAAAATTTATGAATAACTAGTTAATTACGGCCGGGGGGATTTTCCAATGTAATAGATTGACCTATGAATTGTTTTAACCAAGATTCGAAAAAATACCGATTGGATTTACTTATCGAAATGTTCTTTTTTTGGTTTCAGCTTTATGCTCGACCTGGACTGATTGGTGTGAGCAAACTTATGATAAAAAAAAATTTCATCTTGTTCTTGAATAACCATTTGCATCAAATAGCTATCTTATTTGCAGGCAAGAGGACAATATCACATGTGTCATTGGCTTTAAGAGCTTAAAGTTCAACATTCATAACATCTATCCAATGCTGATTAGAAACCACATCTTTGAAATAAACATGAGTTTGAATAAGAGTGGACATGAAACATGAGAAGATAGGATTTAGCTCAGTAGTCACCAAATTGGTTATATGGGGTGTATCATACCGCTCCTTGTACAAATTTTCCTATCCCGACGCCGCCCACTCTAGATAGAGTTGTTACAAGCCTGCCAGTTTTTACCTGATTCCACCCCAAACCACACATCGTAAGTAGAGAGTTTAAGTATAAATTGGGAGGGTTTAAGTTTATCTCGGTTAGTGAGTTTTAAAGTACACTAAATAACAGTCTGCGTGAAAAGTCGAGAGTTTAAGTGGGCATCTTGCCGGAGTTCAATAGATCCGGGATAGAATCATGAAAGATGCATTTTTAACATATCCCTAAATAGGTCACGTGGCTTTTTAAGTTGTCACGTGCATCGCTTTATTTTTCAAACTTTTTTTGTTAAATTGAAAATTAAATAACACAGTGAGACGTCTGATGCTAAACACCGAAGCGACGCCGTTACACTAAACAAGTCACATGGCTTTTTAAGTTGTCACGTACATCGCTTTATTCTTCAAACGTTTTTTGTAAAATTGAAAATTAAATAATATAATAAGACGTCTGCTTCTAAGCACGAAGCGACGCCGTTACACTAAGCATGTCACATGGCTTTTCAAGTTGTCACGTGATGCGCTTTATTTTTCAAATCTTTTTGTTATCTAGAAACATAAATAGTACAAGATGACGTCTTTGACTCATTTTATTTAAATATATTATGCTTAGATACTCAAAGTTTAACTTGCTTCCATGTCCGGCCATTTGCTGGTCTCGACGGCCAATTGTCCATAATTACAAAAGTAACAATCTAGATGTTGCAAAGTTTTTTAGAATCGACAAATTCCGCTAACACAGAATTTAGAAACGTCGGTCAGTATACTCGGAAATCAATATGGACTGGTCGGTTTAATTAATCTCGCAGGTTAGTTTAAGAGGAAGTTAATGAGAAATAAAGGTCAAATTTTTGTTTAGGAGCGAGAGGAGAGAGAACGTTATTGCATTGAATGAGGAGAGAGTGAAGAGATGTTACTTTTTACTTGGTAATCTGTGACGTGGAGGTTGAGGAACCTGCTACTGCAAGTTTCCAAGTAAAAATCAATTCCATCCATATATGGATTGTATCCATTGTAGAAGCCCCCATAAATTGTGTTAGAAATTGACGGGACTAATTTTTTTTTTTTGAATCATGTACTATTTTAATCAATTGCATACCAATCTATCTTAAAATGATATGTATTTTTTAAGGACAAATCATATGTATTTTTTAAAGAGAAAAGTATAAAAAGAAAATTGATAATCATGAAAGTTAAGAGTCAACATATGTCTGAGAGTTTAAATCGAAGAAAATAAAAGGTAATATAAATTAGTTGATAATTTTGATAAAACTGTTTTTGTTGAGTTTTCAAAATTGGAGTATACTTTCCACTAGAAGTTAACATCGATCCATCCAATTCGGGTATTTAAAAATCTCAAGCTGTATCATAAAAATCAACGGTAAAATTCGATCGCCTCTAAACAAATAATCAACTATTCAATTCAGTTATGGATTTTTTTATTTTTTTTTGTATTCAAGTCGGTTCTAGAATTTTCGTCATATTTACTTTGTAATAATAGACTTTTGAAATCTTCAAAATTGCATCTATAAAAGTCAACAATACAATTCGGTTCGATCTTAGAGAAAAATATCATTTTGGATTATTTTTTTCCAGATATTCGGTTCAATTAAAGAATCTCTAATATCTATGGTCAGCTCCTTTTTCACGTTGCAAAAGGAAGAAAAAAGTAAAAAGTAGATATATGAATTATTATTTTTTCAGAATAATGCCCGCGTGACGCGCGGTTTAAATTTTGAAACCATTCAAAATACAAAGTTTGATCATAAATAGGAGAAATTATGTAATGGTCCTGGTCAAATAAATTCAACAAACATCTAAAAAATTACTAACAATGTAAAAAATAAATGAGTACTTCAGATTCCTAATATTAAAGAACACTAAGCATATTAAAGTGTTGTCTGATAGTTTGATTTTTTTTTTTTTATCACCTTCCTATTTGTTGGTCTTCTTATGCCAAGGTCAGAAATTTGGGAGAATTCACTTTCAATAGAAAAAGCAATTCGGATGCTTAGTCATGATTTTGATCTCTCACTAACACTTTATTCACTATATTTTTTACGGTTAAGGTGTAACCTAGAATCTTTTTCCAGTTTAGATTTTAATTGGTGAGTTTGAGTATCAGATACTAATAGCTAATTTAATTTATGACAAATTAACTTGAAAAAATAAAATAAAATAAAATAATGAAAAACTCGCAAAGCCCCAAATGAAACAACAAAGTTGACGACCTTGAATATCTTTGGCTCAAGCTTTTAAACAAAAACTAAATAAATACTAACAATCAAGAAGAGAGGAGCTAGCGGGCTAAAGAAGGAAAAAGACCCAAAATGTATGATGTAACTATTGTATTGGGTTGGAATGATCTTTTAAAAAAATAATAATTTAGAATCAGCTTCAATCTTCTTCACTATACAGAATATCTTTCGCTATAGTTGGAGGGTTTTCCAGCCATGCGAGCCGATAGTCCGTACACAACCCCCTAGCTCTGCTCTTGTGCCATACCACTTAATAATTGACAAAATTTCGCAGGCTCATGCCTTTTCATTTAGAGTTTGCAACCCCAGTCACCACGTTTAGGTAAATAAAAAAAAAACTATCTGATTGAGCTTCTCTATCTTCTGTTCTCTTGTCTAAATGATGATTTCTCTCAATTCTATTACAATTCCAACATAAACCACTTAACGTTGCTTTCTCATTTTTCATTAATCATATCATATATATAGCCCAACTTCAGCCGTTATGGAATAACCGCACTGAATTTGAAGAGTTTTAATCCATGTGTAACGTTATTTTGTATTTATTAGGCAGAAAATGAGATTTTAACTGATGAATGGGAATGAATTGGTTAATTAATAGACAAATAATGCAATTTAATGAAAAGTTGAGGTTTTTTTGAATAGATCAAATTCTTTCCTTTTGACAGTTAGAAATAGCTGAGGTGTCAGCACATAAAAAGCTTGACTTTCTCGGCTTTAGGGGGTGTATTCAATTGAGATTTTAAAAGACTTTAAATGACTTTTTAAAATCGATCCCGCTAACGAGCGCCCCGGGGCGCTAGATAAGACTAGATAAGACACATATGTTTTATAATTGTCATTAATGATGAAATAAATAACACTCATTCTTCAATAATATACTTTTCTTGTTAATTGAACTTAAATATTTGTGCAAACATTAATTATGAAATTTCAAATAAATATTATTCACCGACTCTAAATTATAAACTCTAAACCCGAACTTAAATATAACCCTAAACTCGAACCTAAACATAAATCTAAACCCGAACTTAAACCTTAAACATTATCCTAAAAACCCGAACTTAAACCTTAAACATTATCCTAAAAACCCGACTCTAAACCCGAACCAAAATCATCAACCCGAACCCAAAACCAAAAATATTAACCCAAACAAAAATATAAACCCGAAATCCAAACCCGAACCTAAATCATCAACCCGGACCTAAAACCATAAAATTAACCCAAACCAACATATAAACCCGAAACCCTAACCCTAAACCCTAATCCTAACCCTAACCCCCTAACCCTAAACCCTAATCCTAACCCTAACCCCTAACCCTACCCCCTGACCCTGACCCTAACTCCAAACACTAATCTTAACCCTAACCCAAAACCCAAATCCAAATCCAAACCCTACTAAACCTAAACCATATACCCGAACCTAACCCATGAACCCAAACTTAAACCCTACCGAACCCAATCATAAACTCCAAAAATCCATAATAATTACCATAAAAAATAATTAAATAATTATTTTATAATTACTCCACTTTATTATTTCAATCAAATAATTAATGTTCACTAAATTCTATAAAATAATTAATGCTTAAAATCATAATGAGCCCACATATTTATTATTTCTATGAAATGGTTAATAATCATTATATGCTTATCTAACGCCCGGGGGCACTCGTTAGCTTTTGCCTTTTAAAATTAATGACTTTTAATGACTTTTATAGATTTTAATTGACTTTTATAGATTTTAAAAATTTGTCATTGACTTTCATAGTCTTGAAATGACTTTTTATAGCATTTGTTGGACTTCTATATACATTGATGGATTTGTGAAAGTAAAAATATATTTCTACAAGTTATATAATGACAACATCATAATAGAATTAAAAATATATAAGTGGTTGCAAGTTCTTTTTGTTTTTTTATAGCTATTGCAAGTTCTTTATACGAACCAACAATAAAAACAAAATCTGATAATGACGACACATTAAAAACAAACATCCAATAGCTAAGGAATGCAAATATGTTTACTGTCATTCCTAGTTCAAAATAAAAAGATAAATGTTAATAATTCTAATTCAAATTTATGATTCCAGCCCTAATTCATAAGCTATCCAATCAAAACGATCTTCAGGGGTCATATCAAAAAACTCCATCTTCTTTGCTCTAGTATTAAGCAATTTAAGTGCCTTGAATCGTTGTTCCTTCTGCAATCCAGGCATTTCTTTGATAATTTTCCAACAATTGCCTTCGGTAATATCAAATGATTTGATAGCTTCCGTTAACTTGTCAACGGAATATGTGAGTTTACTCATGATATTCAACTGATTGGTAGTCTCATTTGAAGTAGATTTTCCTTCAATGTCACTTCTACTTCGCTTTTTTGTTGTCGGGGGGATTTCTTGAGTTAAGGGCGGAATATGTAATGTTGAAGTATCATGGCAATACGACGAAGATTCATACAAAGAATCTTGTGTATCATTTTGCACAAATGATCCAACATCATGATCAAAAACTAGATCATCTAATGAAGTAGGAACTCTACTTTCTTCTTCCTTATATGTCCGAGCATCTGTGTCATCCCCTAATCCAATTGCATTTCGCCCAATAGCGGTTCCATTTCCAACTGCAATTCTTAAATCTTCATAATCATTAAAAGAGTCTGACCGAAAATTTCTGTGATTAGGATGAGCCTGCTCATCACAAAATAAATGTTAGAAGATGTAAAAAAATTGAGATTATGAAGCTATAATGTTATTTATAATAATAATAAAACAATTACCTTAAGGTAGGTTTCCCACACTTCAGCTGGAGCAGTAAATTTTTTACTAACGGGATCCCATCCAAATCCAGAACTATAACGCAAAAGATTGGAATAGTTGGCATACCTTGTTTTATACCATTTCAAACGACTTTGATAATGATAATAGTTTCTTTCAATTCCAATTTTTGCATTCAAAGCTGAGAGTATCTTTTTCTCAACTGTCACTTTGATTAAACAACCATTACTGTCACGCCATCCTCGATTTGCAGCATCGACCATGAGTCTTAACAACTCATTACTTTCTTCACTTGTCCATGTTTTATATTTTTCTCCACTCTTTCATTTGACTCTATCATTTGCTTTATTTGTGTTCTCCATTATAATCTTATTAATACATAAATAAAGATTTAGAAAAGAAACACATACTGTTGAAATAAGAATATTTTTACACTACATAGCAGTACAACAGATCAATACATCAAATTATGAAAGCTTTTATGCATTTGAGTAAAAAGAATTATTATATATAAATGTGGCTATATGCAATTTATGAAAAAAAAAATAGTCAGAAACATGAACTTCATATGCTGCTCCCATTTTATTTTATTTTTTATCATTTGCATAATGATAAGATCGTACAAAAATCAATAAATATTAACAAGTGTTGACATGTGTTCAAAGAAGATAAATATAGGTTTCAAAAGTGACACATATAAGACAATAATCCTTTGTGTGTTGACATATGGTGCTATTGTTAACCATCATATAACAAATCATAACTTTATTATTTTAACTAATTAGACTTGCATATCTATGCATTGCCTTATCTAATTTATAGTTATAATAATAAAGCTAAAGCCTCTCCTAATATCAGTATTGTATTCAATGGCATGTGTATATACGATGCCGCTTTTTTCAAGTAAAAGCTCCAGCCAAAAACACTTTAAAGACTTGTGAGCAGGGTTAATATTCATGTACACCATCAGATATGCAAAGAAAAGTTGTCTGATATTCATGTACACCATATCAGATAAAAAATACTTTGTCAATGACATATATAATAGCTCAAAATAATCAATACAAGGTTCAACATGAAAGTTTGATATTTACAATCCAGAATCATGTGGGTGTTGTTTATAGATTTTAATGGGTAGGCTTCAAGAAGAGAAATTGTGGGTGTGGGTTATTGATGAATATCATATATTTTGAGTTATCCAGGGGAAGTGAGACATTAGATATCATACAATTCTATTTTTATGTCATAATATTGATTAGGGTTCATAGAACTGATGAGTGTAACCGTAAAAAAAAGAATAGATAGGTAAAACAACTATATAATCCCAAATCAAACACTACCAGAACATCAAATCGAAAGACAGATGCAATAAAAGGATCAAGAAATTGCAATACGCATGAAAAAAAAGCCAAAAACTCCTCAAAATCTGAGCATATCTGTCACAAATTATCTTACCTGGCGGAAGAACTCGCGAGATCACGATCACGGCTGGAAAGTAGTATAAAGAGAGAGCGGGGAGGATGAAACTGGAAAACACAGGAGCATGGGGTAGAAAGTCTGATGAAATCTTTGGGGTTTGGGGGAGAGATTTTCGGCGTTAGATGTTAAGAAAATAAGGTAGAAAGTCTTTCAAAGTCCCTAAAAGTCTTTTTGTTGTTGAATTCAATAACTTTTTGAATACCTCCAAACTTTTAAATACTTTATAAAAGTTGAGATTGAATACATATAGAATTTGAGAGACTTTTTTGAAGTCTTTTAAAATCCATATTCAATACCTATAGACTTTTAAGAGTTGTTAAAAATCTAAATTGAATACCACATGACTTTTAAAGTCCATAAAAGTCCATACTAAACAACTTAAATCTTCATCATTGAATTATTATTATATTAATTCGAATATTTTTTACATGTAGTTTTTTTTTTTTAAAAAAAATTCTTTTAATTTAATGATAGATCTTTCCAGCTATATATCTAGCAATATATAAATTTAAACATTGTTGATTTTTATATGATGTATTTGATCCCAAGTTGCATATTGATAAATGATAATTTTTAAGAAAAGGAAAATTATATGGTTACTTTGTCTTTTACAAAGTAACCATTACTTTGTTTTGTTCACCATTAGATCGTGGGATGAAAAATAATTTAGTGGTAATTAAGGTATAGTACAAACAAAGTAAGTCAAAAACAAAGTAACCATAGTTTAGACCTTAGAAAAATAATTATATATTTCGTACATGACACTCGTATACAACTAAATTATCTGCATAAAGAATAACCTTATAAACCTAAATTTTTATATATATCAGATTTAATTTAAATTATATTCTGGTATTTCTTTAATTTTTAAAAAAAATGTTGAATCTTTTAAATTTTTTACAAGACATTGTAATATGGATTAAAAAAATAAATAGTTTTTAATTCTCCCTTGGAAACCAGCAGCTGAACCGCCGGCAATCTCCCGCTTCGTCAATCATCAATCATCACCCGATAGTCCCTTGGTCGAAGATGTGGTACCTCCCCGTGTAAAGATGTTAGTTTGGAAAGTGTGTCATGGATTCCTACCAATCAAGGATAATTTTCTCTTTAAGGGAATTATAAATGATAATCTTTGTTTTCTTTGTCATGAGGAGGGAGAGCACAATGTCCATCTTTTATTAATTGTGAGTTCTTGAGATTTTTGGTGGGCATTGGGGGTGGATTCTAATGTCCCTAATACGAATTTCTTTGTTCGGTACCTTTATTCAATCTCGACCTTGTGATGAATGTCTTCGTACGTATGTGTATGGGGTTATGGGAGATTTGGTGTCAACGAAACTATGGGTATTGGGAGAGCTCGTTTCTTCCTCCGACAATAGCAGCGCGGGCTATGTACTAATTTTTTGGCTCAGTTTCGGGAGGTTGGAGTACATCTAGTGGTGTCAGTTTCTGTAGTTAACCCAAAACATTGGCTGCCACCAGGCCCGGGTTGGCGGAAGTTGAATGTGGACGCGGCGTGTCGGACAAACTTAGAGCGCATCGGCTGGGGTGGGATTTTACGGGATCATGAGGGCTCTTATGTTTATGCTTATGGTTCTTCTCGGTTGGGTTTCTTCTCCCCGACAATGGCGGAAGCTCTTGGATTAGAGTGTGCTCTTCGCATAATTATTCAAGAACTTTGGTCCCATATTTGATATCGAAATGGATGTGGCGTCGGTAATTCGCGATGTCAACTCCACTACCCCAGATCTTTCAAAGTTCGGCCTAATTATTGAGTCGTGTCGTCAACTTAGGTCCACTTGCAATGATGTTGGTGTTGTATTTAATCGAATGTCAACCAATCTTGTCGCTCACTCACTTGCTAGTGACGTCTTGTCTTTGGCTACGTATGTGTCTTGGATTATTGAGCTTGTTTCTATTAACACTCTTCTAACTCATGATATAACCGTGTTTCATTTATAATATCTTTTTTCTGTTTGCTTAAAAAGAAAAAAAAGAAAACTCTACACAAGTAAAAATGAATTCCAATTTAAAAAATAATCCAATTATAATCAAAACAACCACAATTACCTAATTCACGACCACTAAAACCACAACGAATTTTATTTTTATTTAGTTTATTAATTCAATCTTCACAATTATAAAATAGATGTGACACTTTTATCTTCGACCTCACTCTTAAATTTTAATAAAGAGAATGAAAAATCTCTCAAACATCTCTAAATGCCAACATTGCATTTTTCATTTGATTATTCATACGCATAAGCGTCGGCCTCATTTTTTTAAGGTCTCAAAATTCTTAATTTCGTTTTAATTGGTCAATTCACGATTGTATTGCACTCAGCATACACAATAAAACTTCTCAATAAAAGTTTAGAAAGTTTTCAATCTTTTAACCTAATTAAACAGATTTTAAATAGCACCAAAAAACAAACACAATACAAAAAGAGTAAAACTCCATATCAATTTAGGTTAGAGTTGCTATAAAACATAAAAGGTTAAGAGACTCTACACTGATGGCAATTTCGTGTCGTGTTCGTGTCGAGTCAAAACTCTAAACACAACAAAAAAAATTACAATGGTAATTACAAATGTTTCAACACAACACGACACTACTCGATGCAACATATATGAAGAATGCAATTTATATATAAAATACCACTCATTATTTACAAAATTCATTTAACTATAAAGATATGTAAAACAATCATCACACTGTCACAAGACATTAAAGTCAAACTACACGAACACAACATGGAAATCACAAAATTCATTTAACTACACAGATATATAAAACAATCATCGCACAGTCACGAGGCATTAAAGTCAAACTACACGAACACGACACAGAAATTAGCGCGTTATTTCGTGTTGATTCGAAAATGACACGTTACCTAACTCAACACAAACACGAAAAATTATGTATCGTGTTGTAGTGTTTCGTGTCATATTACCGCCTCTACTTTCCAGTATGACTTGAGCAACATATTGGGCAACAACAACTCAAATAGCAAGTTCCTTTGCTTTCCATTCGATAATAAGATAGCTATCGACTCAGTTAACCAGACAAGAGATATCCGCCCATCAATACTATATTATGCTAACAAACAAACTGGGTGGGCTCTAATCTTAGTTCCCCCTTTCTCATGTTGGAAGATTTTCCTTCCTTTTTAACTTATACCAGTGATTAGTAAAAGTACCTTCAACTGACAAATATAATTTCAAGGGCAAGTAAGATATAAGTGCAAAAACACAATTAATCACAAATTTGAGTTAGCAGAACTCGCACAAAATTCTTAATATTCCTTGCGCATAAAGATGCTGAAGCCTTTCCAGATCTCCTTCGAATTAGGATCCGATCCCCCATCATCTGAAAGAATGTTCTAATTGGTAAGTGGAACATCGTCCATAACAAGATCCTACAATAAAGTTGTCAAAATTAACACATTAATACAAAGACATATTTAACTACAGCTCGAAAGATGTCCCCAAAAATCAAATATTGTGGAAAATTTCTCCTCCTCTTGATCCAAGGCATTAAAACCCTCATCCACCCGGAGAAACGCAAGGAGTTCTGCGCTAGTTCTAACATTACGATTGTTCATGGTGATTCTGATACGCATAGCCCTGTATGTATATTTAATTAAAATGTAAGATGAAGAAGTAACACAAAAGGTTCAATGTGCATGAGATGAGAGAGTACATCATACACTTAAACAAAGTATCATGTTCTTCCATGGCTATGTTCCGGAAAGTGCAGTCCTTCAACACACAGTTGGCTTTCATGCTCAGAAGAACATGAAAGGTTTGAGTTAAGTGTCTTTGAAACTCAATATGGTCGGCCTAGTAAAATAGAAAAAATAGGGGAAAAAAGGTAAGAGCATCCCCAATGCAAAGGACCTCTTAAGTTCTTCATATACAATTCAAAGGACTATCCTTAAAGTCCTTCAATTTTTGCCCCAATGTGAAGCAAGTCATTCATATATAAATGTGGGCCCCATGTGTCATAACCTTTTTTAATTATCAAATACCCAAAATTATTAATTAAATCTTATAAATTCATATAATAATTACCTTACACAATTAAATAAACTATTAATTCAATATATTTATTTATAAAAAAATTTAATTAACTTTAAATTATTTAATTATTTAGTTTTAGAGTATTAAAAAGCGGAGTCTCGAATTGTAACACAATAAATTTTTTACTACGATAACAACACACGATATTTATTATAAAATTAAAATTACAACACACAACATTTAAAAAAAAACCTTAAATGAAAAATACAAGAAAAAACACCGCATTAAAAAGTAATAGAATAACGCACTACCCATATGGTGCATTTCCCGGGTTGTTGAGGTCCGGAGGTCCTGCAATATTCCATACATGCTCGACGAGATCGTCCCTTAGCATGTGATGATTTAGTCTATTACAACTTCGATACGATCCTGAACAGTATTAGGAGATCCAGGCAAAACAGCAAAATCATCAAGCACTATAGGTTCTTCCTCAGGATAGTCTCTCTGATAACCGTCTCGCTCAGCCTCAACAATCATGTTATGAAGGATTATACATGTGTCCATGATGTCATAAAGTTTATCTTGATCCCATAACCTTACAGGTCCCCGAATGATATGAAAACGAGATTGCAAAACCCCAAATGCCCGTTCCACATCCTTGCGAGCGCCCTCATGTTTAGTTTTGAACAATCTTTTCTTGGGCTCAATCGGATTCGAAAAACTTTTGACAAATGCAGCCCATTCGGGATATATACCGTCAACTAGGTAGTATCCCTTGTTATAAATCTTATTGTTAGGAGTGTACACCTCCTATGGAGCTTGACCCCTTACTTTTTCACGAAACAAATGTGACCTCTACAGGACATTAATGTCGTTGTTTGTTCCAGCCATATCCATAGGTCATGTGATGCGACTGCTACAAGCATGATTGTAGGAACACCCTGATCACCTCGGGTGTACTGTCCCTGCCAAGAAGTTGGACAGTTTTTCCACTCCCAGTGCATGCAATCAAGACTTCCTAGCATCCCTGGAAATCCGTGTATGTTATTGTGTATTGTGAACAACCGTCTGACATCATTAGCATTGGACTTCCTGAGGTATACTGATCCGAAGACCTCAATAACCGAGCGACAAAATAAAGATAGACATTCCAATGCCGTGCTCTCAGCGATCCGAAGATACTCATCTGAACGATCAGCCGCCTCTCCATAAGCAAGCATACGAAGGGCAGAAGAGATTTTTTGTTTTGGAGACAACCCCAACCTCCCTGTTGCATCCTGTCGTTGAGTAAAATATGGTGTGTGGGCTTGCAAGTTATCGTGTATTTTCATGAACACACTTTTGCCCATGCGATACCGTCTACAGAATAATCGTTCACCGTACACCGGGTGATCTGCAAAATAATCTCTTTCCAATCGCTCTGCAACATCTTCACGATTTCGATTGACATATGCTCTACGGCGGCAAGTTGTGGCAGGAGGAGCTGCTAAGTATTGTTGGATGAGAGCTTCATGAATAGCGTCATCAGTTTCATCCCAAAAGCTATAAACATCATTGCCTCGATTGAATTGTTCAAAATAGGGATCAATTTCATCATCAGACATTTTTTCTAGAGAATATTATATGAGTAGTTTGGTGGTGTGAAGAATGGATTGAGAGGGTAGTATTTATAGTGCTGAGTGGTTGAGTATTAATTGGGGGTTAGTGGTTAAGTATTAATTGGCGGTTAGTGGTTGAGTATTAATTGGAGGTTAGTTGTTGAGTATTAATTGGGGGTTAGTGGTTGAGTATTAATTGGGATACAGTATTTTGAAAAACTCCAAACCGACATAAATTTAGTGACTGTTGACACCGACAACTCGTTCACACGTTTTCAAAAAAGACGCTCAGATACAGTTTTTGGAAAACTCCAAACCGACACAAATTTAGTGACTGTTGACACCGGCAACTCGTTCACACGTTTTCAAAAAAGACGCTCAGATACAGTGTTTGGGAAACTCCAAACCGACATAACTTTAATGACTGTTGACACCGACATAAATTAAATGCATATAAATTCGTGGTCATATATGTGTAAATAACACACATTTGCATTATTAAAGAAAATGGCTTCTTCATCTAATAGTTCTACGAATTTCCCCCCTAAGAAATTGATCGTTTCCACACTTAGCAAAAAAGAATGCGTATCTGAACTAGTGGAGTGCCAGCAGTTGCAAGTCCGTAATGACGGTGAAACATATTTTGCACCAGCAATTTTTCATCTAGAGGCGCCATTCATGTCGTGCTTCAAGCTCCCAGTAACAGGGGAGTTTCCTGCATAGTCCCTACATATGTTGTGGTGGTTGTGCTATATGCATTTCATACCGTTCGAGTTTTCTCTAACTGAATGGTGTAACAGTTTGTCTGGTGGAGGTATTCTGGAACTCATTCAAGATTTTCTACAATGGTTTATGCCGTTGCATGAATGGAAAAATATGTTTAGCAGGGAGTTGTGGTAAAACAGACGATCAAATGGAATCAAACCTCAATTCAACTCCATCATTTTTCTAAAATGGTCAGAGTCGAGTCCTTTATATGAGCTATTCCGTACTTTTCCATTTTCTATCATAGATAACTGGAATATGCGTCCATTGGAGGTTGATATACTTCAACAATTTAGTGCTAACCAGAATAATTACCGCGAGTTTACCAGTGAGAACATACATAGCTCTAATGCTCCTTGGAAGATGTTGCCAGATTATTATATTAAAGTCGTTGAAGAGAGTAGAGATATATGGGAACTATTGCAGAGCGATTCGCCAGAATGGGAACGACAAGAAAGAGAAAGGCGCGATTACGAGCAGTGGATGGAAAACGAGGATTTCGGCCCACACATGAACGACTCACCGGAAATCTCATTTTAGTGTGATGTATTTTTATTATCTTTTTTATTTTAAGGGTGATGTATTTTTATTATCTTTTTTATTTTAAGGGTGATGAATTTTGATTAAGTTTTTATTTTAAGTGTAATGTTATTTTCAATTATTAAGTGACTGTTTTACCGACACATAACTGTTGACAAAGACAATATGTTCACGCGTTTTACAGAGAATCAATAAGTGCTCTGAAAAATTGCACATGGCATAATTGATGTGTTCCGATAAAGTTGGCACAAAACTCTAAATGAAAACAATAAACATAAAAGACAATAATTGAAAATAATAAAAGTTCAGTACATATAATAAAAAAATAATAAAAATTAAAGACAATAATTGAAAACAACAAACATAAAAACATAAATAATACAAACAAAAAACAATAAAAATTAAAGACAATAATTGAAAAACAACAAAAATAAAAACTTAAGCATAACTAATTAAACATATCGGGGTATATTGCTCTAATATTTGCGCAAACTTTCTCATAATCCTTCATCTGGGATGCAGTAAAGCCAGAAGTATCCATCATCAGTGTATCCATATCTTTCTGCTTTATCGCCATATCTTTCTGCTTTATCAGATATTCGTTTTGTTCACTTCTTATTTGATGCATTGCTTCAATTCTATCCAGATTAATGGGGTTAGCTGCAGATTTGCCCTTATGTTTGCCTCTTAAGGTAGCCTTCGTCGCTTTTAATCCTTGAGGTCGCTCTCTGCTAGCATCATTTGCCTCACTAGAAGTATCACAATTGGACTTTTTACCGCTTTTTTTTTGCTTTCTTGTGTCATTCTTCCCATTTACCGTGATCCTTTAAAATTCTCCAACAGCCCTCATACATAAATCTCTTATTTTTTGTGTGCCTTTCCTTGAACATTGATTTTGCAGCCTTTAATTGCTGAGAATCATCACATCCACTCATACGCTGATCATCCATTTCTTTCATACACCCGACAAATAAATTCACATCTGTGCTAATGGCTGAAAATTTTATCATCGCAATACGAACCTTCATAATCGGCGGTGTACCATTCGGAATCCGCTCGTTATATTGCTGGACAATTTTTTACCAGAAGGTTCCATGCTTCTGATTGTTTCCGATAATTGAATTCTCAGAAATATCGATAAAAGAAGCGCATAAAATTTCTTCAAGATCCCGATTCCACACATATGGTGGATCTTTCTTCGCCTTTCCCTTCCCCTTATCTTGAGTCGCTGCCACCATCTCCTCATCATCACCACTATCCGGTATCGTACCTTCGCAATCAACCGGTTTAGAAGGTGGCGACTCATAATTAATTTGAGCACCTCCATAGTTAAATCCCGGTGCTTGATTTTGAAAACCATATTGGTTGGGGAACTGATTCACAAGTGAACGAAAAGACCCATAGTTATTGTAGAAATTTTGCTGGGGTGGGTAGTTCATCGGGACTGATGAACCCTAAGTGTTTTGATTATGTCCAAACATTTCAGAAGATGAAAATAAAAATTAACTTGTATACTTTTCAATGTTGACTAACAATTTTTGTTAAGTTATTATGAGTTTTCTCAGCAGATGCTGAATGAAGAATTCCTGCTTGCCTATTGAACTCAGAAGATTAAAAAGCTGAAGACTGAAGCACTTTCTCAGAAGCTGGATAAACCGCTCTGAAGTCTTGATTGTCTACCTAAAGCTTTCATCAGAAGTTCTCTTTTGCAAACAGAAGACTAAGGTTGTTTTAGTTCAGAAGCGCTAAGAAGGAATACGAACATCAGAAGTTCGTTATCACGGGTTTGGTTAAGCATTTAATGCTTTGTCAGTTGCATTTAATGCAAGGCGCCAAAAGTTCAAAAAGCTGTTTGAAGGACACGCCTGTTCACAACAAACAAAACCTGCTCTCTTATCGTTTCCCTCTAAATCAATCTTCAAGATCAGTCAACTCCATCACCTTTATTTTAATTCCATACCGGATTAGGTTAAAGTACAAAGTTGACAGAGTTGAGTTTTGTTTTGAGACCGTTCGAAGAAGTTGACAAGATTAACGGCTACTTTCATCCTTGTCATCCTTGAAGATTCAAATATCCTCAACGGTTATCTACTCAACACTATAAATAGTAGCAAAGCTCCACTGCATCAACTACGTGTGTGATCATAGAGCAAAAATCTCAACGCACTGTTATATCAAGAAAACAGAGCACACTTTCCATTCTCAATCCTTTCTTAGCTTAGCTATTGTAATTGTGAGAGAGTGAAGAAAAACAAGTTCATAATAGAAATCTTGTAAACTGAGATCGGTTGTGATCTTCAGTTAGATTTAAAAGAGAGAAATCTAGTTGAGATTTGAGTTGGGTGAGAAATCCAGAAAACAGAGTATTGTTGTTCTGGTGAAAATCCTTTAACTCATTTTAGGCTAGTCAGAACTAAGTGAGAAATTAGCTTAAGTTCTGTTGATGTAAAGGAGCTTCTGAACTTGCCATAAAAGTTCTGAATAGTGGATTTATAAAATCTCTGGAGGCTGCGACCTCAGAGGACAAGACGTAGTCACAGGAATTCTGTGGCGAACTTGGATAAATTGAACTGTTCATCAGGACCTCCTGAATCTCTTTCTCCCTTCTTTATACTTGTTAATTGCTTCTGTGTACTTGTATCATATTTAGTGCTGAAACAGATTTCCTCTTAAAAATCACAAGTCTGTGTTCAGAAGACTGTCCAGAAGTTCCTTACTCAGAACTTCTGTTGCTGAAAAGACAGAACCTGTCTTAAAGCAGATTATCCCTCAGAGGCTTCTTCAATAAGCTTGCCTCTGACTCTGAGGATTATTGACTCTGAAAATTGAGTTTTCATTAAAAGTTTGAAAATGTCAGTTTTCGTTTGAAACACCTATTCACCCCCCTCTAGGTGATTCTGATCTTGTTAGGGCCAACAAGTGGTATCAGAGCGAAGGTCACTTCGTATATTTACTAAAAAGATCTAACAATCTAAGTGTAAGATCCTATCAGAATCAATAGAGATGGCTAGTAGACACCAGCCTGAGAATTCTTCTCACTTCATTGTCCCAGAGGGATCCTCTACAACTAGACCTCCATTATTCAATGGTGACAATTACTCCTACTGGAAAAAGAGAATGATGTATTTCATTCAAGCTCAGAACATGAGTGCTTGGTTTGTCATCACAGATGGAGATTTCATTCCCACCAGAATGGAACCAGGTCTAGGGAATGTTATTATCCCTCAGAGAGAATATTCAGATGAAATTCTGAAAAAGCTCCAAACAAATGCTTCAGCAATAAATATGTTGCACTGTGCACTTACAGCCACTGAATATAACAAAGTTTCTTCTTGTGAAACTGCACAGGATATATGGAACAAGCTGGAAGTCACATATGAAGGAACAGGAAAAGTGAAGCAGTCCAAAGTCAACCAACTCATGAGAGAATATGAGTTATTTGAAATGCTTGACAAAGAATCTATTTCAGAAATGAATTCTAGATTCACCAAGATAGTCAATGACTTAAAGAGTTTGGGCAGAGACATTGAAGAGTCTGAAAGAGTGAAGAAGATTGTCAGAAGCTTACCAAGGTCTTGGCAAGCCAAGAAGACTGCCATTGAAGAAGTTCAGGACTTGAGCTTTTATATGTATGATGAACTCATTGGGTCTCTAATCACCCATGAGATGTCACTAAAAAATCATGACCTAAGAGAAAGGTCAGAAGGAAAAAGAGTAGTCCTGAAAGCAGAATCTTCTGAAGAATCCTCTGAAGATGAGGAACTGGCTATGCTGACCAGGAAGTTCAAGAAGGCCTTTAGAAAAGGCAGAGGTGGAAACTACAAGAAGCCATTCAGAAGTTTTGAAAAGAAAACTCCTGATTCTGGTGAAAAGTTCAAGAGAGATCCAAACAAGCCCATTGTGTGCTATGGATGTCAGCAACCTGGGCACATTAAGCCTAACTGCCCAGAGCTGAAGAAAGATAAGAAAAAGTTCAAGAAAGCTATGCTGGCTGCTTGGTCAGACTCTGAGACTAGCAGTGATCCTGAAGAGAAGGAAGAGCAAGCACAGATATGTTTTATGGCTATTGATGAGCCATCCTCTGAAGATATCACAGGAGAAACTTCCGCACCTCCTGAAGCAAACTATGACTCCGAGGTAAACATATCCTCTGAACAAAATATCTTTGATTCTCTTGAAGAATTGTACAGCATGTTCAAGTACCTAAAAAGGAAGTTGGACAAAAGCGAGGCTGACAAATTTCTTAGGTTTACTCAAGTTTATGCTGATATGAAAATATTGGAAGATAAACTAAGTAAACAATTCAGTTCTTCCTCCGATGACTCAAAAGTCAAAGGTAAAGAAAAACTGCCTCTGAGGAATGATAAACCTCAGAAGAAGAAATCTGTCACTCCCTCTCTTCTGAAAGAGATCTCTTCTCCTCCTGAAGTGGGAACCTCTAAGAGTGCTAATGCCTCTGAAGAAGTAGTACCTTCCCAGAAAAAGAAGAATGTTCCTAAGAAGCAAAGGGAAAGATCCAAGAATCCTCCTTCTTGCAAGTTGTGTAAGAAAGATGGACATTGGTTGAAAGATTGCAAGTATCTCATTAAGAACCTCTTGCAATCTGAAATATCAGAAAAACCTGTAGAAGCTAAATCTAACTCTGAAGGACCCAATAAGGATTGGGTACCTGTCACTAATTGATTGTGTTGCAGGTTGCTCTGAGTGCTCCATCAATGTCAAAGCTGTGGTACATTGACAGTGGGTGCTCAAGGCATATGACAGGTGATGAAAAGGCATTCATCACATTTGTACCTAAAAGAGGTGGAAAAGTCAGCTTTGGAGATGCTCAGAAAGGAAGAATCCTTGGTTCTGGATCCATTGGAACCAATCCTCCGATCGAAGATGTCTCCCTAGTCAGAGGTCTGAAGTTCAATCTCCTGAGTGTTGCACAATTGTGTGATAAAGGTAGAGATGTTGTCTTCAGCTCCTCTGGATGTAAAATCTTGGACAGTAAGTCAAGGGAAGTTATTCTAACTGCTCCTAGAGTTGAAAATGTTTTCATGCTGAATCTTGAGAATCTTTGCAAAAATATATGCTTGATGTCCAAAGAGGATACCTCCTGGCTCTGGCATAGAAGACTTGCTCATGTTAGCATGGATCTTCTGGCCAAAATAGCTAGATATCAATTGGTTGAGGGTCTGCCTGAAATTAGTTTTAAAAAGAATCATTTATGCAATGCTTGCCAATCTGGTAAACAATCCAGAAGCTCTTTTAAAACTAAGAAAGTCATTTCAACTAAAAGACCTTTGGAATTACTTCATATGGATCTTTTTGGTCCTGTTCAACCAATGAGCATGGGTGGAAAGAAGTATGCCTTTGTCATAGTAGATGACTATTCAAGATTCACCTGGGTCATCTTGCTCTCTAGCAAAGATGAATCACTTGGATGTTTCTCAGTTCTGATTAAGAAACTTGAGAATGAAAGGAATGAAAAGGTAGTTCATATCAGAAGTGATAATGGTGGAGAATTCAAGAATTTTAAATTTGAAGAATTCTGTGAAATCAAGGGAATTGATCATAACTTTTCTGCTCCCAGAACTCCTCAACAAAATGGGGTGGTTGAAAGGAAGAATAGAACTCTGGTTGAAATAGCCAGAACCATGATCAATGAAAGAAGGCTTCCAAAGTATTTTTGGGGAGAAGCTGTGAACACAGCTTGCTATGTTCTGAATAGAGTGCTAATCAGAAGCATTCTGAACAAGACTCCTTATGAACTCTGGAAAGGTCGAAAGCCTAAAATAGGTTACTTCAGAACCTTTGGTTGTAAATGTTATGTTTTGAATACAAAAGAATATCTTTCAAAGTTTGATTCAAAGGCAGATGAGGCCATTTTTCTTGGCTACTCAACACATAGTAAAGCATATAGGGTTTTTAATAAGAGGACTCAAACTTTAGATGAATCCATTCATGTAAAGTTTGATGAGACTAACTCTGCAGATAGTAAAGCCTCTGAAGAAGATGAAGTTCAAGCTCCTGAAATACCATCTCCTCCTGTTGAAGATGTTATTCCTAAAGCTGCTGAAGTTGATTCTCCTGTTGAACATGTTCCAGAAGAACATCCAACTACAGAAGTTAACTCTCTTCCAGAAGATGCTCCTATATATGATTCAACAAATGATGAACAGGTTTCAGAAGACTCATTGGATTTACCAAGAGAAGTTAGAGCTCATAGGAATCATTCCTTAGAGAACATAATTGACTCTGTTCATAATCCTGTCATGACCAGAGCTCAGCTCAGAAGATACATGGGGAATGTGGCTTTTGTGTCACTTCTGGAACCCAAGGACTTCTATGAAGCAGCTGATGATGACTCCTGGTTAATGGCAATGCAAGAAGAACTTGACCAGTTCAAAAGGTCAGAAGTTTGGATTTTAGTTCCCAGACCTAACAACAAGAAGGTTGTTGGTACAAGATGGGTTCTGAAAAACAAGCTTGATGAATTTGGAAATGTTGTGAGAAACAAGGCTAGACTTGTTGCTCAAGGTTACAGTCAGCAAGAAGGCATAGATTATGGTGAAACTTTTGCTCCTGTTGCAAGATTAGAAGCCATTAGAATCTTATGTGCTTTTGCATCATACAAAGGTTTCAAGCTCTTTCAAATGGATGTGAAAAGTGCATTCCTGAATGGTTACATTGATGAGGAAGTCTATGTGTCTCAACCTCCTGGTTTTGAAGATCCTAAGTTTCCTGATCATGTGTACAAGCTAAAGAAAGCCTTGTATGGACTGAAACAAGCTCCCAGAGCTTGGTATGAGAGACTGACAAAGTTCCTTCTGTCTAAAGGATTTGTCAGAGGCTGTGTTGATACAACTCTGTTCACTCTGAAGAAGAACAAGGATATCCTTATAGCTCAGGTATATGTTGATGATATTATATTTGGTGCTACTAATGAATCTTTGTGCAGAGAGTTCAGTGACCACATGAAGGCTGAGTTTGAGATGTCCATGATGGGAGAATTAACATTCTTCTTAGGACTTCAGATCAAGCAAAGTAATGATGGTGTGTTTATCAATCAAGCCAAGTACACTAGAGAAGTGCTGAAGAAATTTGGCATGATGGACTCTAATGCTGTTGATATTCCAATGGATGTCAGCAAAGACATTGATGATGAAGAGAAAGCTGGTAAACCTGTAGATATAAAAACCTACAGAGGTATGATTGGTTCTCTTTTATACCTAACCGCCAGCAGGCCAGATATACATTTTGCTGTGTGTTTTTGTGCTAGATATCAATCAAAGCCAAGAGAAATTCATGATGTTGCTGTCAAAAGAATTCTTAGATATCTTAAAGGCACACCAGAAGCTGGTTTGTGGTATCCCTGTAGTTCTGATTTCACTCCTATAGGATACACAGACTCTGACTATGGTAGAGATAAATTGAAAAGGGTCAGCACTTCTGGTGGTTGTCATTTTCTAGGGGAGTGCCTAGTCTCCTGGCATAGCAAGAAGCAAACCTCTGTGGCCCTCTCAACTGCTGAAGCTGAGTATGTTGCTGCTGGAAGTTGTGTTTCTCAGATGCTCTGGATAAAGCAACAAATTGCTGACTATGGAGTCATCCCTGGAACAATTACAATCTACTGTGATAACAAGAGTGCCATTGATCTTTCAAAGAATCCTATTCAGCACAGCAGGATGAAGCATGTTCATATTAGACATCACTTTCTGAGAGATCATGTTCTGAAGAAGGATATTATCATTACTCATGTTTCCTCTGAAGAAAACCTTGCTGACATGTTTACTAAGCCTCTGGCTGGTATGGCTTTCAGCAACTTACGAGAAGGCATTGGTATGACTTATCCTCTTCAATAACTTAGAATTATTGTCTCTGAGTATCTTAAGTGTTTGATCGTTTAAGATAATTTAGTTATAATAAATTCTAATCATGATTTGACTTGAAAGCATGCGTTATTTACTGCTTATTACGGCGCTGTTCTGTGGTTAACGGTTATCTGTTCCCTTTTAAACGGTGTGAAGTTACTTTTTGAATTGGAACGGTTTCTGTGTTTGGGTATAAATAAGGGATTTCCATACTTAGAACTTTTTACTCTCACTTTCTTTGCCATTAGAATTTTCATAGCTTTTTCTGTGTTATCATCTCTCTTAGAAATCTTAACCTAATTTCTCATTTCCTCAAATGGCTCAAGAAATCACTGTCACTCACATCTTTTCCGATGATTCACGAAAGAAAGTTAGTCAATCTAGGGTTTTTACCTCTAGATTTTTAGATGACGAAGTCAAATCAACTGAACCTATCTCTCTTTGGCTTAGTGCTCAAAACTGGAATTCTTTCGTCTCTCTCGAAGAATTCATCTACCCTAACTTAGTTACAGAATTTTATAAGAACCTCCATTTCTTTTCTAATGAGGAGGATGTGCTTCATTCTGTGGTCGGGGATGTTGAAATCGAAGTCAGCAGGGCTTCCATTTCTCAAGTGATAGGAATTGATGATGAAGGAATCATCATTGGAGATGATGGTTCAGCAGAAGGGTTTTCAGAAGCCAACTGGGCTAGGCCAGATCTAAGTGCCAAGGAAACTTATGCCACCTGGTTGAGTCAGCACCAGAGGTGGGCACATTATTTGACTACGAATGTCTTTCTTCCGAAGGCTGGAGGAGTCAACTGTGTTTCCAACAGAGAAAGGGTTTTTATGTGGCATCTGGTCAACCAGAAGAAGATAAATTTGCCTGCCATGCTGATAAGGCAGATGAAGAATGTAACTACTGTGAGTGCATTAGCTTATGGCTCACTCCTGACAAGGCTGTTTGAGGCAGCCTCTGTTGTTATGTCAGGAGAAGGTGTTACTAGTAGGAGTACGGTTCTGAAGATGCATACCTTCAGAAACCTCAGTTTTGATGTTACTCCAAAGAAGAATGAGAAGGGCTCCTCTGTGAGTATTGCTCAGAAGGAGATTATGGATGCAACAGTTCAGAAAGGAAAGAATGCTGCCAAGAAGGGCAAGGGAAAGAAAGGATCAAGCAAGTTGGTCCTGAATGTTGAGAAGGTTGCTGTCTCAGAACCTCTTCCCACGTTGGTTCAAACAAAAATCAATGTTGAACCTTCTGGCAAGATTGTTGCTGAGAAGCCAAAGGATGTCCTTGAGAAAGAAGCTCAGGATGCTGAGGAAGCACGCCTTGCTGAGAAAGAGAAGGCTGCTGAAGCTGAAAAAGTTGCAAGAGTTGTGGCTCTTGCTGAAGAGAAAAGGAAGAAGAAAGAAGCTGAAGATAAGTTAGCTGCTGAGCGTGAAATCGTTGCAAAGGCTAAGGCCGATGCCAAACTTTTAGAAAGTGCCGCTAATCTTGAGGGTGCTGAGTTCTCCAAGGTAGGTGAGACTTCAGAGGAAGAGGATAATGTTGCTCTATCCTCTCGAATTGCTGAGACTGTCACTCTCACTACCAGAATTGGGAAGAAGGCTGTGGCAAAACGAAGGGTTCTGAGAAAGAAGGACTTCGTTATTGCTCCGAGTGCTGAATTGGAGGAACCTGCTGCTCAGGAACCAGAAACTGCTGATAAAGAGCTGTCAGAGATTTCTGATAAAGAGGATGTTGAAGCTCCTCTGATTGAAGAGCTATCTGAGGTTAGTGAACCAGAAGATGAAGAGGTTCTTGAAGAAGCTAAACAATTTGTTGAGAATGTTGACAATGAGAACTTCATTGACAATGTTCTTCTGAATCAAGGAAGAAACCCTGGTGAAAGGGATGCCTCAGAAACGCTGTTCAGGATGGCTCATTTATATGCTGAGCCGATCTCATCCTTTGATCCAAATGCCTCTGAACAGGTTATCTCATCTCCTGTTTTTACTCCTCATCCATCTCCTTCACTTCCTTCTGTCACAGAAGTAAGTGAATCTCAGAATTCCATTTCTCTGACAACTTCAACATCTGAGGTTGTCCCTCCTCCATCTACTCTTCCTTCTGGATCCTATTCAGAAGTGAATCTGTCCTCTGGACCAATTTTCACAGACTCCATTTCTACTTCCACTACTTCTTCTTTATCATCTTTTGCTGTTTTTCCATCAATTGGAATTACTGCTCCTCCTTCTTCCATACCTCTGTCCATACCTTTTTCAATACCTTCAACTTTACCTTCCTGTACAAATTCTTTTTCCTCCTCCTCTCCACAAATTTTCTCCTCTCCTCAAACTTCTGTCCCTCCTCTTTCAACCTCTGGACATACACCTCCTGTGTGTGATCCCTTAACTACCTCCTCCACTCCTTCAGGTTTTGCTGGATTGTCATCCAATTATGACTTTCTACGCAAACACTTGAATCGTGAAGATCTGGATAACAGATTTGGAAGTTTTGGCTTCATGGGCAGAGCTTCTGGTATTTCCGAAGCTGGAGGTGCCCCAAGTGTTGAAGAGTTAAGAAGAATGGGTCAGAGTGGCTCAGATGACCTGCTGAATAGGTTTGCTGGTATAGGACAAAGAAGTTCTGCTGCTGACATGTATGCTCAGGGCATTGTGCTGCAAGAATTACACTCTCTGAAAGCTCAGAACCTGCAGCTCATGACCATGCTCCAAATGCAGGATCCTTCTGTGTATATACGCAACCTTTCTACCCTTCATCTAGCCACTTATGATGAGCTGTATAAATTGAGGGAATTAGCTCTGACCCTTCCCTCTCTGGATAATATTGCTCTTGCTTCTTCTCTGAAGGTCAATGAAAATTTGGAAATATTGACAGAAGAAGTCAAGGAAGCAAACGAGCATTATGAGGCTCATGAGAAGATGCTTCCTAGTAAGATTGAAGACCTGCAAAGTACTGCAAATCACATTTTGAGAGAAGTGAAATCTTCTGCTCAAGGTTCTTCATCTTCAGGAGCTGCCAAGATTGTATATGACATCACTCCTGATCTCAACAACCGACTCTCCAACATTGAGTCTGCTGTATCTGCTCAGAATGCACAGATTGCTGAGCTCACTGAACTCCTGAAAGTTATGCATAATCAAGCTCGTGAACAAGAGAAGACTCTTCACAATTGCTATAGGTTTGTCCGAGGACAGACTTATCTTCAGAATGAGCATCTCACGGCTGCTGTGTATGCTAACAACAGGCTGATCAAGCTCCTTCTGGAAGATGTTCAGCAACAGAGACCTATGTCTGGTCAGACCTTCGATCATATGAAGACCATTGATGATGACTTCAGAAGAAGAATGGATTTGATCAATTCTGTGCGACCAACTCCTGTGCAATATCAGACTGCTCTGAATGTTCAACAAAAATTGAAGTCTCAGGGAGCTCTTGGTGTTGCTATTGGTTCTGGTCAAACGGGGGAGAAGTCTGGTCAGAAGAGATCAAGTGCTGCTGGAGGTTCCAGTGTTGTTCCTCCTCCTCAGAAGAAATCTAGGAACTTGTAATCGTTTAGGACTTAAGCTTCTTAGCTAGGTTCTGGGTTGGGTAGTCTATGTCTTAGGACTTTTTCTGCTCCTCTGATTATTTTGTTTCCTATGTTATCTTCTGAATGATCATATATACACTGAATCTTTTCTATACTGTCTTGCATATCTGACTTCTTAATGTTTGCTTATGTTTCTTTTTATCTCAGAAAATTACACTTCATTATATCTAACAACTTGATCTTAAGTCTTATTAAGTTTATACAGATTGCTGAAGTTCACCATTTATACTAAAATGGGGGAGTTAATTTACTCAGAAGTAATGAAATATTTGCATCAGGAAGTCACTCTCTAATCCTCATGCTTTTCTTTTACCTTCTGACCACGGTTTGTCCATAACCAAAATGGGGGAGAATGATGAACCCTAAGTGTTTTGATTATGTCCAAACGTTTCAGAAGATGAAAATAAAAATTAACTTGTATACTTTTCAATGTTGACTAACAATTTTTGTTAAGTTATTATGAGTTTTCTCAGCAGATGCTGAATGAAGAATTCCTGCTTGCCTATTGAACTCAGAAGATTAAAAAGCTGAAGACTGAAGCACTTTCTCAGAAGCTGGATAAACCGCTCTGAAGTCTTGATTGTCTACCTAAAGCTTTCATCAGAAGTTCTCTTTTGCAAACAGAAGACTAAGGTTGTTTTAGTTCAGAAGCGCTAAGAAGGAATACGAACATCAGAAGTTCGTTATCACGGGTTTGGTTAAGCATTTAATGCTTTGTCAGTTGCATTTAATGCAAGGCGCCAAAAGTTCAAAAAGCTGTTTGAAGGACGCGCCTGTTCACAACAAACAAAACCTGCTCTCTTATCGTTTCCCTCTAAATCAATCTTCAAGATCAGTCAACTCCATCACCTTTATTTTAATTCCATACCGGATTAGGTTAAAGTACAAAGTTGACAGAGTTGAGTTTTGTTTTGAGACCGTTCGAAGAAGTTGACAAGATTAACGGCTACTTTCATCCTTGTCATCCTTGAAGATTCAAATATCCTCAACGGTTATCTACTCAACACTATAAATAGTAGCAAAGCTCCACTGCATCAACTACGTGTGTGATCATAGAGCAAAAATCTCAACGCACTGTTATATCAAGAAAACAGAGCACACTTTCCATTCTCAATCCTTTCTTAGCTTAGCTATTGTAATTGTGAGAGAGTGAAGAAAAACAAGTTCATAATAGAAATCTTGTAAACTGAGATCGGTTGTGATCTTCAGTTAGATTTAAAAGAGAGAAATCTAGTTGAGATTTGAGTTGGGTGAGAAATCCAGAAAACAGAGTATTGTTGTTCTGGTGAAAATCCTTTAACTCATTTTAGGCTAGTCAGAACTAAGTGAGAAATTAGCTTAAGTTCTGTTGATGTAAAGGAGCTTCTGAACTTGCCATAAAAGTTCTGAATAGTGGATTTATAAAATCTCTGGAGGCTGCGACCTCAGAGGACAAGACGTAGTCACAGGAATTCTGTGGCGAACTTGGATAAATTGAACTGTTCATCAGGACCTCCTGAATCTCTTTCTCCCTTCTTTATACTTGTTAATTGCTTCTGTGTACTTGTATCATATTTAGTGCTGAAACAGATTTCCTCTTAAAAATCACAAGTCTGTGTTCAGAAGACTGTCCAGAAGTTCCTTACTCAGAACTTCTGTTGCTGAAAAGACAGAACCTGTCTTAAAGCAGATTATCCCTCAGAGGCTTCTTCAATAAGCTTGCCTCTGACTCTGAGGATTATTGACTCTGAAAATTGAGTTTTCATTAAAAGTTTGAAAATGTCAGTTTTCGTTTGAAACACCTATTCACCCCCCTCTAGGTGATTCTGATCTTGTTAGGGCCAACAGGGACATTTGGGTTAAACAATTGAGGTCGTTGAAAATCCGGAGATATTTGTGAATTTTCAGGGCTTTCATTGAGATTTTGAGAATTTTGGGAGTTTCGGTAAGAATATTGGTAATTTTGGTTACCCGAGTATTGATTATTCTGGTACCGGAACCATAAAAACCTTGATTTCTATCCATTTTTTGCTCTGAATAAATTGGAAACAAAGATGAAAGTTGTGATTTTAGCAACCCACAAACTGCCTATATATAGGAAATTTTTGTCTCATTTTTTATTAAAAAAAATTAAAATTGAATTAACGGATATAAAAAAATAATAATGAAAGAAAAGTTATTGCATAAAAAATAAAAAACTATAAAATTTATTTCTTTTACCGTTTAAAGTATTTAATTTTTAAAAACAAATTTCTTTATTTTTATTGTAAAAGGAGGTAGCCGACAAGGTGGTTGTTGTCCGGTGGGGACCACCTTGTCGGCCACCTCCTTGAAAAGTGACGGCTCTAACGCGCTTGTGTTGCACGCGCCTGATCTGGCAAATCAGAGTCGTCCGTGTATGTCCTCCTCCCTCACGCTTTCTTCCGGCTTTTTCTCTCATTTTACTTTTTTAAGTACTTCAAATGACCACAAGATGTTCAAAGGAAAAACAAAGCACTAAACCTACAATAATGAAGAACCTCAAAGACCATTTTCAAGAACTTCATGACATACCCCATTGGGAATGCTCTAAGAACAAGTTGAGATAAAAAAACATAAAGGAATTTATAAGTTCTTTACAAAATTAAATTTAATATGAAACCTCTTTACAAAGGATAACCACAGGAGGTTTTGAGGCAAAGACAAGATAAGCATTCAGTGGGTGAAGTAGTCTTTTACCACTATCCGGTATCGTACCTTCGCAATCAACCAGTCTAGAAGGTGGCGACTTATAATTAATTTGATCACCTCCATAGCTAAATCCCGGTGCTTGATTTTGAAAACCATATTGGTTGGGGAACTGATTCTCAAAATTTTCCACAGATGGACAGAAAGACCCATAGTTATTGTAGAAATTTTGCTGGGGTGGCTAGTTCATCGAGAGATTTGGGTTAAAAAAAATTGAGGTCGTTGAAAACCCGGAGATATTTGTGAATTTTCAGAGCTTTCATTGAGATTTTGAGAATTTTGGGAGTTTCGGTAAGAATATTGGTAATTTTGGTTACCCGAGTATTGATTATTCTGGTATCCAGAACCATAAAAAACTTGATTTCTATCATTTTTTTACTCTGAATAATAAATTGGAAACAAAGATGAAAGTTGTGATTTTAGCAACCCACAAACTGCCAATATATATGAAATTTTTGTCTCATTTTTTATTAAAAAATAAATTAAAATTGAACTAACGGATATAAAAAAAACGATAATAAAAGAAAAGTTATTGCATAAATAATAAAAAACTATAAAATTTATTTCTGTTACTCTTTAAAGCATTTAATTTTTAAAAACAAATTTCTTTTTTTTAATTGTGAAAGGAGGTGGCTGTCTGGTGGGGACCACCTGGTCGGCCACCTCCTTGAAAAGTGACGGCTCTAACGCGCCAGATCGGGCGCTTGTGCTGCACGCGCTTGATCTAGCAAATCAGAGTCGTCCGTGTATGTCCTCCCCCCTCACGCTTTCTTCCGGGTTTTTCTCTCATTTTACTTTTTTAAGTATTTCAAATGAGCACAAGATGTTCAAAAGAAAAACAAAGCACTAAACCTACAATAATTAAGAACCTCAAACACCATTTTCAAGAACTTCATGACATACCCTATTGGGGATGCTCTAAGAACCAGTTGAGATAAAAAAACAAAAAGAAATTTATAAGTTCTTAACAAAATTAAATTTAATATGAAACCTCTTTACAAAGGATAACCACATGAGGTTTTGGGGCAAAGACAAGATAAACATTCAGTGGGTAAAGTAGTCATTTACCACTATCCAGTATCGTACCTTCGCAATCAACCGATCTAGAAGGTGGCGACTCATAATTAATTTGAGCACCTCCATAGATAAATCCAGGTGCTTGATTTTGAAAACCATATTGGTTGGGAAATTGATTCCCAAAATTTTCCACAGGTAGACGAAAAGACCCATAGTTATTGTAGAAATTTTGATGGGGTGGGTAGTTCATCGGGACATTTTGGTTAAAAAATTGAGGTCGTTGAAAATCCGGAGATATTTGTGAATTTTCAGGGCTTTCATTGAGATTTTGAGAATTTTGGGAGTTTCGGTAAGAATATTGGTAATTTTGGTTACCCGAGTATTGATTATTCTGGTACCCGGAACCATAAAAACCTTGATTTCTATCCATTTTTTGCTATGAATAAATTGGAAACAAAGATGAAAGTTGTGATTTTAGCAACCCACAAATTGCCTATATATAGGAAATTTTTGTCTCATTTTTTATTAAAAAAAATTAATTAAAATTGAACTAACGGATATAAAAAAACGATAATGAAAGAAAAGTTATTGCATAAATAATAAAAAACTATAAAATTTATTTTTGTTACCGTTTAAAGTATTTAATTTTTAAAAACAAATTTCTTTTTTTTAATTGTAAATGGAGGTGGCTGTCCGGTGGGGAACACCTGGTCGGCCACCTCCTTGAAAAGTGACGGCTCTAACGCGCCAGATCATGCGCTTGTGCTGCACGCGCCTGATTTGGCAAATCAGAGCCGTCCATGTATGTCCTCCCCCCTCACACTTTCTTCCGGCTTTTTCTCTAATTTTACTTTTGTTAGTACTTCAAATGAGCACAAGATGTTCAAAGGAAAAACAAAGCACTAAACCTACAATAATGAAGAACCTCAAAGACCGTTTTCAAGAACTTTATGACATATCCCATTGGGGATGCTCTAAGAACAAGTTGAGATAAAAAAACAAAAAGGAATTTATAAGTTCTTAACAAAATTAAATTTAATATGAAACTTCTTTACAAAGGATAAACACAGGAGGTTTTGGGGCAAAGACAAGATAAGTATCAAGTGGGTAAAGTAGCCCTTTACCCCCCTTAAATGAACACCGCACATCACAACCATTTAGGTGGTTTTAGAATGATCCAAGTTTAATAACTTTTGCAGCAGATAGTACACTTAATACGTTTGGGAATACATGTTGATGAAACAAAATATTATAGACAACTTTGCAAGAAAGAGAATTAAGTTCAGAAGTATTAAGTCAATACCTCATAGAATGGCCTTAACACTTTCACAGGATTATGGGGTTCATTATTGGTGTCAAACTACAGAAAAATACATAGTGCATCAAAGAACAAATATAATAAGATTATGCAAGTCCAATAAAGCTAACAATAATACCTGAAGCACAAAATGCGGATACAAGGCATTGCCCCTATATTGTGGAGGTTGAAACGAAACAATAACAAATAGATTGGTTGAATCCATCTTCATCAATAACATTCATGACAAGTTGCATGAGAAAAAAAAAACAGCAAAAATCACAAAACTACTTAGAGAACAAGAGGGGTACCTTTGGCAGCACAAAAATTCCAGAAATATAATCAAAATCTAATTCGTATTCATGAAGAAAAGTTCCAGAAAATTTCAAGTAATCTGTGAAAGAAGCAGTAAAGCTGGCCCTAAATAAAATAAATGCTCGGTCAAAAAAAAAATTGCAGTAACAGTCACAGAAACTAATTATGTATTGTGTATGAATTTATTAAATTTTACCTAGGGACGATAGACGGAATAAGAAGAGGACCATAGTTACCAGCTAGGAGGTCTTGGAATCATATTACAATATATTACATAGTTAATTATATTACAGTAAATTTACTGTAAACAATACTTGGAACAAAGAGAATCAACAATTTCATATAAGAAGTTACTATTTCCTTACTAAAAAAAAAGAAAATACCATGGTTTTCAGAACGGGACCGGCTATTAAATCGGTAAAGGTGTCGGTTCAATGAACCGGGGTTCAACCGGGTTCAATTTATTGACTAAAATATTTATATACTAATATTTTAAATTTTGATATGAAATAAAATTTTATATTACATTACCAAGGTTAACAATTCTGAAAAAGAAATAATAATATATAGTTGATAGCTATTATAATGTTTTGAAATACATTCAATTATCAACAGTTAACTATTTTAAATTCAATGTGTTTCAAACTTCATATTAGCATGTGTATATAAAATTATAAATAAATTATGTGAAAGTAATATTTCTTACATATGTATAGAATATTTAATGAAGAAAAGATAAAATAATTTCATATAAAAAATAATATAAAATACATAATAGAAATGGAGGATACAAATTACAAAATAAATATCTTGAATATAGGATTGTTGGGTTGTTGAAAATGAAAAATAAATCTTAAAAAGTTGATGAGCTAAAAAAAAGAAATCAAGTAAAGATGTGCAACTTCTCACATCGACAAAACTAAAAGGAAGAAAGTTATTGTTATTCTATACAAGCTAATCAATAATATTATTTTCAATATATAATTAATTGATATATAATGGGCTGGTTTGTAAGTGAAAATTTAATTTATTTTTTGGCTTGCAAACCTTCTCTGAATCGACCCAAGCTTATATCTATTCGGTCTTGGTTGGCCTAAATTTTTTTAAGCTTAAAAATTTGAACCGTTTTTAACCGCAAACCGGACTGGTTCACCGCCGACCGTCCGGTTTACCAGTTTTTAAGTGGTTTTGACTGTTTAAATAAACCGTGTACAAACCGACTTGATTGGCTACCGGTTTCAGTCGAACTCGGTCTGACCGGTCCGATTTTTAAAACCATGGAAAATATTATTCCAAAAATTAAATTATAAGTATAAAAACTCTTCTTTATTTTCGAAAAAAAAGTATAAAAACTCAAAAGACATAATCTCTCAATAATTTCAGATTACAATGTGATATTTGGACTTTTATTAGATGAGAAGCAGATATCATCACACCTTTTATGCATGATCTAGGGTGCAGAAAGCTCATGACTTACTAATCAAACAAATATATTGAAGATTTCACCGTATCATATCATGATAAGGTCAATCTAACACAACTTTAAGCAAAAACGCATCATCAATGTGAATTGATCTGTGCAACTTAAAGCTAACCCTAACCCTAAACCCCTAACCCTAACTCCAACATAAATAACAAATTATAAATATGAACAAATCTGATCCATAGAATGATAGAACCACAAAAATAGATCTGTTAAATAAATGCACACAGATCAACATTCAACAATGAAGTCAAACATAGATTATTTCCAAATACAAAAGAAAAATGAATTAATGACAAACCTTGCAGGACAAGAAATCAGCCATCTCCATCACGAAACTGTAGCAACATCTGTCGAAATCGGACGCCATCTCTTCATAAAACTTCCTAGAACTTGGGTTTCCGGCAGATATACGGTTAATAAATATAATACACATTGTTTTCTAGTTTAAGGGCTTTTTGGTCCTTGTCTTTGTAATTATTTGGATGTGTATATATTGATTAGTTTTAGCTAGAATAGGTCAGAACGATCACAATACTTTGTTGAGCTTATCTGCTTATCTTATCCATCCTCTTCATTCATTCAGCAATTCAATTAAGCTCTCCCTTTCTCAGTTCAAGATCTGTAATTTCATTTCCATTTTATCACGGTATCAGAGCACGCTCTGTGCCAATTCTCATCAGATCTTCATTTTTTTTTTCTCACTTCTTTCCCTTGGGGAAATCAATTCGTTTTTCTTTTATTTATTCGAATCATCCTTCAAGTTCTTGAGAAAATGAGTCAAGATTCGAATTCAAGTTATAGTTCCACTCATGGTGAGAATCATTTGCCTACAAATCCTCAGAATATAAATTCTGGTCTTACCTATGTTCCCATTCATCTCAATACAAATCCACATCAACACCCACTTGCTGGTTTTATGGATCCGTCTCTCAATTTTGCGAGCTTCTATTACATGCACCTGGAGAAAATACCAGCTTGGTGCTTGTTACTTAGCTACCTGATGGTACCAATTATCATTCTTGGAATAGAGAGTTCAAAAGGGCTTTGGAGGCAAAGAATAAATTGGCTTTTCTTGATGGCTCTTTGACAATTCCTTCACTCATGGATCCAAATCCTACTTATTGGAACCGCTGCAACACAATGATCTTCTCTTGGATATCTAGGTGATTCCTTCTATTGCTAAAAGCATTCATTGGTTCGATAATTGCTATGATGCTTGGGAAAATATCAAGAAGTGTTATGCACAAGGAGAGTCACTTAAAATCTCTGAATTACAAGAAGAGCTATACTCTTTCACTCAAGGTTCTCTGACCGTCACCGAGTATTACACTAAGCAAATGACTCTTTGGGAAGAGTTAATCAATTTTAAGCCTTTAACTGTTTGCAATTGTGTGCCTGCGTGTAAATGTGCAATTTTTTTGACTAAGGCTAAAGACTATCAAGAAGAGGATTTTGTTATTCGATTCTTGAAAGGTTTAAGCCAAGAATATGTTAGTGCACACTCACATATTTTCATGATGAAACCTATGCCCGATATAACTACCTGCTAGGCAATAATTTTGTCGTGGAGTGCTTTATTAATATGGCAAAAGGTCAATACTATGAAAATAAGAAAAAAAAGTGTAGCCATTGTGACAAGCCTGGTCATACAATTGATCAGTGCTACAGAAAACATGGCTTTCCGGCTAATTTCAAATTTATTAAGAAAAAGGGTAATGTGAATGAGAATGTTGTTGGTTTTGAGAACCCCCCTCAAACGATCGAGTCCATTACTCATGGAGATGCATGAGATGCTTCTACTTCTGGTGTCACTTTATCAAAAGCTCAATATAGCAAGTTAATGCACATCTTAGATGAAAAAGGTGAAACTCAATCCCACGTCCAGTCCCGATCAGTCATGTCCAATTCCGATCAGTCCCCATAGGACATATGATTGGAAGTGTTGCTTCTTCAGGTATTTCGTCATCTTTTATTTGTAATTTTTATTCTGATGTGAATAGTTGCTTAGAAACTATGAATCTTGGTTGGGTTCTTGATAGCGGAGCTACAGATCATATAGTTAATGATTTGAAACTTTTTAAAAATGTTTCTGATGTTTCCAAGTGGTTAAGTTGCCTAATAGCCAGGAAATAGTTGTATCAAAAATAGGAGTCGTTCAAGTTAATCCTAGATTAGAATTGTATAATGTGTTTTACATTCCAATCTTTAGTTTTTATATTATCTCTATCAGTAAACTTGTTGAACATTCACATGCTAAATGTTTATTTTCTGCTGATGTGTGCCACATCTAGGACACTCATCTACAACAGATGCTTGGTTCAGCTAAGCTAATCAGAGGACTTTACATCTTGCCACATGAGGTTCCCAGTGCTATTCATACTATTAGTGTTGTTAATGCTTTAAAAAAGCCTTTTTGTAATAAACAGTTGTGGCATTATCGATTAAGTCATTTTCCTTTATCTAAGTTAAGTCTTGTACATGGATTATCTTCTGTTGGTCTTTCTACTGATGATCATTTTGATTGTAATATTTTTCCTTTGGCTAAAATGAAAAGAACTTCTTTCCCTATTAGTACTACTACATCTCACAGTATTTTTGATCTTGTGCATCTTGACATTTAGGGACCCTTTGCTACTGAATCTAATTCTGGTTATAAATATTTTTTAACTGTTATTGATGATTATAGTAGATTTACTTGGATTTATCCGTTGAAAAATAAATCTCAAGCTATTAAGTGTATTGAGGGTTTTTAGTACCAATATGCTCTTATGCATTTATCCAAACAAATAAAGAGCTTTAGACCGATAATGCACCAGAACTCCAAATGACAAGTTTCTGTTTGGAAAAAGGTATTTTACATCAATTATCTTGTCCATATACACCTCAACAAAATAGTGTCGTTCAGCGGAAACATCAACACTTACTAAGTGTTGCCAGGTCCTTACGTTTTCAGTCTTCATTGCCTCTATCTTTTTGGGCAGATTGTATATTACATGCTGCATATTTGATTAATATTATGCCAACACCTATTCTTGACAATTTAACTCCATATCAGCTTTTATATAAAAAATTGCCAACTTATGATAACTTGCAAGTCTTTGGTTCTTTAGTTCATATTGTTAATCTTAAGAATAATAAGACCAAATTCGACCAAAGAGCTTTTCCATGTGTCTTTGTTGGGTTCAAACCTCAAGTACAAGGGTATAAAGTCTTCAATTTAATTAATAAACTGTATCCCGAGATGTGAAATTTGTTAAACATTTATTTCCTTTTGCTACTGATGTTTTGATGAAAAGTGTAAAGGACCACCAAACATTGAGCTTGGAATTCTTAGACAACTTATTTCCACATGTTGATCCCATAATTGCACCAACTTATGCCAAAGGGCCTATTCCTCCAACGGTTGTACATTCTTCCCCCGTTTTGCCTATTACTCAACCAGAGGTAACTGTATCTTCACCTTTTGTTGATAACTTGCAAGTTTTTCAGAATAATGATTTACATGTTACTAATGATGTTATGTTTTTGAACATGTCGAGCATGTTGATAATTCACATATTGTTAATGATAGTATTAGTAGTTTATATGTTGCTACTGATGTTTCTAGAGCTATTGAGAATATCTCTACCTTCCAATCTAATGACACCATTGATCACACTACTTTAGACACTATAGAAAATGCAACATGTATGCCATCTAGAAAATCCACTAAAGTTAAATATGTACCAACATATCTCACTGATTATCATTGTAATCAAGTCATTTTATCTAATAGTGATACTATGCATATCGACAAGAAACGTGATCTAGTTAGGTATCCCTTAGTAGAGTCATAGGATATTCCAAATTATCCCCTAATCATAGACATTATGTCTTAAATCTTAGTCTTATTCCTGAGCCTCAAACATACAAGGAAGCCATAAAACATGATTGTTGGAAACAAGCAATGGACACAGAATTGAAAGCTTTACAAGCAACCCAAACTTGGTCCATTACTAGTTTACCACCTGGAAAAGTTTCTATCGGTTGTAGATGGATTTTTAAAGTGAAATTGAAGAGTGATGGTAGTCTTGAAAGATATAAGGATAGGTTAGTCGCAAAAGGCTATACTCAAGTTGAAGGTATAGATTACTTGGACACATTTTCCCTTGTTATAAAATTAACTACGGTTAGATTGCTACTAACTATTGCCACCATAAGAAATTGGCCTTTGTATCAATGTGATGTGAATAATGCGTTTCTTCATGGAGAATTAAATGAAGAAGTGTACATGTTGCCACCACCAGGTTTGTTTCCTACCAAGTCCGATTTGGTATGCAAGTTACAAAAGTCTTTATATGGTTTAAAACAAGCTAGTAGACAATGGTTTGCGAGGCTCTCTTCTTTTTTTGATCCAATTTGATTATAAACAGTGTGTTAGTGACCATTCTATGTTTGTTAAGCATAATAATCATCTAATTACTGTTTTACTAATATACGTGGATGACATTATCTTAACAGGTAATGATTTTGTAGAAATACAACATATTAAACAAGCTTTAGATAAAGAATTTCAAATTAAAGATTTAGGTACTTTGAAATACTTTTTGGGTCTTGAAATTGCTCGGTCAAGTGCAGGTCTAAGTATTTGTCAAAGGAATTATGCCTTGGAGTTACTAGAAGATGCAGGCTTGTTGGCTGGAAAACCGGCTACCACTCTAATGGATGCTACTTTACGTTTGTCCAAAGATGAAGGTGTGCCCTTTGTTGATCCAGCTGTTTACAGGAGATTGATAGGACGGTTAATCTATTTAACCACAACAAGGCCACACATTACGTTTTCTGTTAACACGCTCAGTCAATTCTTAGCCAAGCCTACCGATACTCACTTTCAAGCAGCTAGGAGGGTTTTACATTACATCAAAAGAGACTCGGCGAAGGGACTTTTTTATTCTGCCAAGTCTGACATGATCCTTAAAGCTTATTCTAATGCAGATTAGGCCACTTGTACAGATGCTAGGCGCTCCATTTCAGGATATTGCGTTTTTCTCGGCGAGTCTTTGGTTTCTTGGAAGTGTAAGAAACAAGTGACAGTTCTAAGTCTTCAACAAAAGCAGAGTACGCAACCTGTGCCTCTCTTCTGTCATAACCAATCTGCAATATATCTTACTAGCGATCCCACTTTCCATGACCAAACACTTAGAGATCGATTGTCATTTCGTTCGTGAAAAGCTATTGGGAGGTTTAATTCGTCCATTACTTGTTCCGTTGGCAAGTCAATTGGCAGATATATTCACGAACCACCGAAGTTATTCCTACCTTTTCTTAGCAAGCTTGGAGTACTTACTATATGTCCTCAAGCTTGAGGGGGGCTAATAAATATAATACACATTGTTTTCTAGTTTAAGGGCTTTTTGGTCCTTGTCTTTGTAATTATTTGGGTGTGTATATATTGACTAGTTTTAGCTAGAATAGGTCAGAACGGTCACAATACTTTGTTGAGCTTATTTGCTTATATTATACAGCCTCTTCATTCATTCAGCAATTCAATTAAGCTCTCCCTTTCTCAGTTCAAGATCTGTAATTTCGTTTCCATTTTATCAACGGTCATACGAAATAGTTAGCAGCTCCCTGTTGTACTCGTCGTAAACATCCAGAACTTTAGCTTTATATGTCTCGATTGCAGCGACGTTCTCAAGATTAGCTTTGCAGATTTCCCTCAGTTCGAGGGTGGACATTTTCCTCCAAGTAGCACAACGATTGGCGATAGCAATTTTGTAGGCGACGGAAAGAAGGTTTCGATGCTCTTCCGTGAGATCTTCAGTAATAGGAATGGTTTGGACGACCTGCTTCATGTATTTAACCATGTCTTTGACAAGCTTGAACTTTTGGGCGAGCTTGGCCATGTAAAGATTGTGCTCACGCGGAGTTCAGGCGGCCATTTCTTGAATTTGCGATGGGTTTTCTTTTGGTTGTGAGATATGGAATTTGAGTGATAATTCAGAGAAAAGTATTTGACAGCGAAGGACGAGGAGAAGAAAAACGCACAAGACGTCTTTTATATGTCAGAGTAGCAGTACGTTTGTTAAATGTTACATATGTAGGAGCTAATATGGAAAAAAGAAGTATTTAGGACTGTTTTGGAGCAGTTTTACTAAAATTGCGGATTCTGGTCAGATGTGCCCTAGTCTTTCCAAAGACTAAAGAAAGTCGGTAGAAGCAAAACTGCCAAGTTAGCAGATTCAGGTTTAACTTTGCCCGCAAGTATTCTAACTCGACAAGGACTGTCCAAACTAGTCAGAATTCGGGGATAAACAAGAAATTTAGTTAAATTAGGATTAGGAGTCTGAACTCTATTTAATGAGCCTTTGTATTTCAATTTTAGTATCGAGTCAGTTTTATCGAGTCCTTTGTTATCTAGCTGAGAATTAGTTTTTATCGAGTTTTTCATAGTTTAGTTTAGTTTTGTTCATAGTCATATTTGGCTAAGGGATTAATCAAAGGCAAACTTTTATTTTCTATTGTGAGATTGTTGAGATTCTTATTTTATACAAGTTGTTTGCATGTTTATTGTTTTACAAAATGAGAACCTTCATTGAAAGTTCAGGTAAGAATTCGACCGGTTCTTCTCTTTTCAATCGATGAATAATGTTAGGAAATAAGACTTGTAATCGTTTGAATGTTCTAACAACAAATAAGTGTATGAATATGCAATTGGGTTCAAATCGAAATCACTAAGAATTCGGTTAACTTAAATTGGGTCTTTCTGGTTAATTAATAATGTTGTTGATAGATTAAATTCGAGCCGTTAAGGACGGACTGTCTATCGATTAAGGGTTAGTCTTTAGGAATACTTGGATTAACTTTACAATTAAGGAAGGATAAGATCGAAAATAAATAAAAAACGATTATAACCAATTCAGTTTGTATTAATTTGGATTCTCATTGTCAATGATCGATAGGAACTAATCGCTCCGCCTACGAAATCTCTCTTAACTGAAGTTTTTTTTTTTTGATAGAAGAGTTATCATATCATTGAATAATATAGAAAAATTACAGCACAATGATAATCGAAGGTAAAAAGAGGAACTAAACAACTAAACCTCACAAAGATACAGGCAAAAGCCAGTATAAACTGCATATATGGCAAATAAACGCTACAGAGAGCCTAAGACAGGTACTAAAAAGAATGACATAACACATCATATATTTCTTGAGATTCTGAATCTGCAGAAAAACAATCGAAAGCCATTCTTCAACACCTATGCTTCTCCAGAAAATCGGATCTATGTCCATCCTGAAATTGCACTCCCGTAGATCTACAGATCTATGGATTAAGTCAACCTTTTATGCCCGTGCTAAATCTGAACGAGCTATAAATGAAGAAAATATAGCTATCGGATGCAGATATGATGACCAAAGAATACTGTTGAGATATATGATGCTAAACAGAAGGAGCGATAAGAAGAATGAGAAAAGTAAATCAGATTCGGGGTTGGGAGGAGGAAGAAAGAAGCAAAACTTCCTTCTTCCTTCTCGATTTCAAGCTAAAAACATGATGTTTTTAGAATTAGGGTTTTGAAAGAAAAGGAACTTAATGAAGACTAACAATTGGGATTAATGAAATAAATAGAAATATCCTCTTAACTGAAGTTTTAAGTCTTTGTTTTTATTCAGTTTAGTTTGTTGCAATTTTATTTATTTTACATCCAATCTTCAAATTCCCCCATTTACTTTATTCCCTTGTTTTCGTGATTATCAATTTAATTAAATCGATACTAATTTCATGGGTTCGACCCTGCTTACCATGTTTACAGTTATTTGTTGCAGAAAGAGTTGAATTTATTTTTGGTGGTTTTGACATTCATCAGCGGACAAGTAATGTAACTTTCCGCCCACGGTATAATGCGTCAAATTGTGCTACACTTTCTGTCCATTATCATTAAGGGTATATTAATTGGTCAATTCACGTACTCAACCAACCAACGGCCAAACAACATTACTGATAATTAAAATATGATAATACATCGTGTGAAATTTGTGAATTATTTGAATTTTCACACGAACCCATAAATAAAAAATGTCAGAGGAATCACCAATGAATTGGTCTTCATTTCTATCTTAAAACGACAAGCAAAACTGAATTTCATTGGAGTGAAACCAAAAGTTTACCCGCTCATTTTAAAAATTTCAAAAAGAAAACATTAATTTCAGCCACGTTGGCAATCCGTGTGAAACATAGAATCAACCAATCCTGGAAGAGTCGAAAATTTTCATTCTCCCGCGTGAAATTCAAATCACACATTTCAATTACTATTTAACCCCTTCCATCCTCAATCTCAAATTCACCCTACCAAACATTCCCTCTCTTTTTCAATTCAAATCCTCACAAAATCACCATGAGTTCCGGAGCTGCAGCAACCACCACCAAGGGTGGACGTGGCAAGTCAGTGAAAGCCAAAGCAGTTTCAAGATCATCTAAAGCCGGTCTTCAGTTTCCGGTAGGCAGAATTGCTCGATTCCTCAAGAAAGGAAGATACGCTGAGCGTCTTGGATCTGGATCTCCTATCTATCTATCCGCGGTTCTCGAGTATCTTGCTGCTGAGGTATTACATCAGTTGCTTCTATTTTTTGTTTCTCTTCTTGTCTCTTTAGGTTAATTGATTGATTTTTCGATGTTTTTGTGATTAGGTTTTGGAGCTTGCTGGAAATGCTGCAAGAGATAACAAGAAGAACAGGATTGTCCCGAGACATATTCAACTTGCTGTGAGGAATGATGAGGAGTTGAGTAAGTTGTTGGGGAGGGTAACGATTGCGAATGGAGGGGTTCTGCCGAATATTCATCAGAATTTGATCCCGAAGAAGGCGGCGAAAGGGAAGGGTGAAATTGGTTCTGTTTCGCAGGAGTTTTAAGTGTGTTTGTTAGATATTTTTTGGGGGGTTTGTTTAGAGTAGCATATTGTATGTCTTTGGATTGTAAATCTGGTTATGTATGCTTAATGAAATTGGAAATTGCTATTTGGCTTTATCAATCTTTGTTCAATTGGTTCCTTTAGTTAATTATATTGAGTTGCTTTCGGCTGAGGATGGATTCTCACGCAACATACCACTGTAAAATGAGATGAAGTAAAATAACCAAGGTCTGTCAACACCTAAATTTGTTGAGATAGATTGTTATAAATGGCCACATTGTCATTGGATTTGATTACAAATCAACTGTAATCATTGGCACGATTTATATTGTCTGCCCTCGAGCTTCAATTTGCTGGAAAAAATGTAGAGCTAGCTTTTTATATAGGGCTAAAATGTCACCCGATTCGATTACAAATGAACTGTAACCATTGGCATGATTTATATTGTCTGCCATCGAGATTGAATTTGCTGAAACAATGTTGAGCTAGCTTGTTATAAATGGCCAGAATGTCACTGAATTCAGTGACTAATGAACTGTAACCATAGGCAATAAGATTTATTCATTTGGGGTCTGAAAAAAGAAATGGAGATGCAGGGGATCGAACCCTGTACCTCTCGCATGCAAAGCGAGCGCTCTACCATTTGAGCTACATCCCCATTTGCTATTTAATCTCGAAAGAATAATATATATACTAAATTTAACTTTGTACGTGGATAAAGTTCCCTAGACTTTAGTTTGGCTGCTCGCAATCAGGAGCTGCAGTAGTGAGTTCTGTTGTGAAAATGGCAGTTCCTGTCTTCAATCTTGCCCCAGATTTGAGTGTTTCAAAGCTGTGTTTAGGTTGAATCTTGCTCTGTACTAGTGTGTTTATCCATTTCTTTTTCATTGTTACTTTATGTAATTTTGTTGACTTGTAAAATCAGGAACCATGACATTTGGTGAGCAAAGCTCGTTGCCACAATCCTTTCGCCTTCTCGATGAAGCCTTTAATGCCGGAATCAACTTCTTTGATTCTGCTGAAATGTAACTATTTCTGCTCCTTTTTGGTTTATTTCAACTTTCTTAATGACAATTCTCATCTCGCCACAGGTATCCAGTGCCTCAACGTGCTGAGACTCACGGAAGGAGCGAGGAGTACTTTGGCCGTTGGATTAGAGAACGGAAGATTCCACGTCATCGTGTTGTTTTAGCAACCAAGGTTTTTTCACTTCTAAATTCATACTAATTTAGCAATTTTGTTGATGAAACTAATTTAGTAATTTTTTATTTAAGTATATGCCCGCCTAACAATGTTTGTCTCCCAATCACCAAATATGCTTATGTTGTTGCCAACTGGGCAATGGTTGATTCGATTGGATGCTTTTGTCGACTTATTTTGGCCCGTTCTTGAACTACTGATATTCAAAATCATCTTTGCTGATTACTTCAAATATCACCTTTTCTGGCCTCTTTCGGTTTCCTGGTTAATAAGGATTAGTATTTGCGCAGGCTACTGGACCGTCTGGCCAAATGACTTGGATTAGAGGGGGACCCAACTGCTTGGATGCCAAGAATATAACTCAGGCCATTGATAATAGGTTAGTTCAAATCAATGCAGTGTAGCTTTTTTATGTCATCATTTGGAACAAATTGTTGTGCTTCGCTCGCTTACTTGCTATGTATTTGTGACTTAATTTTGTTTTAATGTATATTGGCTACCTTGCATTCTATATAAGTTTCTGTTTTTTTCTTCAATCCGTCATAATTGTCGGGTGCTTTACATCTTTGATATTTTTCTTTTGTTCTTGGTCTGTCTTAAATCCACCATAATTTTCTGGTACTTCCGTGGTAACTTAGACATTATTATGGTTTCTATATGCAATAATGACTTGTAGACAATGCTTTGGGTGTCTGTGTGACATCAACAAGTGAACAAGTTCATATCTTAACTGTGAAACTTCTTCTAGCATTTGATATTTTCAGTCTTAAGTTATCTCCATGAACTAATTTATTTATTTATTTTGTATCCCAACCAGAACTTTGTAAGTCATGTGCATACATCTACATGTTGAACAGCTGTCGACCATATTTTTTCATCTATTAACTAAAAGTAAAGTTCTCTTATTGCAAAGGTCACAACATTTGAAATTTATAGAGACAATGCATATGCATTGGCCAATTTTGCTATATAGATCTTTTTTTCAATTATATTCAACACATTTGTTTTTGTGCCAATGCAGCTTAATGCGGATGCAAATGGACTACATTGATCTCTATCAAATTCACTGGCCTGATCGGTTTGTATGTAGAACATACTCCGTGTTCTTTATTTCTTCTTATTCTCTTGGTTAGGGAATTGCTTTAGATGGGTCGGTTGTATTGTTGACCCTTAAAAAGGAGAGAACTTTGCAACTGATTTATGGTTTATTCTGCAGCTACGTTCCAATGTTTGGAGAAACTGAGTATAATCCTGTTAGACAGTTTTGTTCAGTCAGTATAGAAGAACAACTTGATGCTCTTGGAAGAGCTGTTGATGCTGGCAAGGTATTTGATAGATCAATGGAATTATAGTCGACCACTAACCTATTAGACATTAACGACACCAAGTTTTACATTTCATTGTAGATCAGATACATTGGACTTAGTAATGAAACACCATATGGCTTGATGAAGTTTCTTCAGGTTGCTGAAAGGGTGCCTAGCTATCCAAAAATAATTTCTGTCCAGGTGTTTGGGCTGTAATTCTTACGAGTGTTGTTCTTTGTCCTTGATTCATTCCCCCTGCCAATGCTTTAGATTTTCCTTGTTGATGCTGAGCCTAACATATTACTTATTGTCATAATGATAGAACTCATACAGCTTGCTCTGTCGAACCTTTGATTCTGGACTATCAGAATGTTGTCATCACGAGGGGTATGTGCTCTCAATGTTAATATATGGTAACATTCTCTGGAAGTTTCATCTTGGAAGTCTTTGTTTCAATTGTACAATAAGAAGGCATCTTTATTGTAATGGAAAATATTTCTTCTGTTGTGCATGCGAAGTGGAAGGTTTTGTGATCTTGCTGCTGAATATTGTCCATGGCAATTGGTAGTCCATGAAAAATGAACATCAGGAAGCATATAGTACGTCCAATCTGGGAAAGGGTAGAGGCATTTAGGGAAGAAATACTATCATGTACAAAGTTTTATTTGATGTGAAACGAGTTTACCCTTTAACTGGAAGTATCTTCAACACAATTGTTCTAATATTTAACAGAAGCTACTTTTCTTCAATTGATTTCACTGTGTTATAACTCCTTCGGATTTTGTTATTTGAAAATGACAATTTATAAAGTCCTCTAATCGTAGTAGTCTTATCTCTGCTGTATCACTGAACATGTACAGAGTCAGCTTGTTGGCATATAGCCCCCTGGCAATGGGCATCCTATCTGGAAAGTATTTTGCAGCAGATGGAGGTCCACCAGCTGCTCGGTTGAATCTTTTCAAAGGTTTATCACATATTTCTGTTTTTTTTCGTTACATTATTCATTTCAAAATTTAATTGTAGATTACGGTTGAACTTTCCCCTCGCTCTTCTTTTATGTGACTACTTCATTGTTTCATAGGAAGGTATTCAGAAGGCGAATCAAGATATAACCTGTCAAATAATATGATAAAGACAGCTACTATGGTGAGCTCACTTCATTATTCTTTAGACTATATGAGTGCACTTGGATATGCTTGATAAATAATATTTGGACCTGGGAGAAATTAAATTATCAGTGGGAAATCATATATAACGTTGAGATGTCATCTAATTCAGCTGGAGAATTTACCCACACCTCCCTTTCTCCCTGCTTTACTCTACTGGTGTTTGTCATTCAAGTAGCCCATAGACTGGAAGTGTCTTCTACTGAGGCCCTTAACGTACAACTTGATGGTTACCTACTGATTTCTAATTTTAACTCGAGAAAATGTTGGATTTGCAGCTGTTGGATGTCCATATTGACGAGAAAATATGTAAAAATAATAATGAACAAGTTTATTTATTAGTTGACGAGAAAGGAGACGAGAAACTGGAGTGATTAGTACCTTTTCCCCACATTTTCTTATGCGAATCAGCACACTTAAGACTGTCAATAGTCTCTTGCCATAAAAAAAAGAAAAGACTGTCAATAGTCTCATTAAAGGGCATCTTTAATGCCTAACGGTTTGGAACTCTATATGACTGAATTGAGCAGTGAGATGCTCGATGAAGGCGACTATACACCTATATTTTAAGGGCTCAAGAGCCTATGCTTATGATTCAAGGTCTTCTAGTGGTACACAGGTGTCATCAATTATCTGTCCGTGGTTTGGGTTGAGCAGATACCCTACGTAAAAGATGTTATCGAAGTTCATGTTTATGGTTTTGGGTTGAGCAACTAATATCCTCCTATTGAAACAGTTTGTTTAGAAAATGCTCATGTACAACATGTAACAGTTCTGTTGGATGCCTGTTTCACAGCTTATTTTCACAGTTCATAAAATATTTCTTTACGTGAAGTTTGGTGAAAATGATGCATACTAGTTACTGATCAATCTCTCTATTTTTATTATATCTACAGGGATACCTTGAGATAGCACGAAAATATGGGTTGCATCCTGTCTCTCTTGCAATTGGTATGTTCTCTTTCTCTCTATCATGCATGTGTTTGGCATTTGCAGTTTCATGTGTACAAGAGTTGCAAATTTCTGTCACTTAAGTTGCTTCCCCATAAAAGTTTCTGCTACATATCTTGTAATATGTTGTCCTCATAAGTCAGCGAAGTCCCGATATATTAAAATTGTAACTGGTTGCAAGTATTTCTGATTTTTGAATTGACATCAGATGCTGTTTAAAGGCAGAACATTTAACTGTTTATAAGAGCTCATAATGACATAATAAATTGAGTATCATCATAAATGACTTCATCCAGTTTGAATGTCATCATTCATTATATATTCTGATAAATTGATCCGACTGAATAATTGAACTAGATTGGAATATGGTCTGTTTCGTGGTATAATCTAATTGAAGTGCTGAATGGACTCGATCGGAATATTGTTCCTCATAAGATGGTTAATAATTGGTTGCTTTCCTATCCTATTCTTCTTGATAATTTGTTTTTTCTGTACATGTACTACAGCATTTGTCTTGAGACACCCTCTAGTTGGAAGTACTATATTTGGAGCTACAAGTCCATGGCAGATCCAGGAGAGCGTAGGTGGTTGCATGGTGGAGTTGACGCCTGAAATACTGGACGATATCGAAAAAGTTCATTCAATGTTTCCTAATCCATGTCCTTGACATATTGAGTAATGTAAGATTATTCTAGGAAATTTTGTCAAGACTAATCAGCTTTATGAATCAGATGAGTAGAAATATATTAGACATCAAAAGCATTGTGACACTGTTTTACTAATTTTTTTTATATTGACAAAGGAATATTCAAATGGGCCACAAAGGAAGAAAGAATGGGTCCATAGAGGAGGCCTGAAATTTAAGGCCGGCCCTGATAACATTGACCTTTCTTTCACGTGTTGGACTTGGCTATTGTTGTTAATATTCTAGAATCTAGATCACACCAAATGGTATATTCAACCACAATACGTAATAGAATCAATCATTTTTTGGGATCTTCAATCTATTTCTCTTCATTGAAAAAATAAAAAGAAAAGTAAAGGAAAAAGGATATCATAGTTGGACTGGGTTGTTCATTTATTTGTTTGACAATTTACTTCCATCCCTCGTAAATTTCTCCATTTTTTCTATAATTACTTCATATTTGTCATATTTATATCTAATTATAATTATTGTGTACCAAATCTCATTATTAATGGAAACATGTCTATTTTTTTTCAAGGTCATTCTAAAGAAAGAAATTGCTTTAGGACTTGAGCTAACTAGGTTGTTAAAGAAATAAATCAGGTATAAAGTGAATAATTTCTTTTGAACATATATTATGATGTGATTTGAAGCTAGTAGATTCCAAATTGATCAAACACATTTTAGTTATTATCTCGTGATGTAAAGTACTCTTTTGGCTTTGAAATAGTGATTTTTTTAAAGGTTAGTTTAAAAATAAATATGATTAACGATAAGATAGTTTACATATAAATTCTTATACGCTATTTTTTGTTTTTCAGAAACAATACATACTCTAATTTATTTAATATTTTTTTGAGAGCTTATTTTTTTTAATATTTAGTGACTTTTAAGTGGTTGAAATGATGATTATGCTAACCCATCAAGCACTCTTTTGGTGGTTATTATGTTGGATTTTGTATAATCAGTAATGTTCAAGTGGTTCTTGAATGTCCAAATTGAATTTGAACATTGACCATTAAATCTAACAATTTCGTTTACATTCACATTAAAAACTAAACCATAGACACTAAAAACTAAACCCCTAAACCGTAAATCATCGACCCTAGACACTAAAAACTAAACCCTAGACCCTAAATCATCGACCTTAGATGACGTGATACTCCGGACTAATAATTCGATGACACGTCACATGTTAGTATATAGGGTCGATGATTTAGGGTCTAGAATTTAGTTTTTAGTGTCTAGGATCAATGATTTAGGGTCTAGGGTTTAGTTTTTAGTGACTAGGGTTTAATTTTTAATGTGCATATGAATGGTATTGTTAGATCTAGGTTCAATGTCCAAATTCAATTTGGACATCAAAGACCACTTGAACATTACTGTTGTATAATACAGTAATGATTTGAAATCCGTTGTAATATGAAAAATTAAGGATAAAATGAAACAATAGAAGGGCATAATAGTAATTGATATTTTTGGTTATAGAGTGTTTTTTTTTATTGAATTGTGAAGAAAAGAAGAATTTGTATACTAAAAAAGAGGGAAGGATGAAGAAAGTAAAAAGTAATGGTCGTCCTAGTCCCGTAGTTTGACAGTTGTCTTCAACATCCATAACCATAACATAAAGTCGTCCTGCCTTGCTTTCTAAACGGTTGAAAGTTGACTTCATCCATCCATCTAACCACCCAATCCAACCCAACCGAACAATACTGGAGTCGACTCGACACAGAAAAGAATCGATTTGACAACACCATAACAACATATTCCCTACAATTTGCATCCTCTTCATGAAATCAACCCATTTTCTATTTTCTTCTTCTCTTCCCCAAAATGCCCTTTACTAACTTCTTTCTTCTTCAGTAATTACTACTTAATTTCACTCTTGTAATTCTTTTTAAGAAATACTAATCCACAGTACCAAGAAAATAAAGAAAGAAAGATGGTCCGATCTTGAATGATTTAGTTAGTTTGTTTTTGAGATTTCTTGAATCGCTCATCCAGCTATGGCTTCTTCTTCGAAGTCATGGCTCCATCCAGCTCCAACTTATCGTCCTCTCGAAAGCTATTGGGATACCGATGAAGATGCTCCTGGTCCTCGATGTGGTCATACCTTAACCTCTGTTGCTGCTACCAACACTCACGGCCCTCGCTTGATTCTTTTCGGCGGCGCTACTGCTATTGAAGGCGGCGGCTCCTCCTCCGCCCCCGGAATTAGTTAACTTCTTTATCTTTCTTAGCTCTCTTCAATGAATGAATGCCTTCTTTACTTACTCAATTGCTCATTTCTTCATTTTCATTTCTTCTAGGACTTGCCGGAGTCACTAATTCTGTTCATTCTTATGATGTGCTTACCGGAAAATGGACTAGGTAGTTTTCATATGCATTTCTTTTGATAAATTTGATGAATTTGATGTTCAATAGTGTGTTTATTTAATCAGAATGCGACCGGCTGGGGATCCTCCCTCTCCCCGGGCAGCACATGCCGCTGCTGCTGTTGGCACTATGGTCGTCTTTCAGGTGATCCATACATAATATTCTTGATGGATGCAAGATTCATTTTACTGTGTTCGTTTTTCTTACATTTGACGGATTCGTTTTGAATTGGGTAGGGTGGGATAGGTCCTGCTGGGCATTCTACTGATGATCTTTATGTTCTTGACTTGACTAATGATAAGTTTAAGTGGCATCGGTGAGTTTCACTTGCCTCTTTGTTAAGCTTTCTTTCTGATGGTATGGTGACTGATTAGTAATTAATTACTATTTTCGATGTGAATTCAGAGTGGTTGTACAGGGTCAGGGTCCTGGACCTCGTTATGGCCATGTAATGGACTTGGTCGCCCAACGTTTCCTAGTTACTGTCAGCGGGAATGATGGTATGTACACATTTGCTCTTACATTATATTTATGAATTTGAATTGGTTCATTAGATTTAATGCTCACCTTCATCGGAATACTCAACATTTTTATAGACCTATATTTTCAGTCTGATTTGGATTTTACAATTGCATTGTTAATTAGAGAATCTGTGTTGATAAAGAACAAAAAAAAGAATAAAAAGTTAATGGCCAAGGGCATTCTTTGAAAGTTTGAGTCCAGACTTCTTGGCAATTCTTTTACTTGGCAGTCCAGTTTGCAAGATTAGGAAATTTTTTCTGCAAAGTACAAATCAACCTTTGAACTTGTAGTTAATGAAAAATTTCCCTGGTTAACTAACTCTCTCGGCCAAAAACTTAACCCTTGAGTTGACTTGTGCAACTTAACACTTTTACAATACCGCAGAATGGATAACTTGAAAAAAGAAGAAAAAAAAAGGGTTCGTTTGAGAACGTTTAAGGCTTTAGGGCTATATTTCGTACTTCGAGCTTTTTTCTGTGTTATATTATAATCTTTAGAGTTGCATATGGAATATTGGCATCAAGATTATCAATTTGGAAAATCTGGTGGTGACAGGATAATTGATTTAAACCCTCTACAATTTTGGGAAGGGAATGTGACTGTGCCCTAATTCTGATCTATTCTGTTTCCGATTTTGCTTTTTTCACTATAGAGTTTACCAATACTAGTGATGCAGATCAGAAACTTGGCTAATAAAAAATGCGTTAAGGGTCCCTCTGATATGATTTTTTGGTAAAATGACACTAGAAAGAATCATCCGAATAATTTTGTGGGCCATATTCACTCTTTTTTCTATCAACGAGAAAAAAGAGTGAGTCTTTTTTCTTTCCCCTTGAAAAGAGTTTGACAAGGTAAAATGGGAAATAAGATAACCCAATTTCATTTTCTTTTCTTACTTCTGGGTACAAAAGAATAAGTAAAAAACTAAGCATGCAATTTGAGAGGATTGGTCTTTTCTTTTTCTAGATATAATTGTCATGTATATTAGGTGTGTCATATTGGAATCTAGTTAGCTGAAAGGGATGGGCCATTTCTCAGCGTTTATAGCAAGGGAAAGTGTGATTCACAAGATTTCTTTGAAATTCATGAGGCTTTGAAAGCATCATTTTTTTATTTTGTTTATGATGAGGAAGAAGAGCTATAATTAGCAAAGGCTGGAGTTCTAACTCGATAAACGTTGTTTGTGTAAAGTTTCTTTCTGGCTAGAACATGAGTGAATAAATATTTTGGGATGGCAGGAACTCATTTGTTGCTGGAAACCTCTTGCTTTGTCTTTTAGTGCGATAATTGTTTGGTTGTCAAATACAAGGGCGTTTTGTGTTAATCCACATGCATCATAACTTTCTTGGGTTGCATAATTGACAATGAATAAGAACGTTAGCATTATCTGTTTTTACATGCAAGTCTGATACTATTTTAATTTTTTATAATATGGCATGCTCATCGTGCATTTTGACTTGATCAAAGGATGTGTAATTTTATATTTATTATCAATTTATAGGGAAAAGAGTTCTATCTGATGCCTGGGCTTTCGATACTGCCCAGAAGCCATATGCATGGAAACGGCTAAATCCTGAAGGTGATAAACCTTCTGCTAGAATGTAAGCATCTTTAGTTTGCTAGTAGAAGCAAAAAAAAAAATTCTCCTGATTTTTCTGGACATGTTTCAGATTTAACATGACATAGAATTACTTTGTACTTTGTAGGTATGGTACAGCTAGTGCTCGTTCTGATGGCATGTTTTTGCTTTGTGGTGGAAGGGACGCCTCCGGCACGGTACAAACTCTTTCTTTCAAGGGTTTTAATATCATTTCTCCCCCTCTCCTAGTATTTGTTGAATTTTGAATTGGCATGCATCTCTTGATTTGTTCATTGCTGAACCGCATAAGAAAGATGTGGAGAGGCCAAGATAATCGAAGTATATAAATATGGAATTTACCATGCTTCAACATTTTTATATTGGAGTGCTAAGATTTGTTAATAGCTTACTACTTGAACCTCAGTTTATACATTCTGCATGGTATAAATTTTGTCGGGATGTTTCTATTACCTGACCTACTATGAATCTCCCCTCTCTACGGGCCCCCCTCTCCAAAAGGATAGCCAAGTTGGGTCAAAGCCTTAGAACATTTATCATTCTGCCCATTCTGACTCATAATTGACATTGGTTGTTCAAAAATCCTAAATATTTGAGTTTAAACATTTATCAAATATCAGTGTACCCATTGCCCATTGTTTCCATGATAGCATGTGAAACAATACGTCATTGTTATTAAACTCGGCGAAAATTGGATTAGCATGTGTAAATAAAACTGGAAACAGTATGAGAGTTGAAGATAAACAAACCGCAACTTAGATATGTCAAAGAAGAAAGTCACTCTGATTCAATGAAAAGGATCAGTAAGTTATAATATTTGTGACAAGAATCATTTTCAGTCTTTCTTTGCTGTTGAAATTTGAGTTTTCTTTTTCTTTTTCATATTTAGATGATCCATTGTTCTTTTCGATTAATTCTTTTACCACTAATCCTTAGCAGAAAGATAGAAGAGTTATAACATGTTGATGCGGCACTGTTAATGTTTTTATCTTAAAGCTGCTTTCCTTTCTTCAACTAGATTTGCTGCTAAGCATGCTTTGCTACTGTCTTTTGGTTCTTTGGTAATGTGATGAAACAGGCACTTGGAGATGCTTATGGGCTTTTAATGCATAGAAATGGTCAGTGGGAATGGACTCTTGCACCAGGAGTATCTCCATCACCGAGGTATCAGCATGCTGCGGTAAGTGAGGGAATTTGACCTGGATTTGTACCAATTAGGTCTCTATCTAATAAAATATTTTCGAGTAATTATCTAAATCTTATCATTTTATGGGGGGTCAAATTTTAGTTAAGAGCATTCAGAAGCCACTTTATAATTTAATGGTACTTAGGCTTCGCTTGTTTTGAGGTTAGAGGAGGTTCACTAGAGTATGGTTATTTAGTTAACCATGCTAGATTGACAGTTAGTCCGTAGAACTGGTTGCACGCCCAGTTCTACGGGCCTGTGTAGAAGAGGGTTAAAGAAATATGTCTGATAGGTCAATTTTTGTTGGTGAGGGTTTTAATTGTGCCGTTTAGCAGATTGATATTGTGCTAGTTTGTATGTTGAATTTTGCTTGTTTTGAGGTTATAGAAGGTTCATTAAAGTATGGTAATTTAGTTAACCATGCTTGGAGTGAAGGTTATTTCATGGTTCATTAAATAACCATGCTTGGGAAGAGGGGATTAGTAGGAGGGGAGGTTTGTTGAAGGTTATTTGGAGGTTAGAAAACCTCTAAAAACCTATATTTTCAGTCCCACCAATTCGGTGGGATCTGAGGGTTAAATATTTAACCTCACCTCCTTCCCCTCCCCTTACCTCCCCTCCCTTTACTAAACCTCCTCTAACCTCAGCAACAGAGGGTTAAATATTTAGCCTTAGGCCTTTTTTTTTTCTTTCTCTTTTCTACCTTGTAAAAAATACTCCATAATGACAGCATGGTAAGTTGCTTATACTGATCTTTGGCATTGTCCACTATCAGGTTTTTGTTGGTGCACGATTGCATGTTACTGGAGGTGTCTTAAAGGGGGGACGTTCAGTAGAAGGCGAAGCAGCTGTTGCAGGTAATCTTCGGGTATTTAATGGACTTCCACTACTTTAAAACTAAATTTCTTACTCTGAGTGTTGTTTCCATTTGTTTAGTGCTGGACACTGCTGCTGGTATTTGGTTGGATAAAACTGGGACTGTAACTTCATCAAAAACAGGCAAGGGACACGCTGAATATAATCCAGCTTTGGAGCTAATGCGTCGGTGTCGCCATGCATCTGCTTCTGTTGGTGTTCGCATCTATGTTCATGGTGGTCTTAGAGGAGGTAATTATTGCATTAATAAATTCTTGAGTCTCGAACTGTTCCTAAATGGATATTATATTTGTCATTATTACTATGATCTTACAAGTTTCTTCTGTGATTGCATTATGCTGGTGTATGTCAAATTTTTGCCTCGTTAATATCAGTATTTGGATCATCATAACTGAATATGTACAAGTGTGGGAGTGCGGGACTTTTTGTCAATGTTCAACTTCTCAATGATAATTAATCTTCTCCCTTTTCTTATAGAGTTTAAACAAATGGCCTTTCTTGTGTGGCTTCTTGCTTGATTCGTTTTACTCATACAGTGAGTTGCATTAGTGTAGATAACATCAATAGTGTATTGTAAGGGCACTAAGTTGCTGTGATGAAATGTAATATGTACCGGTTGATGTAAGATATCCACACTTGATAATTGCTTAATATGTTTCCTGCAGATATACTGCTCGATGATTTTCTGGTTGCAGAAAATTCACCACTTCAGTCAGATATCAACTCTCCTTTATTAACATCTGAGAGAGCGTCAACTATAACAAGTCCCAGAATGAATCAACCTAACTTAAATCCTTATGAAGCATATTCAGATGGTCGATTAGAAATCCCTTCATCTGATGGTGGCAGGTGTTAACCATCTCTTTTTATCTCAGTCTTGCATGCTAGGATATGTATGTGCATGTACATGTATATTGGGAGTATCATAGTTCAATTCCAAACATATAATCTTTTTTGTTGTTTCTTATTCTTCTTTAGCAGCATAGATAATAATGAGAAACTTAGGGAGGCTTCTGCTGCTGAAGCCGAGGTTGCTAATGCTGTCTGGCAAGCTGCCCAGGCAGCCTCTGCAGATCCTGCTGAAGGGACATCTGTATCTGCTGGTGACTCACAAGCTACAGAACAAACATCTGATGGTAGCGACACAGAGGGCGATGTCCGCTTGCATCCTAGAGCCGTATGTCATCTGTACCTGATATTACTACAATTGCCAGGGTGGCTGGGTTTATGATCATATCCTTGTTCTGTTTCAGGTTGTGGTAGCTAAAGAGACTGTGGGTAACCTCGGTGGGATGGTGAGGCAACTGTCACTGGATCAGTTTGAAAATGAGAGCAGACGAATGGTTCCCATGAATAATGACTCACCATATCCAGCCAAGAAGTTCACAAGACAAAAATCTCCTCAAGGCTTACATAAGAAGGCAAGATCAGATAAAATAATATCTTTATACGAATAACAAATTGATTTCGTCCGAAGTATCATTGCGGTTTATTAAATATATTTAGAAGTTAGCTGATTTTTAATTTATCTGGCAGATTATTTCTACATTGCTTAGGCCTCGGAACTGGAAAGCTCCTGTCAATAGGAGGTTTTTCCTGGATTCCTATGAAGTTGGTGAGCTTTGCTATGCTGCTGAGCAGATCTTTATGCACGAGCCCACAGTTCTTCAATTGAAAGCTCCAACTAAAGTCTTTGGTGATCTTCATGGACAATTTGGTGATTTGATGCGTCTATTTGATGAATATGGATTTCCTTCCACTGCTGGAGACATTACGTAAGTATGAAAATTGAGCTTTTAGTATGCATAAATGTCATTTGAAGTTCTAGAAGATTTTGGATTTTCCCTTGTAGAGTCTGCTTAGGCTTATAGACTACATTTACATGTGAGTTCTTTGTGGTTGATGCCTATAAGGTAGGCGTCTGAAGGTCCTGTATGTTGAAATCTATAGTTCTGTGTATCAAATGATCATAATTCGAAAATCTTAGCATGTTATAGATATTTTAGAATGAAGTATTGCAGATATCCTATTGTTATCTAAATTTTTAAAGTGATTTATTATGCTTATCAATAGTTTGAAGGATGGTTAAGTGCACATGGATAGCTATTATGAGGCTTACTGTTCTGTTGATTTAGCTACCTTTATTTGTTCAATCAAAAATTGCTATCCATAGTGGCCAAGTTTCATATCATGTATGGTAAATTTAGAATATAAATGAGAACTGGAGGAGTTCATTCTGTGATTGAACTCAAAAGTATAAAGACAATTATGTGTCTTATGTTCTTGTAGTTGTCATATGTGGAAGGAAAAAAATGTGAGATTTAAAAGTTGATAATTTTCATTATCTTCTGAGTTAATAATCACCTAATATATTTTTCATAACCAATCAAAAATAAATGGGCACTTGGAACCTTTATAGTGTATGGAGATATTTAAAAATTACATCAACAAAATCATGTGTCTAAGGAGTTTTAAGTGTTCTGGGTAGTATAATCAACTAGTATTTTCTCATACCAATAAAAAATAATTGCTCACCTGGGACCTTTATAGTGTATAGAGATATTTAAAAGTTACATTTAACAGATTCATGTGTCTAAGGAGTCTTAAGTATTTGGGGCTGGTATAATTTTTGTGCAAGTACTAGTCTTGATTTCTGTCATCGGCCTAAGAAATAGTCACCTAGTATTTTCTCATAATCTTTCAAAATATGAATGGGCATTTGCGACCTTTATAGTATATGGAGATATTTAAAATTTGAGTATAATTTTTGTGCAAGCGATAGTCTTGAGTTCTGTAATTGGCCAGAGCATTGATGTATATGTGTTGATGGCATGACTAAAGACGCACATTACTTAAATTCAAAGTTTGGTTGGATTTGTCACGGCCTTGATGGAGTTAAACGGATAGATAAGTTCTTGTCATTGTTTTCCACAAATTATTGAACTATCTACTCTGTATTCCTTGATACGTGTAGTATACACTTCGAAAATGATCGTTGGGACTTCTATTAAAAATTAGTCAGACTGTTCACTTCATTCCCCCTTGCTTATGATAAATCTATCATCTGGGTATTCTTGAACTGTTACTAAACCAGCTTATCCTTTTTTGTCATGCAGGTACATTGACTATTTATTTCTTGGTGACTATGTTGATCGTGGACAGCACAGTTTGGAAACTATAACTTTGCTTCTTGCGCTGAAGGTAAATTAAGTGATTTAAGGGTAAAGAATTTCAGCTTTGTTATATTTAACTCTCTGATATTTGCAGATTGAGAACCCTGAGAATGTTCATCTGATACGTGGAAACCATGAAGCTGCTGACATAAATGCGCTCTTTGGGTTTCGTCTTGAGTGCATCGAGAGAATGGTACCTATAGAAACTCTTTTATGTTGTCCTTGTTGTCTAAAACGTTAGCGAAGTTGAACTCATAATCATCGCAGGGAGAGAGTGATGGAATTTGGGCATGGACACGTTTTAATCAACTTTTCAACTATCTTCCACTTGCTGCACTTATTGAAAAGAAGATCATTTGTATGCATGGTGGTATAGGCAGATCAATTCATTCAGTGGATCAAATAGAGAAGATTGAAAGGCCCATAACGATGGATGCCGGATCTATAATTCTAATGGATCTTTTATGGTATGTTTCAGTTTGATATATCTTTCCGTCTGTCACTTGTTATTGCTTTTATTAATTTAGCTGTTAATTTGTCACAGGTCTGATCCAACAGAAAACGACAGCGTAGAGGGTTTGAGACCCAATGCAAGAGGTCCTGGTCTTGTCACTTTTGGGGTAATGTTCTGCTACCTTTATTTGGATGCAGCATTAGCTCTCATGTTTAGTATGTAACTTGTGATATTTTATGTTGTCCCTGTCTATGATGGTATAGAAGCGACTATGATATATCATGCAAGTCAAAATCTGACTATGGGTTCCATTAGTTATCTATGTTTTTGAAATTCACTAGTGTTGGCACTTGTCTGTGCCTTGTCATTTTCTTTTTTTATATCATAGTTCGGTTAAGCAAACGTGCGAGTGTTTCTATGAATATAGTTTGTTTCATTCCTGAACCTTCAAAGTCTGAATCTAGTAAAAGCGGAACAAAATCTCAAGCTTTTTACATTTTGGGTACTGGTGCAGCCTGATCGTGTTACAGACTTCTGTAAGAAAAACAAGTTACAGTTGATTATCCGGGCACATGAATGTGTCATGGATGGGTTTGAACGATTTGCTCAAGGCCAATTGATTACGCTTTTCTCAGCAACTAACTACTGTGGTATGTTGATGTAGCTTCATTCTCTTTTATTCTCATCCATTTTTGCTCAACTCCTGTCTGCTTAATAAAAAATCTATCTTTCTATCTATCTAGGGACTGCAAACAATGCAGGAGCAATACTAGTGGTTGGGAGGGGTTTAGTTGTGGTTCCGAAATTGATTCACCCTTTGCCACCACCCCTTCAATCACCGGAGACTTCACCAGAACGTGTCATGGATGATACATGGATGCAGGTACAATCTCTTGGCATTTTATTCTATTTTTTGCAGCTCTCTGCGGCTGATATTTTGACTGGCAGTTTAATGTTAAAATGCTATATGTTTCTGCAGGAACTTAACATCCAAAGACCTCCAACTCCAACAAGGGGTCGCCCACAACCTGACCTTGATAGGAACTCACTTGCATATATATGATCTTCCAAACCAAGTTTTGTAATTAATTTGCGAGATTCACTGCAGCATTCTGCTTGTGGGGGAAGAACGAGCCTACTCCATTGGAATCATAATCCCACTTGTCATGGATTTGCGGTGTTCATGTTGTTTGTATTGTTAGCATACAAGTTGCAGACGATTGTCTAGCAGGCAAAGACACCCAAGAAAGATACACAAGTTTAGCTGGAAGCAGCTGAGTGTAAGATACGAGGTATAGGATTGCATTTAATCCGCTGTTGATAATTTTAGTTGTGTTAGTTTTCACCAGTGTATAATTCTAGCAATGAGGTTTTTGTCAATATTTTTTCTTTACAATGATAAGAGGAGTAAATTTGGTTTGATGATCATCTGTTGGCATATTAATATTTTTGTTCGCAAAATTTAAATCTTCAAAGACATGGCAGCAAAGTCAAAACATTTTTAGCAAATTAATCACTGCTAGTAGAGAATATATTGTATGCATCAGATAAGTTATACCCCTGCTAGTTTTTACTAGTCAGACGTTTGTTAAGCAACACTGGTTTCATTTGTAGAACTCCCCAAGCGGTTAAGCAATAGTATTTCTGCAAGAATAAGCACAAACAATAAACAATGGTAATACCAACCGATTAAGTTGGAAAGGGAGAATATGAGAATAGGTGGAAATAACAGCCTCTTTACATATTTCTTTGAACTATCTGGAACCCAACGTATCTCACTCAAATTAGGGGTCTCTACATAGCTCATAGTTAACTCTCCTACCTTGCCTATGGTAATACCAACCGATCAAGTTGAAGGGGAGAATATGAGAAGATACCATTTAACTAAATGGAGGATTTAGCAGGTTTAAAAGCATCACATTCATCTCCCCACAGCTGGAAATATTAAAGAGAAGAATATTCGAATTCATATCGGAGATTTTATCACCTGAACCTTGAGATTTTAAAGGTGAAGTTTCTAAAAGAAAAGGCATATAAGAACTGAGAAGGTGGTCTTTTATATAGTATACCTTTCATTTCAGTCGTAAGAAAGAAAGACAAAAAAGTAGCCTATCAGTTCCTTTTTTTTTTTTTGTCAGTGCAACTTCCCTTGTTCCTCAGGTTGTTTTCCCTCCAGTAACTCTTTTCACCCAGCCCAAGTTCAACTCATCTGTTATCTGTCATCATACAAACCTCAAAACTTCTATTGTTGAGAGGTTTAGAGTATTTTCTTGACTTCAAATTTCATGATTCAGCATGTTTCATGCCGTCATTCAACCATAATTTTGGAGGATTTGAATGGATCGGTCTGACAGTAACTGTAACATTGAATCTTTCAAAAAAATATATTTCGAAAGCTTAATTGAGGACAAGAAAGAACTGGAGAATCAATACCGCAGGTCACTCTTCTGGTATAAGTTCAGAAAGAGAAAATAATTATGTCCTAATTACCACAAATTATATAATAGAGAAATTTGCTTTCATCATTTCGTATGATTATTTGCAAAGCAGAACATATGATAGTTGGAATTCAAATAAAAAGGGATGATAATTACCTGGCATGGTTAGAAATTTACCTCCCTCACCTTGAAAGCTGTTCATTTAACTAACCTGCATATTTTTCTATCTGAATAACATGAGAGCAGACTCGAGATATTCCCATACGAAACCTATCTGCATTCAAAACCCTCCGTACACAACTACAACTATACACGGCACCCACATTAAACTGTGTAAATTCAGTCCCTACATTAATTGCTTGAATATACATATATTTATCTGTATCCAAATCTCATCAAGAAAGCCGTGAACTGACTGGGAAATTATACAGCATCGGCACTGCCAATAGTTTTAGTTTGATGCTCCTGCAAGGCAAAATAAAAATTATAAGAAAAAACAAGAGCAAACTGACGAAATTCAACCAACATAGGAAACTTTGAAAGATGTCTAGAAATAGCTGGACTATATTTGAGGGAGATGAAAGCATAATCAGGTCTCGGTATCAAGTCATATACTTGATGCAGCCACTATTAGGAGAAGAGAAGGTATTCTATAAAATGTGGTTCTGGATGTTTTCCATATGCATCTTCAGATTCTGTATTAACAAAGATGCAACCAATTCTAATCCAACCTAGCAATCAAATATTTCAAGATGAATTTCCCAAATGGATTTGTGATTACAAACTATAGATATAATAAAACAAAAGCCAGGACAGAAGCGGAAACCGACACCGGAAACTTTAATTTTTAAGAACATAGGAAACAGATACGAGTAATGACATATGTGCATATTTGCAAATATTGAGGATGAGAAATTAAAATAAAAACGTAAGTAAAAAAATGTATTTGTAGTCTACAGATTATTTCAACAGTCAGCAGAAAATAAAAATAATTAGGAACCGTGGAATAGAAAGTATCATCAATCTAGAAATCCATGCTAAAAATGAAGTTTCAATTATAGCTAGAATCATAGTCAGAATTATTGGATTGTATCTGCTGCCAGAAACAGTTCCCTAATCCAAAAATACATTTCTATTTTCCATATTTACTGAAACACGCTTGGAAACCATTTCACAATGGTTTCCAGGAGTTTCCATAATATAGGCTAACTCATCAGTATTACCTGAATAAACAACTTAGAGAATTTACCAAATCTGTAAATAACACAGATTTTTTAGAAACAGAAACCTGAATAAAAAATCTAACCTGATGTGTTAGCAGCAGAACCTCCCGATTTCGCCTGGCCTTTATTTTCATCTCGTGAAACTTTCAAAGACCTTAACTTGGAAGATGCCCTAATTGAATGAATCAAAGGAGCCTCCTCCTCTTCTTCCTCATCATGCCTCTCCACTTCATTTGCTTCTTGATCTGATCCACTAATTGAATCCTCCTCTTCACTTGAATCAAACAGTCCCTTTCCCCCTATGTTTCTCTGCTTCTTTGGACGGCCTCTACGTCTCACAGCAGATCCCTCTTTCTGATCTGCAAAAGGTTAAGTTCACTTCTCCAGTCAAATTCACATCTCAAATGCATGAGAAACTTAAAAACTTGCAGAAAACCCTAGGATTTATTTGATTGATAACAACCAAGATGTGACCTATTGACAAAGGTTTCTTCACTGGGACAGCTGACAGTAATAACTATAATACACACAGAAAGGTTTGTCTATAAAACACAGCTAGAAAACTAAGCGGGGGATTACATATTGTACTAACTTGTATTTCAAGCCTAAAAGAAGAATATTCCTATAAATATTGTGATGCTCCCCATGAAATAAGAAAAAATTTAAGGATAACTGTACATGTGTACATTATGTATAAGTCATTCAGAGACAAGCAGCAACATTACCAGGTAAATTGTCATTCTTCATATACTTTTCTTGCAAGTTGTCCACAAATATGTAGTAGGGACGCCACCCACTGGGATTTTCATCAGTGTTGACATTCTCCGTCCGGCTTTGGACATCTTTTAGACTATTTGAAAACAGATGAGCATGTTAGTACTGGTTTCACGAAATAGTACAAGCCCATTATATTCTACTCTCTTCATGTTGGGTACATAAATGAGAGGACAAATGGGGAGAACATGAGCAAATCAAACTACAACGAAGATGCTGCCAGATATTTCAACTTGACAAACTAACACTTACAGTTCCACAATATCAGTTGTTGGAAGTTTGGACACAAACTGAAGCACTGCACTTTCCAGAAAAGATAGCTGCTTTGGAGCATCTACAAAAGCATACTCAATGCCTTCTTTAACAATTTTTGAGATGTCTGCTCTATGCTTGTGACGAGCAGCACCCACAAATGTTCCAGAAAGCCGAGCAGCCAGGTCCTTGCAATCCTGAAAAGTTCTTTCGGAGAAAGACCCATCGTCACTTCTAGAATGTTCCTCGTCCCGTTGATAAGCCTAATAAATGTAAGGAATCATGTAAATATCAATATAAAAAAGCTTCTTTACACAACCAAAGAGAAAAAACCTCCCTCTTATTAAACATGAAAACATCAAAGTTCTAATAAAAGCAGCTGCAGTTATATGGAAGCAAAACTCCTAATGAAATACAAAGAAATAAGATATCGTTTGAGAAAAAAGGAAGGCGCGGTAACAAAGAACAAAAACTAGGAGCGAATTGATGCAATAAAATAAGATTAGTCAAATAAAACATTGGTCTTCTATCACTTTTCCATGGATGAAGAATCTGGGTGCACAATCTCAAAGTACAAGTCATACCCTTTTTAATGCTTCCAGGAAGATATTGCAAATATCACCATCTACTTTCTTTATAAGAGTGATCAGATGCTTAACAATCTCAGCAACACTTGTTCCATGCATCACAAAATGAGAAATGACCAGTGGTGCAAGAGAATCCTGCATTAAATTTCAATATGCAATAAGCCAACTTCAAGTTTCAGATTGTTAAACATCACATGCTCAATAATGAAATTTAGTTCAAAGTTAATAAGCAATAGAACATTAAAATTTACACTTTCTAAGATATGCTACTGCTCATCCAAACAAGTCACCACAAAGAGAGGATGGAGAATGACAAGAAATCCCCTAGAATAGGTGACATTACAAGCATTGCCTAAGAGGAAGACCCAATTACCATAGTTGTTAAATGCGCAAAGCGCACCAAGGCGCAAAGGGGTCTTGGAGCCTAGGCGCAAGGCGAAACGAAAAGCGCGCGCCTCAGAAACACGAGGCGAATAGCTTAAAACATATATATAGAATCTACTATCAGTATTTCATATCAATATCAGATATAAACCAAGAAAACACACATATGACCACACAGACAAGGTTAAACCACCTAAAAACATAATAATAAACTCCAAAGAGATATGCTAAAGTTTTAAACGTCTTAAATACTTGTTTGTGTAGTCATATGTGTACGTGACTCTTAAACAGTCCCTCTCTCTCTAGTTTTCTATTTGTATGTGACTCTCTATATTCATATTTAGGAATCTGATATATGTGACTCATAAATTCTTATTTAGGAATTTAAGCTATTAATAAAATATATAAACAAAAACAAACAGTAAAAAAATTAAAAAAAACCCTACTGAACCGCTCTGCACCAGAGGCGTACCTCAGATGAAGCTCCAAGGCTCAGGCGAGGTGACCAAAGCGTGGGCTTTTGCAACATCGCCACGCCTGGCTCAAGCAAGGCACACTGGTGTGAGCCTTGCTTGAAGCGCGCCTAGGCGAGCCTGAGGTGAGCTTTTAATAACTATGGCAATTACAAGCTAAAGTATCAACATACTCTCCACAGTATGACAAATGCACGCAAACCTTAGAAACTGTGTCGGTAGCAACCAACTTTCCGGCAGCTATCATAACGGCATCTCTATTTGTCTCTTCAATGTATTCTTTGTTTGTTTCTTCATCTTCAGTTTCATCTAAGGAATACATTAACAGAAAAAATCAAAGCAAGTTCGGACTTCAAAACAAGCAAGAGAAAGTAAGGGAATCTGGAACGTGAGAAAGAATGTTTAAGTGCAGGGCACAACACGAACAAGAAAGAGCAAACAAGAATCAGGTCTCTAGTCATAGCAGCAACAGAAGTTCAAAGAAATGAATCACAACGATAAAACTTAAAATTAGTTGAAATGATGAATCTTGCCTTGACATAACTAAAAGAAATGAGTAAAACCTGAAATGCTGAGCTGCTGTTCACAAAGTCTCCAGAATTTTTGAAGGATGGATGTGTCTGGACGATATCCCAAGCTTTGCAGCTTTGATGAAGAGAATTTTGTCCATCTGAACAAACACCATGCCTCTGCAAGTATTATACAAACCTGCAAACACCATACTTTTTCATCAGACAAAAATTAGAGCATTCTAAAATCCCAATACATGATTTTCTAGGAAAGATAATGATTGGGATCACAGGTCAAAGAAAAATAAATGTGCTGTCACTGAAGTCTTAATTAAAGCAAAACTTGAAATGCTTACCCTGCAAGCTAGCCGATTTGCACCTTTATTTACTTTCTCTTCAGAAGGGTCCGGAAGAAAGTACTTGAGTTCCTCAAACAAGACATCTCGTTTTGAAAGTAGAGAGGACAACTGTGCTTCAGATACTGTTTCGCTGCTCACAATAGACTGCAGAGACCATGCTACATGCAAATACAAGTTGAGAAGCAGAAAACTGACAACCTGGATGGACGAAAATTAACTTCAGGCCAAATAGAGAGAAAACAAATGCTGGTAAAATATTGGAAAAGAAAAAACACATGGTGCTTGTATAACACACCTCATCATCCACATTTCTGAAACTGCAGAGAGCATTAACAATATCTTCATATAAACTCTCAATTGGTACAGCCCTTGACAACTGAAGCTCATATAACCTTTTCAGATTGACAAGAAGAGAATATTCATCACCACCCTGCAAATTAAAGGATACGTCATACTCATATCTCATCCTATTCGTCATAATCATAAACCATAAAGCAAAGGAAGACAGTAACTGCTGCTTCTTTCATTGCAGATTTAAGCTTTGCAATTAGTTCATCCTCAAGATTCTTCAATTCATTACAGGCAAAATCTTTCAGCTCTCCTTGACTCTCAGTGGAACAAAACTTAAGAGCCTTCACGCAAGATCTCAATGCCTCCTTTTCACCATGTTTGAAAAATACTTCTTTCATGAGCTGAAGAACATTCCTGAAGTTCTGAGAGGACAAGCCCATCAATAGTTAACATCAAGTTGGGTTCTAAAGCAAACAAATTGCATAAGAAAAAGGTTTCTATCACTCACCTGTTCCTGTCTCTTTAGGGAATAAAGTTCTAGATTCATGTGTACAATAATTTCAAGCAGCGGCGGTATTTTTGCTTTGTCAGCCATAAATTTCCGTAGGAGAAGTGGATAATTTTTCATCATCGCAACCGTTATCTCTCTTCTATTGTTCTCAAATATTTCCTGACATGCAAATGACAATACAATTTTCTTATGAACTGGTAGTATAACAAGCACTCTGTACTGCAAATATTCCAGCAAGAAAAAGGCAGAATCATGACTAGAAAGACTCATTTAAAATCTCAGAAATCAAATTTCATTGATACATATCACTTACAACCTATGTTGCCTGGAGACGGTGTCAGTATACGGACACCGGAAATGTTATTTCTAAAACGTAACCTTCATAAAATAGCTTAAAAATGGTGTCCGACACCGTCCGTGTAACATAGTTTACAACAACTGAATTTAGAATTTTCAATGAAATTACAACATGAAATATTACTTTCCACCACACAGCCAAAACCAGGGTATATCACTTTATTTTAAAATAAGATGGTCTCAAGAATAAATATATTAGGAATGAAGCAAAGAAATTACACACTTTTTGAGCTTTGGTACTATAATGCTTTCGATTATCAGAAGCTGGGACTATCCTCTCCCCTACAGCCTTCTGCACAGATGCAGATAACAGTCTAACCAAATTTGTTGCATCATCGTCAGTAAGATCAACCAATGGATTCTCATCCAAGAGCATGGAAATAATGCACTTCCAATCCTGCAAGCACAGTAAGGATTTTCCATCTATCTAAGTACATCGAATTAATGAGAATCATTCCCTTGTCACCACCACATATTTTATTTTAATTTCATAAGTAAACAAATTTTTCAGCATATATATTCTCAGGTGGAAACAACTTTGTCCAAAAAATTATAAGGAGTGCTGGCTAACAATAATTCCATGTGAATAAAATGAGTGAACTTAAGATTGCAAAACACTGGCCTTTCTACTAGTCTGGTCCTTGAATTCAATGTTATATTCCTTTTTTTCGAAACCAAGTTTATCCAATATTTCGGAAAACAATAACAGTGTACCTTCATTGCTAACATGTATTCCCAAACGTCATCAACTACATAGATACTGAGGATTGGGTCTGTTGAAAACTCCCTTAGAATTTGTAACATTCTACTAAGATGAACCTCAGAGCGACTGTCATTGCCTAGGAAAAGAAGGTTATGAATGTAAGCCCACTAATACCATGAAGTTCAACAACGACCATTTAAAGTAGAAACCAATAGTGAAGAAAACCTCTCGAGTCAGATAGAGAGCTAGTGAACTTTTGAGCAATCAAGTGATCGAATACCAATTCCCCTATGGCACGCCTAATTTCTGCTGGATCATCAATGAGTAAATCATACAAAGGACCCAAGTCATCATCAGGTAGAAGCTGATGCCTGCAAGACACCACAAGCCAAGGTCCATTTTCAAGGCAAGTGCCTTTTGCATAAACATTGAAAGAAAGTGATAGAGAATTAACCTTAATAATTGTTTTACAAGTCCAATGGCACATACAGCAACAGAAACATCAATGTCATCTGCAAGCTCGATCATGCGGTTGGAAAATCTTTCAGTAAACAAACCAAGGGTAGGCACGTTATCATCCACATCGTAAAGATTTTGCAATGCCAGGATAGATGCCTTCCTCACACCAGCATTCTTCATGCACAATCAGAAGCCGAATTACAACTGTGTGGTCATAGTTATGGCTAAACAGAATTAAGTTATTAAGCATATCTTACTTTGTCATTCAATGTCCATCCAAGGTACTTCAAGTATAAATCCTGCAGAAAAAGTGATGGATATGACAAAATCCACACACCAAGCGACTCTATACATGACGTGCGGATGTTAGGATCAATATCTCGATACCGATGCACAAACAACCTTCACATAAAAACAAATAAAATAGGATATAAAAAAACAAATAAAAGAACTGACAAAATATTTACACTATTGATGAAATAGGAGATTTATCATATATAAAACCCTACCCGGTAAATATTTTTCGCATCATGTCCTCTAGTGCTACTATCATCTCATGAGTTGTAGACAACCTTTTATTCAGTGACTCTATACGAGGTCCCTCAGCTTGTTTCTTCAATTCAGCATTTAACTGTCTCTGTGTAGTTTCTCGCTGGGCTCCAAGTGTTTTAGCAACAGTTATGAATGATGTTACAAGTTGAAGGCCTATCACACAAGCAATTTGACGATATACTCTTGGAGGTGTGCTGTGTAGTGTTAACCCCATAAAAACTCAACCAAGTTAAATTATTTCATACATTTAGCCATAATTAAAATACATCACTATATATAAGTGGGTGGGTGGGTGGGTGTGGGGAGAGAGAGAGAGAGAGAGCATACCATGATAATGCTATTGTGTAATCCATGCATTTATCTAGCAGAAGTTTATCAAAAAGTGGTCCATTTTGGCACTCAACCACCAGTGTATCCCAAAATGAAACAAGGTTATATTTGAAGTTCTTGAAGTCCTTCTTCTTTGAATGTTGGTAATCTTCAACTTCCCCCTAATATTAGAGAGAGGAGTTAAGCAAAACTGTGACCACAAAATTTAGAAGCAAGACCATTAAGATATTTCTTAGTTGAATCCCCACAGCAGTATTTTAATACGATCAAGCAAGATGGGAGGGCATGATTAAATAGCAAACAAATCAAGTAGAAGAGTAAATACCTGTCTAGCCAGATTGACAAGAGCAACCACAACATCATCAACATCTGTCTCATCAAGCAACTCTTCCTTGATATAAAATTTAGCTCCACATGCCTGGACATTTATGGTTTGAGCAAAAAATCACACAAAGACAAGAGGTATGCAGGTGAGTCCAAAACAAAAATATGGCTCTCTCAGCAAGCACATCCCTTATGACAATCAGATGTTATATACGATCTCATTATAGTTTTCTATTTCAGTTCCATCTTTCAAATGAAATGGTTTTCACACTTCAGTTCATTTGTGATGTTGGCATCTCTGGTTGTCAACTAGAAAACAATGTTAAGTTTCAATATAATACCTCAAATAACATCGTTAATAGTTCAACCATGGCAGGCTTTGGATCCTTTTCATATCGCTCCACCCAAACCTTTACGGCTTGGGGAATTTGTTTCCCATTGCCTTTGACAACGTCTGTAGAAAGTTAAGAATGTGCAGAAAATGCAATAGTTAAGAGAGAGACAGACAACAGTAAGATAATAATATTTATTTCATAAATAAAAAAAATCTTCAATCTAGAGGATTGATCATAGTTATGAAATGACTACACAGACAAAACCATTATCTTATCTGGTAGAGGCAGTAAATACGTAACATTAACCCACTAAAAGAACCTCATAGAAGTGACATAACGATGCAAGGTAAACAACACAATTAATAATAGTTCATCAGAAGCTCTTGTAAAAGGCAATATTATAAAATCAGAATTGTGTGATTTCAAGGAACAGTGCAACAAAATCATTATTGCCGCCGGACCTAGATATTATTTTGTCCTATCAAAAAGAAACTCCGTATAGCAAGCAGGTTGTAAAATCAATAATATATAATTAAAATCACTTCAACTCATATACAATCACATATTAACGCTACACAAACATTGAGGAAGTTAGCAACAGTATAGCGGTCCGTATAATTCAAAATCAACAAAGGAAAATGCATACCGATCAAGTTTTTGGGGAGTTCGTGAGGTTCAGAAGGTCGATTCCGTTTAGGTTTAGGACGGAAGTCATCGACATCGTCATCAGGTGAAGCGTCGCGATGTGGTCGAGTGGGGGCATCATCGTCACTTGCATCGCTGGACCATTCCTGGTGCTGAATTTGAACTCTATTCCTCTTCTGTTGAAATGAATTGAAATGATAAGAATAGATGAGAAAGTAAGTAAAACACAGAGAGAAAAAAGAGACTCACAGGGCGACCACGCGAGGGTTGAGGATCCTGAGGTGCCTCCTCCATGGATTAGGGTTTCAATTTGCAGGAGGAAAGAAGGTACTGAAGAGCGATTTGCAGTTGAGAGAGAAATGACCTACTTGGGGAAATCTGAAATCTGAAATCTCCCGCCAACTCAATTGTCCGATATTTTTAGGCTCAGTTTTATTCCACCATTTTGCAAATTGTCACGCTCGATTGCTCTTAAAATTCAACATCTTCATTTTATCGGTGGCTCACACCAATTTTATTTGATCAATAACTATTAGATTTCATTCTGACGATTATAAGAAAATGAATTCAAAATATTTTTGAAAATGTAAAGGACGATGGTTCATATGAAAACTATTTAGGTGTCGTTTGGTTTGCGGAATAATCAAGGTATAGCATATTTCTTGCCTATTCTTATTCCTATATTTGGTTGGATTTTTCAAACACGTAATAATTATTCGACGGAATAGTTATTTCAAAAGTGAATAGATAATTATTTCTTAATTGAAATAAGGAATAGTTATTTCAAACATAGGAATTTATATTCCTAGCGAATATCTAATTTTATCTATTCCTATTCTATTCCATGGAATATCTATTCCAATCTATTCTATTCTATTCCTTTCTATTCCATGAACCAAACGGCTCCTTAGGGTATAATAAAAAATATAAATTTTTATTTAATGATTAATGACCAAAATATAATTCAGTGATTAAGGTGTATGTGAGCGGGACTGTGTATGCGTATGTTATGTAGTTGGGACAACGTCCAAAATTGATTTAATACATATGTAGCTCCCTATACCTGAATGAAATGGTTCATGCGCCCCCTAATATAGTTAAAGGTTATATCTAACCTTTGAACATATTAAAAATGACATTAATGAGTCAATAATTACAAAACAATTAGTCTCAAGCAAGCAACACACGTCTGACACCTCTTATCAATAGGATACACATTAGTTTTGTATAATAAAATAACAATAATAGTAATAATAACGCTCTCCCCCTCTCTCTCCAGCTAAACTGAATCGTCTTATTCTTTTTCCTACCATAGCCGGCGTCGGGCGGTCTTCTTACTCCGGCCGATATGGTTGCTTCTTCGTTCTCAGTTTCTCTCTACCTCTCTTTTTTGTGTATTTCCTATTTTTCTTTTGGATTTTGCAGTCAAACAAATTCATCATCCTTGTTAGAAACCCTAATGTCGCAGCCTCTGCCGCCGCAACACGTCCCCTTTACTTTCTCACCGACTGAATCGTCAAATAGAGGTAGTTTTGATACTATGTGAACAATCTTAGCTTTTGATTTCTCCGAGGAGCCTGCTTCAAACCATACAGTGATTTTTTAAGACGTCACACATAATCAGGATGATCGAGGTCACGAAAACCTTGGGGTTGCTCCATACAAATAGTTTCGGTCAGGTTCCCATGAAGAAACGCATTCGAGACATCAAGTTGGTTAATGAACCAGTTGCTAGAGGTAGCAAGAGCAAACACCGTGCCTATCGTAGTTGCCTTGACAACATGATGGAAAGTTTCTTTGTAGTAAATGCCAGCTTGTTGAGAGAAGCCTCAAGCAGCTAGGCAAGCCTTGTAATGTTCAACAGTTCCATCATGATTTAATTTTGTACAAAATAGCCATCGACGCGTGACTATTTCCCGATCATCAGGACGAAGCACAAGTTCCCATGTACCGTTATCGAGAAGAGCAATAATTTCCATAGTCGTGGCAACCCGCCATTCTTTACTTTTGTTGGCATATGTAAAACAGGTAGGAGTAACCTCACTCGGAGGATGAGATGTTGCGAGACATTCAAAGCGTCCCCTGCAATGTAAAATATAGGAGCGCAGGGTCATGGAATGATGTAGGGATGTAGGTGGAGGATTGTGAACAGGAGCAAGATGTGATTCAACAGTGGGCAACGGTAGAGGGCCAGATGACTTAGGAGGAGAAAAGGTAAGTGAGAACGGGGTAGATTAGACGCATAAGGGTGTGAATGAATCATCAGAGGAAAAGGGGATCATAAAAGCAAATGGGAACAATGGTGAAGATGTAGTCACATGAGACAAAGAGGGAGAGGGAGGGGGACGACATGGGACGAGTTGAGGGAGAAGAGGTGTATGGTGTATAAAAGGAGGAGGAAGAAGATGAAGAAGATGATGTAGGCGTTGGAGAAAGAGATGAGGAGAATAAGAGGGAGAGGGTATACCTGTTGCATGAGCATTAGTAGAGGGGATAAGAAGCGTGACTGATGTGTCCGAACTTGAAGGCATCGATGTATTGGAATGTGTCGATGAGTTTTCTTTTGCAGGAAAAATGTCTTCACGAAAGTCCACATGCTTGCAGGTACAAACACGATTAATAGTATAGTCCAAGTAGAGATCTCCAGAATGATCAAGGGAGGGACCAAGGCACACACACACAGTTTGCAACAAAAGTAAAACTTATGTATGTTATAAAGGTGAAAATTGGAAAATTCCACAACTTATGATAATCAGGTCGAGTTTTGAAGAGGAGACAAGATGGGCACTCATTGTGTAGGTAGGAAGAATGTTAATTAGGCGAGTGTTGTGAAGTATGGCATAGTTCCAAAAATTTGAATGCAAGTAAGCTTAAGCAAAGAGAGTGAGTGTCGTGTCAACAAGATGACGTATTTTTCTTTCAGCAATGTCATTTTGTGCATGTGTATGGTGTAAAATATAGCGAAGTTTCTGAAATTCTCCCCTAAAGTCAGAGTGAATTTTTTTAAAAAACTTTGGCATTAAAATGATTAACAATCATATCATAAAAATTGGAAAACACTTGTAACACATCACTTTTAAATTTGATGCAAAACACCCACGAGAAGTAAATTCATCAATAAATACCACAAAATAACAATGTACCAAAAAAGAAAGTTGAGTGGAAGATCCCCAAACATCAATATGAATAGTCTCAAAAGGAAAAGTATTGTCTCTGAATAAAGGGTAAAGGTTGTCTTGAAGATTTTCTTAAAGGACAATAGTTGCACGCCTCGGGAGAACCTTTTGACAACAATTTATTTTTGCCTACAACCTAACTAATAGTTTTATTCTGACAGTGACTTAAACGAGCATGCCACATGAAGAACAGAACCACCTGACCAACCAACGTATGCTTCAAGTTTAACGAGAGCACATACATCCCATCTCTACTAGGGCATTGCAACAAGATTTCCCTAGTAGTTTGATCCTTAACAAGAAAATAGTGAGGCCAAGTCAAAATAGCAAGTATTATCAGGACTAAATTGTTGAACATATAGAAGGGACTTAATAGCTTATCCACAATTAAGACATTATCAAGGCAAGATTTTTAATTTTATAATTACCAGTATGAGTAATACACAAACCTTGACCATTGTCGAAGTAAGCAATGTTGTTAGATACCATGTAGGGTGTCATTTAAGGGACATTAGCAGTTGTCAGAATCATATGATGTGTAACACTAGTGTTAGGGTACCACGGTTGAGACACGTCGGAGTAGTATGGATCGAAGTCTATGAGCTACTGTCAAGCCAGATTAGCCTGAGGTTGAGGTCCACGATAGCGACCAAGAGAACATGTACGACCATGTCAAGAATAATAATAAGAAGAAGAAGAATAATAAGAAGAAGCAGAAGAAGAAGAAATATATTGCTTATTTTCAGGACACTTGTCAAACTAATGATTAGCATTACCACAAGTAAAACATTGACCCCTCTTCTTAGTGACCCTATTACCATGTGATTAACTAGTGGCTATGACATTGACATTAGCATTAGGCACAGAGGAGACATATAAAGAGGTTATGGACGACTAGTGCACATGTCTGTGAAACAAGTTCTCAATGGAGACCAACTCGCTATATAGGCGATGAAAACAAAACAACATGATTATGAGATATATGAGTAGAAATTATAAGATGAAATTTCTCATCCACATGTTGCATAACTAAACCAGAGAGAAGCATCAGGGTAGGGGTTGCCAGAGGCAGCTAGGTCATCTAAGAGAGGACGTAACTTAGTGAGATACTCCTCAACTGTGCCATCTTGAGTAAGTTTTTCAATTTTGGCCTGAATAGAAAGACGTTTACTAGCAGACACAACACCATAAGTACGTTCCAGGGTTGTCCAAATGTTAAAGCAGTTTTGTTTTGTTATTAATCAAGGGAGACACATCCTCGTTAATTGAGTTCAAAAGTATTACTTTAACACTATCTTAACCTGTTCCCAAGGATGAAAGTCCGGGTTAGGAACATAATCCATGGGATTATTAAAACGATAAAGGTACCTAGACAGGGCAGCATCAAGACCCACAACACGATCAAACACGCACAATGACCTTAACGTAGCCTCAATACCAATTTTCCATGACCTATTATTAGATGATTTCAATTTGATATTGATCGGAACATTAACAAGAGTATTCATAGGCAACAATAAGACGGAACTATAGTACCACTAGACATCACATAGTCATTAAGATGAGGGGGTATAAGACAATATTGCATGCACCGTTCGTGGATAAAAATCAGTGTGAGGACCAACATATGTGGGTTGATGTTGCGGATTGCCATGATCCACAAAGTGGTGTTAAAACGGTGCAAGATGATGAATCAGAGAGGCCATGGTTCGGGGTTGTTGTCCCGATTGGTGGTGAGGAGGCTGATGTGAGTGGATCGCTAGATGATGGTGCAACAGGAGAACCTGATGGTGTGGCACAAGCGGATATTAATGTGGCCAGATGAATACTGGGGTCACTTTGATGGAGGTCGCCTTTCATTTTATCATCCGAATCAGCAGAGTTCCATGCCTATGAACTAAAACTTCCCAACATCTAGTTCCCATCTCTTCGGACATCCTCAGTCACACCCCCACCTCACATGTCACAATCGTGGGGGCCTCAGACATATCTCTCGCAATTGCTCCTCCCTTAAGCTTGGACCCGAATCCTACTCTCCTCAAGCTCATCTCGCCACTACCAACACCACCTTGCAACCTTGGATTTTCGATTATAGAGCAACACATCATCTCACATCGGAACTGGATAACCTAAATATTCACTCTAAGTATTCGGGTCCCGAACAACTCCAAATAGGTAATGGTTTTAAACTTCCAATTACTCGTGTTGGTAATTCTTTTGTTTCTATTGGTAATTCTGAGTTTCAACTTCGTAATATATTGCTTGTTCCTCGTGCGTCTCACAATTTAATTTCGGTTTATGCTCTAACGAACACTAACCCTGTTTCTGTTGAATTTTTTGCTGATCGTTTTGTCATCAAAGATTTAGCAACGGGGAAAACTCGCTTCCAAGGCCGGAGTAATCAAAGGCTTTACTCTATGTGTCTCTCTTCGGGATCAAATTACTGTGCTAATCTTGCAAGTTTGTCAAATTGGCATGATAAATGAGGACAAGTTGCTTTTCCTATTGTTAAACAAATTCTTTCTGCTAATAAAATTTCAGTTTCCAATAATAAAGTTTCATTATGATCTAATTGTTGTGTTAGTAAGAGTCACAAACTCCCTTTTTCTATGTCGAAACGTGCCTCTATTGCACCCCTTGAATTAATTTGTGCTGATGTTTAGGGTCCTGCACCCGTTGAGTTTTTGGATGGTTTTCGATATTATGTTCTCTTTCTGGACCATTACACAAAATATAGTTGGGTATATTTTTTGAAACGGAAATCTGATGTTTATGACACATTCATTCAATTCCGCACAATCAAATGGAGAGGGTGAATTCACCAAACTCACCCCATACACTACAAAAAAAGAGACATATGACGACACATTTTTAGCGATACTATTCAAAATATGTCTCCATATTTTTAAATCTAACCATACTTTTGTAAATGTGTCACTTGTTATAGTCATTTAATGACGCTTCTAACAATATGTTGGCATCTTTAAGAAATCAACTACGCTTATGAAAAAAGTGTTGGCATTTTTTGAAAGTTAAAGATAATTTTTATTTAGCGTCTAAAAAAAGTGTCACCATTGAAGACATTTTTTATGTGTCCTCGTATTAAAAAAATTAACGACAGCTTTATAAAATTTGTTGGTATTTTTCAAAACTTAAAGACATTTTTCATTTTGTGTCTCAAATAAGCGTCACCATTAAAGGTTTTTATGTCTCCATGTTAAAAAATAATTAACCACACTTTTAGAAAAAACGTTGGCATTCTTTGAAAGTTGAAAACAGTTTATATATTGCGTCTATAAAAAATGTCTCCATTAATAGATGTTTTATGTTTGTCCTACATGTGATTAAAAATATAATGAATGATACTTTTTTTTGTTTATGTAATTTTATCTTTTTAACTTCTTGTTGGCATTTAAAAAAATAAATTAACTACATTATTTTCACAATAAGATAAAACGTGGAGTTGGTTTATCTAAAAAAACGTAGAGTTGGTTTTATTTGAGGAATTTGTGGGCATGATCAATTAGAATCCTATTGCAAAACAAAAACATAATTACCCTAAATAAATTATTTTATTTTTTTACAGGAACCCTCAATAAATTATTAGCTACTCTAATCTTCCATTATAACTCATCTTGCCATCTACATTTTACTCTACAAGTTACTTCCCCCATCTTTTCATTTATGGCCGCCTCGATCTCCATGGTATATGAGATCAATTTCACATGTTTTTTCATGGTGTTTATCTCTATTTGTATCTCTCTCAATCACATTCCTCTATTGAAGTCAGTTGAGGCCATATATTAATGCACTGGTTCAGTTGCCAACAAAGTCTCAATCTAGAACACGGAACCGACGACGACTTCGATTTGTTTATCTTATTTTCTCTTCTTTTACTTTTTTTCGCTCTTTAACATATATTTTTATTTTGGTGATTTTTGTAGTGAAATAGGAACCTAAATTATGAGTACTTGTCATTGGTTTTTCGTGAGCAGATAAAAACTGGAAGAATTGAAAGAGAATGATTGCAGTGGAGAAGGAAGAGATCATGAAGCTAATTGTCGATTTTAGCTCTAGTCTAAGCGGTTGAAGCTTTGTATTTTGATATATGTAGATTTGATCTTTTTGTATTTGTATCTTTCATAATTTCATTGTCAACAATTGAAATTTTGTAATGATTTTTGTTTGTAAATATTTCGAGTGATTCAATAAATTGTTAGAATTCTTTGACATCAAGTTATAACTATTTATGTGTTGCAATTTAGAGATCTTTTAACTAAAAATATCATATATTTGGGACATGATTGCTTCTTAGCGTTGCCACTTGTAGACACTTTTTTAATTATATGTTGTAACTTTAGGACGCTTTAAGCATAATAAAAACTGAAGAAAAAGTATGACACTAAATTTGTAAGCGTCACTACCCATGACAACGCTTAGACATAAAATGTCGGCAAATTGAATTTACCCACACATAATTATGCGTCGTTAAAATTGATGATACGCGATTTAGTGACATTTGAGACGACACTTTGAAAAGCGTGGTTAAGTGTTTAACGACACCGAAAAGCGTCGTTAAGTGCAAAATTTTGGTGTTGTTAAATGCCCTTTTTTTTGTAGTGATACCTTGCTCAAAATGGTATTTCTCATAGTATATCTTGTATCCACACCCCTGAACAAAAAGGTAGTGCCGAAAGAAAACATAGGTACACAGTTGAACATGGACTTGCTCTTTTAAACCGTGTCAAATTATCTCAGAAATTTTGGACCTTTGCTTTGGATATGACCACTTATTTGATAAATCAAACTCCTTTGTCTTCTAATCACACTTCCTCATCGTATCAAATGTTATTAAATGAGGGTCCGGAATATGATAGTTTACACATTTTTGGGTCTTTATGCTTTCCGTGGTTGCATCCATTTGTAAAGTCTAAATTTGATAATCTTTCCAAATCATGTATTTTCTTAGGCTATTGTAAGCAATACAAAGGTTATCGTTGTTTCGATCCCGTCTCGTATAAATTATATATCTCACGACATGTATTGTTTGATGAACAGGTTTTTCCAAGTACCGATCCCGATGATGCTCCGAATCGAAATATTCATGAAACCCCACCCATGCCTCCCATACACCTCACATTTCCTAAGCCTTCAAATTCAAGTTCCATACCTATTGGTCCCTTACAAGTGCCAAGCCATGCAAACCATGCAACAACATTTAATTATTTACCCAACACACCTCTCACTCATCCTCACTCCATTAATGTGTCCCCTTTCCCCATTAATAACCTAATGCCACCACATATTCAAACCACCCCATCCCCACCCAATGTCGAACTCCTCTCACCCATCTCTGCCTCACATTCCAATGTTACACCTCCCACCCAACCATCTTCCCATCCCGCCAACCCCAACCAAACCCTCTCATCGCCTCCCCACACCAACCCAACTCCAAAACTACCACTACACCATCCCTTGTCACCGACCTCACCACATACAACCCTTTACCTCCACCCAAAACACACCACATGATAACCTGTTCCAAAATTAGTTCCTTTAAACCTCGAGCTTTAATCCATGCACATCCCGAGACACCTTAAAATTACAAACAAGCAGTCGAGACTCCTGAGTGGCGTGTTGCTATTCAAGTAGAGTATGATACTCTATTAAAGAATGGAACTTGGGAGTTGGTTCCTTCACAACCTCACATCAAGAAAGTAGGGTGTGATTGGCTCTTTCGGGTAAAACAACATCCAGATGGTTTGGTTGAAAGATATAAGACTCGCCTTGTTGCCAAAGGTTATACTCAACGCCCTGGTATTGACTATTTTGAGACATTTAGTCCTATTGTCAAACTTGGTGCGGTTCGACTTCTTATTGCTTTAGCAGTCTCTCTCAACTGGACCATCTCACAACTCGACATCTCCAATGCTTTTCTTCATGGAAATCTTGAAGCAACTGTTTTCGTCGATCAACCTCTTGGGTTTGTTGACCCACATTGTCCTCATCATGTATGTCGGTTGAAGAAGTCTCTTTATAGCACAAACGTCTCACTGAGGCTCTTCACAAATTACAATTTCAAGGATCCCGAGCAGACACTTCTTTGTTCTTTTACTATCAGGGTGAGGTACAAATCTTCTGCTTAATCTATGTGGACGATTCTTCCCATGAGTCCCAATGCTTCGACTATTTCCTCTCTTGTAGACAAACTCAGATCCTTGTTTGCTTTTGTGCGACTTGGGTACTCTCGAGTATTTGTTGGGAGTGGAGGCTCACTGGTGTAAAGATGGTATCCTCTTGAACCAATCAAAATATATCCGTGAACTTCTTCAACGATCCAAAATGATTGGTTGTAAAGGTATTGCCACTTCGATGTGTACGAAAGATAAATTTAAACTTGATGTTGGTGGCATCTTTTCTGATCACAAGTTATATCGAAGCACGATTGGGGGCTTACAATACTTGTCCTTTATTCGTCCCGCTATTTCCTTTGCGGTGAACGAACTGGCACGATTTATGCATGCTCCCACCTCCACACATTGGCAAGGCGTGAAACGTGTCCTTCGGTATCTCTAGTCCACCATTAATCTTGGTATTTTCTTTCATCGTAACTCTGATATTTAGTTACATGGTTTCACATATGATGATTGGGCAGAAAATTTGGATGATTGATCGAGCACCAGTGGTTATGTCATCTATTTGGGACATTATTTGGTTTCTTGGAGCTCTAAGAAACAAACCTCAATCGCCCGATCCTCTTTTGAAGCTGAGTATCGTGCCTTGGGCGTCGGGATCCTCGAAAATTGGTTGGTACACATCTTATTCACCTGTAGTTTAATTTATGTTTTGCTGTTTTCATAGGTTAGTTGTTGATGTTAGTAGCAGTTGACATATATCTCTACAGAGGTTCTTATCGTCAGATCTACATTTGTTTGCTATTTCTTCTTCTTTCATCGCTCTTTTGGTTTTAGCACGGGCTTTACTAGAGATTGATCTTAATCGTAGATCTATGGATCTACAGAAGTGCGCCATTAGAATGAAATTAGATCTGAATTGTTGGGAGGGCCTAGATGTTGAAGATTGGGTTACCAATGTTTATCTGCACTTTTGGACCTCCACACGATATATGCTTGTTTTTTTCATTTTATTCAGTTGTTTTTTGTTATGTCTTTTTTTTCCCTATGTGGTCTTTATTATGCCCTTGTGAGTCTTTTTGTTTTTTATTTTGTTTTGTAGTTGTGATGTAGACTTTAGTCTACATTATCATGAGGTTTTGTCCCTCTATTATCCACTTATAATACTTTATTTTAATCAATGAAAGTTCTTTTTCCTATAAAAAAAATAAAAGAATAATTTACCTCGATACGAATTTTTTTGTAATTGAATTCTGATTCCAATTAAACCAAATAATAGAAATAAACAGTCATTTTGATTTCAGTTCTGTATTATTCCGATTATAAAGTTTGAACCAAAACTTTCTAAATAAACATGGCTTGTGTGTCTCAAATATATAATCATAAGAAAACATTATTTATAGTGAGAAAAAAATTTGTTGTTCCTATTAAAGTATTCCTTTTATGTTCCTCTCATATAAAATAAATTATAATTATTAAAATTAATATTTTGTGTGACACTTCTTATCTCACTTATAAAGAAATTGATTTTATGTAAGAGTGACATAAAAAGGAACATAAAAAAGGGAACAATATATTATTTCCATTCGGATAATGCCCCTAGAATATGCTAATAAACAAAATTATCATGGTTTGGCGGCTGGGTTTAAAATATTTACGGAGCTAATGCCTTTAACTGAAACCGGCGTTAGAGGCGCCGATTTCAGAATTGCATAGAAACCGGCACCCCAGGGGCGACAACAGTCCACCAAGCTGACAGCTTCTGAAACCAGCACCTGAGGTACCGGTTTCTGAAATCGGCGCCTATAACGCTGGTTTCAGAAGCGCGTCAGTCAGAAAAGCAGCATGAGTTTTCTTGTCAACACTGCAAAAGCTAATTTGGATTTTACGGGGCGTGTTGAAGGAATAGTTTTTGAGGTAAGATTTTGAGTTTAAATTGAAAGGTGAAGAAGTAAGTTCGGTGCTCTTGAAATTTTGGTGGACGTAAGAATTCTGTTTGCTCCTTCTTCTCTTCTCTGGTTTTTATTTTTTTACTTAACATAATTTTAACTAACTTTTATATATTATGATTTTCACTAATTAGTTAATTTATGACTATATGACAGTGATAAAGGCTCAAAGAAGAAGAAAATGTAAGTTCGTGTTGATTAATTTTAAATATATTGTTATGTGTTAGAGGAACGTAATATGATTAATTTTAAACTTAATAAAAGTGATTAGTATGATAATATTGTTATGTGTTTTAAAAAAGTAATATAGTTTATTTTAAACTTAGTAAAAGTTATTAGTATGATAATATTGCTACCTAATACGTGTAAATGTCCATTTAATTTATTTAATTTTTATATATATATATATATTAATTTGTTAATTGTTGTGTATTAAGAAAAATTTATTAATTATATGTGACCCAACGCACTGGGTTAAGCGTCATTTCTGATCGACATGTCGGGATAATGAATGTCATGTCCAACCCCACATTGGGTTGGAATGACGATGTTGCACATCATCGATTCTGCCTCCGACATTTCGTAAGCAACTACAATCATACTCACCATCGGGCTGGAATCAAAAAGATGCTTTATCAAGCCGGTAAGCCTCGTGACACATTTGTAATATTTTAAAACTTTCTAACTCTTTATTATTGTTTGTATTGATAACGTGGACATATGTCTCTTAGGGGCGCAAGCTCAACCTAGGAAGTTCCAACGGATTATGGAAAATATTAGGGCGATGCATATGGGCTCTTTCGATTGGGCAATGCAATCCCAATTGGATAAGTGAACTCTCTCACATGATAACGGCGCAAGATGTGACAGTTTGACGACAAACATTGCAGAATGTGTCAATAGCGTTTTGAAAGGGATTAGACAAATGCCCATTCAAAGCATCATGGAGCACACATTCGCAAAAATGGTACATTACTTTGACAAACAAAAAGTCACATTCAGTAGGTTGGTTGATTCAGGAGAAACCTATACACCTATTTGCAAGAAAGTGTTTAACAAGTTCAGCAGTAGAGCAAATGGCCATACTGTCACAGCATACGATCCTCAAACAAAACTTTGTCATATACTCACAACATATGATCCAATCAAACAAAAAGGCGGAAACACACAGATAGTTGACATAGATGCGTGTAAATGTTCTTGTAATAAATATCAAAATTTTCGTCTACCATGTGCACATGCAATGGCGGTTTACAAACGCATGCATGTAGACGTGTTCCAATATGTTGACAAGGCATATAGCTTGGTGGAGACATTACAAGTATATAACTATCCATTCCAGCCCTTACCTCACGAAGAGTATTGGTCGGAGTTCAATTCTGAAAAAATAATTGTTGATCCGGGTTTCAAAAGGCTGAAAGAGAGGCCAAAGTCCACTCAAATTAGGAATTAAATGGATGAGATCGAGATGGATACCACTACTTACGTCTGTACTTTTTGCAAAAAAGGTATACATAACATAAGATCATGTATAGAAAAAAAAGCGAGTGATCGTGGTCAAGGTGTAGGCGAAAGTTCAAGGGGAAGAAACTCGGCCTCCACTTCTCATGTAAGAGAGAGTTCAAGGGGTATAAATTTGGGTTCCTCATCTAGAGTTCGAATGGGTCATTAATTTGAGTTGTGTTTTTTGAGCAAGAACAAAATTATTGTATTCTAATTGTCGTTGTTTCAATATGTTAGTGTCAAACATTGTTATTGTGATGTAATGGGAAATTAATCGTGTTGTGTGTGTTGTTCATTTTTTGCTTACGGAATAGATTATGAATAGATGGTGTTACACTCCATTCAGTAATGGTGAAGTACTTGATGTTTACGAAGATGCTTTTTGTGAAAAGTGGTATGGCAAAAAAAGGATCTTTTCAACCGCAGAACCTTACTATCATTTGGTTCCCACCGAAGCGAGCCATATTTTTGAAGGATACTATATTAAGATTGTTCCGAATAATTGCTTTGTTAATGGGTTTAGCCCACCCGCGTGGACGAGGTTGTGGGAGGTGGGATGTGAGCTTTAAACATTTTGTTTATGCCATGGCATTGTAAGATCTGTCGTAAAATCCGCCACCTTGCCTAGACATACACCCCAACAAATTATGGAGGTCAAAGCTCAATTACAACGAGAAATAGATATAATGGAGATTCGCCTTGCTAGATTTCATGGAGAAGAAGTCCTAAAATCAGAAACGACGATAACAACAATGGACTTACCTCCCAATCGTGACAATGACTTCGATACGTCCTTACCTTCTTCCTTGCCTTGTTGTTGTCATGAAACATTTCGTCAGGGGTAGTTAAAATTCGTCAGCTTTATTATCTCAAATTTATGTCGTTTGTATTTTTAACAATGAATTATCTTCGTATGGGTCAATTGCTTATGTTGTATGTATTTTAACAATGAATTATGTCGTATGTATTTTATTAATGACTTATGTTGTTTGTGTTGTTATTTATATTAGTATATCCATAACATATACCCCTAGAGATGTGTTTAGAGGAATGGGTCAGTGGTGGGTACTTGATGATGATTTTGTGTATCCTCTTGATCCGAGACAAAATAACTCGGAACATGTTATACGTTGGTTGCAAGAAGAGTGGGAGTATCGCGTGAACGAGTCTGAGATACTACGAGAAGATGTTGCTACTTGGGGCGTGCGGACTCCGCGATATAAGTCAATACACGTGCCCCGTAATAATAATAATAATGAACTTCACCTTGTTGTTCATAGAATCCGTGAAGAAAATAATCGTCTAACGATCCGACTGAATCAATTTGAAATGATTAAAATTGCTCGTGAAAGCTGAAGACGGATGATGATATTTGAATTATCTTATTTGATGATGATATTTGATGTGATATTTGATGATGATATTTTATGGCGTGTTAAACATTGTTATGAATTATTTTGCGACATTAATGTATTAGAACCTGAATATGTTACATATATATATTTGCATGCTGACATAATAACATTTTTTATATCAGTTCCATGACTAAACGCAGAGACGCGGATTATAGGGCAAGATGTCGGGTGAGACAGAGGATAGCAGCAATGCGGCGTCAAAACCGCATCAATGGAATGCTTCCTTCGAGGGCTCGCCAAATTAGAGCTATTTGAAGGAGAGAAAACCAAAATCGTGTCGAGCGAGAAAATCATGATATGTTGGTCGCTAACATATACTATGTTGTTTATGATATCGCACACGATCTTGCAAATCGAGTGTGCCATATGATAGATGTTGAGGTTGCTCGTAGGATGGAGCATGAAAATGTTGTTGGTAATCAGGATTCCGAGGAAGAGCATGATCCTGTTCAGGATCGCGTGATCGAGGAGGATGAGGAGGAGGATCTCGAGGAGGATGACTACCCCGTTATAATTTGGGAGCTCGAGGAGGACGACTCGTAGTATGTTTAGTTGTAGTGGTTAAGTCTTATAAAATGTTGGTTGTATTATGTAGAATAAGTATGGTGTAATAATGTTATAGTACTTATTAATACTAGAAAGGTAACTTGCTACGTTTTGCGAAAGAATTCTATAAGAAATAAAAACGGTAACGGACAGAAAACAAAAATCTAGTTTGACATTGTTTTAAAGAAAAGAATATATCTATTTGACATTAAGGAGTATCTTCTTAATTAATATTTTCTTTACCAATTCACTTTAGTCTAACTGGTACACTCACCAATATGTGAGTGAGAAGTTTAGGGTTCAAATGATACTCTTTACAAATTTATTATTAGTTAATATTTTCTTTACTAGTAAAATACCTGCGCAACTGAACTTAGATATTATAAATTAAGTAATACAATTGAGTTATATAGTGTTTATATAAGTAATCCAAAGTCATATGTTATTGAAGTTTAATGGGCAAAATGCACAAAGACTATTGTAGTAAGTGTAAGTTGTTCAACTTAGGCCTGTAATTCTATTTAATAGTTAACAGTTTTTGAGCCAAAAAGAATTGTATCTTAATTACAACGTTCATATAACATAAGTTATTTTATTCTTTGCTTGTGGAACTAATTATCTTTCAAAAAAAATTTAAATCCACCGCCAAAACACTCTCCTACATTCTCTCTTGTTTCTGAATTTCTATGCTAAGAAAATGCAGACATGATAATCGTTTTATTGGACAATTACTCAAAGTCCTGCTAATAGAACAACAAATCTTCACATCTCCTTGTGCTCTCTAAAATTTCCAGCCCAAATTGATAATGCTTGTCAATAAACTACTGCTCTCATCCAACACCTTCTCAGTTTCTTTCTTTAACTCCAAAATATGTGTAACAATTAAAAACTACTCCCCCACCCAACACCTTCTCAGTTTCTTTCTTTTTATTTGTATTTTTATTACTTAACAAATAGACCAAAACACTCTAGTCAATCATATTTTTATTACCGCAATTAACTATCCTATTATGAGTCTTAATTTATAATCAATATACCTTATTTGTATTTTTATTACTTAACAAATATACCAAAACACCCTAGTCAATCATATTTTTATTACCGCAATTAACTATCCTATTATGAGTCTTAATTTTTAATCAATATCATTCAAACATCAAGAAACATCTATTGACCAATTATATTTTCTAGCCCAATTTTTGTTTTGTTTTTTTTAAGTTTCTTACTTCTCTTTCGAAAAAAAAGAGAAATTAAGTTTCTTACTTCGTTCAATGAATATATTAATTATTATATGATGGGTATTTTAGTAAACATATAACTTTCTAACTAAATTTCAATTTCCATGGAATTGACATATTGTACTTGCACACATTTGCACCAATTAGTAAACCATCTCATCTTTTCATTTCCAACTAACAATTAAGACGTCTTCTCTAGTGGCATGCCTCGTTGATTAATTACTCAATTGAAATAATAACTTCATTGATCTAAACCCTTAGATTGATTTGAGAGATAATTTCACCTCTTGGTAATTTCTTCATCTCCTTTTATTCATTTTTCTTTCTCTTGTTTATATCATGTTAATTGCAGAATTCTTCTTCCTTAATTATAAGATATCCAAAAGCATTACTTTCTTATTTCAATGTCAACTGGATCGAAATTTAGCGTCGTCCTACCATTTAGATCCATCTGGAATTCCTACAACAGTGAGTAGTAGCTCATTGAGATATAAATATGAAACAGTTGTAACAAAAATTGGCTTACATTGTTTAGCAAAAATAATGAGAAAATAACATACAACACTTGCACTATAATCGAAACAAAGTTGATACTTCCCTATTTTAAATTCTCTAGATCAGGTAATCGTAAACATCAGAATGAAAAATATTGACTAAATGCATAAGCTAAAAGGATGAAAGAGGTAAAAAGAAAAAGAATAATTTCGAACAATAAAATGCAAACCCGTATTTTATCCTTCTTGATATTTTTTAAGACCCAACGCCAAAAAGTGTAGACCAATTACATAGAAAGTATAGAAGACCAATCACCCATATATCTATCTTGTGCTTCAATTGAGTGATCATTATATAGGTGATGTGCACAAATTGTGCGTGTATTTTGATAGTGTTTAGGGTTGTTTCATTGCATTTATTTGCATCTTTTCTCTTCTTTTCGTATTGTTTTCTTATAAATTCATTGGAGCATGTCTGGATTGCTTGTTGAGAGAAGTTTGAGCAAAAAAGGATTATTTTGAATCTTAAAGCTAGGAAAGGAGCAGTCTATGCTTGGAGAGAGGCCTGTGGAAGGGAGAAGAATTGTTGTTGAAGTGTCATTGTGGTGACGTCACTAGGACGCTCACCCTGCTTTTGCTTTAGTCCCGCGTCAGAACTTTGTCTTTTTACTGGATATTTTGGGGATTGCCATTGATTAGGGCATCCGTTTGTTTGTCTATTTAAGGACATGTTGTCCTTTAGCTTAACAATCTTTATCTTTTCACCAACTTTTATCCTTTTAGCTTTTGTTATTTTTCTTTCTTTTGTTAACGGTTTATGGGTTCTTGTTTCATCTTCTTCCTTGGTTATTCTTTGCCATTGAAGGAGGGAAGCTCTTTTCCCTTAGATCTTTAATATAAAAGTTATATTTGGATGATATTTTGTGTTTATGATATAGATCTTGCATGATGATGTGTGAGTAGTTTATTTACGTGGAGTGGGCTGGAAATGCATAAATGGGTCTTTAATAATCTTTGTTAAACTGTTTTTACGTGGTTAACTTGTAGATCCAGGCTTAAAAGATCATTATATGTTAAAGGCCTTAATATGTATGCTTGGTTTGCCTATGTTTCAAGAGAAAATAGGTAAGATCTGGATCTAGACTGCAAGGTCAAGCAAATAATTAGCTAGAGATGGCTATTAACCTTGCTTGATGTGTACGGAACTCGAGAGAGATCAGAGTGACCCTGTTCCGGCGCATAGACATGTGCAAGTTAGGTGAAAGTCCATAGAAATGCTATTTCACCTTTCTTTTATTCATTCTTGTCATGGAGACGTGAGGGGATGATACTTTTGGAACCACTTAACCATGTATTTAGATCTAAGAGATCTGTGCGTGCTGGACCCTGTGCTCATACCATGTACCTGTTTATCAGCGTTTTACAACACCCTTTCTTAGCCTTGTGCTCGAGAACAACACTATTCTCACCCAATCTGTCTTTCATAACTGGTTTACTTGCTTCCTCTTTATTATGTCTTTTCCTGTTTTAAAACCCCCTTTGTTACTAGACTCTCTTTAATCTTAAACCTTAAAACGAATGACCCATAAATCTATGTGGATCGATACTCTTTCTTACTGTTTTATACTGTGATTGATGAAGTGCGCGAATTCTGATTCTATTATACATTTGTGCTAAAACACGCATCAATAGGTTTTAAAAGAAAGAATATGATGGACAGATGAAATGATGATTCCAGAAATTAAATGATATAATAAATGTAGAATTAATTATTTGATGAAAGTAAAGGAGAATTAAAAGATGAATAGTCGGTTATACAATTAAACCATTAATAACTGAAAAATAATAATTAGAGTAGAGAGAGCAAAAAACAAAAGCTTTTGAATAATGTCCAAGAAAATGAATAAAATAAAGAGAAATAATAGTGTAAATCCTAAATTAATTGAAAATCTAAAAATCTGATGTGGCAACCATTAAAAAGCTTTATATGTCTTTGCTTTTAAATATAGTATAGATTATGTAGAACTCATGCACTACTTATTAATCTTGACTCTAACTTATGTACTACTTATTTCTCATAAGTTTTGGTGGTATATGCATGTGTAAATCAAATTGTTATTAAATTGTTCCCTAATTTGTTAATATTTTTGTAAGCAGTTTGTAACCTTATGATATCAAGAACTACAAATCGGTTGTTGCCTTCGTTCAATGATGACTACATGACATGTCGTTTTAATGATCCGAGAGAAATATTATGTCGGTTTAAGACGTGAATGGCCGTATAGGGTGAGAGAATCTGAACCTCTTGCTGAAGATTTGAGTACGTTAAGTGTTCCCGTGGTACGACGAACATCATTGATTATGGAATGACGAAAGATGCCACCCTACAAAGTTGCATTGAAATGGATACGGAAAGAGAATAACTGAATCTTAAAGTGAAGTATTATATGTTGAAATTGGCTAAAGACCAAGCTATGGCTAGTGGGAGAGAGTTTGTCTAGCGTACATGAGAGCAAAATTTTATTTATTCCCCGCTATCAATTCAACGATGAAATGTCCGATGAAGACGCAAATTAATATTTTTATTATTAGTTGACCAACTTTTTCTATAACTTGTTATGAATGCATGTACTTGGATGTTTGTAATAATAACAACTATTTTATTTGGGTAAGCATTAAAAAGATGCAAACTTTTACCAATTAACTAACGATAATTGAGTTAAGCATTAAAAAGATGATATCTTTTATTGTTGTTCATTATTTCTAACTATAATAACATGTGTATTAATTGGGTCAATATGTTTAAAGAAGAAAAATAGAAGTTCTCGAAAAAAATAAGAAAAATAGAATAGTAGTAAGGTAATTTGATAAAGACAAATGTGATATTAATTGCACTTTCAAATTAATTTCATTTATTCAAAATGGATTTTACAAAAAGATAATACTAGTGATTGTAAGTTCGATGAGGTTGGTTACATTGACGACAAAACGTAGGATTGGCTCCGCGACCGGGATATCGATGTCCTTGAGGAACTTCATTGGCGTAGTTTTGAGAACATCCACAATAATCACAGCTAATAGTTGAACCAATCAAGCTTTCAGTTTCAAGGACGTTCATAAAGGAACTTTCGACATTTCCAGGATCAACATTGTATAAAAACTCGGTAGGGTTCATTGTTGAACTCCCACTTCCACCTTCATGACCGGTCCATTAGTCGGGATTATAACCTGGTAAAATATTTTGGACCGGAGTGAGAAAGCCTGGTGATGGAATATCAGATTGGCTCAAATTTAAATCCATTGCAAGATGTGAACTCGACATGCCGGGAGTTCCATACACAGGTGGTTGAGGAGGTGGAAAGAATTGCGGTGAATATTGATCCATCCCAAATTGCGAACTCGATGCACCGGAAGTTCCATACACAGGTGGTTGAGGAGGTGGAACAAACTGGTTTTTGAATTGATCCACTCCAAACTGTGAACTCGAGGCACCATGCATGTCATACGGATGGCTAAACGATGCATCACCATACATTTCAACCATTCTTCCATGGGGTATTTGTTATAAACCTACCGGTGTCGGAGGACTGGGAATTCTAGTACGTTGATCTCGTAAATGTCGTCTCCTCCTTCGTGTTTCCTGTCGGCTCATCGAAATTCGGTAATGCTGCAGACAACGAAGCATGCTGAGGATGAAAGGTGGTGGACATGCGTTGTTGTTCATCCAATGCAGTTAACATACTAGCGTCCATAGCCCTAACTGTGTGCTCTTCGAAATTCTACATGTGGTATAAATGCTCCAAACCATCCGCCTACATGATACACATATCAGTTAAATTAAGATTGATTATATTTATTACATGTAATAACAGAAATATATGTTTTTTCACTTAAAACTGCTGAATGCGAACCACCTCTTGGAACGATCCACCTTCTTGTATTTTTGAAGTACCATTGCATATATTCTGATTGGTTATGCAATGGTCCTTCCAATGTGATGAACCCTAAGTGTTTTGATTATGTCCAAACGTTTCAGAAGATGAAAATTAAAATTCTCTTACATACTGTTTGATGTTGACTAACAATTTTTGTTAAGTTTGTATGTAAGTTACTCAGCAGGTGCTGAATGAACATTTTCTGGATTGCTTAAGGTCTCCGAAGAAACGAAAGCTGAAGACAGTTTTCCCTCCTTCAGAAGCTGGATGTTTCGCTCTGAAGATATCGAAGTTTGTTAAAGCTCTCCTCAGAGGACCATTGCAATCAGAAGTAAAATTCTACCAATTAGATCAGAAGCTTAGACAATTGGAATCAGCTATCAGAAGCTAAGTCACGGGTTCCGTTAAGCATTTATTGCTCTGACAAATGCATTTAATGCAAGGCGCCAAAAGTTCAAAAAGTTGTTTTGAAGGAGCGCGCTTGTCTACTCAAAGCGAAACCAGATTTTCCTTGTCTACCCTTTGTTGATCCAATTGAAGAATGTTTTCAGTCAACCTTATCTTCAACTTCAAATCTCTTACCGGATTAAGTTAAAGAACAAGGTTAACAGAATCAAAGTGTTTGAAGACCGTTTGAAGATTTGACAAATTAACGGCTACAACAACTGATGTCATCTCCTTGGAAGATTCAAATTCACCAACGGTCATCCTCATTCACTATAAATAGTAGCCAAGCTCCACTGCATCATTTACGCGTGATCATCGAGCAAAATCTCAACGCACTGTTTGAACTAGAAAAACAGAGCACACCTTTTTCCATTCTCAATCTTTCTTAGCTTAGCCTTAGTTAAAGTGAGAGAGTGAAGAAAAACAAGTTCATAATAGGAATCTTGTAAACTGATATCGTTTGTGATATTCAGTTAGATTTAGAAAGAAATCTAGTTGAGATTTGAGTTGGGTGAGAATTCCAGAAAACAGAGTTGTTGTTGTTCTGGTGGAAATCCTTTAACTCTTTTTAGACTAGTCAGAACTAAGTGAGAAATTAGCTTATGTTATGTTGATGTAAAGGAGCTTCTGAACTTTCCATAAAAGTTCTGAATAGTAGATTTAAAATCTCTGGTGGCTGCGACCTCAGGGGACAAGACGTAGTCACAGGACTTCTGTGGCGAACTTGGATAAATCGACTTGTCCATCAGGATCTCCTGAACTTCTTTCTCCCTCTTATACTTGTTATTATTGCTTCTGTGTGCTTGCTCATATTCAGTGCTGAAACAGATTTACTCCTAATATCATTGTCTTTGTTCAGAAGACCGTCCAGAAGTTCTCAAACTCTGAACTTCTGTTGCTGAAAATAGTTTAACTGCGCTTAGGCAGAATTTCCCTCAGAAGCTACTTCTGTAAGCTTGCTTCTGATTCTGAGGAAATTTGACTCTGAAAATTAAGTTTCTTTAAAAACTTAGAAATTTTCAGTTCTCAACTTAGACACTTATTCACCCCCCTCTTGATGATTATGTTCTTGTTAGGGCCAACACAATGGACCTTCTCTGGCAATTATTCCCGGGTTATGCCTATCTCCCCAAATCAGTATCACACTTTATAACCTTTTCTCCCAATTTGTAGAACTATTTCCCCGCATGTCAACAGTGTGATAGCAATCGATGTTTGTTGGCGGGCGAGGTATTGGTTGGTTCATACCAAATTGCCTAAGACATCGATTAGGCTGGTGCATTTCAACGTTATACATGAAGAGGATTGGCACAACTGATCGCCACACATTTTCGCCCTCAAGACAACAACGAGGCAAGTTTAGGAGAATACTATTATATGGCTCCCAAATCATCTGCAAAATAGTAAATTTATTAAAGTTACTAATGTCATTTCATACTACAATTAAGTTAAATCACAAATGAAATCAACGAATCTCACCTCATTTACTCTTTGGATATCTAATGTGATCCTAATTTCAGTCAGATTGTTGTGAACAATTCCACTCTTATCTAACCGATGATTCTTCCACCTGCAATAAAAGCAAAATAAATTCAAACTATTTAATAATATATACTTCTTAACATAATATTATAAAGGCTTAATAGGGTATTACCCCCCAAACTTGTCTCCAATTAACAAGTGACACCCCGAACTTTGAAACGTTACAAAAATCCCCTCTAACTTGCTTAATTGTATGAACTAACCCCGTAAAAACTCTCAATTGTAACAATTAACTCCTATATCCGGCAAGGTCCAATTGCACTTAGAGAGTGGACTACACTCGCGACACGTGGCAGCATATCATTGGTTGTCAAATGCCACATGTATAAAAAAAATAAAAAAAAAATTAAATAAAAATAAATATTTCTTCTTCTTTTTCATATGTTCTTCATTTTCATATTTTTTTTCTTCATTTTGATTCTTTCTTTTTCTTTTTTTTTCTTCTTCTATATCTATTAAAATTGTTTTGCTTTACTTTTTTTTTTTCTTCTTCTTCTTCTTCTTTTTCTTTCCTTTTTCTTTTATTCGGAAATCTGGAAATTTTCCAGAAATTTGGAAAGTTTCCAGATTTCCGACGGAATCTGGAATTTCTGGGATCGACGGAAATCTGGAATTTTCCTGAAGTTCCCGATTCCGTCGGAAATCTGGAAAACAGATTTCCGAATCTGGAAACAAAGAAATATGAAAAGAAAAGAAAAAGAAGAAGAAGAAGGAGGAAAAGAAAAAGAAAAAGAAAAGGAAGAAAAATAAAAGAAAAAGAAAAAGAAAGAATGAAGAACATGAAGAACATGAAGAACAATGAAGAACAAAAGAGAGAAATGAAGAATTAGTTTTTTTTTAATTTTTTTATACTTTTTCTAATTATTTTAATTAATTTTTTTTCATTTTTCAACCCTTTCACGCGCCCCAACGCGTTTGAATCTCACCCCCTCTGCCATGTCAGGAATTTGGGGTTAGTTCATACAATTAAGCAAGTTTAGGGGGATTTTTGTAACGTTTCAAAGTTGGGGGTGTCACTTGTTAATTGGAGACAAGTTCAGGGGGGTAATACCCTATTAAGCCTATTATAAATTTTTAAGTAAAAATATAAAATATTACTTTGCACAAATGGGACCGTCGGGAGGAAGTTGACTGTTGTAAGAACGCATACGCATTCGCGGACAAAGTGGAATTATCTGCTCATATGCCCATATTTGTAGGAATTGTAGGTAGCCACCAATTTGTTTACTCGTCGGTTTAGTGGCCTTGCATAACTCCCCGTACAAATACGACAACATACCCGCACCCCATGCATATCCTTGAACTCCGTTTGGACTTTCTAAATCTCTCAATAACGACAACAGCATCAAATGAACGCAGTCAACACTTTTATTAGCAAACACCATACCGCCAAGCATACGCAGCATTACAACTCGCGTATACTGTTTCACAGTCTCATTTGAGGCATCGTCGTTCAAGTTTTTAAATTGTGTCGATAACCATATCAACTTCAACGTGTTACCTTCTAAATATTCGTAACTTGGAACTTGTCCCAATAACTCTAACAATAATTGTTTCCAGTCTATTGTATCTAAGTGGCCACAAGTTAGGGGAACGCCGTCCACTTTTAATCCAGTTATGACACCAACATTTTGAAGGGTCATCGTTGCTTCTAACAGTCAAATGGAATGTATGGATTTATGGTCTCCACCTTTCAACTAAGGCACTGATTAAATCTCAATCAACTTTCATGCCACCCATACGCGCAATCGGTCCAAATCCACAATAGTCAAGAGAAAATTTAATTCGCGGATGTAAGCTTCTAAAATGCAGCGAAATCAGTTGCTTTCTTAATTTTCAGATGTGCAATATCGTCCTGTACACCATATAAAAATTATTTGACATAGTTAAAAATACATTTTTAGTCATAACACACATGTATTATATAACTTACTAATGTCCAATAAGTAATAAATCTCCTAATTTTTTTATTTACTCACTTAAACGTTTCCATAGTTTTTTATGGTATAATAATATGACAATAAAAATAAACTAATGTATAAAACTTTTTAGCAGCATCAAATGGCAACATATGAACCAAACTAGCTAGTTTACTAATCTTAAAATATATAAAAGTTGTGAAAAACTTTTGTTAAGAGATTGACATGTCATCATATTATCTTATGTGTCAAAATTTCAAACAAGTATAAATTAATAGATTTTCTATTTATTTTTTCAAATTTTTTAATTTATCCTTCATAAAAATTTAATACATTTTAATGTCTATCATTATCACCATTTATTTTCATAACTTACACATATTGAAAATAAATTAAAAAATGCTTCACCTTCATTTTACAATTGTAACGTTTCATTAAATTTAGATTTTTCACTCTTTGAAAACTCTTTGCCTCCTTCATCAAAACGTTTTCCTCATTTCTCCTATATATATATATATTTTTTAAGTTAAATTTTCCATCTTTCACCACAAATTTTCAATCATTTTATAGCAATACATCAGGTACGAATTCCTTCTTCTTCAAATAATATTTTTTAAAAATTATTCTAACAAGTTTGTATTAGTAATGAAATAGTAATGTTACTCCAAATGTGTAGTGCGTTGAAGCATAGCTTTTTGTTTTGTTTTTTTTTTTTTCAGATGATACCAAATTGGTACAAAATCAAATACTACCAACGGTGTAAGCCTCAAATGCAATCTGAATTGAAAATTTCTTTTCTACTAAAAATCAGATTTTGTGGAAATATATAAGCTAATTCTTCTCCTAACTTCTTTTTTTCATTTTATTCGAAACTCAACTATCACCAGTAATACTTGATACAATTTATGTACATTGTTTTTCAAAATGATGAGAAAAAAAGAATTACAAGAAATCAAATTACTCTATTTTATTTGTACAATATATGTAAAAAGAAATCGTATTTGGTGGATTTTATTGTGATTTTTACGCCAAAAGATTATTTTGTCAATTTTATTTTTTTTGCAGTCATTAATCGAGCATCTAGAATAAAAGGATGGAGAAATTTTAAAATGCATATAAGAAAGAAATTCAACGGTTATTTATGAGAAAAAACTGGCTGATTAATACTTGAGTTTAGATATGTATGATTGATAGTTCATTTAATCTACGAGTGAAAATCATAAGGTCAAAAAGCACCTTAAAAGTTTAACCAAATAAATAAATATATATATATAGAAAAAAGATCAGGTGAGAACACCTTCCATATGCGAGAACACTTTATATGTGAGAACACCTCCAAAACTAACTTAAAAAATTATGTTCAAAAAAATACCTCATATTTTCAAAAACTTAAAACGTATGCTCAATAAAATAACTTGCATGTTCAAAAACATAAAATTCATGGTTACAGGAGCAATACATGTTAAGAAACTTAAAACTATTATGTTCAAAAAAAGGTTTCGCGTGTTCAAAAATATTTTTGGAAATTTAAAAACGACAAATACAATCTGTACGACATCACCTTCTACAACGATAAAATCCACACATCCTGACCCACTCCCCTTCCCCCGCCGATCAATGGCTCGCCGAAATCTTCCAATACCACCACCGCAGCTGTAACCTCTCCGACGACAACAACAACTATCCCACCACGATGTCGAATGGCGCCCTAATTTCAGCCACTTCATCGACAATCCAATCGCCACTCTCCAGCTCTGCATCGCTGACAGATGCCTCTTTTCCAGATCCTTCGTTCCCCGTGCATTCCTCAATCTTTGACGGACTTTCTCCGGAACCAGAACAAAGATTTTGTGTTCATCGGCGTTGGGATTGAGAACGATGTGAAGAAATTGGGGAATGATTATGGGTTGAGAGTGGAGTATGCGGTGGATTTGAGGGGTTTGGCGGCGGAGATGTCCGGCGACGGCGGTTATCGGTATGTTGGGTTGAAGGCAGTGGCGGAACCAGGAATTAAAATTGGGGGGGCTAACTTCAGTATATAAAGGAACTCAAAATCAGACTATACAAAAATTTAGTTCTATAAATTCTTAAAATTATTTTTTTTACATATACGAGAGTACTAATAAATATGACTACTTTTTTACAAAAGATTAGCTTCTAGTAGCATGAGAGATAGATGGTAAATCTATTCTTCGAGACTCTGAATTCTGAAAATGTTGCAAAATGACTTCATCTTCAACGGAGTTAAAAGTATCATTCTCAATATAACACATCAAACAATTATTCACTAAATCATCTCCCATTCGATTGCGTAAATTTGTCTTGACAATATTCATTGCAGAAAAACACCGTTCAACAGTAGCCGTTGTAACAGGTATGACCAATGCCAACACTAAAAGTCTATAAACCAAACGGTAAAAAACGTGATATTGGTTCTCCACCATCTTTTTAGCTAGCTCACCTAGATCATTAAGACCACAAAATGCATCATTTAATCTCATATCATCGATGTAGAGACCAAGTTGATGGTCAAGCTCAACTATCTCACAACTAGAAAAATCTTGAGAATATAACTTAGCAAGATGAAGTATTTTTTCATGATTAAAATTAGCAAATGAGTTTGAAGGATCAAGACACGATACGCACAAAAGTAATTCGGCAGTTGATTCCGTAAAACGTTGGTTCATTTCTTTCATAATCTTGTTGACAACCTAATATGTGAATAAAAAGTAATTTAGTATATAATAAAGATCAGTGTAAATAATAATTGAATTATTAAATAGTATAGAGAAAATTAATTAAGTACCTCGAGAAAGATATCCCTACGAAAACGATGGAAATAAGTCATTTTGCATCCATCAAGTAGTTGTCTAGTATGACATCGGATGATATCTTCCATAATAGGAACATGTATCTTTCGTGCTTCACAAAATTCAATGGCTTCTTCCAACAACTTCTCCCAACCCTCTTCCTTATATGCTTGTAACCCATTTTTCACCACTTCAACCAAATTCATAGCATGTACAATGTTTTGATTTTTGACTTGTAAAATTTTTGATAATCCATTAGTCATTCCTAGTAGAACCACCATCAACTTTCCAATAAGTATAAATTCAAAATCTAACATTTTGACAACCAAACCATCGACTACGGATCGACTGTTTCCATCACCACGTTTTGAAACAAACATAAGGACTTCTATCACTGAATCCCACATCTCAAAAAGTCGAATCATTGTTTTATAATGAGAACCCCAACGTGTATCTCCTGGACGAGCTAAATTTATTTCTTGATTCTTTCCTTTTCCTGTAGAAATTTCACCATTTTCTATCTATTTTACTAGTTTATCATGGTGTAATTGCTGAAGATCATTCTTTCTTTTACATGAAGCACCAATCATACTTACAATCATAGGAAGATAATCAAAAAATTTTGATACGGGAGTACACTTTCTTGCCATAGCAATAACAACTAACTGTAATTGGTGAGCAAAACAATGAACATAATGTGCAAGTTTGTTTTCATTTAAAATGAGTGCTTTTAGTCCATGAAACTTGCCACGCATATTAGAAGCTCCGTCATAACCTTGACCTCTAAGTCTCGAAAATGATAATCTATTTTGTGCAAAGAAATGATCAATAGCTTTTTTCAAACACGGTGCAGATGTGTCACTAATATGTACTAAACCAATAAATCTGTCGATCACTTCTCCCCTATCATTTACAAACCTCAAAACTATAGCCATCTGTTCTTTAACAGAACAATCTCGGGCTTCATCAATCAAAAGAGAAAAAACCTTATCTCCAATCTCATTGAGAATAATTTTTCTTGTCTCTATTGCACAAGCAAATATAATTTGCTTTTGAATTCTACCAGAAGTCAACTGATTGTTACCTGGAGCATTTGACAGACTTACCTTTCTTACACCTTCATCTCGCTTACAGTACCATCTGATGAGTAAAAGAAACTTACCCGGATGCTTCGACTTTTTCGACTCATCATGTCCTCGAAATGTTGTACCTGCCTCTAACAAATATCGAATAACGTGTACAACTGCAGTTAATCTAATGCGATATTCAGCCTCCAATATTGAACATTTTGATGCTAACACATGATCCACATTCTCCCTTTGATTTTTATACTGGACAAGCTTTTGGTTAGCATAATGGTGCGAGCTAGTTTTACCTCCTTCATGTAGTTTAAAACTATCTAAAGCTTTTCTCCAATTTCTAAAACCAGTTCGTGTAAAAGCACCATCCCCAAACTTATTACCACTAGCAAATAAATAGCAATGTAAACAGAATACACAATCTTTTGATACACTATATTCTAACCAAGGATAACTCTTAAACCACTGTACTTGAAACCTCCTTTGCTTACCTTTACCATTGCCGAAAATAGAAAATGGGAAAACATGACCATTGGGTTGTGAAGGTCCCCTAACCAAGTATTGTCTCCTCATTGAATCTCTCATATTAACTGGGTACGAATCAATTGGTATACGCTTTCCTGGATCACCAATAACTTCATCTGAAATTTCATCCTCGATACGGGCTCTTTTATTGTTTTCTTGTTCCGTAGAATTGATATTATTTACTGATGATGACTCAAGAGGAGTCAAAATCCTCTTTGTTTTGATCACATATTTATCCATCTTATTGTAGTTCTACAATTAAAAAAAAATCAAGTTAAAATCACATACAACTAAATCCCCAAATTCGTCAATATTTTCAAAGTAATCAAATCAATTCCCATATTCAAAGTAATTAATCAATCCCCAAATTACATTAAACTACCACCAAGTAATAATACTAATTCATAGACAACATCAATTTAGAACTTTAATAAACCAAATTATAACTTTGAAAAGAAAATCCCTAAAAACAATAATAACCTAAAAAATTAAAAAGTAGAGAATTAAAGGAGAGATAGATTATTCAATACCTATGGAAAAGGAGAATTGTTGCTGAGATGGAAACAAAAACATTCAAGGAGATGGTAGAATGAAGTGAAGATTACTGTAGAATTTGAGCAAAGAGAGCACGCATAGAAGAGAATAAGAGAAAATTAGTAGCAGAGCAGGCTTTTTGTTTTTATTTTCATAAGGCCTTTGTTTTTATTTTCAAATAAAAAAGAGAACGTCCAACCCAACTCTAATGTATCTTCTTCTTCTTCCTCAAAAAATAAACGCAGAAACAGAAATTAATAGGGGGCCGGCGGCAAAATTTCGGGGAGGTGGGGCACTATATGGGGCGGTACAATATCCCTCTCAGGAAATTCACCGGAGCAGGTGGGGCTTCGGCCCCCCCAAGCTTCGGGTTGTGTCCGCCCCTGGTTAAAGGAATTGACACGTCGAATTATGGGGGTAGGAGATTGAGAAACCAAAGACTGTTACTTTGAGTAAATTTCCCTTTTGGTCCTTATTATTAATAAAACTATATAGTTTTGAGGTGTTCTCACATATAAAAGTGTTCTTGCATATGAAGGTGTTCTCACTTGATCCCTCCCCTATATATATATATATATATTATTAAATTTTATTTTCTATTTCAAGTGATAAATTTATTTGTTTATTGTTTCTTAGTTGTTTATCTTGAATTTGCAACCTTGCTTACATAAGTGTCTTTTAGTATTGTGTACATTGGACTAGAATAATTTACTTTAAGATATAAATATTGATCACATTTAGTCCATATACTTAATTGTAGATCCATGCATAATTTCAATTATGAGAAGTTTTTCTTTTCTAAAGAAATTATGAAAAATTAATCTTCTAACAATTTGCACACAGTATAAATATACTAACTTTAAAAACCTTTTTTTAAAATTGAATAAACTTTTAAATTTTCATTCTATTCTGCTCAAACTTAATTTTTAATTAATTTAGAGTTTTTTAAAATTTTAATTAAAAATTTAGAAAATAGAACCGTTCATAATATAGTAATATCAATTTTAGTCTTTAGTTAAACTTCTATGAACTTATTTAATAATTTTTATGTTTATATTTATTGTAATATGCATTATTCTAGAAAAATATGAAAAAATTTATGAGAATTTTACATGATATAAAATATTTAAAGGTGTAAATTTAAAGAATTTTGTCTCTTGCATCGCACGGGATTTCGACTAGTTTATAAGAAAACTAGACCTTTTTTTTCTTATTTAACTTTGTACAAAAACTCTAATTTTTCTCTAGAAACAATGGAAAAATATCACTTCAACATCACCAGAAAGCACTTCAACTACTCCTCCAAATCGAATTACAATAATATTTCTAATACGGTGAATGCTTCAAATACTTTTGAGCATCCATAAGATCAACCAACTTTGCATTGGGCCAATTAGAACCATTCATGGCATGTCCTTGATCCTCCAAGAACGCCCAACTAACTACTATAATCCCCCACCGCAATTGGGCCTTCCGCCAACATGGCTAGCCTTGCCATATCTCAAGGTCGAGGCTCCGACAAAGATCTAGACAACGAGAAGGCATAAACTTCCGAAAATGCAGCAAGTCGTGCCAGGTCTAGAGGAAGTTGAGGCTTAGCACTTGAACAATGCGAGAGCATCATCGGGTGTGAATAGCTCGGCTTGAACGAACACATCTATTTCCATTTTTTTGAAAATACTTTCGGTATGAGCTGTGATAATAATCTTCGATTCCTCTAAATTAGGACAATTCTTGACAAATTTGAATGCTCCCATCGCTCTGTCGTCCATCTATTAACAAAAAGATTTTTTTTGTGCCCAAAAACTCACGAATCACTGACGATCTCTCATCTTCAGGCTGATTCTCCCAAATCTTCAACTTTCTAATAATAGCTTCTTAAATTTCTGCCTCATTCTCCAAACCCTCTACTTTGACCGAAATCACGAGAAAATTTCTACTCAACTTTTTATTAATCTCCATGAGTATATTCGTCCAAGAGTGTTGACTATTATAGATGCCAATAGTTTGTACACTAGACTTCCCGATATAATCTTCAATTTGCCCGACTAGAGACGGTAACCCGAGTATAGGCCTCTTGTCGAGTGAATGCATACCAATGAGCTCCTTTTCGATATCTTCGCCTTTCGAGATCAAGTCTTTTAATTCATTCGACACATCGTTGACTTCACCATCCAACCCTTCGAAAAAGCAACACTGCGCCGGACAGAACCATCTACAGCATACTTGCCGGATTTCGTCTTGACTCTACATTCTTGAACCAATGTCGATCTTGTTGTGGTGTTGTGTGTTTCTTGATCTTGTCTTTTAAGTCTTCAAGAGACTCCATTTTGTACTCCAAGTTCTTGAGATTAGTTTGTAGTCTCCGGAAGTAATTTCCCCGGTTGCATGAAAACGTGGAGCAGAATATTAGAAGTGGCCCAAAAGATGTCGTGGCCGCCACCAACGCCACCACAGACAAAACCATAACTCCGGTGAGATGAGATTTGTTGAGATCGGGATTGATTAAGGGTATTAATTAACTAGTCTAATTATTTCATGATTTGCTGTAATTTCTTATTTTTTATGAGAATTTTTTGTTTTCTTTAAACTAAGGCTGGACACGGATACTAAATTTATTCATCTTGATCAAATATTTAAGTAAAATGATTCTGAATTTAACTATACTATTGACTTCGTGTGACTAAATTCGGTCCAATTCGGTAAAAAAAAGTTACAAATGTGAATATTTTTCTTTTAATATTTGATTGAAAATTGAATTGTAAGGATCCGTGCCCAGCCCTACTTTAAACCAAGAGGGGTGTATTGATTTTAGATTTTATTGGACTTTTAAAGACTTTACAAGTCTAGAGGTATTCAATTTGGATTTTTAAAGACTCCATCAAAGTCTTGAGGTATTGAATAAAGATTTTAAAAAGTCACTAAAAATCTAGAGGTATTCAATTACAACCTTTACGGAGTTACTAAAAGTTATGATGTATTCAAAAAGTCTATAGACAATGATTTTAAAAGACTCTAAAAGACTTTTCATGATTTTTTTTGAATTTATGTAGCAAAAATTGTCTTCTCCCCACCCTAAAGCTTTCGTTGGAATTCATTTTCATATTACTCCACTGTTCACGTCTTCTTTATCCCAAATAAATGACTGCACTGCACCATCTTGATATTACTCTCCACCCTCCTAGCTCACTCTCTTTTCTACTACCTCTACACTGCAAATATTTTATGGATATATAATCAACTTCTTTATTTTTCTATTTTTCCTTTATGGATTATTCTCTTCAATATTTTAGTTTTTTTATTCTCTTTAAATTTCTTGAAATCTCATTTTGTATGTTTACTTTTTACTGTTTTTCTAATCCATGTTAGCAACCCATCTGGTTTTCGAGTTTTTTTGTTTTTTTATGAATTATTTCTAATTTAAACCTTTTTGTAACTATGTGATCATGATTGAGCAGACTAAGCCATTATAGAAGGCTACTTTTGAGTCGGTCAAAACTCGTTAATCAGTACTTCAAAGAAAGTCCTCAATCAATATGAATGAGACTTTTCTTTAGTTGGAGGTAATGGAGATAAATCTCCAGTATCAGTTCGAGCATTGAGAATGTCCAGATAAGAAAGGATAAGAGCCTTGACTTACCATTTTTTCTTTAGTATCATCTTTCCTCTTTGCACTGCACTTCTTTTGGTTGCCGTAGCCTTCCAAGTACGATTCCATGTCCTTTGTTTATAAGATTTTTCATCCGTTTATCATTAAATAAAATTTGTCTAAGTCTATAAATGTCAATAAAACTCTAGAAAAGTCATTTGAGAGAAGTCTATGAGAGTCATTCATAAACTTATAAAGTCTACAAAAATCATTCAAATTACATTAAAATCAATAAAAGTCATAGAATTTAAAAAGTCTATAAAAGTCTTTTAAAATCCTAATCCAATACACCCTCCCAAGTCTTCTTCACGTCAATAGAAAATCAATATCAATCAGTTGCATGTATGAATAAAAATAAATTAAGATAATGCATGCACCAACTCCAATTAGTTGTCTTGAAGGTTTTAATACATTTGTTGACCTTGAACTTAACTAGAATCAATGTAGTGAAGACACTAGTTAGAATATATATATATATTTAGGATAAAAATAGAGATGCTGACACAAATATAACATAGAGTTTGATTGCATTTAATTAATATCCGAATTGATGAGGGTTTAAAGAGCCTATGTACTTAGTCTTGTTGTATTGGTAAAAAGAAATTAATGTAGAACTATATGCATCTTTCGAACACATATATATTCAAACACAAATTATATCCTACCAAATTATATCCATGTGCATCTTAATAACACATATATTCAAATATTATTATCAACTTTTCATATCCTTTTGATCTATTAACGGATTGAATTTGTTGATTAATTTATTTACTTTATTGGGTATATATGTAAATGTTTCTAAGGCTCTATTATTCTAATAGGTGGATAAATTTATAACTAGTTGTATTCGACTTTGTTATTTTCTTTGTTCAACAAATTATATATATTATATTACACATCTCATTCTTTATTATATATACTATATTCATTATCCCTTTTATACACAACACAAGTCATTTAACAATTAATGAGACTCACAGTTATTGACTCTATTAAGTATTTAATTTTCTCATAATGGTGCAATTTTAGCATTCTTAATTTATTACATGATCCTTCTCAATTCAGAAATTAAATTTTGGAACCCCTATTCTATTGTTGATAATTAAAGTTTACTTTTATTTTTGGCTTAATAGGGTATTACCCCTCCAAACTTGTCTCCAATTAACAAGTGACACCCCGAACTTTGAAACGTTACAAAAATCCCCCTAAACTTGCTTAATTGTATGAACTAACCCCAAATTGCTGACGTGGCAGGGAGAGTGAGACTCAAACACCTAGAGGCGCGTGAAAAGGTTAAAATCCGAAAAAAATACAATTAAAAAAATTAAAAAAACATAAAAAAATAAAAAAACAATTAATTCTTCATTTCTCTCTCATGTTCTTCATTCTTCATCTTGATTCTTTCTTTTTCTTTTTCTTCTTCATTTCCTTCTTTTTCTTTTCCTCCTCATCCTCCTCCTTCTTCTTCTTCCTTCTTCTTCTTCTTCTTCTTCTTCTTGTTCTTTTCTTTTCCTTTTTCTTTGTTTCCAGATTCGGAAATCTGGAAAATCTGGAAAATTTCCAGATTTCCGACGGAATCTGGAATTTCTGGGAATTTCCAGATTTCCGTCAGAAATTCCGTCGGAAATCTGGAAAATCCCAGAAATTCCAGATTTCTGACGGAATTTTCGACGGAAATCTGGAATTTTCCAGATTCCGTCGGAAATCTGGAAACTTTCCAGATTTTCAAATCTGGAATGTTTCCAGATTACCGAATAAAAAAAAAGGAAAGAAGAAGAAGAAGAAGAACAAGAAGAAGAAGAAGAAGAAAAACAAAAGAAAAAGAAAGAATCAAAATGAAGAAAAAAAAATGAAAATGAAGAACAAGAACATATGAAGAAGAAGAAGAAATTTTAACTTTTGTTTATTTTTTTTTTAATTTTTTTTTTCTTTTATACATGTGGCATTTGACAACCAATGATATGTTGCCACGTGTCGCGAGTGTAGTCCACTCTCTAAGTGCAATTGGACCTTGCCGGATATGGGGGTTAATTGTTACAATTGAGAGTTTTTACGGGGTTAGTTCATACAATTAAGCAAGTTAGAGAGGATTTTTGTAACGTTTCAAAGTTCGGGGTGTCACTTGTTAATTGGAGACAAGTTTGGGGGGTTAATACCCTATTAAGCCTTTATTTTTTATATTTGCACAAATCATATTTACCCTATTTTTTGGATTAATAGCATAAATCATGAAAGCTCAAAGTTAGAAAAAAAATATCTTCATTTCTTTAAAATTTCACACATTAGTTTTTTTATTTTTTCATCAGATTTTCACCAAAACATAGAATATGTTAAGGATATAATAAATTTGAAATGAAGTTATAAAATATGACATAAATAATAACCATTACTCTAATTTAATTCATATAGTTTCATGAGTCTAATTATACATAAATAATAACCATTACCTTAACTTTACTCACATAAAACTAAGTCTAAACTAAGTTAAACTAAATTACCGGTTTATTTCACGTAGTTTCTGAACGATGAAACTTCTGTAAATGCAATAATTCTTTTTCTTCCCCGTGCGGTTGTATTATTTGCTCCCTTCGTCCCTCATCATTCTTCTTACATTTTCCATTTTCTCCTAAAAATAAACAAAAATAGCATATAAACTACATTGAAAACTAACAAATTAAAATTAGTTCAAATATATTAAGCTCTAATTCAAAAATCTAACAACAACTTTAATCTCAAAAATTATTAAATCAAACTATAACAACACATGTATATTTTAAACACCAAAAAAATATCTCTAATCTTAATAATATAATATTAATCCAAATCTTACCTTTTATATTAGTATTTGAAAAAGATGGAAGAATAATGTGTAGAGGATTGATGAGTGTGAAAAATTAGGTTAAGGAGTAGATTAAAATGAATTTTAAGATGAAAGAAGAATTTTAATGTAGGGAGATAAATGTGAGAGTATGAAATTTGGAAAGGAAATACAGTAAAACCTCTACAAACTAATACTCGATAAATTAATAATTTGTCCAGTCCCAACTTGGGACTAATATAAAATTTGACCTCAATCGATAAAATAATAAGATAATAACTTTTTTGAACTCCCAGTGTATATATATTGGTTCCAATGAAACTATAAATTAATAATTACTATAATATATATTTGTGCGATACCTTAAAAATTCTAAGATTGTTTAGTAAAAAATGAATCTGTAGTCACTTATTTTTTCTTAAACTTAAAATCTATAATGATTTCATCTTTAAATCTCCTTGTTACACTTAAGAGTTGGAGCATTGTCTTTTCGTATAGCAACAAAAAATTGTGAAGAGTTGTCGCCACTTACAATGAACTTAACAAATTCAATTAATTTGTGAATATAAATTCATTTAACTAATATATATTGTAATTTGGTTTTTCATCTCTAACTAATATACATTGTAACTAGCATATTGGAGTTGAAAATTTAAAGGTCATACGTAAAACCTCTTTAAATTAATAAATTATTCATTTATCGATATAATAATATGTCGCTAAATTAATAAAATATCTTGGTCCCAACATTATTAATTTATAGAGGTTTTACTATATGGAGAAAGGAATTATGAAGATGAGAGTGTGAAATATGAGATAGAGGTGTGAGATAGAGGATATAGTGAATATAAATAAAAATGACGAATGAAAATTTAAAGAAAAATAGGGACTAAACCTGTAATAATCCAAGAAAATTTAAAGAAAACTAGGACTAAACCCGTAATAATCCAAAATAATTAAAGCAATATGCTCCCTGTTTTGAAAAGGGAAGCAAATTCCCACGCGCTAACCCTGACTTCTGAAACCGGCACCTGGGGCACCGGTTTTAGAAACTGGTGTTGCAAGCACCGGTTTCAGAGTCTTGTCCCCTTCCATGTCGGTAACGGCTCCGGTTGACGCGTGACACTGAAACCGGTGCCTCTAACACCAGTTTCTGTACAATTCTGAAATCGGTGTCCCTAACACTGGATTCAGTTAACCACGGTAAAAAAAACATTAGCTCCGAAAATATTTTAAACCCAATCGCCAAACCGTGATAATTTTGCTTATTAGCATTTTTTAGGGGCATTATCATTTTCATTCATAGTCTTCTTATTCCTTATGTTTGGCAAAGAGCATTTTGGGCTAAAAAGAGCCTTTTGAGCTCAATTAGCATTTTGGGCAATTGTTATGGTGTTTGGCAAAAAGCTTTTTGGAAGAGCTTTTTGAGCCAAAAAAACTCTTTTTGAAAAAGCTCCTAAATGGAGCTTTTTGAAATTAGCTTTTTCCACTACTTTTTGTAAATGACTAAAATACCCTCATTTACCCTTTTAATTTTACAACTTCTCTCCTCTCATTTACCCTTTTAATTTTACATGTATCTTGAAGTTACTTGATTTAATATTTTTTTAGCAACATCTATTTATGACTTTTTTTAAAAAAAAAAAACATGTATTAATATTTTACTTATGGATTAATGACATAATTATGTAACTCTATTATTATTTGAAATGTGGTTTGTAAGCTACAATTATGTAATTTAATATGAATTGGTTATTTATTTTCTATATTTTCTTTTCTTTTTCTATATTATTAAAGACTTTATAATATTTTTAAGCTTTTAACTACATATATTATACAATAATATCAATGTCCTTAATTGTCATTCTACCCAAACAACTAAATTTTACCAAACATGTTTACAAACAGCTAATGCAAAAAGATAAACAGCTAACAGCTCGTTCCCAAACAAGGCCGATGAATATTATATAATTAAGTGTACATACACTAATTTACATGCCAAATAACTCTTAGTTTTTCAATAACAGCTCGAGTGATAAAAAGTTTTAAATCGTTCAAATCAGGCGTCAAGTTAAAGTATTAATAGAATTACGTTACAATTTATTTAAAAAGCGTCCAATAACCGTCGAATCGAGAAATTGCAGCAGTTATCGTCGTGGTTCGGCTGCATCTATTATTATCCATTTTTTTTTAGAGTTATTATTATCAATCTTTGATGAAACACAACCAAGATATGATCAACTAATGATTTAATATTTACTAGAAACCCAAAACCACCAACACACAGCCGTTATATATATATATATATATAATATATATACACTGTTTCGCACTTCTATTCCCTTTTCTTCTTCTTCTTCTTCTTCTTCTCAATTTCAAATATTTTCTGCAAATTTATTTAATTTTGGCGGTTAATTATCATCCTATTCCAACCTTGGTAGCTCAAATTCAGGGTAAGCTTTATTACCTCTTCTTCTTCTTCTTCTTTTTTACTCCCTTCAACTTGCTGTTTTTCTTTCTGCATTTTAGGGTTTCTTCGCTCTAGGGTTTCCTTTTCTTTATTGCTCTCAGTTTCTTTAAATGCTTCTATTATTCAATTAATTTAGATTTCTCTTTTGCTGACCGTTATAATCTTCAACTTAAGCTTACACTATTTGAAAATATATTCTTTTCCCCCCTTGGCATGTTTTTTTCAAGCTGACAAAATAAATTTTAAGAAATGTGGTGTCTTTTTGGAACACGAGATCGAAAGGTTCTGTAAATATTGTAACTTTATCCTGATATCTACTAGAAAATTGAGGTTTTGTAATTATTTGTCGAAAGAAGCATATGATGATAGACCAACTTTTCGTTTGTCATCATTTCGTGATTCTTTCGAAGTTTATAGGTGCTTCTCTTATTTAATATATTCACTGCTCTGTGTTTTGTCCATTCATCTCTTTTGTCCTTGGAGTTACTTATGTGTTTAACATTTATTTGGTGCATATTACCTGCTTCTGTCAGTTGCTTTTAGAAATGTTGCTTTTATTGGATAGTTGGCTAAGAATTAATTCAGCAACAACTCTTCTATATATCCGTAATTTCTTTAGGGTTATGTTTTGATCACGAACTTGCTTGTCTTGGCTTTAGGATGAGGCTTGCTAAGGATGAATCATCATATAATGCTGAACAAGTAAGTGAAATTTGCTTGCATTGATCACTTCGTTTGTCTAGGCATTTTACTTTTTTGCAGTTTCCTTTATCAATTGTTTGGCTACGCTGTCATTTCCTTTTCTTCAATAATTTAACTTTGAGTTTCAATCATTCAGTTTTCCTCTCTCTCTCTCTCTGCCTCCTTCCCAGATTTTTAACATGGATAAATTTCCCACGATTTTAGCAGGTCATTGACTTAATTTCAGCAGTGAAAGAGTTGCATGTGTTGAGCTCTCAAGACCTTAATAAATTAATAAGGGATTCAGAAAATTTCACAATTCACTTCCGAACTGAAAAAGGATCAAGCATAAAGGTCAGGCATTGTCTTTTTCGCCCTTATGTTCTCCAATTAAGCACCACCGTCTTCTGTCATAAATTCTGTTGTTTTTCAGATTGATGTGGAAAAACTGGCAGGCTTTCTTCCTTTGCATCTTATTGCTGTGCTCGTGTCATCCGACAAAGATGAAGCACTGTTGAGATACTTATTATGCGGAATTCGGCTTTTGCATTCCCTATGCGAGTTAGCTCCTCGGCATGCTAAACTTGAACAGGTTTCAATTAGTCATCCTTGCATAAGGTTTCAATTTTGTGATCTTGCATATCGTTATCTTTGTATTTGTTTCATTTAGCAGTAAGGAATCAACAGTTGGCTACTGTATGTAAGGATATGTCACATTGGTTGTCAACACCTTAACAAGTTGCAGAAAAGGATGGCCATCCCTTAAATATTTGTTTTTGTCCTTAGCTTTCGGCTCCTTAGTTATCTTGCAACCTCAATGTGCAACAATTGTTTCCATTCTCTGTTAGTTCCTATTTTGAAAACATAAGTGCCCTTTTTCTGGATTCAAGCAGGTATATTTTAAATGAGCTGAACTTGTTCTGGTACTGAACTTTTATATCTTAGTCTAGCTAACTTACTGTTGCTGTCATCATTGTATATAAATATTATTGTTGTGATTGGCGATTTGTATTAGATACCATATTGTTATTCTCAAGTTTCCGGAAAATTATTAGTATATGATCCCCTGGTTGGTCAATTGGCATATGGAGAAATTTGATAGCTTCTTTTCTTCCGTGGACATTTACACTTTTGGAAGATTTAGGTTTGAAGTTTGTAAAAGGAAACACATGTTTCATAATTATTTGTTCTTTTGCAGATTTTGCTTGATGATGTAAAAGTGTCAGAACAACTGATAGATCTGGTGTTTTACGTATTAATTGTCCTTAATGGCGTCAGAGAGGTACTACTTGATCTTTTACTTTTTGTTGATATTTCTAAATAGAATTACTTTTATCATGATTTTCTTTTGTGATATAGGAAGTTGATAATAAATGCGCTATGCCCCTTCTGCATTCTGCACTGGTTGCTTGCAGTCTATATCTATTAATAGGATGTATATCTTCACATTGGCAAGATCTTATTCACGTGTTGCTTGCACACCCTAAGGTACAATTTCGCTGCTATACTTTATTCAAGATGCCATTCAAGAGAAATGAATTAGATGCATCTTGACGAATGATCAGTGCTTCTGTTCTCCACCAATGATCACCTGTTGCTTAATCTTTTCTCCACCAATGATCACCTGTTGCTTAATCTTAAGGTCATGCAAGTTGTGACATTTATGAAATTTCTGATCTCATTTTTCTGCCATAGGTTGACATATTTATGGATGCTGCTTTTGGAGCAGTACATTTGGCTATCAGGTTTCTTCAGATCAAGCTGTCAGCTCAACAAGCTGATATTCATATGAGATCTAGTTTGACAGCAGAACAAATAGCTAGCTACGTGTGCCAACAATGTGAAGTCTCTTTACAGTTTCTTCAGTCCCTCTGCCAGCAAAAACTGTTTAGGGAGCGATTACTTAGGAACAAGGTTTCTGAGATAAAACTCTGATTCAATTCATTTTGAGAGCAAGGCTTCTGTTCTAATTTTGTTAAAATGTATTTTATTGTCAAATTCTGAGGTTATTTACAGTGAGAAAGCCGGTTTAATCTGTTGGGTGCAGTTGTTATCTTTTGAATAGTCATTTATTTTTTTTATAATACTACTATTACAATTTCATAATATTAAATCAGGCTATTAACAGTTCTACACGTTGTATTTGCATGGATAAGTTCCCTCCCTGATTTAATTAGTGTAAGTTTTGGGCCTGTTTTTTTATAAATTTGTGGTAATAAACTCAATCTTACTGGTCTTTGAAACTTTTGGTTTTCTTTTTAATCATTATATTAAAATGCGTGGTGTTCAATTTGTGCCAGGAACTATGTGGAAATGGTGGTGTTCTTTTTCTTGCCCAAGCCATCTTGAAGTTAAATATTGCACCTCCTTTCATGAAGTCTTCTATAATCCTTGCTTCTGTTTCCAGATTGAAATCCAAAGTATTATCAATTGTAAGTCATAGTAATAGCAACACTCAGTTACATTGTACACTTTCATATTGCACTGTACTTGATAGTGTACTTTAAAATCATAAATTTCAACCTAGAACCTTAATTTTTTATGCAGCTATTGAATCTGTGTGAAGCAGAAAGCATTTCTTACCTTGATGAGGTTGCAAGCTCTCCAGGGAGTTTTGATTTGGCAAAGGCTGTTGCATTAGAGGTTAGTTTCCTTTTATTATTGCTATTATTATTATTATTATTATTATTATTATTATTACTATTATTATTATTTTGCTGTAACTTGTTTACTTTTTCTGCATTAGTGCAGAGTTATTAATGTTACCCACTATATTTTTTCCATACATTTTCTGAACGTGACAGACTAAGAAATATTTTGACAAAATTCTACCAAAAAGCAAGCTTAATCATTTTCAGAGCCTTGCCATTTCTATCATTTAAATTTCTACTTTGGGTACAAATTTACTTGATAATCTTTTCCTTAGCTTGCAAAAGAGGATGTTTGACTTGCAACTTTTTCCGCCATGGGTATGTATGAGGCTTGTGATAATGACTTGGGCCACAAGCTACATATATTCCATCCTGCATTTCTCCTAGATTTGCACTTTGTTTGAAGCTACTTTTACCTCATAGTCTTGTCCATGATACAACTCTTATGATGTAGGTCCTACAGATATTAAAGACTGCACTCTGTAAAGATCCCAAACATCTTACTGCTTCTTCTCAGAGATCTTTTCCCACGGGACTTATGCGACTTAATGCCATGCGTCTAGCTGATATATTTTCAGATGATTCAAATTTTCGATCATTCATAACAACATCCTTTGTAAGCCATCATTTCATTCTATAAGCAGGGTGCTTGCTTAGTTTCATGTTTCGACAAGCAATATTAGATTTCACAAAGAATACAAAAAGTGATTTTTTAGTTCACAAGAAACTAAGATGTTCTAGGACCTTGATGATCTACTGTTATGCTACTAATATGAACTGCAACATATATATCTAAGTTTTTATGTATAGTAATGATGCTTTATGCTTGAAGTTATCCATAACAAATTTTGATAACTTTTTTTTTTTTTTTCTCTTTTCTTTCTGTTTATTCATTTCATTTCAAATTTCAATGGTTGCTCCAGACTAGGTTTCTCACAGCTATATTTTTACTACCTCATGGAGAGTTTTTATCCATTTGGTGTTCATCTGAACTTCCGCTGAGGGAGGAAGATGCGACTCTCGAATATGATATATTTACAGAAGCTGGATTGGTCTTGGAGACATTTTCATTGTTTAACTCGAGTGCTATGAACTTAGAGACTACTTTAATTCCCAGTAACATGCCCCAAGCTAGCTATGCTCATCAGAGGACTTCATTATTTGTTAAAGTAATTGCCAACCTTCATTGCTTTGTCCCTAACATTTGTGAAGGTCAGTTAATGTACTGTTCTCGAATTTTTTTGTCAAGCTTAATCTGCCGCCTTTCTCCTGATTAAATAATTCAAGCTTCTATTGTAATCTGCAGAGCAGGAAAGAAATCTTTTCCTAAACAAATTCCTAGAATGCATGTGGATGGATCCATCGGAATCATTGCCTGGATTTTGTTTCACTCCTGGTTCTCGCAAAGGGGAAACTATTTGCAATAACTTGCGTAAGCACTTTCCCATGTTTTTTTGGTGCGGATGTGCTATTGTAATTTTCTTGTGTTCCTAATGATTTATGAACAAGTTATTCGTAGGTTCTTTGTTGTGCCATGCTGAATCTTTGATTCCTAACTTTCTAAATGAGGAGGATGTACAGCTGTTAAGGTAATACAAACTTTAATTTGTTTTTTTTTTCTTTGTGTGGAAGAATTTATTTTTAAATTTTTTGGTTTTAACAACTTTTGAACTGATATAATGATGTCGTGAATACTGAATATTCGATACACTATAATTGTAGTTTATCTAAGGAACATTAAATAGGTTCTAAATTTTCAAAGAATGCAAAAACTGATATAGGAGATGTGTCTTCCTCTTCTAACTGTAGCTCAGGAGTTTTCTTGCTTCAATGCATGGGTGTGCTTTATCATGCGCAAGAACTAAATTGCTGTCTTGGCTGGCTGAATTATTTCGTTGACTAAAAAGTTCATTTTTGTTAAGTTCTTGAGTTCTAGATCGAGTTATAGGACCTTATACCTGAACATCTGGAAGTAAAACTTCCTCTCAGTTCTTTCTATCTAGCCTACTTTGGTGGTAGACAAGTTTGGAGCTTGTGAGAGAGAACTCTGATCTCTTAAATTTTTTTAGGAAATATTACTTGCTCTATTAATGAAAATCAACGTCCATTAAAAAGGATTACAAAGGTAGAGAAAAACTAGGACTCCTCTTATTTGGGAGGTAGCTAGGACAAGATATTATTAAGTAATCCTTATCAAGGAACCCATTCAATTAAAAGTTTAAACTGATAGTTAAAGTCTGTTGCTTATCCAATTGAACTGAAAGCTCAAGCTCATAGTTAAAGTTCCAACAACATCTTTTAATCTAACACACTCCCGCACGCGAATGACTTCTAGTCTTAAAGCGTGTACAACACAAGCCCACCTTACCATGTGTTAAATTAATCACAAATAAGGGTTGCTAGGATTCGAATCCTGACCACTTGATCAGAGAGTCTCTGATATCATGTTACTTTGAACTAAAAGCTCGAGCTGATTGTTAAGGTCCAACAACATCGTTTCATCTAACAAGGCCCAAATAGCCTTCATTATTTATTGATAAAAAAACAGGACTAGGAAATAAATTAGGAGAGAAACACGATAAACCTGTAGCAGAATATTTGAAGAATCCTCAACAAAACTAGACTCTAAAACCTGTTTCTATATCAGAGATTTGCAAAGTTGAAAAATCTCAGTTAAGGCCTTCTGCCAATGCACTCCCAACATTGCGCCAAACTCAGATAAAGGCAACAAGAATAAATCACAGGAAAAAGTTATCTTATCGATTTGAATTGGGTTCCTGCATTTCTCACCTTCGGTAACTGTAACTTGTAGCTCAAGTTTAGCCTCTTCTGGTATCCCCAAATTTTCAGCTCTTTCCTCGTCTAAAAACCGTTGGTACTTCCTATATTAATCAGAATCATCTGAGGTACCCATTTATCTCAATGCAGATATTCATAGTTCTTGCGCTGGATTTGCCAGATTCTTCCTCTCCTTCGATTTTGATAAGTCTTCTTTTACAGCTTCTAACAAAACTAACTGCTTACACCAATCTCCCCTGGTAATCCAACACAACCCTTTAGCCATCATTACTTCCCTTTCGGCTTGTCTTAGCTTCTTCACCATGGGCTTCTTGGGCCTTAAATTGGTATTGCTCTTCCGCTGTTCTCGACTCCCTCTAGGGGACTGCTGCTGCACCATTGCCTTGCCAAATTCATGGTGGTGGATGAATTACGTGGTTTCTGTTATCTCACCTCTACTTCTGTGTTTTCCTTAAGTTCACACGGAAAAGAAAAAAAAACTAATTTTCCTGCTCCTTAGTTAAGGCACTGACTTGTGCTGATAGTTTCTCAACATGCCTCTGATAGTCCTCCACTGACTCAGTCTTCCTTAACTTCACCAGCTCTCTAAGCTTGTCAATGCGGATAGGTGAACTAATTGTTGGTTGCAGAGAGTTTAAAACTCCTCCCATGTTAACTCTGAACAATCTTGTTCCAGCTTCATAAACCAGAGTTGGGCGCGCCCTTCAAGATATGATGGTGGCAGTCCAACCTTTATTGTCTGGTACCGTTCCAACTTACTGGATCATAAGCCATAATGTTTTGGAAAATTTAGTTTGGATAATTTCGGGAATAGAGTGGTAAAGGTCTTAGCCTAGTGGTTGAGTCTCTTCCTATGAACCACATCCAGGGTGGGGGATTTTTCTTTGTTATTAATTGTAAGCGCAATTGTTCATTTTATTTTATTCTTTAAATGTTGGAAACAGAAGTTCCACTATCAGTGTCCTCATTCTTGCTTTAAGGCTTTCTGCTTTCTCGTTCGACCATTGATTTGGTTATTGACATTCCATTCCTGCTAATTCAGAAGCCATAGCGTTCTGCTTCTCCACTCCTGTAAGAAATTCTCTAACTGTTTCTGAAAGGTACTTTGGTCTCCCATAACTTGATCTAGTATTAGTTTGTTATATCCCCAGGTTGTGGATCGTATTAGAGGACCTTCAACCTGCATGTCTGGAAGTCTTCATTTCTTTCTGACCTAGCTTAACTATGATGGTAGTCAAGGTTAGAACTATTGTTAGAGAGAGAACAATGGACATGTGAGAAGTTTTTGTCGAAATATACTTGCTTTATTGATGAAATCAAAGTCCTTTGTAAAGGATTACAAAAGTAGAGAAAAACTAGCACTCGCGCTCTCATATGTAAAAGACAGCTGATACAACAATAGAATATTCAATAATCCTGAACAAAAGAAAGGAGTTATAAACTTATTTCTTTTGCCCATGAGTAAACCTCTTCTTTATTTTATGAATATGTGGTTTACTAACAACCTCCTAGTTAGTTGTAGATGACAACTGGCATTGCTGCTGCTTAAAGTTTTTTAGTTCAGTTTAAGGTATTTCACATGTCATTACTTCTATTTTAAAATTTTGTTGCAGGGTGTTCTTTAACCAATTAGAGCCGCTGGTTAATTCTGCTAATTTTGAAGAAAACCCAGTTCAAGTGAGATTTTATTTCTTATTTTGCATAAGTTGTTATTTTTGTTATAGTTTGGTTCTGTCTCAATTATGGCAATATTCTTTTTCCATAGCTCTATTAATAAAAGTCGCCATTAATTTTGCTTTTGGAGAAAATTCAGGAAACCAAACAGGAACGGTCGGTATCGTTCGAAGAGTTTGCTAAACTTGCCATCAATGAGCATCATCAGGTACCCTCTAGATGTTCAGCTTAGTCTATGCTTGATTTATCACCTGCATCAGTTATGCGACTTGAGATTCTCTTGGTGGCATTTAAATATAGGGGTACAGAGAAATAATTGTCTAGGTAACAAACATAGTGAAGACTGATCAGAGCCTAATCTTTAACCTTTTTTTTTTTTTTTTAAATCAGTTCAGAACTTGTCGTGGCAGTCAATACTTGGTTATCTGGCTGTTAGTCCAGCAGTAATATGATTCCTTGTTGTAGTAACAACTAATTTTGCATACAGTGATATGAGCACAATCAGACTTTTTATTTTAGTCAATCCAGTTTGGAGTCAAAAGTTACTGATATTTTTCATGATATTGGATCTTGTAGAGGAAATGCAAAGTTGATTTTTGAGCTGGTTTTACTTTTTTTTTTTTTAACTTCTTGGTGATGTTGATTTTGTTCTTCTTAGGAGGCTCAAAGTACAGGGCTCTACTCATCTCCTTTATTGAATAAGGAAGCATCAAATGTCAACAACCCAAGCAGTAACCCAAAAGAGGAAATGTCTGAGAATTCTGGTTTCCAAGAAGAGGAGCCCAATCTCAGAAGTGAGCATATCAATCACAGTGGTGATGCAGAGAGGGAAGAGAAGGATAAATCTGTTGGGATTGCATCTGCTGTTGTAAAAGAGGTTGACAGAGATTTACCAAATGTGGAAACAAGTGGTTCAGATACAAGTTCTACTCGAGGAAAGAATTTTGTTGGCCAAATGGGAAGCAGTGACTTCCCAAAATCAAGTGAGACTAAAAAGGAAAATGGCCTTCAAGGAGTTCAGGAAGAAAGATTTGAAACTCTTCAGATTGAAGAAAAGCAGCCTAGAAAAAGGAAACGGACTATAATGAACGACTATCAGATTGCGCTAATTGAGAAAGCGCTGGTAGATGTACCTGATATGCAGCGCAATTCAGCTTCTATACAATCCTGGGCTGATAAATTGAGTCTTCATGTATGTATAACTAGCTTAGAAGCTTTGACTTGTTCACAGTGTTGGTTAATTCTGTTGGCAGTTTCAGAGACATAGAATCACATCTTGCCTAATAGGTTTCTACATTTTCTGCAGGGTTCAGAAGTTACATTTGCACAGCTGAAAAACTGGTGAGGAGTTTTATTCTTCTTTTATATGACCCCTCATATTCCTTCGTTCAAAGACTCTTTTCTATCCCTGTGGTTATTTCCCATTTGGATAATCAAGATAACATTTGCAAATAAGAAATCTTTTTCTTTTCTTGTGATTGCGATGGATATCTGTCCCTTTGCAGCTGGTATAAGTGCAGTGGACACAATTAACACTTGGCATTTTATATTTTTCTTCACAATTTATTTTGAATGCTAAATCTTATTTCCTTTTTCCTGTTTATCCATTGAATTGTCGGTCCGACTAGCCCTACCCATTTTGTTACGACTATGTTAAGTGTCACATTGGGGTCAAGTTAACAGATGTTAGTAATGATAAGATGTGTTGGAATTGCAAGAGCATATTCAATGAAGAAGTTGAAGCTGTTTGTCAATCTTACTTGTCTTTTGTTACTGCAGGCTTAACAATAGAAAAGCGAGACTAGCACGTGCAGGTAAAGAAGTCCGCGTTGAGAATGCTGTTTCTGAAAAGCAAGGTATTCCAGCATTGCGGCATTCACAGAACTCACCGGAGAGTCATGATGAAGAAAACTTAGCATCAGGTGCAAGACTTGCTCAAATAAGAGCAAGAATCAGTAGTGGTGGAAATGCGGAGACATCTGTAGCAGAAGGTGTTGGAATTGCCAGTGCTGAGCATGTCCAGTGCAAGCAAGGTGAAGAAGTGATGCTTGTAGATAAGCAAGGAGAAGCGATTGGTGAGGGAAAGATTTATCAAGTGCAAGGTCAATGGTTTGGAATGAGCTTGGAGGAATCTGGAACATGTGTTGTTGATATTACTGATCTTAGGGCTGAGAGATGGGTGAGACTTCCACACCCATCTGAAGCGACAGGCACCTCGTTCCTTGAGGCCGAAATAAAGCATGGGGTTATGAGAGTATTGTGGGATTCTAACAAAATTATGAGAGTGTTTCGGCCTCGATGATGATGTTACTGTCTATAGAATTTTGTCATTACTAATTGATTAGAATGTTAGTTTCTGTATGAACAGAATTTTCCTTTTTTTCATTGCGCCTTTTCCATGGCCGAAATTATGTATGACGAGCAGCATAATACGTCACAGGCTAACAAGCAACAAATTTTTGCTGATGTATGTTGGTACGAATTCTTTTTTCCTAATCTTTAACTAGTATTAATCCCCTCCCAGAAAAGAATGTATAGCTGATTAGCCTTGTAGATGCTTAATTGTCATTTTTTCTTCTCAATCTGCTACCAATTTTATTTTTTGCTGCAAGAAAAGAAAATCAAATGAGAGAGAAACTGTAATGTAAGTTTGGTTAGCTGCAAATTTGTTCTCCTTTTGTTTTTTGTTTTTGTAGAAGCAAGTTCAATGATATTTTATCTGAATAGAAGAGAAGAAACTGAAATACATTAAGAATTTTAGGCCCATAAAGCAACAAGGTTAGAACTTAGAAAGTAAGTGAGGAGATCTTGGGCTTCCGCAAGTCAAACGAAATACATGTAGGAAGCAATACAAAGAAGAAGTGAAATTAAATGAATCTTTGTCTATTACAGAAATGGAACGATGTAAATCCCTTCCTTTGTGACCCAAGGCTTTGAAAGAATTAAAAAGTATTATTTGGCTATTCAAAATTTGTGCAAGAATTTAAAAAATATTATTTGGCCCTCATATATTCAAAATTTGTGCTTTTGCCTTTGATTAATTATTTGAGACACTTTTGGCTATTTATCTATTCAATTTGTTGAAACCTCACAATTTTGGTGATAATTTGACATCCTTTTAGTTGTACTAGCCGCTATTTTAATTTTTTTAGTATTAAGTTTCTTATTTTAAGTAGAGAATTTTTTAATATTTAACAACTTTTCTTCTCTTAATTTTGCTTCAAAAAGGATGAAATTTTACCAATTAGTAGGACAATGATAGGTTAGTGACCAAAAGAGATCAAATAATACATTAGTGACTAAAAGCACAAATTTTGAAAATGTTAGTGACCAAATAATTCTTTTTAGCCTAAAAGAAAGAATCAACTTATTAACAGTTGTGCATTTGACTTGGGGCCTTAGTTGGGGTGATTTGTTGTAATGCTTGAAAGACTTCTTATCGAGTAAAGTTTTCCTCCACTATTAAACTGTAAATAAAGAAAATCCTGCTCTTTCGGATCAGTCCAATTAACCGAACCATTAATAGAATTGTCATTAGTATTGTTCATTAGTCTTTAATTAATAACAATAATTTTAGTTAAGAGTAATGAACTCAGATAATAATAATAACAATTTTAGTTAAGAGTAATGAAGTCTGAAGATAATGTTTCAAGTTAAAGATTAATCAACAATTCTATTAGGACTGATCCAAAAGGGCAGGGTTTCTATATTCAATCGGGGTTGATCTGTGTTTTTTTTCCAAATTAAAATTCACGTTTCCATAAATTTTGGTGTTTTTCGTAGAGAAAAAAAGCATTCTATAGATTATCGAGGCTTGTTAGACAAGTACGATGAAGCACTCATTTATGGATGTGAATCTAGCTTATGCAACAAGTGCAAATACCCGAGACGCATTGCAACTGAACAATATAAACAATAAAATCACCAGATTTTCTAAAAGTAAAAAGAAAAAGGCTTAAATATGAATAGATAAACTGGCAAGTACATTATAGACAGTGGGTGAGTCGAGTCCAAGCACAAACAAATGACTTTAATCAGACGGAGTTCAACAAGTAGCGGCCATGGATTCAATTAGGAGCTGGTAACCTTCTGGTATTGCTTCCTGTGTTTGAACGTATTCTGCCAATGCAGGTACATCTGAAACATCTAACATCCTTCCAACGAACAACAGCAGATGGAAATCCGATATCCTTTTCACAAATGGCAGACTCTTTGAACGGTCTAGATGATTCTTCAGTGCCCTTGTTGTCACTTGCACCACCCTGTTCTCTACTGGAAACGATGACGTAAGAGGACCCTGCATTATAATAGAAAAAGGTCATTCGAGTTTTGCAACGTGCAAAGTATATCAAAATATCCAGTATTGTATAACTTTGATGCTTCTAACATCATAACATCACAATATCCTACAAACTAATGAAGGCCTAACCTAGTTGGTTGGGCTCAGGTGCATTTAAGCCAAAACCATTGTACAAATTCGATGCTTCTATAGACAGCCATTTACTTTCAGGAGCTCATGTCATATTATAAAACTTGCATGGCAATATTTCACAAATCTACACACCTCAAGGGTCAATATTCAAGATAATGTCTGCAGAACTCAAACCCCCCAATACACCGCTGTCATGGCAGTAAAAAATGCAGGGAATACGTTTATGGAAAGCTAAGGTACATCTAAGAACTCAATTCCGCTAATTGCATATTTTACTAATAGCAGAAATGTTAAGAAAACAAATTTTGTCATGCATCAGCCTTGATCATAATTAGGGCTAAAGTTAGTATGTGATTTTCAATCCTAGAGACTTGAAATGCCTCCCACATACATTCGGACAAATGAAGCTCAAATACTTGAACTGGGATGATCTTGGCATGTAAAACAAATTGTACTGCAATAATGTACATACTGAAATAAAAGTTGCAAACTACCATTTCTAAAACACATGTGTCTTCAGGAAACATATCACATAGAATGCAGTACTTATACCCGAAAAAAAACATAAGACTACAACTCATTCTTTTTTACATAAATATAATTTACAAGGGTTCCTCAGTAGTCAGGTACTTCTAAAGTGAATCATCTCCTAAATCAAGTCAAGTCTAGTGTATAAGGTAGGACTCAAACTCAATAACTCCAGTTTAAGTGACTTGACACCCTTGACCACTCTAGCTAACTTGATTGATCAATTGCAACTTAATGAGTAGCTAACTTCAAACCATGTTGATCATCAAGTCCTCTACTTAATCAGCATCTAACTTTATCTTAATCATCATATATCGAAAACTTAAGCTCAAACTACTTATTATCCTAAAGAACATGGAGTACACCCAAGACTTAAACCATCAAATAACCAAGAGTTGCAAAAAATAGACATAAATATAAACATAGACAAGTAAAACAAACATACCTGGTGATCCAAAATCTTGACAACAACCAAGAAAAAATCATTATCCACTTCCCTAATATCCTTAACTCCAACAACAACTTCCTTCTTCATTTTAGACAATTTAGGATCCATATCCTCTCCAATCTCAGTCTCAAACCACTGCTCCTTAAACAATCTAATACACATATCACTCATCTGAAACGCCTCGAAATGGACATCAGCACCTCCATCCTCATTCACTTCCAGCTTCACCAACGCGGTAACCCACTCTTTAAGCTCACTCTCAGCATGAAGTTCCGCAGCCTGAAGAACTTCCCGATTAGACAATGTATAATCCTTTTTATCCTGACTAATAGTTTGAGTAAATATAAACCCGACTTTCCTCATCCCTAACCCAACAGCAATAGCATCCACAAGTTTCTCCTCCGCGGGATCCCTCAAAAGCATCAAAATTTCTTCAGTCCCTTGCTGAGGCGGCTCGTAAATAAAATCCACCTCGACTTTCCCCTCCTCGGACACCGTCCCATACATAAAGCCCCCTCTTTTAACCGCAAAAGCCAGTGTCTCATTAACATACTGCTGAAAAGCATTAGCACTATCCCGATCAAACGACACGGATTCACAATGTGGGGTCTCCTGTCTACTAACCCGCATTTGTTTAGCAATGAGGTCATCCATAGTCATCTTCCGACCAAAAGAACCAGCGGGTTGAACCGCGGGACCGGGGATTGTCCTCTCGCCTTCGTAGGCCAAGAAGACGATGGAACCGTGGGAGATTTTGAGGGAAGAAAGAGGGGTATTAGGGTCAGACATGTCGGTGAAATTGAGGAGATCGGAAGGGGTTTTGGATAAGAGGAGGTTTTGATTAGTAGATAGGGTTTGGTTTTGGATAGGGATTTGAAGTTGGTTTTGAATTAGGGTTTTGAGATGGAAGATATTGATGTTAGGGTTATCGATGGAGACACGCTCAAGGCCATCTCTGCTGCGAATTCTGAGCATCATCGTGAAGGAAAATTAGGGTTTAAGAATGAAATAGAATAGAGAAAGTTTGTAAATTTAGGGTTTATATAGAGGAAATAAATAAGAGTGCAGAGTGAGAGAAGGAAGATTTATAGAGGCTATGGAGGAGTTTGCTTGATGAGGAAGACGAGAAGAGGACACGGATATAATATTATTTTCTTTTCCTACTGAATAAAGGATGCTTTATTGTAACGTGCTATTCTCACTTCAATGGATTCTTTTTAAGCCCAACATAATGGGCTTGGCTTTGGACCCAACCCACATTCATGATGTGAAATTCATGTGAAGTGCTTCGCTTAGGGTTTGTCACGGTCCGATCTGATTCGGAGATTCATAAATTTTCAGGATTAGCAAGATGAAGAAGAAGAAGTGGTGTTAAAATGAAATACTTTTATATTAGCTTATCTAATTGACATTTATTTTTGATGACTCATGTTTAATTCATTATTGGTCATTATATATATATTGTGGCATTTGGTGTACATGTATTTATGTAAGCAATAGAAATTCTCATGATTTTCTAATTTGGCCGGTTATTGGTTGACATGAAATTGAAAAAATGGAGGCACTCAAAATTCATGGGAATTTCAAATTCCCACATAATGTGGGAAATTAATTACCTAGCCCCCCTTGGTCATTCAAAATTCATGAAAATTTCAAATTTCTTAATGTCAACCAAACACATTTTGGGTATTTTATGGAAATTACACTAAGAAAATAATTTCATTTGAATTTGAACTTCCCACGGAAAATAAATTCCCATGTATACCAAACGACCTCTTATACATGAGCCTTCTATCTAATTAGAAAAGTGGCTGTGCAAAAATATATTTGCCCAACAATGTAACGTTTCTCACCTTTTTAGGATATTTTAGTAAAAATAAATTTGAAGTGTCAACTGAGATGCTAAATAACTTTACTGTTTCATTAACATTTTAAAACACATTATATGGGTTTGTAAAATTTTAAAATAAAAGACATTAAGCATGAACTTACGAATCCTCAAACCACTTAATTGAGCATCCAATCTTTTATAAAAAAAAATTCAATGTAGTAAAATTTCGAATAATGAACACGAAAAATCACCCTACATAATTGAATCATAATGATAAATTAATACAATTTTATTTTTTTTTTTGAAAAATTAATACAATTTTATTAAGAATTAATTAAAAGAAATTAATTGAGAAAATGACAAATGACGTAGGTCTACACATTTCTTGTGCACTACTTCCTTATTTAAAAGAAATAAAAAGAATAAAAACATGGAGGATAAATGAAATGAAATCTAATTAATAACATTGCACTTGTGCCTTATATTGCCTTGAGTTCCCGTAAGAACCTCAACAGCTCCCATTCGGACCATAGACTGTGCAAATTCAGTGAAGAATTTATCAGAATTTGTCAATTCTCCGACAATGTTCTTAGAAATTTTTGTGGTTAGAAGGGCAGCATCGGATTGCAAAAGACCCTTGTTCTCCTTTAGGATAACGTAGTAGTCTTTGTCAAAGCTTAAAGAGCTTCCGGGATCCAACTCTACAGTTGTGGTTGTATCTGCTAGGCTTCGGCATTTCGTCTTCAAGAATGCTGCATATGTTGCATCCAAGGAAGGGTCTTGGTCTCCTACTCCTGTGAAATTGTATAGTCTGTTGCTGAACGTAGGACAGTGCGCTAGTCCTATTGTGTGTCCGCCTGTACGTACAGAAATTCTATTATGAACCCGATCGATCTTTTATATTATCTAAAAGAATATTAAATAGAACTATGGCTATACCTGATAAAACGACAAGATCATGAACAGTGAGATTCTTGTTCTTGAAATCTTGTTTGAGGGTAGAGAAGTTGGAGAAGGGCGACGGAATGTTACCGAAAACTTCTGAAGCAAGTGAGACACTACCGTCTCTTCTTCCCGTCAGCACTTTCCACAATGGTTTTTTAAACTGATGAATGATAACAACAAAAAAGTAATAATAATTTCATTAGAGCACAAAAAATAGCAAGTTGAATTTGAGTGAAATGCAAACTCGGTTATATTAATTTAGGAGTGCATACACATACCTGAAATGAAACAGAGTCCCTAGCAGCCAAGGCCAAAATGTCAGCACAAGAAACAATTCCAGGGCATGCTTTCTCAACTGCTGTTTTAATATCCTCAATCACATCAAAACCTGTCAATGTTAGATTTGGAATCGAATCTTTTTCTGCAACGCTACCATTGGTTGAGTCTATTAAAACCGACCCATCACATCCCTGCACGAATTAATATTCAGTTCCAATTTCAGTTGATGCAGGGAAAAATCATATAAATAAATATGCATGGCTATAAATTTTCAAGGAACCGCTAAAACTAAGATGTAACTAATGCTCTACAAAATCTTTTATATTAATTTCTGACAATAATAATTGCGTACCCTAACAAAACAGTCATGAAAATGCATTCTCAAAAACTTAGCAGGCAAGACGGGATTGGCTGCCACGTGGCTCCACGTAAGGTTTCTAATCATATCTTCAGCTTGTGGACATGTCTTACGATAGAAATGCTTCCTGAGATTGCCTCCTTCACAAGCCCCTATTAACAACAATATTAATAATACTAACACTGAATTACCAACACTACTCATTCTCTTCATGCTTTCAATGATTAATCTTAATGCTATTTCTGTTTAATTGTATGGAATGGGTTAGATAAACTGCTATTTTCCTTTTTATACTTAAAACCAAGGTGTAACTAAGCAACAATTATTCTCAATTAAATTTTTGTTTATTCCACACCATAACCATTACTACCATTTCACACTTTCTCATGAGTTGTCTTTATTTGTTTCAATATTTATATATATAACCCTAACCGATAAATGATTGCTCCAAATAAGCATACATTAATGTCAAACACATTATTCTTCGAGTGTATAGGACTTACAACTACCTTGCTGTGCAACTTCCTAAACCAAATTAAGGGCAAAACTTACTGGTATAAACCCTGTGTCAATAGATTTCATTTTCACCAAGGTTGTGAAAAAAAAAGTAAGCCGTTACGTATGGAATATTTATCTCAGATTTTATTTTTCTTTAAAATTTAAAGGTAGGATGGATAAAGTTCAAATATATATTTTATTCTTCCTACATCTTTCAAAATTTGAATCTAGAACGTCTTATATAGAAATTAACTAGTTACCGGCCACCCCTTAGAGATTTTACAAAAGAGTAACTTGATCATCATTAAATTCAATTTCAATAGAGAAAAGTTGTATTATACATGGAGGGTAATATGCTCTACCAATTAAAAAAAAATACATTTTAATTTATGAGAAATGATTACTATCAAGAAATAAATATATCTCCGCGCATATCATTGTCTAAATATTGAATAGGTTCATTCTAATTACAACCATAAGAAATCAACTATAAGTTATAACATTAAAAAGAACATGCTTGATAAAAATCAATATATTCGTCCCTTCACAATATTAATACTCGTGTATTGCTCGCATGTACTGTCAGAAATTTATTTTATACTTAAGGGGAATGTTGACCTAATTAATTAATAAAATGTCCAAAATTACGAAGGAAATATAGCAGAAGTCAAGCTAGAACATGGGCTAGTGTATGATCTGTTAATTTGATAATAGGTAATTACTACAACATCTTTATACAAAATATTCTCGTTGAGTTTTGGGCCTAAACTTTTGGCGGTGCCTACCTATACATATATTCTTGTAATCATTATTCTCTTTGTTACAATATTTTTGTTACACTCTTGCAAAAAATAAATAAATATTTTAACTAAAACTACTGTAATTTAATAATTTGCAAACAAATTAATAACATAATTGCTATTCATCGCGCTGATCGCATTGTATAAATACGATTGTATAATATTATTGGAGACAGTTTATCCATTCATCACACTGATCATATTATATAATTTCGATTGCATGACATTACTGGAAACATAATTGTCATTCATCGCATTGTATAAATACGATTGCATAAATAAATGTAGACAAATTTTTCATTCATTGCACTGATCGCATTATATAAATTCGATTGAATGACATTACTGGAGACAAATTTGTCATTCATTGCATTAATCACATTTTGGAAATACGATTGCATGCATTTCTGGAAACATATGATAATTTCTTATTTGTGTACGTGTTTGATCCAGTCATTACCCATGACCTGTTGAGTTGTTTCATCCTAAACTTCAAAGTAAGGAGTTTATACATCAAGAGTATCATTAGCATTTCTTAGTTTGCTGCTACATTGATTCATGGACATTGATAATTTTTGTGATTTCTTCTCCTGATTTTCTGACTCCACTTCTCAATACATATAAGCACGATTTTGAGCATTTGATTAGTAGGGAAGACTCGTTTAGATTGATATCTGCACAGTTAGTGATATTCAAACTCCAACAATATTTTTCCTAATAAAAAGTCAGCATTTGATGATATCAATTTGATCCAAATTCATACTTTAAAAAGCCTTTGAATATCCTAATCTTCTTATCCAGAATCCGACGACTCCTCTCCTCTCACCCGGGAAATCGAAGACAACAGAATACAGAGGCGAAATCGCAACGTTAAATTCTCCGTCATCCTCAACAAACTCACTTCTCTCTTCGGAGACTCCAACGTTTGCATCAAGTACCAGTTACCTGGCGCCCCTCATGAATATCTTTCTTTTTCATTTAAATCCATCTAGTTTTGGATCCGATGAAGCTAAATCAGAACGTCAATGGTATGTTCATGCATTAAATGTGGTGCCCGTGCCGGAGAGACTTTTCGATCGTCTGAGAGAGGTTTGGGGAGGTGACCGCACCATTGATGGTTTGCCTTTGTTGGAAGTCATGGTGGTTTGAGCTTGGAGATTGACGGGAGTGGGTATATGGCTGAAATTTTAAAGAGTTGATAAGGACTACTTAGTCTTTTCCCTACTTAACTAACTTCAATCTCAGCCAAAAATCAAAAACACTCTGCTTACAAAAATTTGAGCTTGGCTGAAATTATCTCTCCCCGCTCACATCCCCACCCCCAAACAAATGGCTCCTTAGGTAAGATTAGGTTTTAATTTCATCTCAAGCTCACCAATCTCATCAAATCCCTCAAAACAAACACCCCGTTAGAGTTTTAAGATTTTGCAAATAAATGAATGTGGTTTTATTATTAAAAAGAATAAAAAGAAATGTGCTTTCAACTATTAGCAAAAAAAGGAATTGACTAACACGATTTATCATATTATCGAGTAAGCTTTCCACATAATCAGGTTAACATATGCAACATCATAAAAAAATTAATATTCTCTTTTTCCACATCATCAAACTCAATAATTCAATGTTACGTCATCAAAGTCAAACATGACATGTCATCACAATTAACATTGTTAGTCAAAGTCCTTTATTTTCAAATGATTAAATTTAGAATTCCAATTTCAGATTTGGGATTCCAAATTATAATCTGGAAATTCCACATTTGAAATTTGGAATTCCAGATTTTTTTAGAATCTGAAAGAAATTCTTCTGGATTACAGTTCGGATTCCAGAAATTTTGGAATTTAAGATTAAAATTAGAAAAAAATAAGAGAAAGAAGAAGAGGGAGGAAAGAGAAAAAAGGAATAATAATAATAATAATAATAATAAGAAGAAGAAGAAGAAAAAGAAGAAGGAGAAAGAAAATGGAATAAGATGAAATTAATTAGGTGTATTTTTGTAATTTAGCATAAGGTTTTTTTATTATTATAGTCCATTTCACTCCCCTCATTTTGGAATCTGAAAGAAATTCTTCTGAATTTCAGTTCGGATTCCAGAAATTTTGGAATTTAAGATTAAAATTAGAAAAAAATAAGAGAAAGAAGAAGAGGGAGGAAAGAGAAAAAAGGAAGAAGAAGAAGAAGAAGAAGAAGAAGAAGAAGAAGAAGAAGAAGAAGAAGAAGAAGAAGAAATTAATTAGGTGTATTTTTATAATTTAGCATAAAGTTCTTTTACCATTATAGTCCATTTCACTCCCCTCATTATGTTGGTGTTACCAACATGGTGTTACGTAGGCAAAATATGCATAAGTGGAAAAAAATGCCAACTTTAACGGTCCGAGGTGGGGTTAAGCCTAGGTTTACTTAAATTTTGTTTTAATCCAAATGCATACGGATGACAATGGTTATGATATATGTGGGAAATGTCACTCGCATACCCTTACTTTTTATTTTGGAAGTACCCGTCTCGTACCCTAACGAATAACATATTTGAAATCTCATACCTTTACATGTTGAAAAATAATATATTCTAATAAATAACAAATTAAACAAGATACATATTTGCAAATAAAAGACATCCATAAATAATTCATACACTAGTTTAACAATTATTCTAAACAATCTAAATTGTGTGAAACTAAAAAAAACACTATTAACTAGTGTCATAAGGTTTTTGGTTTGAGTCCTACTTATATATTGTTTGTATATATATTTTTGAATGAGATGAGTCAGTTAACGGGTACCCATTACCCGTATCAAATATATCGCGGATAACGGGTAACATAAGGGTAATCCCATACACGTTCCGTATCCAAGGGCGGAACTCCCTCGGTCTCCGGCACAGTCCATGTGTATGAGTGGTGCAATTTCGTTGAGCCCCTTAAAGATCTTATGTTATACTTGTAGATGTGAATACTAAGTACAATCGACCTGTAGCGCATGTAGTTGAGGAGTAAATACTCAAGTTAGAGGTCATGAGATTGACTCTCATCAGGTCCTATCCTTTTTAAAACCTATAACCCATATTTTTTTCCAACATTTTCAATTTTTTTTTTCTTTAAAAAAAGGTTTTCCTAATTTTTTAAGCTAAATTTGTCGGTGATTAAGAATTTAACTCTCCAAATCTTTTAGTTATTTTTGAAACAATCAACATAGTATATAATTTACTGTTAGTTGTGTTTTATGTACATGAATAAAAGAAATCCGATATGAAGGGCTAAAATCAGCATCCAAAAATCTCAAATCCTCGTTCCGTCGTACCGTCGTGGTAGCATTTACAATTACACACCCGACTTGTACCATTTAAGATCGGGTATGAGTTATCCCATTAAGGACGAGTAGTGCCTAGAAATCCGTGGATAAAGTATCCATTGCCATCTCTATACTATACATGCACTTGTTTTGCCACGTAACAAAATTTGCATACGTGGCGGACACAGACATTAAGCTCTTAAATTATTTTTCCATGTCATATTTTCTGCGATATTGTTGTTAAAGCCGCGATTATAATTTTATTGAGCATCACACCACATTTTCGGTTTCCGAAAATTAGTGTTTTTCAAACTCTTTTTCTCACCAAATACAATCTAAATGATTTTTCAATAAAAAAAAAAAGAAGTTGAAAATTAAAGTTTTTTAGAATGTTAGTAGTTCATGAAATATATCATTTTTAGAGTTGTCAACATTTTAATAGTTTCATTAAAAAAGAATTCTCATTTTACTAAACTTCAAAATTTCAATAAAGTAAGAAAATAAATCAAAATTATTTATATGAAAATAAGTATATGATATTTTTTGAAATTTACCTTATTTTTTCCGGACTACTAAGAGAATATTGTGAAAGTAAGTAAGACGAAGAAGTGAGGAAGAGAAGGCAAGGGACAATTCTAAAATGTAGAATCTGATTTTGTTTGATTTGCCCAAAAATCACGCGAACCTCCTAATTATTGGAAATATCAAACTTGTCCTTTCCAACTCCTCCAACGGTCTTTTTATTTGAATTCCCAACATTTCTTCACTTTCTCACTACTCCTTGTCTTGTCTCATTTAAAACAAGCTCATTTTGCCTTCTCAAATCAGCTAAACATTATTTATGCTAAATAAGTGTTTGTTGGTCTTAATACAAAAGTCATTAACTATAATTTCAATTTTAATTTCCAGTCTATTGGGCTTGAGATTTTCCAAATCCAAACCCCACTTAGCAAACAATCATATCTTCAATAGAAAAAGAATTTTCATCTTTCAACTTCCTAGCTAACACCGTATTATTAGAGATTAATACAGAATTTTAATCAAGAATTAGCTATAAAATTATAAGAGGCTATGTGATCAAGTTGTCTTGGATTCAAATTCTGACAACTTGAATAATTGGCGTATTAAAAAGACATTTGCGGGATTACTTATGTTGTACTTCCTTCAAGTCTAAAGATCATTCGGGCGAAAAGGTGCTCGAGATATCAATATAAAAATCATAATTGAACCTCAACAATAAGCTTTAACTTTTAATTCAATGAATGACTTGATACATAAGTGTATTGAAATTGACAAGTGCACAACCCTTTCATCTTCTCTCACCTTAATTATTCTCTCTCTCTCATTAATTTTGATACTATTATAGCTTAGATATAAATTTGTATTTTAAAAATTTCAAATTAACTTTACTTAATTTAGGCCATGTATGATGTCGTCAGGGGCGAATCAAGGGGGGGGGGGGGGGGGCACAGGGGGCACCGAGAAAAATCGAAAAAAAAAAAATAATTTTTTTCGGTATAGAAAACGTTAAATGCTTTATATTGATATACATTTTATAAAATGTATATAGAGAACATTAGAATGAGTTAGCTGAGATGGTGCTAGGATATGTTTGGTTTTTTACCTTTTAATTGAGAGGTCTTGGGTTCAAATCCCCACTCCCTCACAACTACTTTTTATTTTTTTTCCTCCATTTTAACTCTTTTCTTTCTCTCATTAGTATTGTTATCACATTCTATACATTTTCTGTCACATTTTTATTGTTTTTTCAATTATTTGTATTTTTTTCTTGAATTAAAATGTAAATTTACATATTTTTTCTTCCGATTCCATTATTTTGCGTCATTAATATTTTTTCAATATTGATTGATTTTGCTATTTTGAATGAAATTATAGTCGTGTATCGTTAATTTTGAAATTTTTTATGCAAAACTTGAGGTGCATGGCAAAATTTTTTTTTTGCTTAGAAACGTGCCCCCCTATACAAGTTTCTGGATGTCGTTGAGGTTATAATTTTAGTCTAATAAAAATTAATTATGAAACTAAACGGTTTTTAAAATTGTTATCGATATCTCACAATTGAGAAGATTAAACATTAAAAGTTTTTTAGAGCCGTATTTCTAACAAAATCACATTCTCATTTTTTCAAAAAACTTAAATGACTTCAATGTCAGAAAATATCAATAAATAAAGTTGATGAAAAAAAAACATCATTTTTGTTAAGCAGATTATTGGTTGTTAAAGTGCTAAAGGGTTAATGAGTTTTTATTTCACAAAATGCAAAGTTCAAAGATGCTTATATCAAGAAGAAATGTATAATCATAGATTATTTGTCCATCTAATTAGATTGGAATAACGTAAAATATCTACCTAAAGGTTAGGAATTATTTTGGTAAAAAAATGTTAAGTTTAGAAGATAACATAAATACGAAATTAAGAATGGGTCATCCTAAAATAAATGAAAGTAGTTGAAAACATGGTTAGATTAATGAAAGCAAGCAATTAAAGAAAGGTCAAACAGTAGTAATTAATGAAGGGGGGGCAAAAATGTCCAAAAAAGAAGATAAAGTGAAAAATTTGAAACGAGTGGCCGTTTGAACACTAACTTCAAAAAGCACTTCAAACATTCAAAAACCTTACTCTGCACTTCAATGCTCACTTCTTCTTGCTGTAACGAAGTATGACCGGCATTGTAATGATCTCGAAAGGAGGCGGATGCACGGGCGGAACGAAGAAAGGTAGTAGTCAAGATGAGCAGAATCAGCTCTCAATGATAGCTATTCTGGCTGCTGCTATAAGGAAATCTTTGGTGGCTTGTCGTTTTGAGGATAATGAGGATGTTATTTCCGGTATGGATATCGGCTGGCCTACTAATGTTCAACACATTACTCATGTCACCTTTGACCGCTTTCATGGATTTTTGGGTTTGCCTGTTGAATTTGAAGTCGAGATCCCTTGTCGAGTTCCTAGTGCGAGGTAATTCAATTTCTCTTATTTTTTGATTTTTGTATGATGAGATGGTAATTGATGCGGAAAAAGATTAGATCTGAGTGGTAGAAAATGAGATGAGGTGTGTTTAATTAGGTACATTTGACGTAAGAAGTGTAGATCGGTGATATGTCTGATGAATGTGACCTAGAAATAATGTTTAGTGTCGTAATTTTGAGCTTTATGAAGTGAAAGGAACTGTGTTTCGAGGGTTTTCTGTTCGTTATTCGAGTAACACAATTTGGTTAATTTGTTAGGGTTTTACGTTCTCCTTCACAATTAGATCCTAACAACATTTTTAATTTGTTAACTCGGAGTTTTGAGTTTTGAATTTTGTAATAATCCCTCTACTTTAGTTGATCTGTGTGTAAGCAGGTATTTCTGAGACAGAGATTGGTTTAGTAGAAACCGTAGCTCATTTAGGTTCTCCGGGTTATGTAAAGCTGCAAATTGGAGTATTCTAGCTTCTTGGATAAACTTGAATTATCTTTTGATTTGTTTAATTTCACTTGTCAACTGGAATCGAATACTAATTTCTGCTATATGTTTGTGATCAATGGGTTTTAACCTTGCCATTCGTACATTCTTGCAGTGTTACTGTGTTTGGTGTTTCAGCAGAATCAATGCAATGCTCCTATGATTCAAAAGGGAATAGTGTTCCTACTATTCTCTTGCTAATGCAAGAGCGGCTTTACTCGCAGGAAGGTCTCAAGGTACTTAAATTTTCAGCTCAAGCTTAAATGGCTAGTATATTGTTAGCTTGGATGAATCGTCTTTGTCTCACTGTTTCACATATGTGTTGATTTACAGGCAGAAGGAATATTTCGCATAAACCCAGAGAATGGGCAAGAAGAACATGTGAGGGACCAACTGAACCGGGGTATTGTGCCAAAAGATATTGATGTGCACTGTTTGGCAGGGCTTATTAAAGCCTGGTTTAGAGAGCTCCCTTCTGGAGTACTTGATGGTCTTTCCCCTGAACAAGTTCTCCAATGCAACACTGAAGAAGAATGTGTTGAGCTTGTCGGGCAGCTAAAGCCGACTGATGCAGCACTGCTCAATTGGGCTATTGACCTCATGGCTGATGTTGTTCAGGAAGAAGATTCCAACAAAATGAATGCTCGAAATATCGCAATGGTTTTTGCTCCAAACATGACTCAGGTACTTTTGCATTATATCCGTACCACATTGCGTTGGCATATATTGTGGCCAGTGGAATTTTCTTAAGAGGGGCCAGTTTTGATTTTAAGCAAGAATTTAAGTAGTCCTTGTTTTGTAGTTTACATTAAATGTTTTTTCTTTTCCTATTGCATGAACCAGATGTCTGATCCATTGACGGCATTAATGCATGCTGTGCAAGTAATGAACTTGCTCAAGAGTCTAATCACGAAAACACTGAGAGAACGTGAAGAGTCTACCACTGGAGGATATTCACCTATGTCATCTCATTCATATGGTCAGCAATCTGATGATGATTTTGACAGTCAGCGAGAGATGGACACAAGCTGTGAGTTGAGACAGGGACCATCAGATTATGATGATGGTAATACCCGTTACAACCCTACAAGCGAAGAAGAAGAAGAAGAAGATGATGATGGTGAAGTTGAGTCATTAGGTGAAATTGAAAATTGCTTTTTGAGTCAGTTGGATAAAACTACGGACAATATTTTGTTTGAGAAAACACCAGGCAATTTACCGGCGGAATGTGAAAGTTCCAGGACATTCTCAGGTTACAAACTGGAATCTCCTATATGCTGTACTGATAGCAAAAATGAAAATTCCAGTTCAGTAACAAGTGATGGAGAAGATTCGAGATCAGCAAGTACCGACAGAAGAATCTCATCAAGACGATACGAAAGCTGTGAAGATGTTGAGATGGTTGACAAATTAGCCGAGTCCAATTTGCCTATGCATCACTTCTCGAGTGAAGCAGCTTGACTCGGTTATATTACTTAAAAGTGCTTAGGAGAATATTCCTATGCCGATTTTAGTTTGCTCTCTACAGTCATCTGTACATTATCACTGCATTCACTGTCTGGAGTTTGCTTGAACTGGCGTTAAGAGTGTAGCTTAGTGGTTGATTATTAGAGATTCGGACATGGTTCAGCTTTGGGCTGAACTTGTGCTTTGTTTTGCAGGTAACAGCAAGAAGCTCAAACTTGCCCTCTATTTTTCAGTATTGTGGATTTGTTTAACCATGACTTGCTTATTAGACTGGAACTTATTCATGTAGCATAATATAATTCCTTGTCTGTATGACATTGATAGCATGATGCTGCATTTCCTAAAAATTAGTTTCAATATTCAACTTCATCAGGATTATTTTACTTGCTAAAACATTATAGTTTATTATACAATGAGTTTTGCCTTAGCTGAGAATGGAAAACAAAACTTTTCTTCTAAGCAGAAAACATCATTTTTGCTGTATGCTTGTTTTCTTTCTGGTAAATATTGTTTTTCTGGTCTAGCTTTATAAAACTTCAATTAACAAAACAAATTAGCAAATGTATGAGTGGTTGTTCAAATTTGTTTTAGTCTCCATTAAATCTATGTAGGTGAAAACAAAAACAGAATTTGAAACAACATATAGTTGAATAATGTAACTTTAATTTTTGGATCTGAATGTGATGGGGTAGTTTTCCTTTGTTCATCATATATATATTCTGAGAGAATCCGATGCCATCAAGATCTAGTATTATGAGGTTTGTCTTTTTGCTAATAAAAGTAGGTGTGCAGTCAATTGGAATATATAAATTACATAACAAAATTAATAATCAGTTTTAACACCCAAATTAAAATTGGATTAATCTTAAGTTTTTTAACAGAGGATTAATCTTAAGTTGAAGCATGCTGTATTTACTAATTTACCTTTTGATTTGTGTCACTTGTGAGAAATAACGTAAGCATTTCCATTTTGCACCACCCTTTTTTCCCAGTTAATTCTTTCCTTCCTCTTCAATTTCCCTTTTCTCATGAAATTAAGAATTCTGCATCAAAACCTAAATAAGCAAGCATATGAGAATTCATATAAACTGAAGCACTGCAACAGAATAAAGATAAATAACAAAAAATAATTATTCATATCTTTTGCAGATTTAACAACCAGAAAATGAAACCAAAAAGCAGAAAATCAGCATTAATTTGTACAATTGTAGTATACTTTGTTACTCCCTCCCCTAATTCATCAAATATAAAATGGGAAGTTCCCAAAACTAAGAATATATTTTTGTTTTCTGGTACAAAGTATATATTGATTATAATAAAATCAAGAAGCCAAGCAAGCTTCCCAAAAAAGCCTGTTCTCCTCCTTGTCACTGATGGTCTCATTGGTGGTTGACTCAGCAGAAACACAAGATTTTATATTTCCTGAATCTCTCCATCTGTCTAGATGATGAATCTTCTGCAATACTTCCCCTTCATCCTCATCTTCATCTTCATAATCATCTTCAGCTTCATCTGATGCTTTACCAAGAACATGAATAGATGATGATTCTTCAGATTGATCATAGCTGACCTTGCTAACACAAGAATAATAATCAGATACATCACAGCTGCATGATCCTGCATCATCATCATCATCACCATCATCATCATCATCATCTTCTTTAACAGCATGAGGATCTTGATGATCATAATTATTAATGTTAATATTATCAGAATCTCCAGAGGCTTCTACTAAAAAAGAACTCCTTGAGCTTGAGCCCATTTCTTTGAAACGGAAAGACCACACATTTTCCATATTTTGATACTCAAAATTTCAACACTTGATTTGGTTGGAAAAAAGAAACATCTCCTTTGCATACCCACCCTATGTATTTATATATAAATAATAATTTCAAAACTTTTTTTTGTAAACTTTGAATTGAATAGTTTAAAGATTTGGGTTATTAAATTAAAGTGTGGGATGGGCTCGTGGAAAGTATATAATGATAATAGTATTAATAAATTATAACAATAAGGCTAAAAAGAAAAAAAGAGCGAAAGAGACGGAAATAAAAAGGGGGGGCTGACAGCAGTGAAACATATGCCTAAGCCTAATCTTCTAGAACACATGACATAGAGATGGCAATTAAGGAATTTTGATAAAGTCAGGCTTCTAGAATCCTATATAATTGTTTCACAACACGTGTTCAACTCTATAGTATTCGAGTTCGGACACTCTCATCAAGGACATGCAAGCTTGGTACGTGTAATTATAATGTTATTTGAGAGGAGGTGTATAATGTCTGTGAAGGGTGTATAATACATCCCCTAGGCACTAGTATATCCTAATATTGCAAATTAGGTATGCTTTCTTTCGATCCACATTGACACTGCTGTTTAGCGATGACAACTGTTATCCTCTTAAGGCATCCAATACCCGTTTAAACCGTAATATATTTGATGGGTTAATGGATACTCATTACTCGTCTCGTCTCATTCAAAAATATATATGAACACAATGTATAATTAAGTTTCGAACCAAAGATCTTATGACACAAGCTCAATAGTTTATTTTTTTAGTTTTTAAAACAATTTAGATTCTTTATAATATTTGTTAATTTAGTGTATGGATTATTTATAGATACTTTTCAAATTATATGTCTTGTTTAGTTTGTAGTTTATTAACATATATTATTTATAAACGAATAAGCGCAGTACCCACTATTTAAGCGGATAAGGGTACACAATTTTAAAGTTGTTACCTTTTATAGTATGAAACATGTATAGGTAATTCCAAAATAAACGGATAAATGTATGGAAATGACATTAATTAAAACCAATAAGCCATTAATTAAAGCAATAAAATGACTAGTTTACTCTTTCCAAATCATTATTTTTTGTGCAAATCTTTTCTCTCTTTTTAATGTTTAAAACTAATTTGCATTGACTATTTAACATCTCTTTTATCATAAATAAGAGTACTTCTAAAATATTATTAATAAAAATGTATTAGTAATGTAAACGTCATAAAAAAAATATAAATTGAACATTTCGAAACGTCACATATAAAAAAAAGAATGTAGAGAGCAGTACATACGACCGGAGTATTGAAGAGTAGAAGGGAAGCAAGGTGAAGATGATTGCCCCAACCCAAAATAACAAGCTGACACGAAGACAATGCTGCTTGAAAGTGTCATCACCTTCTAGAGGAAAATTAAATCTACTTGTTTAAAGAAGAAAAGAAAAAAGAAAAGAAAAAGAAACAACAGTATACTTAAAATAGTTTTCTTTACATCAATAAAATATTATATGCAATTCATTTACAATTCTTATGAATCTGACCTGGAATAATATAAAAGCAAATACTGAATTTTTATTTTTATTTTTGATAACAGCAAATACTGAACTCTTATTATTGATTTCTGTGAAGTTTATCATGCTTTAACTAATTAACTCCAAATTTGAATTTAAATGAATTCCTAATCTTTTGGATAGTTAAATTTAACTATTAGTAATCTTTAATTATTAGGCTTAATACATAATTTTCCCCTCAACTTTATTATTTTTACCGGTTCACACCTTCAAATTTAATTATTTATAATATAGAGAGAGAGAGAATTATTGTAATTAAATTTGTATATTATACATAATTTTCTCGTTACCGGCAGTCATATTAATCTAAGATCTAGCACGATATACCAAAGCCATTAAATGTTGGGTTGGATTCAAGCGTGTTTAAGGGGTCGTTTGGTGTAGATGTTCCTGTTTGCTGTTTGCTGCTCCTGATTGATGTTTGCTGTTTCGGCTTGCGGTTTGCTGTTTTGTTTTGCTGTTTGCATTTTGTTGTTTGATTATTAATGTTTGGTAAAATTATAATTAATTGTTGATGTTAGAATATAAAATGATTAATTTGGACATATTGAATTTTTTATTAATGTAAAACACGAAGGATAATAAAGTAAAATAAGATCTGCATTATTTTTTTGTTAGAAAAGCCGTATTATGTTGCTTCTTGAAAAAACAGTTGCTTTTTACCTAAAAAGCAAGAAGCAGCATTTACTAATTCTAAACCAAACACTAAAGCGACTGCTTTTTGGGATGAAAAGGCAACATCGAAACGGAGAAACAAACGCAAGTCACTTCCAAACACTAATTATCAAACAACTATCATCAAACAATAACATCTAACATTAACAACAACAACTAACAACAAACTGCAATAACTATAAAACTAACAGCAACCTCAAACAGTCCTTAACTCTAAAAAAACATATAATAGAGATGGAATTACTTGCTATAATTAAAGAGTTATTTGGCTCCCTTAGTTAGTAATGTGATATGAGACATTCAACATTCACCTTTCACGTCCAATTCATTTGGTGCGTGATGTTAATTTAGTGGAGGTTCCGAACGTTGCTCAACCATGACTCTGATACCATCTTAGCAAGGCCTAACTAACCTCAAAAAAGATCTTATAGGAATAATATTGCTTACTATATTTAATGAGCCGTTTTTTCTTCCAAAGTTAGCAATATGAGACATTTAACACAAACAACATTATTTTTATACCTTGTTGGGTAGGTTTGCAATTAATTTTTAAACTTTACTTTTAAAAATAAATATTTACCGTAATTACATTAAATAATAAAAATAGTTTTGATCTCATTCAAATTCATGACCTTTTCAATTATAACTACGGCTTAACCACTAGGTGAAAGAAAATTATACATTGATTGACATATATTCACAACTATATGAATGTTATTAATTATTATTATTGTTATATACTAAATTTTCATGGTGGTCTATATTTGCTGCATTTTATATTATATATGTAAGCCTTTGATGACTTTAAAATAAATATTGTTATTAAGGTAATTTAGGAAATTATTTATCTATTGCAAATATAAAAATTATAAAGAAAAATTACGTTAGTATTAAGCATGAAAATGAATTTTCATGTTTTGAATATATTTGTAACAAAGAGGCAGAATTTTGATTTCAAACTGAAAATAATAGTCAGAGTGGAATATTAGTTTTTGGAGGTGAGCATACACGCTGTGTAAATGTCAACAATGACATAAATATGTTTTGCATAAGAAAGCTGATATTAATGGAACAAATTTCATGTTTCAAACGTGACATTCTCAAATTTCAATACAAGCTTATGTATTCCATTGGCCCAACTAAAGGCTTATCTTATGTCAAATGAACAAGTCTATCTTGTACTATACTAATTAAATTCGAATTTGACTTAGTACCACCACACTCATTTCAATTTTATTTAATTAAGTTAAATTAAATAGTATAGTAACATGGATTCCACTAATCTAATCTATCTAACCCTGTAATTAATTAGAGGGAAAATGGACAGCAGGGATGGTCCCCTCCTATCACATAACCTCTATAGAATTGCAAAACAAATTAACAATTATCAACATTGCATCAAACTGTAAGAGTTTTTCTACGAAATAATCCACTACTTTGTCTATTACCAATGTTGAATGAGTGGAATCGAAGTTGATTCAATGATGAAGGAGACAAAGTAACCAAAAATCAAGTAACCATAGCCTTCAGCTCAATTGTAATTATTTAGAATAATAAATATACGGGTGTACTGCGGCACAAACTCAATCCGCTTAAGTCTCTTTATAACTATGTCTATATATATAAAAAAATCTCTCCATAACTATACAAGTTAGGGTTACCATTTACAAATTCCTTATCTATAAGGACACAAACCCTATAAGAGGACTAATCAGCATACTACGACAAGAATCGGTCAAACTATTGTCTTCCTCTCTCTCATACACAAAGTTGCCTCCCCCCTTTCACTCTCTCTCGTTGCGCGTTTTTAGTTCATGGATGAATTGTGAGCACTCCTTTGATGTAGAAATCATTTAGATCGATGGCATGGAGCCTTTGTTAGATTTCTTTCGTTGCATAACAACATCTACAAGCTCAAGACGTAAGCCTTAAATTGTTCTTATATTTGATTGATTAAGGTTCTTTACCCGTACCCTAGCTAGTCATTTATCATATCAGATATGCGCAAGCAAAAGCCGTCATTCGTATCTGGTGTCCGACGAAATAATATGACATGTGGCATGATCTTAGAGCTCATGCTCTGCCTCAACGTTGTTGACTCCCATTGACTGCGTAAGGCATCATTCTGGTTTAGAGTCTTATTCCTTGAAGGAAACATAATCCTGCTCGAATCTGGATTCCCCTAATTATGTTACTACCGCGAGTTAATGCATAGTTTTCCCTAATTGGCTCAAAATACGTGTCTAGACTCCTACTTAATCTCTATGTGCCCACATAATATCATTCCTTCCCTAACAAGCTCAACGTTATATATTTCCTATATATTAGGACAACTCCTAAGATTATACGGTACACACAAACATATTCTCTCTCAACTCTATCACAGTTCTTTGTTTTCAGTTTGTTTCATAATTATTACTGACTTAGGCATCGGAGAGGGTTCGCCACAATGCGGCCTCGTGCCTGACGTTTCTCTTTGTTTTACAGGTCACAATCAGGCTTTTCAGCCTTTCCGATAGCTTACTATAATTATTAGGTTATCCTATTGGTCCGGTGAGCGTGGAACCTAAACAAACGTTCACGTTTTCTTAAACCTAGGGTCAAATACATGCGATCTCTGAATTACTTAATTCGTCGGTTGTTTCCCATGTAGGCATAGGATAACCACGCCGTGGACAATAATCCCCACCAGAATTACTAGTCTAAGGACTTTGTCGGTCCCCACACCGATACCTCAGAGGATGAGAGGAACAACCCAGAACAAGCACCTCCGTTGGGCACGAAAATACCAACTGAGGCATATATCACAAGCTTTAATGGTCCAGTGGACTTTCTACTACAGAAGTTGATGGATATGTCCTTCATCTCGGCGTATGACTCCATGGAGTAGTAGATAGAGACACTCCAATATGAGTTTACACTTTAAAGAAGGCTTTCGAGCAAACTACTCAACCAAGGGATCCAATTCAGAACGATAAGGTGAAAGACGCTTAGTACACAGAGAGAAGTGGGGATGTAGAAAGTTGTAACACAAGACACCATATTGATGGCAGATTTCCCAGTCTTCTGCTAAAAAATGAGGCAAGTACCACTCTGACGCCTCGAGCGAGGATAGCTCCAGTTGTGAGATGGGTCATCATGCTCGGCATAAATGCCTAAGGCTCATGACTAAGGAGTCTCGTCATCGCATCCCATTGTGAGCAAGCAGCCTTAAACGGCGCACCTTTGAGGCTAAAAGGTGAGATAGCTGAAGCCAGGTAAACTTAAAAAAGCTGACTTGGAGCACAAAAAAACGAAGAATATTCATAGGGAATCTAACAAAGAAAGAATTGATCACAATGAGGATGTGAGGAACAAGAAGAAATCAAGTCGTAGCAACTCGTCTAGCACTAGAGAGAGAGAGAGAGAGAGAGAGAGAGAGAGAGAGAGAGAGAGAGAGAGAGAGAGAGCGCCTCGACACCATCGTTGTTCGGAAAAGAAAACAACAAAGAAGGAGGACATCAAGGATGTAAGGACAAGACAAGTGACCATTTTTATAGGCCACAATATGACAAAAGCTAAATCTTAAAGATTAATTCTTAAAATATCCTAACACAAAAGCAAATATTCTGAAAAAGTACTAAAAATCAACATATGACAACCCTCTATGACGTCACCCACGTTACAAAGCTCGTCCTTCCTCTTTTAGATGTTGTCACAACTCCATGTTGCGCACAACTTACTCCAACCATACAATACAGCTGCAAAAATCATATTTTTCTTCATAAGTTCTCAAAATGCCTCCATTATGCTCCAAAATTGTTCATTTCAACTTATATCCACTTCAAATCACTTCTTGGACCTGTTTTACAAAATTAAACATAATAAGTCTGAATACAATCTTTTTTGCATAAAAATTGATAAAGCATAACCCTATTATGACTAGAAAATTAGCACAAGTTGTGCCTCATCAATCTATAAGATGACAAGACATGTTTGTCAATTATAAACAAAGGATCTTGGTACAAATGATCATTGTCTCACAATGGCTTGATTTTATGTCAGAACATCTCTAGTTTCAAAGTAAAGGAACAATCATCTTTCAGCCTATAAATAGAAAAAGATTGAAAAAAGAAGACTTAAGAGAGCAAGCGCATATACGTCAATAACCAGCTAAAGAAAAAACAGACAAAATATCTCTCAATTCTTCAATTCTAAATTCTATTGTAATAGAGAAACAAGAGATACATTTTTTATCTCACAAACGATCAAATCTTATTGATAATAAGAACTTGTAAACATATATCAAGTGTTGATATTTTGTATAGGAAAATCATGCTCGTGTTGAGTTCACTTGTTGAAATTATGTTCTAAAGACAAGTTAAAGTGTGAAAGAAAATCCAGTTCTTGGCGATTAGTTATGCTGCAGCTGATTGGGGATAAATTAGTTAGGGATTAGATTCAAATTGAGAGTAGAAAATTGAGTCTTTTGAGCGCCTCTGTTATATTCTTATGAAGGCTTGCTTCTGTAAGCTAAAGGAAGCACAATAGTGGGTTGTGAAATCTCAAGGAAAGATTCGTTGAGGATATATGTAGTTACCATAGGATACATATGAGCGAAAACGGGCGCTAATAGCAACTTAACCTTCTTTGACTAGAGTCGCCACCCGGCCGACCAAGAAAATGTATGAACCGGCTTATGAACCGATTGTCTTTGAAAACCAGAGATTTCAGTACATTCGTGGGTATAACTTATTAGTTCTGACATTGTAGGCCCTAGAGGATCTTTAATGCAACCTAACCCATTACTGTCTTATTTTATTAGTTATCACATAAAGCAATAAATAATGAAATACATGTACAACAAATCATAGAGTGAACACGGTAAAAATCCTCAGAAGCTTACCCTCGTAGCGTGCCAGTAGGACCTTTGCAAGCTATTACTCGTCGAGAATGAAGCCGGGCGCACAAAACTTCGGGGTCGGAGCAGCGTCGGGGACGTACTCCTAACGATAAACTTTGGACTTTGTGGTTCCGGAGGAAGCTTGACTTGGATGACTTGGATGTACTTATCCTCAAGGAGGATGAAAATGTCGAGATGACTTGGGCGATAGCCGGGATGTCAAGAGATTTGAGTGGTTAGGACTTTGGAAGGTGTGTGTGTTTAGGAAGGGATTTTGGGGACTATGTGTTTAGGGATTCAAAGCTCGATTTTCCTCTGGGTCTTTCTTCGAGACTTTGGTACAACTTTGAGACTTACTCAGGAAACTTCAAGACTTGGAAAACCAAGGGATTTGAGCTAGAAAGCTTAGGGAAGAGGAGAGGAAGAATTCATGTTGGTGCCTAATGAGAAATTTGACATGTGTTTATAGGCCAGATTGAGGACCGTATGGTCCTTGTACAAAGTCGTACAGTCCTTGTTTGGAGACCGCACGACCCTTGACAATCCCCGTCTGAGATTTCGAGTTGGATCTCAAACAGCCTTTTACAAACCCCGTACGGGTGTTATAAGTTGTTTGGATTTTTATGACACATGGAGGATAAGGATAAGGACCATATGGACATGTAGGAGGACCGTACTATTCAGGCTTCAAGATTGTACGGTCTTGGCTTATGGATGGAGTATGGTTCTAGACTCAGCCAAATGTTGTCCAGTCTTGATAGACTTTAGTATTTTGGGCATACCTTCTTCATACAAACTCGTTTTAACCCCCCAAAAAGTTGTTTTGGAAAGCTAAGACATATATTAACAACTTTCATGTTTTATGTTTTTCGAAATTCGGATCATAAGAGGGTCTAAATTGGCTTTCAAGTGTGACTATGTGTTGATTTCTATGATATAGAGTTTTATTTTGAGCAAACTTGCATGAATCTTTATTTGGAAGACTAAAAGATATTTGACGTGTAATTGAGGGTGTCAATGACACGTTCTCGGGTAGCAAAAGAAGTGAGTTATGACTCCGGGGAATCGTTTCATTCCTTAACGGGTGCTGGCGTTTACTTCGATTGACAGTTCGAGTAGCTCAAATAACTTTCGTCATGGGATTCGAAAACCGGTGCTTACAGTACCAAACCTGGATAAACCATTATTTTCATTACTTTTACTAAGTTATCTCACTTAACCATTATTGTTGTTGATTGTCTTTAATGCTTGATTATACATATATTTGATATATTCTTGATAAAAGGATAATATATCTATAAGAAAAAGCACCTCAATATCTCTGAAGGGTTGTGACCCATACTCGAGTCACCATTAACAGAAGCATAATTGATTCGAAAGTCCCTACACGGAAGTGGGGTCAACCATGATAGTCATGATGTCATGTTGTGCAGGTTCTAAGGTGTTTTTCCTATCTTAGTTTTTGGAATTCAAGTTTAGACTGCTTCTTCATTATTTGATCTTACATGGTTCCTTGATTCTTCACCAGGGTGACACTATGTCCATGTAAGCTCGGTTTTTTCGATAGTAGGAGCCAACACACTCCTCTATCTATTTGCACATCTATGATGGAATTATAAGGGGTGTGGTTTACATCTTCTAAGGACCGCATGGACCAGGACGCTTCATTAGATGTACAACTTTTAATTTCCATACTCGTCAAAGTTGTTGTCGTTTTTAGTTTCAAGCATTAAGAATTCTTCAATCGGCTTCACGGTCAGTGCACCAATTTGATAACGTGAGAACTAACTAGGATGATCCAACATTTATCTGAGCTCTACATAACCCGTATGATAAAGAGAATGTTAGGCACATGACCGTTAACTGGTGACCCCTCTCGGATCACATTGATTAAATTTATTGCTCGTGCATCCTGGAGAGAATTTAGTGCTTGTGTTCGTTATGTTTTGGCAAATTTAGAGAATAATTATCATTCTTGGGTTAAAGAAATGAAAATGGCTTCACTATCATAGGGTATAGTTTGGAATAATATAACCATACCAGTTTGGGATAGTTTGAAAAAAAGATTTTCCGAGACAGTATTTATATGGAATTGTAAATTTGCCACCATGATAATGTAGACCGTATTAAGACAGTAATTTTGTTTAGGGAGGAGGCAAATACTAGTAATAAGAATTTCAAATGTTCATATTGTGGCTTTGATACTTATACTGAGGATACATGTTATAAGAAACATTGTTAAACACCAAGATAAAAGCCAAAATCTAGGTTAAAAAGAGCATGGTAATGTTGTTCGAGTCCCCGCTTCGTCAAAATTTAGTTCTTATTGGTAGGCAATCTGTAAACTCCACTGTAAACCCTCATCGAGGTCTGTGGTTTGCCCTGACCTTGCGAGTGGGTAGGCCTACCCTTAGCTAAACTTTTTTGTTACCAAAAAGAAAAGAGCATGGTAATGTTGTTACTGGTTCTTGGAAAGAAGATTGTGAGGAAGATGAGGGTAGTTCTGGTTTGGATGATGGATTTTTAAGGTTATGAAATTACAACATATGCTAATGGAGCAATGTTTTAATCAAGAACGGACAGCAACTTCGAAGTAAAATGTTAACAAACAATTTAAACAATAATTTAAGAAATAGTTGGTAAAAAACACCCTCTCATAAGTTAACATGCTAATACCAATTAGTAAGTTTAATCTATTGACCACAAGTTTCTCCCTTCACCAAAAGTTCACAATTCGATCCTAATTTTCGAAAATAAAACAAATTTTCATGACCATCAGTTCCACCGATAGAGGTGCAAACCATTTGGAGAATAAAAAATTAATCTAATCTGCATACATGTGCGTATATCCTTCTGCATAATTTTTTAATTTTTTTAACCTATTTATCAATGTACACAACCATAGAAGGACTAGCTATAGTCAGAAGACATGATTAACCAGCTGCACATTCCTCACTTGTTTGGTACGGTTGTTCCTGTTTGCTGCTCCTGATTGTTATTCTTATTTGTGATTTACGGTCTGCTCTTCGATTATTAGTGTTTCGTAAAATATAATTAAATGTTACTGTTAGAATATAAAATGACTAATTTGGACATATTGAATTTTTTAAAAAAAATGAAATTTCAGTATTTTTTTTAAAAAAAAAACAGTATTCTGTTACTTCTTGAAAAGCAGTTGCTTTTTACCTAAAACGCAAAAAGCAGCTATTCTTAATTTCTAATCAAAAACCAAAAAAACTACTTTTTTGAGTGAAAAGGCAAAAAGCAGCAGCGAAACGGAGAAAAAAAATGCCCCCTTAATTATCATATAGCTCTTGATTAATGGTTTCCTTTTTCATTCCCAACATAATCAATCCTTGCATTACATTCATGAACTTTGTGGATAAAGATTTGGTGGCTTAAGTAAAAAGAAAACCATGAACTTGAATCATTTAAAAAGCACCTCCAAATAAAACAAGCTATTATTGAATTATAGGAAAAGCAGTAGCAGTACTCTATTGACTGATTCGAATCCATGAAAACTCTAAACTTCCTCAATCTTACGCCACCTTTCTTCTATCCTTTCCACTTTATGTTTTCTTCTAGAATGAATCAATTCAATGAAAATAATAAACTATAGTACAACTATTCTGAATAAAACAACAATATTTTAATGTCATAATGAAAAGAAATTATTTTTTTCTTTTGAAGAAAATTTGAGTTGGTCAACTCAAGACGTAAAACATAACCACCAATCTTTATTCCAGTTATTTATGACTTGAAAACTTCAAAAGTCAGAGTATTTCAAATTGATGTTATAAAGATTAGGGTAAATAATTTATTGGTCTCTAAGTTATAAGGATGTTTAGTCCCTATATTTTCTGAAATACACTACTAAATTTTGCCAAAATCAACACTTTAGTTCCTTCCGTTAAATTTTTTTGAAAAATCTCTTAGTCAAACTTCACCTTTAATCAATTTTACTTATAATAAATCAGAATTGCGTGATTGCCTTAGCCATATTTAAAAAGTGTGACTAACATATTCTTTTAAAAAAATTAACAGGAGGGACTAAAGTGTTAATTTTGACAAAACTCAAGGACTTAGTAGTGTATTTTGAAAAACAGGAACTGTGTTTCGTCATAACTCAGGGACTTGTAAATTATTTACCCTAAAGATTAAAACTGCAATCAATCAATCCTTTTTAGAAATAGCACAACAGAATCTTCAACCTTAACAATCTGCACAATGAGTTCTCCTTCATTCTTGAATGTTGAAGCATATCAGCATCTCTTCAGAATTTTGAGCCTTGCCATCATCACAATCTCTAAAAAACCAGTCCAAGGATCTCAAGTCATTATTATTACGCTCTCATCGAATATATTTACATATCACAAAGGCGTCTTCACATCCCTTGTGGCTTGTGCATTCAATGGACATATAACCACAAAATTCGAGTACAGTATTCAATAAAGCCGGTGCTACATAACTGGTGTAACTAGCAACTCCCCTAATGTTAACAGATGCTACTTAAAAATACCGTTGTTCTACAAATGAACTTGCTCAAACATAATGCGAGGAACTCAGCTAGCAATTACTATCTCCTTCCAGATTTTAACAAAACTAATAAAATAATAATGAGGCAATTAAAAGGACTAATTGACCCTTTAATACTTTCAAAAAATTCACTTTCTCCTCAAAAATTCTTTTCTTCTCAAGTATCATGTCTAGAACTGTTTGCAATGATACTCAACCTCTCTCTTACATCAAATACGGAAAAATTTGAGAAAAGATGGTAATACAAAACGTCATATAAAAGAACATATTGGTATATTCTGAAATGGAGGGAGTAGATAACTGCTGTAACAAGCAAGTTTTGGATTCAAAAACGAAACCCCAGCGCATGTAGCAATTTGGCAGACTACATTTTAGAAGTACAAACCAGCAAAAAAACCAAAATAACTCCTAAGCTGCCGAGCTTGCCTTCCATGTATTTCAACCGGGACCGTGCATCTGTAACTCAAAAGCTAGTAATGCAAAATTTAAAATTCAGTGAGGAACTCAGATAGTTACCTGAAGCTTCTTTACTCCCTTGCTTTTTTCCTGGCCAGAGCAACACTTTATTGAGTAGGGAAGTAAATCGTAAGATTTCACCCAGCTCAATAAAACAAAAAAAAAAAAAAGTCAATATTTAGGCCAAGAACAAAGTGCAGAGACAAAAGTAAAATAAAATGGGAACTATCAGTGACTGATGATATGTGTACCAGACCATTAAGACATTTTCGCTAAGGAGATTCGTACGGGAATGTCAAATTTTCAAAGACATATAAGCACATGAAATGGTTTAATGGAACTTTTCCTTCGCAATCAAAAGTAGTTAATCAAAGGTGATTAAATGCTAAGAACAGTCAATGAACAAAATACCTTGTCATAGCCAAATGAAGCAACGAAAATCACAGTAGTAGAATCTTCTTGCTGCTCTGGCACTCTGTTTACCTATCAAAAGAAAAATTCTTAAATGAAAATTATCAAGAGATAACACTTTCATCTGCATTCAACAGTTCCAAAATCACAATACCTGAATGATATGAAATCAACCATGAGCTAGAGTCTTCAGATACATGAATGAACAGCTGAAAGACAACAGAACAAATGTGTACACAACCGAGCAACCTTACGGTCATCTTACAGAGCTATATTTATCATATATAAACTTCAAAGTTCAATGACTTCTGTAGTTCAACCACATCAACTTAATGGCTTGTACCTACTCATGACTAATTGATGAAGACCAAAATTATGTATAAATTCCACCCAGAAATAACAAGACAAATGTGTACTACCTGAATTCTGAATGTACACAACACATCTTCAGCACAAATGAGATGAACAAAGCTCTCCACATAACTCAGATTTGAAGAGCGCACCCAAGTACAAAAAAGAAAGAAAAAAAAAAACAGAGGAAAAGAATTATCTAATCTTGCATGGATATGAACCGGAACTGATCCAGAAAATAAGGAAGAACTCACACAAAGCACAGATCTCACATAACACAGGAAACACTATGGTCCCTATTTAATAAAGCATACAGCATTACAGATCATGCAATCAATTGTTGACAGTAGAAACAAAAAGATCTAAATAGGTTTATCTTAAAATTAAAGGGACAATAAGTTATGAATGTTGCAGACCATCATATAAACAGAGGCTTTCGAGGGAAAAATCAATAAATCAATAATTGATCTCTAGAAAGAACTTTCATTGTACATAAATTACAAATTGTACTGGCGCAGAGTGCACCATGAATTACAAGTTTTGGGTATTTTAATCCTGTGAAGCAATTACACAGATGGAGTAATGCACAAATTATCGATCCACCCAAATTGCTGATACTGCAGTCACTCCCGTAATTCCAGGTTGAATGCGACTGCATATCACAGAATTCTGCTTGCGTCCATGTCTCACCTTCTGATCAATAAGGTTTACTTTGTTTATTGTCTCTCTTGAGCTGAACTTTCAATTTCTTACCTCCTACTTGGCATCCATTCATTGTATTAATAGCAGTTTGTGCCGCTCCTGGTGAATCATAACTAACAAATCCTGCAAATAATTAGATAAACTACATAGGTCAAATATTTGATCCAGATCCATAGGGTCCATGCCCCTTCAAAATTGCTTACATAGTGAATGAAAAATAAACAGATTTCATTCATAAGTAACCAGAAAACGTTCATACCGAAACATTTGCTAACACCAGTTGCTTTATCAACAAAGACCTTAGCACTCAACACTTTGCCAAATTGTTGAAAAGCATTGGCAAGCTCTTGGTCACCAAATTCTTGAGGTATGTGATATATAAATAAATTAGCACCAGGAGGGCCTAAGTTGAAAAATTGAATGGTCAGCTCAAATTCATTAAAATACAAAAACAAGGCAAGGAATGGAAAATGATATACAGCACAAACCTTCCAATTGACCTCCAGAGTTTGAATTTGAACTCATGGACGGAGACATTGGGGAGTTAGTGTTGGCAACTGGAGGCGGTAGTGCACCAAGTGAACCACTTAAAGGACGGTGACTCATCATTCCTCCAGGATATGCCATGGGATACTGGACACCTGGCACTGCTGGATAAGCAGATCCCATATAACTCGCAGGGGGCATCGTATAATTTCTAGGGGCCATAGCAGTGGCAAGATCAGGTCTGATTCCCCCGCGCAATGCATTTCCTTGATTTATTGGAGGAATAATACCATGAAAACCAGGTTGATTTTGCAAATGAGGCAAGCGGTATGGCATAATTCCATAGGTTCCAGGAGCCTGCACAAACGATTACCACAATCTTAAGCCCATTTTGATTTTAGAAAAATGAAGGTTTCCTTGTAGAAATGAGGATAGTTAATTAAGACACCTAAGCGCTCGGACAGCAAACTAAAATTACTTATAAGTCCAAAAGAATCTTTAGGCATTGCAAAAGGATGAAGAATCGGGTGAACAAGTAGATAGAAGCACAACTGACCTGATATCCATATCCATTATACGGGGGAACATACCCCATTGGCAAGGCTCCAAACAGTGAAGGATGCTGCGAATCAGGATTTGGCAAATTAGAAGCCTGAGATTGTGCTTTCTGAGCCCTTCGAGCCTGTCTTTCCTTTTCTGTATCAGCCCATTTGACCACTAAAGGAACACTTGAACCCTAATAAAACAAAGGTCAAGAATTAGCCTGCCAATCGTTGATAACTTATCAATCTTAAGGCCAGGCTTCTAATTGTTAGGAACAAATCACACACAGCTGAATAAAATATCTAATAACAGGCCTCATTAGTGCATGATTTGTAGCAAAACTGATGCTATGAAATGTAAAACTGGATCTGTGATTAACACACATCTTTCTCCAGTGGTCAGTCAAGCAAGACAATTGTAAAAATTGATGCATGCTTATCTAACACTATCACTATATGTCCATCGTTGACAATTTTTGCAGGTTGGGTCACAGCTAAAACAAGAAGCGACGTAGCTAAAAACTTTTCTGCTATCGTCAATAGTTCATCTGCTTCATGAAATACTAGCATTCCCATTGACGAGTTTTAGAAATATATGCCAATGGATTGGCCTATTTTACAAGTAAATGTATCCCATGTGTCATAGCTGGTTTCTTCACGAAAGCAAACTATTGGAAGATGAGAAAATTTATATCCATCAAGTGCATAAAACTGACTACTATTCAAATTTCTAAGTATGCTATATTGCCCAAGATCAAATACTATGGAATATTAATGGATAACTTCCATAACTCAATACATTTAATATGGAATTATTAGGTTGCAATGATACGAGATATATCAGAATTCTATATCTCCAGATAGAACTCCTGAGATCCTTCTCAACTGTTTTAAAGTATCCTTCTCAAAACAAAGACATATAACAAACACAAACCTCCATTTTATGTTTTCCATTGATAGACTCCAGGGCAGCCAGAGCTTGTTCTTTTGTATCGTACTTCAAAAAAGCACAACCTACAAGTAATTAGTTGGGATAAGCTAAAACATTATATTTGAGTGCAGTTGAAAGCCCAAATGCAAAACCAATGCAAGATTTCATAAGGATGGCCCTGTCCAGGGGCGTATCTCGCCCCCCCCCCCCCCCCCCCCCCGCCCCCGCCCCTCGGAACCGCACCTACTAGGGGGTAGCTTTGGTACTTCCGTCCGTTGAAATCACTCATATAGCAAGTGTTTCGGGCCCCCCCGCTTGTGAAATTTACAAGTAAAACATGATTTTCAACCATAAATTCACCGGAAAATCTATAAAATAGTGTTGAAATAGATGAAAATCTGAAATTTTTTTGCTGCAAATCTGTATTTTCTGTCTGAAATTTGTATTTTTCGTCAAAATAACCGCATTTATTTCCTTCTTTTTGATAATATGCATAAAAAACAATGGAAATTTTCACTCTCGCCCCCCCCCCCCCCCCCCCGACAGTTCTGCTCTAGATTCGCCACTGGCCCTGTCAATCCAGTAAATGAGAATCTAAATAAATACCTTTGCTCGTTTGTTGAGAACCCCTTAGGATCTGTAAATCCTTTATAGCTCCATAGGTAGAGAATAATTCAGATACTTCAGCTTCAGAAACATTTTTCGGAAGCATGCCAACAAAAAGTTTGTGTTCTGGTTGCCAATAAGAATACAGAGTTATTGACGGAAGGAAGTAGCATATCATGAAACCCACTTAACTAGGGTCAATAAGAATAAAAAACTTGAGAGAATCATTACATTAAAAATACATCAACACATAACAATATAAACAGTCAATGAAATAATATTCCACCTAGTCTTTCCAACTCGCCATCTGCATACTTCACTTGCAATGGACTAGAGGCCTGAATAGGACAAAGAAAATATGGTGCACTTTTAGCAGATAGAATGAAATTGATGCAACAAAGAGTAAAATAACAGAATTCAGCACCACCAACTCAAAGCAATATGCGTGAATAATTATCCAATTAATAGATCTAAAACGTCGAGTAAGCTTTGTCAAAGAAAAATTTGTATCCACAAATAAATTCATTTAACAATCCATTACAATTAAGCAGTCAGATTGGCTCACTCATTGCAACACCTAGGTCAACAAATATCAAGTCACAAGAGACAGCATATAGATACTAATAGTAGATGCAGATGATTCATGCAACTAATTATGGTCTTCGCCATCAATTTAGGTTTTTCTTTTTCAGTTTTCCAATTCAATACAAGAAAACATCACTAGCATTTTAGCATGTATACCAACAAACTTTCATTACACTGGCAAACTAAGCCAGCCGCGTCACAAAGCTTAAAATTGTAAATGAATAAATGCCATGCCATATATACTAACTACAAAGACCAGAGGGACAAGTTCCTTCTCAATCGAAATTCTAACATTATCCCAACAGTCATTAGCAGTAAAACCAGATATTGAGGTATTTTATGTGTTCAAGTACACGGGACCCCCAGAACTTCTTTCCTTCACGGTAACAGTAGTTTGATGTTTGTTTAGTCTCACAGATAGAATTTACTTTTGAAGTTAGCAAAGTGTTTTCCTCAATGACAACTGGCTTTCCTGATTCTAATTTCCCGAGTATGAAAACCCCTCAACCACAAAACTCTAAAAAATGCGAGTTACTATATAGCATCCTTAAACTTGTGGCCCATCTAATAACACATATATGCAGTTCAAACTTAACTTTTGCAAATGGGAAATTTTGATCAAGTGATTAATTGCTGTAGGCATTCTAAGATTATATCATTGTTCTCCATAGTTATTAAACATGTGCCCGAGGGCGCCTTGGTTAGCCAAATGTGCGCCTTGCTACATTTAGCCTTTTTAAGGTTCCTTTTGGGTTTTAAATTTCTTTTTAATAGATACATAGATCAGATTAGTGTTATTAATTATTTGAAGTTGAACTTTGGTCTTTAGTTTTATCTTTTAAGTCGATATTATGAGTTTATGATTATGCCTTAGTAGTTAACTAGAACTTAACTCATGCATTTTGTGGTTTTTCTTGTTGGTATTTGACTATTTGTGAGCATTTGTGACTAGTATTATGAATTTATAAAAAATTTCTTTTTGCACCTCATATCGCTCGGGGGCGCGTCTTAAGTGCACCTTGCGCCTGTAATAACTATGTTGTTCACTTATAATATCAAGAAATCTACAAATTAGCATGTGGTTGCAAATGCATTACCAGATATAAGCAAAAAAATCATAGATAAGAAACTATAGAACGTTCAGAACCTTAATTGACTTCACATAAGCTAACAATCTGTACAGTGATCATGTTTACTAAAGTAATCTATCATGCATTAGCGCGACATATCTAAGAATGGTCGATCTGAACAAAACCGCTCTCTACATCCACTGGCAAACTAGAGTATCGAATTAAAGAAAACAGAAAAGAAGAAATAGATAATGTAGTAGTAGTAACTAACCCCGGGCAAGGTTTTCTTATTATGACAAGCATTGACAGCCTTATCAGCTTCATGTCGGGAGGGGCATATAACAAAACAACATCCTGCAAACAAAATTAGGGTTAGACGGGACACGAAATGAAGCAACATTGAGAGAAAGGGAGAAACGAGAGACCTCTAGAGGCGCGTGTGGTCTTGTCTTTGATGAGGTTGACCTCCTCAACCAAAGCAAACTCTTTGAACATTGTAAGAAGCTGAGCTTCTGTCATGTGTTTAGGAACTTGACCTACAAAAAGCTTCACGCTTTCTTCTGACGATAATTTCTTCTCCTTTCTACTCTCCTCCGCCATTAATGCCTCTCAACCATAGACAGTTCTCCTTTCTCTCTCTAGAAATGTCAGTTTCTCTCTCTAGATTTTCTTGTTGTTGTTGGTGGTGGTGGTAAATGTAATGGTAATGGTATGCTGCAGCAAGCAGTAGTATTATTATTTTATTCAAAATTCGATTTATTCTTCAAGGAGTCGTCGCTGCGAATTTGGGAATTTCTTTTCTTTTCGATGCCAAACTTGGATCTCCGGTACATATATTATAATTAAACGTTAAATTCCAAAAACACTCCTTTGAATGCGTAAATTGTCAAAAAAAAGACTGTAGTTTGCTTTATGACGATAAGGTACTTAACTTTTAATATAAAAAAATTAAAAATTAATGATGTTTTAAGCAACTTTAATTCTTCCACTTATATATGTTTCTATAGGAAATGATATTGGTTTAAAGGGTGGAAGTCTTAACAGCCTAGGCGCTCAAAATAAAAACTTCAACTAGGCTGATCTGAATCGTCTAACGACTAGGCTTGAAGATCCTCGACCGCCTTACTAGCGTCTCGTGATTTTTAATACACTGCTAAATGATATACAAATTAGTTCTTTCCATTTCTATTTTAAGTTTGTTAGAAGTCATTTTTTCGGTACTAAAATAACAAATTATTCTTTTAATAAAATATAAATATCACAGTGATTTTTTTATCATAAAACAAGCTACAGTCACTTTTAGACAATTCTTTTAACCGAAATAGATGTTTTGAAATTTTGAGCCTAATTAAAAAAAGGAAATGGGGCTCCATCTTTGTAGTAATTACGGGAATAACCTTACCTTACAGCTGTTCAGGTTTGAGGGTTGGACATGGTTGTACTTGTGCAGCTGTTTATGGTAGTAGGAACCAGGGGGGGCTTTGTGTTCGGATTATGAAAAGACGGAAATGCCCTTGCATTGCATGGCAACAAGTCTAGAGACAAAAGATGCAGTTGTAGTTGTCCCTACCCCTAAAAGGGAAGTCGGAAGAGGAAAGGACAAGTGAAAAAGGGAAATTCTGAAATTATATATTTCAAATAATAAATGGTAATCAATCTTTTCTTTTACTATTATTGGTTTGGGTTAATTTTAATGTTAGTGACGTATCCTTAATTTCGACGACTCTACATCACTTTCTTCCACGCATAAATTAATCCATTTCCCTAATTTTTACTCTTCATGTTTTTATGTTTTACAAAAACCATAATGTACTATTTGACCAGTAAACTTTTTAAAATTTATACATTTGGCCAATAATCTTTTATTTAGTCACATTTGACCATTTACCTTTGTAATTTGGTGAAATCTCACTCTTAGTACGTTAATTGACATTTCTATATTCGTATTATTTAGTAATGTTTTAATTTTAGTATAAATTTCTTATTTGAAATAGTGGAATTTGAATGTTAAATATTTTTATCTCCTTTTAATTTTGATTTAAGAAGAGCGAGATTTCATTAAATTGGTAGATTGTTGGCTACATATGACCAAATTACAAAGATGAGTGGCCAAATGTGACAAAATAAAATGTCAGTGGTAAAATGTATAAATTTTGGAAAGGTCAGTGGCCAAATAGTGCACTTTGCCTTTATAAAATTTTAAAGGAAGCCAACCGTGTGATTTGATTTACTTGGAGTTAATTTCAAATAAGTGTTTTGTGGTTTCGCAGTTTTGTAAATAAAGAACCGTGGTTTGACTTTGAAGAGATAAAGGACATGTTTTTGCGTTGTTTGCATAATTAAGGAAATGGCTGATTCTATTGACGTAAACGAGGACATTTTTTGCTTCAATATTTTTTCAAACCTTTGATCGGTCATGTAAGATTTAATGTCAAAGATCAGAAAATATTTTTGGACAAAAACAATCTTCGTTCATGTCAACAAAATTGATCATTTCTTTAATTTTGCAAACAATGCAAATCACAATCCTTTATTTCCTCGAAAGCAAACCACAATCTTTTATCCGCAAACAGATGAAACCACGAGCCGAAATTAACTTATTTATTTGTAAGTAAGCAGGGATGATTTAATCCATTTGTAGAGAAATTTGGTCTTGATTTACAGTTAGCTATTTTTGAGTTTTTCAAGCAAAAAAAGCTATTTTTGAGTTGATTTTTTTTATTTGATAAAATATAGATTTTTTTTAAAAGGAAATATAGTTGTTTTAATAATTATAAATATAAATTGAAAAAATAGGCACATTAATTTTATAATTGATAAAAAATGAGAAAACCAAATAATTATGAATAAATAAAAAAACACAATATAGAATTATATTCATACAATTAAGAGAAATGATTAAGAGCATTTCCAATCCTATCCATATTTGTACTAAATTATTCATTTTTGAATAACCTCTTTTCCGAACCACAATCATAAATTTGGTGTTTTTTGGATATTTGAATAGTGATTCATCAAATTTGGATAATCACTATTCATAATATCTAAATTATCCATTGTATTTTATCAATTTAATATCATTATTTTGTTATAAGAATGAGCATAAAATTATGGAGAATGAATAGTAGGTGTGGTTAGAGAATATTGTATAAACAAAAATATAAAATTCTTCGGAAGTTGATTTGGGAAGGAATAAAAACAGAATATTATTTATGGAGAAAAACATAGTAGTTGTGGTTGGAGAAAAATGGATATAGAGAATCACTATTTGGGTTGGAGATGCTCTAAGAAGTGTGTATGTATTTTTTACTCCTAATCATAGTAACAATAATCTCATCACAAAATTTGTCATTTTGTTAATATTCATATGATATTATTTTACCATTTTCATTGTTGTAGTTCTCATATTTTACCAAAATAGAAGTTTTTTTAGTCGTTTGCTTCGTGTTTTCGGGTTTTGATCAAAACTTGAGGTTCTATCCCCCTCATGAGTCCATACGGTTTTCTATAAAGGTTGTATGGATGTTGCGTCAAGGTGGTACGATCATTATTCAGTGGTAAAATGTCTTTTTTAAGTTTGTCTTATGTCGAGCTGGGTTTGTGTGATTTCTTCATGTTTGTAGTTATGGAATACATATTAGAATATATATATATTTTTCAGTATTCTTAGTGTTATATGCATGCTTTAGGCTATTTAGTCTGTTTAGAATCGTAAATAGTGGTTTTCGGGTCAATACATGATAACATGTTGATATTGTTTGTTTGTTTTTATTTTTTACGTATTTTGTGGACTAACATTTGCTCTTATATTCCTTATTGTAATTATGTTTCCACGACTCCTCCTGATCTAGATAATTGTAATTACAAATTTATTTACTTTTCCGTATTTAATTTATTCTTGTGTGAGCATCATGACTAATAAAAGAACTAGAAAACGAACACATGGTTAGATTTAACATTTTGAAAGATTAAAGATGTCAATAAGTTGTATCCACGAACTAAAAAAAAATCTATGGTCTGACGGTCAATTTTTAATTGATCTACTTTTTCCTGGTTAACTAGCTAGCAACTCTCGTCAAAATCTGTTTTAATAGTGAGCCCGCTATGAGCATCCTTTTCATAATTCATAAAAGTGGTTATTTTTTTATAAAACCAACACACGGAAATGGGTTAAATGTTCATACTGTTTTATACATGTTTTCCAAAAATCTCTAACCCAAGAGGCCAAAAGCTAACCTTCGTGAAATTCCCTTTCTTTGAGCCCGCATTCTGCTCACAATAACCCTTAAAAAGAATGGGTTCAAGTTCCTACGCTTGACCTTAAGGACCAACCTCGACGCCAACTTCATTTGGGTCATCATGTTGAGTATCTTTCGGCTCTTCTTTTGCTGCTAAATTTGATTCGCGCGGATGTGAAGCATGGAATGGAATAGGAACATATGTGGTCTGTGTTGGTCTCTAACAAGATCATATTTATGTCCTAAAGGGGGTGAATAGGACTAAGGTAAATAAAAAAAGACAACACAAAAAAACACACATACAAAATATGAAATAATGTTTTAGTAGAAGTTGCAAAGATTTTTCTTTGCAAAAAGTTGAAACTCTTTGAAAAGTAAGAAACTTTCCAAATGAGCTCAAGTCCCCTGTATATAGAGGTTTGGAGTTCAAAATGCGAATGCTTGATGGTTGGCATGTAAATACATGAATAGTAATAGTGTCGCTTGGTTAAAGACACATCGCATTAAAAATGGCTTGGGTAACGGAAATTGCCTCCATTGAAGCATGTCCTATGGCAGATGCCACAAGAAAATCGCGTCAATGATGTCACCTTTCAGTTGTCATCCATGCTTCAATGAAATGTATATATATATTATAAGATGTTAGAAATTGCCTCAAAATCTTTCATCTCGGTGTTTGAATCTATGATAAAGGACATCTGAAAGAATGTCAAGCTTGAGGGGGGGGGGGGACATTTTATACCATGAAAAATATCCGTAGATATGTGGTAGGATCCTATAGCTAACATCGGCCTTTGGAACACATGTCATGTTGTGAGCGGGAACAGGCGCACATAGCGACTTTAGCCTTCTTTGACTAGAGTCGCCACCTGGCCAATCATGAAAATGTATGAACCGGTTTATGTACCGATTGCTTTTGAAAAACCAGAGATTCCATATACGTTCGTGGATACAACTTATTAGTTCCGACATTCTAGGCCCTGGAGGATCTTTAATGCAATCTAATTCATTATTGTCTTGTATTTACGATTATCACACAAAAGTATTAAAATGCGCAAACATTTGTACGGTAAACCGTTGGGTGACACGGTAAAAACCCTCAGAAGCTTACCCTCGTAGCGTGCCAGTAGGATCCTTGCAAGCTAGTACTCGTCGAGAACGAAGCCCGGTGGACAAAACTTTGGGGTCGGAGAGGCTTCGATGACGTACTCCTAACGGTAGACTTTAGACTTTGTGGTTCCGAGAGAACCTTCACTTGGACGCACTTATCCTCGAGGAGGATGAAATCGCCGAGATGACTTTGGCGATAGCCGGGACGTCGAGTGATTTGTGTCATGAGGACTTTAGTGGGGATATTTGACCGTAATATCGAGGATATTCGGGGAAGGGATTCTTAGAGCGATATGTGTGTCGTGAGGACTTTGGGGAGCGGGAATGTTTATGTTGGAATCCGATCAACTATCAGAGACGCGCAGCGGAAGCGAGATAAACGATATTATAGATCATTGATGAGAAAACATTTGATCTTTATCATTGCCTCAATGTTATTTAGTTATCATGGTGATTAAGCCTACATTAGTCACTCACATGGAATCCCTCTGTGAGAGATGGACGAACCGCACGATCGAAGGTTCCGCCAATATCACGTGCACGACACCTACAGTGAACAGGTACTCGATTCAGGCACCAAGAACGATGAACAGAGACTCCGGGATCACTCTGAGGAGTTCGGCCGAATAGGGTGTAGAGGGATTAGGGTTTCGTGATTTTCTGTGTCAGAAAGTCTAGGGTTTCAATCGATTAGGATTAATTTATAGTATGTCGACTAATTACAGTTTTAGTACATGTATTAATTTAATTAATCTGATTGTAGCACAATAGAATACAACAGATTCAATTAACATCAATTAGGTTATAATTAATCACATACTAACCCCTAAAGAAAATCTAATTAATCAATCCCTTAATTAATTAACCCGATTGAATAATTAATCCCTCCATACAATCAATTAACTTGTTCCAATCAGAGCAATTAATCAATTAACATTATTAGTTGTGTTAACTAATAATTAGTTCATCATAAATACACTACATGTATTAGTTCTCCGAGTACAAGTCTCAGTGTCTAGTGTGCATGATCCTGTGGGCCATAATCAATTAGTTCTATGACTGATAGAGAGTTGCCTAGACCATATTAGTCACCAATTGATTACAGTGTTAGTCCATCTCATACAGATAGATACCCTATAGCATTCTCAAATATCTCTTACCATGAATATCGATATATCAAACATGAGGCATGGTGGACGTCATCCTCTACAGCTTGAGATATTTCTCGATCTAGAGTTAACTGAAGAACAGATAAGTAACCAGCTTATCTGAGTGTGGCCACATATTTCTCAGTTCAACTCATCGAGTGGCCTAATGATATCATCTTACTTATGGAGTGAGTGGTAATCCCTTCACTTCAACTATCAGTATGAATTAGTTCACTGACTAGACCAATCATACCCGTATTTGGCATCATTTTACAGACCTGTTAGGCGTATGTCAAATCTAATCAGATTCCTCATTCAATACTATATTGAAATCAGGTCGACAGATAAAAGAGATCTACATTTATAGAAGGGCAGTGACACTCCCACCATGTGCCTTCTAAAGCGGATCGACCAAGTCCCGTATTGGTCATACGTACCTACAAACATATCATGTACACGTGTACATATCCTGTTCGTAAAAGCTTTACGTTTTATTCATTCCCATGAGTAGAACTGACTTCTGGTTATTTATGATATACAATCAATGGATACTTCATATAGTGCATATAATACAAGATATATTAACTGAATGAATTAATGCATTTTATTCCATAAAACAAATGTATAGTACAATCAACAAAAGTACAATACAATATCAAATAACTATGTCTAGAACTAGGGCACACCAACAGTTTATGGAGGCAAAATTTTGGAACTTGAGCGATTCTTTATATCAGGGGCGACTTAAAGGCAACTTATCAAATGAAACTTATCGGGTCAAGAATTGCTTAGAAACTGAGAGAGAAAAGGGGGAAGGAAGAGATTTTGTTGGTGATATGAATGAGAATTTCGGCCTCCTTATATAGGAGTATATGGAGACTGTACAGTCCCTAAAGGGTGACCGTAAGATTCCCTTCATGGAGATTGTACGGTGTCCATAAGTCCCGTCTGAGATCTATTTTTAGATCTAAAGACTGGTCTTGCTGAAGGCCCGACCGGGTAATACAAGTTGTTTGGAATTTAGCGACACGTGGCAGATAAGGATAAGGACCTTATGGACATGTAGGATGACTGTATGGTTCTTGTGATGGAGATCGTACAGTCTTGTCTTGGGGATGGAGATCGTATGGTCACAGACTTAACCTAATGCAATCCCGTTTTGATAACCATTAGTATTTTGGCCATAACTTCTTCATACTAGTTCATTTGGACCTCTATAAAGTCTTTTTAGGAAACTTAGACTTAGATCTACAACTTTCATGTTTTAAGTTTTTCCTAATTCGGACCCTAAGGGGGGTCTCAATCGGCCTCCAAGTTGGACTATGTGATGATTCCTATGTGCCAGAGTTCTATTTTGAGCAGAGTTGATTGGACATTTGTTTGGGAGACTTGAAAAGCTATTTTACATGTCATTGAGATTGCCAATGACACGTGGGAGGAGTGAGTTATTAGTCCGGTGAGTCTTTCCGTTCCTTAACGAGTACTGGCGCTTGTTTCGGTTGGCAGTCCTAGGAGCTCAAAATAGCTTTCCTCATAGGGTTCGAAAACCAGTGCTTACACATGCCCATCGTCACTAACACCAAAAGAGAATAACCTGTTGGACACGTGGACCAATTAGGATATAAGAAGTGTGTCAGACGTGTCGAAATAAGCACCCTAGTAATTGTTTCTAACTGCCTCAACCGATTCAACCAATAAGAACACGTCATGTGTTTAGGACAAACACCTTATTGCACCATAAAAAAGGAATGAAATAATCACCATATGAGGTAACATGATAATTTACCTTTGAATTCATATCTTCAACTGACTTTCTTAATCCATCACTAACTTGATCGTCGCAGTGGGATCGTTGGCCAATGATCATGCCTTAAATAACCGTTTATTCATCCATTTCGGATACTGGATACATCGAACGTATAATTCTCCATGACATCAATAATAATAATAAACATATACTTTTGAGACACATAATGAAATCTAAAAAATAAGGCCATGTTCCTTTTGATTTAATTTCAACATATTTCAATTCAATTCAATTCAATTCAACTCAATTCAGTTCAATTCAATTCAACAGTTTTCAATAATTCAATTCCGTTCAGTAAATTCCACAGTTTTCAGTTCAATTCAATTCAACAGTTTTCAATAATTCAATTCAGTTCAGTAAATTCCACAATTTTCAGTTCAATTCAATTCAATTCAATGTTTTTAATAATTCAATTCAATTCAATTCATTTCAGTTAAATTCAATTCAATAGCAATCAGTTCAGTTCAATTCAATTCAATTAAAAAAAAACAGCACCTAAATAAGTTAAAAATAAAAAAACAGGTAGTATTGTATAAATTGGGAAATTGACTTTATTGTAGATAGAGAAATTTGTAATATCCTAAAATAATACACCGAAGTAATTAATTTCTTAACCCATTTATTTCTCACGAGAGACATGTACTTCTTTTCATTATTTTAGGATTGCATTATTATGTATTAGACTTGAATGCAATTAATGGTAATTTATCTCTAGGTATCCAATTAGTAACAAAACGAATGTCACGTTTCAATTTAAGGGACATGTATTTTGATTGGTGATTAGTGCTTGGTTGACTTTATTCTAAAGTTACCTTTATCAAAAAGCTTATACTCACCAAATTTAAAATTAAAAAATGCAAATGGTATAACAAAACAAGGTAAATAGAATTGTATTCATGTAATGGAGTTTCTTTAATTTTAGTACGTGAGGTTGACTGGCTTCTACTTTTTAGTATTTATACTAGTTTGAGGGCCCAATTTTTATTTTTAACTTACTAATAACAATGAAAATTTATTAACAAATTCCAATTGTTTAAATTATGCAATAATCTATCGGTGACATTGTAGCCTAGTTAGTTACAACTTGCAAAGAAAAATATAACTAGAAATGATGATATAAAAAAGGTTACAACAATATCATAAATTCATAGTTGTATTGTACTATTATTTATATATTTGTATAATAATATAAATGATAAAAAAATAATAACTATGTCAAATGAGTATGGTCAAACATGTTGCATCTATAAATCAACTTCTTATCTCAAAACTCAATCGTTTCTTTTTGAAATTTGTAGCAGATTATGTAGTGAAGTGTAATGAGATTTGAAAGGTTTTTTTTTAACTGTAAATCTAACTTCTAAAGCCAAGACAAAAATTACCATTATTATTGTTGCTACTCCTGTACCCAAAATTGATCTAAGTGAAGATAAACTATTTGTAACCATAAAAAAAGTGAAGATAAACTATTAACATCTAGCTACTAGCTATTAAGGAAACCAAAAGTCTTCACAGTGATTGAACATTATAAATGTAGGCAGTGCATTTAATTAATTGATTGGCAGCCAGCAATAACCAGCAAATCACTTGAATGGGTCCCTTTTGTATATACATTTGGACAATGTAGAAGGTCAATGAGCTATAAGTGGATGGATGGAGTGATGTTTTGTTGACCATTTCTTACCTGGAGCTGCCCTTATTTGTCCATTTAACTTTCAACCTTTTTTTGGTGCATGCAAACAAGACTACTATGGACCTATACTATGCTATGGTTGGTGACATTTTTACCATTTTTGTCAATCTCCAAATCTAAAACCAAATGTTATATTTGATTGGATAAATTACATTAAGTGAATTGATTGGCTTGGAAGGCAAGTCCTTTTCATTCTTTTAAAATATGTGAAGTGACTACGTCTACGTTGGTTTAAGAAAGACAAGAAAGTAGAATATAACTTGGTCCAAGCCAATCATGAAAATAACCAATAATATAATCTTGGTATGTTAATCATTTCTAATTTTGTAATATAATGGATTTAAGTAACACCTACCATTTACAAGTCAAATGAGAGCTAGTTGTACCTAAAATATTAATCAAAATCTGCTGCTCAAACCTAGAGGAGCTGGCTGGTTTCAGTGCCGGCTCAGTTTCAGTTTTGAGTTGCTCATTAGTAAGGTATAGATGAATGGAACCGTGACAATAACCATTGAGAAGCTCACATAAAATGTTTAGTTAAATCATTAACTGATCTTATTTCTCAAATAGAAGGTTTTTTATGAACCTTATGCAATTAATATTATTACTATACATTCTTAATTTTCTTATGAGACCAAAAATCAGCATCTTACGGATGCGTTAGTAACTGAGAAATAACTGTGTATTATCAAATTGGTTACTCAGACGTTTGCTTCCCGAAATGTAACTGTGTATTATTCAATGGAAAAAAAAATGAATCCTCGATTTATTTTACATTTGTATTTGGAGGTCCAAGCTCAACCCGGGAGAAAGAGAGGACAGAGCAACAATAATTATGCTACAGATCAATCAAATAAATGGACCTCTTGACAGGAGATGATCAAAGGTCAAGCTTCAATTTCCCGCAAAATAAGAATGGCAAACAAATGGCTGTTTCAATAACATGAGGTAGGAACTAACCACTATATTCCCTCGTTCTCAACTCAGTGGCATTTGGGAGCAGCACTAGATAGCATTCAATCCAGCCATCTGGCGCATCTTCTCGCATAGGATAAATGTTATCGTAGTTTGCGGACCTAACCTAGCAAAAATTGTAAAGCCCCTGACAATAATATGAAAGTAGAGAAGTTTTTAAGTCGTGAACAGATAAAACTATAAAAACTTCCAAACATGAGTTCCTAATTTTCTAAACAAGCATGCTTTAGAACTACCAAGATAAATAAAGGAATGATCGTTGAGAATCTCACCCCTTGTAAAGTGCAATGGGGCCCTCCGTAAGCATGACCTGCGACCACAAGTAAAGACATTATACAGTAAGCTGAATATGCGGGGGAGAGAATGATAAAGAAATGCAAATGCCAGTAATCATAAATAAAAGCGAGATAAATAGAGAGAGGAATATGAAGGAAAGAAGGAGAATTCAGTTAATACCTGATATGCGCAATGAAACCCATTTTTATAGCCTCCAACTCTTTTAGATTCTCGTTGCAGCATGAGGCGGGTTTTAATCATATCCATAGGTGCAGTTACAAGGGTACTTACTGCGCCTGCAACTGTACTAGAGCTGCACAAGGCAGAATATACATTCAGTTTCCAGAAAAATGGATCAAATAATTTGAATGTTGAGCAGACAAGGCCTTACTACATGGCAATGTTTATTGAGGCAAAATATATCAAGTCATGCTTCATCCACATACTTTGCATTTCAGGTAACATAGGCCATAATGAAATTGGTAAGATTATGTTCGATCTTCTTGTTTATCCTCCACCTTTTTATTTTTGGAACTGTTTAGTCCAATTCGCAAGTTTACTTAATATTTGGTAATTAATAAGTACAACGAGTAAACTCAAGATTTGGATTACACTATCCTAAAAATGAAAAGGTATTGGCTAGAAAATCAATGTCGACTTAGTTTGTTCTGACCTACAAAGTTGAAGGGCTTTTGTACTAATATCCAAAACAACTTGTATGTTTCTTTTTGTTGCAATATTTGACATATTTATGGAAAGAATGAGAACACTACATGCAGCAAAACCGTACAGTAGATGTAGATAAAATCCTTCTTCCAGAGGTGTCGACCTAATCAAAACCTGCACTGATGGAAATTCATTGAAAACTTAAATACACAGGACAAATGATTTGTTATGTACATAGAAATTATAGATTTAGACAGAATGTAAAACAACCTTTTAGTACACGCGGATAATTGCTTAGAGAGATGTTTGAACTGAAAAGAGCATGGTTAGAAATGGACCTGCTTGGTTTCATCATACGTTGCCAGCTGCGATGCAGTCAAAGCAGAAGCTCTAACAACAGCAGGGCCAACACCCTTCCACAGAGCTCTTATTCCTTCTTCAGACACAATTTTTCGCATTTCTGCAATTGGTCCAACTTGTTTCTGGTTTGTATTCATCTGCAACCTAACCTAAATAACAAAGAAGAAGATCGTAAGAGAAGATTTATCAAGAGAATTTACACAATATGTCATATGATAAAATACCTTGATAACTTCAACTGGATTGGTCAGTGCAGTTGCAAATCCACCAGCAAATGCTCCTGATAAAATTTTAACCAAGATATTGGTGGACCCAAAAGCCTTATTGCAGGCACCCTTTGAGGGTTCATACAGCCCTAACCGTAGACCACCATAAAGAACTGACCTTGTTAATGCAGGTGTCAAACCCAGATATAAAGCCTTTGGTCCTTCACTTTTCAGTATGTGCACAAATACACTGCCCTGTATACAAATTAAAGAAACTTCACTACAAGATAATCAAGTAACACAATTTATCATCATGAAGTCATGGTAAAACCTTGTCTCACCATTCCAGTCAAAGGACCTCTCTGGCCGACAAGCTGCATTTGCAGGCGGACTTTGAGAACATCTGCTTTACAAGTTGAAATATTATTATACGTTATCCACCATCCCACATAATTTATCATTTTTTTTTTTCTTCTAGAAAATTTGGTCAAATAAATTATTTCGAGAGCAGTGCTGAATTCTTGCATTTTTCCTCCATATAAAGATGTATTCCAGATACTAATTAACAAGAGCAACATGAAGCTAAGGGACTGAACTTCATCTGCCCTTTACATTTACTCAACGCCGAGCATACAGAAAGAAAATTTGAAGCTTGCATGATCAAAAGTTTGCAATTTAATTTTGTCATGGACCAATTTGAATTAAAACCTTGATAGTTAAGGCCCAAGAATGACAATTATTATCTTTGACATCCCCTCACGTGAATGCCTCCTAGATTTGAAGCGTGTACAACGTAGGCTCATCTTACCACGTTTTGAAACTCCATCAATACATGGTGTTGTCAGGATTCGACCCTCCTACCACTTAGTCTTATAGGTTCTGATACCATGCATTGAACCATTTGAACCAAAAGTTTAAGCATATAGTTAAGCCTCAAGAATAGCTTTTATTATTATCTCGAAAGTTTAATTCCAAAATCTCAGTCTGTTTTGTTGGCCAAATGATAAGACATAGGTATACACTGAAATTGAAGGATTGAAATTGGTTTAGTAGGCATGAACGAGCATTAATACTTATGGTTCCTTGTTTCCCTACGTTCTATTTGTCATCTTTAAACCTATAATAGCAAAGATGAAGAGACAAGTTTCATGTACATCATCTGCAAAAAGTATCTGACCTCACAAATACAATTTCATATGATGATGAACTCAGCACTATGGAAGTAAGTAAGATCGGTTTTGATTTCTGCCGCCGTTGTTGGATTTTATATAGATGGAAAGATGTCTAAACCCTCTCATAAACCCCTTTTGTTGCCTTGATGCTTTATAGTCAAAGGGCTGTAGATATGCCTCCTACCCTTAAATTTTTCATCACCAAAGAAGAAAGAAATTCTGTTATTCCATTTCCACTTGAAATATTGGTCCAAACTCAAACCCGGTCTCTTGGGTGGAACTCGGTAGAGAAGAGAGGGAGCCACTGCCCACAGAGGTAAATAACAACACAAACTGCTCATCAAAATTTCATCCTAAGCCCCTCATGGCTCCACTGCAATTTGCAGGTGGAACAAGTAGGTAAGTGTTATGATGCATGGGACACTCTCAATTTGGACTGCCAGCAGGTTTCACTATTATCTTGATGTCTTGGAATATGATAGAATATAAATACAAATGACAGGTTGTGGAAAACAGACCATCCATGTGATGCCTGTTGAAGACTGAGCAACTTAAGGATAGAGAAAAGAAATACTGACAGTTTTTTCAAGATGGCTATGGTGCAGTTTGGTGTGAGTGGGAAAAAGTGAGAACAGTTAATGGAACTGAGTTTATGAGATCACTGAGACAGAAGTTTTCAGAAACATGGGATTATATATAGAGGTCTTGTCGATAGAGATTAATATAAAAGGTGTTGTTGGGCTTAACTATCTATCTTAGTTATTGGTTCCTTGATATGGTTTGAGAGCCTCTATGTCCAAGTAGTCGAGGGTTCAAATCCTGGCAGCCCCCATTTGTTGATTAAATTTTAACACATGGTAAGGCAGGCATGTGTTTTACACGCTCCAAGCCTAAATGGCATTCGCGTGCAGGTGGTGAGGGGATGTTTGTTGGGCCTTAATCATTAACTTAAGCTGTTAGTTCAATTGGTTCCTTGACATGTGTGTATCCAGCACAACAAAATGGTGAGGTAGAACACAAATGTAGACATTTAGCTACCTGTGGCAAGATCATTACTTTTTCAAGCAGGTTTACCAGATATGTTTGGGGGCAAAGCAACATTGTGTGCCACTAAATTGATTAATGTTCATCCATCTGGATCACAGGGTTTGATGATGAGAATAATGACAAGCCAAGTGAGTATTCTAAAGATCCTGATTCACACTCGGTTCCAGCGCTCGGCAGGATCTGAGAAGAGGTTCAAAAATTCCAGAAATGTTGCAGCAGAATATCGTAATATTGACAATTCTACTACAAATCCTAAAGCAGAATTAGAATCTGCTACCCGTAGAAGCAATTCCTCAGAGTTCCATAGGAGGTCAACACGAACCAGTGTGGTTACTACATTTTGTCACTAACCAAGTTTGTCCAGGTGTTAAAGATTGTTTCACACTTAATCAACATTAAACAGCTTTTATTGCTAACAGCCAAAAGGGGCATGCACGATGCACCTACTACTTATGCTGAAGCGAAGGATATGTAATGTGAGAACGAGTTACGCAGAAGTTAAAAGCCTCAGAAAGTAAACCAACTACTTCACATGGTTTTCTCATTGCATATACTTGCATAATGGAAGGGAATTTCTGGTTTTGGGATGCTCGACTAAGCAGACAACAGTATCAGAATTCGAGGATCTTGATTGGGCCAGATGGTAAGGTATTGAATTTTGTTAATATCTTGGGAGGCAATGAATCAGATTACAGTTAATTGATGATCAGCAGAGGCTCAATTGCAATGGATATAACAACTTGTGAGTAGAAATGGTTATTGTACATTCTTAGAGAATTTCAGTTGGATTTTGAGCTTCTCATTCATGTGTTTTGCGTTTCTATGAACAGAGAAAACATTATTTTGTCAAAATAAAATGTCAGATTATTCATGAGCATAAAACAGATGGTTTTCTATCTACAACGACACGAACAATTGGGTGATCGACTTACTAAAGCTTTATCATATAATCAGAAAGTCCAAAAAGGATGCATTTTTATCATTTGGAATCACAATTGAAAGCAAGTTAAAAGAAACAGGAATAGATATAGTAATAAAGAAGGTGGAAAAACCTAAAGGATGGGTGAGGGCAGTGGCAACGGCGACGGAGATTCCACTGGAGGCGAAATGATTGAGGACCTTCGACGGTGAGGCTGACCATTCCTGCTTCTCTTCTGAAATAAATCCAAATTTCATTCATTTCTTACAAAGATAGGAAAACTGAAAAGGAGTTGTATTAAATTACAGACCAATACCTGAAGGAGGAGGAGGATCCTTGGGTGACGAGGAGCTGTCCTCCATGGCCCTGAATTTCTGGATCGTACAATCAAAACCACTTCTTCATTCACTTTCAAGATTATAATTACTTTATCTCTCTTTCCAACACATTCTCAATTCTTGTTATTTTCTTTCCCAATAAAACCTTTTTCAAATCCTATTTTAATTTAGCCTTCCCATTATTTTGTTTTAATGATAAACTTTTGTAGAATAATATTTTTACATAGAGTATTCTTATATATAAGATTTTTTACTGTATTATTTTGATGACCGAAGTTGACTCTATGTAACTGTTAAAAAACAATTTATTATGAGTATTTACCCATTGTTACTTACCTTTAAGAATTGCATATATATCATTTTGCAAGGGTATCCATATGCAGACAATTTGACCAAAAACATAAACATAATATTGTCATACATGACTGTAAACCATTACATACAGCTCTCCATTACATATGTACTTTTTTATTCCAGCTGCTACAAATACAAAAATCTCAATCTCAACTAATCAATACTCCTGTCAACCCCAACATGATATTCACCCATTCTATTTTCAACAGAATAACTTCCATCTTCTTCCCTTTTTTGTGATGAAACCAGGAATTTAACTACATACCACAATAAAATCAAACAGTTTCAACTTTGCTTCTTCGCCTTTTGCTGGCTCGGCGATTTCTTTGTCCATATTTTGTGAAAAGTTGATGCCTGTCAAATATTAACATTTAAAGCAAATCTCAGTCAAGCACATAAACAGACGTATTCTAGAATTATTTGTGATGGAATTTCATTAAATCATAGGAACCGAGCTAAAAGAACTAAGAATTCAAGACACATTAGAGTACTCGTGCTTTCTTCCTATTGGTTGTATTGCACCAATTAAGATGGTTGCTGGTATCCTAGAAAACAAGTCAATCTGTCGCTGCTTTTGCTTGTCCTGCTCAATGAACATAATCTTAAGAGTTGTATTGTTTCGGCTTAATTGACAACGAGAACCTAAGTGACCAAAGTGCTCCAGCTCCATTTGCTACTATTTCCATCTCCTACCATCCTTCCAAGCTCTAGTGTCAGACAACAATCAAAATGCTAGCAGGCATAATTGCAAAGAGAATTTGGTTGGCTATTAAAGCATTAAGCTACTATATAGAGCAGAATTATACATCATAATTGATGATAACGTAAGATCAACCCCAATCAAACCCTGTAAGCATAGAGAGAAAAAAACATGCATCTTACTTTTCATACATGCATTAAGATTGTATCACATTAAATCATCCTTTAGCAATTCTGACCTCTTATATTCTAATTTCTGGATAACCACTCCATTTAATAGAAGTTCTGAACTGTAAACAGCTGCCCCTGCAAGTAGGATAAGACCCATAATGTTTACAAACCCGAGAGTTTCTCAATTAGGATTAATCCAGCAAGTTCTATCATACTTTACCTTCGTCGAGGAAGGGCACACAAATGTCTTCATCTTCCTCACATGAAAGAATCAATAAATCATCTGGGATCTTCAGTGCAGATATTTGAACTTCTTCAATTGCCTAAAGAGGAGGTCTCAGAGCCAAACCAGAACAGACAAAAACATGAACACTGTATTGGAATACATGCGTACCTGACCATGAACTGCCTTGACCAAGCTAGAAATTGTTTCTTTATCAGGTTTTACATTTGGAGTGATCAAGACTCTTCGACCCTATGAAGATACATAATGGCATCCCAATAAACATGATAACTAAGGAATACCAACGTGAAATCCAACCAAAGAAAAATACAGTTCATGCTAACTAATTACCTCTAGGAGTGGATGCTGGATAGCACGAGCCAATGTGACAGGCATACAAAAACCAATTTCCTTTTCTTTCTTGGCATCTCTCAGAATATAATTTTTCTCATCAATTAGACAGCTTGCTTCAGCGCAACTTTCAAGCCATAGATGAGTCACCACTGGCTTACCGAGAGCAATAGTTTCCAACATGTTTCTTGTACGCACAAATTTATCTGCTACAAAATGTGTAGCATCCATTGAACACAAAGCAACAGAAATGTGAAATCGCACCATGATCTGTTCGAATAAAGAGAATAATGTAAGTTGTTTTAACTGATCACACAAATAACTGGATTATATAGAAAAATTAAAATGCATACCCTTTTCTGCTGCTTGATGATATCATCATCCAAATGCTGGCTAAACAGAACTTTGACATTTGCTATATCCCTTCGCTTTCTTGAACCTTTCCATTCAAAACTAGGTTTTTGATCCGTGATTCCTAGTCTAATAAGCTCTTTCAAAATTGACGATTTTGGAAGGTTTTTATTATATTGCCTTCTGTAATTTTCTTTTGCATCGAAAATCAATGGGGTATATTGGTTTTTAGCTCCATTTGACAGTCTTGGACATTTCCGCAGTGTTCTCTTCCGTTTGGCACAGTTCCATGTATTGAAATTGTAAGAGCAGCTGGTTAGGGAATATACCTCCGAGCTGTCTTGTGTTTGATCAGTCAGTTTGTTGTTTCTCTTTACCTTAGATGTATTGCAACACAATGTGGTATTCTTTCCTTCAGTGGACAATACTGCAGATAATTTGTCACCCAGAGGCCTCTTCTTTCTTTGATACGTGATAATACAGCCATTCGCAGTATGATTCATCCTTTCATGGAGATTATTTGCCCCATCTTTGGGCCTTTCCAATTCACCTCCTGCCATCAAGTGTCCAGCTTGGTGAGAGGAAATATCCCCCTGTACACATTGTCCAGCACTCAACCCTGCACAAGAGTTATTCACCAAGCGGCTTCTCTTTCTTTTATATGTAACTATACTGCTTCTTGTGATATCGTTCTTCTTTCCTCCTAGATTAGGTGTTTTATCTATAGCGCCTTCTAATTTCTGTTCTGTCATCCATTTCCCGGTTTGGTGATCAAAATATTTCTTCTGTAATGAAACCTGATGTTCTTCACATTTTTCAATGTTGTTTTTATTCTTATCTTCACTTTTGTCTCTTTTGTCGACAGGCTTCAGAGTTTGTCCATTGGAGCATCTATTTTGGGATGTGGTGTCCCTCCCTTCTGACCTCCCAGCCATGATTCTGCTTGATTCCCTTTCTGATGTCTTTTCTGATTCACTATCTAAGTCTTGATAACTAGGGTGTTTCAAATATGAGCTTGAAGTTCCCTTCCTATAAGAGCTTTTTCTTTCCCTTGATCTTCTTGCAGTGGGTTTTAAATTAGAGATACTACCCTTATGAGTGCGAGATTTTCCGTAACAAGATGTTCTCTTCTCTGTTGGAGAATCTACAAGAAGGTCTTGGGGACTTTGACCAACATTGTTATCACTGTTGAGACCATATGATAAAGCTTTCATAGCTTCAGCTGCCATTTGAGTGCTAATACCAATATCAAACACATCTACTGCATCTGTTTCGATGTTACAAGCATCCGACTCCTGCCCCAGTTGGATTGCATCTTTATCAAAATTCACTAAAGATATTTGTTCCTGAAAGCAGGCTACATTTGTTGAATCTCCAAAGGTTGCACCAATCCTCTTGCCAAAGAAACCAACTTCTCCACAATGATCGTTATCAACCCATTTGAAAGTTTCTTTTCTTCCATTCGGGTGCCTATTGTTAATTTGTTTAGCCAAATTTTGACAACCCTTGAATCCCGAGGCAGGAAACACATTCTGCCTAACAACATCTCTAGGCTCAGTTTTAGGTGAAAACACCACTTTATTCAGTGACAAGTAAGTATTAACGAAGTTAAGTGCGTTTTCTTGGGACGACTCTTCTGGTTCGTCAGCATCAATGTCAAATCCAGCAGACACTTGATCACTCCCGATCTTTGGAGGAGTTTCCGTAGTATCTGTGTTTTCATCAATAATCAAATGAATCCACATAAAATTGTATTAATCCACTGAAAAGCAAAGTAACAATTGCTAGCCAGAATATAAAGCTACTTTACTAGAGAACTAATTTTAATTACTAACCTGTACCACACTGTTGATTAGCATGAGAGCGCTCAGAAGCGTCTCCAAAGCCTTTCAGACTCCGGGAAGGTGAACAAGGCAGCCTCTTAAAGAAGCCTACTTTCTTCCCTTGTATAGTTCTATATGTCCCATTGTCACCACAATCAGGTTCGTCTTCACTGTCGAGGACAATTTCGTTGTCAAGTTCAGTAATGGGATCGATCCTCATATCGAGGTCAAAGTGGGTGTCATTTGGGGGAGTATCAAGTGCAACAGTATCATCATCTAAGGGTATAGTATCTTGGAACAACGGATAGTGAGTTTGTGTAGCATCCTTGCATCGAAAATCTAATATTGCAACCCCAAACACACAAAACCAATAAATACGGAGTACTTTAAATAACTGCTACTACATCGTATTGCAAAATAAAACATCGATGGATCGGTCAATTGATATAAGCAATTAATGAAAATGTAAAAAAGGGCACACATAAACATCCGAGAAGAGGGAAGATTACCGAGTGCGGAGCGAGATTGAAAGTCGATGAGGTCAGCCATACTTAGGAAGGAATATTCGATTTTGAGAGAGAAGAAGAAGCAAATACCCAATTTTCAGAATGACGAAAATCTTCAAATGATGCAATTTGGCGGGACATTTCGAAAACTTATAAAAAATATTAAAATGGGGCGTTCCGAGAATTGAACTCGGGACCTCTCGCACCCAAAGCGAGAATCATACCACTAGACCAAACGCCCTCTTGAGATAATTATGCGGATAAATTATTTTATCAAAACTTTAAAACTATTGCAGCTATTTAAAAAGAAATGAGAAAAAAAGTCCGACCTGCCGGATTCGAACCAGCGACCTAAGGATATACTGAGGATTTTTATCCGACTACAGTCCTCCGCTCTACCAACTGAGCTAAGGTCGGTTGTTGATATTGTTTGCTAAATTACATTTATAAACTAAGCTATGTTATTTAGCATCCACAGAAATAATTGGTGAGAAAGGGGGAGCATAATTCCTGGATTCTTCGTTTTTGGAAGTTGTTGTGTCCAAAATGTTGAGAACTGGATTTGGGTAAGCTCTTCTTCCAAAATGCTGTTGTTTTTTTTTTTTTTTTATGTAGTGATGATAGTGAACTAAAATGGATATACAGTAAAAAAAACCTCTATACATTAATACATTTGGAACCGAACTATTTGTATAATAACCGGAAGGTTTTTTCTATATAGAGGTTGATACAATAAAAATTCTCATCATTTGGGATCGAACTATTTGTATAACAATTGAGAAGTTATTGCCGTGTTATGGTTTCGTTGACTTTTTGTATTTATGTTGTCACTGCAGCAGAAATCATGCATCTTTCTTCTCAAGATTTTCACTTTCTGAGATGTTTAACAAGGCCTTTTCTACCCAAATTGTCGGGTCAGTAATTCTTGTTTACTCTTTAATTTTCTCTTTTGCTGTCAGATTACATGATTATAACCATTTGAATGCATACTGCGCTCACTAGGTTAAAAATTGAATCTTTAGTATATTAGCTGTACATAAGGGAAACAAATTTCAAATTTATGAAGATGGTCACATAGATATATGTTTATGCTCAATTGTTTTTTCGGGTGTGGGACAGGAAACTGGAGGGTAAGGTTGCGTTGATCACCGGAGCAGCGAGTGGTATAGGAAAGGCAACTGCAACAAAATTCATCAACAATGGTGCCAAAGTTGTTATAGCTGATATTCAACATGAACTTGGCCAACAAACTGTGCAAGAACTCGGTCCAAATGCTTTGTTCGTTGTGTGTGATGTAATGAAAGAATCTGATGTATCCAATGCTGTAGATTTTGCTGTGCATAAATTCAACCAACTCGATATCATGTACAACAATGCAGGGGTTGCGTGCAAGACTCTGCCCAGTGTTGTAGACCTTGACCTTGAAGTGTTCGATAGGGTCATGAACATTAATGTCCGAGGAGTAGTGGCTGGGATCAAACACGCGGCACGCGTGATGATCCCGAGAAGAACTGGGTCCATTCTTTGCACAGCGAGTGTCACGGGAATCCTTGGTGGGACTGCACAGCTTACATACTCTGTGTCAAAGGCGGCTGTTATCGGTACTGTCAAGTCTGCTGCAGCTGAGTTATGCAAGCATGGGATTAGAGTCAATTGCATATCACCTTTTGCCATTCCAACTCCGTTTGTCATGGAAGAATTGAGTCAATATTATCCTGGTCTTGATGCTAAAAGGCTTGAGGAAATGGTACATAGCAATGGCTCACTGAAGGGGGAAAATTGTGAGCCAATTGATATAGCTAATGCAGCGTTGTATCTGGCATCGGATGATGCCAAGTTTGTCAGCGGGCATAATTTAGTAGTTGATGGAGGATTTACATCATTCAAGAGTCTAGCATTTCCTGCACCGGATCAGGTTTAATGCCAAATTTGTTTCATGGAGATTTTAGAGGATGAACTTTGTGAAAGTGGAATACACACTCATTGAGTTCTAGCTTTTCCTAGTTTGTTTTTCTGTTTTTCCAGTTATCGTTATGCAACTCATGTGGGTTTTGAATTTAAGTCCACATTTTAGATTGCTCTAGAGGCAATTCTATTCTGTCGAAGTTGTGGAGTCTGCTGGTAATGACTTATGTGAGAGAGAGAGAGAGAGAGAGAGAGAGAGAGAGAGAGAGAGAGATTCGTTCTGAAATTAGATTAGAGGCACATTGCTACAAATTTTCGGTAGGTGTTGTTATCATTCCTTCACAAGGAATTTACAGTATGTTGTCGCATTTTGATAAAGTAAGTTGAACCAATCTGGTCTCGACTCAAGATTGACATCTTCACAGTTTTATTGGATATGGTAGTTCTTGAATATGGAGAATTCAACTAGAATTGTTCCAAGACCAGCTTGCGCATGAATGCCTCCGGAGCTGCAAAGTACAGTGATCAATGTGAATGTTAAAGCACTATCATTATCTTTCAGCTTCAACTTTCAGCGACATTATATGTTCTAGTTGATGCTGATTATATGGAATTTTGAAAAGGTTGATTACCTAATCCATCTGTGAACAGTCTGAATTGTCCAAGAGCCTGTCTAATGAACATTTCAACGCCGCTCACAACAATGGCACCAACTTCTTCAGCCTCTTGCAAGAGTCTAGTATTTCTGGGAGTGTAAACAGCATCGAAAACCAGTTCGTACCGTTTTAAGGCATCCTGAATTAAACGTATGAACAAGTGTGTAACGCAGATGAGCATAAATTCTGAATTTCTAGTGTACGCAGATTAGAAATAAACGTGGACAACCTTCGTAACAGGACTTTGGTCTGCATTTGGTTCCATTCCAACAGCTGAAGCATTTGCCAAAATCATTCCATTCTCTGGATGAAACCTGTCAATGTTTTCAAATGGTAGAGCTTCACCAGAAACTGCAATTGCAAGAGCCTTTGCTCTCTCTTTTTCAAATGACGGAACAAAAATCAGGCAAAGAAATGAAGAGGAGAATAGATAGAAACCAAAAAGAAGCTTTATCTTTGATTACCATAATTGCGGTTGAAGACAACGACCCGAGCCCCTCTACTTTTGGCGCCAAAAGCAAGTGCTCTTCCTGCTCCACCGGCTCCAATCAACACGAATGTTTTCCCTGCTAAAGGTGAAGTATCTGATGCCCCCTTTCCAGTAGCCCGTCTTTCTGCATATCCAAAGCAGTTTGTCATCATCTTTAATGTGCTCAAAATCTATCGGTATAACTTGTTATTAGCATTTACGTACCTCTTAATGCATCCTCTATTGCAGTAATTGAAGCCTCACAATCTGTATTATAACCAACAAGCTTCCCATCTGCTGGTCTCCTTATTATAGTGTTTACAGCTCCTATTGACTAATCGATGAACAAAATCAACAATATCAGACTTGTTATGATAATGCTTTGAAAATTAGCTCAAGAAGCAATAGTTTCCCGACCTTAGCCAGGGGATGAACTTCATCACAGCAGCCGAATGCTGCTACCTTGTGAGGGATACCGACGCTAATATAAAAAGAAAAAGGCAGGGCTATAAGAGGTATACAAAGAAGAAGACGCGTTGATAAGAAGAAATGATGGGAAGTAAATGGTGCAAACCTGAAACCTGCAAAGTCGGTGCTTGTGTAGGTTGTAAAGAATTCTTTTATGTCATCTACTTGCATTGGAACATAAATTCCATTGTAACCAGTGTATCTAAAGGCAGGGTTGTGAAGAATAGGACCCTTACTATGTCCGACAGGATTTGAAATGAGACCAAAAACTTTAGTGTCAGCATTGATATATTCAAGCTTATAAACATGCCTAAGACTGAATAAAGTTGGCATCCCGTGAACTGGCTTCTCGGCTAATGATCCGTACACCAAAAATCCTCCAAATTTTGGCCCTAATAGCTGGCTTATAAGCCCTCTACTGCCTACTGCAAGAGCAATCAATGGTACCTGACAATGTGCTAGCATTTTAAAAAGCGGTGCCAAATCTGTGATGTTATCGACGTTGATTACTAGCTTGATTACATCTGCTCCAGTAGACTGCATGAGGGCAATTTGAGTTCCAAGTTTCTCAGCGGTAGGTTTTCCGCCATTCATATAACTTGAAACTATTAATTTGGTGTTTGCTCGATTACATATATATTCAGCCATGTCCACACCTGAAGCAACCTGACATGAACATAATGAAGGGGCTTCAGTTGAACCACAAACTTGTGCTGGAACTAATAAGAGACTTCAAGTGTAATCTAATGCAGATTTAGCATGCAATACAAGGTTGATTTTGATTACCTCGTAATCCATTTCGACAAATTCAACATTTAAATCCATTGCCCGTCTTAATATTTGCAAACAAGTAGTCTTGTCGTCCCCATTGCTTGAAGTATTTGGCCTGTCAAATTAAACATATGAGTTTATACTAATTCCATCGGCTTTCCTATACAATAAAAAATTAATTACTTCATCCGTTTTATATTACATATTTTTTAGACTTTTTCTTTTCTTGTTCATCAATCCATTTTAATCTATACTTCAATTAAATTCTTTTCAAATATACGCATGCATCAATTGATCATTAATTTTCTATATTGCCAATGTCATAACTCGTTATAAGGATATATAAGAGCATATTCAATGCAAAATATAAATAAAAAACCCTCATTGATTTTAAATTTTCTATTTCTCTATTCCATCTTTTCTATTTTTTTCTCCAAACTACAACTTCTTTTCTACTCCAAAAAATTATTTTCCACCTTATTCTATTCACACATCACTTTTATTAATATTATAATCAATTATATATCTAGAAAATTAAATATGTTATATTGATAGGAGTAGGAGAGAACATACTTGATGTTTTACTGTTTTGTTCTGGTTTAGATATTTTGGTTCACGTGTTAATTACCCAGTTAACAACAAAATCAATAAAATAAAATAAATGTCCGTGAAGAAGTAGGCCACGTAGATGGTCCATTAGTGGTTGAAAAGGACACGTGGCCCAGTAATCGAGTGGTTGTAATAAATGGGAGTATATAGCATCATTATTTAATGTAAAATGTGTGTGGGAGTATGGTTGTCCTATCTAATAAAATTAAATAAGGTTGGTGGTAACAAACATAAACATTAATTCCGACCCCTCCCTTTATTCTGGGCACTTCCCCCAATCCCTTTTTTTACTTATCCAAATCCTTCCATTTTTGTCAAATTAATTACATATGCTACCTTTGTCCCAAAAATTAATTAATAAAAACAATTACATATGCTACCTCGATATCTACTCTTAAATATCATACGATGGACTTCATTTTATTTTACTTTTTATAGTAACAAAAGGTTTCAAAAACTTATACTGCAAAGTAATACCATTGGCATTCTTTCTTAGCATTATTAATTGGATTCATGGGTCTCTTTTGTTATTGTTATCGGTCAAGATGTACGACGGATGATATCACAAGCTCAACGGAGATCAAAGGGAATTCATAAATAGAGAACATGCTTTTACATATTGTGACAAGGTTTATAGAACTCCAAATATACAGTAGAGGACATTGAAATCAAGTAAAAAGAATTGAAAAAGTAGTAGTATATGTGAATATGCACTTTTCTTTATAATTAAGAAAGTAATTATTCTAGCATTATAATTGTGGTGATTCTCGGTAAGTAAGCTCATGAAAGGTACGTACGCAGTTAAAAAACGTGAAAATAAAGAAAGGTGAAAAAGAAACCTGAAAGAAACAATGGAAGGAAGAGAGCGGAGCTTAATAAGATGTTCAAGTTGAGAGAAAGAGATGGAATGAATGCAAAGCTCGACAAGATCAGCACCTTGAGCTCGAGCGTTGTCCATGGAACTCAACATTTCCTCAGCACTTGTACTTTCTAATTCTAATGGCGTGCACACTAGCACATTTTTTCCCACTCCCATTTCTCTCTTTTCTTTGTTTCTTTCTTTGAGTTGCAAGACTCAAGAGTTGTAGTAGTAGTAGTAGTAGGTACACAATGAGCTAGTTTGCAAGGAGAGAATTTCATTTATATACACAACTTTTGCATACCAAATTCCTTGCCTTGTTATCTCTCTTTATTATTTACATTATTTCCTTATATTATAATAAGTAATAACAATAACAACAACAAGTACATGTAAGAGCTTTACATGGGCTTAGTTTGAACTAGAACTGTCCACATCCAAAGTATCCGACCAGCCTGTCCAGGCCCGCATTAGGTCAAGTCCTACTCAGGTCCGTTAAAATCTGTCTATTTCTTGGACGAGCTTAGGTTGCACAAAAAAAAAAAAAAAAAACGCATCCTAACTCGGTTCATTATTTACATGAGTTAATTAAATTACCTATATACATTAAATTTTACTTTTTAAATATGTATTATGTATTTTATTATTAAAGGTTATATAATATTTTGCAGGTAGATTTGTATGATCTATGTTGGAGTTTTGGTTTTCAAGTGGAAGCCAAGCCAATGGTAGCTCGTCCAAATCAATAATAGCAGGCTTGGTTGGGCTTAGAGTAAGCCTTTTTTATAGATAAAAGCTTGTTGGGCCCGGCCCGAATATGGCCCAACTCAATCTATGGACAAGTCTAACTTGAGTTTTCTGTTGGTTGTATTTTGTTTTCTTCTTCACAGTTGTATACCTTAAACATATATTACTTTGATTTAAGTGCTCTGAGTTTGTTTTTATTTTAAAAATATTGATTGAATACGCACATGATTGAGAATGAAATGTCATTTTTTCAAGCTGAATGATATGTTAATTAATTGAAACAAAAGCTAGGCTTGAGTAATAATTTGTATATTATTTTGTTCGTTTTATAGTATTTGCTCAATAATTATTATATTATTATATTTGAGATTTTCTACTTTCTAAGAAGTGAAAATTTTCAATTTTGATTTTACGATGATTTTGGTTAAAAATTTATAGTTATTTTAAGTATTAATTATCAAAATGTAATATAATAATATCAAATTTCTTTTAATATTTTTTTTAATAAGGAAAAGTTTAGCTAAAGGTAAATATATTAACTTTCAAAGAAAAGGTAGGCGGACCACAAACTTCGATGAGTGTTTTATAGAATTTACTGTCGAATTTACAGATTGCTAACCAATAAAAGATAAATCGTGACAATGCACGTACTTGAATCCCACACTTTTCAAGTAGAAGATGAAGCTACCTTATGACTCGAATCGACTCTTATTCTATGTAATGCGTTGGAGAATCAAGTGAATAGCAGCATTAGCAGAAGAAAAAGCCCCATGAAAGCTTTCTTGATACGAAACAGACTCCAAATCTTTAGCCATAGCCAGTAAAATCTCACCTAAATCATAGCGTTGAGCTAACAAAGAATTAAGGTAAGAGTTTGCAGCAACCTTACTTATTTCAACGTTAGTTAGCTCAGGGCAGTATTCATCATCCAGCCATTTTTGCAGAGCCACCTTTAGCCATTCTGACTCCTCCCGTGCCTTCTCGGGGACCAACCACTGCTCCGGTACTCTCAGATCTTCCACCATTTCTGTGCTACTGTCTTCTTTATGACATCTTGAAAATGAGGTGGATATTCGTGGTGCTTTTGTTGGGCGGATTGAGATGGAGGAGGGCATTTTTGGAAATGGGATACCAAGTCCTACCATTTGGGAAGTTGTTGAGGATGAAGAAGGGATACTTAAATTGGATAACATTACCAGGGTTTGCCTCATGCTTCTCCTCTCCTATAATTGAATTGGATAGATTCAATTGAAAAGGCTTTGTCTATATAAAATAAATTTACGCTGTTTATTACTGAAGTGAACTGAAATAAAAATACAGACATGCTACACTCAATAATAGGCGACAGTGGAGCTTGCGCGGACTTAAGATCGAATCTTATCCGATAATGCGTCTTGTTAATGCTCAAGTCAATTTTAAACTGAGCTCGAACAATTTACAAACTACTTTAAACTTGCATAAAGTGATAAAACTTTTAATTTCTCTATTGTTTTTTGCTATGTATCATGGACTTAGAGCTATGGATGCATTGAAAATAGTTCATCAAACTAACAAGACACTTGGTATATGAAGCCACTTGAGTTTTGGCTCCTTGTACGTAAAAAATTCAAGTGTCCCTCTAAAGTTTTTAAGAATATTTCGTTAATCGTCCAAAACTTGTTCAAAGTGTTTAATTGACGTCCTAAATTTGTTTAAAGTGACTTATTGATTCCTAAAATTTGCATAAAATGATTCTCTCGCTTTGATTTTTGTAATATGGAGCAATTTCGTTTTGCGTAGTTTCTATTTCTCTCTGTTACTTCTCTTATTTAATAAATTTTGGATCAACTGCGAGGGTAGGTGTGCTCGAGGTGCTAACTTAGTTAGGATGTCTAGTTCCTAGTTTTCGTAGTCGCTCTCTACCTTTTATTCAAAAACATTCATCACGCTTTGAATTTGTGTAAAGCAATATGCATTTCGATTAGCCTAACTTAAGGAAGAAACTGCATTAGGATGTCAAATGGCATGGGTATATAATATATATCGATGAATTACTGAATCCATCCAGAGGTCATCCTGTTTCAAACATAAAATGGTTTAATTGGTTCTAAACTAAATCTAAGAATTTGGAAACATTGAACACACATCTCATACTTATTAAAGTGCATGTCCAGCATCATAAGATCAAACACAAACAAACAACTGCATTCCCACACATATATCTATCTCTCTTTGCTTACAGTTCTTATTAATCGAAGCACACTTTGAAGCAAGTACATGAGATAGATGACACAAAATTAAGAGTTCTTATTCTGAAGGCAGTCAAATTGGTGAGCATGGAACCAGCCTCCCAATATCTTCCTTTCGGCAGATGAACATCCTTTGGACACTACAAAGAAAATCCCTGCATATACATAATCTCAACAAGTTATGCTTAGCTAGACCGTTTTTATGGAGCTAATCTTCACTTTTTTTTTTTCTGCCTCTTGTATTATGTGCATGTACATAAAGAGGTCTGGTACTTAACTGCCATGGATAATCACCTATGAGCATGGTGCCTCCATCCTTAACACTGTATGTTACCTGCCATCCACTCTTCCCGTCAACTAGACTTCCATTGAAGTTGAACATCTGATCGAGTTGGCATTTGAGTTCAACATAGCCATTAAACCTTGTTAGATCAACTGATCTTCCAGCAGATCCATATTTGAATACCTGGCAATTCTATCACAGCGTTAGATTGAATCCGATTAACCGAGTACCTCGAAATAATCACTCGAAGAAACCCAAGAGCAGAATTGAGTAGCTTGTCATTAACATAGCCTATTAAGTATTAATGGAAGTCTTTCTTAAGTACAACTATAACAAATAAAAACAAGTACCTTGATGCAGTGTAGATTGGTGAAATAAGGGCTGTTCTTGCAATGAAGAACTGAATTGGGGCAAGATGGACTCTTTGATGGCTGAGAGACGCTGGATGGAGACATTGGGGGGACAGAATCGTGACTGTCATGATCACTAAAACCTTGTGGTGAAGGGAGCTCCGGTGGATTAAAATTGACTCCGAAAACCATGCAGGGCGGTGCATGCGGGACTTCATTTATATCCTTCCATTCCGCAGTTCTATGGTCCGGAGACCCAGAACAGTAAGAACTAGCATTCAAAACTGACATGTTTTGGCTTCCTATGGCATTTTCAGGGATTCCATAAGAGCTCAAGGGAGGATAACAATTATTAGAAAGACGGAACAATGTTATGTTTCCACCAGAAAAAAGTACTGTACCATTGGGACACGGATAAATTGGGCCATGCACTGAAAAGCACAGCTTTTCACCTGATCCTAATGGATTGTTGCCTGAATCAGGATTTGGGGGAACTAAATATGGTGTTATTGGTGGTATAAGTGTACCCAATTCGTCCATACCCGTGTCCCTTTCTTGACCTTGAAAGACCTCCAAGTGATATGGGGTTGCATTCTCAACCAGACCATGCAGTAAGCCTGACATGATAAGAACTCCTATCAGCAAATTGTTGCATGATGAAACATGGCATGGACTTCAAATGTTCCGCAACTTAGGAGACAGCAAATTATTTGAAAAAGGAATGTCCATTAAGATAAAGAAAATGGCACGTTGATCTGAACTTTTAAAGGTACTAACCATCTTCGGCCACACTTGGAAAGTCTGGCAATGATGTGTCTACTAGGCGTGCCCTCTTTGATGGATGTAGGGGAGAACTGTGCTTCCTTTCCACAGGTTCTATAGGTTCAATGTTCCAAGGAGAAACTCTTTCTGGACGGTCTATTCCATCTGAGGGGTCATGCCATTCCACCTAAAAGATTTCACATTACTGAATCATGACAAACAGACATATCCAAGAGGCATGGAAATTGCATAGAGTCTAGAGCGAGCCTGTCACCTTAAGACTTCTCCATTCTGAATTGGGCCACCGAGCGTGATCAACGTCTTCAATGGCAACAATTGTGCCTTCACATCTTTCAATCCTGTGACAGAATGATTAACTTGATTAATGAAATGTCAAAAGCAAAAACAAATTCCAAATAAGCAGCCTATAGGCCCCATACTCTGAAGCACACATCTCTATCCTTCCATTTACCATTGCAGCATCAAAATATCAACAATGTGTTAAACAAATTTTGTTTATGTGCTATGCCGCACTGGATGCAAAATTGTGCCTCTATAACCTGGTGAACAAAAAAACAACTACTTGGTAAATGAGATCAATATTTCCAAATTTATGCACCTCTGTTCTTGTTCTTGACATTCTTCCCCTTCAAACAGCATTGTGATCCTTGTCCCGACAGAATAATTTATTTCTGCTGACTTCATATATTGATCAAAAGGAATGATAAATTCTGTGGGACTTGTCCTGCATAAAGGCATATTTTAGTTCCATGCTTAGTAACTCTGAGCTGCCAATATATTTGCTCATAAGCAGATTCAGCAAACAAACATGTAACATTTCAGTTCGCATTACAAATAGCTCACCAAGGGCGATAGTAGACAATAAACATGGTTCCAGTAGAAATAGCATGAAAAGCTGCACCCAATATGCCATGTCGCATGCAACTGGCTGAGACTACACTGATTGATGCACTATTCTGCAGCTTCATAGCTCGACGGACCCCAATCCGAAGTTCTCCATTGTTTCCCCTACAAAACGACAATTATCAGAAACGCAAGACATGGAGATATCCAGTGGCCTAAAAACAGAAACTTTATAAACGCTTCCAGGACTCAACTTTGAGAAGCACAAAACTTACGCCCACCAAATATTATGGATAGGGCAAAGTCGCTAGAAAAACCAACGTTCAGCAGACTCAAATGTACTAAACGAGATAAACACTGCCTGATAATTTTGCAAACTGCATGTCATAAAGTAGAACATATGCATGTTTTACTATAAGAGGAGAAAGAGAAATTACCTTAGAAATATCAACGTATCCCCAGCAATCAGTTTCTTTGAAGTCACAAATTTGCTCCAACCGGTAGTAAGCAAGTGTCTCTTTGGGTTACCTACATTTTATTCAATAAATCAAGCAATTTAATTCAGAAAGTCACTGATAAAAAAAAAAATTCAGAAAGTCAAGAAAGAAAATTAAGGAAAAGAAATTTGCACAACCAATTAGGTGCATAAAATTTAATTGCATAATCAAATTCAGGCTGATGGACCCAGGTGTTGAAATTATGGAGTATCTTTCAAATAGGATCTAAACCATAGGCCTTTTGGTGGCTCTCAATGTTTTCATTTTACTCCTATGTTAGGAACCTGGTGAGCTTGTCATTTGACAGTTATAACTCTTTAAAAAATGGTGCAGGTAGCTCCTGGGAGATCGACAGAGTACAATATCGAACACAGGTCAACTTTTTGTATTTAAATTAAAAAAAAAAACCATTGACATCTTCAGTTAAAAGAATATTGTTAATAGAACATGCAAATCATTTTGTTCTAATACAAAAGTTGGGATAGTTTAAGAATAGATACCGCGAAAGACATGACGGAAGCCCCACTCTGTACCATGCAAGTCTTTTGCGACGAGTTTCTGTTCTGGAGGATCTTGAGACATATCCTGCACACAAGCAACTAAATGTTAAGTTGCTCTTTATCTGCATCTCTTATGACATGCTTGAAAGCATACTATCTACTCTGAAATAGTTTGATATGGAGCCTTCATTGGAAAAGTTCAGGTAGCTGTATGTTGGAAAAGAAGTAGAGAATGCAAGATTCATTGATTCTGCTAAACCCTAAGCTGATGAGTTTATATGTTCAATAAGTTGGAAAGAAGCAAAAGAAAAAAAAACACTCATTAATATGAACAATATTCATGCAGAATCCATTATGTTTTCATTATTTAATAATTTAATCAAAACAACTTTACCAACCAAGGAAGGAAGGCACTCTTCAGCATGTCTCTTTAGTACGGAGAATCCACCATGTGTACTTGTGTCGGAAGATGTCAGTTTTTTGCTAAAGGATCTTGCATTTGTTCTGTGAGGTGAAGATAGGGAATTGATATCTACCATTGAGCTCAACCCATCTTGCTGCATCAACCATGAAATATCACTATCATTCAAAAGTATAAAATGATCGAATGGATATTACAACGTGAATGATTATAGAACATTCAGTGAGCATGTGAATGACTAACCTTTGCCACTGGAATGAGAGCTATTTGAGCATACACTTCATCTGTTGCAGCTTCAGCCTAGAAAAACAATAACGATTATGAACCTAAAAATCCCAGAAGACAGAATCTAAAAGCCAGTGTATGTGATTCGTTTCATTCAACATATAAATAGAGTATTACCTTTAATTCGACGGAGAGAACCTTGCAGAGTATATGTGAAGGTAAGTTATAGACAGGCATTTCAATTTGGGCATCTTGTTTCATGCACGCCTCAACCTAGGAGACATAAAATCATGAAATGCTTATTAGTAGACCGCATGGAAAGACAAACGATGATTTATCACGAGTCAATAATGTGTAAATGAATGAGTTTTGTGTGTGAGCAAATATTGGATTGGATAATAAGAAATAGGAAAGAATTCAAACTAATGGACCTGAATTGATTTTGATTACTTAAATAAGTTAATATGAATATGAATTCATGTAATAATTTCGATATGCGGAATTGTGTATTGAAATAGTTAGGATATATGTGTGCAAGTGTGGATTGAAAAGGAAACCTGTTCCATGTGAGCTTGGGGCAAGTAAAAAACGATATCGCCAGCGTTGGGTACGTTAATGAAGGGACCAGCACAAGAGCGCCAGAGTTCAGTGGATAGGTTGGCCATGGATTACGAGATTGAAGTGAAACGGGGGCAATGTGCTCGGTGTGTGTGTGTGTGCTTCGGATGAAGGAAGAAGGTGTTAATAATATGATTAGGGATGGCATTATGAAGATGTTGAAGTTGGATGTCAGTGTCAAAAAATGAGCTGTCGATGTTTGCTAATTTCGCCACCAACGATATGCACAATGCTCCTACATTTGCCTGCATTAGCCTTCTTTTTCCTCCTTTCCTCCGCTCTTTTTATTCTGCTTTTGTCCTCTTTTCTCATCTCTCTCTCTCTATATATATCTTCCTCTTTCCCACCCTATTCTTCTTCTATTCAACTAAAACAATTCTGAATTTGCCATCAGGTATCTGCTAAAACAGATAAACATATTATATCCAATTATTAGTAATGACAACTCAGTAATATATTGAGAGGATAAATCACCACTAAAAATCTCGTTTAAAAAAGTTCATCAAATTTTTCATGCATGTGATTGTCGCTTAGCATTTTGAGTGAGTTTAATTGTGGGATTGTGCTCGAATCACTGTCAAATTCGGAAATTCGTATAAGAAGGCACGTTTAAATAAATTAATAGTAAAAGAAAAGTTACAAGTATTAACGAGCCAATGAAATTCTGAACCCAAGACCTCCTAACTAAAATGTGAGATGCCTAACATCCTTACACCATTTTTAGTAGTCTTATTTAACGTTTTCTACACCGAATTTTTTTATTTTTTTTTTGCATTCTTTTCGGAGCAAGGGGCACGTGCCCCCTAGATCCGCCTTTGGGTCAAACTAACCATAAATAAAATGTTACTCAAAGTTGAATGTTTTTCGTGTTAAGAATTAAAGTAGTATAACATTACTTTTCCATTTCTAATAGTTGGGAGATAATTGATGTAATGCATGAACTTCACTCATCAACGTAGCCCCTAAACACGTTAAATTAGTTTGTATATTATTCTGCATGTATGGTACGAATAGAGATAAACTTACATATTTTACCATATTAGTGTTGATATTCTGTGACGAAGAAATTCAATTATTGTTTTGTAAAAAAAAAAGATATTTTTGCCATTAAAACTTGAAAGTACCTACATAGTAATCTCGATATATAAACACACTAAAACAAGTAGTCTTGTTTCAGTACCAATCAATTGGTGAGCGACTAGATCATGGGTATTTTCAATCTAATGGACTGTTGTTTATGGGGGAGAGGCGCCAAAAACATATTATAACCTAATCCATTCCTATTGGGCTATTTTTTTTCACTCTTCAAAGCTCAAACTGAAACTGAAACTGAAGAAGCCTACCCGAGAGGTACGAGGAAGAGGAGGATAAGGAAACCAGACACTCCCAAATTCCAGTACTACAATACTTTCTTCTTCTTCTTCTTCTTCTTCTTCTTCTTCTTGTCGTGCAGGCAGCATGGCCATTGCTGCTGCTGCTACTAGTTGCTGTTTCTCTCTTCTCTCTTCCACTGCTAAATTACCCATCTACCCTTCTTCCCAACGCCACTTATCCACTTCTCAACTTCATCATTTCTCTTCCAATTCTCACGTATGCCCTAATTCTTCTATTTTTTTCTTACTCTCTTTCTCTTCTTTATCTGTTTTAATTTCATATTTCCAACTTTTTAGCGACAAATCGTCTCCTGTAAGAATGCCCCGAGGAATTCGAATCATGACAACAAGTACAGTTCAAGTAATGGCAGACAAGAAATGGGGAAACCTCAATCAGTGTCTTCTAGGTCCTTTGGAACTTCCAGGAAAGACACTAAGGACTTTCAGCTTGATTTCAACAACGACATGGTTTCATCTTCGCTACTCGTTTTTTTTTATCAGGAAGTTCTCTGTAGCTTAGTTATCATAATGTATAAGGCGTTTTGTCGTTTTTTCAGGTTGAAACTGGAAATCTTGAGGATACTGCTTTCCTAAACGCCGTTGTCAAGGTATATTACTCAGCTGAGCTGGACATGTTGTGTCTTGCTTGAACTGTTTTGTATGTATCCCGGTGTTGAGTTAAAGATTTTATCTTTCTCGAACACCATCTTCTTTGTTATGTGGGGATCTCGTATATATTGTAGGGCTATCCCTGGATTGTTGATAATTTTACAAAAATGAGATAGTTGAATTTGATTAGCTGGGATTATTCCATTTACAATCATTTACAGACAATGGACACTTCACATGAAGTTCATTTTGTAGCCTTATTCGATACATTGTATGATGCAGTGGGGATAATCAAAATATATAGTGTTTCTATGCTGTTTCCATAAGAAATTCTCAGATGCTGATATGCAAGTATCTATAAGATGCATATCCACCTCTGAAATTTACAAAGACCTTTTTTGCTTTTTAATTTTATTTCTCTTTGCTGGGAAAATGTTGTTTCTTTTTTTTATTTGTGTAGGTTTATTGCACCCACACTGCACCTGATTATTCACTTCCTTGGCAAAGGCAACGGCAATACACAAGTACTGGAAGGTGAATTTTCTTTCTGTAGCTAATAAATTTTAATAGTGTTAAATTTCCTTTTTTCCTTAATACCTCATTTGCAGTCATCATGTGCAATAAACGATTTTGTTGCTCTTGGCTCTTGGCTCTTAACGATTGTTGTGTTCAATTGATTGTTTCAACACATGTTTCGTTGCAGAATTCTTTTTTTTTTTTTTTTTGTTTTGTTTTTTCTTTTTATATACTGCAGTTGAATTATAAGCTGATTTAATTCATTTCTTTTGATTTATTGTGCAGTGCTTTTATGATTGGTGACAGAAAACTTTTGACAAACGCCCATTGTGTTGAATATGATACACAAGTAAGATATTGCTCTATGGCTTTTGCAAAAACAATTGAGACTGTCCAGAGTATATTTTTCGCACCATCTATATCGTCTGCAAATCTTTTCTATACTGATTCGTGATGGAATAGTATCTATTGGCTGTTTCCTAGTGTATCATTTGACTCAAGGCCTCAAGTCAATATTTGTCTTTCAATCAATATCTTATGATTACTGTTCCGTATTAACCTTACAGGTCAAAGTGAAGAGAAGGGGAGATGATACTAAATATGTCGCCAAGGTACTTTTTTGCTATCTGTAAGTTGCAGATTTTGGGTTGTAATATTTGTTTATGATTAAACATCTATTATTCTCTTGTTGGTTGTCATTGAAGAATCTGATGGTACAATTTCTCATTCCGTTAAAGGAAAAGATAGTAAATTAAAAACAGTATGCTCGATAATGAGACCAAATCTTGATTGATCAACTGGAAATAGGAAGATTTCTTGCATAGTGTTTTTTTTTTCAGAAATTTCATTCTATTCTATTACTAGAATCAGTTTGTGGATGGTATTCGATGTTGCTATGATTGCAGGGATTATCATGTGGAGGACATACAAATGAGGGTACTTGTGACTTAAGGATAAAATAATAATCTAGATTGTTCGTAATATATGGATGCTCAATAACCCTAACCTTATATTAGATCTTGGTGTATAATTAGTGATTGCTCAGTAATGTTTGAGTCAAATTCTATCCTCTATTTTTCTCTACGTCCCTTGTAAATGTACCATCTTCTTTTGTTTTCTTTTCAACCAAACCAGTTATAAGTTCTATTTGCATCATTTGGTAATAGAGAGGCAATGAAGTAATGCAAGTTTAGATTTATTGGCACATAGATGCAAAGTTGGTGAGGTACCATGGCTAATTGATGTTGACAAAGTAGTAATCCCACTTTTTCTGGTTTTCTCCTCTGATTTATGCATCAATGAATTGCAATCAATTATCAAACTAGATTGTCTAAACTTATCAAATTACTTGTACGTTGCTGTAAAGATACAATATGTTACAGATCTATCTGATACAGTTGTGCTGAATTATAATGAGATTTTTCCTTTTTTTTCCATCTTTCTTTTTCTTTTTCCAGCTAACCTGTATAAAAGATTAAATTTGTTAATGCAGATTAATGAACTATAGATTATTACTGCAGCTACTTGGTTCAAGATGTTTATCGTTGTGGATATGGATAAGATTTTGCAATGTAATCTTTTGTCAGTGATTTAAATTGCAGGTGTTGGCTAGAGGTGTTGATTGTGATATAGCTTTACTTTCTGTTGACAATGAGGAATTTTGGGAGGGAGTTGAACCACTTCAACTGGGACAGTTGCCACATCTTCAGGTTTAAATTATTATACTTTTCGTGAATTATTGAAGCTCAGTGTGTTAAATGTTATTATCCAGTTAACTATCTCTTACAACTGTAAAGGCAGAAAATTTTGGTCATCTAATTTTGCAAATTTTATGCTGTTAGTCTGCTACTAAAATAAATCCAGTATAAAACATAGTGAAATTACTCGCTGCATTGGTAAAGTTTGAGTACATCACACGTGCATCAAGTGCCTTGGCGTTCATTGAACTTTTCCCCCCTTTCACCTAGAAGGAAGTCAAACACATATAATCATTATTGCAGAACTTTTAAGTACTAAATACACTTTGAGTGTACTGCTAAATTCAAGTTCATGTCAAAGCTCAAAATTTTAACACTATCCATCCTCAAAGCAACTTCAGTCATCTAATTATATAAATTTTATACTGCTGAAATAAAACCAGCATATAATATAACAGAACAACAGGCACACTGGATTTTTTTATTAGTTCAGAGCATCAAATACCTTGGTGTTGATTGAATCCCCCTTTACTGCAGCACGTTTTATTAGTAAAAACACTATTGTTTGTACTGCTCAGATCAAGGTCATGTCCAAATGCAAATAAGATGAATCATTCTTATATTTAGGTTGGATATTCATGTCTGTTTGCTGTATAGCTGTCTTTCTAAGGATTTTTTGCACTACACTTAATCTAGCTTGTATGGGCAGGCTGCAGTAACTGTTGTTGGATATCCCCTGGGAGGAGACACCATTTCAGTGACAAAGGGAGTTGTATCACGTATAGAGGTTTGGCCTTTCTGTATTTGTTAGTTTGATATCTTTTCAATTTCTAACAATGTCTTTGAGCTGTATCCTTGTAGAAATTGATTGTATCGTTTTGTTTACCGTTTCAGGTTACATCATATGCTCATGGATCATCTGACTTGTTGGGTATTCAAATTGATGCAGCAATAAATCCTGGTCAGTAGATGTTCTGTTTTCATCACATTAAACCTTACGTTAATCATCCCTAATACACACGCATGTATGGTTGTGTGTATAATATATATCTTATGATAATTCTCCCACTCGTCTTATTGCGGTATCATTTCATATCTTTGTGATAATCAGTGCTTATGCCTGCTAGATTTTAGGTAATAGTGGTGGTCCTGCATTCAATGATCAAGGGGAGTGCATTGGAGTGGCATTTCAGGTATGTCGCAGCTAATGTATCAGTGTTTGCTTTGATATTGCCATGTATATACAATTTGATATGAAGAATGATGTGTCTCAAGTTCACACTTCTTGTTATGTGTCACGATACTAAATATGGGTTTTAAGGAGTCTTGATTAGAGATTAATTAGTGGGTAATTGGCTTTACTATGGCTTTAGTATTCAGTTAGGGAATTAGTTACACAGCTGTATTCTAGCTGTGGATTATGTACTTGCTGCCGCATGGCATCAGCAGTAGTATCTACTATAATAGTCTCTTCCTTAGAAATGTAACAATTATGAAAAATATTAGCAATCAAATCCTATCTTCTTATTTCCTTCCTCCTCTCCTCTCTTCCCTAATTTCTCTGTGATTCTCTACCCCTATCTCTCTTCTTTTCTCTTCTCCTAATATCTTTTCACCCTAAACTCTACTGTCATGATCCCTAACCGTGACATAATGACTTGCATTATGTTTCTTGAAAAGGTTTTTTCATCTTTTTCCATTGCATGAATTTTGTTTACTCTTTCAATTTCCATTGCCGTATTATCTTTTCATGAGATACGTCCTTTAGGTGTACAGATCTGATGACGCTGAGAATATTGGCTATGTGATTCCAACAACCGTTGTATCTCATTTTCTGAGTGACTATGAGAAGAACGGGAAATATACTGGTGAGATATTCTCACATCTTATGTACATTTGGATCTTTGAATTTTGCGTCTCTTTTTCTAATGTTGTAGTATACAGACACAGTTGGTGTCAATTGACTGTTGAAAAGTTACTTCTTCTCTTTGCATGATGTCAGAGATAGAGCTTCTTTGTTATGGTGTTTGTCATAAACTTTAATATACTAGGACGTTCATGATTAGCTATATTTTTATATGTTCCCTTTGGCTTCTCTGCTGCATTATAGGTTAACTATTGCTGCTATTTGTTACTCAACTTGTTTGCTTTTTCTGGTTTCTTTTCCTTGAAAATTTAACTTAAAGTTTCATAATGTCAACTGAGATGGGAGTACTCCAGAAACCTTTTTCCCTCTCCTTGCATCAAATAAATCCTGAAAGAATTATAATTCTTTAAATAATGTTTGATTATCTAAATAGACCTTAATAAATTCTTTTTTATTTGCATTCCAGGCTTTCCTTGCCTTGGTGTATTGCTGCAGAAATTGGAGAATCCAGCATTGCGTGAGTGCTTAAAAGTACAGTCTAATGAGGTGGGTTTCTTTTTCGTTTTCAACTGTATATATCTTGAAAGTTTATATGCTCTCTTTGGCATTATGATGCATGTTGTGGAATGCATGTTTAGTATTTCAAAGTTGGCCTGCAAGTTATCTTTAGCTTTCTTAGGAGGTTTTTCGTGGTTTTCTTTACTCCTTATATTAGTAGAGATGGTTTGCTTATTGAAGTGAGGGATTGAGAATAGTAAACTGGGAGGCATGAATACAAGGTATTTCTGAGTGATGATAGTGTTTGCTATGAAGTGGCTAAGGAAGAAAAGAGGTGGAGGAATAATTGTGAAAGTTCTAATGAGGCATGTGAATTTATGTTTGTGAAAAGGTCATTTGTCGATTCTTACTTAACTTGGCAAAATCCTTACTTCATTGCCTCTTGCCAACATGTATATGCTGAATAATTTTATGGTCTGACTTTCTGCAGGGTGTACTGGTAAGGCGAGTAGAACCGACGTCTGATGCAAGTAAAGTATTAAAAGAGGTAATAATCTGGATATTGTATCCTTGAAATTGTGTTTTACTGAATGTACACTTATAGAAGGATAGTGTCTCAGAACTACAAACCTAACATTGTCATCAGTAAATTGTAAATGGAAATACTTGTTAATGGGGAAGGGCAGGCAATTAAAAGGATCCACTGTTAGGAAAAGAACATCCAGTTATGATGTTTACTGTACAGAAGGCCTTAAATTCAAGCTGAACATAGCTACAACTATCCTATTAGATAATTTAATTTTAAATTAGGGTTTTTCCCCCTCTGGGCTACTGATGCTTCTCGCACAGAGACTTGGAGCCTTGTAGGATAATGGATTTTCTCCACTGCTTAAACAATACTACTTTCTGCTTTTGTATTTCCTCTCTTTTGTCAGCAGTTTGTGGCTGTTGTTTTTTCAGGGGGATGTGATTGTGAGCTTTGACGATGTTCATGTAGGATGTGAAGGAACTGTGCCATTCAGATCAAATGAGCGCATTGCTTTCCGCTACCTCATTAGCCAAAAGTAAAGAGCCCTACCCTAATGCAAAATCATGCCAAAATGCTGGGTTTTTTTTTTGTCTAAATAATTGAATTAGTCTTTTATACAGCAACTGTTGTTTCTTTACATCCTACGATCGTCAGTGCACTTGTCCATGACATAGCTACTTTTGAATTATCATATTCACTAGTGAGTCAAACTTGCAGCTGTGGCTAAACCATTCCATTTTGATGCTAACTGATAAAAATATTATTTAACTGCTATATTACTCTTGAAAAGGAGATACAGTTGGTCTGTGGACCCTTGCTGCCTTCATATTCTGACTTTCTAAAAAAGCCACGGATATGATGATACAGTTAGATTGATGTCAAAAATTAGTTGGCTGTCACTTTTTTCATTTTAGGCTTTCAGGTTCTTTTATATGCAGTACACTCTCCATTCCATAATATCTGCCGCTTTTGTTGTTTTCACTAGGATTAAAGAGTAATTAATTAGTCTTGAATTTAGTAAAAAAATTTAACAATTTAGACATACACTTCAATTGTTTTAGAAAAACAATGCAAAAAATTTAATGTGATTGGTTTTAAAAGTGACAAATATTATGAAACAAACGGAGTATATTTGAATCCACATTCTTATTCTCTCTTTTCACATTTTATAACCTTGATATCCATCTGAACCTGGGTTTGCATAAGAATTTTCTGTGCTAACTTTGATATTTAAGCTTGATATGGTTTGGTCTGTTGTTACACAGATTTGCTGGTGATGTGGCAGAGCTTGGTATTATAAGAGGAGGCTCATTCATGAAGGTTAAAGCAGCGTTAAATCCCAGAGTGCATTTGGTAATGCCCAGTGGAACTTGTCTTTTTACTCTATTGAGGTTTTAGACGCATGCTAATTCTCAATTCTTTTATCCCTTGCTTCAAGGTTCCGTACCATGTTGAGGGAAGTCAACCTTCTTATTTAATAATAGCTGGCTTGGTATTTACCCCCCTCTCAGAACCTCTGATAGAGTATGAATGCGCATAAGCCTCTGTCTAATTTGTCAATTCTCGTTTGTTTGTAATATTATCCTACTGCTAACAATATTCCCCTTCTTACTATCCAATGACAGTGAGGAGTGTGATGACTCTATCGGGGTAAGTAGCAAAAATCTCTAATCAAATACCTTTTTTTTTCAAATTGCTGCTGATTTTTAAAATGTTCTATAATTGGATATCCATTGTGCTCAGTTGAAACTTCTAGCAAAAGCACGTTATTCTTTGGCAAGGTTCAAAGGGGAACAAATTGTTGTCCTATCACAAGTAAGCTTTCTGTATATGCTCATCCAACAATTGCTCGAGGTTTCTCCTGCCTTATCTTCACCTCTTATGTCATGGAGTGAACGTTTTTATCATTGATTAACTCAAAAGGAATTGCATCCCACTTGCTAGGCTAATTGTTTCTTTACAATTTGGAAGTTTTTCTGTTAGTTTAATAAAACTTGACTATGTATTGCTTTTATACTTTTGACCTTGTCCTCTTTTTGAAGGTCTTAGCCAACGAAGCCAACATCGGATACGAGGATATGAGCAATCAGCAGGTGTGCTTTTTTCTATTTACTTTTCCTGTACTAGTGGCTTCTGATTAATATATGCACATGCTTAAAGAACTAAACGATTTCAGGTTTTGAAGTTCAACGGCGTAGAAATAAAAAATATTCATCACCTAGCACATCTTGTTGACTGTAAGTGGTGTATCATATCATGGCCATTCTCTGTAGATATTGTTTGTTTTTTCCTAGGTACCGTTTTTGACAAGTTAGTTTCCATGTGGGTGGGTCAGCATGCAAGGACAAATATTTAGTATTCGAGTTTGAAGACAATTATCTATCTGTGTTGGAGAGGGAGGCAGCAAATGCCGCTTCATCGGATATTCTGAGAGGTTACGGGATACCATCACAAAGATCTCCGGATTTACTGGAGCCATATGTAGATCCATTAGGAGATGAGAAAGCACCAGAACACGATTCTTTAGGCGAGAGTGCAGTTTCAAATCTGGAGATTGGTCGTCATGGAATCCTCTGGGCATGATTATTAAAACCAGTGACCCATCTGTCTAAAGTTATCTTTGTGACCATCTTTTGGGAGCAAAAGTGGAAGCTCAATCAAAGGCGCATCATAGCTTCTGCAAAAAAAAATTTTGGGGCCCTTGCAGCAGCTGTAATTTCTTCATTTTTATTCATTCATTCTCTTTTCTTATTGAACTTTGGTTTGGTAGGTTTTCTAAGAAGATCCCTTCAATTATTTTGGCTTAGGGATTGCATAATTGCTTACGGTAGAGATGCACAAACATTGAAATTATACTTGAATGTAATGATCGCAATAATGGATATACTATTCTTATGTAGGAGTGAACATGTGTCTTTGAGATTATTGAATCGGATCGACTATCCAAATAAAAAAATGGAAAAAAAAAAGAATCTAAAGAAGTGAATTGATGTGATTAGCGGTGTTTTGGGCGTCTGAACTGGCTCCGTAGAAGCCTCTTCTAGAGAGTCCAATGAAATACAATCCGTTTTTTCCCTTCCAATGATTTGGGAAACTTTGCTTTGCAATTCCATCTTCCTTCAAAAGGTAATCATCATCCTGCTTTTAGAAAGATGATTAATAAGAAATTAGACACAAATTAAGGTTGATTTGGCCTTTTTAAGTAAAAAGAAAAGGGGTACCTGGAGCCATTTAGTTGTTGAAGTTTTGAAGCCAGTACAAAATATGATGGCATCGAAACTGTGCTTGTTTCCATTATTAAATACCACTTCCTTTCCTCTTACACTTTCCACTCCTGGTAATACCTGCATTCATTAATTTACCAATAAGATACAACCACCAAATTTCTAAGAAAACACAATGGATGTTTCTTGATTATAATGTAATAATAATGATAAACATCTCCATTTGTCCATGTTCTAAATTAAGGTTTGCCCATGAACAAGTTTTTGTATAATCATCAATGCTATGATATCATCATCCAAATGGAAAGTTATTGTTTGCAAGACATTTCCAGCTTAATCTCCTTATTTACGAGAAACAATCTATTAAATGCTTAATGCATATGCTGTCTTGTGGTTTTGCTTCTTAACTTCAACTGTTCCCTTAAATTTTTAAAACCTAAGATTAGTTTTGGGACACGAGTCTTGTGGACTTCAACTTAATCCAAATTTTACATGGACACGAATCTAACTTCAACTGTTCCCTTGCTTCTTAACATATACCTTATTTTTGTGGACTTCAGCTTAATCTCCTTATTTTATTGCTCTCAACAATCTCCTAATTATAAAATTGATGGTATGAAAACATACAAACTATAGATGTAAAAGCTATAGATGCAAACTAATGATACCTGGAGTAAAATTTTGAAAATAATATTATCTATAGTTTACACTTTTTGCTACAATCAACTTTGAAATTAAGGTGTTACTTATTGCGAACAATAAAATAAGAAACACAAATAAGGTGTCATTTGTATTTTTTGGAAAAAAGAATAAGATTATTTGTATCCTTTAGACAAAAACTAAATAACAATTTGTAACTTTTGGAAGTTAAGTAATAATTAAAATTGTAAAAGAGATTAATGGCAAGTTAAGTCTTTTTTAATGTTTCATTTTGTTTCAGAAAGTTACCTATTAAATCCCTGAATTCCACAAGAAAATATTTGATAGCTTGATGTGGATACCTTTCATCGGGTTGATATAAATATGTCATATAAGAAGAGTCAAAATTTAATAGGTAAATTTAAATAATTTGAGAGGATAAATATGATATTTTAAAAGTATTGGATGCATTGCCTATTTTGGACAAGTAAATGATGTTAAAGATGTATTAATTGCCTCTTTTGGGAAATCAATTGATCTCCAAGTCAAGGGACAAACATCTAAAATCCAATAAGAAATAAGGTTCATTATTTGATTTTAAGTTGACAAAAAAACTTATATGATTTTTTAAAAATGATACTAATAAAAAGCATACCTGAATCTCTCGAGATTTAATCTTATGATAGGTACCCACATCAATAATAGGGTACTTGCCGTAAGCAACTTTCATGAAAAAGGGGCCTTGTTTAGCTCTTTTGATTCCACATTTGGTGAGGTCTCCATACACAATCTTGCTAAGCAACACCATCAACCAGTCCACCATTCCAAATGGCAAATATTTCAACATTACCAAACCCATCTTCACCATTTCTCTTGATAATATATGAACCTGCATGCGCGCATTATCCATTCGTAACAATTTTTGACACAATAATACCGTTTATATAAAAAACAACTCAACTCACACATTAACGGTATATAAATCATATGGAATTTAGATACGGTAATTGGAAATTGTGAGCTCAAGTAACATACCGGGCTACGGAAAACAATGGAAGTGTTGGCACCATGGTTAGCAAGATCTAAAGCAATCTCCATCCCGGAATTGCCAGAGCCAACAACCAAAACATTCATATCTCTAAAACATTCTCCATTCTTGAACTGTGTAGAATGAATAACTTCTCCTTGGAAGCAACTCAACCCTTCAACATCTGGTATAAAAGGATCACTAGTTTCACCACTAGCCACAATCAAGAACTTGGAAGAGAAATCCTCCATCTCACCGGAACACAAATTCGTGACACGAACATTCCACTTCATGGAATGTTCATCATAAGCTGCTAACTCTACGCGTCTTCGGTACAAAGGAGAAATATTGAAACGAGAAACGTAGTGATCCAAGTAGTCAATGAAAAGGGACTTGGGGATATAAGGAGGGTGAGATGAAGGGAAAGGGAAGTGGGGAAGCTGGCAGAAATGTTTAGGGAGGTGAAGGTGAAGACGATCATAGGTGTATTTTTTCCAGAGAGAAGCAAAACAATCTTGTCTTTCAAGAATAATGTGAGGGATAGAGTACTGTTTCAGACACGCTGAAGCTGCTAGACCGGAAGGTCCTGCACCTACTATGATTGCAACTGCACCATCATCTTCCATTTCTTCAGTTTCAAGTAATTAAGAAGAGGGTTTTTCTATGAAGAATAAGAGGAAGGTGGAGGTGGTGGTTATATATATACTACATATATGATTTTCATGTACCAAACACATACATGTCTCATCCAACAAAAAAAGTTATTCACATCCCCCTACTGTTATTGGAAAGGAGCTTGATACTATAATCCACCAAACTGTTCTCCTGAAATTGAATTAGTCGGCATTCAAATGTGTTGTTTGGAAACCAGTTAAGGCCCTGTTCTTTTTGATTTAATTTCAACATATTTCAATTCAATTCAATTCAATTCAGTTCAATTCAATATCGTTCAATTCAATTCAGTTCAATTCAATACTGTTCAATTCAATTCAGTTCAATTCAATTCAATTCAACACTTTTCAATAATTCAATTCAGTTCAGTAAATTTCATAAATATATTTTTTTAACCATTCTCTTCAATATCTTCATCATCTGATTGCTCTTCATTTTCCGCTAGCCGTCGTGATTGCCAAATTTGTTGCGCTATATCATTCCGTACTACTAACATGACATTTTTTCGGTTTGTACTAAATATATCTGAATCTACTCTTCCATTGACATTTGGACCATATTGTGTAATTGGTATTCCAAGTGTGCACAATCTTATAAAGTTATGAAGCGTAAATGTAGAAACAATGATTGACATTTGAGGCATATTGTAGAGCACCTTCCACCTTTTCTTCAATTGTCCAAATGACATTTCAACTTTCATTCTCAATGACGAATGTAAATAATTGTAATGTTCTTCCATTCCTCTAGGTCTTCCACACCTAAATTCCGGCATGTGATATCTAATTTCCGCATCTCTAATTGGAGATAAATATCCAAGAGTATTTGAAAATTCTATCAATAAATGTGAAAATTCTATCAAATGAGCAACATGCCAACACATTCCAACTTTTGTTTCCATGGCGATCTCGAAATGGCACACCTTCCTCATCGCGTATATTTGCTTGGATATGGGTTCCATCTAAAGCCCCAATAACATCCTAAAAATAAAATTAAAAGTTACATGAGGTTTAAAATGAGAAAGTATACATGTTATGACTTATAAGGTCCAAATATAATGTCGAACATTACCTTAAAATAAGGCCAATAGCGTGAGTTGTTCGCTACTTCCGGAGGGATCTCTGACAAACCACGATGTGGCCTGATAATATTATTTAAAACTTTATTAGGTGTTAATATTATTTAATTAATTCTTAGCTCAGAATCAGTTAAAACTTTATTAGGTGTTACAAATATTAAATTATAAATTTTTTGACTCTCCTAGCACAAAAATTATTCAGTCTCATATATAATACAATATTAAATTATAAATTTTTAACTCAGTCCAGTAAATTCAGTCCAGTAAATTCAGTTCAATAAATTCAGTTCAATTCAATTTATTTCAGTTCAATTCAATTCAATTCAGTTCAGTTCAATTCAATTCAATTCAGTTCAATTCAATAGCATTCAGTTCAATTCAGTTCAATTCAATTCATTCAGTTCAATTCAATTCAATTCAATTCAGTTCAATTCAATTCAATCAAAAAGAACAGGGCCTAAATAACCAAAAAAAATAGAAAACAAAAATAATTAAAATGTATGAGTTATTAATATGACAGAATAAGACAACAATGTTTTTTTCCCCTAAGAAAATTCCGAAGGTTACATAATTTCACGAAAACAAGGCTTGGGGTTTTACAAATCCAAAATATAACCGTTAATAACCTAAAAAATAGAAGTCTTAAAGAAATAAGGATAACTTAAATAACTTAAATTTCTTCAAATTTTTACTTCCGAGATAATTTAGGCCATTTTTGCTGAAGAGAGAGAAAGTAACGTTTAGAGAAAGAGATTTTAAAATGATGATTTTGAGAAATAAATTGTCGAGTCTCATGACAAATGTGAAACTGGAAAACTTTCATTCTTCAAATTTTCTAGTATGAAAGTCATTATATTGACATTTTGAGTGTTTTAATTATATTACGGATCAGAAATTTGTGGAATTATGTAACTTCAGGTATTTCATCTTTTTTTAAAATACACAAATAGAGTCAAGTTCAGGTGAGACACCCCCTTATGGTGTGACAGCTTTCTTATGGTGAGACAGGGACCAATTGTGTAATTAATCAGGTATGTAAATGTTAACTTTTCCAATTTTGTTTCAAAAAAGACACGCGCAGGAGTTAAGGCAGAGGGAGTCGAATTGGGTTACGGCGAAGGCGACGCAACGGCCGCACTCCGGGGAGGAGAGGTTGTCGCAAATTAACACATGTCGCCGTCTATGGTGTCGAGGCAGAGGGACCCGAGCTGGGTTATGGCGGAGGCGACGCACCGGGCACAATCCGGGGAGGAGAGATCGCCGCGACAATGGTATGGGCCGTAGAGGTGTTAGCGCCGCCGGTGGCGGGTGGAATCCAGAGGTGAAGGTGGCGGAGTTTACTAGAGAAGTGAGGAGGGAGGAAGATGATGAGTTTATTAGGAGGGAGCTAGTGAGGAGAGGGATTAAAATAGTGATGATGCTACTTTTTTGCAAATTATTAAATTGCAGCATACCATCTTTGTTGTACTTGAGATTAGAAAAAAGCTTCCTTTGTATATCATGCAGCAAGGATTGTTGAAATTAATTTTTTTAGTACTTGGATACAAAATTATGTTGTGACAGCCTCAAAATTATGTTATTTACCAGCCTATTCACATGGAGAAGACTACAAAAATGAGCAAAGACTCAAAAATATGTTATTTATTAATTTGAAACAACTGAGTTCCTGGAACAACCGAGTATTATTTTGAAACAATCGAGTATTATTCCGAAACAATCGAGTATTATTCCGAAACAATCAAGTATTATTTCGGAACAACTTGTTCCAGCAGAATACTACACTTGTTCCGCCAGACTACTACATTTGTTTCAGCAGAATACTGCACTTGTTCCACCAGACTACTACATTTGTTTCAACAGAATACTGCACTTGTTCCACCAGACTGCACTTGTTCCACCAGACTACTACATTTGTTTCAGCAGAATACTGCACTTGTTCCACCATACTACTACATTTGTTTCAGCAGAATACTGCACTTGTTCCACCAGACTACTACATTTGTTTCAGCAGAATACTGCACTTGTTCCACCAGACTACTACATTTGTTTCAGCAGAATACTGCACTTGTTCCACCAGACTACTACATTTGTTTCAGCAGAATACTGCAGTTGTTCCACCATACTACTACATTTGTTTCAGCAGAATACTCGGAGAGTGTAAAAAAATGTAGTTTTCTGGTGGAACAAATGTAGTAGTCTGGTGGAACAAGTGTAGTATTTTGCTGGAACAACCGAGTATTAATTCGAAACAACCATAGAAAAATAAAAAAAATAAAAATTGCTTATAAATAGCAACAATGGGTCTCAAAATGACCGCCTAATTAATACGAGTTCAGTGGTATAATTTTTTTTTGAAAAATGAGTTGGGGAAGAGCGGGAAAATGCATTTTAAAGAAACTAATTAAAACTTTTTCTCTCTCCAGAGGTAACATCAGCGCTGACATCACCTCCTCTTCCTTCCCTCCATTTTCCACGCATAAGGTTTTTTCTCTTAATTACAAGTTTGCCACCTTCACCTATTCAATTACAAAATTACCCCCACATCTTTCCATTGTCACACCATAAGTGGGTTGTCACACCATAAACTCATTGTCACACCTGAGCCTTTCTCTACACAAATAAGTAAAAACTTGTAACCAAAAGAATTTTATTGTACTTTACTATTTTTTATTATATTATGTTTGTGATACGAAAAAAAGTTGAAAGAAGAGATATTTATTTAAATAAAAAGGAAGATACTAGTAAGCAAAATTAACTGATTAAAATAATTTGGAAACAAATAAATTATACCCGCTCCATTTTAAATTAAATTTCTTTCTAGACAATAAATGAAATTATAAATTATTGTCAATTTTTACTTATTTTTCTCCATTTTAACCTTAGCTAAATTATGGATGTTTTGCATATTTTCTCTCCATTATCTAATTAAGGAATTGAAAATTGTGAGATATGGTAAATATAATTTTGTAATTAATAATCTAAGGGCGGAGATTAGCTTGGTAATTTCATTAGGTTCTAATCTCCACCCTTACATTCTGATCTAATGGTTGGTCAATCACTGACTAGATGAGCACAACTGTTAATAATAATTGAAAGAATAATAGGTACATTAAATATTAAATGAGTAATTAATAAGGGTATAATGGTACTTTTAAGCATATCTTATTTCAGAATTTTTTGTCTAAAAAGACATCTAATTTAGAATGGATGGAGTATTTTGAAGCAAAACAATTGGTTAAAGAAAGAAAAATATACTCCCTCTTAGGGCTATAAACGAACCAAGCCCTGAACGAGAAGCTCGGTGTTCGGCTCGATAAGAGCTCGGCTCAGCTCGGCTCGATCTGTAAATGAGCCGTTCGTGAACACAATTTTGAAGCTCGGTCCGTAAACAAGCAGAGATTGAGCAAGCCAAAGCTCGGCTCGAAAGCTCGCGAGCAAGCTCGATTACAAGTTCATGAATTAGCTCGACAAAAGCTCGTGAAATAGCTCAGATTACAGTTTTTTAATATTTAGAATTTAAAATTTAGTATTACTAGAAAAATAAATTAAAAGTTAATATGACTCATATTTAATCTAATTTAGTGCCCATGACCCATTTACATTGTGGCCCAATTCTCTTAACAATAACACTAAAACATTACAGCCCATATGAAAATAATACGCGACATACATCTAAGTTTATGGGTTGTTTATTTGAATATTTTTATCTTTTAATTATGTCATTGATCAAATGTTGTTGTTTTTTTTTATATAAATGTCCATATGTAGATTTAAATATTTTTCAGGTATTGTTTTAAGTAGTCAAGTTTATATTATTTTGAACAAAATAAACAAGTCATTCGCGATCAAGCTCGAGAACAGCTCGTGAACAAACGAGCCCTAAACGAACCAAGCCTGAACAACTTTTTAAGGCTCGAAGTAAGGCTCGAGCTCGATATATTTTTAACGAACCAAGCCTGAACATGCCAAGGCTCGGCCCGGCTCGGCTCGTTTACAGCCCTACTCCCTCCGTTCTCGAATATGTGTCTTTTAAGTTAAAAAGTGAAAAATCTTGTGTAAAGTACAAATATACCCTTGGCATCTCAATAAATATGTTTCTTCTTTCTCCATAACTCCTAAATTTTTGGTTTTTTTTTCTAAAAACTAGCAAATGATGTTTTATATATATGGTAATTGTATAACTTTTTTTTTCTTGCGTAATCAAAAGGGGGTAATATAGATAACAAAAAATTAAAATAGGAGAAAAATGACAAAACGACATACATTAGTAAATTTTTCAACTTGCTTAAACGACTTACATTCGAGAAGGGAGGGAGTATTAGTTTACGGGAAACAAATTAAAAGCATTTAATTAGGGAAGCAAATTTTCAAAGATAGAGAGAAAATATTTTAATTTAAGAAAAAAACAACTGAAAAAAATTGTTCATAGAATTAAAATGAGAACAATTTGTTTTCTTAATTTGTTTAAGCTTGTAGGAAAATAGGAGAAAATTAGACAAATTTGAGAACAAATTAAATAAGGATATCACTATTTACAGTCCAGTTTTTCCGAACTACAACTCACTTTGGACATTTTTGTCCTTTCATTTTTTTTAATCTTAAACTAAAATTTTCTTATTCTCCTAACCAAAATTTAAACTAATGTATTAAAAAAACAACAATTACGTGTAACTAATTAAATCATTGTTTGAACATTCAGTATTAATTTTACGTCAAGTGATTTTTTTTCGGAACGTAAACTAATTACACATAACTAATTAAGTCATTATTCGAAGATTTAGTATTAAACATACGTCTTAATTTTAAAATTATACATAACTAACAAAAAATTTAATTTTATAAAATTTTTTTTTGTTAAAAAGAATCTTTTAGAAAGATAAAAAAAAAATATTTCCTAAGAAAAATAAAAAAAATAGGCCAAAGGCCCAAACGGCCTTGACCGTTTGTGCCTATGGCCTATATTTTATTTTTATTTTTATTTTTTTAACTAGCTTTAGGCATTTTTAGAAAATAAAATAAAATTGTTTATATAAATTCAAGAGTTAATTAGTTAATTTTGTAACTTTTTTCCGATTGAATGTGGTACTTTTTCGTGTCTTTATTTTCGGGTCTCAAATTTTTTTAAAAAAAAGTTTTCAGTCTCGGAGGCCGTTTCTCCATATGGAAAAACGACCATGGAAGACATTTCTCTGTATGGAGAATCGGCCATAGAGGACGTTGTTTTCAAAAGCAATCAGTCCACAAGCCCGTTCACACGTCTTCTTGATCGGCGAGGTGACGACTCTAGTCACAAAGCTCATTGCTCTAAACGCCCGTTTTCGCTCACACTGGTGTGTATTCTCTTATAATCTGTTCTTCAATCTTCATCTATTTACAGAGTTGGCAACTGGATTGGGCTCATACCATCCATTAATTCATACTAGTACAATTTCAAGCATAAATGATATGGTTAAAGAAAAATAGAAGTTTGAAACTCCCAAGTAAAGAAATAGAATGATATGGAGAGTGGTGGATTAATAAAATGCAAGTAAAATGCATGTTAAGAAGTAAGGAATTTCACGGACCAGAAGAAGATAAAAGGAATAGCAATACCAACCAACCAAGCATCATGTGACATTGTAATTCATATTTTGTCCCTTAGTCTAATATCAGAGCTGTATTCAATATATCACATCATTTTTCAATTATATATTTTGCCACCCTATCATTCAGTCCCCACCACTACTACACCTCCTCTCCTCTCTTCTTTAAGCCTTAATCATTTACCACTCACACTTCTTTCTTCTCATTCTTTTTTCTATCTCTTCTTCATCTCCACATTTATTGAACTTCACTATACTAATATTAACTCTCATTAATGGCTTCCTTTTGTTCATTCTTGGCAACTTTCATGATCTTCATGGCCTTTCTTTCACAACCCTTTGCTTCTAAAACACATGTAAAGTTATCTACCATATCAGCAGCTCCTGCATTAATGCCTCAACCTCCTTTATCTTCTTACTCTCCTAATCCTTCTCCATTTTTATCACCAGATATTCAGCCTGTTTTCCCTACAGATGGAGCCTATGTTCCTTCTCCTTCTGACACTTCGTTTCCTACTATTCCTTCAACTCCAAGCCCTCCTAATCCTGATGTAATTCAATCTGCTGCTCATGCTCCTTCTTTCTCTATATCTCCATCTGGGTCTTTGCCTGCTTCTTCTGCTATGGCTTTCCCTCCTCCTACAGCAACTTTTAGTTTCTCTCTGCTTTTTCTTGGCTTCATTGCTTCATTATTGTATTAGGAATTCCACTTGTTTCTTCTTCTTTTTCTTTCTTTATTTTATTTTTTAGTATATAATTGAGAAGCTATAGTGCTATGTTTGGTGGGATTGGGAATGAATGTGATAGTATAATGTCTTGGATAAAATAATAATTGGAAAACAATGTAGCCTCAGTTTCATGTAGTCATGTAGTATCAGTGTCCTTTTGTAATTTTTTGAAGACAAGAAAGATTCTATCTGCCAAATCTGTAAATGTGCACCGTGCTATTCCCATTCTTACTTCATTTTTTAGCACAAATGTTCATCTGTGAAGCATGGAAACGCCAGCTGCTGGGCGTTTCTGCATTCCACTGGCCAGGAAACGCATACAAAACATTTCGGGCCGTTTCTGCGTAAAACGCAAATTTACTCCTATATTTTTCATATTTACACGTTTGCCCACGTTTCCTATGTTTTCCAGAAATTGTGTTTCGCCATTTCTGTATCGTGCCGGGCAACATAGGTGTTTATGAATCTGCTGGTTCTACTTGATTACAATGCTTGCTTGCTTGCTTGTTCACCAGATACTAAGACTAGCACAATTAAGATTCAAAAAATTCTCATATAAACTATCGCTTATATTACACGAATATTCCATGCCAAAATCTCACACCATGTTAACTTTCTAAGTAAGTTCAGGACAATGTATTGATTTCCTAAGCTGAGCTGAAACAACAAACTTATAATTTTACACACTATACTACATATACTATAAACTGTGTCTACCGGGTAGAAACTACTTGTTGGCTGGCTCTGTACCTCTAGAGAGCTGCAACACGACCCCGACTAAAGTACTTCCCTGAAAAAACATCCTTCAATTTCTCGAACTCGAAGATGCTCTTTTTCTTTGGAGGGTCTCTGGCTGCAGACTTCCTCAGATTCATATTCTCTACCATGAGAACTTCCACAGCAAAACTGAGCTGTCTTATGACCTCTCTCTTCTCTTCATCTTTTTGCAATAGCTGATCCTGCTGAATCTTGTTTTCTGCTTTTAGTCTTTCTATCTCTTCTTGTAATTTTATAACTTGATCATTGCTGAATACACCTACTTCATTTTCTTTGGTTTCTATTTCATCCCCAGGTTCCTCAACTTCTCCCATTTCATTTTCGAGTAGAGTTTCAACTTCGTGTTCAGGATCATCAACTTCAGATTCAGCAGATTCCTCTGTGTCATAGCTTCCAGTTTCAGAACAGCTGTCATAAACCTTATCAAATTGATCCATTCCAGCCGTGGAATGGTCGTTGCTAATTTTATCAAATTTGTCCATTTCAGGCATGGAACGGCTGTCGCTAATTTTATCAAATTGATCCATTCCAGGCATGGAACGGCTGTCACCAATTTTATCAAATTGATCCATTCCAGCCATGGAACGGCTGTCACCAATTTTATCAAATTGATCCATTCTAGCCATGGAACGGCCGTCACCAATTTTATCAAATTGATCCATTCCAGCCATTAGCTTTGGCTGCCGAGATTTGGAAGAAAATGGGTGCCCCAATGTTGTTACGAGACGGTTTGCAGATTCAGATTTGAGTAGATCATATCGTTCTGCTAACGAGCGGTGTGTCTTGTAAAAATCTTCAACCATGCTAATTAACTCTGGTCGCTTCTTGTAGTACATCTCAGCGCGTTGTGCAAAGGAGTCCGCATCTTCCTCTATCAGTTTCAGCATTGTTCTTGTCTTCTGATCTAGGTCTGACCCACAGAAAATAAAATTCAAACAATCATCTAATTAGCAAATTAATGGAAAAGGCTAACAATATCACTTTTGGTGGCATTGACCAAACAATGTGGAAAAAATGAGCTACCAATTTAGAACGTTAACGTTGCTGTCTAAAATCATGCAATGCTTTACAACTAAAAAGTTCAATTTTTTTTCTTTTAACTTTGTATTAAAGTTAAATTTCTTTTAGCAGTCATTTTTATTAACCGAACGTAGCAATTACAGCTCATAATACTGAAACTAAAATCTTCTTCAACTTTTGTGTAACCAACATATCCCAGATTGACCGACTCCAGGGCAAAAAACATTGAAAAAGCTATGAAAGAAAAAGACGCATTAATTAGTTCATCGGAGGGTCCAATACCGTAAAAGACTCAAATAGTTGAAATCTATTTCATGGCCTACCAAATGCCAGTGTTGTTATAGAGCCCATACTTACGCCTGAGAAAGGTTAATTAATGTCTAAATAGATGACAATGGGGCCAGTAGTATGATATTAGACTCTCATAATGAGAGCCTTTAGAAACATTCAATGATGAAACAACTTTCATAAGCCGTTCCTGTGACAAATATAAATCTCATAAATGCAAGACTAAGTAGTGATTTCCAGTTCCCATTACCCCATGGACCACTACACAACTCTACAATAGCACTCTCACACGCCTAAGTTGCACTGACACGGACATGGACATGGACATGGACACGGAAGAAAACATTCTTCCATAAAATAGCCTTCAGATGAAAGCCGAATGATTTAAGCAGAGTAAGGAGATTAGACATTGATCAATACCAAAATACCGTGAGTTATCTTATTTATTTATTTATTTTGGAACAGGGTTAATGAATTGGGAATGATTGAGGCTTTGAGTGTGTCTAAGGCGCTCCCGGGGTGGAGTACATACTTCCTCAGTCATAAATAGGGTTCTATATTTTTCATTATACTCTAAATGGCCCCAAATCAACTCGTTTTACCTTTATATTTTCAAGGAGTACTATACCAGTATAAAAAAAATCAATTATTTATTACCATTTATATCCTTTCTCAGTCAGATTTAGCAGTCCATTGTATGTGGACCTGTATGTATCAATGGCAGCTAAATTGGTACAATGTTTCTAACGTACAATAGGACTATCCTTGGAAACTCATAAAAGAGTTACCATATCTGCTGTATAGAATTCACAGCCAAAATAACAAGGAGCAAACAAAAAAAAGATAAACAAAAAAAGTAAACTAGGGGAGGTTTATCATCCACTGTCTATGGTGAAACTTTCTTAATGTTAATGTGCAGGTGCATCCAATCCAAGGTCAAAGAATGTTAACTCTCTAAACAGAAAAGTATCGAATTCGAGATATTAACACTACAAATTCTTGAATTTAACGACGAAGGTCCCAGTCAAACGTTTCTCTCTCAGTCACAATCATTCTCTAAAATCTAGTATTTGCTACTCAGTCACCGTTCTTTTTGACACGAATGAACTGAATTATCGAATGAATGTCAAATAAATTTTGCCAAATTTACTGAACTGAACTGAATTTGACTAAAAAAAGTAACAGATAACAATTTCAAGAATTGGGATCTTGAAAATCACAACCATAATCAAATTTTATGATCAATAAAAAAAAAACCACATGCAGTAAAGAAAAAGAAAGGGGTATTCACCGCCAAGGGTAGATTGCAGCCATGGAGACCTCCTTGAGCTATGTTGATGACTATCAAACCACCACCAGTATGACGTGTCCCTCTTCATCATCATCATCTTCTTCTTCTTCTGTCTTGAGTGTCTCCTCTATAATATCAAAAACAAAAAACCAAGTTTTAATTTTGAAATCTATCAATCACATTGTCCAAGAATAATATAATAGAATACCAACAAACGTTACCGCTTGTGTTAACATAAATACAAAACTCAAGAAAGATTACCCTTTTATCCCTCAACAGATAACTCCAACGAGGATATCTTTGTAATTCCAAAGCTAAAATCCTTAGAGGGAAAACCCAATTTTGAAAAACATGAAGACAGAGAGGACAACAATGGAGCTTCTTCTTAGTTTAGTTTGTACAGTAATAAATTTTGTTAGAGTTTAGGATTTCATTGTCTCTTTTTTCTGTTCCAAATATTATAAGGAGTGTTTAGGCCAATGAAAGGAAGCCACGTGTAGGAAATGATTGGGTTGTGGTCTCTGAAAAAAGGGTGGGTTGGTGTGTGCAGTGCAGTGGCGTAATGTAGGAGGTGGAGGAGCGTAAGGTAGGTTTAATTTATTTAAAAAAGGAAGAGGGTAACGGTCGAATATGTAAAATCTAAAAAAAGTAGCAAGGAAAGAATGGTCAAATTACATATTAGATCTCTTCTACTTTCTCCCTAATTTGTTTATCATCCTAACTTTCTTACCTAAATTTCCTTAGCTTTTTCATTAGTCTACAGATTTCATTTGAATTTTTCAATCCCATTCTACATTATTGAAATTAAATTCTCTTCTCTACATAGATAAGATAATGCCTAATCCAATGTTTGCAAGCCATCTTATATTTAAATTCTAATTTTATCAACAACAAAAAGAAACAAAAAAAGTTAGAAGAAATTGGAACTGTATTATTTTCATGAGCTCAACTAAATAGCATTGGTTTACTTTGTCTAAGTCCAATCTAACTCTTAATATATTTTCATCGCGTTCGTTTAGATTGGTCTTAAACTAATGGAACTACGTCTTAAGTCGGTCTAACACAACTAATATATTTATACTTAAACTAAATTAATATTTTAAAATTAACAAATGGTAGTATTATTAAATAAACAAAAACTTTTCATTCAATAACCATCAATTTATCTTCCAAACTTAATTTTCAACTTTACCCCTTAATATTCTAAAAAAAACAATTACCAAAAAATTAATAACCATATTTAGATACCCTTAACAAACATATTCCTCATTTTCTTCCTCAAACTCATAGTTCATATTTGCGTACTACTTAGCTTTTTTATAAAATTTTTATTTTATTTTGTTATTTTTAAAAATTAATTATTTAATCAAAATGGACCATTTTTATTTGGGTCGATCTTTTCTCAATTAGGCTGATTTTTTCTGTTTTGGACCAATAAATCGGTCATAAATCAGTTGACCGATTTAAAACGACCTATTTACGAAAATCGGTACGGTGTTTTCAATTTTACCGATTAATCGCCGATGAATCTGTTAACTAGACCGACTTTTAAAACACTATTTCTCAGTATGCAAAACATTTTCTCTCCGAAACTCTCGTACACTAACCCAAACTCCAAAAGCAACACACAAAATATAATCCAAAAGCAAACACAAAAAATATGGATCGAGAAAGTTTGTTGCATGAATAAGGCATTATAGTATGTTATCTATTGGAAAAAAAAAAGAAAAAAAAAAAACCGAAAAAATCGGAAGAAATTCTCCTCTCAATTTTTGACATGTGTAAAAAAGATTCTAATGGTTTTTTATTATACCCTAAATTGTCCCCAAATTAATCCGTCGTGGAATCTATTTTACACATATCAAAAATTAAAAGGGGACAAGAAAATGGAATAGGAAGTCCAGGACAGCAAAAAGATTTTTTTTCGAAAAAATCAAAGAAGAAAAGGAGGTGGTGCGGCCTAAGAGGAGAGATATAAAATCAAACAAATATCTCATATACCAAATTAATGTAGAAGTGTTTTTGTTTAAGAGCCCAAATAGATAGAAACAAAAAAATAAATAAATATTTGAATGAGGATATCCGAGGGTCAAGTACAGTTATGTCATTAGCATAGCCGAAAATCTCTTTTATCTATTTACGTATTTACAGGTCATCTCTCTATTCTTTACTAAGTATGCTGTATGTATGATACTCAGTTCTCTCTATATTAACATCATCAACGTAGGCTCCCTTCTGTTAATGAACCAGGATCATATGGTGAATATCCTCTTCCCCCGAACACAGGACGCATGAATGAATCGTCCAACTTCCGCCAATAGTAATGGACTGTATTTGTTGGAGTTTTCAGGAGCATCCTAAAGCTTTTTGGCCGACAAAGACCATTATTTCCCGTGTCTGATTCAGGATCTTTCCCCTCATCAAGAAGAGGTGAAGTGAGAGACTTGGAATCAGCTAATGCTGTTAATTCAGATGTCATTGTGCTGCTCGAATTCGAATCTCTCCTCATCAACAAAACCTTTATAAGAGGCTTGGTTAGTAATCCAAATACCTGAAACAAGAAGCAAAGTATTCAAATTTATCATTCTCAATTATACTACCAAAGCTTCCGGTTCAAGAAACAATCAGATATCTTACCCCTGTACTAAACAGAACAACTGTTATGGTACTCGTTATCATGATTGCATTTCCTCGCAGTTGAGTATGCCCTGAACTCGTAAACTGCATAGAATCATAACAGAAGAGTTAAGCATACAAAATTTACCACCCATTAATATCATCAACTAAATAGCTATTGTAAATTGTATTAGAGCAGTCTCTTGCTAATGGACAAACATCGTTAATAAGGTCTACAATTTAAGTGATGACGGCAAGACAGACATTGGAGCTGCCAAAAAACTAATCAAGAAGTCAAGTCCTATAGGTTTAACAGGTGGTGTTTGCAACTCATGCATCGACATACGTTGACCCGAAGCCAATTTTATCATCAGCGACTCATTTTGCTGGCTTGCAGAAATCTCGAAACACTTTGCATGTCTAGTAGAAGGTATAATCAATTGTTCAAAGAATCCATCTTAAGTCATTAGTTTCAGGTTTTGAAACACATCATGAAAAAACAAAGGTTTTCCAAGGATAGCATTGAATCAAATTGAACAGGTCAAAGAAAGTTCATCTCCTACAATTATTAACACTTCGAATTTTCAATTGATTTCAATAATTCCCTAGCTAAAGGGTTTGAATTGGCTTGGCCAACTTTCACAAAGGTGTCGTATAATTGGTTACTCGTTATATAGAAATGCAAAGAGACTGATAATAATAAATCTTCACCCAATAGTACCTTATTATAAGCAAGTGCCATTGATACAGCTCCTCGCATGAGGCCAGCCCACCATATGACGACCTGTTAAAGTAAAATCAACAGTTCATTTGGTATTCATTGTAAAAAAATTTGAATGATGAAACAGAACCTACCTGCTTATTTAATGTAATTTTGTCATCTTGAGACTTCCTGGTCAAATTAGATATGAAGGAAAGAGGAAATATAAAGGCAGCCCTTCCGACCAGAACCAGCCCAAGAATTATTGAACTTGCAGCAACTGATGTCCCGGGACTGAAAATAAAGTATATAGAGTCAACATAAGAAAGTACATTACTAAGATTAATTATCTGAAGATAATTCCTCTCAAACAATAATTTTCGCTAAGCAAACGAGATGAGAGGTATGCAACATGCTAATGCAAGAAAGAGATTTGAAGTCTATAGGTGTGGAATTCTTGGATTACCTCTTCTCCACAACTTTCCACTTCTCAATATCTAGCGCATCCATGCCAACATACAGGAAGATGAAAATTTCTGCAATAAATGACATTGAAGCAAAAGCATGCCTGCACGAGTAAAAGACACGGAAACTTTTGTGACATAGCAGCAATGACCCACAATGGGCAAGACCATGATAAAATGTAGCAAAATCAACTTCAAAATCCTGAAAATCTGTCATAGGGATCAAAATTACCCGGTAGTGACCCTTGAACTTTCAGTGACATTATGCCAAGTGTAGTGTGACATGACAATCCCACAGAAGAACACAGTGAGAATGGCACTTAAATTGAATACCTGGTACATATAAGTTGCATAACAGGATAATTAGAAAAGGATTATATCAAAAGAACCAGTTTTTAACAAGTTCAATAAGTCGTTTGAAATCTTACTTCAGCCATGATATACGACATGTAAGCCATGATAAACATCAATGCAACTTCACGATCAGTAGAGTGCCTGGATAATTTCTTTAGCTCGTTCAGTTCCCAAAATGGAAAAAGAAAGGACACTAACTTTTATACTCATACCAGATAATTTCAAACTTATTAATTGCAATAAATATCTGAAAACAATTTTACAGATCATAGTGTACAAGTCTATGATCATAACCAATCTGAAACAGATGATAGTAAATATTTAAACTACTCAAGCTTGCCCACAATGTTCTATCCAGCAGCAACATAGAAAAATCTATAGACTCAGAAGATGAGAACGGCTAATATCAGATGGCTAAGCCTCAGAAGTAGAAGCATAGAACACATACCTACACCTAGAGACCGGACATATATGAAAAATAAAAATTTAGGAAAAAAAATCATTATTGATTAAATACCTGCCGAAGTATAATTTCTTTATGGCATAAGCACTTGCTAAGCCAACCTAAACGCACGAAAGAAAAAGGTTTATTCTCACAAAATTTCACAGTTCTAATGTGTTGTAATTGCAAGAAAACTATAAGATAATAATATCTACCAAACTGTCCATTGCTTCACCTGCAGACATAATTAGTTAGCATGAACACATGAGAGAAGAGAGAGAGAGGAACTAACCGCCACGCCAAGAAATGTGCTTGTTATGAATAAATATATGAAATTGCCAATCAGTTGGAAAGCAAGGCCTGAAGTTATATGAGAGAGGTCAAATCTCTGGATCGCGTTGAAAAGTACAACAGAAGTTGCATCATTTACAACACCTTCCCCGAAGACTAGACTATAGAGCAACGGGGTTTGTTCCTGATTCAGCACCTGACATATCAAATATAAAATTTAGGTAAATATGTTATGTTAGTCTTTTTCATCTATTTCTCTTCTTTATAACAGAAAGTTTATTTAGTATTATACCTGCAAGGTGCAAACTGAGTCTGTGGCTGAAAATATAGCTCCCAATGCTAAAAAATGGAAGAGAAACTAAACTAAGAATGACAGCAGAAGAGAAAATTTAATGAAGCAAGATAAATTTAAATTAAAACGAAATTGTTCCGTTTGACTAAGATGCAGTTTCTAGATTGATACATGCCATAATGTAAACAAAGATAGATATGATCTAGCACACTAAAAAAAAAAGATGTAATAAACAGGCTTCTGAACGTGAAAAAGCAAAGTGATTCTAAGATTTCTCAGTTCCCCTCTAACGATTCACCATGAGATCCAATCTACGCCTTTGTAACTTCACAAGGAAAACAATAAGTTTGAAAATAGAGAAGGGAGACATGTTACCAAGAAAATCCCCTGTATCCAAGTAATCAATGCCTAATTTGTTGAATAACTTCTCAGCACCTGAAGGCAACAATTGAATGTTAGTTAGATAGGCATTTTCTCCTATGAAGCATAGTACATACAGGACTCCGTAATCCCCAAATAAAAGGAACTTCACCAAATACATACCCTTAAAACACTTATAAGAAAATAGAAACAGTTCTATTTATCAACCAGATCATATTCTTTTTTCAACAAGACATTCTCATTCTTGAGTTTTTAAGACACAATTTTTAGATAAAAATTCCATAAATCAAGTACAGACTCCACACTTGACAAACAAAGAAATTTTGACCGATGAGCCTCTAAATGAAGCTATAAGAAAGCCTTCGGTAACCCACATAAACTTACAATTCATTGTTGAAATCACCAAGGCATACAATTACTAAGTTATCAACAAGTTAAAACAAGGATACATTCATAAGTGGAGATTTGGAACATACCAAAAGATATGATGAAAAAGGATATTAAAGTCCCGATAATGCCAAATGACATGATTGTAATGAAGTTTTGAAAGAAGCGCTTCTTTTTAACCTGGAACCTGTACCGGTAAAGATATCAAAAACTCAAGCTGTATCTAGAGAAAGAGAGCAATAAAGAGGGTTCAGAATATTTGTGGCTTACCCAGCATTGAATATTATAGGAGGAAGAACATAAATAAAGAAAAGCTCTTCATTAAATACAAAAAGGTGCGAGCTTTTTCCATTTGTCGCTAGCAGGATTATAACCCCAGTGCAGAGACCCTGCAACAAACAAATAAATTAAATAAAAACCAAGATGGTCATCGAAATCCCGAACATCGAAATCAAAAAAGGAGAGAAACTGACAATAACAAGAGCAGTAATAGACTCATTGATCCATGTAGTCCTCTCAAGAAGATGACCGATGAGAATGGAAGCGCAAAGTAATGCAACAAATAAGGTAATTGCATCAATACGGAGTGCTTCAGCTCCTGATCTCATCCCCAACGACATAACCATAGACTCCATACTTTACCCCAAAGCTCACTGTTTCCAAAAATTACAGTCAATTGGGTATTTAAATTTCAAGAAAAAAACATGAAAGTAGTAATTTTTTTGATTGTTTTCTCCAATTTGAGAGAGACCCAACAACAATAATTAATAATAAATGAAGCTTAAATAACAAAAGCAACAGTAAATTCGATGGTTACAAAGATAAATAAAACAAGGAAAGAGGAAGCTTAAGACATAAGTAAGTGTTAGAGCAAAAGGAAAGAAAGATGAGATGAGATGAATTAATTACCTTGAATTTGCAGTGAAGCATCTGAATAAATAATTAGGATGGTAATGAGAAATTTGAGATACGATGATGATGATGATGATGATCAAAGACAACAATTCTGTAGAGAGATAAGTACAGAGCAAGTCAGGGAATGAGAAAAGACGAAAAGCAGAACCGCGAAAGCAAGAAGACAGCCTGACTATATTATTATAATAATAATATTAACATATATATTTAGGAGCTCAGGTGGGGAGGGAGAGGAAGACCGTTATGTTATTTCATGTTGTTATGTTATGTTGTGTTTCCTAGTAGAGTTCTACTTGTACTCTTGTTGTATTTTAGAGTCCACGACTCCATTTACCTAACTTCTCCTTACTCTTTCTTTTTACTATTTCTACTGTATCGGTGCATAATCGAACCGAATCAAATCGAACCGAACTATAAAAATTGAATATTGAATCAGTTGCTAAAGATTTAAACCGAATGCAAACCGTATAAATACGTAAACCGACATAGAATCAAACCAAAAATTCTCGGTTCGGTTTAAACTGAATTAACCAAATTTGTAAATAATTTTAACAAGTATATATTTTTTTCATCATTATAGCTTTGGGAAATTCTATGGTCACTTTGTTTTTGACAAAGTAACCATTACTTTGTTTTGTCCACCATTAGATCATGGGGTGAAAAGTGATCTAATGGTGAGTAAAGCAAAGTACAAACAAAGTAACTCAAAAACAAAGTCACCATAGCCTACACCTATAGCTTATAAAAAAAATAACTGCATTCATTTGCAAACCCAATGTCATTTATATTATGAAGCCAAATGAATGCGAAACATTGACAATTCATTTGCAAATTCGCAATTCACTTCAAAAAAAAAAAAACAAAAACAAAATAGCAATTAAAGAGAGATGAGAAGTCTTTAGTTTCAGATAGAAAGATGAAAGTCTTAATAATTTTAAATAGAAAAATGAGTCTTTGTAAGTTTATATTTTATGTTAAATGAATATGAACAAAGAATTCTAATAATCGGTTCGGTTCGGTTTTTGAGTATTTTTTGCAAAATCGAACCAAAACAAATACCAAATAGTCTAGAAAATGGAGGGTGAGAAAAAAATTACTGAGTAGATTAATTTTGATGGATCACATGCTTACATCCAATCTTTATAGAAATTTTATGAATTATTCTCTATGATTACACTTAATTGGGAAATTGAATGTGTTGAGTGCTCTGATTCACGACATGAATGTTGTGCTTCCTCGTGTTTAAAGCTTGAGCTTCTTTATATAGACAATTCTTGAATGTAACGATTAGACTCAAAAGGTTACCATTAAGAATTTTGGTCATCAATCTTCATCCTGGATTCTGGTCTTGACTGGAGAATTATTATTTTGGTGATTGCATAAAGGGATAAGTTGCAGGTCTGACAATCTTCTGAACAAATCCATTTGTAGATGATGAACTCTAGTTGTTTTGTTGTGACCAAACTGTTTTTTTATAGTTTTGGTTATTGGCTAACAATTTTCTTTAAATATTTGTGTAAGTGTTTTTCAGCAGGAAAGTATCACTCCTTCAGAAGATGGATGTTTCAGAACATGAACATCTCAAAAGCTGAGTCACCAAGAATGCCACTGAAATAATTGACTCAGCTAGAAGACATCTCTTAGAGGATCAAGCTTAATCATCCAGAAGATAATGTCTTAGAAGTTGGAAACCCGTTTCAGTAAACAGTTATTCAGAAGATGGTCAAGTTTGGATCAACAATAGAAGTCTCAAAAGTTGAACATAATGTTGAAGTTAGTGTTGAAGATGTTCATCCAGAAGACAGGAAGCAAATTCATTGGATAACAGACTGGTCCAAAAGACATAAAGCATTGTCATGAAGCATTAAATGCTCACCTGCAACGCATTTAATAAACGTCGCGTAAAGTACAAAAGTAGTTGCAAAACGCGTTAGAACTGTTCACTAAAGTTCAAATTGCATCTCTGGCTTGTCTACTCTCAGTCAAACTCAATGAAGAAAAGTATGGACTACTTTATCCCTAAAATAACAAGTATTTTAAGAGATTTAGCTTAAGTAAAAATTAACGGACATCACATCCATGTACTTGAAGACCATTTGAAGAAGAAAACAAATTAACGACTATAAATATGAAGTCTGCTTAAAATGAAGCTCACACGCGACTTTGAAATGAATCAATGCAGCTCTATTTTTCATAAGCAAAAATGGAGCATACCATTCTCCTTCTTTGATAATTTAAATTGTAAAAGAGAGAGTGAAGAAAATACAAGTTCATAATAAAAAAAATATAAACTGATATCGTTTGTGATATTCAGCTAGAGAGAAATCCAATTGAGGTATGAGTTAGGTTAAAATCCAAGTCTGGTTAAGTACTTGGTGAAAATCCTTTAACTCATCCTAGGTTGGTCAAAATTTTCACTTTTTACTAACTCACTTTTTATGGATTTTTTGGTGTTTGATCTTGCAAAATGAATGTTTGGAGAGGTTTAAGGGTGTTCTCTTTGGTGTTTTTCTGAAGGGGGAGGGTCTTATTTATAGGTAAAGTTCCCCTAAAGCATCCAAAATGAAATAGTGCCCAGAATAGTGAAAACACTATTTCTGGGGACCTACTGTCAGCAAACTCGAACGAGTTTGTTCATAGGGGAACAAACTCGACCGAATTTGGATCAAACTGGGGCGAGTTTGTCTAAACGTGGTCGAGTTTGGTCCCCCCGGTGGTGGAAAAATGGTTGTTTTGGCCCCGTTCGTCATTTATGAGCTTCCCAGGAAGTCTCAATTGCATCCTAAGTCAGATAATAACTTCTCTAGTGTTTGTGAGATAAGCATTGAAGTATTTGAATCAAGAAACAACAAGAAAATAATCCAGAAAAAAGAATCAAAGCTCAATTTCGAAGTTGTTTTGCTTGGTTTGTAAAAAAAGACTTTCTTGGTTCTTTGGGATTTGATCTTATGAAATGGGTGTTTTAAGAGATTTAGGGATGTTTTTGTGTGTGTTTATTATGAAGGGGAGTGTCTTATTCATAGTCTATACTCATGAGAAAGCTCCAAAAATGCATGTCACCCGAAATAGTGAAAAAGCGTCATTTTCGGGTCCATTCCTATGCATATGTCACCCGAATTTGGATCAAACTGGGGCGAGTTTGTCTAAACGTGGCCGAGTTTGGTCCCCCCGGTGGTGGAAAAATGGTTGTTTTGGCCCCGTTCGTCATTTATGAGCTTCCCAGGAAGTCCCAATTGCATACTAAGTCAGATAATAACTTCTCTAGTGTTTGTGAGATAAGCATTGAAGTATTTGAATCAAGAAACAACAAGAAAATAATCCAGAAACAAGAATCAAAGCTCAATTTCGAAGTTGTTTTGCTTGGTTTGTAAAAAAAAGACTTTTTTGGTTCTTTGGGATTTGATCTTATGAAATGGGTGTTTGAAGAGATTTAGGGATGTTTGTGTGTGTGTTTATTATGAAGGGGAATGTCTTATTCATAGGCTATACTCATGAGAAAGCTTCAAAAATGCATATGTCACCCGAAATAGTGAAAAAACGTCATTTTCAGGTCCATTCCTAGGCAAACTCGGCTGAGTTTATTCATGAGGGACTAAACTCAACCGAGTTTGGACTAAACTCGGCCGAGTTTATCTAAACATGGCCGATTTTGGTCCCCCAGTGGTGGAAAAATCGCTCATTTCAGCTTCATTTGTCACTTCTGAGGCTGTCGGGAAGTCCCTATTGCATACTAAGTCAAATAATAACTTCTCTAGATGTTTAATCACTAGGTAAACAACACTTTCATCATCGAGATCGGAAAAATCCGTGCTCACAGTGGTCAAGGCTAAACTTTGGGGAATTTTTGATGGGTTGGCGCTTGCGTGGAATTTGGGGATTTGTCGTATTCTTGTGGAAATTGACAGTCGGGTTTGTGTCGACAGTCTTGCCAAATGAATCAATCTCTCTAATGATACTTCCAACCTTATTTCAGCGATTTCAAATCATGCAGCGAGGGATTGGGTGGTCTCCTTTCGTTATGTTTACATGGAGGGAAACAAGAGTATCGATTGGCTTGCTACCTATGCAGACTCACTTACTTTGGGATTACACATTTTAGATCACCCACGCGATGGCTTTTGTAATATTATTGAGTAAGACATCTTAGGAAAAAAATAATTCTAGGATGTGTGTGATGTAGCCTTTGTGCTATTTATTTTCTTTAACAAAAAAAAAATAGAGTTGATCTTATGAAAAGTGTATCTAGTAAATAAAAGCTAGTAATATAATAAGTAATGTCCCGTAAAATAATCCTTTCGAAAAAAAAAGTCTTGTAAAACAAAAATTATAATTCTAAACTATGGATCTAAGGTTTTATTCAACCTGAAACTATAATTCACATTATTGGATCAATTAATATGGCTACTTCTTTGTATAAACATTGTGAAGAAAAGTTACTTATTAATTGAATTGATTACATCTTACCCTAAATTTATTAACTAATTTGCACTCCAAAAAGCCTCAACCCTTTTTCATTGCTCTTGCTTTTTGATTCCAATCCTTTGAATCTTTTAGTTTTAGATTCCTTAACAACCTCCTCCTCCTCCTCCTCCTCCTCCTCCTCTAACTTGGTTCTAATACTTTGTCCCAACTTCAATTCTAATTCTTTTTGCATCTCCTCAATTTGGTTAATCCCATCAACATTATTATTGTTACTAAGACATGTACTACTTTTCCCATTACTATAACTTACATCAATTAATGAAAAATGTTGACTTTCTTGTACCCTTTGGCTTTTAGGAGCCACACATGCATAAAATGTCACAATATATTTTTCATTTAAATTTTTCTCCTTCACAAACCTATTCCACCCTCTTGTAAACACAAAGCTTTGACTGCTTTTCCAATAACAATACTTAAATTTCCAACACTTCATTGCTCCATCATAAAACATTAGTTCTATATCTTCTATTCCCCCTTCTTTATGATCTTCTCTATTATTTGAATTTCCACTCATATATGGAAAATATTTAACCGCAAATTTCTTAGGTATAACAAGCCTGTTCAACTTGTCTACATCACTTGGTGTTAGCTCTTTTTGAAATAGTTGCATACACGAAAATTGCTCGTTTTCGCCGCAAACCTTAGTTTCATTATTGTTAATAATACTACTTGTTGTTCCGCCTTCTAATCTTCTTACTTGTGTTCTAAGAAACTCGACAAATTTTGGTTGGTAGGATCCATCTCTAATCATGGTCAATATTGCTTCTGTGGAATGTTGGGTTTGAAAGTTAAGCTATTATATATTCATTTCGGTCCATGGGAAATTTCGGTGTGAATCCCCATTTCGAAACTTCATAGCGGCAGTATCGTACGCCATTGCGGCCTCTTTCTCGGATTTGAATGTTCCTAACCAAATCCTTTGATGATTTGCATAAATTTGTGCTCCCCAATGTTTATTTTGTTGCGGAACAAGACCTTTGAATTTTACTGAATTGTTGATTGTTATGTGATTATTATCGATTCTTGAACGTTTGTTTGATTGAAAAGGATGATAATATTTACCAAATGCAGTAGAAATCATGCTTGATGATGCTTCTTCGTCCATTCAAAATTATGATGAAGAATGAACGAGGAACAAAAAGAAAAGATATGAGTATTTTTGTTGTGTGAATTTTAGGAAATAAGATCATAAATACATATAATAGGATTACATGGGATGAAATTAACAAATATATAATAAGAATTTATTTGTTAATAAGAATATCTGGAGATGAAATAAGAATCTGGTAGCCAAATGTATAAGTTGTTGTATGAAAGTAAATGAGTAAGAGTTAGGTAATCCCAAACTAAGCCTCAAGCAAGTATAATTAAAGTTGAAACAAAATTTTAATATGATGAAAATGGATTGTTAGTAAGTTGAAACAATATTTGAAAAAGTCTAAATTAGATAATAATGAGCTATTGAATTAATGTTTGATATCCAAGTCATATACTATTATATGGTTAAGGGTTAACTTGAAATATTTTTATGATTTTGATTATTAAATATTTGGTTTAGTTAAATGAGTTCTTCAACACCAGGTTAAGTTTAGTGTGTAGTTACTAATTGTACGATAATAATAGAGAAATGTGCAAATAAAACCCTTGTGGTTTCAATGTTTTGCAGATGAATGTGGTTTCATTTTTTGCAAAATGAGGCATGTAGTTTACAAAATTAATAAATAAAGGAATTTCATTTAAAGTGTTAGTATATGATGACATGTTCCAAATTAATATTCTGTTGTTCCGAATGAAATATAAATATTCGGTTGTTCCAAATGAAATATTATGTTGTTCCCTATGCTATATTGTTTCAATAGAATATTGTGTTGTTCCATATTAACATTATGTTGTTCCAAATGAAATATTATGTTGTTCCAAATATGAAATTGTTCCAAATTCAGAACCGCATGCGTTTACCTTAATCCAATCCGGGGGAAGCATACACCAAAACACACTTAAAATTCTTTTTGGAACAATAGACAAATTTTTTTGGAACACTATAAGAATCTTGTTGGAACAATACAATATTTTTTTGAAACAACACCTAACAATATTACCCTAGTCTCCTATAAACTATTCACAGAATGAACACAAAAAGAACGAAGGGCATAATTGCAATATAACCAATCAATCCATCTTAAGTGTATATGCTCAGAAAATAACAAGGAAATGCACAAAGCAAATAAGGCTTATTAATGGACATTTTTTACATATCATCCAACACTCATCTCTCATGGAGACAAGTACTTTATTTGCAAAAACGTGAAACCATAAGACATCTATATAAAATTAATCCTATTTAGAAAAAAACAATTCTACCAATCAAGCATGAAGAAACACATCAACCAAAAATAATTAATGTCAAAATCTTCTTCCAATTGCTAAAATTAACCAAATCGGCTTCACTATACTGAAAGAAGATGAGGGTATGGAAGAGAAATTGGTAGCAACAAAAACAAATGAAGAAAGAGAATGAGGTTTGTGAGTGGCCGGTTAGGATGAGAGAGAGAGAGATTTGTGATTAGAGGTTGGGACGGTAGAAGAGATATGAGTCGGCTAAACAATGTCATTTCGAATATAGTCTACATGAAATGCGATGACTGAAATATGTGCTAACGTGTAAACAAAAAATTAATTGGAGGATTATTTGGTAAAAAACCAAATTGAAATGGAGGAACAGTGATTTCCTCATCTTTTATATATATATATATAAGTAAATCACTTAACTAGTGTTTGGCTCTCGATGGAGTTAGATTTATCATGTGGCAGTAAATTATATTTGACACTTATAATTAAATTTATAAAAAGGTTTTTTCTTGTTACAATTTATAAAAAAGTTTAATACATCAACAACCTCTTAATTTGTCCATTTTTTTTTCAGTTATCTCTTTCAATTTAGGCTTTGTTTGGGAGAAGGGTTGATGAGGATTAATAAAGTAAAGTTTTAAAACTAACTCATGTTTAGGAAGAGAGGTTTTTAAGAGGTTATGGGTTAATAAGGTTTTATGGGAGGTTTTTTCTTCTAAATTTCAACGCTCCAAATTGAAGTGTTAGGAAGGGTTGGATACAAAACCATCAAAACATTTCCCTAACCTTCATTTACTAACCCCTCATACACTCCATCCTAAGAGACAACTTATTAATCACCTGAACATGTAAATTTTTCTCCATTTGGCCGCCTCAACTCGTCAAATGTCATCTATTTGATATTTGACGAGTTGAGGCGGCAAGGTGGAAAAATTACAAATTTAGGTGATTATTCCTTAAGTTGAAAGGGCCAAGTGAAAAGAATGTACAAGTTCCACTACGAATATATTAAACTTTATAAAAATAATTCAATTAATATAAAACGTATAATGTGTCGAAACACAATTAGTTAAATCTAATGGCACATAATGGACCTAGATCTTTAACATTTCTCGTATTCACGATCTTATCAATAAAAGTTCGTTCTTTATAGCTGAATTGGGTGACATCAACCGGAAGGCAAACGACTATTGGATAAGAAAAAGTGGGAGCCACTATTGCAAAGTAGATTCTGGTGTCCTTCCATTACCTTAGATCCTTGACCCATCAAATTTAGAGGCACCCACATCATAGCCCATGCCAAACCCTAGTTGTATCTTTCTCTCAATTTCTTCACTCTTCTTCTATTGGAACATGACACCATATCTGCAGATCTGACTTCTCCTTTGAAATTTTCAAACATGAGTAAGAATTTGTCTTCACATTTCTAAAGATGCAATCTTGTGCTAACTCCTCTGAAAAATTTACATTTTTTAGCTTTTTGAGCATCTGGGTATCCTTGATTATTTAATTTCAGCTTCTGTTTTCCAATAAAGTTGACTTCTTTTTTGGGGAAAATATGTTGGTGATGTATTAATTTTCACTATTGGGAGGAGGATCGGATACCCTTTCACCTGTGTCTGTGTTCTCTGAAAGTTGAATACAGTTTAGAGGTACAAATGTCTTTCAAGAGCATACTTCAGGACATGAAAGGCGAGTTCGGGAGTATGTCTCGAAAAGGGTTTGATGTCAAATTTGGTTACGGGATGCGATCAAGGTCTCAAAGGGTGGTTCAAGATAGCTCTTTGGTCCCTGTTGATGCATTTAAGCAAAGTTGTTGGGCAAATATGCCCCCCGAGCTTTTGCGGGATGTGCTCATGAGAATTGAGGAATCTGAGGCTACTTGGCCTACCCGAAAAAATGTTGTTGCTTGTGCCGGCGTATGCAGAAACTGGAGAGAGATTATGAAGGAAATTGTCAAGACCCTCGAGGTTTCGTGCAAATTGACATTCCCAATCTCTTTGAAACAGGTTTAGATAACACTTCTCATTTGCCTTTTGCATTGAATTTTGTTACTGTTATTTTGGAGAATGTATTTGTTTGTCTTCATTTGTGGTATTTATAGTTTAACTACGTTGTTGCTTTGGCGAGTTTTTGATTCATAGCTGGGATTTGTTAGGATCCAGCCTAACACTTGTGTTTGTTATGTGAGAAAGTAGTGTGGAGAGAACAAAAATTGAAAGAGGGAAGGAGAATTAGAAGTAGAAGGAATTTTACTTTATCAATACGCATCATATTGTCTTATATCTAGAATTTGGATGTAATACTCAGTTCTCATTGACCTCCTGCTGATCTATGCTTAGATCTCGTCATTCTTGAGCTTATGCTCGCAACGGATATATGAAAATATCCTCCCTGAAATAAGACCCTTGTCAATTGGAATTTCTGGAATTGCTCTTTTTTTTTTTTGAGATGTCCATCAATAGTTGTATTCAGAAAGAAGTACAGTCACATCGCCTTCTTTTTTTCTTTTTCCTTGTCTTGAAATAAGGAGACAAGGAAAACATTCTTGACGCAGCAAGGAAGCTGTAGTTCTATTGATGCTATTACCCTTTTTTTTTATTTTTTGCATCTTATTATCAGATTCAACATCTACTCTAGAGTGTATCTGATAAAAAAAATAGCACATTCCTCCAAATTTATGAAATCAATCTCCTTAAATTTAATGCATTCAGTGCCATCATTAATTTGCTGGGTTATGTTAGGTCCAAGGAATTAATATTTTCCTATAGAAACTGGAACATGCAAGAGGGAACACGTATTGTACTTGTTCCTTCTACTGATCTTAAGCAGTAGGTGATTTATTATGAAATTCCATTAATCCTAATTCAGGTGTTGTTCTCCACTTAACTGAAATATCTGCAGTTGATCAAAATTGTATCCCATCTTTTTTGAGACTGGAGCAATTCCAGATGTTTATGAACTGTTTGTGATCCATTCACTTTTCTAGTGATCAGCCCTTTACGGAGATTGATTTGCTTCTTCTATTATTTTATTTCTCTCATTGTCAATATGGATGACGGAAACAATAGTGAAACAAGTATGATTGAAGGGAATTCAAATAAATTGGTCAAATGTAGAAGCATGAAGCATACTAGCTTTTCCAGTTGTGAAGATTGAGTATGCATTATGCAACTGCGCTGCTGCAAGAACAATACCATGTGTGTTATGTTGTGTCCTTATGTCATGGAAAAGTTATCTGCCTTTTCATCATGAAGAGTTTCTTGATTGTTCCTTGTTCTGCATATATCTGAGATTACATAATGGTCTTTAAGCTTTTTCATTGTGCAAGTTTAGCAATCACAACTGAAAGGCTCATTGTGTCCATTTTCTTTCTTGTATTTGATGGAGGCATGCAATGACTGAATTTTCATTTGATTAAATGGGTCAACATGGACTGAATTTCCCCATACAAATCTTTGCTCAGTTATCTAGTTGTTATCTTTTCCCTTTTCATCTAATGTGAAAGTGTTTTATTTTTTGCAGCCTGGTCCTAGGGACTCCCTTCTTCAGTGTTACATCAAACGAAATCGCAGCAACCAAACATATTATCTATACCTTAGCTTAAATCAAGGTGAATTCCTCTATCTTTATTTCTTTTCTTGCGCACCTATATGTCTACCTTAGCTTAATTCATATAACCTGAATCATGTATCGGCAGCTTCAAATGACGATGGGAAGTTCCTTCTAGCTGCACGGAGGTGCAGACGACCTACTTGCACTGATTACATCGTATCATTAAACTGTGATGATGTGTCCAGAGGGAGCAGCACATACATTGGAAAGTTGAGGTATTCTAAAGAGTGAACAATGCATTTATTTTTTTTCCTTTTTCTTCCTTTATCTAGTTCTTAGTTTTTTTTACTTCTGCTTGGCGATAGATCAAATTTTCTCGGGACCAAGTTCACAATATACGATGCACAACCTTCAATTACAGGCGCTAAAGTTGCAAAGTCTCGCTCCTCTAGGATAATTAATATGAAGCAGGTCTCACCCAGGGTCCCTGCTGGGAATTATCCTGTGGCCCATGTTGCTTATGAGTTGAATGTCTTAGGTTCAAGGTAAGAAGTCAGAATAATCTTGTTGGTAATCATTTAGAATTTTCAGATGCTAATTTCATTTGATGCTTTCAAATTCAGAGGTCCAAGGAGAATGCAATGTGTTATGGATGCAATCCCTGCCTCTGCTACTGAGCCTGGAGGAGTCGCCCCAACACAGACTGAATTTATGCATAGCCATGCAGATTCCTTTCCATCTCTCCCCTTTTTCAGATCAAAATCCACTAGAACAGAAAATTTTCATTCTGGTCCTCTGTCTGGTAATAAAGATGCAATGTTAATATTGAGGAACAAGGCTCCCAGGTGGCATGAACAACTGCAGTGCTGGTGTCTAAACTTCAATGGTCGGGTCACAGTTGCTTCCGTGAAGAATTTTCAGCTTGTAGCTTCTGTGGACAGTGGAGTTGGAAGGCAAGATCAGGAAAATGTTATACTCCAGTTCGGGAAAGTCGGAAAGGATGTGTTCACCATGGATTATCAGTACCCAATCTCAGCTTTCCAGGCATTTGCCATTTGCCTTAGTAGCTTTGACACCAAGATAGCTTGTGAATGAGAGACAAGTAGGTCGGTATGCTTACTTGAACTTAGTTTTTGAATTGCATGTTCGGGTCTCCTTGTTTTGGGGTTAGAAGACCTTAACTAAACTAAGGTTATTTAGCTAACCATGCTTGGTAACAAGGTTATTTTTAAGTTACTTATATAACCATGCTTGGAAAGGGAGGTTATCAGGAGGACAGGGATTTTGAAGCTTAATTGCAGGTTAAAAAACTTCCAAAATCCTCCATTTTTAGTTCCACCAATTCGGTGGGATTTGGAGGTTAAATAATTAACTCCACCTCCCCTCCCCTTGCTTAAATGAACCTTCTCAAACCTCAATCGAATGTGGTGTGTTGTGATATATTATGCGGTGACAATGTTGCTTTTGGCTGCTCATTTGAACCTTCTGCAAATCAAATTTGATATTTGCTTAATCAACCATGGAAATTCTTGTTTGTTTAACTTCTTCTCTAGTAGCCTTTGCTTCTGATCTTCCCTCTTTTAAACTTGTTACAACATATATCTACTTCCTTTTGGTGAACGAATTCCCCAATGTCTTCTTCTTAATATAGGCATTAAGGATGCAAATCATGTAGCTTCAAACTATCATTCTCACCCTATAAATATTAGTTTCCTCAAACTGCATAATCAAAATAATAAATTTAATTTCTTGGTTTTTCCTTGTCTGCGATTCAAAATTAGACAGTAAATCTATATTTTCTGGTGATGAATTTGAACGTTGTGGACTTGTGTTCTTAAACAGGAGAGTCGTTCCCCTTGATCCCTCCGCCCTAAGAGTCCTTGTTAGCAGTTCATCTATCCTTGTGGAGTTGAGAGAAGTTATGATGACCGGTATGTCATGGTTGAGGAATCAGTAGCCGAGGCAGTTGTAGCTGTGGCATGAGGGAATTAATTTAATCTTATCCCGTCTAATTTCCTTGTGAAAAGCTAGGACTTTGTTGTCAAATTATTTTTCTTTCTTGTACATATTATGAGCCAAATGTGCTCTGATCGGTAGGTCTGACAAACATAAGCTCTTGGTTGAGTGAGGGTTAGTCCGATGTCTTAACTTGGACTTCTTTTGTGAGTTCGTCTGTAATTTCTTAATCAACGGCAATTGTTGTATGGTCTCTTTTTGTGATATTAATGTAAACATTGGTAATTCTTCCATTTTCTAACAGCTTACTTTGTGTTAATTGCTCTTCTAACTGCTGTCTTTAAACCATGAAGTGTCTGTGAGCGAGAAACAGGTTTGGTTCCAAAAAGGGGAGAGGAAATCTTCAGTTAACATTTTACGATGTAAAAACTTAATCGTTTTTGTTTTTATCCATTGCATAACAAAAGAGTGATTATGGTGTAATATTTGTGATATATATAATTGAATCATACATATATCAATATATAAAATGGAGAACAAAAAAATGAAGACCCTTAAAAGAAAGGGAAACAATTGTTTTAGAAGTTGGATATGCAGTTAAGGAAAAGTTGAATATATAAAAAGAAGGATCAGTAGAAAGGTGGAGGTTGTCCAAATGGAGGAGCTCCACGTCCACCGAAGCAATCATCGACCAGCCAACAACAGCACAGGCAAGAGCATCTACGTTAAAAATATACAAAACAAGTAGAAAAAAGAAGCTTCACACTGTTAGTTATGTAGATGATTGACCGAAAATGAAGAAATTGAGGATATGATTTTTATTTCTCACATAGAAGTTAACATGCTGCACAATCCATCTGTAAATCCTCCAAAAGGTCCGCCTCCCCAACCCCATCCCGCACCCGGCCCTGGACCCCAACCATATCCTCTTGGCCCCGGACCCCAACCAGCTCCTCCTGGACCCCAGTCAGGCCCTCGCTCCCACCCAGGTCCACCTGGCCCTGGACCCCAACCAGCTCCTCCTCGACCCCAGTCAGGCCCTCCTGGTCCCGGACCCCAATCAGGTCCCCCTGGAACTGAACCCCAGCCAGGCCCTTCTGGCCCCCACCCAGGTCCTCCTGGTCCTTGGCCCCAATCAGGTCCTCCTTCTGAACGCATTGCTCTAACGATGCAATAGGTTTGAAGATACGACGCTTACAATATATTTTGATAAACTTGGAAATGGATGAAAGTGTGCTAAGAGAAAAATGGATGAAATGTTGTTAAGAGCAAAACAAATGATCTATCGTTCAACACTTGGGAAGCAACTACTATTCTTCTACCTACCAGTTAAATCTTAAGCTAAGCTATATTTTTCATTCAGAATCAGAATAAATGTTTAGTTGGGCTTTGAGCCTCAGCCAAGGAACCATCAGCTGCCCACTTTGTTTCACTACATAATAGTTGGGCTGTCCCTATGCCTCTCATAAATCACACAACTACTTTCATTGTTTTATTTTTTTAGTTGGGTAACAGATTCTTCCTATGCAGTCTTTTGAGAAATACAAAGACTAAACGATGTATTTCATCATAACTTAGAGACTAAAAAATTATTTATTCTTTTTAGTTTATCTTTTTAGAGAAAGGCTCAGGTGTGACAATAGGCTTATGGTGTGACAGCCCACTTATGGTGTGACAAGGGAAAGAGGTGGGGGTAATTTTGTAATTGAACAGGGGGAAGATGTCAAACTTGTAATTAAGAGAAAAAACCTTATGCGTGGAAAATGGAGGGAATGAAGAGGAGGTGATGTCAGCGCTGATGTCACCTCTGGATAGAGAAAAAGTTTTAATTAGTTTCTTTAAAATGCATTTTCCCGCTCTTCCCGAACTTGTTTTTCAAAAAAAATTATACCACTGAACTCGTATTAATTAGGCCGTCATATTGAGATCCATTTTTGTTATTTATAAAAGATTTTTAATTTTTTAAATTTTTCTATGGTTGTTTCAAATTAATATTCGGTTGTTTCAAATTAATATTGTGTTGTTTCAAAAAAATATTCTGTTGTTTCGAATGAAATATAATTAACACTTTGGATTGAATGGAGCTCTGTAATAAGTTGATAATGTTTGGTAAAAATTTGATGGCAAGAAAGTCCACAGGTTGTAGAAAATCAAACATTACAATGGGTAAAAGTGAGCAACTAAGGGAAAGGTTAAATGGAAATCAAGCAAAGTGCAACTAAACCTAGAGGAATAGAAATTGTTGCCTCACAGCACATAAAAGCAGCTCCACTATATGAATAAATTCAATGAACACCCATATGCTATATTGTTTCAACGAAATACTTTGTTCTTTCAAATTAATACTCGGTTGTTTCAAATTAATACTGTTGGAAATAATGTATTTTATACATTATCTTAGTGTCATTTTTGAGGCAATATATACAAGGGTTAAAGTGGTCATTATAATGATGTTTTCACATAAACATATTCTATGACACGTGAACTTTCCAACGGTATATTACACGCCAAAAATGAACTCGTGATGAAAGAAATATTCAAGCTCAAAGATGGGTTCTTGAATATGTTTAAGAGTAGGAAAATGCTCCCATCCCACATGCCTTTCAAAGAGCTTTGTGTTTGGGTTTATATTGAGAATACTTTGTAAGGCTCTCAAAATAATAAACCAAGCTATGCTCCTTGGGATACGCGCGGGGGGGGGGGGGGGTGCAAATCCAATCCCACCGGGTTGGGGCCGCACGACGTGGGCGACGCGAATGCCGTTCGACTTTGGGGGCCCGTGGGCCGACCCTTTTTGCTACTCTTCTTTTTCGGAATTTCTGATTCAGTTTTCAGAATTCTGAAACTGTTACCGTTACAGAAATTAAAACGATATTAAACACGTATTAATCACGAGTTAATGACGGTTACAATCCACTCATTTGAATAAGAGTTGGTCTTTTGTTCTTCCAACTACACAGATTGAAATCAGTGAAATTTTCCTTCCCGAGCTATTCTGTTTCAGCTCACTGTTCTTTGCTTCCGATGATAGTGATCGTGCGTGGTTTGAGTTCGCTAACGACTCGTTGTATCCTGGGAGACTACGCCAACACGTGGCGAATTTGTCTTAAGGAAACTGCAAAGGCCTCGAGTATTCCTTCGGTAATTCGGTCGAGTATACTTTACTGTTTCTTTTGTTTATGTTTAGATTTATATATATCTGTAATCGTTACAAATCAATATATATAAATCTATTGTTATCTCCTGTTATTATTATTTACATTACAGTATTATTATCGCTAACAATCTTAAGACAAAATTTAACGTGTTTTGTTTTGTAAGTGGTAATTACAGGGAGATTTAATTCTGGTTCATTTGTTTCGGTTCTTCACCCAAACTGCTGGAACTGGATTAGTTAATTCTGGACATCTGTGTTTCTGGATTGGAAATTTTAATTTTCAAATTCTAATTACCTTTGCTGGAAGTATTCTTTGGTTGCTGATTTAATCTCCTTGCCAAATTGATTCAAGTTTTTGGACATGAGCTACTGGTTATACAATTTCTTATGAAATTGATTTCTCTTTATGGATTTCGCTGCTGGACGTTTTCTTTGTTTCTTGCAGGGATAGGAATTCGTTTTATTTACATGTGTTTATATATTTGCTTGACAAATCCATTGATGAACAAATTGTTTTGGCTCCTGGATGATGTTGGGTTTTAATACTAACAATATAGTTTGGTAAAGGTTTTATGATCTTTGCTTTGGATCCATATATGTTTTGATTTGTTTTGGTTCTTGTTTAGCTATATAAATTTAATTTTATATTATGTTTAGTGTCTTGTTTCGGTTATGTTTGAATTGGAGACTAATGAAATATTTGTTCTCTTTTCAGCTATTTTTTGAAACAATGACTAACCGAACCAATGGGAACGATATGCGTGATGGGAACGTGTCCACTTTGGTTGGAAAGAATACGGAAACTCCAGTTAATGGAGATGGTTCCGGTTCTAATTTGGTGAAATTCAACGGATCGAATTTCAAGCTATGGCAAGAGAAGATGTATCTCTACTTGACCATGCTAGGATTGGCTAGTCTTGTGATAGACGACTCTCCTACTGTTGAGGGAAATGATCTTCATAACCCAAATGTGATCAATGCATGGAAAGACAATAACACAGTTTGTCGTGCTCTCATTTTAGAGAACATGGATATTGCTTTTCGTAATATCTATCAATATAAGGAGACGGCAAAAGATCTGTGGGAATCTTTGAACCATAAATATTTTTCAGGAATTGTAATGGCTAAAAGATCTTTAGTCAAATGTTTCATGAATTATAAGATGGTAGATTCCAAAACTGTAATGAGTCAAGTACATGATTTGTGTCTCATTGTCCTTGAGCTTCGTGCGCTAGAAATGGAACTAACGGAGTCATTCTTGGTAGCGGCTATAATTGATAAGTTGCCACCTTCTTGGAATGACTTCAAATGTTATTTGAACCATAAAAGTAAGGATATGAGGGTGAAAGATCTATGTAATAGGCTCAAAGGTCAAGAAGAGGATAGAGAATACTTAAAGGAGTTCTCTAAAGCCATCAAAAAGAAGAGCAAAAATGTTCATGTGGAAAGGAACTTGGGAGCTAGAGGTGGCATATCCAAACGGCGAAAGCGTGAAGGGAAGAGCCACAATGGAGCTTATGACATTGAGGATATTATCCAAGAGTTGTCTGACATGGAAATTTGAAGAATTCTGTTTGATTTGTTTTGTAAGGAATAAAACGTATAGGATATGTACCAAATTAGAAATTATTGTAATTTCTTAGTTTGTAAGTCCGCGTACGTAATTGAATAAAGAATAACGTTATTTTCTTTTATATCATTGTGAGATTGGACTTGTTAATTATAGGACGCGTGTAATTTAATTAACAATGAAATATCCTTTTATTCCAGTTTGATTAAGAACATAAATGTAACTTTATGTTAAGACAAAAACAATGAAACATAATCAAATTTCTCAAATGGAAATTCAGAATTAGTTGATTTTATATATTGTGATAGTTGTGACTTTTTAAAATGATAGTACAAATACAATATATATATAAACGTTATATCAATAATTTTGGTTTACCACAGAAATGTGGGGGTAGCTGTACCAACAGCTAATGACCTTGTGATAAGGTACCCTACAAGATTCTAGACAAGAAAACCACATAGATTATAAGAAAGGTTGAAAAACTGCTATAATCATTTGGAAATGTGGGGGTGTGTCTTGCTAAAATAACAGCTCCATTATCGAATAAATGAACAAGTGAATTGTATTTCCATTGCTCTTCATGAGAATACATATCGTTTCATGGAGATTAGAAATCAATGAATGGTGATTCTTTGAAATATGAAGTTCAATCTTCTTTCAATTAGTCTACTTCAACGAGCTGAAGTTAGGACTAATGGTGAGAAAGAGGTTGGAAAGTTTTATATGAAAGGAAGAAAGACTATTAAGAGTATTTTCGTCATGTAAGACCATACGTGGGAAATAGTGAACTTTCCTTTGGTAACGGAAATTACTATTTCTAATGGAATCTGAAACGATGGAAATGAGATGAAACGTTCTATTTGGTCATGGGAAATTGGTAATGATGAAGCATTATTGACCATACACGTTGACCATAGTAATAGTTAAATGTTTCATGTAACCAAGTGTTCACAAATGAAAGAAATATTTATATGTTCTATGAACACATTATTTCTAATTGTGAATAACAATGACTAAGGAAGGAAAGTACCATGGGATGTTAACTCACGTTTAAACATATGGACTTATGGACCTTATGTGAATAATCGAATCTATTATTCACCGGAAGTTATTACGTTAACAAGGTCATACTGTGTTAATGAGAATTATAGGCATTCTATTAAATCTCATGAAATTGTACAACGCATGATATTGCTTTTACTAAACCGGTTTTTAAGCAAGTACACGAGTAATCGTGGGGACGCCCATGGAAGATTACTAAGATAATACTTGATTATCATGGTACAATTTTGAGTATTGAATGCACTCTAAAGAGATACATGTATATTCTAGAAAGAGAATAGTATCCTTAAATTCTCAATGCTTGAAGTAGATTCATGATTGAGTCTGAATCTAATTGTGTCCTCATTATGTATTTTTGTGATAAACAACAATAACTTTTGAGACACAAAACGTAATGTAAACGAAAGGAATATGCACGAATTATAGGCAGTCTAATGTACCTTATGAGCTGTACTAGACCAGATATTGCTTTTTCTGTAAGCAAGTTGAGTAAATACACGAGTAATCCAGGGCAACCTCATTGGGATGCCATAGTCAGAGTACTAAGGTACTTGCGATACACTCGTGATTACGGACTGCACTATACAAAAGAACCTGCAGTACTAGAAGGTTATACTGATGCAAGCTGGATTTCTGATATAAAGAATTCTAGAGGCACAAGTGGATACGTGTTCACTCTAGCTGGAGGTGCAGTATCCTGGAAATCCTCAAAGCAGACTATAATAACCAGATCCACAATGGAAGCTGAGTTTGTCGCTCTGGATAAAACGGCTGAAGAAGCAGAATGGCTTCAGAATTTTTTGGAGGATATTCCTATGTGGCCAAAACCTGTGCCTGCGATTTGTCTACATTGTGACAATCAAGCAGCAATTAAAAGGGCACAAAACTTGATGTACAATGGCAAAAATCGACACATTCGTCGTCGACATAAGTCCATTAGACAACTGATCTCAACAGGTGTTATATCAATTGATTTTGTAGGATCAAAAGATAACACAGCGGATCCGCTAACCAAAGGGTTAGAAAGAGATCAAGTTGAAATATCATCGAAAGGAATGGGACTCAAGCCAAATCCAAGCGTTTGTTAGGAAAACCAAATCCAATTTATCTAAAGATGAAAATATAATGAAATTTGTCCAAGTTCTATACTTTCATATTGCAATTCCATACTTCATTTATATTTCTGTGTACATTGAGACAAATATTTTGAGTATAATCAGACCCTAAAAATAAAACATGAGAGTATAGAATATATTTCTTCAAAAATATTACTATACTACTATTGGCGATATTTTTGAGAAATAAAAGTATTCATTTTCAACCTTGACTAATATGAGAAATACGGACGTATCAAAGAATTAAGTTTTCAATCTATGATTTAGAAAATGGTATTTTTTGGGTGATTTGCGCCTATGCCTAATAAAATGGGGCTTAGAAAATTGTGTCTTAGGATTGAATTGAAGCAAAATGGGGTTGTGGTGGGGAGGTGGAAAAGTCAGGTAATTAGGAAAGCTGAAATTGGGAGAGAGAAAACTGCAATGTGTTGTATGATTTGTTGATCATGTTAGATCGTGATTTTGTGAAGGGATAAAGGTTTATTTATAGGCAAAATGGATTTGTGCAGCACACATTTTTCTCACCCGCTCACTTACCATTCAACCACTAACTTGTCATGCATTCATCTTCCAAAAATCCGAGGATGCTTGCTTAAATTTAGTCCTCAACTTGACTTAGTGTTAGTGCCTAATTAGTAAACATACGAATATTGTAATTAGTTTGTATAGGAATATTTTTATTCTTTTATATTTGGCCTATTTAGACGAGATCTTATATGATAGGAAAAGTTTTACCGTAAACTATAGGCAAAAGACACTATTTAGCCACTGACCTATTTCAAATTTGTGCATTTGACCATTGACATTTTATTTAATCATATTTGGCCACTCACCTTTGTAAATTTGGTTATACTTACCATTTATTAATCAATTTAGTGAAATCCCACCATTCTTGGATCAAAATTAAAAAGAGATTAAAATGTAAAACATTAAAGTTCTTCTATTTCAAATAAAAAAATGCAACTAAAATTACAAATTTGCTAAAAAATACAAATGTAAGAATGTCAATTAACATAATAAGGGTGAATTTTCACCAAATTTATAAAGGTGAGTGACTAAATGTGACCAAATAAAAGGTCGGTGCAAAAACACAAATTTGGGATAATTCAATGGCCAAATAGTGCTTTTCGACTAAACACCTTTACAAGAATTGGGAGGTGGGATTGATTAAAATATACCTTTTACGAGAATTTGTGAAGAATGATTGAACCAAAAACCTTTACAAGAGTTTGTGAAGAATGAAAAGATCGTGTTGAGATCATAATGAAGAAGAAAATGTTGATTAATTGAAGATCATGTTTGGATGACGTAAAGATGAAGATTAATTTAAAAAGTCAATTTTTTTATGATCGACAATATGATTTATTGAAATTTGAATTTATTTTTTATTGTCCAAGTCGGACGTTTGAGATATACACTTCCGACTTTAGAGTATTGAGATATTTATGATATTATGAGAATAACATCATGTAATGCTAGGAGTCTAGTATTATGAGATACGATTATGGAAAAGAAAAGAGTCCATACAAGTTACCGATCTCAAGAGAAGAAAGGAGCGGAGAAAGATTGTAATTAATGTTTATGGAAAAGAAAAGAGTCCATACAAGGTTGGACATTTGTGATTTGCATGCTCCAACTTGAGAGATGGTGTTAATGTTTATTTGCATAGAAAGATTGTAATTAATTTGAATAAAAATATTTTTATTGTTTTATATTTAGCCTATTTAAGCGAATATCCTAGTTTTGGTAGAAATTTTTTTCCTATAAACTATATATACGGTGTGCTTTATGAATTTGAATAGATGAGGATATGTTGCAAAATTTAACTCGTGGTAATCTTTATGTCTGAAACGCCTTTTGTACTTCTTTAGTCGACTTCAGAAAATTGTTGCTCTATACTCAGCTTCGCCTGCAATGAATCTGAAAGTGAGTATCTAGTTTTTGGTTCCAATAGCTTGCTTGCACCGTCCAAGGTCGTTAAGCTTGTCGAGAAAAATCTAAGTAAGCATTTTAACTTTTTAAAGGATTGGAACAACATGAATTTTAATGAAATATTAAGGCTTAACCCCTCTACATACTCCTAAACTTGACACTTTTTTTCATTTTAACCTCTCACGTTCAACGCTTCCCACTTTAACTAATGAACTTAAAGAACATGTCATTAATTCTGACCCCTGAATTCTATGTGGGGGCCTACATGGAAAAATAAGAAGAGTGGAAGGGAAAATTAAAAAAAATTTCATTTTGTCAATTTGCAAAATGACCCCAAATTATTATTTTTCTTCCTTTTTCGTTTTCTTCTTCTTCTTTCTCCTTTTTTCTAGAAATCTGAAAATTCCAATTTCTGGAATTTTTAGAAAATCTGGAAATTCTAGATTTTTCGAAAAATTCCAAATTTCTCGAAAATTCAAGATTCCAGATCTTTTGGAGTTTTTCAGGATTCTGGATATTTCAAAATTTCTGAATTTTTTCCAGAAATTCAAAAATTCAAGAAATCTGAAAGTTTCCAATTTTTCTTGAAAAATTTCAGAAAACTTCAAAAATCTGGAAAATTTTAGAAATCTTCAGAATCAGATTTTTGAAGTAATTTGTAAGTTTTCATAATTTTAGAAATTTCCAAATTTCTGAAATTTGGTCAGGAATTTATATAAATATGGAAATTCCGAATTTTTCTTTGGAAATTTTCAATTTCTGGAATTTTCCAGAAATCCAAACATTCCAAAAATCTGGAAATTTCTAGATTTTTCTTGAAAATCTCGAGATTTTTGGAATTCGAGAAATCTGGAAGTCTTAAATTTCTGGAAATTCAATAAATAGACGGAAATTTAAGGAGAAAACAATGAAAGAAAAGAAGAAGAGAAAGAAAGAAAGAAAAAGGAAAAGAAAAAAATGGCAAAAATAATATAAAATAAGGATCTAAATTGATATTTACCGGAGAATGTATTACACTCACTTTAGGTGAGACTGGTCATCACCTGAAAAAGGTTAAACTCACTTGTTTTTTCGAGCTAAGGAGTTAAAACATGAGAAGTTAAACTAAAAAAAAGTGCCAACTTTTTAGGGGTCGGTAAAGCAGTTAAACCAAATATTAACCCACCAAACTTCCACTATTTTTTTATTTCCTTTTATTTTCTTTTTTCTCTTTTCCTATTTTCTTTCCACTTTTTAATCATCTTTTCATAACAGATAAAAATATAACTAAAATTATAACTTATAGTATAAATGTGAATAAATGTACAAAATTTACATCCACCTTCAACAACTATTCTCTAGTAATCTAGTAATTAATGATTAGAATTATTTCTAGCCACTCATAATGAGGGGGACAACGTTGAAAAAAGTTCATTTAATACTTACTGAAAAATGTAAAACGTCAATTAATATGAAAAAAATATCTTTAAAACGTCAAATGTTATGAAACCGAAAAACACAAAAATTCGGTAACAGTGGAAAAACGCATTATTATTATTATTATTATTGCTGCTTTTCTTTGGTATTATCAATATTAATCAACGCTGCAGAATTGTTTTGCCAAAAGTTTGACATGAAGTCAAGATTGTGCTATGACGTGTATGCTGGAAAAAATTTCAAATATTTTTGAGAAAGCTTTTTCAATTTTGACTTTGCAGAAAAAGTACGAGCATATCAGAACATCTAGTTCCCAGCCTACTCTTTATGAAGGGTTTATAACAATGCGCCTATTGTTAATGGATACTTGACCATAATAACGAAATGATTGGGCGGAAAAATTAGAAGTGAGAAAAAGTTTCTTTTGGATTCCTAGTAGCCGTCAACATAACTTTAACTAGAAAATGGACAAAAAATGCTTCATAGTTTTGAAATGAATAAACAATAAAGTAAATCTAAAAACTTTGAAAAATGACTTTTTATTGTTTAAATAAATTTCATGAATTACAACGAAAACCAAACTATTACAAATCAAGATATTAATAATAGTGTTAGTGTAAGCAAAGTAAAGTAATAACAAGTAATTAAATTGAATTCAAGTAAGAACAATAAAATTAACTGTTGGGGCGAGCTTTGATCTTGAATCAACATGTCTTTCGATGCACCATTGAGTTAACAATCCGAGTACAGTAACCAAATGTGGTGTAGCTAGTGTGATGGATTTGGGAATTACGGGTTATGTGAATGACTCTTAGATGGTTTAGAATTGGTTTAGGATAGCTAAGGATCGAAAAATGGGTAATGGGAATCGGAAATGGCTTATAGAATGACGGATTTGAGATCAAAATGTCAAACAAGAGGGATGTTTTGATTTAAGAACTTGCATGAGAATTGAAAGCTTGGAAAATGTTGATTAAAATACTCAAATGCTAAATAGTATTTAACGATCGAAAAATGAAATGAAAGTTTAAGAAAGATTTCAAGTACCGAAAAAACGAAGAGAGAAATCTAAAAAGAACCTGAAAATTGGAGATCGCTTGAAGCCGGAATTGAGAGAAATTATGAAGATTATTTATTTTGATTTGTTTTGTAATTAATTGTGTGCGTTTTTGTGAAGGACATGAAGGTTATTTATATGTGAAAAAGTGATGGAGAGCGATAAAAAAAACTCACGAAGACACCATTTTCCCATGCTTCAAATGGTTGTGAATTTGAGATCATGGTGTCCATTTTTTAGGCCTCTAAATCTCTAGCAAAAACTGATTTCCAAATTACCATTGTACTTCTACGGATGTCTTTGAAAAATTGATGCTTTTTGCTTACTTTGCCTATGATAATTCTGAAAACAGTTTTAGAATATTTGGAATGTCTAGTTTCTGGACTTGAACTCCTTTTCCGCTTCTTTCGTTGTTTGGCCTGTCAAATGATTTAATAAAAATTCATGATTTTTTAGCTCAAGAGAAGTTAGAATTAATTAGGCACATAGATTAAATACAAACCACTTTTCATGCCCACTAGTTCCACTCTCCTTTTCAAGTCAATTTCCAGATAAATCTTTCTTTTTCTTCTTCTCTCAACCTCATTTTCTTCTCTCTTGAATTTCAAAACTAAAATGAAACTAAAAACTATAGACTAAATCATAATCCAAACAATTTATGTGGAATAAAGATAAATTTTATATTTACCCCATGAGCAACTGCTTGAATTGAAATAATCTATAACTTTAATATTCAATTAGAGTTAAATTAGCTTAGAATGATTCATTATTTATTTCTGGACAAGTGATGTTAACAATATTTACATCTTGAATTACTTAAGTCGGGAATACAAACGTAAGCTAATTTGTTAGTATGGATTTCATTATCTTATAATAAATGTAATAATGTATTGTGAAAAATTATATTCACTAAAACTTGAAAACATTCAAAATCATTTTGGGTTCGAGTCTCACTACTGTCATTGGAAGGAAGCTTAATACTAAAATTCACCAAATTGTTCTTCCGAAATTAGATGAGTTCGCATTCAATGTGATGCACGGAAACCAGTTAAATAACCAAGAAAAATAAATATTTTGTTTGGTAACTTGCAATTGGCTATTTTTTTTTCAAGGAAAGGTAAAATTGCCGAGACATAAGTACACAAAAGAGTCCATAAAATGGCAGCCCAACCCAGTGAGGTAGTAAAATAGAAAAGGGAGTAGAAGGTAAAATTGAAAGAGGCAATATAAAGAAATGGGGCTTTCAATGTCAGGCAGGCTCTTGTGAAAAAGAAAAGAAGAAATGGTCCCTAAAATTATGAATATTTGGATCATATTTCACTTGTTAGGGGGTGGTCCTTTCATTTATGTCCAAAAGTTGCTTAATCAATTCATTACAGCCGTTGGATTGCATCTGGACCACTTAATCATCCAAATAATAACCCTAATGTAGGCCCTTTATTCATGCCGCTCACTTCCTACTCTTTGAATTGATAAGTCAATAGCTAAATGCCTAAATATTTCAATTTCAATTCTTTTTTATGTTTTCTTTAGTGGAGATGAGATATCACCAACTTTTTTGTGCCATTTTCTCATGTGAATATCAAAATTATGCAAATTTTATGTTCTTTGTTTAACTCTAATATTTTCTGTTTTCCATTGAAAAAAATCTGTTGTTTTCAAATTGATGTTTCCTATTATGTTCCACTCATATAAAATTTATTATGTTCCACTCATATAAAATTAGTTTTTTTATGTGTGGAATAAAGAGAGTCCAATGATTTATTAATTTTAATTATTTTAAGTGATTTTATGTGAGTGTGACATGAGAGAGGACACCAATTTGAAGACAACAGTTTTTTCTCTTCTCCGTTCATTTCATCTATTAATTTTCTTAGATTTTTCTTTCCATTTTGGAATTATATAATTTTGTTTGTATATTATACATCAATTTTAGCCTGAAAATGATAAATATATGTTTTTATAAATGTTTTATAATTTTGTATAGAAAATTATTTCCTTTACTTATTTTTCTTCCAATTTATCTTCTCAATTAATAAAAACTAGTCGATTACCCGCACGATGCGCGGAAGATATAATATTATTTATAGTCAATTTAACACACTAAAACTGTATAATAAGATGTATGATAGAGTTAATAAAAAAATCTACATACTCAATAATCTCAATTGATCCAATCTACAATATATAAAAATTAAAATTGTTACATAAATAAGTATTAATAATAGTTCAAAAAAATTCAAAAGAAAATAGCTACAAAAATTCATCATTCTTTCACAGTAATAAAAAAGTATCAATTTAATAATTGAACATTTTAATTATAGCATAAAAAGTAGCATTATACTAAATAAAATTGTTAAAGATAATTTTGATATACATTGCCTAAAATGTATAGTTAACAACGTCTATAGTTATATGGAAAAATAAATCATAAATATCTATAAATATAAATATGTTAGTAAACAAAGGATACCCCTACCAAAAAAGATAAACAAAAGAATAGCAACCCTTAGTTAAAATAAAAAAGAATTAAAACATATAGTCAAAAAAATAATTGAAAGAAAATATTGAACAAAAATGTTGAATTAGAAGTTTTTAATCTCTATTTTAGTGTTCTAATCAAGTAGATCTTTACAATGTTTTAAATATTGAAATATGAGTTTATAATTACTCATCTTCTTAAGCAGGGTAAATCTCTTCCTCTTTTTCTTTAAATTTATTCTTCTTCTTCTTCAAACTCTCAAACCTTTCATGAATTTTTGAAACTTGCCAAATTTTTTTAAAAATCAAACTTATAAGATGCTATGTATTTGTTAATTGCTTTATTATATATGTTATGTATTTGTTCTTGCTAGAACGATAAGATGACTCGCTTTGTTGCTCTTAATATAAAATTTGAAAGCAAAACAGTATATTGCATGCATAAAATCTTAGAACAAAAATAAATAAAAAAAAATATAACTCATATAGAAATAGCACAACCAATTAACAATAATAATAACTAAAAGAGTATTAAAAACTTAACTTAAACTTCACCAAGCAGAAGAGAGCAATGGAGAAAACTTGTTTAATATGAGAATGCACTGCAAATGAATGAGTCAGAGACTTTTTTTTATAAAGAATTTTGTTATTATATAGAAGGAAAAATAGCAAACGGTTACAATTTGAGAATCTTAAAAGACACGATTTTATTAAGTTATCAATGAGCAAATTAGTATGGAAAAGAGGTTTCACTTAAAGTAGATGAAGAGACATCTAATCTAATTAATTAATTTATAATTTTTTCAACAAAACTTATTTAATTTATAATTTGAATATATAATTTATTGATGTTTTTCTTCTTATGACATATCTTGATTTTTGATGAATTGACAAACTCTAAAACAACTCAAATGTTTTAACTTTTAAGTATTCTAAAAGATAAAGAATGTTATGAAAAAGATTTTTTTTTGAAATAAAAGGTGAATTTAATTATTTTACATAGAATTGGAGAACTAATATTTTTTTTATCAATATTATGTTATAAAATATGAATTTTGCTCACTAAAATTTAATGTAGACATTTATAAGTATTGAAAAGACTATTTAATTTAGGAGTTACATGAATATTGAATGGTAAAAATAAAAAAATAAATGAAAATTCTATAAAAATTACACATTGGATTTTGGTAAGGTGGCACAATGTGAGAATAGAGTTTTAGTTCAACTTTTATATAGATATATAGATAGTACCTTATAATATTAAAGAAAATGTACAAATAAAATTCTTGTGGTTTTAAGGTTTTGCAAATAGAGAAATGCGGTTTACCAATCGATGGTTGGCGCAGTGGTAGCATAGGACTGCGCTTGGTAGGGAGGTCTGCGGATCGATCCCCCACAACCGCCACTGGGAGGGGTTTAAATACCATAATCCTTGGACCCGCCCCGAATCCGGATTAGTCGGCCCAACGTGGTTCGAAAACCGGATGAAAAACCAAAAAAAAAAATAGAGAAATGCGGTTTCATTTTTTGCAAATAAAGGCATGTGGTTTACAAAATTGACAAATAAAAAAATTTGACTAACACTATTTGCCACGTCATCAAGTCAACATAACACATCATCAAAATAACTAATATTTTATTTTGTCACGTCATCAAAGTGAACAAGTCAACATATCACTTCATCAAAGTCAATATGACATGTCATCATGTTAGTCAACATCCTTCATTTGTCAACATTGTAAACTATATACTTTTTAAAAAAAATAAAATAAATCACAATCATCTATTTTCAAATTCATAAATCTATAATTATTTTTATTCTTTTACTTTTTCGCTAATATTAATTATGACAAAGTTGAAAGGTAAATAACGGTTAATAAATGCGTTTCAAATTATGGCATATGCATTATATGAATAATGATAATTCAATTAGTAGGAAATATTGACTGCAAAACTATCCCATGAAAAAGTTGAAGCTAAATTTGTCATGTAGTGGACATAAGTTGTTAAAAAGAAAGAAGCTTTTAGAAAGAGTATGCTTGAGCATGAGCATGACCAAACAAAAATATACAAGATTATCTAATTTTCTCTTCTCACTACCCTATATTTTTAGATAACTTGTAAGGGTTTATTACATTTGCAAATAAAGTTATAACGGTTTGCAAATAGAAATATATGATATAATTATTTTATAAAATAAAGTATTTTAAATTACAATTTTACGTTTAAATAAATAAAGTGGATTTCATATCTTTTAAGAAAAAATACATTACATATCGATAAAACATAGCATTTAATGGTGTTGTACACGCTTAAATTAAAATCTTAAACCATATTATGGACGTTTTACGCTTTTTTAAATTTAACAGTTTACGAACTAAATTGATGTTTAAATTCATCTTAAAAATCCGCAATTGGATTCGGGAGAACATTATTTTGTTAATATATAGATATAAGTTGTTTAAAATATAAAAATATCACCAGAACTCAATAATGTGATTTCAGATACCCTGTTTTGTAAAAATATTCATACCACATATTCCTATTTGTAAAAAAAATTCATACCACATACCTCTGTTTGCGAATTATTAATCCACAGACCTTTATTTAAAAATTGAATAAACCACAAGCATTATTTTTGAACTTCTCCTATTTTTTACTCCAAACTGGATATTATCTATTTATTTAATAAAATCGCTCATCGCTCTCCGAGACGTAGGCATAATTGGTCGAATTTCGTTAACAAATTTTGTGTCGTTTATTGCTTTATATCTTGATTGAATTAGCTTGTTAGTCAACAATTTTGTATTAATTTCTTTGCTGACAATTACAGTGGCTGATCATTGTATCGGTGCACTTGACTTAATTTCTTTGTTTTGTTTGTTTTTGTTTCGTTTTCTATTTTTAATAATATTTGAGTTCTACTGCGTGGTTGGATGTCTTGAGATGACAATCTAATTTGCATGTCCAACCTCTTCCACTGCTTGATCTCTACTTTTTATTCAAAAAAAACTTAGAAATATGGTGTTTTGGTGGAGTTTCGATAACAAACTTAATTAAATGCCAATTGAGATTGTTGGTTTTGACTACTTGAGATAATGTGCAATGAGTTGTAAATAAAGCTCAATTATAGCAGCTTATAGCTAAGGATTAATGCATAATCATACATTGCTTTTGATTCCACTATGAGGTGATCCTTGGAAGAACTACTCCACGTGTGGAACCACTATTATTATTTGAAAATATTATTCGAACATTCGCGCGATGCACGAATTATAAAAATGCATAGCGTTAATCTAATTTTTTAGTTCTTTAAATTTGAGATTGAAAAATTAAATTTTAAGAGCATATAAAATTCAATTTCATACGATAATCTTTCTAAAATTAAAATTGCATTGTTTTGCTTAATTTGTTCATGCAACTAAATATTAAATGTCATCCAACTCTATTCTATTTGGTGGAATCTATCGTTCATGTTGAAGTGTATTCCATTTAGAGTTTGAATTTGGAATTATCTGTTTGGAGGTGCCAACCTAATTGAAATGTTTGGCTTCAATCTCGCATGCGTTTTGTTCAAAATTAGGAATCATCATTTCATTTAGAATTGGAAATGGCCCTTGACCTCCACTTGTCTATGGTTAGCTTCATTTGAACACCATTATGAATGAACTATTAAAAAAAAAGAATCGGTTATCACATACATAGATTATAAGAGCATGTGGAATAGGAGAAAGACAAAATTATAAGAGATTAGAGGAAGACACCGATACCTCGTCAAAAAACAAAAATTTCTGGCATTAAATTTGAAATTTTTCCGAATACCTTACTTGCAAGAAGGTGCATTACTAATTTAAATTTAATAACTGAAGTTAGATGAATGGTTGAATGAATGCGATATACAAAATATCAAGACAATCTAAAACGAAAATATCATATCATTCATATATATAAATATCTAAAATAATATTAATAAAAAGATTGAAACAATATGTATGAGATTTGACAATATACCTCGTCATCTCCATCTTCATGCAATAGGTAATATGCGAAAAAAAAAAAAAAAGGATCAAATATGAGATTTTTGATTGATATTAGAAACATATAGTGGATAAATTATGAGGAATTGTGCATTTGATTGATCATTAAGACCTTTAAACATTGAAAAATCGATGGACAAGGGAAGGGTCATCTAGTTTAATTGTCATACATTCGTTTTCTATTTTCTATTTTTTCCTTAGTGTTTTATCTTATTTGACAATTCATCATTTTAGCTTAGGTGTCAAATTTTTATGAATTTGGTTGTCTTGGCTATTATAGTATTATTATATAGATAATAATTAACTTGGAAACGAACTAGAAGCAAAGCCAACCTTAGTAAAATAGATTATCATTATTAAATAAATAAACTATCTTGCAATATATGTTTCAGAAAATGTATTAATTGTTATGTCACCAGTAATCAAGGCAAATAACCATGATCTTCATAATGGCTCCTGTAAAGAAAAATCTAAAATAAGAAAACAAATGTAAGAAGATTTTTGAGTTTGTCCGGAAAATTTGATTGACTCTCAAAAAATTTATAAAAGTAATTTGTTGACCAATTGATTTTGATTTAAAGTGACTTATTAATTGGTCCTTGAAACTTACTTGCCGTTAACCCTCTAAATTTATTTAATATTTATATTTAAATTCGTTCAAAACTGTTTTAAATTTTGAAATTACATTAAATTCGTCCTTTTAAATTTTTAAAAGAAACCAACTAATTTTTTTTTTGTAATTCAAGAGGCTGTTAAAATTTAAATGGCACATCATGTCATTTTAAATAAATTCAGAAAATAACGATATATTTTATAACTTGGGATAACTAATCTAAGTGTTTGAATAAATTTAGGCATTAAAAGGAAAAAAACAAAGAGATGGGAAATGAGGTATGTAGCATCAAACCCAAACTGGGAATCCTATATATACAGCAAATTACACCCAGAGATTCCCGGAGAGCCGTACGTGCGTGGGCTTAATAATCTATTCACTTAATTAATTCCTTAATTACCTATTTCTATTTAATTACCATCTTTACGTGCTCCACAACTCACCCTTCCCCCTTTTTTAATAAATTATTACTTGCCACCTAAATTTCTGAGCTTAATATTAGCAATTCATAAATATTTATTTTTCTAATCTTCTATTTAAATTACACACATAACCATTTTTTGGTAACACACATAACTATTAAACTTTACTATTTTAACATTTTGGACATTAAACTTTGAAATATAATATAAAAGCTAATCAATTATATTTTTTTAACATGGTTATTGTATCTCAAAAAACTGTTAAAATTTGAGATTTATAAGCTCAAAATATTGATGAAAAAAAGAAAAATTGTTGCGAATTTGAGATTTATAAGCTCTGATGAATGAAAAATTGTTGCGGAAAGTGGACTACATGGAATTGTTCTACCCACACATCATTTTGTTATAATTTTGAATTGATTTTAATTTTTTAATTCGAATTAATTTTATTAATTAAAGTAAATACATTATGTTTTGCCATCTCATGAATGTTTGTTTTCGTTCATGAACAATCGTCTCTATTCATGAACAGTCGTGTCCGTGTATGGACCATTGTCTCATTTCTTAGATAGTCAGGTCCGTGTCGATCCACGTTTTATATTTAGGGATTCGAACTATTAATTTATATATACTGGAATATAAAGTTGTAGGTTAATGTTAGGGTTTGATAATTCCAGCAAAGTAGTTGTAGGTTATTAGGATAGGATAAGATAGGGTTTATATTTTGAATTAACCTTAAATAAATCATGCAAATAAAACAACCTTGATTTGTTGTGATCATGGGCCACGTCTTTAGCTAGGGACAATTATTGAAATCTTGTATTTAAGAAGCAATTGCTTGAAATAAAGGGGAGAATAGAAATTTGCAAAGATTGATTGATTGGTGTGGTACTTGTTCTTACCCGAAATAGAAAATTTTTCTTAATCTTTTCTTGGTTAGTTCATTGGCTATTGATTGAGACCTATCATTGGTATCAGAGTTATGTCAACCAATAAGGAAAGAATCGAAAATCTTGAATTCGACCTCGGCGCACTGCATGATAATTTTTCTTGTATGGAGCAAGGAATGGTCGACAAGATCACTCAATTAGAGACCACTGTTAGTAAGTTGGCTACCTCACTCTCAGGACATGGGAGTTTTGGTGGACGATGTCGTAATGGCGGAGAAGAAAATCAAGATGACACTGACGCGGGACGACCAATATTTTCATCAAAATTGGCTAGACTCGTGTTTCCTCGATTCTCCGGGGATGATCCAACTGAATGGTTCATAAAGGTTGGTCAGTTTTTTGAATATCAAAACACTCCCGAACTGCAGAAGGTTTCTTTAGCTTCCTTTCACCTTGAAGGTGAAGCGAATCAATGGTGGCAATGGCTGAAAAGATCCTACAAAGAAGAAAACAATGAGGTAACTTGGGAAGTTTTTCATGAAGAACTCTGGGTAAGATTTGGCCCTACTGAGTGCGATGACTTTGATGAAGCTTTATCAAGGGTTAAACAAGTGGGCTCCTTACATGACTATCAAAAGGAATTCGAGCGACTAGGTAACCGGGTTCAAGGCCGGCCACAACGAGCTTTGGTGGGATCGTTTATGGGCGGACTCAAACTGGAAATCGCAGACGGCATCAGAATGTTCAAACCAAAATCATTGAAAGATGCAATTAGCCTTGCAAGAATGAAGGATGAACAATTAATTCGTCAAAAAAAGGCTGACGTATCTTGCAATCAATTGAATTCTGAATTCTCTTCTCCAAAAACTTCTAAGACTCCTACTCCAGTTAAGAAGTTGTCGTGGGAGGAAATGCAGAAACGACGTTCTATGGGTCTTTGTTTTAATTGTGATGAAAAGTTCACCCCAAGGAATAGATGTAAGGCGTCGCCACAATTACTGCTTTTAGAAGGGTTAGAATGTGGTGAAGACACGGAAATTGAAGTTCTCAATTATAAAAAATGCGATACTGAGGTTGATTCTTAACTGGAACATTGAGGACAAGGTTCAACTCAAAGGGAGGGGTAATGTTAGGGTTTGATAATTCCAGCAAAATAGTTGTAGGTTATTAGAATAGGATATGGTTTAATATTTTGAATTAATCTTAAATAAATCATGCAAATAAAACAGCCTTGATTTGTTGTGATCATGGGCCACGTTTTTAGCTAGGGACAGTTATTGAAATCTTGTATTTAAGGAACAATTGCTGGAAATAAAGGGGTGAATAGAAATTTGCAAAGATTGATTAGTGTGGTACTTGTTCTTACCCGAAATAGAACATTTTTCTTAATCTTTTCTTGGTTAGTTCATTGGCTATTGATTGGGACCTATCAGTTAATTCTGAAGTTATGTAAATCCCTTTGTCCAATCTGTGTCCAATTTCGATGATAACTTCTACACACGATTAGTGTTTGCTCATGAATTTATTGTATCATGAGAGATGGTTAGTGTTCCCTAACGAATCTGTTGTATCCTGGAAGACAATAGCTAATTACGGCTAAATTTGTCTTAAGGGAACTGTTAATACATTCCTCATATTACTTTTTAACTTCAAATTTGTCGGTTCAGGTATTCCTATATTATCGTTTATCAGTATGATTTCAATTTAATATTATTGTTATATTATAATTATTGTTATTCATGTTACGTTTGTCTTTTTTCCTAATATTTTTCTACATTAACATCTCAAAACAACTATTGATGATCTTGAAATAAAATATTTCATTGATTAATGATAATTTATTTATTTTTAATTTTTCAATTTTTCGTTGAGGTTATTTAGGTTTTTTTTCCGTAAAGAACAAATATTATATGTTTCTGAAGAAAGATTCCGAAGATGATTTAGAAAATAATAATACACAATCTCCTAATAAATACGTTATTAAATAATTTAAATTTAAATTTTTGTTGTGGTTTCATTAATTTTAAGATATAGGATTGTGATTTTTTTTTGTCAAAACGAGGATTATGGTTTCGCACTTCTTACAATGATATTGTCTATTATAGTTTTAAAAACCACCGTTAACGACCTTAATACGAAATTTTCAAGAGTTAAAGTTGTTTAATATCTTATTTACCATTGAATCACATTTTTCGATTTTCGAAAATCAGCATTTTTGAATCTCTCTCTCTCTCTCTCTCTCTCTCGAAACCTTAACTTTTTCTCTTCTCACTAAAATCATCTAAATGATCTCAAAATACAAAAATTTGAAGAATTAAAATTGCTTAAAATAGCAGTAATTCTTGGGATATGCCATTTTTTAAGTTGTCAATTGTGACTTTGATCGTATCAATCAAAAAATATCCCATTTTGCTAAAGTGAAAAACTTTAGTCTTTACTTTGATAAAAAAGAAAAATAACCAAAATTCTTTATTTGAAAATAAGTGAAAGTACGTAATTGTTGTTTAAAATTTACTACCAACAATATAAAAAAGGAAAATATTTAACTTCTACTTTTTGTAAGCTCGAGTACGGGTACGTTAAGACAAGCTTAGGTTGCTACCCATGCAATGTAAGAGTGAGATGCACGACCAAGATCTTTCCTTTCTTTCACTTTAAATTTGGACGGTACGTTTTTTTGAACTACATATCCTTTTTCGACATAAAAAGGAGGCTTGGGCACGGGTTTTTTTTTCCTGAACTGAACTGAAATTGTTGAACTGAACTGAAATTGCTGAACAGAACTGAAATTGTTGAACTGAAGTGAAATTTCTAAACTGAAATTGCTGAATTGAACTGAAATTGCTGAAATGTGCTGAAATTGTTGAACTAAAGTGAAATTTCTGAACTCAAATTGATGAACTGAATTGAAATTGCTAAAATGTGGTGAATATAAGTAAAAAAGAACAGAGCCTTAATATATCAAGAATCTTTTGAACTTCGTTAGAAAAGTAGATTGTCTCCATAAACTTTTAGAGTGTCTCATTATCTCTTTGAACTTGTTTAAAATGACACAATAAACTCTTTAACTCCACTTGAAAAAACATGAATAAATTTTGAGAAATTGTAAAGTATATCACTTTAAACAAGTTCAAAGAATGAATATATCAATTCAAACAAGTTTGGGGTGGTCCATAGATCATTTGAAACAAACTTAAGTGGCAAACAAAACACTTTAAGCAAGTTCATGGAGCTAACGAGACACCACATATAATTGAAGGAGTTCTTCTACTTATTTTACCAAGTTCAAATAACATTTGATGCATTATGCTTAAAAAGAACATCTATATGGACTCCATGCTTGAGATAGTGTCATCCCATAATTAGGGGTGTCAATATGGGTCACGACACGATAACACGATTCGCGTAACATGAAAATTAAGCGGGTTAGGGTTGGGATAAATGGGTCACGGGTCATAAACGGGTCAACCCGTTTAACCCGTTTAGTAAACGTGTCGGGTCGCGGGTTGACCCGTGAATTCGTTGTAACCCGTTTAAAGTTAGACGGGTTAGCGGGTCGTGTCAACCCGACTCGTGAACCCATTTAACCCGACACATTTAACCCATTTAACCCGTTTAGATGTAAATATTATATATTATTGGGGGTAATTTAGTAAATGTGAAGCATCATATATATACTAAACTTGATTTCTAGGTTTAGATGTAAATCACAAATTCACCATCACAAGACAATACCACAAAATCTGCCGCCGCCCCCTAAAACCCTCCGCCGGTCGCCGGTCTTTCTTCTCGACTTCTCCATAAACTCTTCATCACACCACGCCGTTCGCCGGTCGCCGGTCTTTTTTGGGTGTTATCTTCGGAATCTTTGATTGACAAAGAGATTAGAAGAGTAAGGGATGATGATTGCTTATCTTATGTTATTGAATTAGATTAGAGTTTGTGCAATTTGTGAAATTTGTAAAAGACTCTTGTAATATTTGTGAAAGACTCTTGCTTAATTCAGTACCTAAATTGAATTAAAGAGGATTATATAGATGAAATATAGAACTATTCTCTAGCCATTATCTTCAGAATTTGTAATTTGACATAAACAGTGAAAATTTACACTCAATTTTCATCTCAGTATTATTAGAGTATGGTTTAGGGACTGATAACACACAACTTGCAATTTGATTAGAGCTATAATTTTTGATTTGGAAATTTAATAGGGTTAGTGGGTTAACGGGTGTAGATACCCATTTTTGTCCAGTTTGTAAATACGTGTTTTCGCAAAAATATAAATTTCTAGACTATATTTTATTTACGATACGATATGTGGCGTAAAAACTATTTTTCTTTAACTGATAGTTTATTTTAACATTTCTTTTGTTTAAAATTTATTTCTCCTAAGATAGCCTATGTTATGGGTGTTTTTATTGAGTTTACAAATTTTGTTCATTTTCAAATTTTTCTCTATTTTAGTGCTAATTGATTATGTGATGAAAATTTAGCATTTGGATTAGAATTTTATTTGGGCGGCTTTTATCAAATCAATCGTCGAGAAGGTTCAACGTTTAAACATGATAATAAATTGGATGAAAAGAAAATAAATACTTGTTTTATTAAGTAATCCAAATATATTACATGTTTATAAACAGATAAATAAATGGTACATTTTCTTTTACCACTAACTCTATCCTGTTTTGCAGAAATAAAATGTCACGGGATTTGAACTCCGTATTTTTAATATCGGAGATTTTATCTCACGTTTTAGAAGCAACCAGAAAAAGTTTGACGAGTCGGGTCAAGCCCACATTCAAGTCAAAGTTGCTAAGTAAAAGAGTAAAGACAGCCATTCAATTCCAGTGGGTCAAAGGCAGCAATTCTGATAAATGTTCAGAAGAAATCTCAGCTCATAAAGACAGCAAGTTCAACCCTGCAATTGCAGGCCCATGGATTTTAGCCCAACAGTTTCAAGCCCAACAGTTCAAGATCAACAAGTTTCAAGACAGCAGCTTTAGCCCATGAATTTCAGCTCAACAGTCTCAAGCCCAACAGTTCAAGATCAACAAGTTTCAAGACAGCAGATTTAACCCATGATTTTCGGCCCAGTGACAGTTTCAAGCCCAAAGAAAATATACGAAACAGTCCCTGAAATCCTCAAATTTATCGAATCGGAACCAGAAATCAAGTCTTGGAGACCAAGTTTTCAAACTTGGTGGTCAAGCTTTAAGTGCTTGAAAATTAAGCTAACACATGAGGAAAGCCAAAATGTTCACCATAATCACATCAAGAAGTACAAGATTAGAGCCAAAAAAATGTCCATAATCCTATCCAAGATAAGAAAAGTACAGATTATACACATGGAAGCACTCCAAAGTACAAAGGTGATGATGGGAAATCCATCAACAAGATTTCACTCTAATCACTATAAAAGGGGAACTATTCCCAACACAAAAAAAAAAAGGAAAAGAATTCAATACAACAAGAAAAGAGGGAGAAATAGAGAGGAATGGAGATTGAAAATCAGAAGAAAGAGCCAAAAGTGGAGTGAAGGAAGGGCTACTTTTATCTTAGTTCCATTTGTGTTCAATTTGTCAAAGAAGAAAGGTATTAAAACCTTTTATGTATATATACATGCATATATGAAAGTTTATGATTCTCATTATGTTCAAACTTACTGCTTTTTCCTTACTTACCATATTTTGTGCTTAGAAGTCCAAATGTACTAGCTTAGGACTCAGATTTTGCTTATTAGTCAAGTTAAGGAAGAAATCCACACTCAATATGACTCAATAAAAACGAATTTAAGTTACCTCCCGAGCTCGAAAGTCGGTTTGCCACTCGAATAAGTTTTTCCTCTAACCCTAGAGCACGAATCCAATCTTCCTTAGACTATTGGCTGTCAATCATCATTGTCCGGGTTCAAATATAGTCATTATTAGGTAGTTTTCTGTTTTCAACTTACCAAGATCGAAAATACCAAGATACGACTTATTTTCCGACAAAAACAGCCTATAAAAAGCAGCCAGCAATATTTACACAAAAGCATACCAAAACAGCCTCAAGAAACATCAAACCCACATTAAAATCCAGTCAAGTAACCCGAAATAGCAAGGTTCTCATAGAAACAGCCTTAAAACAGTAGATATTCAAGCATAGGAGACCAAATTTGCACATAGACATCAACATCACCCCAAACAGCCAGAAATGAACCACAAATAGCATAAAAAGAGACAAAAGAAGTACACCATCAATAGACAGCCGGCGCCGGAGGTTCGCCGGAAAAGTTTTCCGACCGGCGAACTTCCGGTCAGTCCAGTTTTTACCCAAAAAACGTCCCCGTAATATCCAAACTCAGTTTAGAATCATAGGAATACTTCCAGACCTGTCAAGGAAGAGATATGAGCATTTTAGGTCATAGATTCCAAATCAAACGAACACAGAATCAAAACCATAGGATCAGAATAGATAAAATTAAGAATAAAAGTGGAGAGAATCTAGAGACTTCCCTGGAACCGAGACCAAAACAGAAATGAACCCGAGATCAAAATCGAGACCTCATTCTCGAAACTCGTTCATAAACCCTCACAATAGCGAGACAGCCATGTCAAGGATGAAACCCCTCAATCAATGACAGCCATAGAAACCAATTTTCAAGATAAAGCTGAAACCCTAGATTCCCAGAATAGCAAAATCCGAGAAGTTAAGAGCGAAATTCGTTCGTAGATGGCGAGTAAAGAGTGAAAAGGAAAGGATTCAAGCCATAATCATTCGTTTAAAGCTCAAAATCGTGAGAGATTGGAGAGGGGGAAGAAGAGAGGACGAGAGAAGGGAAGAGAGACGGCTGAGTAAGAGAGGTGTGAGGATTAGAATTAGGTTTAGTTGGGTAGTAGCTAGGTTAGAGTTTTAGCTTAGTTGGGTGGGTTGTAACTTGGGTTTTCACTTTAACTTCAAGCCCATTAACCCTTTCATGTCAACTTACATAGTTAATTAGTAATTTTAGGCATATTAACTGTGAATAATTAAAGTACGAGATACAAAGAACTTTAGTTTAGGGTAGACAATATGTCATAAAAATAAAACTCCCGTTAGTCACTAACTTAGTCTTACTTGAAAAATATACTTATCAAAAAATATCTTGATTCGCTAAATATGTATCTAATATTAAAAATCGGGGTTGTTAATTCCGTTAATTATTTTAATAAAACGTTCATTAGTTTTATTGAGTCAAAAAGAGTCTGTCCATATCTATGTTATAGATATAGACAGTATTTTAAGGTCAAAATGTTTTGAAAACAGTTATGTAATAACTGAGAAGAAAATGTCATGTAATGACCTTTTTACCCCTCTAAACTCATAACCCAAAGTTATGTTATAACTCAAATAATTAATAGATAAACTAAACCTCTTTAGAACCTAGGTAGCACTTATCCTGAAATAGAGTCAAACTTCCTCTTTATACGGTATCCAATCACACCGGACTGAGCTGATTGGTGGCGACTCGTCTGAATTGTGAATTGAGCTGTTCAAACGGCTCTTTTCACACTTTATTAGAACCCCATTCTAACCAAAGCGAGTACGCCTCGCGTCCGGCATTTTTTCGGGGCGCGACAGCTGGCGACTCTGCTGGGGACTAGGTTTTTAGTTTATTTATTATTTATTTATTTATTCGTTATTTATTATTATAAACTGTACATTCATTACCTGTTTATTGCTGTATTATACCTGTACATATTTACTGCTTTATAAAACTGTGCTTTGATTTAAATTTATGCTGAAAGCCGCACTTTGCACACATTCACCCAAAAGGTCATGTTATGATCTACCCGTTACTATTAGGACGAGGCAAAGTAGGGATACCTCTCGAAATTCGGGGAAGGGTCTTGAAACGTACTCAACTCGAGGACTGATCTCTCACAATTTTTGGTGGGATAAGGAAATCGGGAACTGCTGCTTAGAACAAACCTACCCCATTAGTATCCAGCCCTTTTGTGCAGGTTTCCACCCTTTAGGAATTTGCCGTGTATATAATTGTGTATATATTGAACTGTTATACTCCTGTTTCATGCATTGCATTGTATAAATATTCCCCCCATTTGAAAGTTATGAAAGTAATAGACGATTCATTCTATAGGATCTGCATCATGACTGAGGTTTGGAAATTTCCGGAACTGAAGCATCTGCCTGAGGATATATTGGTTGAGATAGTTTATAAGACATTGAGGGGGCATTCTGAAGAAACCATGTACTCAACCCAGATGATTATGTTCAGGAATTATGGGATCAATGATGCCCCGATAAAATTTCTAGACTGGAATCCAAGCTTTCCGCACTTGAACTGTTTTTACGTCACAACCGAAGATATGTGGAAATTCCCGCTTGAGGCTTGTACTTTCTTAAGAACCATGGCTGTGCTAGGAAGGGTAGGGTTGATCCTCGACCAGCGTTCACTCTCCTCCATCCTTCAGTGGGAGGGACCGGAGAACGAAGAACCATACTTTCGTAGACTCATCATGGACTTTGGAGATCCTGCAATGTGGATGGTCTTTTCTGAGTATTTCCTAGATGAACCTTACATTTTTGCCATTTTACACACTTCAAGGAAAATAGTCGTCAGAGGACTCGAGGTTCATTCAAAAATCATTCAGCAGTTTGCAATTGAGAAACATTTCAGAGAGAACCCGATGTTAGAACCCTTTAAGAACAAAGAAGATTGGGATTGGGTGAAAGAGAGACTAGTCGAAGTGAATGGGATTGATCCAGCTACTATTCCTCCAGGTCTTATGGATTCTGCTAATTACCATTTTGATGGTCGCATTAAGCCCTCCGAAGTCACTATGCCTATTCAAGCAGTTGAGTGTTACAGACATTTGTGTGCGCTCCATTACATGAAAACTCCAGAGAACATTATGAATCCAATAGCTATAGAAGGAAATTGGAGAATTGGACAGCATGGTCCTAAGATTAATTATTTTCCTTATATGGAGGACCAGTTATGGGTTGAGGGGGATGATTCTGACTCAGACTTCGAGAGTGATGAAGACTTAGAGCAAGGAATGAATCAGTTGCATCTGGCCGGTGATGAGTTCTGGGGAGAAGATGGGGATCTGATGTGGGAAAGTGATGAAGAAGAGATGGCATCAGAAAATGATGAAATGATACTCCTAATACAAAATGATGAAATGCCAATACCAATGCTGATAGAGGAGAATCTGGAACTTCTGGTCCCGAAGGTTGAAGTAGTGTCGCCAGTTTGGGCTCCTTCTGGAAATGGCGAGATACAGGATTGGGATAATTTCCCGTCATTGGAGATTCCGTTTAATATTGACGATTATCTGGTCTACTCTCATGAATCTCCTCAGTATACTCCCGCAGCCGATTCAGAAGAGTCAGGAGGTTCGAATGATTTAGGGGAAGATAGCAATACCGAGGATGTTTCTATGACTTTGGTATCAACTGAGGAGGAGTTAAGCACCGGAAGCAGTCAAGGATCATGTTCAGGAGGAGTATTGCCACTGAAAAAGCGAAAGTTTGAGTGAAAGAGGAAAGAGCTAGTCCCGCCGAGAGTCGAAGATAGCAAACGAAGACCACTTTTTGAGGAAGGAAAGACTCCAACAGAAGAATGAAGGCGGAGGGCTTTGTTAGGAGGAGCTCTAGATTGATAGGTTTTTGTGTAAATATTATGTAAAAAGGGATAGTGGCATTTTGTAATAGGACCTTATATATGAAGTATATTTTGGATAGGCAAAACAGAGAATGGATCATCCTAAGGAAGTTGTAAAGGATGATCCTTCGATGTTTTCTTGTAACCGATTGATCTCATGAAACGAAATAGATCTTTTTCAGAATGAATTGTTTCTTACTAGCATAACTTTAAAATGGGAAAATATAGCATTCATGATTTATTAAAAATTTATCATCTAACACTTTACTTCTTTTTCTTACTAAATATTAAATAAATATATAGACAGGGACATTTGCTAAACTCTCATGGCTTCTTCATCTTTAAACAAGCCAGAATCCGTCAGGGAACATGTTGTCAAAAACTGGTCTGAGGAAAGTCAGAGGATTAAGGGAGACAGTGTGATGATACCGTGTGAACTAATACCGTGTGTCAAAGATAGTACTAATTATGTGCCGAGTGATTTGGGAATCGTCAAAGCTATGGTAGCTCGACTCACAGGACATGACCTCATGAAATTTATTGACCAATATGGTTGGATTAATCACTTGTTATTTGTTCCAACTCATGATGCACTGCTGAGGGCATTGATCAACTTTTGGAAGCCTGACTATAGATGTTTTAGTTTTGGGGACATTGACTTGACTCCTACTCTAGAAGAATATCAGGAACTTTTGAAAGTGCCGTTGAATGAGGAAGGAAGACTATATGAGCATGATACGAATGAGAAAGTTCAAAGACAACTAGGAAAGATGGTAGGAAAACAAGCTTCCGAAGTGAAGGAATGGATGATAGGCGAAGACGTTGACATGAACAGAATAATCGACCTGGCGTGGAATCAGGGGAGCTGTGAAATGGGTTTGAAAATGTTAGCACTTCTCATCTATGGATTAATTCTATTTCCGAAGAAAGCAGGATGTATTGATTCAAGAGTCATTATCTTTTTCTCCAAAGTGATTCAAAGCAAAGAATATGGTGTGAATCCCATTATCGGTATACTAGCTGAAACCTTCAGAGCACTGGATAAATGTCGTATGTCAGGGGGCAACTTTGAAGGATGCGGTCAGCTTTTGTGTATTTGGGCAATCAGTCATTTCAAATGCCCGGAACGTTTTGGTTACCCCGAGATACCTTTCCAGAAAACGTTTGATGGCACGAAGAATCCCATTACCAACTTTGGGCTTGCTGCGTGGCCTCCCACAGGGGTCACTAAAGGAGATTGGGTAAACTTCTTGGAGAACGTCGAAGAGCATGACATCATTTGGAAAGCATCCTGGAATGGTAGTAGAACGACAATTTATAGATGCGGAGCTTATGACTATGTACCATTATTAGGACCTTGGGGAGGAACCGCATATGCACCTTGCATGGTGAGAAGGCAGTCTGGAGCTATGCAGTTTATTCCCGCTACGTCAGGCTTGGATCATTCAGCTATTATATATGGTGGAGAAGAATCTCGTAACAAAATCAAACAGTATGCTATGGCTTGGAGACGGGCAAAACAGATTGCGATAGCTTCTAATATTTCTGCCAGTCCTGAATATTTGGAATGGGTCCAAACAAGGATCAGTAAGTTTGCTGTTCCACAAGCAAGACCACGCGTCAGGAGAGGACCTCCACCTGCACCAACTGCAAACACAATTAAGGATGATGAGATCCGCAGGCTTCAGAAGAGGATAGCTGATCTAGAGAATGCTAATCGAGTGATGGCAGAGGAGCATCAACGAATTTATGCAGATCTCACCAGCTCCAATCAGATCTATGGAGAAGAGAATCGCCAGTTGCACCAGTTACATCAAGATAATCAAGCACTGTTGGTTAATTTGGGTCAGCAGATAGGTCATTATCAAGTAGCTCAAGCTGCTACAAACCAACAAATGGAGGGCGTCAATAATTTTATTCGATCAACCGCCGCAAGAGCTACGGCTATATCCTTAAACTTGAACAAAATCAGGACTGAGATGGTGGTGTCTGATACACAAGGACAGAGGGTAGCTGACTATCTGGACGAGATCATCAAGGAGATGGCGGATTATGGCAATGCTGTTTGAAGAATGAGAGTTTTATTAGATGTCTTTTGTTTATGTATTAATTTAATATTATGTACTAATGGAGTATTTGTATTAATGAAATGATGACTTTCAATATTTATATTTACATTGCACTCTCATGTCCAAAACAAAATAAAAAAATGCATTAACCATAATTACACCACTAAAACGCTAAAATCCCTCATTTATCTAAACAGAGTTGGCAAAGGCATAATTTAATTACGAGTGAATCTCACTGGCTGATCGTCGTGAAACTCGTTCGAAAGCAAAAGTCATGGCTGAAAGGTTACAAGGAGAGATAGAAAACATAAAGGGACAGTTAGCGGGAATGGAACAGCTGAAGGAACAGATGGCCGCGTTACTGAAGATGTGGGCAGATAAGGAAAGCAAAGAATCAGAGAAACCTAATGAAGAGATTCCGAAGCCGGATGTGAAAAATAATGAAGAACTTGAACGTCATAACGACGTTGAAATTATTGACGTTGAAGGAGTAAAAGCCGAAGATGGTCGTTTGGAAATGCTGGAGGAACGCTTGAGAAGTATGGAAGGCAGTTTTGATGTGGTAGATGCAAAAGCTCTATGCTTAGTTCCAGATGTAGTCATGCCACATAAATTCAGAGCACCAGATTTTGAGAAATTCTCGGGAGTTACCTGCCCAAAAGATCACCTAACCATGTACTGCAGGAAGATGGGATCATATGCGAGCGATGACAAGATCTTGATACAGGTGTTTCAGGAAAGTTTGCAGGGGGCAGCCCTCCGATGGTACATGCAATTGGAAAGAAGTCATATTCGGAAGTGGAAAGATTTGGCCGATGCTTTCATGAGACAGTACAGGCATAACATGGATTTGGCACCGACTAGAGAAGATCTGAGAACTACCCAGAAGAAGAATGATCAGACTTTCCGCGAGTATGCTATGACGTGGAGAGACAAAGCTGCTGAGATTAAGCCACCATTGACCGAAAAAGATATGATCAATATCTTCTTGGAAACCCTCCCAGCTCCTTACTATGGTGCTTTGATCGCCCACAGCACAGTTAAGTTCTCAGACTTTGTCATAGCAGGAGAAAGAATAGATGTGGCTTTGAGAAGCGGACGTTTGGAGATACCGAGTCAAGATAAGTCAACAGTCAAGAAGAATCCCAATAACTTTAAGAAAGATAAAGAAACACACATGGTAGGAATCAGTCCAGAAGTTCCTACTTTTCGGGCAGTTCAGCCACAGGAGGGATATGTGGCAAATATCCCGCAGAATAATGGTTACCAGAATCAGAGAAACGGAAAAAGAGAATATGAGCAGATAGACCCGATCCCGGTGTCATATGCTGAGTTGTACCCGCAGTTGTTGCAAAACAAGCAGATATCAGTAATTCCTGCGCCAACACCTATGGTGCCACCTTACCCGAAATGGTACAATCCCGAAGAAAGGTGCGAATACCATGCAGGAGCCGTTGGGCACACAGTCGATAGATGCCTCGCGTTCAAAAGAAAGGTTCAACAGTTAGTCAGGGCAGGTTGGTTGAAGTTCAATCAGTCAAACGCCAAGCCAGATATAAAAAGTAACCCACTTCCTTCCCACGGAAGTACATCCAACACTAATGCTGTCTTGGAAGAGGATTGGTGTGAATATAAAACCCATGTTGGTAGCGTTCTTATGCCTATGAAACAGTTGTATCTAGCCATGTGCCAAACCGGCTTGATCAAAGAAACCCCAGGGAATGGAAGTTGCTTATACCACAATCAAAGTCTAGATCACTCGATCCAGAAGTGTGAAGAATTCAAAGAAAAGGTTCAAGAATATATGGATTCAGGTACTTTGCGTTTTGGGACTAAGGCTCAGGAAGGTGAAGAAGTGAATATGCTGCAGAATGTGCCGATTGATCTAACCCCGTTGGTTATAAGTTGGACGCCGAAAGACAATAGCCACACCATATTAGAAATCCAGGCACCTTCGCCTTTCCCTTATGAAAGTGACAAGGCAGTACCTTGGAGATATGGCTCTACTGTTGTGGTTCAGACTTGCGACAATGATCAGGGAAAAAGGGACATCGCAGAGATTTCAGGGTTAACCCGTAGTGGACGTATATTTGCCTCAGAGGATATTGATAGGAGACGCCAGGAGGAGATAGATAGACGCAGAAAAGGGAAAGCCAGAGAAGAGGAAGTTTCAGTAGAAGAAGAGATGGAAGCTTTACCTGCCAAGAACCCAGTAACGGATCACGATGCACTCGAGTTTTTGAGAATAGTTAAACAGAGTGAATATAAAGTAATTGAGCAGCTCAACAAGATTCCAGCCAGAATTTCGCTACTGTCATTGATCCTGACATCTGAGTCTCATCGGAGTGCCTTGCTTAGGGTCCTCAATCGAGCATATGTGTGCAACAATATTTCAGTGGATAGCATGGATGACATTGTAGGGAATATGGTAGCTTCAAACTATCTTACTTTCTCTGAAGATGAGTTGCCTTGCGAAGGGACAGGACATACTAAAGCTTTGCATATATCTGTCAAATGCAAAGAATTCACAGTGGCAAAAGTACTAATTGATAATGGATCTTCGTTGAACATAATGCCAAAAGAAACTCTTTCCAAACTCCCAGTTGATGATTCATACATCCGTCCGAGCCGTGTATATGTCAGAGCTTTTGATGGAACCAGAAGAACAGTGATCGGAGATGTGGATTTACCAATTCAAATAGGTCCGACAGTTTTCAACATATCTTTCCAGGTTATGGACATTCGCCCTTCATACAGCATGTTGTTGGGAAGACCATGGATTCATTCTGCTGGGGCAGTGCCATCATCCCTTCATCAGAAGATCAAGTACATTACAGATGGGCAGTTAATTGAGATAACCGGGGAGGAAGACATGCTAGTCAGTCAATGTTCATCTATGCCTTACATAGAGGAAGTAGAGGTTACTCAGGAGAACTCTTTCCAGGTCTTCGAAGTAGTAAGTGCCGTTTATACCGAGAATGGAGCTCAAGCCTTCAACCCAAGCTATTCCAAGACATCTATGATGGTGGCTAGGGAAATGATCAGAGGGCAAGGTGTGGATAGTTGGAAGTCTTGGGAGGAAACAGACTTTACCGTCAGTCACAATCGCTTTCGTGAAGGATTAGGGTATGAGATGACTCGAGAAGATAAAGCGAAAATCAGAGCGCACCTGAAGGAGAAGCGTTTAGCTAAACTTGGGGGCAGGAAGATCGTTGATCAACCCATACGTATTCCCCACATAAGGCAAACTTTCAAGAAAGCAGGGAATCACATCCGAATGACTGCAGCAGTGATAGAGGAAAGAGCGGAAGCAGAAAATTCAGATTGGATTCGTATCAATGATCGAGAACTACAGAATTGGAAGGCTCGTGAGCTACCAGTGATGATGTAATAAGTTTATGAATCGATCTTTAAATTATGCCTAAGATTTAAAGAAATAAAATAAATGTTTAGGGCACCTCTTTAATAAATAAATAAAAATTCGCATATTTTCCTATAAAAATTCTTTCTCTTTCCACTTATTATTCAACTTGTCATCCTTACTTGCATTTATTTATTTAGGGAAAATTACACGAATGACTTTGTTGATGATCATAAATCTACCCATAATTTTGATCATCCGATCTACGAAATTGACTCTGATGAGGATTATGACGAAGAAATACCACCAGAAATCGAGAAAATTCTAGAAAGAGAGCAAGAGAGTATTCAGCCTCAAGGCGAGTCGTTAGAAGCAGTGAATCTGGGGACAGAGGAAAAGCCACAAGAGACTAAGATCAATGGGTCTTTAGATAGCAAATTCAAGGAAGGATTGATAGAACTATTGAGAGAATACAAAGATGTGTTTGCTTGGTCTTATGAAGATATGCCAGGGTTGAATACCGATATAGTGACACATAGGCTTCCACTCGGACCAGAATGCAAGCCAGTGAAGCAGAAACTGAGAAGGATGCGACCAGAGACGCTCCTTAAGATCAAAGAAGAAGTAAAGAAGCAGTTTGATGCAGGATTCCTAATTGTCTCCAATTACCCCGAATGGGTAGCCAATGTCGTGCCGGTTCCTAAGAAAGATGGAAAGGTAAGGATGTGCGTCGACTATAGAGATCTGAACCGTGCAAGTCCTAAAGATAATTTCCCACTTCCGCACATAGATGTACTCGTGGATAACACCGCAGAATATTTCATGCTATCTTTGATGGATGGATATTCAGGGTACAATCAAATCCTTATGGACATTTTAGATCGGGCAAAAACCACTTTCATCACATATTGGGGAACTTTCTGCTACAAGGTTATGCCATTTGGGCTCAAAAATGCAGGAGCTACCTATCAGAGAGCGATGGTGACACTTTTTCATGACATGATTCATAAAGAAATGGAGATATATGTTGACGACATGGTAGCAAAGTCAAAGGAGGATGAGAATCACTTAGAAGTTCTAAAGAAAGTTTTCGACAGGCTACGGAAATACCATATCAAGCTCAATCCAACCAAGTGTGCATTTGGAGTTACTACAGGGAAATTGTTGGGATTCATTGTCAGTAGAAGAGGAATCGAAGCAGATCCAGCAAAAATCAAAGCTATAACAGAGATGAAGTCTCCACAGACAGAGAAGGAAGTTAGAGGATTTCTAGGGAGACTAAACTTCATTGCTCGTTTCATTGCTCAAATGACTACAAAATGTGAGCCAATTTTCAAACTACTCAAAAAGAAAAATCCAGGTACTTGGGATCAGGAATGTCAAGAAGCTTTCGACAAAATTAAAGAATATTTACAGAATCCTCCAGTTCTTCATCCTCCAACTCCCAAGGGAGATCTCTTGTTATACTTAACCGTTCAAGAAAAATCCATGGGAGCATTCTTAGCACAAGCAGACGAATCAGGGACTAAAGAACGTGCCATCTACTACATAAGCAAGAAATTTACCGATTGTGAATCAAGATACACCTCAGTGGAAAAGACTTGTGCCGCCTTGGTATGGTCAGCTCATCGCCTCAGACATTACATGTTAAACCGTACCACTCGCCTTATATCTTTGATGGATCCTATCAAGTTCATTTTTGAAAAGCCAGCTCTCACAGGGAAAATTGCCAGATGGCAAGTACTTTTAGCAGAATACGACATAGTGTATGTTTCTCAAAAAGCGATCAAAGGGTCAGCCATAGCAATTTTTTTGGCAGAAAATCCAGTAGCTCACGGTACGCCTTTAGATGTGCCTCTCCCAGATGAAGAGGTGTTCGGTATTATTGAAAAAGCAGAGAAGAAGCCAGATGTTTGGATTATGAGATTTGACGGAGCATCCAATGCCTTGGGACACGGTATAGGGGTTGTTCTAACATCACCAGAAGAAAAGCACTTTCCTATCACCGCTAGATTGTGCTTCTCATGTACCAACAACATAGCAGAATATGAGGCTTGTGCCCTTGGAATAAGAGCCGCTTTAGACATGAAAATCAGAAAATTGGAAATCTATGGAGATTCAGCTTTGGTAATCAACCAGTTGAAGGGAGAATGAGAAACCAGAGATGCTAAATTGATCCCGTACCAAGAATATATCTTAGAAATGTTGGGTGAGTTTCAGGAAGTTCAGCTTGAGCATGTACCTAGAGTTGAAAATCAGATGGCAGACGCATTGGCTACTTTAGCATCATCATTTGAACTTGAAAAATGTCAGAGTATGCCTGCTATCGAAATCGAGTTAAGAGAATCACAAGCCTACTGCAACCTGATCGAAGAAAAAGAAGACGAGAAGCCTTGGTATTTTGACATCAAGAACTACATTCAGTACAAGATTTATCCCTTGGGGGCATCAGAAACAGATAAGAGAACAGTGAGAAGATTGGCTGCAGGTTTTCTACTCAGTGGAGAAGCCCTATACAAAAGAAACCATGACACTACCTTGATCAGATGCGTAGACAAAACGCAAAGCATGCGCCTAACTAAAGAAATACATGATGGCTTCTGCGGCACTCATTTGGGAGGACATGCCTTGTCCAGAAAGATCTTGAGAATGGGATACTATTGGTCCAATATGGAATCAGATTGTATGAGATATGTTCAGAAATGCCATAAATGCCAAGTGTACGCCGATAATTCAAATGCACCAGCAACCCAATTACATGTGATGACAGCTCCTTGGCCCTTTTCAATGTGGGGATTAGACGTCATCGGAGCAATCGAGCCCAAAGCATCAAATGGTCACCGCTTCATCCTAGTAGCCATAGACTACTTCACTAAATGGGTGGAAGCTGCTTCTTATGCGAATGTGACTTCAGCAGTAGTGAAGAAGTTCATCAAGAACAATATCATATGCCGATACGGTTTACCAGAGCAGATAATAACAGATAATGCCAAGAATTTCAACAGCAAAGCCATGGAAGAAATGTGCTCCCAATTCAACATCAAACATCATAATTCTACTCCTTACCGACCCAAGATGAATGGCGCAGTAGAGGCAGCAAACAAGAATATCAAGAAAATAGTGCAGAAAATGGCATTGACTTACACAGATTGGCACGAAATGCTACCCTATGCCCTTCACGGATACAGAACCACGGTGCGAACATCGGTAGGAGCTACTCCATATTCATTGGTTTATGGCATGGAGGCTGTAGTGCCAATAGAGGTCGAAATTCCATCGTTAAGGATCATGTTGGAATCCGGACTGGATGAATCAAAATGGATGCAGAAAAGGTATGATCAGTTGAACTTCATCGAAGAAAAGAGATTGACTGCAATCTGCCATGGACAATTATACCAGAGAAGAATGATACAGTCTTATGGGAAAAAGGTCAGAGCTCGAGCTTTTCAGGAAGGAGACTTAGTTTTAAAGAAGATTATCCTGAGGAATTTGGATCCTAGGGGGAAGTGGACTCCAAAGTACGAAGGCCCGTATGTGGTGAAGAAAACCTTCTCGGGAGGAGCGCTGTTACTCACCAACATGGATGGAGACGAACTTGATAATCCTGTCAATTCCGATGCCGTTAGAAAGTATTATCCGTAGAATATTGATCATCTAATAAAGTCATGTTTGTAATAATTTTTAAATGAATAAATGCAATATATTTTTCCCCGCACAATTTTTCTTTTCTCTTTACCTGAATATGCGAATTTCAAATTTTTTAAAAGAGCTGAACATTTAAGATTCATAGCAGAAGCAAGGTTCGATAGATTGAAAACCCGAAAGGGCAGTCTAGGCAACATTTTAAAAAAAAAAAAAAAAAAATAAAAAAAAATAAAAAAAGAGAAAGCCTGCTAGATCGAAAACCTGTAAGGGCGGTCTAGACAACATTCAAGGTTCAAATAAAACAAAAAAGAAGGCAAAGCCTGCTAGATTGAAAACCTGAAAGGGCGGTCTAGGCAACATTTAAGGTTCAAAAAAAAGGAGAAAACGAACAACAAAGCCTGCTAGATTGAAAACCTGAAAAGGCGGTCTAGGCAACATTTAAGGCTCAAAAGCTACCAGTTACAAACTTGAAATATCAAATCAATTCATTACTTTCCGATTTGCGCAAGATCAAGCGTCATAACAAGAAAGATCAGTATTTGCGCCCGATCAAGCGCCATAACAAGAAAGATCAGCAAAAAGACAGTGCCACCCCTGTTCATACACAGGTCATTGTTATTTTTCTCAACCCAAGAATGGCGAGAGACAGTATTAAAGCCAATTATGCAAGGACCAAATATAGGCCTAGCCCAACTCTGTTTAAATAAAGGATTCATTCAAACTTCCATCTTCAAACATATTTTCGAAATTTAAACTCATTCATCCATACATGCATAGCATAAACATCCCTTGCAGATCAAAATTCAAAGAATTACTTCACAACAATTTATCCAATCAAGAAAGACGCGTGAGCGCCCCTGACGCAGAAGACCCGTCGATTTTGGTAGTTGAGCCAGAGTTATTAGCTGCTCAGCCTGGAGGATGTCCAGCTTCAACCATCCAAACGCCGAAGACCCGTTATATTTTGGTAGTTGAGCCAGAGTTATTAGCTGCTCAGCCTGGAGGATGTCCAGCTTCAACCATCCAAACGCCGAAGACCCGTTATATTTTGGTAGTTGAGCCAGAGTTATTAGCTGCTCAGCCTGGAGGATGTCCAGCTTCAACCATCCAAACGCCGAAGACCCGTTTTATTTTGGTAGTTGAGCCAGAGTTATTAGCTGCTCAGCCTGGAGGATGTCCAGCTTCAACCATCCAAACGCCGAAGACCCGTTATATTTTGGTAGTTGAGCCAGAGTTATTAGCTGCTCAGCCTGGAGGATGTCCAGCTTCAACCATCCAAACGCCGAAGACCCGTTATATTTTGGTAGTTGAGCCAGAGTTATTAGCTGCTCAGCCTGGAGGATGTCCAGCTTCAACCATCCAAACGCCGAAGACCCGTTATATTTTGGTAGTTGAGCCAGAGTTATTAGCTGCTCAGCCTGGAGGATGTCCAGCTTCAACCATCCAAACGCCGAAGACCCGTTTTATTTTGGTAGTTGAGCCAGAGTTATTAGCTGTTCAGCCTGGAGGATGTCCAGCTTCAACCATCCAAACGCTGAAGACCCGTTATATTTTGGTAGTTGAGCCAGAGTTATTAGCTGCTCAGCCTGGAGGATGCCAGCTTCAAACATTCAAACGCAGAAGACCCATTATTTTCGTTTGGTCGTTGAGCCAGAGTTAGTAGCTGCTCAGCCTGGAGGATGCCAGCTTCAAACATTCAAACACGGAGGCCCGTTTATTTGGTCGTTGAGTCAAAATTTTAGTTGACCAACTCGGAAATGCCCGATCAAACGCATAAGAATATCCTTTATCACCTTTTGATTCACCTTGAAACCGTGCTAAAAATGGTTATCTGGTCTGAACTTTGTGTACTTCCTTTTCAATGAAGATACACAAAGGGGGGCAGCTGTAGATACCCATTTTTGTCCAGTTTGTAAATACGTGTTTTCGCAAAAATATAAATTTCTAGACTATATTTTATTTACGATACGATATGTGGCGTAAAAACTATTTTTCTTTAACTGATAGTTTATTTTAACATTTCTTTTGTTTAAAATTTATTTCTCCTAAGATAGCCTATGTTATGGGTGTTTTTATTGAGTTTACAAATTTTGTTCATTTTCAAATTTTTCTCTATTTTAGTGCTAATTGATTATGTGATGAAAATTTAGCATTTGGATTAGAATTTTATTTGGGCGGCTTTTATCAAATCAATCGTCGAGAAGGTTCAACGTTTAAACATGATAATAAATTGGATGAAAAGAAAATAAATACTTGTTTTATTAAGTAATCCAAATATATTACATGTTTATAAACAGATAAATAAATGGTACATTTTCTTTTACCACTAACTCTATCCTGTTTTGCAGAAATAAAATGTCACGGGATTTGAACTCCGTATTTTTAATATCGGAGATTTTATCTCACGTTTTAGAAGCAACCAGAAAAAGTTTGACGAGTCGGGTCAAGCCCACATTCAAGTCAAAGTTGCTAAGTAAAAGAGTAAAGACAGCCATTCAATTCCAGTGGGTCAAAGGCAGCAATTCTGATAAATGTTCAGAAGAAATCTCAGCTCATAAAGACAGCAAGTTCAACCCTGCAATTGCAGGCCCATGGATTTTAGCCCAACAGTTTCAAGCCCAACAGTTCAAGATCAACAAGTTTCAAGACAGCAGCTTTAGCCCATGAATTTCAGCTCAACAGTCTCAAGCCCAACAGTTCAAGATCAACAAGTTTCAAGACAGCAGATTTAACCCATGATTTTCGGCCCAGTGACAGTTTCAAGCCCAAAGAAAATATACGAAACAGTCCCTGAAATCCTCAAATTTATCGAATCGGAACCAGAAATCAAGTCTTGGAGACCAAGTTTTCAAACTTGGTGGTCAAGCTTTAAGTGCTTGAAAATTAAGCTAACACATGAGGAAAGCCAAAATGTTCACCATAATCACATCAAGAAGTACAAGATTAGAGCCAAAAAAATGTCCATAATCCTATCCAAGATAAGAAAAGTACAGATTATACACATGGAAGCACTCCAAAGTACAAAGGTGATGATGGGAAATCCATCAACAAGATTTCACTCTAATCACTATAAAAGGGGAACTATTCCCAACACAAAAAAAAAAAAAGGAAAAGAATTCAATACAACAAGAAAAGAGGGAGAAATAGAGAGGAATGGAGATTGAAAATCAGAAGAAAGAGCCAAAAGTGGAGTGAAGGAAGGGCTACTTTTATCTTAGTTCCATTTGTGTTCAATTTGTCAAAGAAGAAAGGTATTAAAACCTTTTATGTATATATACATGCATATATGAAAGTTTATGATTCTCATTATGTTCAAACTTACTGCTTTTTCCTTACTTACCATATTTTGTGCTTAGAAGTCCAAATGTACTAGCTTAGGACTCAGATTTTGCTTATTAGTCAAGTTAAGGAAGAAATCCACACTCAATATGACTCAATAAAAACGAATTTAAGTTACCTCCCGAGCTCGAAAGTCGGTTTGCCACTCGAATAAGTTTTTCCTCTAACCCTAGAGCACGAATCCAATCTTCCTTAGACTATTGGCTGTCAATCATCATTGTCCGGGTTCAAATATAGTCATTATTAGGTAGTTTTCTGTTTTCAACTTACCAAGATCGAAAATACCAAGATACGACTTATTTTCCGACAAAAACAGCCTATAAAAAGCAGCCAGCAATATTTACACAAAAGCATACCAAAACAGCCTCAAGAAACATCAAACCCACATTAAAATCCAGTCAAGTAACCCGAAATAGCAAGGTTCTCATAGAAACAGCCTTAAAACAGTAGATATTCAAGCATAGGAGACCAAATTTGCACATAGACATCAACATCACCCCAAACAGCCAGAAATGAACCACAAATAGCATAAAAAGAGACAAAAGAAGTACACCATCAATAGACAGCCGGCGCCGGAGGTTCGCCGGAAAAGTTTTCCGACCGGCGAACTTCCGGTCAGTCCAGTTTTTACCCAAAAAACGTCCCCGTAATATCCAAACTCAGTTTAGAATCATAGGAATACTTCCAGACCTGTCAAGGAAGAGATATGAGCATTTTAGGTCATAGATTCCAAATCAAACGAACACAGAATCAAAACCATAGGATCAGAATAGATAAAATTAAGAATAAAAGTGGAGAGAATCTAGAGACTTCCCTGGAACCGAGACCAAAACAGAAATGAACCCGAGATCAAAATCGAGACCTCATTCTCGAAACTCGTTCATAAACCCTCACAATAGCGAGACAGCCATGTCAAGGATGAAACCCCTCAATCAATGACAGCCATAGAAACCAATTTTCAAGATAAAGCTGAAACCCTAGATTCCCAGAATAGCAAAATCCGAGAAGTTAAGAGCGAAATTCGTTCGTAGATGGCGAGTAAAGAGTGAAAAGGAAAGGATTCAAGCCATAATCATTCGTTTAAAGCTCAAAATCGTGAGAGATTGGAGAGGGGGAAGAAGAGAGGACGAGAGAAGGGAAGAGAGACGGCTGAGTAAGAGAGGTGTGAGGATTAGAATTAGGTTTAGTTGGGTAGTAGCTAGGTTAGAGTTTTAGCTTAGTTGGGTGGGTTGTAACTTGGGTTTTCACTTTAACTTCAAGCCCATTAACCCTTTCATGTCAACTTACATAGTTAATTAGTAATTTTAGGCATATTAACTGTGAATAATTAAAGTACGAGATACAAAGAACTTTAGTTTAGGGTAGACAATATGTCATAAAAATAAAACTCCCGTTAGTCACTAACTTAGTCTTACTTGAAAAATATACTTATCAAAAAATATCTTGATTCGCTAAATATGTATCTAATATTAAAAATCGGGGTTGTTAATTCCGTTAATTATTTTAATAAAACGTTCATTAGTTTTATTGAGTCAAAAAGAGTCTGTCCATATCTATGTTATAGATATAGACAGTATTTTAAGGTCAAAATGTTTTGAAAACAGTTATGTAATAACTGAGAAGAAAATGTCATGTAATGACCTTTTTACCCCTCTAAACTCATAACCCAAAGTTATGTTATAACTCAAATAATTAATAGATAAACTAAACCTCTTTAGAACCTAGGTAGCACTTATCCTGAAATAGAGTCAAACTTCCTCTTTATACGGTATCCAATCACACCGGACTGAGCTGATTGGTGGCGACTCGTCTGAATTGTGAATTGAGCTGTTCAAACGGCTCTTTTCACACTTTATTAGAACCCCATTCTAACCAAAGCGAGTACGCCTCGCGTCCGGCATTTTTTCGGGGCGCGACAACGGGTTAATGGGTCGTGTCATTTGACCCGTTTGTTACTTATAAATTTAAACGGGTTAACCGCGTCAACCCGTTTCTTAAACGGGTCGTGTCGTGTCAACCCGTTTATTAAACGGGTCGTGTCAGGGTTGGCCTAAACGGGTCCGCCGAGTCGGTCGACACGACCCGTTTATGACCCGCCAACCCGTTTTGACACCCCTACCCATAATACTATATTTTTTGTGACTAACTGGCTGGTTTGTCTGCTGAGTATAATAACTAACAAATCAGACAATTGACTATGCAAATAGAGACTAGACTAGGTTGTTGGGCGATTTCCGCAAGTGTACGGAGTCACTCATGTAGTAATAAAATATCGATCCCACAGGGAAACGCTAATTACTCATTTACTTTCATCGTTTACTTTATTCGTTTTCTCGAGGTTTATAGAAAAGCGATTATTTGGATTGTTGTTAATTAAACTAATCTAATTCCTAAACTAACATTTATTCCTACACTAACATCTTAACCAACATTTATCATCCAAGCAAAGACAACGATTCATTTAAGCACAATGAACATTATAACAATTTACTCATACAATTCAACCAATTCTAGAACACAATTAAACACGATCTTTCGATACTTATGTTTAATTGTCCTTAAGTGAATTAACTTAACAAGACTCCTGGACCTATCCTAGACAATCTTAATTAGATTAATGAATATCACGTAAGTTAGATTGATTACGACTTACTAACTGGACCTATCCTAGATTAATAAAGCGTAAGTGATGAATGTTCTATAGATTTTACTTGATAGAAACAAAGTAAATTTACCAAGCAATAAGATTTGAACATTCAAACACATGAACATATATGAATATAACTTTTATTATAAGTATTGCAATTGTCAAACATTCATAGAAATACAACGGAAATTCAGAGAAATGTAAGAACTGTAATCGATAAAGGGAAAGAGGGTTGTCAATCCTTTTTACTCTTGATTGCGAGGTTTGTCAATCCTCAGGGCGTTCTTGCTCGTCTTCTCCTCGATGAATTGATGAAAGAAGTCTATCTCTCGATCAGAACTATAATGCCATGGAATCTGGAATGAATGGTAAGGTGTATGGTGTTTACGAATTCCCCGAAGGGAATTCGGTGGAACAAATGGGAATAACCACGAATGTGATCTCTATGATTCGTGATTCTTATGATCCTCCATGTTTCTTTTGCTGGAGAATGATGTATTTATAGCCAAAAACTCAAGGATTACATTGCTTGATGAAAGGATAAAGCTATTGGGTGATACGGGGTGTCGTTTGGGCGATAAAACACAACATTTGATGAAGGGAAAGGTTGGTTGAGAAGTGGCTCGATCGAGCAAGGCTTTGGCTCGATCGAGCAAGCCATTCTGAAGTTACAAAATGCCTTGCTCGATCGAGCAAGCTTTTGGCTCGATCGAGCAAGGTGTTTGTGTCTTGCTCGATCGAGCAAGCTTTTGGCTCGATCGAGCAAGAATAGTGGCTCGATCGAGTATAACTTTGAGCCCTGTTTTGACCACTCTTTGCTTCGAATTTGGAAAAACTTAAAACATGAAAGTTGTTTTTCTATGTCTTAGCTTTCCAACGCAACTTGAAACGCCCAAAAATACGTTCGTATGAGGGAGTTATGGCCGAAATACTGAAAGGTGTCGAAACTGCCTCGTTTGCTTGAGTAAAGCCCGTTTTTAGCACCAAATCGATTGATTTCACAAAACTTGATCCCTACACATGGAAACACAAATAAAAAGGTAAATTTGCCCCTAACCTATGTAAATCTAAGCTAAATGGATCAATTTCTCATAAATACATCGATTAAATGCCTCGAAATATAAGTACATTTTGGACTTATCATAGGTACTGAATCATACTTTGCTTAACAGGATGTCTATAACACAATAAAGATAAGTAGTTAGTACTCAACATGCACACAATATATAATTATAGCTCATCAAGTAAAAAACAACATATATGTAAAGTGATAAAGGATAGAAATACTCAGTGATTTATATAAATTCGGTCACTGTCCTCAAGGATAGAAATACTTGGCGAGTCAACCCGCGATACGACCTGTTTAATAAACGGGTTAAACGAATTAACCCATTTAATAAACGGGTTAAACGAATTGACCATTTATGAACCTTGACCCATTTTGCCCAACCCTAATCCGCTTAATTTGCAGATTACGTACACGGATCGTGTTATCATGTCATGACCCCTATTGACAATCCTAGCTTCAGTGTTACTCATAAACTCATGGAGAGCACTACGGGTGAAGATCGGTCTTTCATCAGAAGCAGGGATGGTTGTAGGCTCTTAACTCTTAAGGATTTGTTCACATTTTAATGTATGCGAATAACTTCTCGGGCTCAGTGGATGCAGAGGGATTCACTTGGATAGATGTGGATGGATTTATTTGAGAGGATGGGGCTATAATAGTTGGCATTATGAAAAATGGTTGTGTTTAGGAAAAGAGTGGACTCATTAGATGGAGGGATGTTTTGATGGTTGGATGAGAGGGATGAATAGATATTGGGGAAGTGTATGGGTTGATGTTGGTAGGATAGGGAGTGGTTCACTTACTTGTGCTTTCAGCTTTGGCTTTGTGATGGCTTTAGAGGATACAATCTTCTTCTGAACATCACCATAACTTTTAGAGTTAGAGCGCTTATTTTTAGCTTCGTAAGTGGGAACCTTTTCATCAAACTTCTCTTATTGACCCACTTTTTTCAGCTTCATCATCCTTCTACTGATCATCAATCTGCTGAACAGACTTACTCTGAACAATATCTTTTATCGAACCTTCTTCTCTCAGATTGCTCAATGATCTCTTGATAAGCTCGAATTTGACTATGATATATGGTTGTTTATTCATGTATTAAAGGGCTAATTAGATCACAATTGTATATTTTCTTGGTCTAGTAAAGATATTTTCAGTTTAAAGAGCCTTCAAGGATAATTTGCTGAAAAGCAGCCTGCCTGAGTGAACAGTGGAGATCACATCTGAAGAAAATGAGGGGTAAAAGTGCCGGCGCAGCTTGGAGAGTGCGTAGCATTCTTGAAGTGACGGTGGCTCTCAAAGAAGAAGTCGTTTGTTTTACCAAGAGAGATGTTTAGCAGCTGCATTTAAAGAAAAGTTACTTTATTAGCTGGAACTTTGTACTAGTTGTACTTTAACTAGTATTTTATTGTTGCTTTTTACCTTTAAGTAGAGAACAATTTCTGAGGAGAGGGGTATCTTAGAATATCTCGTATCCCATCTTGATCTATCTCTCCTTCAGAGTTATTATTCTTAGTTTTCTGGTAGTTGAGCTCCTTTAATGGAGTTTATTGTAATTCCTTTTGTTGTTAAGCTCACCATGTGTGAGTAGTACTCTCTACGAGCTAAGCCAGGTTTAAGGGCTGGTGTTGTAAGTCTCCTCATCTTTGTATTTAATGAATGAATGTTGTTTTTATTGAGTGTTTAATGAAGTTCTGTAGATTTCAGGTCTCAACAGCCTGTTACAGTATGCATGATTGTCATGACCATTGCTTTTATGTATGCTTGTTCTTCATATAAACATATACATCTGATATGACCATTTGACTGATGTATATCAAGGGTTTCCATGCAAGTGGAATGTTACTTCGTGCTTAATCAAGTAGTAAAGCATCCTGAAAGGCCTTTAGGGTGTGAGTAATGCTTAGTAATTTGGGGATATGACCATTTGAACAAAGTTAGCTTAAAGTAGAGACCTTGACAGAATAATTACATGCATTCATGAGTTAAAGAAGAAGAGAAGGGAGGTTGCAATGCCAGTTCCATGCTAGGTTTAGCTTGTTCCTTTTAATATCTTGTTATAAATCATCATTTCTCACCTTTCAAGCTTTAGATCTGTCCTTTTTAGAGATAATCAACTTAGATAATAGACAACCAACCTCAAAATCATGCTTTTTATGTTACTAGTTACTTAAGCAGACTGTTCCATAGCTAGTTTCAGTTTAGTTTTATTTCAATCCTCGTGGGAATGACACTTGTACTTACCTAAGCTACATAATCGATCTAGTATACTTGCTAGAGTCACATTCGGAGGTAACACCTCTTGACCAATTTCATCATAAGCTTCAATTTCTTCATCAATAGCCACCTCAACCATTTCCTTATTCTCTTGTTCTTCTAGAGGGAGTTGAACTACCACATCATCTTTTGGTAGTGTAACATCCGTAGGTTGAGTGAAATTCATTGGATCATCTATGTCATCAAGCTCATACGTGCTTAACAAACCTCTTTCAATACCTTTTATAAGCTTTAGCACCAAACTTATCAAGTCTTATGGATGCTTAACAAATCAACACTTTTTACAAGCTCAAGTGAGAAACACGCCATAAACAATTTCACACGACATCAAATATCACGTAAAAGTCAATATTCTTCATATTATTACATAATTGAAATATAAGTAATATAATCTTTTTGTCCAACTTACATACACAATATGAAATGACAACTCTCAACTTTTTTTCCCTTTTTACAGTTAAAACCCTTATTCCAATCCCGCATTACCCATCCCCCGTGAAAATCAATTCCATATAGTTCCCAAAGATTTTCAACCTGGGCGGTGAATAGTATTGATATTGCTCTTGCATTGTACGATAATTTCTCTTTAGGGTGAGAAAAAAAAAAGAAACGAGCAAGCATATTGTCCGTACACTACATAAAGTGAACATTTGACGGTCTTGATTAAGATGCAACGTGCAGTCGGTAGTACTTTGTTCGATATTTATTGTGTCATTTATTATGCTACTCACTGTTCAAAGATAAATCAGGGCTGTTGGTACTGAATAATGGAGGGGTTTGAAACCGTACGTGTCAATGATAAAGCATAGTAGGTGTTGAAATACTTAGAGTGATAGAGTCAAATATGATTGGACGGTCATGATGTCATCACAATTTGAAATCAGATCATTCCTTATTATTTTATTATCTCTCATACGCTGGTGGTCCCCTCCCAGTTCATTCATATCCGATCACTCAGCCGTGTAACGCGAATCATGATATTCCTTCCTCACCATTTCACCCTGTGCACATCATCACACTTTATTATTACCCCTCTTACCAAAATCTCATCTAAGAGAAATTAATTTAGAAGAAAAGAAAAGAACAAGGTTTAATACATACATAGTCCCTTGAACTTTTAAAAGTTATAAATAACTTCTTATATAAGAAGTCGAAAATTTTGTAAATGATATTATCGGTCATTTTCATGCAATCAATTTGAAATCAAGGGTTATTCAAAACAATTGGATAAAATTAAGAGATTATTTGTAACAAGAATAAAAGGTTATTTGAAATATTTGAATAAAAATTGAGAGTTGTTTGTTAAAAATATAAGAGTTATTCATAATGTATAAAAGTTTGGAGGAACAGTTAAATTTTTAGGACAAATTCAAAAGACTGTAAAAATATTAAGTACCTAATTGCTACTTTTCATAGTGCTTTTCCTGTTTGCTTTTTTTTTCCTCCATTTACCGTTACATACGTCATTTTCTTGCAATTTAAAATCTCATATTTGTTTAATGAAAGCAAAATAAAAAGCCTAAGCTAATTAGTTTATATATTTTCTTGAATTTAATCCGTCACAAATTGAGTGGCCTAATTTAAATTAGGCTGATCAACCGATTCCATCGAATCAGAAACCAAATATTCTGAAAACTAAAGAAAAATTGTTTCAAGAACAAAATACAAGAAGAGTTAACAAACGTGTCTAAAAACCAATGTTTTAAAACCGGACCGGACATTGAACCGGCGTAACAAAAAGTTCAAGGTTTAATAGGTTCAACCGGTTCAACCGGATGACATATATAATAAATAAAAGATTTAAAATACATATACATATATATAATAAAATCTTATTTCAATTAAACATAAAATAAAAATTCATATATCAAACAACACATAGTTAAAATACATATAAAATTTTTTTTAAGTTTTTTAATTTGATTTTTTATGAAAAATCGGGGTCAACCCGGTTTGGTTTAACCTGGTTTACTGGTCGAATCGGCCGGTTTACTGGTTCAGTTCGGTTTTTAGTGAACAAACCGTTTAGTACGAAACCAGACCGGATACCTAACGGGTTCGCAGTTCAACCGATCGAACCGGCTGGTCCGATTTTTATAACACTGCTAAAAACAATGAGATGTTTTATTATATTGGTGTCTTGATAAATAAATATATTACAAAAAGTAAGAGTCTGATGTGTTGAAAATATATTAAAGTGGAGTAAATCAAAACTTTGATATTAAATAAGTTGAAAATATTATCAGCAATGTGTTGAAAACGTAAATCATTATTCCTTATTATTTTGAAATTAATTTAAATATTTTATTTGAATTAATATAGGTTCATATACATCATTTTGCTTCATAATAACAACAAAAAATTATAATTTTATTAAATACTAATAACAGCAACTCATAGCAAATTAGAGATAAACTAAACAGACCTAAAGTAAAAAAAAAAAAACAACCACCTGCGACAGTGGCTCCACGCTCTTACTTACACACACCCGTTTTCTGCGGCTCCGCTTGGTCGCCAACGGATAAGATCCCTTTCTTCCACCGCCCATCCAACGGACACGTTTTAACTGTATCCACGTGGCGTAATCACCATCGTCTATCTTCTGTTTACTCCCCTAGTTGAAAATGTAACCTCACCGTAAGATTTTAGAAACTCTTCCCTTCTTCTTCTTCTTCTTCTTTTTCTTCATCTTCTTCTGTAACTCTTTCAGATCTAGTTAGCTTTCTCTCTCTACATTCTCTCTCTAGCTTTGTAAAGTGAGCAATCTCAATGTTGCGAATGGCGAGGTCGTTCCCGGAGGAGGTATTGGAGCACGTGTTCTCGTTCTTACAGGACGACGCGGACCGGAACGCGATATCGCTAGTATGCAAGTCATGGTATGAGATTGAGAGGTGGTGCAGGAGGAGGATTTTCGTCGGTAACTGTTACGCGGTGAGTCCGTCTGTGGTCATAAGGAGGTTTCCTGAAGTGAGATCGGTGGAGCTCAAAGGGAAGCCGCACTTTGCGGATTTCAATCTGGTTCCTGACGGTTGGGGCGGTTATGTTTTCCCTTGGATCGCTGCTATGGCTACATCCTACCCGTGTCTCGAGGAGATCAGGTTGAAGCGAATGGTCGTCACGGATGAGACCTTGGAGTTGATTTCTAAGTCGTTTAAGAATTTTAAGATTTTGGTGCTCTCGTCGTGTGAGGGTTTCTCTACTGATGGGCTTGCTGCCATTGCTTCCAATTGCAGGTATTCTATTCATTTTGACCAAATATTTAATCAGCTAATTGTTATTGGCGGTACAACTTAGTTGAATAAGTTGGAGTTATCATTTTTAATCGGTTGACGGCCATTGTCCAATGTCCAGATCTTGCAACTATTAGGCATGAGTCATACCATAAATTTGCTATTTATGGTTGTATGGATGTGTCATACTGTTCAATGTATGCGAAGATCTGACATCTGTGTCCGACCGAATTATCAGTTTCTACTAGGTTTAGTGTTGCTCTATATAATTTCTCTTTGGTCTCCAGATTTGGTACTCTACTGTGTGCACTTCCTTTCTTGTTTATGTCGCTTTAGATCTGGAGCTTGCTTGTTCTTTGAATATCGTATTATTGGCATAAATAAGTCAATCTGTTTGTGCTCTGAGTGTTTGAACTTTGATGTGAGTTCATTATACGATTTGGGATGGTTGCTTTCTTGTACACTATGAATTTCTTTAGTTTCCTCAAATTAAGTTCTGTTTCATTACTTTATGCCATTGTTGCCGGAGGAACATATCTTTTTCTTTTCTTATGTTAACTGAAGATTACATATATTTAATTGTAATGATGATGTTACTGTCCATCTTTCTACTTTTTAAAAGCGGACCAAATTCTATGAGTTTACTTTTCATCAGTATGTTTAGGATGACTTAGAATGTTCAACTTTGTCCTAAACGAACACCTGTGGTCGACTTGAGGGCTAATGAAAGCTGAAAGACAGACTTCTCTATGATTTTGAAAGATTGGCCACTAAATTTTATCAGCAAATTTTGCTTCAGAGTTCTTTCTTATTGGGATAAAATAAGTAAAGACTATCTACTGTATATTTCGAAAATTAGATATATTTTCAGTGTAATAAACTAAACCAATTGTCTGCAGGAATCTGAGGGAGCTCGATTTGCGGGAGAGTGAGGTGGAAGATCCCAGTGGGCACTGGTTAAGTCACTTTCCAGACTCATTCACATCTTTGGTCTCTCTTAACATTTCCTGCCTATTGTCTGAAGTGAGTTTCTCGGCCTTGGAGCGTCTAGTGGGAAGGTGCCCCAATTTGAGGACTCTTCGGCTCAACCGATCTGTGCCCCTTGACAGGCTTGCAAACATACTTCGCAGGGCACCCCAACTAGTTGAATTGGGTACAGGTGCCTACTCAGCTGAAGTGCGGCCTGATGTCTTTTCGAGCCTCTCTGGAGCTATTTCTGGGTGCAAGGAATTGAAAAGTTTATCTGGGTTTTGGGATGTGGTCCCTGGTTACCTTCCTGCAATTTATCCTATCTGCCGTGGCTTGACATCATTGAACTTGAGTTATGCAAATATCCAAAGTGTTGATCTTATTAAGCTTGTTAGTCAATGTCAGAGTTTGCAGCGCCTGTGGGTAAGTTTATTTTCTGAACACATAGCTTCAATTAAATTTGGCAGTGCATCAAAGAAAGTAGTTAATTGAAGTCAAATTCTTACTGAAGTATGTTAAAAAATTGAATCTAAAGAAGAGTATAATTTCCCATTCTTTTGGCTGATTTTCTGTAGAATTTATGGGCTGGATTCACAACTATAGTTTTTCTTAAGAATAATGTCAGGGTGCCAAATATGGATCTTAGTCTAAGTTGTCTGTTATTTTGTGTTCTTAAGATAATCAAGGACGTGAATGCAGGTTTTGGATTACATTGAAGATGCTGGACTCGAAGCTTTAGCAGAATTTTGCAAGGATCTGCAAGAGTTGAGGGTCTTCCCATCTGACCCGTTTGGCCCAGAGCCAAATGTATCTTTGACAGAAAAGGGCCTTCTCTCCGTTTCTCAGGGTTGCCCTAAGCTGCATTCTGTTCTGTACTTCTGTCGACAAATGACTAATGATGCGTTGGTAACCATTGCCCGAAGCCGTCCAAACATTACTCGTTTTCGTCTTTGTATTATTGAACCAAGAACCCCTGATTATGTGACTCTTCAGCCACTGGATGATGGTTTTGGAGCCATCGTTGAGCATTGTAAGGATCTCCAGCGCCTCTCCTTGTCAGGCCTTCTAACTGATAGGGTGTTCGAGTACATTGGAACTCATGCCAAAAAACTAGAGATGCTCTCTGTAGCATTTGCCGGAGATAGTGATCTTGGACTCCATCATGTGCTGTCTGGGTGTGAAAACCTTCGCAAACTAGAGATTCGAGATTGTCCCTTTGGGGACAAAGCTCTTTTGGCCAATGCTGGAAAGCTGGAGACAATGCGATCCCTTTGGATGTCTTCTTGCTCAGTGAGCTATGGAGCATGTAAGCTGCTTGGTCAGAAGATGCCCAGGCTAAATGTCGAGGTGATTGATGAGAGGGGACCTCCGGATGCAAGACCAGAAAGTTGTCCTGTTGAGAAGCTCTACATTTACAGGACTCTTACGGGCCCTCGTTTTGACATGCCTGGTTTTGTTTGGACAATGGATGAAGATTCTTCATTGAGGTATTCATGAAAGGTGCCGATTACAACTTGATTTTCTTCTGTTCGAAGCCCTTGTCTGTATTGAATAGATGCAGCAGCAGGTACATGCTCCATATGCTACTCTTTGTTGCACAGTTAAATTTCTGTAGCTTGATACAATTGCAGCCTGATTGGTGAGTGGGAAGGAACGAAATGTGGAAGGTATATCGAGGCTTGACTTTGAGAGCTCAAATGCCATCCATTTTTTACAGTTGGCTGAGCTTAGCGTATATTGGTTACCAGTTAGTCATTAATAAAAGACGAGGAAACAGACTGTTTTCCAAGCATGTACTATTTAATCTACTTAATTCGAGATACCTTGTATACCATTTGGAATGTTTGATGCAATTATTATTTATTTTAAATTATGAGGATAATCATATGGACTAGTTAATGTCATTCTTGAGAAATAAAGTTGGGAGATTGAAAAATGAGATTAGTATGATACCTTGGAAATACGATATGATGGTACAAGATTTATCTTTACACACTCGTATCAGAAAAGGAAACATCATATTTTGTCGTTGCGGATTGGCTCAACATATTTTCTCCTTATTTTGACAGTGTGGGCTAGCCAGCTAATAATTTTGTAAATGGGGACAAGTAGAGGAGGCTGGTTGTGCTACTTTGTAAGATGAAGTAACACATTTGGGTGATTCTTTTTCCCTCTTGTTGAAGTATCCCTTGGACAATTACAAAAAGTTAAGCTATGTTTTGTTTTATAAAAGTAAACATAGGGAAATGCTTTATTTGATCAATCAAAACATAAACATTTGCAATGTAGCTGTAACCAAGGGAGGGAACCAGAAGATAAAAGACATGTATCTCTATATAAGTAAGATTAGGGGGTGTTCAGATTGATTTAATGTAATAAAATTACATATGTTCTCAAATTAGTAAGAGAAGAGAGTATGATTGATAAAGACAATGGAATAAAAAAAGTATTCTGCTTTCTCTCTACTTCGTCTTCCTCTTCATCAATGGTAGCTTTCAAGCTTTACTTTTTTTTTTTTTGGTTTCTCTTAACCTCGAGTGGTGTGCCATGTGATTGATAGATTCGGTGACATTAGGTGGCTAATGTCCACACACAGCTTTTTCCTCCTTGCATCTCTTTTTTCTTTACCCCTTAGAATTCACTTGTATGTTAATTTTTTTTTTGTTGTTGTGAAGATTCACTTTTTGTTAATCATGAGATTCCAAGCACTCGGTGAGCTTACATTTTTTTTTTTCAGAATATAATAACCACTAAACTATTGCTTTGTATCTAATTTGTTGCTTCTAATAATACAAACTACTGATAGATTAACTCCATAACCAACAAGACAATCAATAGAGCATAACTTCCATATTATTTCAATTGATGTCCAAATTTGTTAAAAGCTTAATTATCCCTCTTAAGATTTCGTATTTTTCATATAGCTTTCACCTTATTTAAAATACAACTAAGTGATTTTGAGTATGTTGTAGCATTAAATCTAAAATACATAAGAATAAAACCTTCTATATATTATACAATAAATTGACAGGTAAAGACTATGTTTTAAAAAAGTTGAGAGGTTATCAAAATAACATGAAAATTCGAAAAGTCGATCAAGCTTTTTAGACAACTTCAATGATCAATTGATTACGGGTTAAGCAACTCAATGGGCTATGGAGGTAGTATGAAAATTCTAGAGCCATTTAAGTTTTCTTGATGGTTCAAAACATACATAGACACGTGACAACATAGTGGACCCAATAATATCATAACCCTTATCGTGTGTTCTATGCATGGTCGATAAATTTGTTGGAAAAAAGAAGCAAGTATTTATGTGAGTCTAAAGTCCATCTATGTGTCTTTGTTACAAGTGGAGGAAAAAAATAACGAATTCATGACTGAGGAGAGAGTTACAATTATAATTGAATTAGTGATATTGGAATCTAAAATTGGTTTAACTTTTCAACATTTTACAGTTCACTAGTACTAGTATATTTCTTACAATGTTACAAGTCATTATTAGTTGCTTTATCCCAATAAAAAAGAAAGGTGTATATGTGTTTGTGGTGTAGGGGAATTAAAGTTGCTCCAAAACTCAACAATAAACATTTGAATGGGTGATCATTGATGTTCATGTATTAATGAAGTAGGATCATTTATACCCTGATCTCTTACCATGATTGTTGCTAATTGATTTCGTTTAGTATTTACTTCCATCATGAGATAGATGAACACAGATATGCTTTTATTCTACTAATATATTTATGGCAGAAAATATTCTTAGACAAATAATGGCTCAGTAAAAAGTAGTAAATGGCCCACGTTCATTGAAAACAACAGATGACCTTTAACGATTAAGGGAATCAAATTAATGATTGTTGCATTGTGGCTTCTGGGTACAACGTAACCTAATGATTTTGTTACCTTCACCCTCCCTCGTCCTAACATTTTCAAGGTTTAACATTAACTAGGTGAGCCAATTAAAGTCCACTTTAACGAAGCCTTCTATTTTAGAGCCAGTTTGTTATTACTGTGGGAAGAAGTAATTGCTACGAAGAATAGTGCTTTTGGAGAAAGCAGGTAACAGATGTCAAATGTTTGGTAAACACGTATCAAAAGCTCTAAAAATAATAAAATAAAAGGAAAAAGTATTCATTTATTAAAATATATTGAAAGTTAAACGTGTTTTTACAAAAATATCAATGAACACTGCTTTCCCTTCTTTCCCTGCTTTCTTTGAAAGTAGTTTTGTATTTATCAAACACCGTTTTTGGCTGAAAAAGCTGCTTTTCGTAGCTAGGAAAAGAATGCCAAATTGGCCCTCATTAGATGATTGACTCTTGGAAAAGTCATCATAAGCTTGTGCCTAGGCTGATAGAGAGGCCTAGTCTATATATATTATAGCTAGGTTATTAGTATTATACATACTCTTGCATCACGCCATTTTCTTCAATAGATGACACTAGATATATGACGTACATTTGTTTGCCCGTCATCTGTTGTTTGGCCGTGACATTCTTTTAAATGACCGTCATCTGATGACTGTTTATGAAACTTATGTCCCTTTCACATGACGTCATGTGAGTGAAATTATTTTGCATTTTTTCATTAGACGACAATTATTATAATGAAGGTTATGTGAAATGAAAAAAATGAAAAATGAAATTTTCAAATTGAAAGCAACAAACCAAAAAGTTAATCAAAATTTTAAGCGTGAGTTGAAATTTTGGAACATATAAGATATTATTTGACTTGTGGTGTATGTAGCACGTCGTTTACTGTTTAACACGAGAACTTTTAGACCACCTGTGGAGTGAAATGCTTTATTCCAATGCAATTCTTGTCTACATAAACAAACTCTTTCTTGTTTTCTCTATTCCAATGCAATTCTAGTCGTCGACTTTATATGTCATTTGCTCGTGCCTCTCTCTTTTTCTCACTTCACTTCACTCTTGCAAATCCCTGCCCCTTTTTGAAAGTGTCACAATTTGGTTGAGGAGACATTTTGATGTGTGTTAACTATAATTTTTGTTTCCTTAGATTCTATATTGTTGGGATGATCATAAAATTTACATTTTGTTTACATCAAAAGCATATGGTATAATTATATCATATGGTTTGAATTTTTTAATTACAAAAATCAAATAAACAATAAAAATCATAATACGTTTATGTAGTCACAGGGATTGAGACTTGGATTCCCCAACAAGTCGTGGGACGATTTTCATTCTTCTGTATTACGTTTTTTCCCTGGGAAAAAGTGCTTGTTATGCAAGTCAGTTGCTACAAAAGAAAGCGGTATTTCTGAATCAAGTAACTCGAAAGTACCTTTAATTTCGTCAAACAGGAATATGAGCCTTAGCTGGTCATCCCAAGGGAAAAGCAAGTCTCAGAGAGGAGAGGTTTTACATTCACTAACTAACTAGACTCTAGGTAACCATAGAAGGAAGGAGTGCAAATTCTATCTTCCTTTGAAAGAAAAACCAGCAGTCGGTAAGCGTAAGAGAAGTTCAAGACACTATCGATAAGCTCCGTCAAAAGATGTTTCATATTCTGTAAGTTTGTACAGTTGTACTTAGCCGAATGAACTCGGTATTCAGTCTTAAAGCCAATCTTTCCACGCTTGCAGGTCAGGTAATAAAGGAAGAAGGCTTGGCTTTTACACTTCAGCAATGAAGAAAGAAGGACTTTGAGCTTGTGTGAAAGAAGGACTAAGGAAGCCATGTGTTCAAGAATTGCTAATCTTGTGCTCAAGAAAGCAAGAGAAATAAGTCAGTATGAAAGAATTACTAATCTTGAGTAAAGACTAAAAGCTAATTGTGTCAGGAAAGAGTGAAAACGAGTACCCTTTCTTACCTGTAGGAATAGAAAGAGAAAGAGACGTACTTGCTCGCTAGGAGCTAGATAGAGCAAATGTAATATTTCACACATGAAACTCGATGTTTGAGTTTAAGAAGTAGACTTTGATCACGAAGTTTGAGTTCCAGTTTAGGAATAGGAAGTAGACTAGACTTTCTAAGAAACCTTACTAATTGCATATAGTAACCTATCGTGATAGATATGAAACATGTCCTGTCCATACCAACGAAATGGTTTGGAGAACTTCTTTGTTTTAGGCTAACTGAATAACTCATTTGTTTTGGGCTAATAGCTTTGTTTGTAGCTGCGAAAATGCCCTAATTAAGGCAATTGGTAGTGGAAAAGCCAAGAAAAATGAGCTTTACTGAACGTGGAAGCTCATCGGCTTCCCTTATCTCTGCCCTTTGGGATGTCCATACCGACCTCGTAGCTACAATCCTTCCATACTCGGATCTAAGGAGCGCATCAACCAAACTGCTTGCTTTACGCCTTCTTTTCAAAGACAATCTCTAAGACTCTTTTCAGGGCAGCCTAAATCAATCGCATCTTCTCTTCCATTGCAACCAATGTGACACCCCTCTTATGCTTATCCTTCCAAGCCTATTCTTCATAAAATGCAGAAGGCTATCCCAGGTCACAGGCGTAGTTGTGTTTACTGAAATTCATGGTATGGGAAACACAATATTCGTTAAGCTATGCTCCAATGTAAAAGAAATGAAATATTAAACAAAATATTATCAGGCCAAACTAAAATGGAGAGGGTATATATGTACAGAACTAGTGAGTGTTTAAACATTTATCCCTAGACGCTTGAATACGGATTAAATAGATAGATAGAGAGGGTGGTGTTAAGTTAATAAATTGTCATGTACAAAAATAACATAGTGGCTGATATTTTACTTGGTCTCGTGTCAACGGTACAGCTTGGTGTTACTATTGAAAACCTTGACTGGACTCTACTGGATTTCTCAAAGCACTCGTCGTTGCCATGCTGTGATTGCCATTGCTATCACAGCAACTCACCCGAGTCTATCTCCCTGATTTTCCCATCAATTCGCCTAGAAAATCTTTTGCTTTCATATGCAATTACGCATATAGTTTTATGATATTCTATGTCCTTAACAAACATAGATACACAGCCTATTACAGTGTACTATAATCTATATAGTGGTGCTTTCCTAGCAATCCTTAGCGTTGCTCTCTCTCTCTCTCTCTCTCTCTCTCTCTCTCTCTCTCTCTCTCTCTCTCTCTCTCTCTCACACACACACATACACCCTACAAGCACATATCTAGAAGCAATTCATAACATTAATATGTGAATACAGAACCCTAGTTCACAGCAAACGTTTATTTTGTAGGCCGAAAAACTACAACCTGGTGTTTCAGACAATATCCATACTTATAAATATATCAGCATGCAACAACACTGTTTTGATGTACACATAATACAACTCAAGGCACAAGCCGCACAGCTAAAAACTTGGTTGCCTCTTCTGACTTCTAATTGATATTTGAAGCTTGAATTACTTGCAAGAGATGCTCAATTTTGTACTTCATAACAGGCTGACCACGCCTAGTCCTCTTGAACATCTTCTGTTTTTCCGCTTTTCTGTGAGCTTCAGCCTTTTCTCGTGCTTCCTTTCTTGTTTTAATAATTGCCTCTCTCTCTTTTCTTTCCTTCTCTTTCTCTTCTTGCTGCTTCTCATACAATTCTCTCAAACTATTCGAACCTTTCCGGTTCTTATTATCGTGTTTATTCCTTTTTACCATTCTACTAGCTTCTTCGTTTTCATTCTTATCCTGCAAATAAAGCTTGCTATAGTAAACGATAATCTTGCACAGTGCAGATTGCACAAACTAATCTAAGTGCATTTTGACATGTAAAACCTTAATCCAAGAAATAAGAAACTTGATAATAAATTATGCTAAATTACTAGGCATTTTAACTTGGACTATTAATCAAAAATCAGTTCCTCTTTAGTTTAGTTAGAGTGTTGAACATAACACAATCCAGTATACTGTTATTCACACAGAAAGCTACCAATTCTAATGCCTCGTTTGGTTCGCGGAATACGCAAGGAATATTCATAGCTTTGGTTGGGTTTTTCTCTACAAAATAGGCATTCCACGGAATAGTTATTCCGATTACTATCAAGGTTAATCTCCACAATTAGATATTACTAATCACCATATTTTATCAACCAAACACATGAATAGATATTCTTAAGAAATATTTATTCTACCCCTTCACATTCTATTCCATGGAATACCTATTCTATTCAATTCAGCGAAGCAAACAGCACCTAAATGTATTAGAAGATTGGAGTAGTATATCTTTGTGACGTAAGGTTACGTACCTCAACCGGTCTAACAGTTGAAGAGACATCGTTATGCTGATTTTCTTGTTTTAGCTTTCTCTTGAACTTGCTCACAAACTTTGCATTCTTATAGAGCTCTTTTTGCTTCTCTGAAAGCAAACCGAAAAAATTATCAAGAGACAAGCTACAAGACATACAAAATTAACCAAAGAATACAACTTTAAACTCTTCCATTGATATCCTTCATAAAATTTCAGACTTTACATCTTGGAAAGAAAAAAAAGTACCGAAGATCATTGATAGAGCATACAACTTCCCCAGCATGTGCTAAGAAGAAATAGTCCATGGAGCAAGTTGTATCTCCATTTTAGTATCTAAATCAGTAATCAAAATAGCTTAACATAACTTAATTATCAACTCAAGGATGCATAGATTCTAAAATGTTGTGAGGAAATCAAGTGGTTGCCCTGTCACATTCTGTATACATATATATATAAAATAAATGCCCAAAACACAGTTGAAACTAAAAATTAAAACTTTTCAACATAAGAATTGTTAAAAATCAAAACTTTTCGACATGGGAATTGTTAAAAATCAAAACTTTACAACATGAGGATTCTTAAAAATAGAAAAGTAGAGAGAGAAGTGAGTGGGTACTTATAATGGCAGGATTGTAGTGAGAGGTGGTTGATTTGGCATTGGCAAAAGCTTCAAGTGAAAGGCCATGCTCATGTCCATGTCCTCCCAATCTGCTTATGTTCTTCTTCTTCTTCATCATCATCTTCATATTACTGGATTTTGAGCCATTGCCTTTCTCCTTTTCCCAATTTCTCATTAGGTTCTATTTTGAAACCCTAATTTTGCCCAGTGCTCCAACAAGATATGCTACAACTGAATAATGTCAACCAGGTTAATTAATTCAATTTCGGCAATATAATGGCCTTGCTCATCACAATATATTTAAGCTTACTCCAACCCAAATTAAATTTAGTGTCTTTTCGAGTTTGGGCTAAGTTAGGTTTGCAAATTAAATTTCAAGCCCGTTTTCAAAATTCTACATTAAAATGTTGGTGTAGGCTATGACCATTGCTTTCATCACCATTTGATCAAAATTCACTACATTCATCTATTCGGGATAGTGGGAAAAGTACCCTAAAATGTTAACTTTTAATAATTAAAATTGAAAATTATATTTTTTTTTTGGAAAACCCCCAGCGACCGGGCCTCAGGCCCGGACTCTGCGCGATCCCACATCATCTTGTCCACGTTGGCGAAACAAGTTCCTATGTGCGTCCTTAATTAATTGCGGGAGAACTATATCTCCGGGACGACACAAATGTAGGAGGCCTTGCCCTCCGACACTGGGATTGAAAATTACACTTAATATAAATTTATGAGAAAAAACACTCAAATTTTTACAAACTAATGACTAAGCTATAACATGACAATTTTCTGTTAGAAAGATGGGATGTGATGAATCCTTAGTTTGTGAAGCTAAACATTGAGCTACTGAATTACAAAACAAATCTAGACTTCATAATAGGAACATCCACATAAGCATCAAAATGGGATGATAATGGGATATTGTCTAACTCGATTGTAGCGATTACCACTTTAGTATATAATTCGATTAACACATTAGCAAACGAATAATCGGGACCAAATCACATCCCCTGAATAATAGCTTAAAGCTCAGCTGCTTCCATAGACAAATAAAGATGGATAGGAGGGGTGGGGGAAATAGGACTAATGGCCAATTAAAAACTTTTCATAGTCCAATTTAGTCTTTCAGAATGTAAACTCTTTATTTCAGAGGCAAACTTGTTTTTGATTAAAGTTTATGCTTCATTTAGAGGTAAACTTCAGCATAAAGCACAATTTCCTTTAGAGGCTCGGGATTATAATCTCTTAATAGACCGACACTTCTTTTCGAAGACAAATTTGAACAAAGATATAACTTAGCCGTTTAAACAATCAACAACAATATAAGGTAGAGTAAGGAGTTTTAGCAGAAAGCAAATACTCAAGAAATTTATCCAGAGTTGCCACTCTTGTAGTGACAATGTCTTGTTCCCAAAGTACCTTCCTTTAAGATTTGAAATCCGTTAATGTATTTCTTTCAAATGTATAAACAAGACTTTACAAGAACTCAATCTAACAGTGTAGAATTACCCTCCTTACACACTCAACTTTATTCTAATTCCATACTATTTACACCAATCATCATCACTAGAATTAACTCCTAGAACTCGATTTCTTCAATACATGAACTATCACCTAAAACAAGATTTCTCAACACCTGAACTAATCACATCGAACAAGATTTTTCTACCACAAAATATCAACACGAATATCTATTTAAAAGTTCTATCATGAACAAGTTGATATTTTGGGAGATTGAGATTGAAGTTCTTATCTCTCAATAACAATAGATAAAAAAATGAAGAATTGAGACTGAGCATTGCTATGTTTTTGCTTTAGCCTTGTATGAGTGTAATCTCTTTATCTTCTTTTCTTCAATTAATCTTCTTTTATTTATAGGCTGTAAGACGACTGTTGCTTTAATTTCAATAATTTACTCATTGTGACTCAAATTCATTCCTTCTGGCTCTCCACTCTTTCTTTAATTTTAAAATTTTTGTGGCATCATTGCCATATAGGACATGAGGAGCTAAGTGTATCATTGTATACAAGTTGAGAGGGCTAAGTGTATCACTTTTCATAAGTTGAGGGCGCTAATAGGACGTCGCAGGAGTTAGGGGGGCAAAATGATTTTTTTAATCAAATTTACGAAGCTGCATATATTTTAAGCCTTTTTTTTGTACAGTTGGAGCACATTCTTGGGAACTGCATGGAACTTTTATTGTGAATCTCACAAATAATAAAGGCCTAAAGCATATGCAACCTTCTATACTTGATTAAAAAAGTCACTTTGCCCCCTCAACTTCTGGGACGTCCTATTAGCCCCCTCAATTTGTGAAAAGTGATATATTTAACCCCTTTTCATCCATATTCACTCTCATAGGGAGAGTAAACTACACTCTCGTGAAAATTAGAAAATTAATTCTTACAAAAATTATAAAACTGGTCCTTTATTTTCTCTTTTTTTTTTTCTTTTTGCGTCTCCTTTTTCTTTTTCTTCCATCTGAAATTTCGAAATCCGGCTGCCGAAAATGCGGAATCTGTCGGCAAGCTTTTTTCGGCTTAAAGCATATGCAGTCCCCTATACTTGGCCAAAAAAGTCATTTTGCCTCCTCAACTTCGGGGACGTCCTATTAGCCTCCTCAACTTGTGAAAAGTAATACATTTAGCTCACTTTTCATTCATATTCACTCTCATAGGAAGAGTGAACTACACTCTCCTGAAAATTACAAAATTAATCCTTACAAAAATTACAAAACTGGTAATTTATTTTCTCTTATTTTTCTTTTTGCATCTCCTTTTTCTTCTTCTTCCATCTGAAATTTCAAAATCCGGCAGCCGAAAATTTGGAATCCAGTGGCTGGATTATGGAATTCCATAATTTGGCGGCCATATTTCTGACCGAAATTTGAAATTCTAGAATCTGACAGCCGGATTTTAAAATATCTGGCCACTGTTGTCTGGAATTTCAAAATTCAACCGTCGAAATGCTTTTTGATTTTTTTTAAAGAAAAGAAAGAAAGAAAGAAAGAAAGAAAGAAAGAAGATGCAGATGGAAAATTAAAGAAAATAAAATTTAAGGGTATCTTTTTGATATTTTCATTATTCTTTTTCACCCTACACTCTCTCTTTAATTTTAATATTTTTGCCACATATGATATGAGAGGCTAAGTGCATCGTTTTATACAAGTTGAGGGGGCTAAGTGTATCACTTTTTACAAATTGAGATGGTTAATAAGACGTCCCAAAAGTTGAGGAGGTAAAGTGATTTTTTTGACCACATTTAGAAGGCTGCATACAGTTTAAGCCAATAATAAATAAAGAAAAAAAAAAAGACATAAATTGAGCATTTGATTAAGACATGCAAAGTCTAGCTACAAAATGGTCTCTCCAAGGACTATCATTTCATTCATTCATTCGGCGGAACAAAAGGAAAGAAAGTCAGCCAATTGTTTGTCACCACCTGAAGTGAACTAATGTTCGAAATTAATCACCACCAATTTTAGTGCTTAAACTAATTAATCACTAGCTCTAACTTTAAAGTAACATCACAATTGTATGTTCAAACTTTTGCATTTGACTATAAAGTTGTTCTAAGTTGTCTATTAATTAATTAAACAAAATACTACTAATTAAGAGATTCCTGGTCTAATAATAATAATAATAATAATAATAATAATAATAATAATGGGTTCATTTTAGGATTGCTTTTGCTTTCTCCTCTCCTACAATTTAAAACCCACCATTGAATAATATAAATATACACCTTTTCTTCAAGAGTAAAGTAATGATGATAGGAGTATGATTTTTCTCATTAGCATGCACTTATTTCCTGTTCTTGTTTTCTTTTAACCGGAAAGGTAGGAAAATTTATAGTAATTGAAATTTTTTAAAGATAAAGTTATACATTATATTATTTTTATAAATTTTCATTTTTAATGTTAAAATGCCTCTTTCGATTTTTAATCTTAATATTAATTTTTTTAATTTTTGTATAATTTGTTTTATCAAAGTTACTGTAAAAACTTTTGGTGCTTATATATATGTAAGGGTTCATATTTTCAACATTGACAGTACCAAAAAAAAGATGCATTGATGACTTTATGTTATTAATTATTTCTACTTAGTTGCATAATTTTTCATTAAAATTAATTCTCTACACATGGAAATATTAAATATAAAAATCGTGAATATTCTATATATACATTTGATCTGTTAATTAAATTATCAACACGAGTGTTCTTCCTTCTAACAAAGTAGAATTAAATTTAAGAAATGAAATAATACAAAGGAGGATTAATATTTCTTCTCTAATTTCCCCTTTATGTCTCGAACCATACTAATGAAGATAATTTTATTTTTTTTAGTCAACTTTCTTTGAAACACAATCTGACAACATAATAGGATTGTTTAGTGATAGAAAATGGAGGCACAACAGACGACGAGAATGCACCTTTGAAAAAAATGGTCTCGTATATCTTTTTATTCTGAAAGAAGATTTTGGAGGTATCAACAAACTAGAGGTATCAACAAACTAATGAGGATCATGCACATTGCTTCTTTGTTGTAAAATTGTTTTCATGTGTTCTGTTGATGAAATATATATCAGTGTAATAAAATACGTTAGTTGCTAGTTGGATTTTAAATGTTTAAACTGGCTTGAAATTGGTCCAAACCAGATACTCGATTTGGACACCTATACGAGATCTAGATGGTCAGCGACTTTCGTTTTCAACAGTAATATGTATATTTTATTATATTTATTTTTTTATAAAATAAATAGTTAATAAGACTGGAAAATAAATACTTATTACAAAGTCTTTAAATTTGAATTGCATTGCTAATTACTAGTTCCGAAATAATTTTGTTTTTCATTGTTTGTAACAAACTTAATTATAGTCTAAAAGAAAACTTAATTGCTAATGATTGAGATTTATGATCATATTTGTAGTAGAAATTGGGATTAAAATCTAATAGGATTTCACAAAAAGTAAATTGGCATTCATTAAGAAATCCTTAGTAACGTGGTTATATTATTTTTCATATGGGTAAGTGGTGGAAACTGAAATTCCTTTTGGAATTAAACCAACAAATTAATAACAGAAATCTGTTTTTAAACTTTTATTTTTTCCCTTTAAAAAGAGAAAATGAACGTCACAAGTAAACGAGTACGTAGGCATTCATATACATCACGATACTTTTATGACACATCATCAGCAATATCATTATGGCAATCAAATGCCCAAATTTCTTTTATTACAAACAAACAATGGAAAAAAGAAAGAAAGAAAGGGGTAATTATTGACAAAATTGTACACAAATTATCTTATCTTTAGAGATTAATCCGTCTGATTAATGCATCCCCATTAACTCGGTGCAAGATGAAAGTGAAAAATGTCACACATTCACTTCATTTTTCTTTGCAATTTCTATATTTATTGTTGCTTCTTCTTGATCAATAGCTGCCTCTTTTATTGTTAATTCTTTAGAGTTTGTTTCTGGCAATATCTGTTCATTCTTTTTCTTCCTGTATATCATGTATAGTATCATCTGCGCTATCCCGAACAAGAATCCTAGTATATTTGGCGACTGCAATAAGGATATAAATTAATTTAATTAGATAAATAGGTAAGAATTAATGAAGATGATTTTAATTAAGAAAGAAGGAAATGGAGTTACAGCAATATAGAGATCCTTGACAGCAAGACCATATCCCAACCAGCAGACCGCGCATAGCGTGAGGAAGAAAGAAAGCGAGAATGGCATGTATTCTACACTCTTTGTTCGTATAACAAGTCTCTGGAGGAATCGCGATATCATTTCGAAAACAATAAATCAGTACTATATATAATTACGTAAATTGTAACATACATACATAAATAGTAAAGTAAATAATTAAGAATATATACATATGTACCATGATACTGAGAGGAGCAGCAAAGACACAGACGGAGAAGATAGCACAAATCCATCCAACCGCATGCATCCTTACATCTCCGTGCAACAATCGGTTTGTCAATACAACAATTAGTAGATATGTGATAGTGTTGAAAACGGCTACCAGTTTCAACGTATAAATCTGCATTCATATGTCACGGTAAGTATGTAAGATATTATTGGGAATCAAGGGAAAAAAAACAAGCTTAAAATGATAAGTAAGATTCGGGTATACCCTCGAGGTCCTTGTGGCATAAATAAGATAGATAATGAGGTAAATGCCTTCAATGACACAACCAATAGAGTTAATGGTGATAAGCATCAAAGCATTTTCCTTGAGGGTTGCATAATAGAGTGTCAACATTGCACTAAATAATGCTACCGAATAAGGAATCGACTGGAACCCTTCTGTCGATTTTTTCTTGAGAATAGTATAGAAGGTTGGCCTAAAAAACAAAAAAAAATGAAATGAATACATACATAGATGAAAATAAGAGATAATAAGATGAGATGGAAGATGTATGAAGTTGCTTACAATGGAGCCAAATACACCAAGAAGGACACCACATTACCCAGAAGACCAAAGACAAGGACTGGGAGATGTGGTGCCATTCTGATGATGATATTAGTTTGTTTTTGTAATTGATGTATGAATGTGTAAGATTGAAATGAAATGCATGGCTTATATAGGGCTGTAAAAGGGGTTCTTATGATGAGTAGCTACTTCTTTTTTGTACGCTTCCTTCCTATCTTAAAATTCAATATGTTTTTTTTGTTTTTCATGTCTTCCTCCTCATCATTCAATTAGTTATAAATTTGTCCTTTCTTTACTTGTTCAACCTTCAAGCTTCTTTATATTTCCTAATTGCCTACTCATCATTTGAGTTCCAAACCACAGGTGTACCAATTAGGTCCGACACGAATACTGCAATTCAATCTTGGATCAAATATTAAAAGAAATATATTCACATTAAATTTAACCAAAACGAATAAATTTAGTATCTGTGCCTAGCCTTAATACCAAATGAGTTACGTGCATACTCATAACTAAAATTTAAGTACATTAAAATATAATAATTAGGAAAAAATTTTAAAAAAATGTTTGTGGTTTCCAACTTTTGCAAATTAAGGTATGTAGTTTCAGTGTTTGCAAATAAAAGTACGAAGTTTCATTCCGTTAGCAAAAAACGGTACGGTCACTACTACCGTTTATTTTTGCTGACGTGCCACTTTGACCACAATTTGATCAAAGCATAATTTTTGTCATTAGAAAAAAAAAAAGTAAAAGAAAATGTTTGTGGTTTGATTTTTTTCAAATAATAACCTGTGGTTTGATATTTTATTAAAAAAGAGGTAAAATGTTTGATTAATTACCAAAACAACAAATTAAAAATTACCAACAAATTTCTTGTAATGTATTTGGATATTTTGGATTCATACCATTTTCATGAATTTAGTTTTTTTTTTCTTTTAAGAAATTTTAATTTGGTTGAATGAACATAAATTTTGAAACTTCATTGTTAACCTTATAATCAATTTATTATTTTGTTATTTTGATTTATAATTTAGTCGATGATTTATTTTCATTAAAATTAAGATTTTGTATAAATGGATCAACTTGTTAAGTACTAATCTTACATTATAAGAAAATTTGTTGTTTTGTTTTTTACAAGAATATTCGTTGGTAATTTTTAATTTATACATTAGTCTAAAACCGTATTTGGTAATTAAATCAAACCTTGTAACTCTTTTTTAATAAGAACCACGGGCTGTTATTTGCAAAAAAAAATCAAACCACAAATACTTTCTTTTACTTTTACTTTTTTTTTATTCTTTTAATGACGAAATTACCCTTTAGTCAAATTCTGGTCAAAGTGCCACGCCAGCAAAAATAAACGTTGTTAGTGACCGTACCGTTTTTTGCTAACGGAATGAAACCTCGTACCTTTATTTGCAAATGTTGAAACCACAAAACTTTATTTGCAAAAGTTGGAAACTACAAGCATTTTTTTTAAGTTTTTATAGGAAGAGTGGCAATCTGGATCTTCAATTTCATAAATCGCCATATAGCAATGGTAGACAATATGCTTGAAATTGTGTTTGGCACAACGACGGAAAACTCCCTCGATTGAAAATTGACTTCAGATTTATAGGATAGACTAGGTTTGTTTATCTTTTCGTGGAGGAAAAAGTCGCCATACCTATAAAAGGAGACATAACAACACTCATGAAGGGAGACAAAACAATACCCACAAAGCAAGTAAACAACATGCTTTAAATAAAATAACAACCATAAGAAATAACATAATCATAGAGCTAAAGGGGCTTATCCTATGATTAAAAGTCGTAAGAAAACTCCGAACATATGGATGAACAAATTGAAAGCTTTTTTGGTGGCTAGGAATTTTAATTAGTTGTATTCCAACGAGGATGTTTTTTGTCCAAATATCTTTTTCAAACCTTTGACCGGATAAGTTAATTAGGGTTGAACTCAACGGTTAGAAAAGAAATTTGGACTAAAAATATTTTTGTTCACGTCAACAAAAACGACAATTTCCTTAATTCTATAAACTATTCAAACCACAGTTCGTTATTTGCTCGAAGACGCATTCATTTATTAACAAAAATATGAAACCACACGACACTTATATATGAAATGAACTCTAGGTTCAAATTAAACTATATCTCTCAAATCACGTCATGTTTATATTTTATATATCTGTAACAAACTTAACTATGTTTAAGGCTTAGTTTGGGATTGCTGTTAAAAACTGTTGTAGATGTGGAGAAAAGTGCTGTTAGGAAAAGGACGGCTGGAAAAAGCAGAAAACTGTTTGGTAAAATTAAAAGTCAAAATATGTGGTTAAGGAAAAAACAGTTTGATAAGTACTTAATAAATAATTTTTTGAAATATGTCAATTAGTGTTTAAGCTGTAATAAAACATAAAAAATTTAAGGCTTAAACACCCCTTTGCCCCCTATCATATCCAAAATGTTGGCATTTGTCCCCTGTGATATTATTTCGTTACATTTGCTCCATGTGATATCCTAATTCGTCACATTTAGCCCTTGAAAACATAAAAAAAATTGTTGTCGATTGCCACATGTCACAGTTCCACACGCCAACATACCACGTAACAACTCAATTTTTTTAAAAAATTCAATATTTTGCAATAGATTTTAAACAAAATGAGATGTCAATTGATCATACACTTTTTTTTTTGTTAAAACTAAACATTCATGTCGTATGTGCATGTCTCAAAATAGTGGCACGTAACAATACGTGTCAGAATTGCTATATTTGCATCTAGTGAAGGACAAAAGGTGACGAACTAGAATACCACGTGGGGCAAATATGACAAATGGGATACCACAAGGGGCAAATGTGACAAAATAATACCACATGGGCCAATGACAATATTTTGGATACCACAATGGGTAAAACGGTGTTTAATCCAAAATTTAATGAAATTTCTAACATTATTTTTTTTTAATATATTAACTAATCTAACTAATGTGATAGATAGATAAACTTATCATTTATGTGTTAAAATAATTCTAACTATATTATTGATTTTCTTATTCTTCAACCGTTACGTAACCCTTAAAGGTGCTTTCTATGGTTACTTTGAAGTAACCACTACTTTGTTTTTATCACCATTGGATCACATCTCATACGACTAATCCAATGGTGATAATGGACAAAATAATGGTTACTTTGTTTTTTACAAAGTGACCATAGAAAAACCCCTAAATATTACATAAACAGACATTCATTATTTTTCAAATTAAAATATTACATTATTATAAATTTAGTTAGCTATTTTTAATAAAAATAGATACTAAATAATAATAAATATAATATTATTAATATGTGACTTTTAGTATTTGTGTTAATATAATAAAATATTATATCAAATATCATTAAAATATAATTATATAAATATAATTATATAAATGAAGTTTAACAAAACTTGTCATATAAACAAAATATGTCGATTGAAGGGTCAAGTAATTAATTTTTTATCAAAATTTAAAGGTTTTCTTTTATCAATTTTTGAAAATAGAGGGGTTCTGTTGGGTGTTTCGGTGGTGCCAACCTAATTGGAATTACCGAGCTCCACACCTTCTCCAGCACCAGCTTTTAATTAAAAAAACTTACTAATGATTAATATACAGATATACAGACTAAATTTTGTTTCCAAGTTTTTTATACGAAGTTTTGGTTGTAATATGTATTAAGATTCTTGGATATTTTTGTTCAAATTTTACAATTAATTGTTATCTATAAAAGCTAAGAAATCAGTTTTTTCTAAAAGCAACTTTTAACCAAAAGCATGGAAATTGCTACTTTTAGTAAAAGCAGCTCCACACTGTGAGAAAAAACTTCTTTTAATCTTGCCAAACACTGTAATAGGTACTTTTGGGCTCAAAATTGTTGTAAATTTCTGCAACAACAATACCAAACATAACCTAAGTATCTTTATGTATTTTGTAATTTTTGGACAATCAATTTATACAAACACTCAGATTCATGTCAAGGGAAATTCTATGGTCACTTTGTTTTTGACAAAGTAACCATTACTTTGTTTTGTCCACCATTAGATCATGGGGTGAAAAGTGATCTAATGGTGAATAAAGCAAAGTACAAACAAAGTCACCATATACCTCATGTCAAACTAATAATACTACTAATAATAATAACGGCGTTTATATAATAAGATAATCGGACTTTCATTTTAAAAAAAAGCAATAAGATAATCGGACTTTCTTTTAAAATGGCAATTTGTATGTATACTGTATTTTGAACGTATAGAAAGCGTAGGAAGCAGGTGATGTCAGGTTTAATGGCCGTTACGTTTGAACGGCTTTTTTTTTTTTTGCTGGCACAAGGGAATTAAATTAAAGTTCAGTAACAGCTAATTGGCCACTACATTAGGAGATAATTCCACCATATATTAAGTAATTTCTCTTCTTCCTGATACGTTTTGATATATGATTTTATTTAATTTAAGCACGTCATGTGTTCAAAACATCATGGATACCTTTTTTTCGACAGCAAAATATCATGGATATCTAGTTATTACGGGAAACTGATAATTTAACTAATTATAATAGCAGCTCTAATTTTTACTTTTGTTTTTAATATATATATAGTGAAATGAAGCTTTTAGGTAAGTTGAGATAATAAAATTACTCATATAATGAGGAAAATGTTATGACACGTCCATTACAATCTAATTATATTAGCAATGGGCAATATATGCTTCAAAAGTGGGCCTTACTTACAAGTTCATTACTTCTATAAATTACTTTTCGGTTGCAAAAAGTGTAGGAGAAGTAATTGCATTCCACAGTAATGAAAAATCTCAAATGTTGCGAAAGGATACTTATATATCGTTCCACTTATAAGAAGTCCAACAATAACAGAAAACTCGAACCCATATGCGAATACTGCGACAATCGTTATATTACCGTTGAGCTCACCCATTTACTGGTATGGTTTTTTTGTTTGATTGAAGTATTGCTTATTAGATATTTCACAATAATTTTTCACTAGAGGTTTAATTTCCAAACAAAAAGTATAAAAAATGAGAGATAATGGGAATTGAAAAGGAGAAAGAGAAGAGAAGAGAAGAGGAGATGATGATGGGTGACCCTTTTGAGGCTTTTTTTAGTTTGCAAGTTTACAATTGGTGTTTCTGTTGTGTTAAAGGAATTCTATGTTTGGAATTTAATAAATTGATGATGACATTAAATACAAACTTTCTTTTCCCTTTTTCTGATTTTTCTAATTTCCCTTTTGGTTTTCTTTTACAGTTCATCAGCTGACTCGATTTCAAATATGCCACACTACAAATTACTGTGGAAAAAGCTGAAACTATAGGCTAGGCAGTGTATATATACATGTATGTATGTATATAGACGTAACAAATTTAGCAGAATATATATTTGTAATTTAGTGAGAGTGGCCAATAAGTTAACTCTCATTTGGAATTTTGTGGTCATCTATTTATAAGCTTTTTAAGGTATTTTGAGGACATTAACGAGTCGTGTACGTTATATTTAATTATTATTACACCTAATCTATATCACAACTTCATTTGGTTTTCAATTCATTAATTAGTTATATGATGAATATATCTATTATTCAACCACGGAAATTAATGTAATTTTACCTGATATAGATTTCTTTTTCCAGTAGAGGTTTAACTTTTACCTTAATTTTTATTTTATTTTTTCTATTGATAAGTTCCTCTTTTTAGATAGTCTTCCTAGTTTAGGATAAATTGTATTAATAGTTCCTCAAGTTTGTAAAATATTCTCAATATGAGCACAAAAGTTTATTTTATATCCAATAAAATAAATTTATATTTACATTCTTTTTATCAATGAAGTCACTTTGAATAAACCATAACAAATGCTTCCTGTAATATATTTTTTTATTATAAATTAATCATCATTTTATTTATTTTCCAATTGGATAGAAATATATTATATAAAATTAATTCATTCGAAAAAAATAATACGGTGAAGTGCATGGTCATGCCTAAATAGGACATGTGATGTCATTATTTGAGTCTGATCGGTCCATTAGAAGATCAAGGAACGACCTAGCAATATGAGTATGACAATATGCTAATACATGTGTATGCTAGATATTAATTAAATCTAGAGATGGACTAGGGTCGAATTGTTACACGGATTGGGCCTATCGGATTGCACATCCGGACGGTGTTTATTATTGGTATTTATAAGACCGACCAATTGAACTGAATTTATTTATTTTTCAATACAATTGGACTGAGTTGATCTGCACTTATTGAAAGATTTTTATTTTTATTCTTTTAGAGATTAGGTTGATGCTAAATTGGATTTGTATTAAATAATTTGGTAATTTAATTATCTGAATGGACAAACCATATCTAAGATCTGACGTGAAACATTAGGTTGAGTTGATCTAATCTAGATTAAAAGGATGATCTGATTAGGATTCGGTTCAAAAGATTGAACCAGGAACCATTTAAAGAATCAGAAACTCCTTTTGACTCTAAGACATATAGCCTACACGCCTACCACACCACAATGTCTCGCATCTTCCTCTCAGAAATTCATTCATTCGATCTTCTAGCTACGGATTGAAGCCGTTCATTGTCGTGTGTGTGAAAGTAGAGAAGGTTCGCTAGTCGTTCTCGAGAGAGACAGAGGTAAACTAATCTAGTCTATCTAAAAGCAAGATTGTTCTATACCTTCCTATGTGTTTACAATTTTTCAGAGAAATCCCAACATTAGCAACATCAATTAAATACAAATATTGTGTCACCGAAACGTCAAAAAATGAGTTTTTCTTAAAAATTTCCAAAACGGGATGTTTCGATAAAAAGCTAGAAGATGGTGTCATATAAACCTAAGCAATCATTTATCTCTGCCGTTTGGGATGAAACATTAAACACTACTTTGAAAAGTTGAAATAAACACTTTGTCTATATATTAGCTAAAGATTTTGAATGGAGTTCTAAGTAGACGCACAAAAAAATTGTTATCAAATAAGAAAGTTATATAAAATAGGGTGAATAATTTAAAGGTCTTTGCGAAACACATTGTTTAGTTCCACCATTTCCAAAAACACACGAATAAGTCGCTAACGTTTTGTGAAACACACTGTTTAGTCCTTCTGTCTGTTTCTGGTGACCAATCTGTTAGTCAAAATACACTTCAGTCAACATCCAACATTTTGACTAACAGATTGGTCACCAGAAACAGACGAAAGGACTAAACTGTGTGTTTCGCAAAACGTTAGAGACCTATTCGTGTGTTTTTGAAAATGATGGGACTAAACAGTATGTTTCGCAAAACGTTAAGAACCTTTAAATTATTCAGCCTATAAAATATCATCACAAGAAATAATAAATAGGCGAATGACATTCATTATTTTACTTTTGTACATTTCATGGAAGGGACTTATGATACAAGCCTATAAATATATAGGTTCCATAAACGCAACTATTTACTATTTTCAGTTGAGCTATAACACCCTGTTGTTCATGCCTTATCAATAATTTATTTCAGTTCGGTAGTATTTAAGACATGTTCTTTATAACTTATTCAATTTAGTTCAGTAATTTACTTCAGTTTAGTTTAGTTGAATTCATTTTAGTCATAAAGAACACAGCCTAACTGTTGCAGAAGTGCGAAGTTTTAATTGTAAATTAAACTTGTTATTCATATGTACTAAAAAAATCTTGTTATTCATAAATTCATTTGTAAGGAAAAAGAGTTTCTGGAATTATCAATTAATAATTAAAAGAAATCTTGATGCTGATCCTTGTGACAAACTTGAGGCTTTCACTGGCTGCACAAAAAAGAAAGCTGGGTTCATGGAACTTTGCTAATACATCACCTGGGCTTTTCTCTCCAGCTTTTCTAGTGTTTCTTTATATTTATTTATTTTTACTTTTTGTACAAATGTTTCTATATTTTCACTTCCATATATTTCATGGAAGTCACTTATGTTTTATAGTTTATAAATACACAGGTTAGAGAAACACATTAATATTTGAACTATAGAGATTGAACTTGTTAAATTCATAGACAACCATAACAAAAAAAGAAAGGAGTTTTCAGAACAGCCAGTTATCATTTATTAATTACAAAAATTTCTTCTGGTTCTTGTAACAAAATTGAGGGTTCCATATGGATGTAACTATAGCATTAGAAACAATGAATTGAACTGCATTTGCAGTAATAAATTATATATATGAATACCAGATTATGTTATACAACACGGTTATTTATTGATCTTGTTTGCCAATGGGGCAGCTGCAGCTATAGGAGCATTTGGCCATTGCTTGTAACACTCGTCGGGAAGAAACCGGCCTAGCCTCTTCTCAACCTCCACAAAAAAGCAACATTCACCTACAAATATTTTCACCATCACCTAATTACTTCTCTATGTTTTTTTCTCTCTTTTTTCAGTATGAAGTACTATTAACTGTTAATCAGCATTAAGAGTACAAGAGCGAGCAAATTTGATATTTTTTTTACTATACAACATGGTTTTATATTTTTGTGCCAGAAGAAGAAAAACTGTAGTAACACAAACGTGGTACATATGACTTAAATTTCAAAACTATAGCTAGCAAAACAAAATCATAAAAAATATCATTCTTTGAAAGATATGTACTTGTATAAGCTATGGACTACTTCACTTTGAGGTCATGCCAAAATGGCAGAATCTCAGCCATCCATTCTAGCAAACTGTCCTGCACTTCTTGTGCTGTTTCCTATGGTAATGCACACTTGAAACTCATTTTATCTGCCCTTTCAACACGCCAAAGTACGGTCTCTATTAGGCATCAAACCATCCCATATTTTTCATGTATCATCACAAAAATAACTTATCCTTTGAACTGTATATAAATATACATAAAATGGTTGCTTACCGTAGTTTTAGCGATCCATCTTAGCAAATCTTCCCTTAATTCTCGTTCTGCTTTCTGCCCGAACTTTTCGTGACACATATCTAATGTGCTTGTCATACCTGTTATTTAGGGAAAAGAATATTAGTTCAGAGAGGTGATCATAACCTGATTACATTTCATGCTAATAACCTAGTCTACAAATAAAGTAGGCATCAGCAGAAATCGATTTAACATCTAAATCCTAAAGGTCAAACCAATCAACCAGGAAGGATAATTACAAATTAAAGGTACTAATTACGGCATAAACTAATCAAGTTCCTAACAAAGAAACCAGCTATTCAGACTCTGATAGATTATTGCAATATCTTCAACTTTGAGAATATTACAAACAAGTGAAGAGTAAGGGTAAACTATTAGCATTACCTTCTAGATTTCTTCTTCTCCTTGTAGCGTGAGATAGCTGAGTCCCTTTCTTGACTGTTAATTTCATGCAAACCAACTTTAGGGTAAAGAGGTAAGGTTGCAGTAGGAACAAGATAATGTGCCTCGAGTTCTTGACTGCCCTTGGCATGACTTAAACTATCAATATTGCACTGATGATTAGGAACAACAGGACTCCCCTCAAAATCCGTTGTTATTAATGTAGAAGCATGACATTCTTGATTTCCAGGCTCGCCTGGATCATTCAGCCAGTGAAATATATTGTCCTGTACGAAGAGGAAATAGATTAACACATTTCTAATCCATTTAAAGTGAAGAAAAAAACTGGGATTGAAGCTATACCTCACAAGCAGGCACAGAAATTGGGACTAGATCACTATCATAGCCAGCATAGAGATCACGCGGCCTCATGTTCTGTTCAGTAGCCGAAGTCTGGAACACATTAACGGTTTCATTGTCTAGATTTTCGAAATTTGAGTCAGGTTCTGATTTGACTAGTTTGCGGAGTTGATGAAGAACTTCTTCCTCGTGTTGGCCACAAACAGCATTGCGATTCTGTCAAACTCAAATAGTTTTTGTCAACTTGGTGAAGTCAATTATCACCTAAGCAATGCCAACTTTTCTTAACACAAGAAAAATGCTGAGAAAATCCATTGATGAAAAGCTCTAATAAAATTGAAACCAAAGAGATTAATGAAAGTAAATCAGAAAAAAAACGAAGTAGCCAATCCATATAATATAAGCATGCTTGAGAAAAAGAAGCTCTATCCTTGATTTTAGATATCAAGCCAGCATGTAATAGAATCATGCAAAATGTTATTAGAATATCCTACGGACAAGAAACCTGAACACATCTACTACTTGTTGCAATAACCTGAACACATGTTTACAAGGTAATTTTGACAAGTATGCACATAGCTAATTTTTCTTTCACTAATATCAAAGTTCTGTTTCTCCTCGGAAAAAAAAAAAGCATTTCCAAGTTTTGTTCTTTTTAAAACCCCAAAAGAAAAGTTCAATACTGGAAAAATCAACTACCTACTGCAGACAACAGAAGATGAGCAACTTAGTTTGCAGATCTCTTAATAAGAAGTCAGAATATACCCTAATAAGAAAACCAACCGTAATTTCCATTCAAATCCCGCTCTACTACGTTCCTGGAATTCACCTCCACAATGTTAGCCTATCATAAAAATTACTAATATTAACTAACACCAACCAACACATTATTTTTATTGTTGTTCCATGATTTCCATTTCACTTCAATTGCAAGCAAATCCAATATATAACAAGTGACATCATATCAAACAATCTACATAAATTCAGCATTTCAAAAGGGTGAAAATGAAGCTACCTTAGGCAGAGGAGGAACACCTAAAGCTGGGTAATCCCCAGCAGCGGTATCAGTAGAAACAATCAAATCATCAAAACTGGCAATACTAGGAGTCTCCCAAAGCAACAAATCGGAACCCGCATCACCAAAATCATCTCCAAACTCTCCATTACCCTCTTGTTCTTGTTCTTGTTCTTCCGCGGAGAAGAAAGATTTCTTATCACCAAAATGCTCAAACCCAAGAATGGAAACAAGCTCAGTAACAGAAGGGCAGCCAGTAAAACCCTCAATAGGACTCCTATTATGAACAACATGGTTATGAAAATTATGAGTTTCCCAATCACAATTCTGGCAGAAGACAGAGTGATGAGTGAGGCAAAAGATGGAAGCAGGAGAAGAATCACAGGCATCACATAGTAAAGAACGAGAGTGTTTTGAAAATAGCTGATTCGTGGAGTGCACGTCGCGGTCACAAGATATGCAAAGCTTGGCAGAGTCTGCTCGGCAGTATAGGAGAGCTATGTTTTTATTACAGTAATCACATAGTCTATCATGAGGATGATGATGATGAGGTTCTGGTTTCATGGTTGTGGAAAACAAGATTGTCTGATGGTATTTGTTTGTTTGTTTAATAAGTAAGATTAACAAGATGGGGTTTAGTTAGCTGTAGAATAGAGGCTTCATTTCCTTAATTAAGTTGGTTTCTATTAATGGATAATCTTGAAAGAGTATAGAGAGAGAAATAAAGAAAGAAAGTGGACAATAATAGTATGAGAATACATGAAAATATCTTTATCCTTTTCTTGATTCCCAAGGAGAAATAGTATCTCCACTTTTCCCGTCACTTCTTTTTTTTTTTTTTTTTTTAAATGATAAAGTAAAGTTTAGTTAAAAGTAGACCTATCAATTCACAAAATTAAAGTAAATCGCAGACTTCGACGAGAGTTTAGAGTAAAATTTATATATTATTTGTCACTAAAAGTTATATTGCGATAGAGTAAAAATTCGAACCTCAAAATGCCTTGTCACTTGAACCAACTTAATAAATTATTTCATTGGAGAATCAAATTGAAATGAGAACATATTACGTAATTAAGATAATAAAATGAGGCTTTCAAAAGAATTAAAAATAAAATGACAACATATTACTATTATGGTGTGAACTGTGTTTTGTGTTGCGTTGGTTGAATTGGCGTCTTAAGTTGATATTAAGATGTTGACTCTCTACAAAATCACAGCCTCTCCTTTAACCAATATCTTCTATAATAATATCATAATATCTTACCAACTTACAACTAGCTTTAATTGTTTTTTGTCAAATTAAGCTCCAAAACGACATTGGAGGTTGGTTAGACGACAACCTATGTTTTCATTTTCTCCTTTGAAATATACTATTCAATACATTTTTCTTTTTTTGAGACAGTATTAAATACAATTTTAGTGTGAAGGGAAAAAATTAGTTAAAAAATAATATATACGATGATTTACTATATTCGTGACAAACTTGTGATTTATAAATTTACAAAGTTAACATACATTTGTGGTATGTTCTCCTAATAAACCACAATATTTAAAATTCCACCGTTACGTTTCCAATACAAGGATGTGTTCTTCACCTCTTTTAATCTTTAAAGCTATATCATTTTCCGTGAAATTGATATTAGTGTGCTTAGATGCTATTTTAGGCAAAGAAAATTAAGATGGACCAGGTTCACCACTTGATTATGATTCATCGGAATTGTGTTGTGACACTTTTTATCCTTTTTGTTTGTTTAATTATTTTTAACAACTTGAATATTATGTGTTAAAAAGCAATTGAGAAAGACCATGATTAAGAGGAAATCTCACTGGGTGCGATCATACCAGCACTATTGCACCGGATCCCATCAGAACTCCGAAGTTAAACGTGCTTGGGCGAGAGTAGTACTAAGATGGGTAACCTCCTGGAAAGTTCTCGTGTTGCACCCCAAACCTTTCCTTTAAAAAAAAAAGGAAATCTCACTTTTATTTCAAAACTATTTAAATATTGTTTAATGATGTATGAGAAAATTGATATTAAGAGGGAATAGTAATGTTCAAGTGGTCCTTGAATGTCCAAATTGAATTTGGACATTGACCATTAGATCTAACAATTCCGTATACATTCACATTAAAAAACTAAATCTTGGACACTAAAAACTAAACCCTAGACCCTAAATCATCGACCCTAGACACTATAAACTAAACCCTAGACCCTAAATCATCGACCCTAGATGACATGATACTCCGGACTAATAATTCGATGACACGTCACATGTTAGTATCTAGGGTCGATGTTTTAGGGTTTAGGATTTAATTTTTAGTGTCTAGGGTCCATGATTTAGAGTCTAGGGTCTAGTTTGTAGTGTCTAGGGTTTTGTTTTTAATGTGCATATGAACGTAATTGTTAGATCTAGGGTCAATGTCCAAATTCAATTTGGACATCCAAGGACCACTTGAACATTACTGTAAGAAGGAAAGCTCTCAAAGCACTCTTACACCAGGGAATTAGGAACAAAAAAAATCGTATTTATCTTTGTAACCAATTTAAAATAATTTTATTTTTTTTATATAGTTTAACCAAATTTAGTTTCATATAGAAGAGTCAAGTTCAAATGAGACAATGGTTTAGGATGAGACTAGTTTTTATGATGAGACTAAGGGTATTTTTGTAATTCAATAGGGGAAGGTGGCAAACTTGTAATTAAAGGAACACCCCTCATGTTAATTGAAGGGAAGGAAGAGGAGGTGATGTCAACGCTGATGTCACCGCTGATGAGAGAAAGAATTTTAATTATTTTCTTTAAAATGTATTTTCCCGCTCTTTTCGTACTCATTTTTCAAAAAAAATTATACCAGTGAACTCGTATTAATTAAGGGGTCATTTTGAGATCCATTTTTGTCATTTATAGACGATTTTTATTTTATTTTTTATTTTTTTATATTGTTCCAGCAGAATACTATATTTGTTCCATCGGACTACTCCAATTGTTCCACCAGAATACTACATTTTCTTACACTTCCAGAGTGCATTTAAAAAAAAATAATGAAAATATTTTGCTGGAACAAATGTAGTAGTCTCGTGGAACAAATGTAGTATTCTGTTGGAACAATCGAGTATCCAATTTAGAACAAAAATAAAAAAAATTAAAATCGTCTATAAATAACAACAATGGATCTCAAAATGACCGCCTAATTAATACGAGTTCAGTGGTATATTTTTTTTGAAAAATGAGTTCGGAAAGAGCAGGAAAATGTATTTTAAATAAAATAATAAAAACTTTTTCTCTCCAGATGTGACATCAGCGCTTACATCACCTCCTCTTCCCTTCAATAATGTCCTTCCATATTTTTAAAATTTCAAAAATGCCACTACTTTTTAATTGTTCCACACTAAAAAAAGTTTCTCCATAATGACCTGATCCTATCTCTCATATAGAATTTTACAATGGGTTCGTAAAGTATATAATTAGTGAAACATAAATCGATTTCATGAACCTTTTTGACTCAGAAAGCAAGTCAATATTCTCATTTTACTGCAATCCCGTCTCTTCAAAAATCATTGTTGCATGTTTAATCTTAAACAACTATATTGTGCAATCCCGTCTCTTCAAAAATCATTGTTGCATGTTTAATCTTAAACAACTATATTGGTTTACTAAATTCAAAAGACAAAGTGGTTGTTTGGTATACATGAATTTATATCCCAATAGAAATTCTCATGATTTTTTAATTTGGCTAGTTGTTTGGTTGACATGAAATTGAGAAAATGCGAGAATTCAAAATACATGAAAATTTTAAATTCCCACATAATGTGGGAAATTAATCACCCACTCCCCTTGGTCATTCAAAAAATTTCCTATGAATTTCAAATTCATTAATCTTAACCAAACACATTGGAGCTATTTCATGGGAATTATACTAGGGAAATAATTTCATATGAATTGAAACTTCCTACGCCCTCCCATGTATACCAAACGACCTTAAAGAATCGAGGCCGATTTCACAGCACACATCTGCAGCATGGACCTATTTGATGTAGTCTAACTAAGCTAATTTAACAAATACAAATATTAGTTAGAGAGTAGAATACTAAACCAAATATTGGAAGTCTCAACTTTGTTAAAACAGGCACCGGAACATTCCTCTTTCTCGTTTTCAACCAGAATGATTAAAACTAACTGACGCCATCAAGGTTTTGGCAGAGATTAGAATACATGAAAATACCAAAACTCTCATTTTCAGTTAACAGTCATGGCATAGCAAAAGCACGTATGCTGTATTGGCTATCAGCTTAGATCTCTCTCATTTACCGTCTGGTGTTGAAACTCTCCGTGTATTGTATGATTTGCAGTGACTGCACTTCAACCCTGCTATGTGAAAAGGGGTCTTGCTAATTGCATTGCAGTCATTGCATAGGATGGAAACCTGCACAATTTCCAACGTTAATACTGCTTTCTCTAGTATTTTGCTTGCAGCATCACTGATGCATACACTTGTGTAAATGAGGAAGTATGAACCTCATCAGTGCCACAGATGCACATATGGGTGTTTTTTTTTTTAAATGATTTTACAAGTTTGATTGTACATTATAATATCATATTAATATATTGATGTTTTCAGGAACGTATAAGCTTTCAACATTTAGAGACAATTATCAGATTTAGTACACTGTACGCAACACTTAAAAGAGATACTTCAAAACCAGATAAAAATTAACCATAAAAGTAATCCAAGTGTGCATCAATATCAGACAGGGGTGTGCATCTCATGCTTCTTGTTACTTAGAAGAGGAAACCATGGGGAAGAAAATGTACCTCATAACGGTATTCCTCGGGCATTTGAATAGCTTCAATCTATTAGAAACAAAACCTCTAGTGTTAATTTCTGAACCACTATTTCATTAATAAAACCAAAAAAGCTGAGCAAATAATACTACTGAAAGCAACTATCAGAAACTAAATAATACAGTCGAGTTTTCAAGTACCCTTCATTGTACATTTAAATAACAGATTCCCACCAAGTGCAGCTTAAGGATGCTTGCATGACAGTTAATCATCGTGTATAGAATATCAAAGAATCTAATCATATACTTGACATTGAACTATATAATAAAAAGTTAAATGTAAATTTGAACTAGATAGACCACACATCAAAAATCAATTTTAGCTGGCCTGCTGCAACTTTCAGACTCTAGTTTCAAAATTTCATTCAATTCTTGTACTATGGAAAATATTTTCATACCTCCTGATCTCGCAAGCTCCAACTGTTTGACATTTCCATCACAGTTTTGGAGCAGATTGGACAACGATACCTGGGTCCAACATATAATTTGTTGACTTAACAAAACTATATGAAAAGATAAGCCACTATAACATGTCAGAATATTACTGATTTTGGTTGGCCATTTGTCGAAAGCAGTCATTATGCATCGTGTGCCCGCACTTCATAACTATAGCATGTTTGACCGAGTCAAAAAGATACTGCGGGACAACAAAAAGTTGCTATAGTACAAAACCTCTCATCAATGATTCAACAAAAAAGATTACCATATTACATACCTCATAACACACAGGGCAGTTATTCTTCATGGAGTTTTCGACGCAAGAGTGATTGTCACGCAATTCCACTAGATAGCAAGATCCTATTGCAATTAATATCATCATAGAAGAAAAATCAATTTTTGAAGGTTCATAAATTAACATGTATATTCCCAACCATACTGGGACATGTTAACCACAAAATACACTGATTGCTAAAGGATACTTAAAGCAATTATTCACCAGAATAAAATGGATAAAATGAGCAAAAATGAAATTTTGGCTTGTTTACTCTATATGAGGATTAGAAACTGAAAGAAAGAACAGGAACAAATCTTCATAACCATTTCTGTTTGACTTTCATAAAGCTGCAAATCATGTCATTAACCGATTATGTACAGGTGTCCACAGTATAACGTCAAGTAATAATCTGAGGCATCAAAATTGTTGGCCCTTGAAAAAGGAACCTCCATCCTAGCATACTTTATTACAGTTTTGAAAGAAAGCACTAAGGTTTAAATTAATTGAAATATTAGCAATTCAATTATCCATCCTTAACTCTATAGAAAAAACAAATAAACTAGGTAATAATGAATCCATGTGACGCCTTACATTACCAGTATTAGGAATTAAAATTAGGAAACTTACCTAAGTACCAAACTAGTAAGAAAAAGGACAGAAAGAACAGAACTTCTAAGATAGTCCACACGGCCGAAAAAATTGGTTGTAATTACTAAGACCAGAATTCCTAAATTATATAGTAAACTTCATCACTGTAAATGCACGTGGAAATCTAAAATTCAAGTATTAATTTGTAGTTAAAAGTTAAACCAAGATAACCCTAAACTTAAGCTTGGTTTCTATTGACTTGATTGGTAAATGATCATCCTCTGTTTGGAGAATTATCAATTCAAGTTTTTAGTTCCTTCTTCATTCCAAATTCCCATGAGTATCAAAGTACTTGAAATCAAAAGACACTTCCATTTGAGAAGTGCTACTGCATTTTAAAGGGATGACAGCATTAATTCGACATGAAGTTCCATTTGTCTTACTAATATCTCTTTACAGTGTACATTTAACACTTGTTTCCATTTCTCAAGTAAGAATTTCTTCTTCCTTTGTTCCTCATTCTCATCAGTTTCTTTCCCTGCTTCAGTCTGATATATTTCAAGCTCAGATATGTTTTGGATTTACAATGGACATTTATTCTTTGGCAGTACAATAACGGAAGATTCTGGTTTGCTAAAGTGTGCCCTACCTAGCACGTAACCTCACGGTACTTGGCAAAACTTCAGATATGTCTAGCTTGTCAGAAATGTATGAAGTGAACTAATCAGTAATAACTCATTCTACAACTAGAACTAAAAATTCTTAACTAGGTAAACTGAAACTGAATATGTCAGAACATAGCAGAAATAAAATAACTTAATGAATAGTACAGAAACAATAATTTCAGAGTTATGATTAAACAAAAGTATTTCCCAAAAGTAGTTGCATACCACATTTCTCGCAGTGGAAAAATTTGTCTCGGCCACCAACCCTGTGTATCACAGGTTATAATGAAAAACTCAACAGAACAAAAACATAACCCTTTAGAAATAAACTTTAAGTAGAAAACAAATAGAATCTGCGGCTTACCTACAAATCCCACAGCCTTCGCAATGAAACTGCCCTTTAGAAGTCTGTAATGAATGCAAAGAATAGAACAGTAATCCATCACGATCTATCCAAACTTGAAAACCTTTAAATAATGTATGGGATCAATTTAAACAAAGTTATCTTACATCATCATCATAAAATTTGCAAATATCACAGAAGTATTCACCCATCTTAACTCCACAGTTTGTGCATACTTGAGCAACCTGGAAATGTGGAGAAAGTTACTGTTATGGATCGTTCCTAATTAGTAGGTATTAGTCATATTATTTCCATTAATTAGTTTCCTGCGTTATTTAGCAAATCCCAAAACGGGACTGATTAGTTTAGTGTTTTATTAGGATTCCTATTTATGTTTAAATTCCTATTTTGTGGTGACACTTGTTCTGTTTAAAGAACGACTCTGGAGTTAAACGACAAGCATAATTTTAATTGTTAACTCATAGTGAGTTCAGGAGATCGGATTCTCTCTTTAATGAGGTCCAAGATTTCAGTCTCCCTTTGACGAGCTGAGAATTATCATAATTGGTCCAACCAGACCCATGATGACATCCTATTCGCGGGCACATAATAGTTACTGAATACAATTTTCAGTTGTTTGACCCAATCTTGGTGATGTAATTTACAGCATTAGATCTCCAAGAAAGTTAAGAATTTTCTTGAAGGTTAGCAATACAATATCTAACTCCAAAGAAGCACAATTAAGATAAATACATAATTAGGAAAATTTTGGACCGGAAGTATTCAAATGTACAATGAAATCTGCAAATGAGAGTAGCAACAATAGAAAATAAAACTAAATATAGAGAGTGGCACCTGCTGCTCGGTGTCGCAAAGGGAACAGATAACCTGAAAGTCACACCAAAATTGGTCATAAATAATCTATGTCGTCGTTATTTTCCTTGAAAATTGTTTCGCGGAATAACCAAGGAATATCATGAATAGAATAGCTATTCCTTTCCTATTCCTATTACTTTGGTTTGATTTTTCAAACACAAATAGTTATAGTTATTTCAAACATAGGATTAGATATTCGTAATGAATACCTATTTATTATATATATTCCTATTCTATTCCATTCTATTCCGTGAACCAAACGGCAGCTTAGGGAAATGAACATACTTGTTTAATGTCGTGTCTAACTATTTCATGGCGATCCTTAGGATTGAGCATGGCGGTCTGAAACAGACAAAAAGATATCAAAGAAGATGATCTCAAATACTAAATATAAGGAAGTGAATTGAAAACAGAGAATTATTACAGAGGTATCATTGTGGCAATGGCGACACTGGAAGATTTGGTCGCAACAAGGAGCTCGAATTTTGCATCTTCTACGATAATGCTCACATCTAATCTAAACAAAGTTGATTATTTTCATTAATACAGAACAAAAAAAAAAACTACAAAAATTAATTCAGAAACAAAAAAGGGGATTAGGGTTTGCCCATAATCAAGCTTTCCATCGTCTTCTTCCCTTCTCTGAGCTGCGGAGGCTGTTGTCACCGCCATTGATTACTTTTCATTCACTACTAACCATTAAAGCAAGGGCTCAAAAATTATTTATCATTCTCTACTATAATTACGATTAAATTGCATCAATGTACCTAAATTTTAGCATGTTTCACACTTTGGTACTCAATTTTATTTTGCCACAGTGAATGACCAAAATAGTACTTATGAACCTCCTATAACGAGTTTATATGCCACATCAACATGCTAACACTTTAAAAACGTAAAGGGTAGTTTCCTGAAAAACTCCATGTATTTACTAATTACAAAACAAGGATTTCCGTTATCTAAAAAGCGGAAAACTCATTAACGGTGTTAAATATAATGACATGATAATGAGTAGTTTGGGCTTAATTTTATTGATTATGTTATAAAAAAAATTCATTTCCCATAAACACGTGAATGTTTTATGAATTCATCAATAAATTACGATAGAAAACCTCTTACCACATCATCACATTCAGTAACGTTAATGGGTTTTTTGCTTTTTGAAGTAACAGTGATAACACAATCCTCTTTTGTCAAAAGGATAAATACAGACAAGATTTCGACAAAATCGGCACAAAGATTTTTATAATAAATTACCCAAATTAAAATGTTTTTTTATAACTATCCAAACTTAAATGTTACTCAATTAAATGACAACTTTACCCTCTTAATTTAATTTCCTAACTTCCTTATCCAGTCTCAATAAAGAGTTGTGCTCACCAAGTCAATAACTGACTAAATACAATTTGGTCAATCACCATTAGATTAGAATTTAGGGGTGGAGATTAAAACATAATAAAATCACCTAAAGACACTATGTATAATTAAAGTAAAATAAGTGATGATGACGATACTCAAATCTAGGCCCCAAAACTTCAAACTATTAGAATATACAACTCGCCAAGTCGGTCACAATATCTGGACGGATCGACATAGTCGACCCCAAATGTCCCTCCGCGTGTTATCAATTCCAGACAAACATTCAACTACGTCGATCTCACCCCCCGAACCAGTCGAGTATATTGGACATGAAGACCCACGTCATCAGTGGAACTCAAAGCTTGTAAACTCTATAAATAGAACCTCCAAGTAAAGGCTATGGATCTTTTCTCTCTATATATATACATATATATATATATATATATATATATATAGGAGAGGGATCGGGTGAGAACACCTCCTTAAATTGAGAACACTCATTAAAGTGAGAACACATTGAAACTACGTAGTTTCATTAAAGGGGATGGACTAAAAAGGAATTTACCCATTTAATTCATCTTATACGTGTATGTAGTCAGGAGAGAGAAAAGTGGGTTGATGATTCATCATTTGTTTACTTTTTATTCAAAAACGTTTTCCCGGCTATCCCGAACTCCGATTTCGAATTTTTTTATACCGTTGGACTGGTATTGTCGAGGTGCTCATTTTAAGATCCATCATGCCCAGGTAAAAACGAAGTTTTAGAAGTTGGAACATACCGCTTTCGAGTTTGGAATGTATGATGATTTTAGTTTTTTTTTTTACGGTAATGTTATATACATTCTGAATTTTGTCGTCTCTGTTCTAAATGGTAAGCATACTGTTATAAAAAAATGAGTCGAAAAAACAAAGCGAAAACATATTTTAATGGTTAAAAATCGGAAAAATAAATTCTAAACCACGTAAAATCAATGTAAAAACATAATTTATAAACCCTAGACCATAAAAAAACGAAATTCAAAAATATAAACTCAATTCTAATATATATAACACTTTATATTCACGTAAAAAAAGAATTTTGTACATGTCACATTGTTTTTAAATTAGAATACAAACAATTACAATGCAAAGTTTATATCCTGGAACACAGAGTTTATAAATTTAGAATGTAGAGTTTATACAATAGAACACACAGTTAATAAATTTAGAATGCATAGCTTATATTTTAAAGTACAAAGTTTATATTCTAATTTCGAGTTTAGCGTTTATGATTTGAAGCTTAGGGGTTTAATATTTAGGATTTATGTTTAGGATCTTAATTTTAGGGTTCATTAATTAGAAATAAAGTTCAATTTTAGAGTTTGGGGTTCACTTATTTCGGTTTAGGGTTTAGAGTTTGTAGTTTAGGGTTCTATTTTAGGATTTAAATTTAAAAACTTAGAGTTATGGGTTCACCACTTTAGGGTTTTGGGTACACCAATTTAGGGTTTCAAGTATCACCAATTTTATATTATACTTTATTTAAAAATATATGTATATTCAATTTTGGTCATTTAGTTATAAGTGTTTAAGTTGTTACTATTAATTTGAATTGGTTTTTTTTTTGTATTATATTGTGGAACATGACAGTTTGTAGTTTATAATATATGTATATTCAATTTTGGTCATTTAGTTTTAAGTTGTTAATATTATTGGATTTGAATGTATTTATTTTGGATTATACTGTGAAACATGACAGTTTCTAGTTTAGAATATATGTATATTCAATTTTGGTCATTTAGTTATAAGTGTTTAGGTTGTTAGTATTAATTTGAATAAATTTTTTTTGTAATTATATTGTGGAACATGACAGTATGTAGTTTAGAATTTATGTATATTCAATTTTGGTCATTTAGTTATAAGTGTTTAAGTTGTTAATATTATTGGATTTGAATGTATTTTTTTTGGATTATATTTTGGAACATGACAGTTTGTAGTTTAGAATATATGTATATCAATTTTGGTCATTTAGTTATAAGTATTTAGGTTGTTAGTATTAATTTGAATGAATTTTTTTTGTAATTATATTGTGGAACATGAAAGTTTGTAGTTTAGAATTTATGTGTATTCGATTTTGGTCATTTAGTTATAAGTGTTTAGGTTGTTACTATTAATTTGAATGAATTTTTTTTTTGTATTATATTGTGGAACATGACAGTTTGTAGTTTAGAATATATGTATATTCAATTTTGGTCATTTAGTTATAAGTGTTTAGGTTGCTACTATTGATTTGAATGGATTTTTTTTGTATTAGATTGTGGAACATATCAGATTGTAGTTTAGAATGTATGTATATTCAATTTTGGTTATTTAGTTATAAGTGTTTAGGTTATTATTAATTTGAATGAATTTTTTTTGTATTATATTGTGGAACATGACAGTTCGTAGTTTATAATATTTGTATATTCAATTTTGGTCATTTAGTTATAACTAAGTTCAATTTTGGTTTTTAATTTAAGGTTCAATTTTAAGATTAAAATTTAAAAATTTAGAGTTAATAAATTAGTCCTCTAAAAAAATTAATAAATTAGTTTCTGGAGGTTTAGTTTATAAATTAGGATTTATGTGTTAAAATAGAATGATAAAAAAGAAAAGGAGAAAACAAAAGGAAAAAAGAAAGAAGAATAAAGCAAGCCTGACACATATTATATAGATGTGAATTAAAGACAATATCAAAGAATCAGCTTTGGCACAACGGTAACAGGTGTAGCTTGCACGGTCACCCACACCAGCTGGGTTCGAATCCTTGCTCCACCTGTTTTATTAATTAATTGATGATTAAATGGACATACTGGATATTTACAAATATGCCACTCCGTTCAGCAACCATCAAAACGGCGCCGTTTCATATTTGTTTTCATATAACAAGTGTTCTCAACTTAAACCTTGTTTGCATGTGATACCTCTCACTTTGATCCAATATTTCAGCAAGTGATTTCATTAGGTTTTAATATCACCCTTAAATTCTAATCTAATGGTGATTGACCACATTTTATTTGCTCAGTTATCGACTAGGTGAGCACCACTCTCCCATTAAAACCATCTCTCCAAATCTTCTCGTTCTCTGTCATATCGCCATCATTCTTTTCCTTAACACAAATAAAATACAATTGCATATATACAAAATTTAATTAAGAATTTTTTAATTTGATTTGCAAGTTTAAGATCCTATTTAAGTTTTGTTTTCCCCTTCTCACTGTTGTCCTTATATGACTTCACCCAATTTCCTTAATCATAAGATCTTTTTTTATGGCTTTCTATGACAATGATTTCTCCGTCTTCAGCAACGATAACCACCAGCACCATCACGTATCACATCTTTCACCAAGTTTGCATTCCTCACCGGGTTTTTGAAAAATCAGATTTGATTCGTGCATCTTGCCAACTGATATTTTCTCCTATTTTCGTGGGATCTTGTTAGCAGCTAAGATTTCCACGCCCCTCACGGGCATAATATTGTTAAAATTGTAAAACATGATAAACTCTAAAAAAATACACCGCGCTCACAATGGTAACTCCGCTGAAGAAATAATGAATAATACTGAAAGATCTAATACTCAAACTTGTAAAAAATTATACTTGTTTTGTTTTGATGCATTCACTACACGTTTACACTTTGCTCATGTGGTCCCTCTTTTACACCCCGACTTTCACACTGTGTATTGTCAAACGGTTCTTAACCCTTGGGACACGTAATTGTGTCGCCAGCCATATGCCTAGTACCGTTGACGCGTCATTCGAACTCTTGAACGATGAGACGTTAGGTATGTCTCGCTATGGTCACAAATTGTATTATACATGTTACAGACTATTACCCATAACATTCGCCTAGTCACTTCCCCTTAGGATACCAAAATGTTACTTTTGATCACTTGAGACGACGATTTATTATCCCAGTTTATTACAGATGAGCCAAATGCCTAGGGAAGAGTATTATCGCTTGCTTCGGTTGATAGTTCAATGAGACTAAATTGCTTTCATCATGGGGTACGAAAACCGGTGCTTAGACTTGTGTTGTTTGCTATAACTAAGGAAGATACAAGGTTTAGATTGAGCATCCAGTTTCGAGGATAAGTATGGGAAAATCCAAGGAAGGCATAAACAACCAAAAGTACAAAGAGCATAATAATCAAGAACATTCACCGAACAACAATTGATAAGGTGTTTGAAATTTACTGGAAGATAGAGATGTACCATTGATAAGATAAATAGTAGTATCAAGTACAAAGGTCCAAAATTGTTGAGATAAATTGGCTTTATTTAAAAGAGCAATGTCATTTCAACAATATGCCTATGTTTTCTTCCCATACTACCATTCTTTTCAGGCGTATAAGAACAAGAAATTCTTTGAGAGATGCCATGTTTAGCTAGATAAGACGTCATTTTGGTGAATTCCCCACCCTTACCTGATTGAAAAATTTTAATAGGTCTACCAAAGTATTTTTCTACCATGGTTTTGAATTGAATGAAAGTTTTACGTACACTCGATTTTTTCTTTAAGAAGAATATCTAGTTGTATTTTGTGAAGTGATCAAGAAAAAGAACAAAATACTTAAAACCATCAAACGACTCAACAAGCACAAGGCCCCACATGTAATTTCCAATGGTTCAGATGACACATGATTAGAAGCAGCAAATGGTAACTTATGACTCTTACGAGCACAACAAGAAACACATAATGAAACTTTGTGATCTGAAACATAAATTTTATTAGAATTCAAGATACGTTTAACAATTGGAAGTGAAGCATGACCTAACCTATCATGCCAACTGGATAAGGTAGCTAAATTGGCAAAACACATTGAAGAAGCAGAAAGACATATGGAATAGAACCCTTGGTCACACTAGCCTTTAAGTCTGATTTTCTCCGTCTCCAAATCCTTATAAAATAAACGATATGCAAAAAATTCAACAGAGACATGATTAGAGTTAGTTAAAGCATAGACTGAGAATAAATTATAAGTTGCATTAGGAACAATTAACAACATATTATGAAATGTTAAATCAGACGAACCACAAAACAACTGAGATGTATTGACTCCACTAATTTTAAGGTGAGAACCATTACCAATTTGAAGGTACCCTCTAGAATGGTATAGTCAGAGTTAATGTTCAGGTTGCTCAAGTCAGAAGTGATGTGATGAGTAACCCCGGAGTCGATAATCCATGTTTGGAGAGGCATGTTGTTGGTGGAGAGATTGGATTGGGGCTGATATGGTTCCCGGTTCGGTCGAGGAGAAGAAAAATTTCGTGCCACGTGGAATTGTGACATATCAAATAAGGGTGACCATTAGAGGATGTGGCGGAGGCCGAATAAGAGCCAGAGTCAATGGAGCTATACGCATAGCCACGATTTTCATATCCTCTACTCCGTCCACGTGGTGTGTTATTGATGGAATTATTTCAGTTGGTAGCCGAGTAAAGAACCATGGGAACAAGAGGTTTCAGAGTTTTGTCAAGTGCATATTCTTGTTCCTCTGTTAAGAGGAATGCATAAAGCTCATCAAAGGATATGATACCAAGTCTATTTCGATATGACAGAATAAATAGCTTATAGTCCGGACCAAGACCACAAACGATGGCGTACAAGGTCATTCTCGGTGACCCGATCATTAAACAATCTCAACTGTTCATATATGCTCTTTGCTTTCATCAAATATGTGTGCATATCATCTGAACCATACACAAGATTAAACATCTGGAAATGTAAGTTCTATATCTGAGTCTCAAACCTGCTGCATATGCCCGAGTGAGGGAAATCCAAGTCTCGAGGGATGTATTTGCCAAGGCAATTTGGGGAAGCAAAGATTCAGTCACCAACTCAAGCAATAAATTAAGAAACTTTTGATCTTGTTGATCAGAGGTCCTAAAAATAACATCAGTGACGGCCAGAGGGGTCATTCAATCGTCAATATGACTAGCCAATCAACAACCACGAAGCATAGAGACAACTTGCTCGAGTTATTCGTCAAAAGCTTGACCATAACATGGTTGAGCAGATTAATGGTAGCGCATTGTTAGGGTTTGAAGTTAAAGGGGGCCTTTGTTCTTTTATTGAATACAAGGTTTAGGGTGCTAAAAAGTAATTTTTACGCAAATTCATGGGAATAACCAAATACTATAAGGTGAGGGGCCATTGTTTTTGCATATTTGAATTTGGGGCCTATATGCATGATGCATTTGGGAAAAAGGAAAATGAAAACAAGAAGAATAATGGGATTTGGATAGAAGGAGTATTAAGTAAAGGAGTGAACTAAAAACTTAAGTTGACAATTAAGTCCTAGTGTGTACGACATCTTTGATATTAATTTCAGACAAACTTTCTCACGTGAATGTCCATTGAATTTGAATGGTACACAAAATGGATCCATCACACCATTTGTATTTAATTTACTAATTAATAAAGTTGTTGAGACTGGAACTCAGGACCGCTCCATCGTACCATATAATGAAATTCACTAAACTAAAAACTCAAGATGTTAGTTAGGATCAAAAATAAGTATTTATATCAATACCTACGATAAGGAGATGCATGCATGGTAGTAGGAAATGGATGCATGGACAGGTTGAGGATGCATATAAGGAGAGGAGAGAATGAAATCGTGTCAACACAAATTGGCCGACATGTTCATGTAGCTGAAAAGAATACTGCATATTCTTCATCTCTTTGGATATATAGAATTTTTAAGATGATGAGGCAGAACCAAGGAATCAACTTCTACTTCTACTACCCATTATTATTCTCATACCCCATTCATTCATTTCTTTTAACAATTCCTTAATTTTCTTAATCCAAATATATAGCTTTGCCCTTTCTTATCTTCCTAAGGCCGTATGTATGCATTCTCTCATTTATCCACTGCTCTATTATTTGTAAATTTATACTCAAATTTACCAAGATCAATTTGACAACTACTCCCCAGAATATATGATCTGGCTCTACCTATTTCAGTTTTTCTGTAGATGAACAGAAACCTAATAACCAGCTTTCAAATAGATATTAAATTTTATGTGTACATTATTCAAGATCTAGTTTAAACGACTTGAAACCCTTAACCACTCAGATAGTTGTTGGCTCTTTTTCTTTTAAGTTGGTTGGAAGAGGAGATTTAAAAGGGTTGCATAATATATGTATGAAATATGAAATATGGTTTTATGGTTAGAATGTTCGGTTAAGGAAATTGAACTTTAGACCTTCATGTTTGGTCAATTTTTGTATGGCATCAGCAACAAGATGCATGGGACCAGTAACCAAATTACACCAGGAATTGGATAAACTCTACCCAACTCCACATCAGCAAATACATCATATATTCATACTATTTCAATATAACTGAAAAATGGGGACATGCATGCAATCCCATTAAAACAACTTGAATGTTTATTACATATAAGTGATCTCATTTAATTAGCTTGTTAATGAAACTAATTAAAGAAAAGCCAAGCAAAACCATGCAACATATTTGTTGCCAAGCTATATAAGCACCTTCATATCGCCTATATATATTTACTGAAGTGCTCGTCTTTTTTTTTATCTTTTTTATTTTTTAAGTTGCAGCCAAAGGAATAGAACTTGTAAGATTAAGGCCTTTGACTTTATCCAAAAGTTATTATTATAAAATATTGTAAAATTATCAAGAAAGATCACGAATGAATTATTCTTGTCAATCTCGAGCAAAAAATCATTATCTGCATATATAATTTAATAATAAAAAAGCTCAAATCTGCAGAGATGCCACCAATCGAGGCCGAAAGTATGTATGATCTTAATTGCATTACTTAAAATGATCTACAAACATATTATTCCAACACTATTAAACTGTACGGACACTTCTTCATATGGAGAGTTAAAATATATCATCAATCTTGGCATAATTATATAAGTTAATGCAAGTTGTTTTTGATTAATTAACAAGAACAAAAAGTCACTGTCAAACAAATCATAAGTGGCAATTTTCTTATCCTCACAAATATCTCAAAGGAACTTCCTCCTTTTTGCAAAATAAAATTATCCAATATATATTTTAAATTATTTATTTATGTCCTTGTAGGATTAGATTATGCAATCCCCAGCACCCTTATAAATAAGACTTGTTGAATCTCAAAGTGTACAACCACCTCATCCACACACCTAGCTTTCAGTATACACAAAACACTACTAAAAACCTTCTCTACATAGTATTATATATTTCTATTTTGTTGCTTTAGAAAGAAAAATAAAAAAAATGGATAGAGTGAGAGATTTAGCATCAACAAGAGCTGCAGTGATATTCACAAAGAGTACATGTTGCATGTGCCATAGCATCAAGACACTTTTCTACGAGCTGGGTGCAAGCCCAGCAATTCATGAGCTAGACCGGGACGCGAATGGGAGAGAAATGGAATGGGCTTTAAGAGCACTGGGTTGTAATCCCTGTGTTCCTGCTGTGTTCATAGGTGGAAAGTATGTTGGTTCTGCTAAAGATGTCTTGTCCCTTCACTTGGATGGTTCTTTGAAGCAAATGCTCATTGATGCTCGGGCTATTTGGTTCTAGCTAATCGCCTCTTCTAATTATATATTTTATTATTACTACTTAATTAAGCCGCCTTAAGGCGATCTTGGTCGTTGTGTTTCATACATATATATGTATATATAGCTCTAATACTATGTTGAAAACAATGTTGTATTAAGGGCTTTGCTTTTTTTTTTTTCTGGTTCCCTGACTACATTGTATGCAAGAAAAAAGAAAAAAAAAAAACTATATATAATTAATACTCTCTCAAGGGTTTTACATTAATTCGTCTTTAGATTTTCTATTTCTGTTGTTAAATTTAAAATTTGCATGATGATATTGGTGACGAGATGAATGTTTCCTTGACATATATAATGAACTCTCCATTATTAATGTATTGGAATGTGTTATAATCATGATAAGCTGAAGAGTGATTGTGAATTCTCAAAATAATATGAAAGAATATATATATATATATATATATATATATATATATATATAAGTATCTTATGGTTATATCATAAACCCAGAATAAAGTTTCCACATCTAATGCTTCACCCCTTTGTAACTAAGAGCAATAATCCATATCCCAAATTTATTCCCAAAATAAAGTTTTTTTTTTCTTTTAATTTTGAATCAAATTTAATAATTGAGGCATCGAAATAATGCTTATTTTGATTGTATCTGTTGCCTCAATATTTGATTATATGCTTCAACATTATTTATTGAATTGAGCTAGCTTTTTGAATTAATGTGGATCTCCTCATTTTGAGGGCAGACAAAAGGGTAGTCATGTTATGCTTCTCTTATTTATTCTTCCATATCCCAAATGCCAAAATCTTTTAGTTTTTATTAATCAAAGTATAAAGTTATCTACATTAAGCATATGTACACCAAGAGAGAGAGCACAGAAACGAACAGTAGTATAGTATTTGATGAAACTAAATAAGTTTGGCACGTGTAGGCATGTTGATGTACACGTGCAATGTCAATAAAACAGTAGAGAAGTGTGTTGGCTAGCCAAAGGGAATATAAATATTGGTGCATGCAATGCAATGCAAGTTGGTGGGCGCAGCAAAAAATAAAAAGATTCACAGGGCACCGAAAGCTATCTCATCTTTCATCACAATGCATCTTTGCATATATATATATTCAACCCAATTAATATCATCTCGAATCTCCCTCAAATTGACCAGACTTGACAGAATTTTTTCTTCCTTTTTCCATAAACTCGGCTCCAAATAGTCAATATACATATCATTTATATGTATATACTGCAAACACTTGTATCTTTAAACATGCAATATAATGATTGCTTAATTAATTATTATTAGAGTCAAATTATATATGGAAAGAGAGAAGATTTTATGTTGGCAAGTTGAAGCTATAGTGAGCGATGGATCCCATGCTAGCTAGTCTCCATCTTAAAAAGAAAGTATAATATAGTTGGGCATCAAAGTAATTACAGAAAAGGTTCTTAACTTTTTGAATGTTATTATTCAAACAAAGGACTCCATTATATTTATTGTCCCTATAAATACACTAGCAAGACTTCATTACTTCAAACAACCCAATTCACCTTTCAATTCTAATATTTCCCTCTCCTACAATTCCTTCCTAATTTCAAATAATATAATATAAACTTCACCGTCGGATCGAGTTCCATCTCGAATTCGGTCTGGTGGTCTCTAATTTGTTTGTTAGTTTTTGTTGTGAAAATGGAAAAAGTGATGGGACTTGCATCGGAGAAGGGAGTAGTGATATTCAGCAAGAGCTCATGTTGTATGTGTTATGCAGTGAAAAAGCTATTTCAAGGAATAGGAGTTGACCCTCTTGTTTATGACATTGACCAAGATCCTGAAGGACGAGAGATGGAAAGAGTTCTCATCAGGTTGGGTTGCACCGCTCCGGTGCCCGCTGTTTTCATCGGAGGGAAGCTCATGGGTTCTACTAATGAGATCATGTCACTCCACCTTAGTGGCACTCTCATTCAAATGCTCAAACCCTTCCAGACTTTATCTTAATTTCATTAATCAATCATCATTATCAATATGCATGTGTTATCAAGGGAGTAATTAATAAGATTGGCTTGATTTAGCCTAGCTCTATATATTGTATGCTTTAATTACCTCATCAAGTATTGTATTGTACGTATATAATTAAATTTGTAGAAGCTGTACTTGTGTTTGTTAAGCTAGCTATAGCTATAGTAGTACTGTGTACTATGTAATTCCCTTTATTTGGTTAATGAAATTAATTAACTAGCTTTATTATTCTACTCTCTTCTTCATCTCCAAATGCACATACATATGTGAATGCAAAGAAGCAAGTTCATACTTAATGAAACAGGACAGGGACAGCTTTAAATAATGCTTATTCCATTCCTAAATATGAAAGGGACATAAGAATCTAAGATTATGAATTGACAACAGCCCGGCATTAGAAAAATTCTTGAACATTTTATATTCTAAATTAATCAAATAAAAGGTCAAATAGTTGCTTTTCTAAAGGCTTATACGTAACATTATTGAAAAATTATTAGTCTAAAAATAAATATGTATGAAAGTCCTCTCGTCTTTTGATAAAAAAATCTATAAAACTGTGTGAATAATAGAATTAATTCTCTATTTTCTCAATTTGTAAGAGATAATTAAAAAATGTATTACTTCTATAACTAATAAAACACATGTTCGATCATTTTTAAAACTTCGGAGTTAATTAATTAAAAGCCATGCAAAATTAATTCGAGAGGGGTCCTCCAAAAGGGAAGAATAAGAGGAGCAACTTTCCAAGACCCTATGGGAGTGAACCATATATATGGAGAAAGTGTAAAAGAAAGATTCTTAATTTTATTAACTATTGTTTCTTGTGCTATAGATTCGATTAATATCTATCATGGCTAAAAGAAAGAAAGGCATTGCATTCCCCTCTTCTTTTTGAATTTAATTATATATATACTTGAAGCTATACTATAAGATTACTATAAAATTAGACATACAAAAATACAGTCTACCTACTTAACTAGAGACAGACACATGATAACATAATTATAGAAAATTAAACATTTAGCTCTATTCTTTGTAATTTATTTCAGTTCAGTAAATGCACTTCAATTTAGTATTTAGTTCAGTTCAACTCAATTCAATTCAGTTCGGTCATAAAGAATAGGGTAAACAATTATTTAGTCCCTAAATTTTTACCTAATTAATTATTTAGTCCATAGATTAACTATAAAGTTATTTAGTTTTCTCATATCAAATTAGTTAATCCTTCCATCTAAAATTTCTGTTAAATTAAGGGAAAAGACTAAACTAACCCTTATCTCTCTTCAATTTCATGAATTTTGAACTCTCTTTTCAAACTTCTAAAGAATCTCTAAGAATTCTCTCCCTGCAATATGTGTCTTTAAATTGAGTTTAATGTGTCTTTTATTTAGTTTAATTGAGTGATGTTTTTTGTACCAACTCTAAACTTCTAATTAGAAAGAGATAAAGAAAGAAGCTAAGACGAAGAATAAGAAGAAGAATAAGAAAGAAAAAACGAAGGTGCTAGAAGAAGAAGAGTAGGGGAACCAAGGAGAAGAAGGAAGTGTAAATGGATGAAGAAGAAGGTGGAAGTAAGGGCAATTTTGAGATTTCTAATTTTATTTAGGGTTAACTTCAAATAAATACCATATGGTTTTTCAGTTTTGCAAATAAATGACTGTGGTTTGTATTTGAGCAAATAAAGGACCGTGGTTTGCATTATTTGCAGAATTAAGGAAATTGTCGATTTTGTTGACGTAAATGGGGACATTTTTGGCCCAAAATATTTTTCTGACCTTTGAGCTTAACTCTAACTTGACTCGTCAAATGTCAGAAAAGCATTTTGGGCCAAAAATGTCCTCGTTTACATCAACAAAATCGATCATTTCCTTAATTCTGCAAACAATACAAATCACGGTTTTTTTTTTTGCTCAAATGAAAACTACAGTCCTTTATTTGTAAAATTATGAGACCGAATGGCACTTATTTGAAATTAATCCTTTTATTTATTATTAACTGTTGACTAACGGGTTAACTAGCTAAATGAAGGTATAAAGACTAACGGATTTAACGGAACAAATGTTAAGAACTTTATAATTATTTCAAAAAACACAAAAATTAAATAATTATCTTAGTAAAATTTCAGGAATAAATAAAATCATCTCAGTCCTTCCACTCCATATTGATACATATATATATAGGGGTGGCATCGGTGCGGTTTAAACCGAATCGAACCGAACCGAATATATATATATATATATATATATATATATATATATATATATATCACTTTTTATTCTTTACTCTGATGCTGATATACAAATCAAAGTAAGCCGTTACAAATTCAACATTCTATATTCCATTATAAAGCAGTTGAAGAATAATAATATATAGAAAAAAATATGGCCTTTTCATTTCAACTTAAATTTATTGATCAATCTGTGCGAATCTTTACAATTTTAGTTGTTGAATTATTGGTTAATATAATCTGGCGTTGATTGCCAGAAAATCAAGTTTGTGGTCAACTTCAAACTTGACCAAAAACTTCATTTCCAAACTTAAGTATGTTTTTTCTTTTTGATAAAAACTTAAGTATGTTAGAGAATATAATATAAAAGGTAGTTATATACTTTTTAGGAGCCGTTTGGTCCATGGAACATAATGAAATCAAATAGAACAAAATGAAATAGTTATTCCATTAAATATAATAGGAATAGATAAAACAGATATTTGTTAGGAATATAAATTCTTATATTTGAAATAACTATTTCACTTCAAATAAAAAACAACTATACAACCACTTTTTTGAATAGTTATTCTGTGGAATAATAATTGCGTGTTTGAAAAATCCAACCAAACATAAGAATAGGAATAGGCAATGAATAATTATTTTATTCCTTATTATTCCTTTACTATTTCGCGAACCAAGCGGCATCTTATATTATTTTACATAGCATATGTACAATTTAATTTGAATTTTAGCAGTTATTTTATTCTGAAATCATAAGTATAATTAAATATTAAAACTGCAACTTGTATATCTAGATAAAACAAATAATACATTTTCAACTTAGTTTGACATTCGGAATGATATGGAAAATTGAAAAATCTATATATTTATATAAAAGTTGAACTAAAACTCTATTCTCACATTGTGCCACCTCACCAAAATTTAATGTGTAATTTTTATAGAATTTTCATTTATTTTTTATTTTTACCATTCAATATTCATGTAACTCCTAAATTAAATAGTCTTTTCAATACTTATAAATGTCTACATTAAATTTTAGTGAGCAAAATTCATATTTTATAACATAATATTGATAAAAATAATATTAGTTCTCCAATTCTATGTATAATAATTAAATTCACCTTTTATTTCAAAAAAAAAAATCTTTTTCATAACATTCTTTATCTTTTAGAATACTTAAAAGTTAAAACATTTGAGTTGTTTTAGAGTTTGTCAATTCATCAAAAATCAAGATATGTCATAATGAAGAAAAACATCAATAAATTATATATTCAAATTATAAATTAAATAAGTTTTGTTGAAAAAATTATAAATTAATTAATTAGATTAGATGTCTCTTCATCTACTTTAAGTGAAACCTCTCTTCCATACTAATTTGCTCATTGATAACTTAATAAGATCGTGTCTTTTAAGATTCTCAAATCGTAACCGTTTGCTATTTCTCCTTCTATATAATAACAAAATTCTTTATAAAAAAAAGTCTCTGACTCATCCATTTGCAATGCATTCTCATACTAAACAAGTTTTCTCCATTGCTCTCTTCTGCTTTGTGAAGTTTAAGTTAAGTTTGTTATACTCTTTTAGTTATTATTATTATTGTTAATTGATTGTGCTATTTCTATATGAGTTCTATTTTTTTTGATTTATTTTTGTTCTATTTGATTTTATGCATGCAATTTATTGTTTTGCTTTCAAATTTTATATTAAGAGCAACAAAGCGAGTCAGCTTATCATTCTAGCAAGAACAAATACATAACATATATAATAAAGCAATTAACAAATACATAGCATCTTATATAAGATTGATTTTTTAAAAAAATTGGCAAGTTTCAAAAATTCATGAAAGGTTTGAGAGTTTGAAGAAGAAGAAGAATAAATTTAAAGAAAAAGAGGAAGAGATTTACCTGCTTAAGAAGATGAGTAATTATAAACTCATATTTCAATATTTAAAATATTGTAAAGATCTACTTGATTAGAACACTAAAATAGAGATTAAAAACTTCTAATTCAACATTTTTGTTCAATATTTTCTTTCAATTATTTTTTGACTATATGTTTTAATTTTTTTTTATTTTAACTAAGAGTTGTTATTCTTTAGTTTATTTTTTTTTGGTAGGGGTATCCTTTGTTTATTAACATATTTATATTTATAGATATTTATGATTTATTTTTCCATATAACTATAGACGTTGTTAACTATACATTTTAGGCAATGTATATCATGATTATCTTTAACAATTTTATTTAGTATAATGCTACTTTTTATGCTATAATTAAAATGTTCAATTATTAAATTGATACATTTTTATTACTGTGAAAGAATGATGAATTTTTGTAGCTATTTTCTTTTGAATTTTTTTGAACTATTATTAATACTTATTTATGTAACAATTTTAATTTTTATATATTGTAGATTGGATCAATAGAGATTATTGAGTATGTAGATTTTTTTATTAACTCTATCATACATCTTATTATATAGTTTTGGTGTGTTAAATTGACTATAAATAATATTATATCTTCCGCGCATCGTGCGGGTAATCGACTAGTTATAATAAATGTTAAACTGAAAACATAAAAAAGCCCCGAGTTTTGGTTTGCCAACAAAAAGTAAATGGTGGGAATAACTGAGGTATGTAATCTCTTCATTTCATAATATTTATCGTTTAAAGTTTTTGTACACATATTAATAAACTCATTAAGTTTTCTTCCGTTGTAAAGAACAGGGCCCGAGATGGATGCAGGTTTGCATCTAATAAATCAATAAAATATTAGTTGCTAGAAAACGACTACTCACACACATGGTAATGTTTACTCATTTGGTTTGCACTATCACTACTCTCTTTGCTTTACAGTTTCGAATCACATGACATGATTCAAGCTTCACCTTGCTTGCTAGCTGTGGCTAAAGCATCAAAAAACAAAGTAGCTCTTATTTTTGAGGACAAGTTTTACCATATCAGTGACTAGCTAGAACAAAATACTTATGTAAAAGGGTCTCTGTAATGGTGTCTTTTATATCAGCTTCACAACAGTTCCTTCATTATAATATTCTGTCTGAAAATCGAGATATGCACATACCACATAGCCTCATCGTGTTGTGTGTCTAAGATACCAATTTTGCGTGTCATTAGGGACGCGTCGCAACTGACCCCTTCTGAGTCTATTGCAAAGCATGTGATATACACGCGTCGCTAGTACTATAATCTGTGACGCTTGTGCTTAACAAGCATCGCAAATAGATATTGCTTTGTATGTATATTTATATGTATATTTGGATTGAATGGAGCTCCATATTACAAAATTGCGTCTAAAGCACAAAAACTAATTTATAAAATCAAGATAATTAAGAATATAATAAAATACAACACTTGTATATGTATAGTACGAACAATCTACACTACTAATGCATCATGGAAAGAACACAAAGGTATCCTAAAGCTCAAGTGCCGAAACATCAAATCATCAGTAATATTAAAGCAAGGCATCCATCAACAGACATTGAAACAATCATCAAATTAATACTTAGCTAACTAATAAAAATCTGTTCATGTTCAAGCTACACTCGTATGTCCCACTCATTAAATCCGTAGAGCCCACACCTTTTTTGGCCCTAGGCATCTATTGACAGAACTTACTTCAAAAGATAGTAATTTAAATCAATACATACACATAAAGTACCTCAGAACTACAGTTTCTTCATGGCACTGAAACAAACTATAGCATAAGTTCTAATAGGGGATCTTTTCTTGGAAAAAACGTTCATGAAAAGATAGCTAAAATAATCCTACAGCTTATTTAAGTATCACTTATTTTGGCTCAGAAGGAGGCATTAGTTCCAAAAAAGCAGAAAGATAGTAATTACACAAAACAGTATGATAGAAATTATCATACACCAATTTGAGTTTTAAGTTTTCCCTGATACTTAAGGAGTTAACTACTGAATCCATGAACAGATGAATGATACCTTCTGTAAGATACCTGCAATATGGGGTACAGATTGCTCGAGAACTTATGAGCTGATAACAATGACAGGAAACAATAGTAACGCTTACCACTATGCTGATAACAATGGCAGGAAACAATAGTAACGCTTACCACTATTCCTCTCCAGCTTTCTTTTCTTCAACAAGACAGATTACCATACTGAAACTGCAAAGTTAGGAGAGTAACATACTTAATATGACAATTTATGAGTACACAACAAAAAGTAAGCAAGTAATATGACAATAACTGCAGCATCTGCAAGGAAATACATGAAATCGCCATCATCACGCTGCAAAATGGCAGAACATATGTAAAATGACAAACTAAGCTTTGATGAAGTTATCCATGATGATCCAATATGTCCTCTCATAAGAAAGATGGAAGATTTAGAGTGCAGTAGATCAATCAAACAGTGAGTCCAAATGTTAATTAAATTTAAAACTGAACCTATGAAGGAAAACATCCACAAAAGTGCAACAATCAAGCTAAGCTAACAGATAAGAATTACCAGAGAACAAATCAAAAATCAAACACACTAACAAATGAAGGAAAACCTCCACAAAATTGCACATTGTTTCATTCTAGCAGATATATTATTAGACATATGAAGCTTACATGTTGAAGCAAAACTTATTTATTACTATATTACAGGACCAATAATTCAAAATTTAACTTTGCATGCTTGCCAGAACCGGTAAGACTAAATATTTGGGAGAATAAGAAAGGAAATATAAGATTTTTCTGAAGAAACATTTTCATTGTTATTGTCATATAGCCTATACCATAAAGCTAGATGATGCATGGTATAATTGAACTACAGATAAGTAACCAAATGATGTTTTTCATTTCATTTGATTAGGTTTCTATGCACCACTGCACCCAAATGCATATAGTAATGCTTATCATATAAAAGCCTATCATCTTTTTTTTCTATGTGCAATTATTCACTATTCCATTCTCTGAATTTTTCTGTTCCCCCTATTGAAAGTTTCAATATGTTACCTATTCATGTCAGTTATAACTTATAAGTGAAGGAAATTATCTTGTCATATTAAGACGATAAGCTGCTTCATATATAAAGGCTAAAAATACAAAACCTCTATATGTAAAGGTTACAAATATGAAACCTCTATGACCAGAGCTCATAGGGTCCTACACTCAAAAGCATTATAGTGTTCTCAGGTCTTCTCCAGTCATTGATATTTTACCTTTGTTACATAGACATCTAATATGTGGCCAAATCTACCGAAGTAATGCCGCCAATCTTCAACTGTTGCTTCCTGAGGAAGTCTGCCAACAAAAATCTTCTTGCCAATTCCTCCTTTGGTGGGTTCCCCTGCTAACACAACAAAATATTTTAGTTATTGATAAATAAATATTATAGCACATTATTTTAGTGAAGTAAAATAAGCAAAGCTAATGTATGTCAAAGCAACATAAAGCTTATAAGCAACATCTCTTAAATAGATATTGATAAATTAACATTTGTTAGCAATTATATACTGTTAGATATCATTTCGTTTCTCAAGAAGAGAGTAGAATTGAGTTAGAATATCTATGGTAAAAGTCATGATGTTTTCGAAAAGTTTCTTCAAATTTTTTAATTAAATTAAGTCCATGTGTTTTAGTTTAGTCTCAATTAGCTCAAACAATTCTAATATTTGAGGAATTTAACATTTGATGTTTGACTCGTAGATTCATCAGACGTATTCTCAATTGTTGTTAATGACATACCAAGCTTTCCCCAGTTAAGGGCACAACAAGCTAATACATAATGACATACCAAGCTTTACCAAGTTATATAACCATATGAAACTACTTAAGTACAGAGAAAAGAGGTTAGAAAGTACATAAATGAAAACACAGACATACCAAGCTTTTGGTAAAGATCTACGTATATACATGAAGCAAGAAACTTACAAGCGAAAGGTTTGGTAAAGATCTATGCGCCACTACAGGCTATTTCTGTAATAGTGCATCACGGGCTAAAGGTTTTTAATACTTCAATATGAAAGGAAGTCGCGATGTACTGTGAAAATTCCAATGTACGTACGGATCTCAAAGTCTATTCTCTACCATCTAACAGATTCCTTCATAACAGGGGACGTGCCAGATGCCCAGCATAAGCATTCTGATGTTGGCAGATCAGGCTGTCCCAATAAGAGTCCTCTACATGTTTTACCTTTATTGGATCGTTATCACACCAGCATTCTCTTGATATTTATCTAATGAGCATGCAGCCTATGAACGTTGATCTGGCCCTATGTCCGGGAGACAACCCCCCGTCCACATGGGATCCAGACCATCACCATAACGGCCTTATATCTGGACATCCATTGTCGACTCTTGGGCGTTCACATGCTTGCTTCCCGAACCACTTCAGAACCTCTCATATGATCTTTCAAGGAAATTCAGCTAGAGATATCAGTTGAGATTTAGAATGCAATGCTCCTCATGTTATAAGAAAGGGACTATGTCTCTCGTTCTCCCTTGGAGGTCCACAACATAATATTTGCATGTTATCAAGGAATAAGAAAGAGATATTGCACCTTATTGTGGTTTCACAAACTTACTTCTTGCAGTGAGGCTTTTTATTTGAACCAATTGCCGCCTAGTTTTCTCCTGAGGAAAAACTTTCATATAATATGTGCAACATTAATCAATTAAGAGAATCTATTTAATTAGAAGAAAACTGAGTGAATTCTCATTTTATACCTAATTACATGAATATGTGGAAATATAAAGTAGGTAAGACGAATGTAAAGCGAGAATCCTGCATTTTATCCTTTCCGCCTCTCATTAATTAGTCAAGTTTGACCTTGAGGAGTCAATTCCTACACTAAAAGTTTGAGTAAGCAAAATTATAATACAAAGTTCATAACTTGACATATTTGACCTTCATTCACTCGTGCAAGATTTACGCTTGCATCAAGTGAACCTTCTTTTTACAGATTCAACACCACCCTCATAAAGCTAATAGAATTGCAAGAGTTTTGGATAGCCATTTTCTAGTCAAAGGACCCAAAGCTAATAATATTTACATTGTCAATCTAAGAAATAAGACTTAAACTTGCTGCTGTAATTGATATAATTGTTAGTCAATAGTCAAACTTAATCAATGTGTTAAATAGCAAAATTGACCTTATGCATTTATTTTGTCAAAAATTAAAATATCCAACATTTTGAGTTTTTCATTTCTTGTTGTATTTTTCTATACAAGATCGATTTTAAGCCAACTATTTCATCAGCAACCTTAACCAATTTTAAGGAATTTACGTAACACTTCAAGAACAACATAAAAGTAGCAAATAATGATGACTAATAAAGATCTGAATTAAAAAGGACCAAATTGTTGACACCTGCAGTATGACATTCCAGCTTGCTATAAATGACAAATTCAAGACAATGATCAAAAGTTTGTATGGTTTAAAGAAAACTCAAAGTCTAACTCCTGTACAGAAATTCAACTTTGTCATGATATTTTAACTTTTGATAACCAACCTAATATTACAATTGCAATTATGTGACATTCCTAATAAGCTTACTATAACAAACACCACGTCAATGAAACAAGCATCTATAGCAAAAAAACTCAAATTTAAAGTTAGGAATTCTAAATCCCCTGGTAAAAGTTTTAGGAAGAGGAACATGTGGAACATGAATCTCCAACTGACTAACCAGCTTCACATAATTGATTAACCAATTCCATTAGGACTCATTCAACTTAAAGGTTTACTATGAGCAGATCATTATTGAAATTAACTAAAAAGAACCTCCTTCCATCAGTTCCTTTTGAAATGAAAGAAAAAAGTATATTAACTAAGAAATGAATAACTACAAGTTACTTTTAATGAACTGCAAGACCAAATAGCTAGCATGGGACTTGATACTAACCCGAGAGTATATGTCTTACCAGTACAAGTCCTCCTAGCGTATATGTCTTACCAGTAAAAGTCTGCCCATTAGCCATGATTGTCCCATTGTAACCATCCAAAACACACTACAATACAAGTTACAAATGAGTCCATCAGTAATATATGTCCTTCATTAACACTGTTAAATTCCTACCTTATTACATGAAACCCACTAAATGCCAAAATGAACAGAAGTTACTCAAGATTTCTAAACGAACGAGCAGAAAAAACAAATACTGATTGACATATAAAGTTTTAAAAACCCGTGTTTACCTCAACTGCAGGCTTGGCTACAGCCACATAAACACGTTTTTCTTTGATAACACTTACTGCAAAGGATATCAATCCTCAACATTCTAAGTTCATTAATACCAGATTAGCGAACATTCAGCAGTCAAGCTGACTCAGAAAAAGTAGGGATTAAGAACATACATCATTAGGGAGACCCGTCATAATTTCCAACTTTCGATAAGCTCCTTTAACATTAAGAATCCACTAAACATTTCAGTTAGGGTTAATAAATAAGCTTATGTGAGTTCAACAACATTCACTAAAGCCCCAAATTGAATGAACCAAAGAATAAGACTAAGCTAAAATCGGAGCGACATTGTTAAATTCGAACTACTGCAACTTGAGAATCCAACGATAAAATGAACAGAGATAGGCATTACATTATACGCAAGTAATTGAAAGAAAAAAATCATCAAGAGATGAAAAATGGATAGAAAACCCTAATTTATGATTGAAAGTGTAAAAATGAAATTAGGTTACCTCAATCAGATTGGTGAGTGTCTTAGGTTAATAGTTCGAGCTGAATCGAGTGATGGAATGAGATTCCGACAGAGATGAGCTTCTGGAAGCTTCCGGCGACGTCGGGGAGGAGCACGTCGAATTCTTTTTTCTATCAATTGCAACTTTGTATGAAATGTGTGTAAAATTATCTTAAAACCTTAACGGGCATTTGGCAAAAATTGATACGAACATAATTGAGATGAGCTTATTTTTTAAGTTGTGCTTTGATACATCCTTGTTTTTTTGAAGGGATTAATAAAAATTAGATTTTAAGTTCAAAAAAGTAAAAGATAATAATACCCCTCATTTAAAAATAAATTTGAATATAATAATAATCATTCATTTCCCTTTCATTTTCTTCCTCATTACGATTCTCCGGCGTCCTCTATTATCTCTGGCGTCTTTCCATTATCTTCGGCGGTCCAAATGTTATACCGTGTGATTACAAAATGACAAACACACCCACTTGAGAGCAATCGAACGGTATTGCATTTCGTCGGTGCGATGATTTCTAAGAAAAACAAAAGTTTGAAGAAATCATCACACGGCGGAAATGCGATGCCGTGCTATAACTGTTTGGGTTCAGACAGTTTTGTGGTTTTTGAGAGAAATAGCATGGCCATTTCGGCAGTGCGATGAATTTTGAGTTTCAATGAGAAATAGCACTACATCGCATTTCCGTCGTGCGATAATTTCTGGAAACATTAGCCTTTGAAAGTTCATTGCACTATTACAATTTATGTCAGTGCGATCAAAATTCAGTCTGAAACCATTAGCTTTATCACCGGAGCTTCCGCCGGAAAAAATGACCTTCGCCGGAAACATTAGCCTTTGAAAGTTCACCTCGTGACCCCATCTCTCTCTTCCTCCTTCAAATACCACCGGAGCTTCCGCCGGGAAAAATGACCTCCGACGGAGATATGAAGGAGCTTCCGCCGGAAAAAATGACCTCCGAAGCGATGGAGGAATGGGCATGTGTGAGAAATGGAGGAGTGAAACCGCCGGAGAAGAAGAGGAAGAAGATATGATAAAATGGAAGTGGGGATATGGCTGAAATATTTAAGAATTAACAAGGGCTACTTAGTCTTTTTCCCACTTAAGTGACTCCAATCCCAAGCTCAAAAAATAAAGACACCCCCCAAGTATTAGTTCAAGCCCAAAATTGAGCTTGGAGCACTAAGCTCAAATTTCAACCCCCCAAACAAACTAGGCATTAGTTGAGCTTAGTGCCTTTTTTTAGTCCAAACCCCATTAGTCTCCCTTAGTTCCACGAAACAAACGCCCCTTAACGGGTCAGGAATGAGATAGATGGAGGATTAAAGCCAGATAAAAGAAAGGAGATAGGGATGAGATTAAATTTAAGAAATGTGTAATTTCTTATTTGTTAAATTGGATAGAATTGAGATGATTAAAGTTTAGTATAGTTTTATTCTTATTTACAATTCACGACAGTGCAACATAAAACAATGACAGGATGATAGGCGGAGGATGGATAACGGCTACCGAATGCAGGACGATTAATCGGGACCGGTATAAAAAGAATTGTAAAAATAGATGGATATGGAGGAAATTTTAGAAAATGGAAAAGAGTACTTACTCATTTCCATCACTTACTCTTCTTATCCCTCACCCCTAATTCTTATAATACTCTCCCTAAGATGGAATTTGAGAGATGAGATTGGCTCTCATCTCCGACCCTCAGCCAAATCTCAGAAACAAACAATGGATTATCTCATCCCTCTCTTTTCATTCTCATTCCTTCCACCTCATCTCTCTAAACAAACAACCCGTAAAGGTGGAGAGACCAAACAGTAAGATTTGGAAAAAAAAAACCCAATTTTCTAATTTTGCCCATTATGTCATCTTTTCGCTTTTTCTTTCACGGACCTTTTGGTAAAAAAATTTACTCTCTTTAGTCATTTCCCAACCCCTATGGTGTTTTGGAATTCATGATTTAACCTGCGCCTAATGGTGTTCAGGTAGATTTCAAACTGTTAGGGTTTGCTTTCTTCGAAGTTGTGTAGATTCATGACAAGTTGGTTGTTCAATTTGATATTCATTTTTTCATGTCTGTATAAAGGTCCTGAGAAGGTTTCTATTTTGATAGGGCTTCACTTGCCTAAGAGAAACACGACGGTGTTCTGATCCTATTTGATTTAACAGGATGGCCCATGTTTGATATGTTCTCTTACGTGGTGTTTTCTCATCATTGTTGTTATCTAATATGACTCTAGCAAGTATACTAGGTCTCTTTTGTAGCACGCATAAATACAAGTGTCATTCCCACGAGGATTGAAATAAAACTATTGTGAAATGTCTTAAGAAGCAGTTCGTTTACGTAACAAGTAACACATTTATCATGATTTGGTTTGATGTTTATACTATCTAAACTGTTAAACTCTAAGCAAGACAAATCTAATACTTAGAAAGGCAGAAAAATGGTATTTTAACACGATAATTAAAGGGAACAAGCCAAACCTAGCATGAATCTAGTGGTTGCAGTCTCTTTTCTCTTTTTCTAACTCATGAATGCATGGAAATAATGGGTTAAGGTCTCTACTTTAGGCTCACTTGATTCAGTTGGATGTATCCTCAAGATTTTAAGTAATACTAACACCTTAAATGCCTTTAAAGATGTGTCCTCACTTGATTAAGGACGAAGTAGCATCTCATTTGCATGAAAACCCTTAATATAAACCTTTCAATTATTTGTATCAGATTTACAACTTATAATGAAGAACAAGTAAGCATTAAAAGCAATGACCATGACAATTACACATACTGCAGCAGGCTGTTTAGACCATAAATCTACGAAACTCTATTAAACTTCACATTAAATGCAACATTCACTCATTAAATTACGATAGAGAGACTTACAAACACCAGCCCTAAAGCTCGCTCGACTCGTAAAGGTACTACTCACTCATAATGAGCTTAACAACAAAAAAAACTACAATGACTCCAGTTAATGAAGCCTTAATTACTGAAAAACGAAGAAGAACTTGGTTCAGATCTAGAATCTGAATAATGATCGTCATCTTCTCTTCAAAATAGCTCACTACTTAAAGGCAATAAATCAAACTTAAAATACTACTTCCTCCATTTCATAATATTTGAGGTTTTGAAGAAAAAAAAAATTTCAAAATATTTGACGTTTTACACTTCCCAATAAACATTAAATGAATTTTTTCCAACTTTGCGCTCATAATAATTGGCTAGAAATTTGTAGAGGCTTTTTGAACATTAATTACTAGAGAGCAGTATGGTAATAACTAACTCTTTTTAAAGCTAATTAATGAGTTTTTTAATACGTGTGTAGAAACTTTAAACGACAAATATAGTGAAACAGAGAGAGTAATTAAGTACAATCAAACAAACTGTTCCAGCTGTGAATAAGAGATATTTTCACTAAATAAGAAGTATAAAAGTTTTCTCCTTATGATCTGCCAAATGGTATAAATTTTATATTGATAATTTAAATGAACAGAACAATTAAATTATTAAACATTAAAAACCTTATAAGATATCATCAAATTAACGCAACGCATGAACTATTAAATTATATATCAAAGTTGTGATTAATTATGTCTTTAAAAATAAGGAAAAGAAAAAAACACTAAAACTCATTTCGTTTTTTCGCAAAACATGAACTTTGAGCTTAAGTGTAGGATTAAAATGTGTGGTTTGGGGTGAGTAGTGAAAACAAAAACAGCAATCCCACTTGAAGGAATGGGGTGGGTCCATGGGGTGGTCCACTGCCATATTAGTAGGGACAAGCATACGTTACAGTCCACTGCTTCCAAATATTTCACCCTTCCTAAACCAGAAACCCTACGCCTACCCTACTCCCCGCCCTCCTATACTAATTTAACTCCCTTCTTTTTTCACTTTTCACACGCTTCAATTACTCCTTCCCTCTTATTTTTGTTTTTTCTTTCTCAAAAAATAATTTAATAGTCTTTTTGCAAAAACTCACCCTTTTGGTTTTCCTTTAAAAACTTAACACTTAGTTTATGGCCTTTGTCTCCGTTAACTCTTTAGTCCTTGCCGTAATATTAAAATACAAATTCTATTAGTCAGTGCAGGTTTATATTAGTACCTAAAATACCCTTATCCATTGATATATGTCAACGCTCCAAACCCTAATATGTGCTTAATATGTTGATTTTGGCTGAAACCTGCACTGACTAACGAAATTTGTATTCTAGTATCACGGCATGGAATAAAGTGTTAACGTAGACAAATGTCAAAGACTAAGTAGTGAGTTTTTAAAAATACGGGAACCAAACAGTGAGTTTATGCAAAATATAGGGACTATTAAATTATTTGTCCAAAAAAATTAAGCCTGATACATACATAGTCCCTTAAACTTGTCATAAAACTGCAGTAGTCCACTTGAACTTTAAAAAGTTACAAATAACTCTCTGCATTTGTCACAACGTAACAAACAAACCCTTAGTTTTTTTTTTATTAAAACATACAATTTTTAGGTGGTATATACAATAGGTACAAAATTATGATAGATGGAATCAGAAATTTTATAAATAGTATAATCAATTGTTTTCACATTTTGATACGAACAATTCTAAATTAGGGTGTTACTGAAAGCAATTGAAAAAAAAGCAAAGAGTCATTTGTAATTGTTTGACAAAAATAAATGAAATAAGAAAAGAAGCATGAGTTAAGTGAAGTGGGGTTATGAAAGTGGGAGGTTAGTTAGGTAATTTGGAGATAGAAAAGTAGTGTCGGTTAGAAGATGGCCTGGAAAACATATTCCGCGGTTGGGATATTTTTTTGGCGGGCACGGAAACAAACGGACACACAACTACACTTACTTAAATCAATAAAAGCAAAACTAGAAGTAGAAGTAGCTTAGTTTAAAACAACAAACCAAAATTATAACACTCAGACAATACCGTACGAACAAACAGTCTTTTCTTTTCTAGAGAGGCAGTGAGTGAGGAGAGCAAAAAGAAAGTAACAAAGCATACATAATACTCTTCTGCTCTTCTCTTCTCTTCTTCTTTTCATTTGATTTTGGGCTCCTCCTCGACGTCCTTTTGTTGTTAGTTTACTCTAAACTTGTACAGAATAATCTTTCTCTTCACAAACTCCCGTTTCCATGGATTTGTATGCTTTAAACGCCTCCCAATCGGCTCAGCAACCCGAATGGAGCCCTCCTCAAACCGCCTTGGAAGGTTTGCTTTTTCATGTTATTTGGTTTGCATTTTATGTTTGTTTTGGCGGTGGGGGGTTTTCTGCTGCTCTTTTTTTTTTTAGGGTTTGGGGGCTGAGGATTAGGGTTTGTGTTGTTGAATGTAGAATCTATGTGGAGGTTGGGACTTAATAGCAGTGAATCTTCGTATCCCGAGCGCCCTGGTGTCCCTGATTGTGTCTACTATATGCGTACTGGCTTTTGTGGTTATGGTATTCGATGCCGTTATAACCACCCTCGCAATCGTGCTGCGGTAACCTCCTTCCTTCCTTCCTTCCTTCTTACCATTTCTAGTTTAACTTCCTTGATTGCTTTCAAATGGGTGCCAATGTCCTATGTAATTACCGTTCGTCTACTCTTCTGTTACCATCGAATGTGCAATGTGCGTTTTTCAAGTATGATTACTGCGTTACTTTTGATTTTCTTATGTGTTGGGTTAACAACGATGTATTTTCGAGTGTTCTTTCAAATTTCAATCTATCAAAATTTGCTTGTTTGGTTTTTGAGATATGTGAAGAAGAAGAGATCATTTTATTTGTCAGTTTATGTTATTCCTTAAGTCAAGCTCAGCCATATTGTACCGGGTAGTTCAGTTTTGGATAGAAGATATTGTCTTATTGATTGACTGAGTATGACAAAATCATTGTTTCAGATCTTTTTGTTTTTATTAGGTTACGGTTAATCAGCACCTCGATTCAACAAATGGTCTCACATGTTCTGTTTATTTGGATTACTACTCAGGTTGAGGCAGCTGTAAGAGCTACAGGGGACTATCCAGAACGAATTGGGGAACCGCTCTGCCAGGTATAGTTTTTTTTCTTTTTGCTTGAAATTTACTCTGTAAAGTACTTCTGCCACTTGTTCTGTTTGCTTTCTTCGTTTCAGTTTTATTTGAAGACTGGAACCTGTAAATTTGGTGCATCTTGCAAGTTCCACCATCCTAAACATGGCGGTGGATCCTTGAGCCATGTTCCGCTAAATACACATGGATACCCATCACGGCCGGTTTGAACTTTGAACTCTTTTAGCTTATTTTGACTATGCAGCAGATGCATTTTTATTTATAATGTACGCACGTATAGGGAAAATTGTTTATTTTTTGTTATTGTCTTTGAACAGGGTGAGAAAGAATGCTCCTACTATTTGAAAACGGGGCAGTGCAAATTTGGTTTAACTTGTAAATTCCATCATCCTCAACCAGCTGGCGAATCAATGCCAGAATCTGCACCCCAGTTTTATCAGCCGGTGCAGTCACCTTCAATTCCAATACCTGATCAATATGGGGGGCCTTCCACCAGCTTGCGAGTGAGGCCTCCACTGTTACCTGGTTCATATGTTCAAGGGGCTTATGGTCCTTTGTTGTTTCCTCCGGGGGTGGTTCCTATTCCTGGTTGGAGTCCTTACTCGGTATTTTTACTGCCTCACTTGATTTGAGTTCTCGCAAAATTATGTGCATTTCATGTTATGCCCTTGGGCTTGTGTGGTTCAGGCACCTGTAAGTCCTGCTCTCTCTCCTGGTGCTCAGCCTGCAGTTGGTGCAACTTCTCTTTATGGCGTAACGCAGTTATCCTCTTCAACGCCTACACTTGCAGGACCTTATCCCTCACTCCCTTCTCCTGTGGCTCCTTTGGGTGGTGCTCTGAAGGAACAATCGTATCCAGAGAGACCGGGTGAACCTGAATGCCAATATTACCTGAAGACTGGGGACTGTAAATTTGGTTCATCTTGTAGATTTCATCACCCTCGTGATCGGGTTATTCCAAGAACAAATTGTGCCCTCAGTCCACTAGGTCTTCCTTTACGCCCGGTATGTGAATCTATCCATTTTCTTCTTTCCTGTTTATTTAATACGAACTTCTTATGGAAGGGGACTCTAAATGAAAGTCAAGTAAAACAGTTCAAACTGAATGAAACCTCAAACACCTATTCCTGCAAGATGGGACGGTGGAGCCTTCTTCCTTGCAAAACATGGATCTTCACAACCTTTTTTATTTATATGTTTTTGGTGTTTGAGAACTAAATAGTGTCAGTTGTCATAATAGTTGGCCAAATATTCAAGACAATGATTTACTGATACAATTAATTGCCCCTTTTGGTTATCATTTGCTGTATCATTATATTCAGTCAAATCTTGGTAAGTTCAAAATATTTGGAAATGTGAGAATATTTGCAATTTTTAAATACTTATTTATTCTTGAGAAACAAGTTAGTTTCTAAGAAGCATATATGTATAAAGTATGTTGCAACATGTCGTAAAGAAAAGAAAAAGAAACCAAGACTTCAGTTTTGACTGTTGAAAATTAGTCATAGCAGGTGAATACTTTTATTTCGATCTGTGGTTACAACTTAGTCTGGGCTTTTGGAGGCTCTCTCTCTCTCTCCCTCTCTCTCTCTCTCTCTCACACACACACACACACACACTCACACAAACAAAAACAAACACAGACATGCATGCACATGGAAACAAATTTGAGCCTGCTCATGCACACCGAGTACAAGTATAGTTTGAACATTCAATTACACATTCATATTGATAATAATAGTCAATACATGAATGTTTACAAACACAGATATGCAAGCCTGGGAACATGTCACTTGAGTCCATGCATGTGCAAATTAGTTACAAAATTCAGTTTATTATTATTATTATTATTATTATTATCAATGTATGAACTTTATTTTTTGATTCTATTAATGTTTTAGTGATTGGACAGGCTCATTAAATAAGGCCTGATGAATGGTTTTGCAAAATTTGTTTCAAGTTTGGTGTAAATCAATGGATCTTTGGGCAAAAAAGTGGAACTTACTTTTTATGTGCTGAGGCAGCATGCAACATATTTATTTTTGAGGGTTTCACTATTAAAATGATGAGACTTAGGCTATAGTGGATAGGTATGTAGCAGTCAAAAGGGTTAAGGCTTGTTTAAAAGTTTTTTTAGTTTGATGATACATTCTGGGGTTAGTACTTGGATAGAAACAACTATGACCTTCAGATAATCAATGTGTCTGTCTTTGCGATTTTTCTGTTTTAATTCTTCACCACGTGTGCCTTCTTTTTTCTTCTCTCTTCTATGAATCAAATAATATATGCAACACATTTGAAAAAGGCTTCTCAGATTCATTTTGATGTTGTCTTATATCCAGGTTGGTTAGCTAGTGTGAATGACAACACATTTGACATTGTGCATCCTTGTACCTGCTAGTGATATATGACTTTTAACCTCTAGGCACTGATCTTACCCGGGATCCTGCATTCTTAGCTTGAAGAATGAGCCGGCGACTCATAGGCAGTGGCTTGGTTAAGGAAAAGATAATTTATACTGATATTAACAAGATCATTGTATCGGTATATCTTTTTGATCAGAGGTTGAATCGATCATCAGAAGAAGAATTAGGCCAAAAATTAGGAACATATCACTTTTCTGTTTTAAGTAACTTCTTATAGTGGTTCAAGATAGAGTCAATGTGATAGAGAGGTGGGTAGGAATACTAAAAGGATTTGGTTGGATAACCGATCTCAAGTTTAAAGCTGGAAGGTGTATAGTAGGAAGGGAAAGAGGGACACATGGAGAGTAACTGTAGTAGAAGTTAGTAACTCACTGGGGTTGGTGAGAGGTTAAAGAGGGGGGTGGGGGGAGTGTTTTACATTGTAAGGTTGTTGACAGAGGAGGCAAGTTTTGCATTATCTTAGTGGAATTGACTCTAAGCTTGGAATGCGGATAAAATTCTCTCTGTTTGTTATCTGTTCCTTGGCATTAAGCCACTTCATATATTTTCTAACAATTGGAGATTTTCATTGATAAATCATTATTTCATTCATCCTCTGCTGTTTGACTGTTTTACTTCTTACAACAATTCATGTCTTACACTTTCTTTTAGACTGTATTGAGTGTTTTACTTCTTACAAAAATGCATATCTTGTACTTCAATATCAGAATATTGACTACAATTGATATTTCAGGGGGTGGAACCTTGTACCTTCTACTTGAGAAATGGACATTGCAAGTTTGGGTCCACATGCAAATTTGATCATCCAATGGGAACAATGAGATATAATCCTTCTGCATCATCTCTTATTGATATGCCAGTTGCTCCATATCCAGTTGGATCTTTGTTAGCGACTCTGGCCCCTTCATCATCGTCCTCTGAACTACGGCCTGAACTGATTGGAGCAACGAAAATAGATCCTTACTTGGGCAGAATTCCTTCAGCAGGGAACACATCAAGCAGTTCAGTTGGGTTAATTTTCTCCCAAACTGGGTCTGTTCAATTTTCTGAGTTGCAACTTTCCGGTCAGAGTTCAGTTCCTTTAACCACAGGCAGAAGCACCAGACAAGGTGACGAGGTTCGTCGGTCAGGCTGATGTCGAACCTTAAACTTACCTTTCGCTGTCTAGGACATTATTCACCAAAAACAGTTTTCTGTTTATAGAGCTCAGTAAATTATAGTTTGTCCAGGAGTTTTTGTACTCAACATCAAAAGTTCATTTTCCAATCTGGTCTACCTCAGGCTAGGGTTGATCATCTCTATGATCTCATCATCTATCTGAAATAAGTTTCAATAGCAATCACCGTACGATTTTCTCTTCGAAGATTCCTAATAATTTCAGTAAATCAGGAAAGCCTACAACCTATTCTTAGTGGGTCTCATTTTCCTTGGTTCTGATCATTTTTGTGATGGGAAAATATAGTCGATCCCCAACTTACTCAGCACCTTTCTCTCTCTCCCTCTGGAACTCTGAAAGTTTCAGGGGAAGTTGTAATTTTGTAATTTCGAAGCTTATGATAGGTGTTGGAAGATGTATATCTTGCCCTTGGTTTCAGGGCCTTTTGTGGAAAGCATTTCAAGAAATGGAGCTATATATAGTGACACCAAGGTGTCAGAATTGTGAAGCTGTGTTTAGTGGAAAGACCGAGATGTCCTGTGAATGTAAAATATACCTATTTTGTTTCTGCAAATTTTCAAATTAAATTAGGACATGATTAAACATGAATCTGGTTTCCTAATCTTTATTTTGGGAAATATTGGTGTGAAGTTGGTTTGAGGTTATATTATGTATGCTATTATGTATGCAGGTAATATTAACAGATGGAGCTGGTAGTTCTCCTGATTACTTATGAAACATTTGAGTTGTTTGATTCGTGTCCGTTATATGAGCAGATGGGATGGATGCTATCGAAATAGGAGCATTTGGAACATGGATTGGATGGGCGCACTACAGGTTCCATTCTCTCTTTTGTAATATACCATTTAGTTAATGGACGGGGGACAGACAGTAGTAATTAGCCGAGTTGTTTTGCCCAAGATATCTTTCAACTTTGGGGCTGTTTTTGGTTTAGGGATGAGAAATGCATCTAGATACAATGATGATTTAGATGCAAAGCTAGGAGGCAGCTGTATTTAGGAAGAAGTCCTTGTTGAAATGTACATGTATTAATTTTTCCCTCTGAGACTTGACCTTAGTTTTCTCTGCAGTGATTGGAGGAATTTTATAGTCTCTGTTTATACATAGGGTATGGCCGAGAAGAGGACAGTGGTAGCCTAAGTATATAAATACTTGATCCTACTGTTTTTTGGTCAGTTTATACACAGGGCATGCTTAGGCTTTTGTTTTGGAGGTCAATTGAACTTCAGGAACACTAGTATAATTGAACTTTGAAACAAATGTTTTTTTTTCCCTGCTAGGATCTTCCACGTGTGTAAGAAACCCGCCAATGGCGATTTACTTTGATATTCCTAATTGTAAGTCGAAATAGATTTCTAATAAAAAATGAAAATGAGAAAAAAAGATGAGCCATTTAGCTAGTATTAAAAAGCACTAGACGCTAGTAGGGAGGCTGATGACCTTCGGGACCTCGTCGGGATATATTCGGGAATTAGTCGGGGATTAGTTATATTTTGAGCACCTCGGCGGTCTGATAGATCCAGTCGGACTCTCCATTTTAACCTCCTAGGCGAGACCTAGACGGTTCATTTAAAACAGTGAGCAGTGTATGGTGTCTGCGATGAATGAATAGAAAATTACAGCAATTCTTGTTAGGCATCTGAAAGCAGTTTTTTAGAAATACATTTGGTTTGGAAGAAAATTTTTACTCACTCAATGAAATGAAATGCAAAGCAACTCTTAGTAGTCATTTGAAAGCATTTTCTCTGTGGGGGATTTGTATGTTGGGTGGAAGGGTGCAGGGCTAAGGGATGCATTCTCTATCCCGTCTCAATATTTGCAGGGGCAAATTCATTAAAAATTTAGGATAGGATGACGTGGAGTCCCCGGCTCCCCATGGGTGATGTTGAGTCCTTAGTTCATTAGTCATTAATGCATCTATATCCCGTTGCGATAAACAAATATTTCATGCGAAGAAAGATAATTTATTTTACACTCGTTGAATGGCTTACGTAACTTTCATATGCTGATAATTTTCATGGCTTATACAACTTCCAGTTTGCCAATCTTTTCACGGTATGTAGCATAAATATGTCTTGTAATTTCACAACCTCATTTGAAAAATCCTTCCAAATGTTGTACTGACTGCTCATTGCTTCACTTCTTGTAAAGACTGCCATGTAGGTGTTGAAGACCTTATTATTCTGACCTATAAATCGGGTGCTGGATGTATTTTCATCATAGTTATTAGAGGCTGTTTGTTTATACTCTTTAGAGCTTCTATTTTTTATTGATTATAAGCATATTATTGGTTTTCTTGGAGAGGATGTGTTTCCTCTTCCAACCGTTAATTATTTATTTGTTTATCTCGATCGAGCCTATATATATTTTTAAAATTGGACTTGTAAGCGGGCTAAATGCAGTTACGAATTCATCCAGATGATCGCTATATGACTAAATTTTGTTTTTACAATTCAATACTAATGGCGAGTTATGTCATTTGGACTCGTAATCTCTCTTTGCTAAAAGGTCAATGATGACATCCTTCATAGTTTTCTCATCTACATTAATGGCATTTTTATAAATAAAGATGTGAAAGCCCATGACTCCCTTATGGCCCAATATTAACCCCTTTTGAATATGCATGGAATAATGCTTTTTGAAAAATGAAAAGAGCTCAATTTGACATAACTCAATGGAATTTCTAGGCATGACCTTCCACAATGGTTGATACAAACTTGAATTTACAGTGCTCAAGAATCATTAAAAGTTTTCCGGTGAGAATCTTTCAATAAAGCAAATTTAGCAGTTCTTTGGCACTGTAAATTATATGAGAATTTATTTTTCATGTATGTGCACATACTACTATCCAAATTATTAAAGAAACTAAAGAAAAAAAATCTTCACTTTTAGAATCCTATCCAAACTAAAGTTGTGCAACAAGTTGTGGCTCAAAACTCTTTGGTGATATAAACATCTAGCACAGAAAATAACGGACTCTAAGTGTTAAATATTAGGATTCAATATTTGATTGAAGAAAGTTAGGAATTCCACACTACTATTGTGGTTATGTTTGTGAACAATTGAATGATGCACAAATGTATTACTTCCTCCATTCTCTTTTTGGATGTCTTTCTAGAGAGTTGTTTTTGTTTTTTTTATAGGGTTAATTTCAAATAAGTACCCTATGATTTCGCGGTTTTGCAAATAAAAGATTGTGGTTTGCCTTTGAGCAAATAAATGATTGTGGTTTCCATTTTTTGCAGAATTAAGAAAATTGTCAATTTTGTTGACGTAGACGAGGACATTTTCTACCCGAAATATTGTTCTGACCTTTGAGCTTAACTCTAACTTGACTCGTCAAAGGTCAGAAAAACGTTTCGGGCAAAAAATGTCCTCATTTACGTCAACAAAATCGATCATTTCCTTAATTCTGCAAACAATGCAAACCACAGTCTTTTTTTTTTTTGCTCAAAGGCAAAGCACAATCATTTTTTTGCAAAATCACGAAACCACAAGACATTTATTTGAAATTAACCATTTTTTATATTTGTCTTTTTGTTTTCTAAAAAAAATTTGTATAACTTTTTATTCCAAATATTTAAAGTTAGTGTTAATTTATGTGTTTGTGAACAATCAAGGTTTATTTTCTAATCATTAAAGGGGAAATGTTATGTTTTTAGTTTATCCATGTAAATTTATCAATTTAAGTGTACATTTATTGAATTTCTTAATGAGTGTGAAACACACTAAAACGACATATATTTGAGAACAGAGGGAATATCATTTTACGATCAAGGAGATTCATGCAGTAAAAAAATAGTTATCTTCCATTTGTCATTTATTTCTGAAATCTTGTAATAGGCTCCTGCTAATAAACTAGTGGAAAACTCTCTATCTTTCCTTGTGGGATGCAGGAAAGAAAAAAAATTTAATATCTTAAAGCTCATCTCAAACGCATATCAACTTGTCTACTTTCATTTTGAATTTCTTATTTACCTCTTGTCCATTTTGAGCCTGTAATGTACAGTTATAAAACTCTCAAGGCATATGTTTACGCAGTAACATTATTCAAAGTACATCCGTTGTATATTATAGCCTCAAGTTGAAACAAAATAACAGGTAAAATGTTATTTTAGACTATTTTTTTTCAGCTTAACATCCCTCCAAACCCCTTAAATTGTATGTTTTGATCACTTTACCCTCTCAATACAAAGGACGTCCCATTTACCCTATTCAACTTCAGAAAAATGCCTCATTTTGCCCCTTCTTTTGCTAATTATCAACAACCTCTTGAAGAGTGGAGTGCACAAGTTTGACTTGAGCATATAATTACATTTTCAGTCCTTCTAGTTTAAAAGTTAATCCAATTCACCATCTTTTACCTTCTTTCAAATCATAGAAAATTCAAATGCAAATTCAAACCCCAAAGTTTCCCAAAGGAAAATCGAGTCTCAAGTAACCCGTAACACCTAGCCCAAATACTAAGCCCTACTAAAGTCCTCCGACCCCTCTATTAGCTCGAGTATCCCGACTCACAAAAAGTCCCCCAACGCTCACACCAGTCCTCTAAATATTCCTTCACGACCCAACTATCGTCTACAAAACCTCATTTCATCTTCGTCCTTTCCAAGGATTCGTGCATCTAATTCTCGAAAGGGAGCCCAAATCACCAAATCTTGGTTCCCCGGAGCTGCCAACGTCGAGTCTCGCCTATCAAAAGGAGGCCCTAACGCCTTATTTGCTCCAAAGTTCCATCCATCTGACTTTGAGCATATAATTACATTTTCAGTCCTTCTAGTTTAAAATTAATCCAACACACCATCTTTTACCTTCTTCCAAATCATAAAAAATTCAAATGCAAATTCAAGCCCAAAGTTTCCGAAAGGAAAATCGAGTCTCGAGTAACCCGAAACACCTAGCCCAAATACTTTGCCCTACTAAAGTCCTCCGACGCCTCTATTGGCTCGAATATCCCGACTCAAAAAAAGTCACCCAATGCTCACACTAGTTTCAATGCTCTAAATATTCCTCCACGTCCCAACTATCGTTTACAAAACCCCACTCCATCTTCGTCATTTCTGAGGATTCTTGTATCTTATCCTCAAAAGGGAGCCCAAATCACCAAATCTTGGTTCCTGTCGAGTCTCGCCTATCAAAAGGAGGTCTAACGCCTTCTTTGCCCCAAAGTTCCATCCATTGAATTGACTCCATTTCGACGAGTGCTAGCTTGCAAGGATCTCACTGACACACCACGAGAATGAGCTTTTAGATTTTTTACCAAGCTCACTCTATATTTATCTTACAAGTCTTTTATTATTTGTTTACCGATTATCATGTGAGCACCCAAATAAAGAAAAGATAAAAACAAAATTAAGTTGCATCAAATACCATAATATCAGTTTTAACTTTTAAAGTTGAGAGGCCATCATGTTAGAAGTTTAAAGTTTAGGAGTTGTAAGTATAAATTATTCATTATTCTCGCGTGATTATCCTAAATTTTTTGTCTCCATATACAATAATAAAAAAACATGTTCTGGCTGTTGACATAAGAGTACCGCCAATAGATTGATGGACTTAATTTTTAAACTCTCTATACCTTCTATTGTGGTAGAAGTCCATCAAATAGTGTTGTAAACTTAATGTGTTGTAAATTTTTTAAATTAAATAATCAAAACTATTAGAAATTTATATAAATAATTACCTTAAATAATTATTATAAAGTCCACCAAATAGGTGGATTCGTTTTTTTTAAGCACTTGCTCCACAATAATGGTGGACTTAAATTTCTTTTTCATGCACTTCAAAACACCACTATTATAGATGCTCTAAGAGCATCTCCAATAGGAGGACTCTTTTTGTCCATCAAACACTATTTAAAGAATTACAATTTTAGTCCATCAATATACTACCATTATGGGTTAAATCCATCAGACAATAGAGAAATTTTACTGTATACCAGGCATACGGATGACGTGGTATGTCAAATCTATAATTCTTTGACACGTGTCATTTCAGCCAATAATAATTTAACATGTGTAATTAATTGGTAATTAATTTTTTAGTTAATAATTTATATAAAATTCTAGACCCTAAAATAAAAATCCTAGACTCTAAAAACTAAACTCTAGACCCTAAATCATCGACCCTAGAAACTAACATATGTGACGTGTCATCGAATTATAAGGGTGGCATACGGAATGACGTGGTATGCCTGACATTTAAAAATTTTCCAAACAGTATTATAAACTTCATATCTCATAACTATTTAATTATTCAAATAATCAAAACTACAGAAATTAGAGGATTAAGTACCTTAATTAGTGGAACATGACTAGTAGTTAATGTATTATTAAAAGGTAAAGAATTCAAGTGGTGTGATGGGTTTGGTAGCACAGATGAGGTTTAGTTGTGGTGTTAGTAGGCATTGATAGGATAATAATTAGTAAAAATAAAAATGATGAAGCCACACGATCAGTAAATGTAATTAAAAATGGGGGGCTCACATGTCCTTTGCACATCATCATTATGCCCTCTCCTGCTCTAATCATTCTACGCTACTATCTTTCTTTCTACTGCACTTGTTCCAAAACAACAAACAATTTTTTAAATTGACAGTATTAAAACATAGAAATCATGGATGATGCACATGTTGGGTAAACAAATGATATAGGAAGTCAAAAATTTCAAAAATGATATCATTTATTATTTTTATATTTGGATACGAGTAATGTTTTATCAAGGAGTAGTCATATCACTTAGACAAGAATAGAAGATCATTTGTTACTTTCGGATATGAATAATGAGTTATTTGTAATAGTTGGACAAGAATAGAGGGTTACCTTGTAACTTTTAGACAAGCTTAAAGAGTTATTTATCTTTTAAAAGTTCAAGAGGACAATTGCAGTTTTGAAACAAGTTCAAAGCGCTATATACGTATTAAGCTCTCTTTCTATTTTTTTAACGCCCTTTTAGCTCTTACTTACCCATTTACAAAATAAAGAAATTTAAATTACATAGTAACAAAACACAAATTTTATCCTAGTAAAATTACTATGTTTAGGTATCAATTAAAGTATGTAATCAGATATTTCTAAAGGTAACACTATCAACATCTCTACTTGTCAGCTCCATTACCATTTATAAAGTGTAATCAAACATAATCGGCGGACAATAATTTCGAGTCTTACCAATTTTCTGTTTTCAGGTTCTGTGGACGCTTCTCAACATTTAATCAAGCAAAGTATTATTTTCTATACATGAGAATGTAACAAAAATAAAATTTCAGAATTTTTTAGATGTTATAATTAAAGTTGCTTTTTCTTGACAATGTTAAAATAAATTTTATATCTTTTTGTATGTATATTATTTGAGAATGCATGTATAAAGTGGATTAAATTTATTACTCACCCTAGGAAATATATAAGTTCAGGATGAGCCCACTAGTGATAATAGGTACTCAAACATTTTCTCATTTTAATTCCACCTTTTCTGAGGCAACTCTAATGAATAATTCTTCAAGTGGCTGTCTCAATAAATATTTTCCCAATTAAAAAATGAAAATACTACTAGCATATATAGCTGAATCTTTTAATCTGACATTGTTAACTTCGAATTTTAACTCTAATTGGAAATTTTAGGGTTAATTTATTTCAATTCAAATTAGAACTAAGGTTGAAGAAGGAATTAGAAAGATATGATTCTGGTTTGTATGTGGATTTTATTCGTTTACAGGTGTTGTTTCAGAGGTTGTCTGTCGTCGCCGATGCGCCATTGCGGTACCTCGCAATGTACCGTAGAATCATCCTAACCCTTGACTTATTCCTCACGTGAATATCCTTTCAATGCGTTTTGAATTCACCAATTAATAGAGTGACACAAATCAAACTTATAGTCGCTTGATTGTAGAGACTCTGATACTATATATTAACGAACTAATTCAATTAAAAAGTTATCGTTAGTTAAAGTATAATTTTAGTTTTTACATTCATATCTGACACTAATAGGCTATATTTTTTACAGCTGAACTGAACAGAATTGAACTGAACTGTCACTAATTTTTTTTATTTTTTTTATGACAATACTAGTATTATTTTAGGCTAATCAAAGGTGATATATTAAGTTGTCGTTTAGCAAAAACCTTAATATAACATGTGTTGGTATGATACTCCTAGTAAACTAAGCCAAGTGTATGTGTCAACTGAAAATAGAAAGGCAAAGCAAATGATGAAATTAGTTAATTAATGCATTAATTAGTACTATTAAACTCATTGGTGGCTAGCGTAGAAAAGCAGAATGGACGGCGGTGATCATGATATCATCGCCATTGGATCGTGCAATCTGAAGCTATGATTGATCCAACGAACCCTCTTCATTATGACTACCATCTCATCTCATCTCATCTCATCTCATCTTCATCATATCGGTCATATGGCAGGTATATACGCATTGTGTATAATTTTGCTAATTGCTAATCATATGCATAATATCCTTTCCAATTAATTAGGATTAGTATATTACCAAGCCCGGCTTGTCTTAACAAAGTTGTTTGTCCCCTTTGGAGTTGAACGGGACGTTTGTTTTGTGGGATGAGATGTGGGAGATGGAAATGAAAGGGGAGGGATGAGCTAGCCCTTATTTTTGGGATTAGGAGAGAGGTGTCCTCGGATGGTGGTAAAGGTGTTAGCCTAGTTGTTAGACACTCTACTTATATATGATCAGGTATGTTATGTGTTCGAATCACACCAATGATGAATGTTTTTCCTTTGTTATTTAATGTAATTGCAATTGCATAATTCTTTTTTAAGGAAAATGAGATTGAAATGTCTACTTATCTATTTTCCACTCCTTCCTCTTATAATTTTAAATGAGCACTGGTTAGTTATTTCTTTTTTTTTTCTTTTCATTTCATCTCAATTTTAAACTTGAAACAAATAAAGACCAACTAATTCCTCTTTTCCAATTTCAGCTCGTCTCAATCTCAATCTCAATTTTCATCCGATCTCAACCTCAATTCGAAACAAAGGCTCCAAAAGTGTATAATACTTCTTTGCCTATAAAGTTGTTTAACCCTAGAATGGTAAATCTCCAAGTCTGTAATGAAAAATAAAATAAGATAAAAGCTTATGTCAAAGATTAATAATCATTTACTTTTAATTTTTTTGAGGTTTTTAAATAAATTTTAAAAAATTGAGATGTTTTACACATTTTCAAAAAATTAATATATGATTTTTTATTATTTTGATAAATTTGTAAGGAATATGATTCGAATTCTGAAATCTACACTTTTGGAGAGTTGAGGTGGTAAAAAGGAAGTCCCTTAAGGTAAGGAGTTAAAATGACCAAAAGATGCAAGTTTAGGGGTTACATAGTATCACTTGTGAAGAGTTGATAGAGTAAAAAGGATGTCCCTTAAGGTGAGAAAGTAAAATGACCAAACATTGCAAGTTAAGAGTTACGTGTACATTAAACCTATTATTTGAAACAAGTTTAATGGCCTTGGTTGTCAAAAAAAGAGTTTAATGGGCCAATAAACTACTTTAAATAAATAAATTTAAGCAAATTGAGTTTCATAAATTTAAGAGGATAAACTAGTTGTTTTTTTTTTTGTTTGAGAAAGCCATGTAGAGATGTATTATGCGAATTAATTCTTGTTACATATGGAATGAAGGAGTAAAAGAAGCATATAAAAAAGCAGACAAGTGTGGTTTTCATCATGAGAATGAAGTCCAACTCATCCTCCTAATAGAAGCTTTACAAGTAAGAGAGGATTAAATTAAGGTAATCTTTAATTAGGTAGCTTTAAGTAGAGGCATGATTACATCCCCCATAAAGCAGTGCAAGCGTTCAGGAATCCTGCAAACATGATCATTTAAAGAAAAGAAGAAAGGCAATACTAGCTTTCACCGAAAAGTGCAAACACATCATCAACAAAGTATTGACTTTCGATTAATCCACCTTATAATCACTAATTAAAAGTATATATCAAACCCTTAATCTGAATAATAAAACTTGTGTTACTTTCAAAGGGAGACACAGGCTGAGACTTGAAGAAATAAAAAGAAATGGGTGTAGTTAGTGTTGGTGAACTCAAGCCTAGCATCTCAGGGAAGAGATCGTTCCGCCCAAGTTCGAGTATAAGGCATGCCACGGAATGGTACTCTTCTTCTTCTTCTTTTTCTCTATGTTGCACTGACACTCCTTTTCGTAGCATTTTTGTGTTCGTATCTATTTCTGTTTTAAGGCTATGTTTTACATAATGATATTTCATGGCGGTACGTAGTTTCACATTCGTGTCCATTGTTAGAAATATTAGTTCAAAAAGACAAACTTGCACGAATAACGATAATTCATCGTCTAAAGTTGCTGTTTTTTTTCTCTTTAATCACACTAATTTCAGTTTTAAAAGAAAAATTATTATATTTTTAACATTCTTGTTCATGTAGCATAATTATCTCCATTCTTGTTTAGTTCAAGAATGCTATAGAGTTACTAAGTCATATATTCTACATTCTATGTTTACTCATTTTCATATAAAATTAATTCTGAATTAAGCTGTCAGTTGTTGGTATTAATGGGTTGAAATTTTTACTTGGACTAGTATGTTCTTGTTTCACATGTCCAACCCCTCAAAAGTGATGGTTCATGTTCAATGAATAGAATTAAGTTTCATTTATGGCATAAATATGTCAAGCTGTGATTTTGGTTTGTCAAATTAATACAAAAGCCATGTTTTCTTTTTTGAATTTTATCCAACTTTACTCCAAAGTAGAAGAAAAAGAAGACAAACAAACAAACAGAGGATATAAAATGGAAGAAAGAATAATGGTTTTGGTTCTTTTTAATTTGAATTAACCACCATATATGACTCTAGTGTAAATTACGTTAGACTCGTTGATGAGTTAAGTCTGATGCATTTCAAGCTGTCTCTATAAACAAATTGAATTGGATCAAAACTTGATTCCGAATCAATTATGATTCAATTATGAATTGTGCAAAATCGGGTGCATTAGGTAAGTTAGTCGAGTCAATGGAGTTTCCAAAACAAACGGAAAAAAAAATATAACTAACTATTCAAAAATATTACAAATCAGTATTGGTTTGAGTGATATCTTTTACTTCAAATGTTGCTTTGAATGATTAAGGATTTCAAATCGCTTAAACTAAATATTAGATTTTTAAGTGGTAATTTATATGAAAATCAACTAAAACAAGTGTCGAACATACTCAAATGAAGAAATCTGAAAAAAATAATGTTTGAAAATACTAAAAATCCTATATAGGGATGAGAGAACTTGAGCCACAACATTAAAATAAGCCAATAAAAGACTAACATTATCCTTGATGTAAATCAGTAATCAATTGAAGATCAAAACAAAACAGTTCATGCTCGAAGTGACTTTTCCTTTTCCCATTTCTATCATTGACACCTTATCTATGTATGTTCAGTCACCAACTGGCTTTTTGGATATCATAAATAACTATTTTGTTATTGCAATTTAATTAAATCTTTCTATTTACAAAACAAATTCTTTAACATTAAATACTTTTTCTTTAATTTCAATAAATTATTGTTAAGGAAATAATAATATTATGAAAGGAGTAAAAGTTAATTTTGGATGTTTTGATTAATAATATAAAAAAACTAAACTAAAAACTTAATACTAATGCTAATATGCTATATCAATTGGCTTTAGCCCAATGGATACACTCACTAGTACGTGAGTGGAAATCCAGGGTTTGAGTCCCGCTCCTATTGGTTGTTATGAAAAATATTTATAATTAGTTACATGTGGAATAAATGATTAAAGTAGTAATAACACAATAACGGTATAACTTATAATGCAATAGGAAACAACTGAGTTAAGATTGGAAAATACAACAAATGTATTCTAGAAACTTTCGAAAAATAGAGTAGAGAGTTTGAGATAATCCTACAATTGAATTCCATTCACCATTCAAATATGTTGTAAACTATGAAATTAGAGTTAAAATAAAGAATTTATGGGCATTGCTAAAAAAAACTCCCAACAACTAAGGTAATAGTAGGTCCAATGAAATTGATGTGCTTCAATATGTGATAGTACTAAATAAAATCAGTCTCCCACACTATAATTAATAAAAGAAGAAACAATAAAGTGTGCAAGATTTCTGCTTGAGAGACAGTGCCATGAGGCCTCTCCTCTTTGATGCACTCCTATCAGAATTACTATAAATATGAATGCTGCCTCTCATCTCCTCTCATCATCATTGATTTATTTTTTACTATTTATAGCCCTTAAGAAAAGTACAAAATCACAATAAATTTTATAATAGACCGGGTGTAATGGATTTCACTAATAAAAATTGAGGAGCACGTCACCTCACTTGAGAATGATTAGTATAAAGCAAAAATATGTGTAGATTTGTCATGTATTCATTGGTCGGGTCTACTAAATCAGCATCATAATAGAATTTCTCCAAAATCACTTATTATATTACACTTCATTTTGATCATACCTTCCAATTGGTCTAATTTAAGGTCAGTAATAATGCTCATCTTCACAATTTAGTAGGAGCTGGGAAGTACTATATAACAATATTGTCAGTATCCACACATTTTGTAAATTATTAATTTGCCATTTGGGCCATCTCTGTCTCTTTTATAATATCAAAATTAAGGATCACCTTCTCCATATATTTTAGGTGATCTATTTATGGTTTATAGTACACATTTAATTTTGCCTCTTTTTAAGTGAACTTGTTTCCCAAATCATGGTCTCAGAAATGGATGCTCCATTCTACAACATGTTCTCTAAATTATTGACAGTAACAGACATGTATGCATTATTTAGTTTATTTTTCTTAGTAATTTTCTTCTCTCTTTGCACTTATACTTGAACCATTCTCCCATTTTGCAGGCCGATTTCTGACGTTTCTAGTGATCTTATAGTTGACATCGGAGCGTTAAGCTTTTCGCTACACAAGGTAAGGTATCCTCCTTACGCGTGCATAAAGGATTTATCAAACAGCTTTTTATATGCATATAATTTGTTTTGCAGTTCCCTCTTGTTTCTCGGAGCGGACGCATTAGAAAGCTGTTGTTGGAAGCAAAAGAGACTAAAATTTCACGCATAAATATACCGTCAGTTCCAGGCGGACCAGAGGCTTTTGAGCTTGCTGCAAAATTCTGCTACGGCGTAAATGTTGAGATTAAAATATCAAATGTTGCTATTCTACTATGTGCTTCCCATTACCTTGAAATGACAGAAGACTTTGCAGAGAAAAACCTACAAGCTCGAGCCGAATCTCATCTAAGGGAAATGATTCTCCCCAATATATCAAGTTCCATAGCGGTTCTTAACCGGTGTGAAACCCTCTTGCCCTTAGCTGAAGAGATCAATCTGATTGGCAGGCTCATCAATGCAATTGCAAATAATGCTTGCAAAGAGCAGCTTGCTTCAGGGTTGTTAAAACTGGATCACAACTATCCTTCAAAACAGACAAACATAGAACCTGAAACGCCATCGGATTGGTGGGGAAAGTCACTGGCAGTCCTGAACCTTGATCTGTTCCAACGAGTTTTAACTGCGGTGAAGTCAAAGGGTCTAAAACAGGATATGATCAGCAAGATTTTGATAAATTATGCTCATAATTCTCTTCAAGGAATCATTGTACGAGACCCGAATTTAGTTAAAGGAAGTCTCCTTGATTTGGAATTGCAAAAGAAACAAAGGGTAATTGTTGAAACAATAGTTAGTTTACTTCCAACTCAATCAAGAAAAAGTCCAGTTCCAATGGCTTTTCTTTCCAGTTTGTTGAAAACTGCAATTGCAGCATCAACAATTACTTCATGCAGATCGGATTTGGAGAGACGAATCGGACTTCAGTTGGATCAAGCAATTCTTGAAGATATCTTGATTCCATCAAACTCACATGGAAGCAGCCATAGTACATTGTATGATACAGACTCAATCTTGAGGATCTTCTCTATGTTTCTCAACATAGATGAGGAGGAAGATGATGACGATCATTTGAGGGATGAAAACGAAATGGTATATGATTTCGACAGCCCTGGATCTCCTAAGCAAAGCTCCATTCTTAAGGTATCAAAATTGCTAGACAATTTTCTAGCAGAAGTTGCACTTGACCCCAATTTGATGCCAACAAAATTCATAGCACTAGCTGAACTACTTCCGGATCATGCTCGGATAGTCAGTGATGGATTATATAGGGCTGTCGATATCTTCCTCAAAGTTAGTATCTCTATTTACACCTTAGTATAGCCTAGTTTGGTATTGTTGTTGCTAAAGGATCTGCTTAACTTATAAGTTAGGAAAGCTGCTTTTGCGGAAGCTACATTCGATAAAGCAACTTTCCCAGCTTTTAAAGACAGCAATATATATTTATCAAATACTGCTTTCAACTTTTCCAACTTTCGCACCTTCTAAGAAAAACAATATATTTTTCCCTACTTCCGCAACTGATGCAAACTGAATTTAACAGGTTCATCCAAACATGAAAGATTCGGAAAGGTACAGACTTTGCAAGACTATAGACTGCCAAAAACTATCTCAGGAAGCATGCAGCCATGCAGCGCAGAACGAAAGACTGCCAGTCCAGATGGCAGTCCAGGTGCTGTACTTCGAGCAAATCAGGCTGAGAAATGCGATGAATGGGGGCGGACACAACCAGTTCTTTTTCGGAGGTATGAACGGACAATTCCCACAACGATCAGGCAGTGGGGCAGCAAGTGGAGCAATATCTCCGAGAGATAATTATGCGTCGGTGAGAAGAGAGAACAGAGAACTGAAGCTTGAAGTAGCAAGAATGAGAATGAGACTAACAGATTTAGAGAAAGATCATGTGACAATGAAACAAGAACTTGTAAGAAGTAATCCAGCAAATAAGCTATTTAAATCCTTCACTAAAAAATTAAGCAAGCTTAATGCATTGTTTAAAATGAATGGTTTAAAGCCTGTAGGGGGAAAAAGTCACTCAGAAAACAGATTCTTGTTTCAGAAAAGAAGGCGTCACTCTGTTTCTTGACTCTAAATTCATGCTTCTTTTTACCAAATTGTGTATACTATAGTTTTACTACTTAGCTAAGCATAAGTATAGTGTGAATTTTTGTTTATTTTTTTTATTGTCTAATTCAATATCAACTTCATGCTTGATTTTAGAGTGTTCTTTCACCCATTTTTTTTTTTTTCCTTTCCATTTTCTTGGTATTTTCTTTGCATAAGAACAAACGTATGTAAAGTTAATTGTACGTCGTTCATTTAACTCATTTCTAATATTGAGGGCATTTTAGTCTTTTTTAAACGATGACACGATCTTATAGTCTTCATTCATGTGAAGTTAATATTATGACGCGTGCCTATAGTTAAAGGGTAAATAGGTCATATTTGAAGTTCGGAGGGAAAGGTGACAAAAATAAAGAAGTTTATGAGGGTAGGTATGGTTTAAGCCAAAAGATGAAAAGGTAGGTTCCGGTTAAACTTATGTTAATTTAAGAAATTGCAAAAAAGGACTCCGTGGCCCAATGGATAAGGCGCTGGTCTACGAAACCAGAGATTCTGGGTTCGATCCCCAGCGGAGTCGATTATATTTTTGGTTGCTCGTCGTGTTGTTTTGATGAAGTAAGTGCAGCTTAGGGTATTTTGGTTTTTGGCGCAAACTAACCCTTTCCCTGCCCAAGAAATGCCGAGGATATCATTCTCCGGGCTACGAAACGCATTGCCGTTTTCAGGATTCATCAGGTACTTCCTCTTCTTTCTTTCTTATTCTTTGATCTGTTTTTGACGAATTAACGACTAGTGATCGATGTTTGAATGGTTTGTAACAACTTTCATGGATTCTATTTGTGATGGATTTTAATTTTTTATGTGTTATTTATGAATTTTATCATATGTAGATATATAGAATCGGCGTATCCTGCCGCACCTATATCACACATTTTCTAAAATTGCCGAATCCGTATCCATATCTGTGCTTCGTTCACCAGATTTTATCTTTTCACCTTATTACATTGGCAGCATAAATTATCTTCACAACTGGAGCTTCTAAACATTGTCGTTTGCTGCTCATTAACCAACCTGCGAGCTCTTTGCTGATAACGTTCCTTCATTTAGTATTCATCAAATCCATTTGTGTAAACAGTCTTTTCTTTCCCAAAGACTGAATGTTCCTGCAGAAAGCGGATTTTGACCTATAATAACTGCAAAGCGCCATTCCCCCCTTCATTTCATCTTCCTGGACATTAGGGACTTCTCTAGTTGAAGAGAGAGTATTTGTTGGTATCCATTGATTAAGTTTTGAGATTCCAAATTAGTCGTTCTTAATGCTGGAACTATATGCTAACAATTATACTCGGCAGAAAATAGTGCACTATGCAACCTATACTTCCAGCTTGAACAAAATTTAGCGGAATGACTTCTCTCTAGAACCCTTTTAAGGAAGTATTTTAATTTTATTTTTCAATATTATATGTTATTTGTAATATGAATTTGTCTTGAAGTCCGATGTAATGTAGAATTCCCATCAGCCAATGCATTAAATTGGAGTTTGATGAATCAAGTGCGTGACGCTAATACAATATGTTTTGTATTTTCCTATGAGAAGGAATGGGCATGGAGAACCTTTGTTCAGTTGGTTACAAAGTAGGTTCATGACAACAAGCAAGCGCGTTCAAGACAGAAGCAGCAAGAAGAGAGTGCATGATTTTGAGGTAGTGACAGAGAAGTGGAAAATTGTGTCGAAAGTGCTTGCAGTTATTGAAGTATTAAAGCATGAGCCAGAGATGGTAATCCCTGTAAGAAATCTTGAACAACACAGGACAAGTATCAATCTTCCTAAACCCCATAAAATTTCTGATTTTCTACGGAAATCTCCCAAGGTTTTTGAATTGTATAAGGATCAGAGGGGAGTGACATGGTGTGGGATGACAAAAATAGCTGAGGATTTAGTGGAAGAGCATGACAGGTTAATTGAGGAGAATTCAGATAAAGCTGCAGAACATGTTACTAGGTGTATTATGATGTCTGTTGATAAACGGCTTCCAGTATATAAGATTGCGAATTTCAGAAGAGATTTTGGCCTGCCTATGGATTTTAGGAAAAAATGGGTGCATCAGTATCCTGAACTTTTTAGGGTTGTTCAATCTAATGAAATGGAATATTTGGAACTAGCAAATTGGAATCCTGCTTGGGCCATCACAGAATTAGAGAAGAAGGTATTAGGGTTATCAGAAACTAGTGTCCATGAACCAGGATTGCTTACCTTAAAATTTCCTATGAAGTTTCCTCCTAATTACAAGAAAGCATATAGATATGCTGGAAAAATTGAGCACTTCCAGAAGAGGTCTTACTTGTCACCATATGCAGATGGTAGGGGTTTGACGGCAGGGTCACTAGAATTCGATAAGAGGGCTGTTGCTATAATGCATGAATTGCTTAGTTTTACCTTGGAGAAGAGATTAGTTACTGACCACCTTACCCACTTCCGGCAGGAACTTGTGATGCCACAGAAATTGATGAGACTTCTTCTGAAGCATTTTGGGATTTTTTATGTGTCCGAGAGAGGGAAAAGGTTTAGCGTGTTCTTAACTGAAGCTTATCAAGGGCGACAGCTGATTGAGAAAGCTCCTTTAATCCTTTGGAAGGAAAAACTTCTGAGCTTTGTGGGTTACAGAGGAAAGAAGAACAGAATTGAAGCTTTTAACGATTTATCAGACATGGAATATGTTGATTTGGTTGAAAATGATTCTGAGAACGAAAGCATGAGAACACAATTTGAGGATGAGGAGACAATGGACGGTTTAGAGGACGCTTTACATGTAAAAGACCATGATATGGAACTTGGGGAGCTTGGCTCTGCTTACAAGGATAGTGATGCGTCTTAACATTATGAAATTTTCTTCATTTAGCTTTACAACCTTTTGATAGAGCTGATGATCTAAATTATGAATACTTCCTACTGAATCAAGTTGTATATCTCTCATACTTGACTCATGTTTGTCAGAGGTTCTATCCCATGAATCAAAAGATTCTAATAGGATATAGAAAGAACGTACCTTCTCTTCCATAGCATTTCTTAGGAAAAGCTGTTTTGTCCCCTGCCAATTTCAGTTTAGGAACCAGATATAGTCCATTGATTCTCCACTAGGAACATAATTGTTCAATTTGTATTTATGTCACTTATTTCTACGAATGTATCTTCCATAAGTTTCTGGGTGTGATTTTGTTTTTGGTTTGAGGTTTTTATGCTCTCAAATGATCATTGGTTCTATTATATTGAATAGGCAGCTTGAAGGAGAGATGGAAACTGTGGTTAAGGTACTGCAGCCTGGACCATTGGGAATAGTGGAACACAAGTTCTCGGTTGAGGAGATACACGAAGCAAAAGCTACAGTTGGAAGGGCAGTTGAGAATTGGCAAAGAAATGCCAATCTAGAGCATAAAAGTGACTTTCTGAAAGATTTTATTCACAAGTGAGGAACTACGTGATGCATGGCATTTCAAGGTGGCTAACGTATTTACAGACTTGTAAGGTTATATTTGGTGCTTTATGGATGTATAGTGCATTGTTTCCGTTGAATGCCATTGCCTGCCTGTATGGGCTTTGAATTACTGAGTCTGGTCACTACACCATAGATTACCTATTGCAACTATATCAAATTGTTGCGCTAGACACCCGATTTTGTTGCAATTGGCAAAAAATAGGCTAAGCCAACACTTTTTAACACTATTCATCCGATGGTATTTTCCCCGTTACCTTAGGTGGAAAATGCAACAAAAAAATTTCTAAGGTAACACATGGAAATGGTTGCCAATCTTTTTAGGAAAGCCAACATATTTTGTAGCTAATTCAACATTTTTGAACTAAAACATAAAGCTCCTGCAACAGAAATATTCGTTGCTGTAGGAAAAAAATCTGTTGGTGATGTATATGTTTTTGATTGTTTCAAGCAATTTTTCATTGGTAATTATTTCATGAAATAAAAATAAAAAATACCAATTTGTATTCAATATATTTGGATTGAAGGGATCTCTCTCTATACACACACATACATTAGAAAGACTGTCCAACCAAATACTAGAAATTAGTATTTTGATTTTATGAGAGCCTACATAATCATTTGACTATTCAATTTCAGTTATAAATTATAACATATGGACTTCATTCATTAGACCAAATAGCATAAGTGGTATCTACTAAGAACATGAAGATTTGCATAATCATCATTCCAATAGTTATGCTTACTATCAAACAACCTTCTCATTTTTATGAAAACAAGCTCTACATATAATTAGAGGATCAATAATATCAAGCTATACAATTGTTTATATATGAAATGAAGGGACAAGTTATGTCATAAGAAAGTAAGTACGTAGAACTTTATCGAATCATAGAGTTTCATGAACAATCAACTGTCTAAAAGCATTGTCCATACAACAAATTCAGGTCGGAAAAAGCAGCAAAAGGTGCAGTTTTTACCGATGTAGATTTTTTCAACTACAAACTCATCTATCTAAATGTGATTGATACAAGTTCCGCAAGAGTCGCAGTTTTCTCTATAGAAGCACATTAGAAATTGGAATATTTCTGCAACAGTCAAAAGACAGTTTATTTGATCATTTCATCGTGTCCTTTGATAAAAAAGAAAATATTACCCTTTTGTAGACATACATCAGTTTGCAGATCAATTTAGTGGATGAGCACCATCTTCAGTTTCGTTTTTGTTATTGCTGGTATATAAGATTGTAAGGAAGCAGAGTGACGATGAAACCCCATCTTGTGTAGTCTTAAGATGATGTGTTGCAGCAACTTTTCCATCCATCATCACTAGATTCACTGCCAAACAATTTTAGAATTTAAAAGAATCTGTTGAGAACTAGACGAAATTAACATGGAAGACACCAATCACACATGTCGAGAACTTGGTGAAATTGTTTTATACAAATATTGAAATATGTTTTCAAGGTAATAGATTCATACCAAAAATTACTATAGAAGCAAACTTACTATGAACAAAAGGAACCTGTTGAGAACACTAGTTGCATTTTTTCTTCCATGTAGCAACTAGGAGAAACAAAGTTTAAAAAAAATATGATAACAAGACTAAAATAAATAAAGGAAAAAGTTAGTTAATGGTAAGGGTCAACAATTTGGTTCATCAAATTTCTTTTCACTACCACTTACTTGAACTAGATTTGTTTAGAGAGTGTTGAAATGCTGAAGGGTTGATATGATACTTGAAGAGTCAATCCATCTGTCCACTTCTTGTGCAGGTTAAGAAGCATTTTCTCCTCAAGCTTGTTCTATTATATATAATTAATAGTGTGTGTTGATGTTCAATTCATTGATAAACATCTGCAAAATTGTAGATAAATATATGTTCAATCAATGGATCCATGACAAGCACAAAATTACAATAATAGATGATACAAAGCCCATTAATATCTAACTGTTATTCAACTTATCATTCTATAGAGATTATCCTCACCTGACAAGTCCAAATGAATTAGTAGTTAAGTAATTTTATAACTACAGGAAATAAACTCTTCAAGAGGCCTAGCCTATGCTAATGCAAGAAGAACTCAAATGTGAGCCAAGAAGAACAAACGAGTAGAATAGAACTTTCTTTCCATAACTCATTCTTCAACAAATTAGAAAGCAAATAGAAAAAACTATGAAGAAATTAGGCTTCAAGATTAGGGGAAAACTAACGAGTAGAATAGAAAACCAAAATGCATAAATGACTTAACAAAATTAATAAGTCATATATGTAAGAAATAAGTTGCAAAATTAACATGGAAAATAAGGAAGCAAAAACTGACCAAAAAGTATTTTGTGGAGAACTCGAGGGAAATTATCAAACGCAGGCAGAGAGTAAAGGCGAGAGAGGGACTAGACCATGGAGCAGAGAGCACGATTGGGGGGAGATAACAGTTGCGGTAGGCATACATAAATAGTAAAACTCATCCACAATTAGCTAATGCAACAATTTTTTTGTAACGATTTCCTAAATGGAGTTGTTATAGGCAATCTACGGTGGAGTGGGTTCTGTATCTGATCATACAAATGTTATAATGTAGAATTTTGTTTATCTAGATGAGTATTGTTTTGATTAAGAGATTAAGATGATCAGGTTGGCTGGCAGGGTATTTGAATTTCATAGATGAGGTGAAGTGTATATGCTTTGTTGTTGATAGATAGATGAGATTGAAAAAAAAGGCTACTTAACCGAACCTTTGTTATAAAATGTTCCAGATAGATGCCGGTGGCAAATGGATGAAATTGCAGTGACAAGTGTGAAAATGGAACATCGGTAATCATTCTCTTGCGATAAAAGAGACAGTGAATTATCCAAATAGAACATCGGTATTCTCTAAGCTATTGAAAGAACTACGGCTATCGGATTTTCTTTAGGGTACCAAGTCCTCCCTAGAACCATATAACTAGGATTGTGACATTTGACTATATCATATTTTGTGTTATAATTTTACCGGGTCCTTAAAAGAACCCTTATATGTAGGGGTGTTACTTTTTGATACGATAATATAATTTACAGCTATTTCAGAATAGCTAAATGGTCGTTTCACTCTCACTTCTAACATTTGTGTGGGAGAAAACAAAATTTATTGATTAGATATGTGGCAATGCAGAAATAGATGGACGTTTAGAGTGTTGGTTTGCCTTAACTCTGAATTTTTTTTGCTCGAGTTGTTAACTTATATAGAGAATATAAATCTACAATATTTATGTATGAAAAAGAAAGGGATCATCTGGATGTGGGTTGGCATATATTATAGGGAAAAGTTTAAAAAAAATGCTCGTGGTTTTTAACTTTTGCAAATGAAGGTCTGTGGTTTCAGTGTTTGCAAATAAAGGTACGAGGTTTCATTCCGTTAGCAAATAAAGGTACGGTCACTAACACCGTTTATTTTCGGTGACGTGGCAATTTGACCACCGTTTGACCAAAGGGTAATTTTGTCATTAAAAAAAATAAAAAAAATAAAAGTAAAAAAAATGTTTGTGGTTTGATTTTTTTGCAAATAACAGCCCGTGGTTTGATATTTTATTAAAAAAGAGGTACGAGGTTTGATTTAATTACCAAATACGGTTTTAGACTACCAACAAATATTCTTGTAAAAAACAAAACAACAAATATTAACATTGAAACATAAATATTGAAACTTTATTATTGACCTTATAATCCATTTATTATTTTGAATTATAATTTTGTTGATGATTTATTTTCATTAAAATTAAGATTTGGTATAAATGGGTCAACTTTGAATTATAATTTTGTTGATGATTTATAAGAAAATACCCGAAAACATTATAAGAAAATTTGTTGTTTTGTTTTTTGCAATAATATTTGTTGATAGTTTTTAATTTGTTGTTTTGGTAATTAAATCAAAGCTCCTACCTCTTTTTAAATAAAATATCAAACCACGGGCTGTTGTTTGCAAAAAAATCAAACCACAAACATTTTTTTTTTACTTTTATTTTTTTTAATGACAAAATTACCCTTTGGTCAAACGGCGGTCAAAGTGCCACGTCACCGAAAATAAACGGTGTTAGTGACCGTACCTTTATTTGCTAACGGAATGAAACCTCGTACCTTTATTTGCAAACACTGAAACCACAGACCTTCATTTGCAAAAGTTGGAAACCACGAGCATTTTTTTTAAACTTTTCCCTATATTATATAGGGTGGTTAAAGAGCATAAATTATATATTCTTTCAATATACATATAAAGAAACTAGAATGAGCTAATTAATTAAGTAGAAGATTAATTAATATGCTCTAATTATCCATATATAAAAGCATAATATATGTTTAGTAATTAACTAGCTAGGCAAACTTATTAAAGATTGTTGAGGAGGCAGTTAGGAAGCAGCAGTAGATGAGATTAAATCCAGAGAGCACCAGCATGAATAAGCAAAGGAATCAGCTGGTTGCGGACATGGAGAGTCATGACTTGGTTTTCGCCACCGACTAATTTCTGGGCAATGAAAACACAAGGTACACTAGGCTGACAACCGAGCTGTATGAGTGTAGCTTCGATGAGGTGACCGTTGGGGATATGGTCGAGCTCGTAAACAGTAGGGTTCGCTCCAAAACCACTAATCAAAGACTTGATGGAATGGCTCATGCAACAAGATGTCTTACTGAATATCACAATTGGCTTTTCTTTCACCAGCGTATTCACCATTTCCATTTTTGGTTTTTTTGAATCTACTTTTGTAGGTAGCTGTGGTTTGAGTAACTTATACTTCTATGCATGCCTATTTATAAACCCCAAACACACCTGCATAAACTCTTTACACACCTAGATTCTCTCTTTTTATAACTCTATCTATCTACACCTTCCACTTGTTAGCCTCCCTCTAATTCGCATATTCGATGTGATATAAGCCCAGTTCGTTATTGTTTTTTCAGGCTTAAAAACAGCGTTCCCAGCTAAAAGTAGTGTTTGCCAAATGTATAAAAACTGTTTTGAAAAAGAAGCTACAATTTATAGTTTTGGGAAAAGCAATTGCTAATATTTATTTAAAAATCTGATATTTATTATTTTCAAAAATTAAAATTGTTTCAACTTTTAATATAATTTAAAAAAAATACTTTTATTTTATGTTTCTTGATTTTTAGAACTTTTGTGATGTGCTCATTAAACATTTTTCAATTTTTCATAATCACATTTTTCTCCTCCCCACAACAATGTCAAACTAGCATATAAAAGTTTTCATCTCTAATAGAACTATCTATCGAATCTGATATCTACTCGCACAACAAACTCATTATGTAGTATGTACCGACTAAGCTATGAGCTTAAGGCTCTGTTCATTTTAAATTAAATTCAATCAAATTTAATCATTTCACGTTAGTTTAGTTTTGATACGATTAACAAATTCATCAGAATTTATAAAGCATTCAGCCAATTTAATAATTCAGTTCAGTGTGATTATTTTTAGTCAAAAAGAGCAACACCTAAATAATCATGAATTTTTCTAACTTGCAATTTCTAACTACAATCACAACGTAAGGTAAACTTTTATCTTTGAAATTTGCAGTTTTGTCATTTTAACTTTTCCAGTTCAATATTTTGACATTTTTGTCATTAATTTTTCTTTTAAATGGAATCACTTAATAAACAATTAATTAACAATGGCATATATAATCCACTGTCAACAAAGTTATCTATAAAGAATCATATTTTTTAAAATTTTGAAAGTGTTGAGAAAGGTTAATAAAGTAAGGTTTTAAAACTAACTCATATTTGGGAAGAGAGGTTTTTAAGAGGGTATGGGTTAATAAGGTTTTATGGAAGGTGTTTTCTTCTAAATTTCAACACTCCAAATTGGAGTGTTAGGAAGGGTTGGATACGAAACCATCAAAACCTTTCCCTAACCTTCCAAACATACACTTCATCCAAACATAAATGTACATATATAAATAGTGAACTAAACGAAGTACAAAACTCAGATTTTATCTTTTCATACATTTACTTACTATTTTAATGATCACTATTTAATTCCTATAATATACCTAAGCAATTAAAAGGATCAATTTGATTTTCTAACTTTATTTTCAGATTATTTTGCTTTAAAATAAGGTTGTTTTATTTTTTTTATTTATTTTTTAAACAGGCTTGTGAAATTATAAATTATCTACTGGTAATATTATTTTAAATAATTGACAAAAGGGAAAAGTTTATCAAATATGGTTTCACACATTGATAGTTTGAGCATTGTGTAAAATTTGTCATAAATTTTTTTGTAAGGTTTTGGATCGATATTTTAGTGATGCATATTATTAAAATAAGATGGGATTTCTTTTAATTACTATCGATGTAATCAAGTTGATTACATGGTGAAGGTAATTGTTTTTGTTTAAAAATTCATATCTCATGTAATTCATTTTAAGGAATCACGTGAAAAAATTTAACATTAAAATAATAACAAAATATGATCAAAACTGAAAGAAGAAATTGTACAAATACTTTGATTTTGTTCATTTCGGCTGAAAAAAAGCTGAACTGAACCGAAATAAGCCGGACTAAACTGAATTATTAGCCAAATATCGAATAAATTTTGCTGAATCGAAATTTTTTTTGACTAATTTAAAGTGTCAAGGGCATACGAGTATTTAGTATAATTTAATAATCGAACTTTTTGAAAAAGTTAAAATTCTTGGAGGTGTTTCAACATAAAAGAATATGCATGCGTTTGAATCAATTAATCAAGAGCATCTGGTGAGGTGGGGGATGCAAAAACTGGAATTTTTATCCAATCCAATCCAATTGGTCCCTTTAAGCAATTCATTAAATAGCCTTACTACCATCCCAAAGAACAAATATATAAAAAACAATCCAAATTATCATCTTATATAAGGCCGTACAACCAACAGCATCTAGATAGATAAATAGATACTGTCATGCCTTTTCCATTTCTACTTCTACACATTTCCTAAGCAATATGCATGCTACAAAAAATAAAATAAGTATGAATAAAAAGATATGTATTCTCACCGTCCAGCATGCTAATTATGAGAAACACTATATCATCATCTTTATCATATAATATAATGCTATTATTCTTAACTAGAGAAAGTGTATATATTTTTGTTTTATATATATATATATATATATATATATATATATATATATATATATATATTATTTTCAGCATAGATCCAACCCAATGGTGGGTTAGTAAGTGTCCGGGTGGCCAACTTGTTAAATTGTACAAACAAAAGAAGAAGGCAATCCTAGCTAGCTAGCTAATGAACACTTTTATTTGATCATCAACCTCTAGCTCTAGATTTTCTTTGATTTATTAGTCCCAAATTTACAGTCAAATGCTAAAGTTTGAACCGAGCTAGGTAATAATAATTAGTATATATGGTGTTACTTTCTTGTTAGAGCTAGTGATTAAGTTTAAGCACTAAAAGTGGTGCTCATTAACTTTGAAAATCAGTTGCCTGGTCATAAACAAATAGCGTCCATTCTTTTCTTTTGTTCAGCCGAATTAATGAAATGCAATTATTATAGCCTATACAGACCAATTTTTAGCTACACTTTTCATGTTTTAATCAATGTTCTTTGTTATTTTTTTCATATTATTTAAATTAATGGCATTCTAAAAAATCTGCTTTTTTAAGAATAAGACGCTAACAATGTTTGTTACGGTGTTAAGTTACCAATATGAGAGTAAGATTTTTAGGCATTTACTGGTATATATTCATAGTTAAGGTCCAATTACGATTTATATATTAATATTTTCTGACACATCCCTCCCGCGAATGCCCTTTGGGCTTGAAGCGTGCACAACATAAATTAACCCACCATGTGTTTTTGATTCAACAAATATTGAGATTGTCAGGAATCAAACTCAGAACCTTTTGATCACAGAGGCTAGGATACCAGTTACTTAACTGATTGAACTAAAAGTTCGAGCTGATAGTTAAGGCACAGTTATGATTTATATATTAACATTCTCTAACATATTCTACAATCCCACCCCACACGAGAATCATGTCCATCATGCTTGTATAGACCACAATATATACTTTCACCACAAAGGATCGGACCAAATCCAAAACAAACTCAATCAGTAACTATGAAGTCTCAATGGATCATTTCAAAATTGCCTATATAAAGAATGCTAATTGAAATTTAAGTGACATCAAGTGATCAAGAAAAATACTAGAGTGAAGAAAACTATATGAATTTAGAAAGACAGAGTAAAAGCTAAACATACTCAAAGTTCATATCTTTGTATCAAAGTGAGTGAGCTTTGTTCATTGTAAACTTTCATATTAGAATCTATATTCATAATGAGTGATTTTAGCAAAAGTTGTTTGGAGTATAAACAAGTGATTAAAAGAATTAGTGTAACAGTTGAGTGAATGAGAGTACTTCATCAATCTTTGCTAGATTATGTGAATATTTGTGCTTAGCCTTTTGAAAGAGATCAATAGTGTTGTAAAGCTCAATGAAAGGTAGCTTAGAGACCCGATGTAAGGAGGAGGTTGAACCAAGATAAAATATATATGCTGAGTATTTATTTCTTTGCTAACTTACTTTACTTCACTGCTGAATTGTTTATTGTTTCTATACTCTAACTACATCTATACAATACTATATATGTCTGATTAAGTGCTCATTCTAAACTATTGAGTACTTTACTATCTAGAGCTACCGGAAGAAAACCTACTAAAGCTCGGCGCTAAGTCTTTCAGAAGACAACTAATGAGTATTAAAGCACACTATCTTCTAATCTCATCAATACTCATTCTCATCAGATTTTTATTAAGACCTTAAGGTCACCAATACCCTTTCTCTAGAACATATACAAGCTTATTATTGAACCAATTGATTTGAATGACGCCATGTCATCCAATCGGACATCGCTCTTAATTTGTCAGACACTCATAATCAATATACAACATTTATTATGGAAGAAAGGTCATTTACAAATTTCACTATGATAATGGAACAATAACATGTTGCCACGTGGCTCTCTTTATTCATCAAATATTTTTATTCAATAAAAGTCCTAGTTAGTTAGGTACTCCTAATTGGCCGAGTTTTATTACGACAAAGTAACTACCCTGCATTCTATACTTACATTTATTGTCATACTTTAAAGGTATGCTTAATAAACTCAGTTGTTCAATGTTCTTGATTCCAGTTACTTCTCAGATCCTCTTTGTCTGAGTTTCCATACTAATTTAGATATAAAGTAATATCATTTCAATGAAATAGATGAGAATTGGAGCAAATTATGATCTTTGATCATCTTAGGCTCTGTTCATTTTGTCTTATCAGTAATTTATTTCAGTTCACTTTAGTGTATTCAGTTCAGTAATTTCCTTTCAGTAAATTTAGTTCAATTCAATAGTATTCTGTTCAGTTCAGTCATAAAGAACATGCCCTCAGGCTCTATTCGGCATGTTCTTTATGACTGACTGAATACTACTAAATTGAAGTATATTTACTGAAGAAAAATTACTAAACTGAACTGAATACTACTAAACTAAACTGAACTAAAATCAATTACTCCTAAAGCATAAATAACAGATCTTAGAACTAACAAAGATGTAGATTTCCATATTTGTATGATGTAAAAGTAAAAATGAGAATGCATAATGCATGCATAAATATAAACGAGGCAAAGAAAATTCATAAAATTTCCACATTTGTATGGCATAAAAAACAATGGCTTCATGTAATGCGAAGGGCCAGTTGAGTTAATGTGGGAAGGGAAACTCTTTAAAACGGACATCATCGGATCGACATTCTTAGATGGATAGCGATTCTTTCCTTTTTGTTTTTCTCAAATAGAATTTTGACACTTGATAATACGATAATGATGTTTAATCTTATCCACCTTTTCTTTTTTCTATACTCTTTCTATATTTAACTTTATGTTCTTCACAATTTCAGTCTTGTAATATCACCTATCACCTTGTACGTATAGTATATTACTTTTATATTTTGGACCACTTTTTTTTATGCTTCTATAAACATCATCGGCTTGCCCCATACGTGGTCCATATGACCTAACCTAAGTAAACTAGTTCTTGATCAGATACTGTGATTAGTTATAAGGATCTCAGGTCATTAAATAAGAATTTTCAGTTCGAGTTAGGTTCTGTTCTTTATGGTTAAACTGAACTGAACTGAATTTGCTGAATTGAATTGGCTAAACCGATTGAATTTGGCTCAATAAATATTTTTTTTTGCTGAATTTAGCTGAACTTATTTGAAATGAACTGAATTGAATTTTGCTAAAAAGAAGAGGGCCTTACTAATGTTGGTCCTAACAAGATCAGAATACACCTAGAGGTGGTGGGGTGGGGGTGAATAGATTTTTCGTCCAAAAATCAAATTAATAAAATTTGGACAGAATCCAATCTCTTTCTTTCAGAAGCTGTTCTGATAGAGATTCTGCTTACAGATAGAATGTGTCTTTCAACAACAGAAGTTCTGTGTAACAGAGGCTCTAGATAGATTTGTCTTCTGAACAAAGATCGAGCAAATTAACACAGACTGTTTCGGCACTAGTATGTTGCAGAGCAGACAGAAGCAAATTAACAAGTAATAGATAAGAGAAAAGGGTTCAGAAGATTAGAGTAAACCCAACGATTTATCCAGGTTCACTACATAAGTCATGTAGCTATGTCATGTCCCCTGTGAGATCTCTCGCAAAGATTTAAGAGGGTGTTTGTTTACTACTTTTCAAACTACTTTTTGCTTTTCCATACTAAAAATGAGAGTTTCAAGTGTTTGGTTAGTATTCACTTTTTGCTTTTTGATATCCAAAAAGTACTTTTAGAAAAAGTAGAGAATTCTTACTTTTCAAACATCTTTTACGGTTTGAATGTGTTATCTCTTATATGCCCTTCAAAGTTTCATTATTTTAATATTATTTTTAAATTGATTTTATAAACATGTCCATATATGTCATTTTACATCGTAACAGTAATAGTTAATCATAATTTTACCAAACACTAATAATCAAACAGCAAACAGCAACCAGGAATTAGAAACAGCAAACAGCAAACCGTAACAGTAACCAGCAAACAGCAACAGCAACCCGCAGTTAAAACAAACAGGCCCTAAATCCACTAAATGTACTTTTATGGCAAGCACAAAAACTCCTTAACAATCAATAGCGCCTAGCTAATTTCTCACTAAGTAACTGACTACCCCTACAACAACAAGTTGCAGCACCACTCTAGAATAAGTTAAAGGATTTTCACCAGAAAATTTATACTATGTTTTCTGGAATTCTCACCCAACTTTAACCTCAAATGAATTTCTCTCAACTAATTGATTATGACAAACGATATGAGTTTACAAATCTATTATGAACTTGTATTTTCTTCACTCTCTCACTTACAATTTAGAAATACAACAGAGTAAGAATGGAATGCTCTGATTTTTCTTTTCAAATAAAAATGCGTTAAGTCAACTCAAAACTTGCGTATTTTCTTCAAGTTGAGCTCTGGTACTATTTATATGACATTCGAGATGACCGTTGATAAATTTGAATCTTCAATTTGATTAGAGATAGAGAAAATAGCCATTACTCTGTCATCTTCTTCAAACGGTCTTCAAGTACAGGTTTGATGCCCGTTAACTTTGTCATTTAATCCAAATCTCGTAATATATTTGAAATTCAAGATAAGGATGATGCAAAACTTCTTCATTAAGTTGAACCCAGGGTAGACAGGGAACAAACATCTTTTGACATCTAGTGAACAGTCCAGGCGCGTTGCAGGTTTTTTGAACTTTGGCGCCTAGCAATAAATGCTTATGTAAGATACAATAAATGCTTTAGGACATATATGATTTATCATCTGAAACTATTAAATACTGAGATTCCTTTTGTTCTTCAATGTGAAGTCCTTTCAGGATCAACTCAACGGAATGACTGGCTTCTGAGACTTTATCTTCTGAGATGCAGCTTGATCAGCTTTTGAGAGATACCTTCAGAACTGGACTTACAACTTCTGAGATAGAATCTTCCAAATGATGAAGCTTTATCTTCTGAGACAAGTCCACAAGCAATCTTCTATTCTTTCAGCATCACTCAATAACTTCAACTTCTGAGAAGATTAACTACTATAATAATTTAAGTTCTGAACGAGTGAATTAGCATCTGCTGAAAAAGACTTATACAAAACTCAAAGAAAATTGTTACCCAATAATCATAAGTACGTAAGCCTTAAAGTATTTATTATCTTTTGAAACTATTTGGGCATACTAAAACTTATAAGGTTCATCATTCTTCCTCATTTTAGTGAGGCCAAACGTGGTTCTGAAGGGATAGATACACAAACAAATACTTAAGTTATAGAGTGTAACTCCCCATAAATATGTTTCTCATTGCCTCTGAACGACTTAACTCCCCTATTTGGATGAAAATGGTGAAACTCCAAGAATCTATTTTTAATTAGTCAAAAAGCTTCAGATCAAACTTGTTAAATTCATAATTAGTTCAGAAGTCATTAGGTAGATATATATATATATATATATATATATATAGATTAAGTTCAGAAAATGAAAACAGATCAAGTTGTGAAATCAGAGCATATATTGAAGAATTGATCATACAAAAGATAGACAATAATTAGGAAGCAATACATCAAAATTTTTACTAGCAATCATAGGAATGTCCATTGCTTTTGATTCTGACATACTAAACTTCTTCAACACTTCCTTTGTACATTTGACTTGTTTGATAAAGATTCCATCATTATTTTGCTTAATTGGAAGGCATAAGAAGAATGTTAATTCTCCCATTATTAACATTTCAAATTCAGGTTTTATGTGGTGACTAAATTCCCTACACAAAGATTCATTAGTAGCACTAAATATAATATCATCAACAAACTTACAAGATAACGATTGGACCATTGGTGATCCAACTAATGCGGGTATTTGGTAGATTCCGAATAAAATCGAGATTGTTTAATTAAAGTGTTTAAGTTAATTTGTTTTAATTATGCTTTTTAAGATTTTGTGTTTAATTATCGTGTATTTGATCGTGTAATTCATGTTTTTAAGTATTATTAATATAATTATCTACCATTTTGTCTCATTTAAGTATTGTTTAAACAAACGGACTAATTTTGAGATGTTTTTTAAAAAAAATTTGACTAATTTTTAGATTTTGAAAAAATGGACTAATTTTTCAGACCTTCAAAAAATGGACTAATTTTTAGATTTTTAAACATATTTAAAACAATATATATCTAATATTGTTATAATGAATTTTATTAATCAATTTTATGTTTAAATCTTAAAATGTTTTTAAAAAATTAAATAAAAAAAGTGGCGGCTGAAAAAATTATAGATTTTCAAAATTTTCCAGATATTTGGAACTTTTTCAGTCCTGATTTTCAAAATTTTTTTAAAAGTTTGGAAAATTCCAAGTCGGGAAGAAGAAGAAGAACATAGCGAGTTTCACCGAGGTGATTAGGGACTGTCGTAACTTTGAATTCAAGCGAAAATGAAATACAACTCAAATGGGAAGGACCGGCTAAACGAATGAAAAACAAAGTGCTACATAAATTAAATCGATTTGTGCACTTGATACATGTTTAAAGTTGTGCGCGCTTACATAACATAAGGATGATTTTGAATTACATCTTGATTTGCTGGAATTTTATCAACCCATTACTGGTGGGACATAGATATAGGTTTGATGTTTTTGGGCTCAATCCTTCGGCTCTCAATAAGGGAAGATGTGCCATCTGGAATCGAGTGCACATAATTCTCTTAGAAGGTTAAGATGCACCTCAAGGGACTAGGAGCGCATATTCTCAGTAAAGAGCTATCGAGCACTCAAAGAGTTACGATGCATCTAAGGAACTATGATACACCTCAAACTCTCACTTCACTAAAAGGTAAAGAAGTCAACTTCATTGGCGGAACTTGGTAGGGGCAGGGAGGGCCATGGCCCCATAGGATTTTTTTTATAGAAAATATCAACTTATATTACTCCCTCCGTTCTCAAATAGATGTCTTTTTATAGGGTTGTTTTTGTTCTTTTATAAGTGTCGTTTTCGTTTTTCAAAATTTTTTTGTATAATTTTTTGTTCCAAATATTTAAAGTTAGTCTTGATTTATGGAGTTTTTAAAAATTCAAGATTTATTCTCCAATCATCAAATGAGAGAGGTTATCTTTTTAGTTTATCCATGTAAATTTATCAATTTAAGTGCACATTTATATATTGAGTTTCTGAATAGGTGTGAAACACTTTAAAACGACATTTATTTGAGAACGGAGGGAGTAATTCATTTTAGAGTCTTAATATTTTATTTCTTTAATTTTCCATCCCCTGATGTTTAATTTCTAATTGTCTCTCTTTAAGCTTACTTTGTTTTTTTTATGTTTGTTTGGGAATTGAGAATACCCAATTTCATTACCAAAAGGGTAAATAATTATAACATCTCCAACGTTTTACATATTACACTGTTTAGTTTTCTTTTTTACAAAAATACATTATTGGGTCCCTATCTTTTGACATAATTAACTTGTTGGTCCTTTTTGTCTATTTTTTAGTTTCTTAACGTAACATATTTTAACTTTTAGGAGATCTGTACTGTCATACAAAATCATTATGTAATTCTGTTATGTCATGTCTGCCAATTCATGCCGAAATACAATAGTTACAAATCTAAAAAAAACTGGACAAGATGATGAAAGAGTTAATTATGACAAAAGATATGGACTTTAAAATGTTTTTTTTTTTTTTTGCAAATAAGAGAACTAAACAATGTAATATGTAAAAGTTGGGGATGTTATAATTATTTACCAGTGCCAAAATAGCCTTAAACTAATTGGAGCAGTGTAATTTTATCTATAGATTCCAAATACCACCAATTTAATACTAATGTAATGTGATGGTGTAGTTTTAGTATCTTTTAACTTCCCTATGACTTTAAGTTCATAATTACTCCGTTTTATCCATTGAGCTCTTAAATTTTACTCATAGGACCAATTTTGTTGTTAAGATTATAAATCATAATTTCGAATAGAAAGTATCACTCAAAATGGTTTATATATAGCCCCCCTAGATGATTATTCAAGTTCCACCACTGGTCAACGTGAGAATGATTAGGTAAGTGTATTTTGATGTAGAAAGATAAGTAAATTTTTTATTATGTAGCTTTAAATTTAGGACAAAAAGAAGAAAGTGGATGCAAAATCCGTGTATTAATTGAATTAGCTAAGGTCGCCGGTGTCACATGCAATAATACAATACAATACAAAGCAATGCATTGTATGCTTTATAAGAATTTTATGGTCACGTGATTCAACAATTTGAACAACCCACTGCTCCCCTAGATTTTATTTTAACGTTGATTTTCTTGATTTTGATTTTAGTTTTAATGCTGTTATCTTAGGAAGGTAGGGCAGTTCACATTGCATGATGTTTTCTGGTTGACTTTATTTATTTTCTCATTCTAATTCTACATATCCTTTTCTTTCTTTATTATTTTACTTTTTGTAAATATCGCATTTGCATTCAGACGAGATGAGTGTAACTAATACGTTTCCTTCTATTATCATAAATGGAATCATAATATTTTAGTTCTTAACGTGAAATTACCCAATTTGAATAACATCTCATCTTTAGCCTTTTTGACCGAAATTTGGTAAAAGAACTTACCGAAAATTGCACGTGACAGCATAAAGAGTTAATATTAAAAAGAAAACTACTTCTATAATATTTTTAGTAAGTTTAGTTGTCAAAATTTGGTTAAAAATACGACATGTAAAATGTAGTTCGAATCAGATGATTTTTGCTTAAAAACCAAGTATTATTGAAATTACGTTCATTTTTTATGGTTGGACTTATTATCAAGGGACTTTGACCATACAAACCTATTTATCTCCATTTAGACTTAGTATTTTAAGTTCAGTACGTAGTAAAATTAAGGGGCTTTGACCATCTTCAGCAAAACGACAAAAATAAATTGTTGAAAACGGTAACAAGTTGCTGCTTGGCCCTTATTAAGAAAAAAAATTACTTGAGTTGACCCAATAAAATAAAATATTATACAAAGAATATTCAATAATAAGTACAAAATTAATATAATAAAATATTCAGCATTAGCTAGCATGTATATTTCCCTAAAATTCTAATATTGCAACTGACCATATAAATAGAACTTTCTTCTTCTTCTTCTACGCGCTAATAATTAAGCCAAGGATTACTTTCTAAGTTACATATACGTAACTAAATTAATATCATTATTCACTACGTATAATCAAATTCAATGAATTTTATATATTAGGTATTATTTATCTTGATTTGTGTCTTCTCCTGTAATTAAATTAAAAACAAGTTCCCAATTTGTGAGTTGAATTATAAATCCCAATTACCTTTTTCAAAATGAGTGTGGTTAGGTAAGGTTTTCTACTTTTCTTTCCTTAACTAATAAATGCATGCTCAAAATTAGACCAACAAAATCATATCCTATCCAATTTGTACGGGTTGAAAAAAATCTAAACGAAAACGTTAATTTAGAGTTGAAAAATTCTATAAATACTTACTTCAAAAAAATTTGAACTTAAGTGAAAAGCTTACAAGAGTTGTTTTCTTACCGTCAAGCTTACCCTCCTAAACCTTCTACATAGCCAATTTTTCCTTTTCATACTTAATCTGAATCTAACATTACATGAGAAATACATGTGCCTTCCTTAGCATGCTAGTTAATGCTATTTTTCACATCTTAATTAAACTTAATTTTAAGGAGGGAAGGGCCTTTGTCCTATTAATTATGGATAAATTGACTTTGAATTCAATAATGATAGCTAGCTAATTGATTCTTTTTTTCTTTCTCACTATGAAGTTACCTACTTCAACTCTTGGATTCCAACCAATTTGCCTTTTTAAATAATCAGTGAAAGATCAGCATATCCTTCTTAATTAAGCCCTTGCCAATTAAACAAGTTATACCACTAAACTACCCAAACCTTCTCCAAACTGGATTGATAATAATAATAATAATAATATAATAATAATAATAATAATAATAAATAAATAAATAAATAAATATAATAATTATCATTGGCATATCATATGAATATATCCATATATCCATAAATTAATACCATCTGATTTATGTTTAAAGACCCCTAAAAAAAATGTTTACAAAGTTTGTCTTAAGAACTTAAAGAACTCTCAATTGCGTACAAATAAACAATCGATTGAGTATAAAGATGTATTGGATGTTACTTCGAGCCCATGCATATATATTTATTGAATTGGTTTGCATGGAATATAAAATGAATATATGATTCTGCCGATTATATATAAGTTGGTCCAACGCACGAATGAAAGCTTGAAGGCATCATTATATAGGAAGCCTCAAATTGGCTAGAAAAGGGTTAAAAACTTTCACTTAGTAAGGCTATATCTTGAAGAGTTCACTACAAGAAGCAATGGATATAGAGTTAATATATGGTCATGAATCTGATTGCTTTTAGCGACGAGATTTTGTTATTATGATAGTGTAAACTATTTTTGTTAATTGTATCTGTTTCTAATTTAAGTGACAAAAGCGATTGATTTAAGGTGGAGGCATAGAGGGTCACAACATAGGGTTTGTCGGCAGAAAAAAGTAACAAAAAATAAATTTATAATTTTGTTATTTCCTGCATTTGCGACAAATGTGATGTCTCGACAGAAAGGGTGGACGAAATGTCGTCGCTAATTCTTAACTCCAAAAATCTCTGTTTTCTTACCATGGAGCCTGAGTATTTGTCCTAGTTGTTCCACCGATCAAATTAAAAAAAAAAACAACAATAAAGCACAGAGATACATCAATAGAATGAGCAACTAAAATTGAAAAATTTATTTGGATATCGAGTATGGGATAAATAAAAAAATCAATGAAGTTACATTTATGGACCAATGTTTACTAACAATATACTATTATATGATATGATCAGCTTCTTCTGCTAATGATACATGTGTGGAAATTGTGTAATTAATCCTAATTACAAAAAGAGAAGAACATGCAGTGGTAATCAGTTTGCATAATGTTGAATCAATTTGGCTTAGAAGTTCTCTTTGTGAAAATCGAACTTAGTGGATGTCTTATGAGAGAAGTCAGATGCTAATTGCTGCAGCTCTTTGGTTAGTGCTGGTGCCCCACAATAGAAAACTCCTGCATTCATTCAAGTCATTTTCCAAATTGTTAATTAAATGTTCATTAGTACTAATTGTTAAAATTAGAATAGAAAAATCAAGGTTATACCAATTCTAGAATGTGGATGATGAAGTGCGATTTTCTTGTAGACTTGTCGCCAATTAGGCTTGGCAAAGTGGGATTTCACCCTTGTCCCTGAAACCACATCCACACCGTTCTTGGCGTGGTGTAGCGATTGAAGCATTGTAATCAAAGCAGACCTGGCGTCCCCTTCTTCGTACACACTTGTGCAGTAGTTATGAAGTTCAATCACTCCTCTATCGTCCATTTCAGCTACCTCGTTCATTATTCCTTTGAACCACTCAAATGATCCTTGTTCTCTTGTCACCCAGTAGAAGTATGCTTTCTGAGTCTTGAACGGTTTTCTTTGATTATTACTTCCCTCTATCCCCCCTTCCTCCACATCATTATGCTCTCGTCCTTCCTTTTCCATGTTGTTTATGATGTCCTTCACTATGCTTATCATGGGTGTTGCTCCTATTCCAAGCCCTACCAGAAGCACCACGTCGTATTTCTTGTAGTCTTGTGCTGGAGCTCCGAATGGCCCGTCTATCAGTATCTTTGGAAACCCTGGGGTGTTGCCTTCAGCTCGGAGCAGTCCACTCTTACCATCAGCTGGAGTCTGACAAACCTTGGAGAAAACAGTTTTGAGTTGGCCCGTCCAGTCTCCAAGAGTTCGAATGTGCACGCTTAGGTAGTCATCTCCTGGTGATGAAGTGATGGAAAATGGGTGCCTGCACAAGCATATAGATATCATATATATATTTCCAAACATGATTAAAACTATTTGCTTAACTACAAGAAAAGAAGATGGTTATAACTATAAATAAATTACCATTCAAAAGGGGAAACATCAGCGCAATTGACAAACATGTATTGTCCACTCTTGTATCTGAAGCCCTGTGGCTTGGACATGAACAATGCCAAGACATTTCCAGGATATACAGCGACCTGTGATTCAAGTAAAATTGTTTTATATAGATGAAAATGTTATGTTTGGTTAAATTAAATATGTACATTAACTAGCTAGACTTCAGTTATTGTTACCTTGAGTATCTTAACGGACTTGATGCTTGATCTAAGAGCTCTGACCAATCTTTCACATGCATAAAGAATTATTGGAACTGATAGATACATCCATGTCTGCAGCAATGGGAATGTATATTGTCAATTAAGCAAACAGAGTGATACTAAAATTATGAATGAAGTAGCGACTCACTCACCGTTTTTTGGTACCATTCCTTAGTGAGGTAGAGTTTAATTCCATGGACAATGAGGAGAGAGTAGACAATAACAAAGAGATGATGCGAGTACCAAAAGGCATTGAAGCCAGTGAGTCTCTTGAGAGATTTAGGCAAATTAAGCCTGTTACGCCTAAACCAAGGAGTGGCTAGCGTGAAGGCTATAGCCATTAGCACTACCATTACAATTCCAGTCCATCCTTCCACTCCTTTCACAAACCACCAGTAGCTTTCAGGTTGCTCCTCCCCAAAGTAAGGTTTCATTGGCTCGTATTCCTCTTCCGTAGCAGCGAGAAGCCGTGGGAAATCACATGTCAAATGAGCTCCAGCATGTAGTCCAACCCCGATTATGATTCCAACTGCAATTACTTTGTGGAAGTTGAGGTTGTCATCAAAGGGCACAGCCATTCCCAACTTGGTCTTATTCCTGAGCCAAGTAATGGTGTTCCTACAGACTGGTAGTAAAATCAAGGCCATGTTGAATTTGAGTGTCTCGGCCCCTCCTTTCGCCACACAAACACAATACCCCATTATCTCAAACACCTCCTTGTTCTTATACTGTATGAATTTGTATGTGAATAACCCGGATACTATTCCAAGCCACAATGCCATCACCCAGATCCTCTGCCAATTATCCAAGAAAAAGTATTTGGCTTTTTGGTACCCTCTTTGCAATGGATTGTTTAACTGTGTAGGCTTCAGTTTCTGACTCAACATTTGACTTAAAATTCGGCTATCGTTAATCCTCACTGATTGGTTAGGAGCTTGCAACAGAAGCATTTCCAGGTTATGAATCTGCAGTAGGAGGCCTTTATCAATTACAAACCATACATAGATAAAGGACAATTCCTATAATTGCATAATTAGTAGTAACACAAATGAATTTTTTTTCTTTTTCCTTATGTTTTGGATATTAACCAATTGTGATTATATATAGGTAGTAATTATTAATTAATACCAAGATGTATCCATGATTCTCTGGGTCAAGTTCTTCCATAATAAGTGCTGCATACTCAGTGGCTTGTTTCTGAATTGTAGAGAGCTTGTTTGCAGACGCACTAAAGATAATAACCTGCAAATCAAGATGATATTATTATTACTTAATTAATTAATTTGAGAAATTTGAAAAAGTGATGTGAAGGCGTGTTGACCAAGTAAACGTAAATGTAAAAATACCTACCTCTCTAACTTCTTCTTCAGTGATTCGTCCGTCGGCGTCTTTATCAACCCTGAAAGAATTGACTCATTCAATGAACGAACATAAACAAAAGTAACCACGATATAGTAATAAAGTCTTTTACACTTTTATAAGGGTAACAAAGTTTTTCATACTTTGTAATAATTGTTTTTCTTAATCTTTGTGCATGAACTATGTATTATGAAACGGATGAAGTATAAATATAATACATACATGTCAAAGAAGGTTTGAAGCCTGGTGTCAAAGCTCTCATCGGAAATCTGATCCCAAAACTCTTTAAGCTGTGTCTTGTTAATGGAATCGCCGACCACATTATGCCGGCGAGCAAGAGCGCCAAATAATTCACCGGCGAATTCTTTAGAGTCCTTGTTCATGCCTGGATGTTTGTTTGTTAAAATTGAAGAAGCAGTAAGTATCAAAATTCAGACCAATGCGGTGACAACTGGTTTTTGTCACTAAATATAATTTACAAAAATATGACATTTTTTGACAAATTCACATTGACAATATAACATATTTGTTGTAGTGAGTAAAATGATGATGAACTAATAAAAAAAAGTACAGTACCTATGCATTCGCCGAACAAGGAAGAGGGAAGGAGGGCATTGGTGGAAGAAGTAAGGTGATCGAATTTGGAAGCAACAGCAGGCCATCCATTAGAAGAATTTGCGTCTTTTTTAGTAGTAGAGATGAACTTGAGGCCTTTCAAAGCATGAACTGCAGCAGACTTAGTCCTGTCGAACCGCGAAGCAGATGGCCTCCTCGTCAGAGAAGCCAAGCGTTTCAGCTCTTGGGACACCTGCTTTATATGGGAGGAAGTGCTTCTGAAAAGATTACTAGATGCAGCTCGGAACGAAGACGATTTACCTGTCAGAGAATAAATATAAAAAATGTTGTTAATCTTAACTCGTAACTATCAGCTGCTCGAGCTTTTGGTTCATTCTGTTAAGTAACATTACCCGCCTCAAGCGTCCTCTTGGCCAGCAGAGCGAACTCAGGATCGTCATGATTAGCAGGATGAACGCTGTGAACTGCAACTGAATCATCACGAATGTCCAGAGTAATCTCAACATAGTTGGAGGAGGAGTCATCTCCTCCATTAATATTAATATTATTGCTTTCGCCAGGAATGTTGAATCTCGCGCTCTTTTTTGAAGATCTTTTCTTGTTGTTGTTGCTGCTGATGTTGTTCAATGGACCGCTGAATCCAGCTGTCCGATCGCTGCTTATGCTCTCAGTATCTGAATTGTCGTCGCTTCTCATTTTCGACTTGGGAAACAAACAATAATAATCAAAAGAAGAATATATTTTTTTGGTAACAAGGACGGGTTACGAGTCCGAGAAGAAGAATGGAATGATTAGGCAAGAGAGTCCTAGTCTCAGGAGAGAAGAGAAATGATTTTAAATATAGCCACTGCAAAATGGAAACTGGTAGGAAGGCAGGAAATGAAATGTGGAATATGGCATGCCGGTCAAACCTCAACCTCTAGACCAACTTTCTTTCTTTCTTTTCAAATCTAAATATAAACTATTTACATATTCAGAATATTGTACAAGTTGTTGCTGCCTGGCCCTTATAAAGAAAGAAATTACTTGAGTTGACCCAATAAAATAAAATATTGTACAAAGAAAATTCAGAATAATAACTACAAAATTAATATAATATAATACTCAGCATTAGCATGTATATTTCCCTAAAATTCTAATATTGCAACTCACCAAATAAATAGACCTTTCTTTCTTCCTTCTTCTACGCGCTAATAATTAAGCCAAGGATTACTTTCTAAGTTACAAGTAAGTAACTTAATTAATATCATTATTCATAAGCACAGTTAAACCTTGTTAGAGTAGTACCTTTAAAATCGGGAAAATAATATTGTTTTACCGAATTCTATTAATTTATTAATATAATAATAAATGAAGGTATTGAAGGATTAAACAAAGTTGTTTTTAATTTATATATAGAGAATAGACCACCTCATATGTGAGAACTAATTTTAGATGAAAACCAATTTTATTAGTATACAAGGATCAAAAGAGAAATTTTACAATTCCCTTTGGAATTGCCGGGTACAATACAGGAGGGAGAAAAGTGGTACAATAGTTACATCATCATTTGTTTTCTTTTTCAAAATGATTTTTTAAGTTGTCTCTAACTCTGATTTCAAAGTTTTTTTTTTATATCGTTTAACTCGTGTGTACGAGATGTTTATTTTGAGATTGCATAGGCAAAAAAAAAAGATTTTTTTAAAATTCTAAATTAATGCCAGATAAAACATTTAAAAAATAAAAGCCAAATTAGCACTATTTTTTGTGTCACTGAGAGTTAAACCTGGGCCGCCCACCTTCATGGGGTGTTTGTTTGGAGGTCCAAGAGGGAGCGGGATGAGATGGGAGGGGAAGGAGATAGAAATTTTTTCCATCTCAATTTTGAGAATCGATGCTAGGTGCAATAGTAACATTAAAAAGTCTCTTATCACTAGGACAATATAATTAACAGATTCGAGTATTTAATTGGAATTAATAGGCGTTTAAAAAATATAATTAAATAACATCAACCTAAAATTTATATTTAACGAAAAATAATTTACACATTTAGAAATTTAAAATTGATGTACAGAAACACTAAACATGTTCAAAAATTTAAAACTTATTTTTAGACAAATAATACACATATTCAGAAATTTAACATTTATGTTCCACCTCATAAGTGCAGAATAATGAAGGAACTTCGAAAACTATTTGCATTATGTTTTTTAATTTTTGAAATTCAGTAGTCATGTTTTTAAGAGAAAGTCACTTGATATATGAACTATATTCACCCTCTGTTTCATAACATTTCAAATTCACAACTTATGTTCTAAAAAGCACAGTGTACATTCGAAAGTAGATAACGCACGTCCAGAAAATATAGGTTGAGAAGTCTTGTTTTATCAAGACTATATTTGTATTCTATCTTATAATATTTCAAATTCGCAACTCACTGCAATTTTGAAATTACATAACGTATGTTCAGAAAGTATGATTTTATCCTTTTTAGTCTCATGTTCTAAACCACAACGTAGTTTCGAAAAAACATAACTTATGTTTAGAAAATATGATTATAAATCGAGAATTTATATTCTAACAAAGCACTTCATATGTTTAGGAATTTTAAATTTATGTTCAAAAATTTAAAACAAATGTTTCAAAGAATAATTAACATCTTCAGAAATTTAACATTTATGTTCAGTTATGAAAATTATAAACATATACCTTATATTGTAGAACATGGTCTGTTATTTTAAATAATGTTAAATATGTTTTAAATTTTATATTTAGGTTTTAATTATTAAGCATTTTCTTATAAAAATTAATTCAAAATCAAATATAAAAAATAAAAAATTAAAATGAATAAAAATAGAAGAGACATAAGGTGAATAAAAATGTGCACAAAAATTAAGCAAGAATGGCAATTTTGAAATTGGGCAAAGTTTAAGAAAAAATCTTGTAATTTCACTTTTCTTTTTGAAATAAAGGATTGTAGTTTACTATTACTCAAAATAAAGGTTGTGGTTTCACACTTTTTTTTAAAAAAAAAACAAACTTCTTTTGTTCGACATTATTAAAATCAGCACTGAAAACTTCAAAAATAACATATTCAAATAAATAACGATGTTTAAGAAACTTTAATTTCAACTTTTTTACTTCGAGATCATTTAGCTGGAGTTTGACGAGGAGAGAGAAAGTCGATGTTTAGAGAAACAAAGATTAAAAAATTGATAATTTTCGAACATCATAAATGTAATTTCATGGTAAATATGATATTAAAAAACTTTAATTCTTAAATAAAATTATTTTCAAATTGTATAAAATCATAAAAAGATTTAATAATAATAAACCATAATCATTTAATTTGGGAAAAAAAGGAAAACCACACCTTAAAATTTAAAAAAAAGCAAGAAAATAGAATTGGGGGCACATACCAGTAATAAAATTGTTTATAAAAGAAAAAGAAAAGGAAAGAGTGTAGAAGTTGAGGCTCATCACTCGTGAACGTATTAATAAAATTATAAAAAAAATAGAGTAAATGTTGGGAACACATGCAGCAAATAAAAAATACATCAGGTCCGAAAAAGTGAGTTGAATAACAAATCATAAATAAAGTGGAAGCCAAGGTCCGCGCGTTGACCCGTCCAAAGTAGGTTTCACCTACTTATAAATAAACGATTAGTGTTATCAACGGATTGAATCGGGTCGAGTTTACCAGAAACTAGACCCGATCTGTCAGATATTCGGGTATATTCGAATTCAAATTCGATTATTAAATGGATTTAAAATTTGTATCCGAATCCAACCTATGAATAACACTCGAATATCTTCTTTTTATTTTTATTTTTTTTGATATAAATTCTAATTATAAATTCTATTTTCGATAAAAAGAAATAAAAACATGAATATAAAATCATAATATTTAATTTATAATTCTAAATAAATATTCAAACACAATATCAAAATAATAATTTATAATTTCAAACACAATAATTAAAACAATAATCAATATTTTAAATACAATAATAAAAAAGGGTTATAAACAGGTTTATATTCGGGTATCCAATCGGGTTTAATATTTAGGTTTCGCGGTTACGGGTTCGGGTACCCGATCGCGTTTATATAGATAAACAAACCCGATTGTCGAGTATGAAAAAAAAAGCATACCCGTCCGCGGACAATTTAATCGGAGATTTTGCAACTCTAACGGGTCGGATAGCCTACGAGTATGGGTTTGTGCCCGACCGATTGACAATCTTATAGATGATTGCGGTTTAGTTTTTGTCAGTTTTTTATAATTGAAATTTACTAAACTGAATTAAATAGAACAAAATAATACTGAATTCAATTCAACTGAACTGAAATGCATTTACTGAAGGAAAATTAATTACTGAACTCAAGTGAAGTGAACTGAAATTAATTACTGACAAGGCAAAAAAAAAACATGGCATAAAGCCTCGTTTTTTTAGGCTAAATACATTCATATCCCCCTGAACTTGACCATTTTTTAAACCTAACCCCCTCAACTTAAGGGACAAACTATTGGCCACATAAACTTGTAATTTTTTTTCCACTTAGCCCCCTCAACTTGTATTTTCTTTCCACTTGGCCTCCTCAACTTGTTAATTGTGACATATTTGCTCCTTTTATGCCAATGTCGCTTGAATTTTTTACAACCACTTATATTATGCTACGTCAGCACAAAGGGACAAAATGAGTCATAAGTCAAAAGTTAAAGAGACCAAGTGGAACAAAATTACAAGTTCAGGTGGCTAATATGTTGTCATCTAAGTGAAAAAAATGGACAAGTTTAGGGTGCCCGATAGGTATTAAGCCTTTTTTTTATCATTGAAAGTTACTGAACTCAAATACATTTACTAAAGTGACATTACTGACATTACTGAACTGAGTTAAATTTGTTGAAGTGAAATTAATGATATGGCATAAAGAATAGGACCTAAGATATCCAATTTTAACAAATGAAGAATTTTTCAATTGATATTGTTGAAATCGTCGTTGACAAGTTCAGAAATGACATATTTTAAGAATTATTGATACTAAGCAACTTTAACATTCAAGTTCTTTATTTTAAGACTATTTAGATGATGTTTGATGAGTGATAAGTCCTAATCGTACTTATATTTGAATATATTTTAGATGCATTTAGGCCACATTTTATGTGTGTTTTAGGCACTTAGACTTAGATAAAGGGGATTGTACGCTTGTATTTATGTTTTTGTACGTAGGAGCCTTATAATTCAGGTTTATGCAATTATGGAGCATTTAAGGGCGAGAACGAGCAAAATCCGTGTAAGAATCATGAAGTTCGGAGAAGTGTCTACAAGCTGTGGAGATTGGAGATGAATCAAGGAGTTTTCCCTTAAAATTGGCGTGACTTGCCAGTTTGCAAAATTCCCAAAATCTGTCACAGTCATTGTCACAGGCGCGACTTAGAGTCACACGCACGAGTTTGAGTTTCATCCAAATCTATTATGTTATGAAATCTTATATAGATAACTTAGTTTAAGATTCGAGAGAACGAATTAAGTTATGTTCTGAAATTGATTAGACTTAGATTGAGTAAATCGTTGGTTTAGTAACAATAGTTATGAAATGTGTCTTTGACTTCGCATGAATTTGGAAGAAAAGTATAAATACATTTATATTAGTTTTACCGTTAATGGTTTAATAATCAAAATCCAATTATTGTTTCTCTAAACTCGAGAAAACGAATAAAGTAAATAATGTATATAAGTAAGTAATTAGCGTTTCCCTGTGAGATCGATATTTTGTTACTACATGAGTGACACCGTACACTTGCGAAAATCGCCCAACAATGAGAAAAGGAAAAATTAATGTTTAGAGAACGAAATATGTAATTACTATGATTTTTGCAAACCAAAACTGTAGTTGTGTGGTAAATATATTGTAGTAAACAACTTTAATTCTCGAAATTTTTTATTTTCATGTTTTTAGCAATGAGCTTTATAGCATTAATAAAAAAATTATTTGTTTAAAGTGTGAAACTCCAATCATTTTTGAAATCATTTTTGAAGTTCTAAACGATGATTTAAAAAACGCCAATAAAAAAGTTCTCATTTTAGTAAAATTTGAAACCTCAATCATTGTTTGGACAAAAGTTAAACCACACTCGTTTTTCTGAAAATAAGTGAAACTACAAAAGTTTTTCTTAAACTTTACCCTCAAATTACAAATTCACATGTTTACAACAGATCTAAATTAACTAGGCCCATTCCCATATGAAGTTCTGCCTTTGCTCAAATTCTGAAAACTTTCACGTATTAAAATTAATTGTTGCATATTGTAAAATGGATGTGGTATTGTACGCTTAGAATGATGATGATGACTACTATTACAACTTATATGTTAACTTAATTTTGTACCATGTCAAAGGATGTCAGAAATTAATATAAAAGCTAGTGTTATTAGCCTTAATTATCAACTTGAACTTATAGTTCAATCTGTTAAATAACATGGTATCAGAGCATATGCAATCAAAAGGTCATGCGTTGGATTCCTATCAACCTCAATATTTGTTGAATTATAAACACATGGTGAGTTGAACATGTGTTGTGCACGGTTCAAGTCTAAATGTATTCGCATGGAAGAATGTGTCAAAAATAATATAAAAGATATTTTTAGCCTTAACTATCAGGTCGAACTTTTAGCTCAATCGGTTAAATATCAAAACAACAATTTAAACCAATTAAAGCTTCAGCAAATACCGAATAATAACTTGTATTATTATCTCTGACACCACATATAATAGTGCAGATTAGCGCACTGTCAATAGATATATTTGTGTCAGTTCACTTAATTATCATTTGCATGTTCCTTAATTGGATATTTGGTCCTTTTGGACAATTATTTTAGTTTATGAATATTGTTATACTCATTAATGGGAGGGGAAAATTTATATTTCAGTTAATTATATACTCTCTTCCATTCTAAATTAAATATTTTTTTGAAAAAAAATCTGAAATAAAAGAAACTTTAAAAATATCATTATATCTTGATTAATTACACATTTAATATTTAAGGTATTTATGAGTCCTTTCATTATTAATTGCAAAATATATTTACCATATTAAATAAAGTTTTAAAATGAGGAAAAAAGATGAAAAATATTCAAAACGATTTATAATTCAAAATTTCACTCATTATTTAAGAAAACATTTAATTCGAAATTGAGGGCATACAAAGTAATTTTAGTTTGGCGGATGGAAGAGCTATTTGTTAGAATTACATAAATTCCTAAATATTATTTCAGCACCTTTTACAAAGTAGGATTCTTTCTACAGTTAAACCTCGATGAAGTAATATTCGATAAAGTAATAACTTCGCTTAAGTAATAAATTTCGTCGGTCCCAACTTGGGCTAATGTCGTAAAGTAATATTCTCGCTAAAAGCATAAGATAATAAAAAATTTGAAAATCCTGAAGGACCCAAGTAATATGTAAAGTAATAATACCAGAATTATACGTATATATAATATGCATGAGTTACAAAATTCATTTTTTTTAAATATGAATATATAATATCTTGTTTCTTCTTTTCACCAAAACTAAAATTAACATCATCATAGACTTTACGTAAAGCATAAATAACTCTTGGTATGTTTTGCTCGTGTTGTAACAAGTAATTGTTCAAAGTGTTGATTGCTTGAACTGCTTTCTTTGATGACAAACTTGGGATGACATTGCTATCGTCTAGTTCAAGATCAATCTTTTACCAATGTTCATAACCGACTCAAAAATTTGTTCATCCGTAGGTGATCCTATTGCTATTGTCCGGTTTAGGACTAGTCTCTTCATCAGTGTTCATTATCGATAAAGTAATAAATTCGATAAAGTAATATTTTTTTTCGGTCCCAAGAGTATTACTTTAAAGAGGTTTAACTGTATTCCTATTGTCATTGTGTTTCCTAATTAATCTCTAACCCTAATTACTTTGTACAGGTATATATATGATGCTTAATAATTCAAATTAATCAATTCTTCGAATTCTTTTACAACATTATTTAACAGCAGGTTATTACTTTTGTCAAAAAAAAAACAGCAGGTTATTACTTATTAGCTCAATTGTTGTATTACTTTTTGCTAATTAATGAAATAAATTAAATATCAAACTCTCTATTTTTTTTCTCTGAACAAAGTTACATATACGAGAAACTATAGTGTACTATCACAGTGCCAATTAGGATATCTTATTTGGTCCATCACACCAATTATAACTATATATGTGGCCTCATTAATACAAATCAGCAAGGCTTTAGAATTGGAAATTAATTACCACTGCATTAACTAATATGCTTTTCTCCTCTATCAACACAAAGACCTAATTAAACTGCCGTCCAACCAGCTTTATTCAAACTCTCACTTGACCTCCATTAATCAGTTCATCTTTTTCTCTTTTCAATTTTTATTCTTTTTGGCAAAGGTTGCTCTCAAAAGATTAATTAACTGAATTATTTTTTTACAAAATCTTGTGTTTTATTTTGATGCTTTTTTTGCTGTTTGCAGAAGCCATAATTAAACATTGATTCATCAACAACAACCCAGCAAAAACGCAACAGGGAAATCATAATCATGAAACACAAATGTGGAACCATTAATTTCAAAAAACCATTAAGAAAACTCAGGGCGTAAAGGAGAGGAACTGTAATTTTAAAATTGAAAAGGGATAAACCCTTGTTGAACACTGATAGATGAACGAAGATCACATATGGAAGAAGATCGAAGATGGAAGAATAACAACAATTAAAAAGAGAAAAGGATGAAGGGGTTATAGAGGCTAGGTTTTGACAAGAAAAAATCGTAGAGAGGAAAAATGCAGATTAGTTTAATGTAGTGGGTAATTAATTTCCAATTTTTAAAGCTTTGCTGATTTGTATTAATGAGGCCACATGTATGATTTTAATTGGTGTGATGAACCAAATAAAATATCCTAGTTGGCATTGTGATGGTACACTATAATTTCTCGTTACATAGAACAGGTTGTTCTTAAAGAAAGATAGAACACAAATAAAAAATTTAGCTAGTGATCACTAATAAAGACATTGGATTCAAGTGGATGTGAACTTTCTGGTAATTGTAAAAGAGTACAATAAGTACTATATACAGAATGTAACATATAGTAGAGTAGAGACAAGTGTAGTTGAATTTTATTCATAAAACATAAACCATACAAGTGGAAGTATTGCATATATGCTCATAATTAGGAGTTAAGAAGCCAAGCAAAAAGGAGTTAACGTAAAAAGAGTTACCCTTAATTGCTGGCCGAAACATCTAATCAACACAAGTTTAATTAGCAGTTAAGTACTCTTATAATATATCTAAAGCTGACCCGGTCCATATCTCGAAAACAAAAATGGAGAAGACACATATATGTTTATTATTTAGTGTATGTATAGTTAGGGAGATAGAATTTGTGTATGGCTAGTCAGTCATTCCATACCCAAATGGCACCGGCTCTCTTAAGCAGAGGGCCGAGTTGATTCTTGAGCAGTAGGCTCATGACTTGTCCGTCTCCACCCACACACTCACCTCCAATGAAAACTACTGGCAAATTTTGGCAACCGAGTTGTTGCTTTAATGCTCTCTCTATCTGCTGCCCATTTGGGATCTGATCAAGCTCGTAAATCAACGGGTTAGCTCCGAATCCTTGGAGCAGTGTCTTTATAGAGTGGCACATGTCACATGTGCTTCTGCTGAACATGACTAGCGGCCTTTCTGCAACCATTCTTGTTACTGCCTCCATCCTTAAAGCTAGCTAGATTTAATTACTTGGATTTCTTGATATCTAAGTTATATATTTATAAGCAAAGTGCTTGTATTTGTGAGTTTGATGATGAAATTGAGAGGGTTGGGGCATGTATTTATACAAGTGGAAAACATGCACAGTAGATGAAAGATAGATAAACAGTTAGTTTGTCTTAACGTGTTCTTGATAAGATAGATTCGCTGATGATTAATAGAGTTTGACATATCTAAATTTATGCCAAGCGAATCTCATGTCCCTATCACTTTTAACATGCAAAAATATGTCACTTTTATTTTATTTTTCATTCATGAATTCATTCTCTTCTTTTAATCAACTCGGCCGTACATATATAAATTCCTTCAACTTTATTGGGTGCCTTTCCTTTCATTCACATGCATTTCTTTTGCCTCTTCTACATTGTCCAGCCTGCAAATTTTCAACTTCGGCTTTTAGAAGCCAGAGCATATATGGCTTCAACTTGAGGATCTACAATTTTTCACATGGCATATTAATTAATAAACTTAATAAAGTGTTACCAAAAAAAAAAAAACTTAATAAAGTTACAATTTATTAAGTGCAATTATTTTTTTTATTTTATCTATGAAGGAAAATTTAACAAATTTCTCATTAGATAAGTAATGTGAATCAATTAAGCTATTAGTCAAGTTGATTGATTATTTTTTATTTTATCTATTAAGTATATAAATTGAATTATTTTCTAAATATTGTAACTAATTTATTTTAGAGTTAGTTTCATATTAGTGTCTTATGATTTCACTTTTTTATAAATAACTTCATTATTTTCTAAATAGATGCTAAGCTCGAACTTAATTAATGTAGGTAATTGTATAAATAGTCATTATAAAAAATCATAGATTATTGAACTGAATTAATTTATTGAATTTACTGCATAAAAACTACAGAACTGAACTGAAATCAAATATTGATAACGGCATAACAGAGCCTAAGGACCAAGTTAAATATTTTGTTAGTTGATACTTGAACTTATACAATGATGCATCACATACCTATACTTGTCAGTATTGGAAGTTTATATTATCTTCATTTACTGATGCAACATGAAATGCATTTAAGTGAAGGTTAATCAGTAAATTTACGGTGAAGGTTTTAGTCTGGTAGTTAAAGACCCTCTCTATAATAAAGGAGGTCAGTGGTTCGAATCACATCAAGATAAGGATTTTTCTTTATTATTTAATGTAAGTAAAATTGTGCAATTTTTTTCTTAAAAAGAAAAATCGTCGATAAATTCATCTTGAAGTCTGCCAACTCACTCAATAAGGCCGAATACACAAATAACCCCCTAAACTTGGCTCAATGTTGCTACTGACCCCCTCAACTTTCGATTGTGACAAATACCCCCTCCAACTTGTTAATGCCAACAAATAACCCCATGAACTTGGCTTATTGTTGCTACTGACCCCCTTAACTTTCAATTGTAACAAATAGCCCCTCCAACTTTTTTAATGCTAACAAATAACCCTGAATTACTGAAATGATAGCAAATGTATGACTCAAACTCTCATAGTTGCGTAAATGGTTTTAAAAAGAAAAAAAATCAATTAAAAAAAATTAAAAACATAAAAAATAACCTAAATAAATACAAAAATTCAATTTTTTCCTCCTCCAACTTTATAAATGCTAACTGTTACTGAATGTAAATATTAGCATGAATAGGGATGTAGGGGCAAGTAAATTACATCTGTAATTTACTGTAGATAACAGTTTGTAATTAGATGTAGTTAGTCTATGCTTTGCCTATAAATAGGCTCATTGTGCTCTAGATCAATAACATGCAAACATACAGACTTTCTTCATCTCTTTCTTATGTTTTCTCTTTAACTCTCTCTTTCTCTTTCACAACACTAACAAATAATTGAAATTGAAAAAATGAAATTGAAATTCTATAAACACTTAAATTCCAAATAATTGAAAAGTACTACTTTTTTAATTACTTCAAGAATCAAATTCCCTATTTAAGAATCAAATTCTCAATTCAAAATATGAAATTGAAATTCTGTAAATGCTTAAATTTTAAATACAATAAAAACTCCATAGTAAGCCCTTATGCAGAAAAAATTGAATTTTTGTATTTCATTTAGGTTATTTTTTAGGTTTTTAATTTTTTAAATTGATTTTTCTTCTTTTTAAAGCCATTTACGTAACTTTGTGAGTTTGAGTCATACATTTGCTATCATTTCAGTAATTTGGGGTTATTTGTTAGCATTAAAAAAGTTGAAGGGGGTATTTGTTACAATTGAAAGTTGAGAGGGTCAGTAGCAACAATGAGCCAAGTTCAGGGGGTTATTTGTTAACATTAACAAGTTGGAGGGGGTATTTGTTACATTTGAAAAAGTTGAGGGGGTCAGTAGTAACATTGAGCCAAGTTCAGAGAGTTATTTGTACATTCAGCCAATTAATAATAAAAAAAGTAAGATTATATGTTTTCTTTGAAATCTCTTATATTAGGGACTCGAGGACTATTTAATTGAAGTAAATCTTAATGAGCCTATTTAAAAAAATACCAAACATTTTAATGTTTTGTATGATATTGTGTGTAAATTAGGTCTAGAATAAGAAGAAATTTTGCAAAACATTGTATCACGCCATTCATTTGTCGGATCAATAATTTAATGACATGTTATACATATTAGAATTTATGATTTATCACTAGAGTTGTTCATTTTCAAGAGTTTATAATTTTTATTTTAAGATCTAAAATTTTATATGAAGAGTTAACTAAGAAATATATTATTAGATAATTAAACAGTGTAAAATCTTATTAGCTAAAGTGACAAATATTAGTACGGTCACGTCACGTTAATCTATAAAGATTGCCTTAAATATATACATGAATGAGTTCTTAAAAGATTGGATGGATATAACATATGTAGGATCAAACTTGGGTTGTTTAACAAACTATTACCAAGTCAGAGTGATAGTAATATTTTGTGAAAGGAGCAAGAGATAAGACAGCAAAAGAGATGGATGCATAAAATAAAATGAGAAGCATCTAGAAAAGGTGCCGATAAAGTTTGAATTGGATTTTTATCCATTTGGTAGCTAACTTTTCTTTTGGTTATAATTATAAAATATTATACTGTACACAATATTTGAAGATTCGAGTATATAAGCATTAAACAGAGGGCAAGAAAACCGAAAGGGTGAGAGAAGTACACAATATTTGAAAAGAAAAACAAGTATATGATGCTGTACATGCGAAAAAGGTGAGATGATAATCTCCTTTTGCATAACCAAATATTTCATGACCACTATCCGTACTCGGGTTAGGGTCACTATTAACGTCTAAAAAGATAAGATGTAAGACTACTTTCAGCGATTTTACTTTTGACGTTTAAAACTACGCAATTACTTAACTTTGACAATTAAGAGTTTTACCCTAACATTATCAAGTCGGATCAATTTTATAATTCATCAAATTGTGTTTTCGCTCATAAATCTTGTCATCTCTAGTCTCCACTACTCATTTTCATCATATTTTCACTCATACCTGATGCCAAATGAGCTTGAAATAAGAGGAAAGCTGCTGCCTCACGGAAAAAGTTAAGCCAGCGATCCATATTGTCCAGCCCCGGTTTGATTCGGAACTTGCAGAGGCAAGCCCGGCAGATTGACCCATCCCGAAGAATAATCGAGTTCCAAAATTTGATGAATTAAGCAGAGCTAGATATATCCTTTCCTTGATTGTTATGCTTTTGTGTATTAACTTAATATATACAAGGAAATCTGGTATTCTCACATGGAATTCATAATTGAAAGGATCTGGCTATCATGATGATGAAAGTTCATTTGTGAAAAAAAGTTTATTTCTAATGGATAATCTTCTGATTTTGCAACTACTGAGCAATGTATTACCTCTGGTTAACTAATAATATTAAATCCCACTCTCTTTTCTTAGTTAGATAAGCAAGAATTGTTTTTGAATTTTGAATTTAATTTTTTTGGTAATAGGGGATTTTGAATTTAATTTGATTGTGGAAAAACAGTAAGTGATAGATCCATAATTATATAAAATAAAAAATAAAAGACGAATTGGAGTTTTTTTTTTCCAATTAAGTTAAAATTCGAGTTCCCTATAATACATCTTAATCGTCAAATTTAAAATCTAGAGTCCCGCTCACCTATATCTTAATTACTAAACTATATTTTGGTCACTAAGCATTAAATTGAATTTTTTTTTAATATATCCTAAATAGTCCATTTATGAACTGTCGTCCTTTATATTTTAAAAAAGTATCATAATATGGGGGCATTTTAGATCCTTTTTCCCATAATTAGACCTTATAAAAAAGTATCATAATATGGGGGCATTTTAGATCTTTTTTTCCATAATTATAAGGTCTAAGATGAAATCTTATGCTTAATGATCAAATATAATTTGGTCATTAAAGTGTAGGTGAGCGTGACTGATAAAATCTATGGTAATATAATGAATAGTTAATTTTAAAATCTAAAACAACGTCTTACAACAGGAGACAATTACTCTAGAACATATCTCTCCTTTAGAAAAAACCCTAGCTGCCACGAGTCTCATATTTCTTCATCAAAGTTCGGGGTTTCCTTCCAGCTCTTAGGCCCTGTTCTTTTGGACTTATTAAAACTTATTTTAAGTTTAGTTCAGTTCAGTTCAACAACATTCAGTTCAGTTCAGTTCAGTTCAGTTCAGTTCAGTTCAGCAACATTCAGTTCAGTTCAGTTCAGTTCAGCTCAGTTCAGTTCAGTTCAGCTGAGCAACATTTAATTTAATTTTCAGTGACATTTAATTTAGTTCATCTCAGTAATATTCAGTTCAGTTCAGTTCAATTCACCAACATTTAATTCAGTTCAGGTTAATAAATTACAAATAAATATTTATTATTTATATATAATATGTTAATATTTATTATAATTTTAACTAGTTGATCCAATTTGTTTGCAAAAGTTGTTGGACGTAAGTAAATATTATTACCAATATATGTTACAATGTTCTATCACCTTAATAATTTATACTATATAAATTTGGATTTAATATACAAAAGTTTCCAATTTTGGTTATATATTGTAATAAGAAATTCAAAAATCTTGTAACAGTGTTGTGTAGTATTAGGAGCAAATTAGCATCAATTAAAGAAATTCAAAAATCTTATAATAGTCAGTTATATAATATTAGGAGCAAATTAGTATCAACTGAAAAAAATTCAAAAATCTTGTAAAAGAAATTAAAATTAGCAAATAGAGCAAATTCAAAAATTTACAAATAGCATCATCTCATTCTATTTTTCTAATCATCTTCTACCATATGATCTGTAATCTCATCATTTTGTTCACTTTCATCATCATTATCGTCATCCTCCTCTCCGATCTCATTATTCTAAAACTAATATTATTATTATTATTTATTCAATTGAGTTTCAATATTTATTTTTCATTTTAGCAGAGTTCAGTTCAGTTCAGTTCAGATCAGTTCAGTTCAGTTCAGTTCAGTTCAGCATCGTTCAGTTCAGTTCAGTTCAGAATTTTTCAGTCCAAAAGAACAGGGCCTTAGCTAGATAAGCCCATTACTCTTTGTTTTCTTTGGTTGAATAATAGTTTTAGTTAATTTATTTTATATTAGATTTGATAGTTTTTCCTTTATTTGGAGCGTGTTTAGTTTTCTCCATTTGTCAAAGTGTATGTTTTATCTCCTGTGATGGGTGTTACTGTGTTTTTCTTCAAGGAAATACAGAAGAGGTTTATGTACTATATTGAAAAATTATAAAGTCATTCTTGGAAATAAAAACTTTGAAGTCGATTTCGGGTGAGCAGTTCATCCTCATGTGCCAACAACAGTTCACCAACTGTATTTTATTCCTTATTACGTCTATGATTTGGTTAAACATCATCTTGTCATGTACTTTTAGATTGTAATTTTTTTATACTTTCATTAAGATGTAATTAATAATAATTCAGATCACAATATAACACAAGCTAGGGTAGATGATTTTAACTTTGAGAGGATTTCAATGGAAGAATAAAAACATATACCCTCCTGTATCTTAGAGAAAATGGGCAAATAAATGAATTTACAGTCATCACTCATAAATTAAGCCATTGGATTCAAGTGGATGTGAATATTATGCTAACTATGCTAATTGTCTTCCCACTAAATACCATATATATATAGGCCAACATTAAGTATATACAAACAGTAAGATGGTAGAGACAAGTGTAGTTGTAACCAAAAAGAGACAAGTGTAGTTGAATTTATTCATAAAACATAAAAGCATACAAGTGGAAGTAGTATTACATTACATATATAATTAGGAGTTAACAAGCCAAGCAAATAGGAACCAACATAAAAAGAGTTAACCTTAATTGCTTAAACAGCTAATTAACACAAGCAGTACGTACTCTCATAATGATAATAATATATCTAAAGCTGACCCGATCCATATCTTAAAAACAAGAAATGGAGAAGACTCTCTCATATATAATTATAATAATAATTCGATTAGTGTATGTTTGTATATGGTTGAGTGATGAGTCTAATCATTCCATACCCAAATGGCACCAGCTCTTTTTAGCAAAGGGCCTAACTGATTTTTCAGAAGCAGGCTCATAACTTGCCCGTCTCCACCGACACACTCACCACCGATGAAAACTACAGGCAAATTCTGGCAACCGAGCTGTTGCATTAGAACTCTCTCTATCTGCTTCCCATTTGGGATCTGATCAAGCTCGTATATCAACGGGTTTGCTCCAAATCCTTGGAGCAGTGTCTTAATAGAGTGGCACATGTCACATGTGCTTCTGCTGAAGATCACTAGGGGCCTCTCTGCAACCATTCTTGTCACTGCTTCCATCTCGATCGATCAAATTCGAATTTAAGAAAGTGTCTTTGTTTGTGTTTTTGTTGTTGTTGGTGATGATGTTGGAAGGGCTGAGTATGTGTATTTATAGAGGTGGAGAACTACAACATATTGGATGAAAAATATAGAGGAAGTACGTTTTGTTTTAAAATGATTGATTCGCTGATGATTAGTAGAGTTTGACATATATCTTTTATGCGAATCCCATGTCCCCATCACTTTAAGCATAAAAAAATATGTGACTTTAGTAATTCTTTATTCATTAATTCATTCTCTTCTATTAATCAACTAGCCCGTACATAAATAAATTCCTTCAATTTTATCACACTGCATGGGTGGGTTCCGTTCATTCATGCATATGCTAATCATTCTTTTGCCTCTTCTTGTACTTCTAGTGCCAAAATTATTCCTACCCCTTACAACATATGAAATAAGTAATAGCAGATTTTTTATATTAATCTCTAATCGCTTTCAATTACATTTACTACATAAGTTGCAATTTTGAACTTCAAATCTTAAGACAAATTCATCGTACTATCTTAAAATTTAAATGTTTTGCATGATTTGTATGGTTGGCATTGAGGTTTGCCTGCCTTCGTCAGCTTATGTGTGGTTAACGAATTGGATTTGGATAGAGTTAATTTCAAATAAGTGCACCGTGAGTTTGCAGTTTTACAAATAAAGGATTTGTGGTTTGACTTTGAGCACATAAAGGATCGTGGTTTGCATTGTTTGCATAATTAAGAAAATAGTTGATTTTGTTGACATAGACAAGGACATTTTTTGCCAAAATATTTTTTTAAATCTTTAATCAATTATATAAGAGTTAATATCAAAGGTTTTAAACGTTTTTGGACAAAAACGATCTTCGTTCACGTGAACAAAATTGACCATTTCTTTATTCTGCAAACAATGCAAACCACAGTACTTTATTTAAAAAAACGAAACCACAAGACATTTATTTGAAATTAATCCATTTCAATATTATGATAAAACATAGAAAAACAAGGTCGAAAGAAGGAGAGTGAGTGTGATAGTAGAATTTGGTTGATAGAGATAAAGATCGGAAAAGAGATGGATGCATAAAGAAAAATTCAGTAGGCACAAGTAGTTAGGTGATGTTCACTTTATTAGAAAAAAAATTGAACTGAACTCATAGTTCATGAGTTAAAGTGAGTTGAATTATTGATTAACTGTTTTTAAATTTTGTTGATTTAATGAATTGAGTTTTACTGAAAATTTATGTCAAAATGAACAAAGTTTTAAGTTCAATTTTTTATGACTGAAAAAATCTATACTGAAATGAAGTGCATTATATCTGAAGTGAAATTACTGAATTGAAATGAAACTAAGTAGTGATAAGTTTAAAGTGAGTTGAATTATTGATTAACTGTTTTTAAATTTTGTTGACTTAATGAATTGAGTTTTACTGAAAATTTATGTCAAAACGAACAAAGTCTTAAGTTCAACTTTTTATGACTGAAAAAATCTATACTGAAATGCATTATATCTGAAGTGAAATTATTGAATTGAACCGAATCTAACTAATGATAAGTTTAAAATAACATAAATTTAGAGTGGTTTTGTATGTTTATTGTCAAACTGATAAGATAAATGAGAAGCATCTGGAATGGTGCAGATAGAATTTGAATTGGATTTTTATCCAATTGCATGTGGCTAACTTTTGATTTTCAATATTTTATAACATTAATAAGATTCGAGCATAAAAGGCATTAAACACAAGGCAAGAAAACCGAAAGGGTGAGAGGAGAGGACAAAAGAGGGAAAGATGAAAGATGCTTTACATACTAAAAAGGTAAGGTGATGTTCTCCTCAAAGGATCCCTTCTTTCCATATCCAAATATTTCACATAATAATAATCATAACCACGTATGCCCTTCTCCGTACTCTCCTCTCACTATCATGCCCCATTTACACATTTACTACAAAATCATATATATCCATCAAATAATACCCAAACATTTTTCAGGGGAGACCTAATTTAGTTTCTCTATACAACAATTTATTAGTTAATCTGATATTTTCTTTTCCTTTTTGGACACTTAACAATGGCGATTTGTTACTTTGATGATTTTATTTGCATATTTATGACATGCTGATAAGGTGTTGCTGATGTTAGCGGATTAAAATTATTGAATAAACTAATTTAATGACTATATTTACGAATATAAATACCTTCTATTTAGTGGCTTCATTACCCTTGTTTAGTAACAAAATAAAATAAAATAACTGTATTATTTTATTTTATTTTATTTTTTGAAGAAAAAAAACATAAATATCCCATTTTAAATATACAAATGATATTTGTTCTTGAATATATGATGTTTAAGCTAAAAGAAAAAATTAAAAAATTAAGAATCTTGTGCAAAATATTAATGTACTCTTGATATCTCAATAAATACATTACTAGATAAAGCATAAAGAACAGGACCTCTGATATCCAATTTTAAGAATTACTGTACTAAACAACTTTAATTATTCAAGTTCTTTATTTTAAGACCATTTAGATGATGTTTGGTGAGGAGAGAAGAAATTAATGTTTAGAGCAAGAAATATATAAATACTATGATTTACGAAAACCAAAAATGTACATCAATGTGTGGTAAATATGGTAATAAAAAACTTTAATTTTTGAAATTTTTCATTTTCATGTTGTTAACAGTGAGTTTTATAGCATTAACCAAAAGGCTTTTGTTTTCTTAAAATTGTGAAAATCCATTCTTCGTTTGGACAAAAAGAAGACCATGAATCTTTATCTGAAATTAGTATCAACACGAGGTTTTATTTCAAAAAACTTACCGGTATTATTAGTGTTGTTTATTGTTAGGATAAATTTAAAAATAATGCTCGTGGTTATTCAATTTGCAAATAAATATATGTGGTATGAAGTTTTTTGTTAAATAAGTAAATAATTTACGTTTTAATCTCTTTCAAAAATAAAAAATTTACGTTTTAATGACAACGAATTACATTTCGTATCTTTTAAGAAAAGCTACATTTACATTTCGATAAAATATACTTTATGACATTGTCCACTCTCAAATAGAAATTATAAACTATATTATGGACGTTTTACGTTTTTTTTCAAAAATTAACGGTTTACGACCTACTTTGATGTTTAAGTTCATTTTACAAATCTCTAATTCAATTCGGAAGATTAATATTTTTTCAAAATATAGATATAAGTTGTTTAAAATATAAAAAAAAATTATCACCAGAGCTCAATATATGATTTAGAGTATTTTGTTTTGTAAAAATATTCATACTACATAATACTTATTTACAAAGCAATTCATACCACATACCTTTATTTGCAAACTATTAAGCCATAAACCCTTATTTAAAATAAATAAATGGCAAACCTTTATTTTTAAACTTTTACTTTATCTTTTGTAAAAAAAAATAAAAAAATTTACTTTATTGTTTTATTGAATACATTCTTCCCTTTCTTATTTAGGTAGACTTTGGTCGGTTAATACTGTTTAACACTTTCAGATTAATTAACTATATCCCTAGATTTGTGTATATGGTATCTCTGGAGTACAATATTTAGCTCGTTTGCACCTTTTAGCATCGATCCTTAATATACTTTATGAAAGCACTGGAATTTGTGCTAATCGATCCACCCTTTTATTTATTATATATTATTGGTGTAGGCTATGGTCACTTTGTTTTTCCTTTACTTTATCTATACTTTATTTTTTTCACCATTGGATTAGTTTTTAACCCATGATCCAATGGTTGACAAAACAAAGTAATGGTTATTTTGTGAAAAACAAAGTGACCATAGAATATCCCTATATTATTATATGATTCCTAACCCTAATTGTCTTCTACAATTAATGGTAAACTTGAGGAAAATTTGGAACTGTTATATGTCGTTAATTTTCTGTTGTTATTAAAATATTGCGTAAACAGGGATTTTGAGAAAATCCTATTTAATTCATTTCAAAAAAAAGAAAATCCTATTTAACTCGTGTGATTATTTAAAAAAATAAAAAGAATTTAATTTTGACTTTATAAAAATTATCGTTAATTTGTCCGAATTTATTTTCAAAAGTACCCTTAAAATCGATTATTTCCAACATCTTTTACTCTAAATAAAAGATATAACAGTGAGGATATTATAGTAATCATACATCACCCACTTATTATACTATCAACTACCTTACCTTCTATCCAAAGACACCATGGTACTTTAAAATTCATAATCATACATCACCTTAATCAATCTACCTTATCATACGTTGTTTACCCTCTATCCAAACAAAGTGTTTAGAGTTGTTTAGTACCTTATTTTCTATTGAAAAACATTTTCGTTTTTCAAAATCATCCTTCGAGAACTTTGGTCATGTCCTTTTTAGCTTAATTTCAATAAAATTCAGTTCAGTTCAGCCAATTTCAAAAAATTTCTTCTTCATTCAACCAAACTTAGTTAGTTCTACCAATTCAGTTCAACAAATCCAGTTCGGTTCAGTTTCATTCAGTTTAGTTTAGTCCAGCCATAAAAAACGACGCTTTTATCTCTCTAAACATTAATTTATCTCTCCTCACTGAACAATCCGAAATGACCTCAAAATGAAAGCTGGAAGAATTAAAGTTTCTTAGAATGTTTTTAATTCTTAAAAACTTCTATTTTTGATTTTTTTTTTTTTTTTTTAAAGAAAATTTTGATGATATTCACAACTAAAGTTCTATTTTTGAGAAACTTTGTAACCACTGTTAAACTAAATGTGGATCTCAGGGATTGTTGAACTGTTAAATTTTACTTTAATCTTAGAATTTTGGTAATTACCTTAATGTTAGACTGAATTGTAATCTTGTCTTTTTTTTTTGGATACGGATGCTCTAGTTTAAGTATAAGTTTTGATGCCTCTCAAAAAAAAAAAAAAAAGTATAAGTTTTGATGTAATTTTAAACTTGTAAGAAACTTGTATTTACCACAGCAGTAGATAAGTATAATAGACAGACAGAATAGGGCAATGTATAATATTTGGCTCTTCGATTTGTGATGAGCCGCTTAGATAGGCAAATTGTACGTACGTAGTACGTACCAACCTATATACGTTTATGCTTTATATAGATCTTGTACATATATAGGCATATTTAATTTTACTTTTTGACGAGAATGTTGCCTTTGTTCCAATTCTAATTTTAATGAGAAGATTTATCAAAAAAAAAGAAAAGTTTTAATGAGAAGGTTAATCAAATTAGTAAAGAAAAAGTGTTTACGTTTTACCTTAATCATATTTTTTTTCAATTGTTTTTGCTTTATTGAATATAGTAATGCAGTTTGGAGTAGATGGCATCGGGATACTATAACGAGTAAGGAGTCTTAAAAGATGACAATGAGGGATAAGAATTAACTAAATCTTACAATGAAAGTAGAGAGGAAGTGACTAAAGTTTATTACTAAAATATTGATCTAACACATGAAGCTGTTGTACCAAGGTATTGGATTTATACTAAAATGGACAATCTTTACATATTATTAAACCACGAGGTTATAATGTAGAAAAGATTAGAATACATCTACTGTACCATGTTATCCGTATAATTTAAAGATATGTTATATATATATATATAGAAAAGGGATCAAGTGAGAACACCTCTCATATATGAGAACACTTTTGTATGTGAGAACACCTCCAAAACTACGTAGTTTTATTAATAAGAGAGGGTTAAAAGGGGAATTTGTCATTTTTTTTTATGGACACGTATGGGATGTAAGAGCAGGAGAGAGAAATTAGTACTTTTTTTAATTATTGTTTATTTCATTTTGTTTAAATAAATTTTCCCGACTTTCCCGAACTCCGATTTGAACTTTTTTTATACCGTTGGATTTGTTTTGTCGAGACGCTTATTTTGAGTACCATTGTTGTTAGGTAAAGTTGACGTTTTAACAATTTGAACATACGTGTTGTAACTTTGAACATGAGTGTCAATTGTAGTTAATTTGCATTTTTTCATTGTTAAAATGTTAAAAAAACTAATATTATCACTAAGATTTGATAATTTTTCATGTTTTGATGCTTAATTTGAACGTATTATCACTAAAACTAGATAATTTCACAAAACATTATACTAATATTATTTTTTCCCATCAAAACTATCAATTGACACATGTTTAAGAACTTAAAAAATTATGTTCAAAAAAATACTTCATATTTTCAAAAACTTAAAACGTATGCTCAAAAGAATAACCTGCATGTTCAAAAACTTAAAATTATTGGTTACAGCAGCAATTGAAACTTGAAAATGTTATGTTCAAATAAATATTCTGCATGTTCAAAATTTTAAAAAATCGTTTTTACATAAGCATCATGGATCTTAAAATGAACCTCTAGACGACACGAGTCTAATGATATAAAAAAATTTGAAATCGGAGTTCGAAAAACTCGAGAAAATGATTTTAAATAAAAAAAAGTTAAATTTTTACTCATCACCAACACCTTCTCTCTCTTTTATCTCCTGCGCAACATAATAAAAGGGACAAATTTCCCTTTTGGTCCTACCTCATTATTAAAACTACGTAGTTTTGAAGGTGTTCTCACATATAAAAGTGTTTTTACATATGAGGGTGTTCTCACCTGATCCCTTCCCTATATAGATATATATGTATATATATATATATATATATATATATAGATTAGCATCTAAAATTCACAATTTAGGGTATAAAGTTTATTTTTTAGGGTCTAAAATTTCTATTTTAATCCTTAATATTTTATATAATTAATTAACCAAACAATATGTTTTTAATTAATTACACATGTTAAAATTCTATTTGTTTGAGTGGTACATGAAAACTATTTATTGATTTAGCATATTAGACATCCGTACGCGGAGAGTTTCCATTGTATGTATAGAAAATTTTTAGTATATGCAAAGCATACCACGTCATCCCGTATGTCAACCTTATAATTCGATGACACGTCATATATGTTAGTATCTAGGGTCTAGTCTAGGGTTTAGTTTTTAAAGTCTAAGGTTTTTATTTTAGAATTTAGAATTTTATATAAATTATTAACTAAAAAATTAATTACTAATTTCTTTTTCCGAAAGACAAAGGAACTAATGACCCATAAGCGGGCAATAGTTCAACAAAGAAGAGCTAATAAAACTTGGAATAACATCAAAAATATAGGGAATAGCATAAGAACGGGAAGACCGGACCAAACCGTTAGCTAATGACCGAGTAAATTGCTAATTAATTGAGATTATACGTGCCAAAAAATTATAAATTTGACATACCACGTTAAAAAGCCGAAACAGTGTACGTTCCTTGCACTAGAAACACATGTCAGATGGAATGAGCTAGCTACCATATAATAAAGGATAGGGAGGGGCCACTAGAGGAATATTTGAATTAACATGTCTATCAATCTCTAATATTCTTTGGATTTGATTGCTCACTCTAGTTGAAATATGAAATATACATATTTTCTTTCATCAATTTCTATTATATTGGATATGCGAAAACTCGTAGAAACTACTACGTAATGCAGTACCATAGATAAGATGATATATATGCATGCATGTATCATCTTTATTGCCTCACAAATGAAATATTCTATGTCCCAAAAATCTATAAAAATATTATTCCCAAAATCTCCAATATTTATTTAATTTATAATGGAAAATCTTCAATATTTATGAACTTTAGAATGAGGATAATATCTGCAGAGCATATATAATGTATAGAGTGAGTTTACTTACAAATTGACCACTTGCAAAATGTGTAACTATACTTTAATATTATGCTAGATTGATGTGAATTGTCAATGAGTTTTGTTCGGTTTCGTACTACATATTTTTCACATACTGCATTCGTGTCAATGTCTATTATCTCATCATTCTCAGGATGGATTAAGGAATTTTGTTTTCTTATCTATTGGGAATAGTATATTATAGATCCTCTCTACTTGGGCCCCATGTACTTCATGGGCCTCTTCATGATCAGAACCCAAGACCAGTAACAAACTAAAAATAAGTACAGCCCAAGCCCATTACTCATGCACACAACCCTGACAACCAATTAATTTTTGGCTTCCTAGAATTAGGTAATTAACTCCCCTTAAAAAACAGAATGAGGTAATTAACCTAAGTTTAAAGAAGGCAAAGTTCCAAAAAGAAAGTAAAGTTAAAAATAATGCAGTGTAATTACCGGTTTGTGGTTAAGCAGTTGCAAAAAAAAAAAAGGGTACGAAATTTGATTTCGTCAGCAATTAAAGTTCTTTGCCTAACATCATTAATAATTGTTGATGTGGCAATTTTTACAGTAATTTGACCAAGGGTAATCTTGTCTTTAAGCAAAATAAGAAAAAATAAAAATGAACAAGAATGTTCGTGATTTGCGTTTTTTGCAAATATCAGCTTGTGGTTCAAAACTTTATTGTCGAGAGAATGTAACCATTATGTTGGAACAATTTGTAAATCGATTTATTCTGTTGAAACAATACAGTATTTTGTTGAAACAATATAGCATATGGAACAACAAAATATTTCATTTGGAACAACCAATTAATTCAGTTGGAACAACACAGTATTCTGTTGAAACAATATAGCATATGGAACAACAGAAAGTCATATGGAACAAAAGAATATTTCATTTGGAACAATTTCATAATCCATATGGAATCAACATTGGGACTATGAATCACCAAGACCACCGGAAGATAGTCAGATTCTACCACAACTTTGTCAACCCCTTGTTCGATTAGCAATTGAATAACATTAAAAACCGCTAGTGCGTTTCCTTCCCGGACATCTAACACTTCAGTAACATAACTAGTTCGAGCGTGCAGAAATTCACCCGTCCCCGACCGCAAAACAACAACAACTCCAGTTTGTTGTTCATTGGAGCAGAAACCTGCATTAATGTTACATCACATCGTCCCATGCGGAGGAGGATGCCACAAAGAACAAGTCGTTCAGGGCGCAACAACAATACGGTTCTCCGACTTTAATGCCTTAGCTTGAATCCAAAAGCACAACTATTTCAATCCACAAAAGAAGATCTTTTGAGGACATGTAACCTCATTATTCCACAACTTGTCATTACGGGCCTTCCACAAACTCCATAAGACCATTAGAAATTTACCAGTAATATTTTTGTGACAAGTAGTAAGAATAGTGAATAATAACGAATGAAAACTCTCTGCCTCAAAAAGAATCAATTAAATTCAATAAACCTGCCTCTCTCCAAACAGCACAAACAATTGGGCACAAAACACGCATGCCACAAATTTTCGTAATCCGAATTGCACATTATACATGTTGATTCGACTGACATACCCCTAAGGCAACAATTTATCACAGATATGAAGACAATTTCGAACCACCCTCAAAGCAAAAAGAGTGCAACTTTGCTTGAACCTCTACTCACCAAAGTTTTGTCCAATCCCTATCAACTCGATGATGATCATTTGACGTTATTTATCATGATTATTAATCAAATAAACAAATATAAAATAGCTAATTCTAAACCAATCAAAATTTAATGAATAATAAATGCCTTAAACCATATGGAGGTTTCCAAAGTTGTTTAAAAATGTCATTTTAGTCTCTCAACTTTGGGGACGATCTATTAAGTCCCTCAACTATCAAAATGTGGATCTATTAAGTCCTTATTCGATGACATGATACTGAGTTGGCAAATGTGAAGAATAAGGATTTTAATGCTGACTCAGTGCCATGTCAACGAATAAAGACTCAATCGATCCACATTTTAATAATTGGGGGACTCAATAGATCGTTTTGAAAAATTGAGGGACTAAAAGGATTTTTTGGAACAATTCTAAGGGTTTGCATATGGTTTACATTCATTCGATTACGTTTATCAACCACGCTCACCTAAACCTTAAAAGCATTAAATTCCATCCTACAACTTTATAATTAAGGAAAAAAAATTAGAATGCTCTGGGTTTATGATATGCAAACAAAGGACTGTAATTTGCCTTTGAGCAAATAAAGGTCTGTGATTTGCACTGTTTGCAGAATTAAGGAAATTGTCGATTTTGTTGACGTGAATGAAGACATTTTTTGTTCGAAATTTTTTTGTGACCGTTAAGCTCAACCCTTACATACCCGGTCAAAGGTTTGAAAGAAGATTTGGGCAAAAAATGTCATCGTTTATGTCAACAGAATCAATCATTTCTTTAATTTTACAAACAAAGAAAATCACGGTCATTTATTTGCTTAAAGGCAAATTACAATCTTTTATTTACAAAATTGTAAAACTACAACTTCTAATTAAAATTAACTATGAAAAAATACAAATTTTTATTTAATACTTAATGACCAAATTGTAATTTGGTCATTAAGACACAGATGTTGATAATCAACATAAGAAAGGTTGTAATGGTAGGAGTTAAGGGTATCGTAATCGTGTGACCAAACAGAGCCTTATCGGTTACGCGGCATCTTCCATTTCCGTTGGGTTGTTCTACTAGCAGTACCACGAATCCATTACCTCCTAAAGCTCTGCGGTGAGAATAAGCAGGATGAGTAGCTTAAGTACGAGCTTAACCGCTCACATTTTGAATCTATCTCCACTTCCGTTGCATTTCAGAACTAATTCTGTTTTTCTTAGACCCCGCACCAACCCTAGAATTGTTTGCATGGCGGTTCGTTTGCTTCCTCTCAATTTCAAATTTACACTTCTTCCTATATATTCTTTCATTTCTTCATTCATTTATTAATTGCAGGAGCCTTATTTGATTACCAAGCTCGAATCAGCCGAGAAGACTTGGAACGAGTTATCGGTATGTATGAACGGACCTACTGACGGGAAATTATTGAACTGAATACTACTGAATTGAACTGAAATAAATTACTGATAAGGCATAAAGAACAAGCCATGCATTGAACTCAAGTGTACTACTAAATTGAACTGAACTGATGTGCATTTATTGAAAGGAAATTACTGAATTGAACTGAATGTTACTGAATCAAATACTGATAAGGCATAAAGAACATGTTCTTAGTTATAGTCGTACTTGATGTATGGAGTTGCGGCTTACAATATGCAAATTGCAGGTCAGGCTAGCTGATCCAGACGTTGTCTCTAATCCAACTGAATATCAAAAGCTGGCTCAATCCGTTTCAGAACTTGACCAAGTATTCCTGTTTATCCTTTGTGTTTGCGTATCGGACACCGTTGAAACATTCTGATGTCATTATACTTGTATTTGGGCAATTAGGTTGTGTCAATTTATAAAAGATTCAAGGAATGTGAGAAGCAATTAGAGGAGGCTAAAGGTTTAGCCCCATTTTATTATTTGTTAATATTTATCAATATGTTATTATTTTGTTATTATATTAAGGGTCATCCTTCTTCCTTTATGCTGCAGCTTTATCCAAAGAGGGTGGAAATGATGAAGATATGGCTGAGATGATAGCATTTGAAATTGACTCTTTGTCAAAGGAACTCAAAGACCTCGAGGAGAACCTTAAGGTTTTTAATTCAATATTTTCAGTCATGCCACTTCAAAATTCTCTCGTTACAACTCATTAGTCAAGTGCTTATCTTTATGAATTCTGCCAGCGTGGACTGCTGCATTGAAATTACATCTCTTGTTTAATATTTTCCACTGTGGATGTGCAACCTCGAGTATTGATATAGCTGCTATATTTTCCATTTGATAGGTGTTGCTGGTACCTAGTGATCCTCTTGATACAAGAAATATAATGCTTGAAGGTTTATTCATCTCTTTTGCAGTCAATAAAATTCATTCTCTTTCAAATCTCACTAATCTGACTCATGCTATGTAGAAAGAGGTGGTAAAAGTTTGTTATGTATTACAAAATATTTCTTTCTATGGATCTTTCTCCCAGTTAGTCAAATTTATTTATTTGGAAATTCTGATATTGACCGGTTTAGATTTTCTTTTCCAGCAGAATAAAAAGACAGATATAGATCCTATTTCCTTCATTCTTAAATTTTGACTCTATCTTGCTGTTTGTTCCCTGATGTTTTTCCTCCACTCATCCTTTTAATTTAGTTTTTCTACTTATTTGCAGTAAGGGCAGGTACTGGTGGGGATGAGGCTGGTTTATGGGCTGGTGATCTTGTAGGTACATGCTTCTCTTGTCCTGCCAAAAATATTATACCTATGTTATGTGCAAGTGTGTGTACGTATTATATATACCCACAGTAGAGTATTAATAATATAGACTATGGGGGTGTTCTAAAGCAACAAGAAAGCAGAAAGAACAACTTATTTCTGATTGAAAAAGTAGAGCAGATCTAAGTTCCAGTTTTCAAGTATGTGGAAAATTTGCTTCAAGCATGCAAACTAGCATGAGGTATAATATTTCCACTGAAAGTTTCTAGGACCATATGAGGCTCAATTAAACATGTTATGCTATATAGTATATATACCATTATGCTTGAATCATCATTCACCACATCCTCCACACCCACACACTTAAAAAGAAGAGAACCAATAGTGACTGTTGGAATAAGGAACTTGTATATTCAACGAGCTGGATGTTATTTTCTTTCTACCTTTCACGATAAAATGGAAGTTAGAATTCTGCAAAGTCGCTTCTGTACTTGTAGAAACAAAACACTATAGGCTATTATCAGTTGAAACTATACAATTTCATCACATTATAACATGATTGGCAACCATGAAGATGGATCTGGTTAGGACTTTTTGCTAGCTTCTTCACTTGAGCTTCTTGTCTTTCTTCTCAAAAAAGAAAGCTACCAAAGTTAGCAGAAAGAGCTTTTCTTTTGCAAAAGAAGTCACTGTTTTATATTCTGAGCTTTCCCTAACGCTATTTACATTTTTCGCAATGCAAGGTCCGTTTGTATCAGAAATACAGTGAGCGGAATTCTTGGAAGTATTCTGTCATTTCATGTTCTGAGGTAAATTGCATTGATATATAACAGAAAGTAGAAAGCATGTTTCCGCCCCTTTGGTGTTTTGACTTGGAGAACCTTTTCGCTATTCAAGGCTGAAAAGGGTGGATATAAAACCCTTGTGATGGAGGTAAAAGGGAATCGGGTCTACAGCAAATTAAAATATGAGTCTGGTGTTCATCGAGTTCAACGTGTCCCTCAAACAGAAACACAGGGACGTTTGCATACCTCTACTGCAACTGTGGCCATAATGCCTGAGGTAATGCATAATTTACAGATAGATTAATTTCTGCTGTACTAGATCCATGATTGTAAAGGATATTATCAGTTGATTATTTTGATGTCATATGGTTCTATATGCGCGTGTATGTGAGACTTTTCAAAATTTTAACATAAATTTGGCATGAGCATTATATTGTACTAAATGAATTAAGTTCATCTTCATTATGATGTCCATGAGTAGCAGCCAAATAAGTTTCTACTTGAATTTCTTGATTCAAGATCATTATACTCACAGTTAGTTCATCAATTTCTGACATGTTACATTACAGTCCTTGGGAGCAGTGTCATTCCTCATAGATGATTGATGTTGAGTCTAATGGGACAGCTTTAGTGTGACTGAACTTGATGATATCTTATTTGTCTTTCACTGTTATTTCATTATTTGGTGCATGGCAGTCCTTATATTTGTGTTTTTCTGTGGAATTAGGCAGATGAAGTCGAGGTGGAAATTGACCCAAAAGATATTGAACTGACAACAGCAAGATCTGGTGGAGCTGGCGGTAAGAAACAACTGAGCTTATCTAATGTTTTAGTTAGCTACTAAGTTCTCTCCCTCTGTCAGTTCATGTGCATTGCATCCATTAGAAAAAGCTAAAAGGAAACGCGTCTCTGTTAACAAATTTGTGCATGACCTCCTGCAGGGCAAAATGTCAACAAGGTGGAAACAGCTGTTGATCTTTTCCACAAACCTACTGGAATCCGCATCTTTTGTACCGAAGAAAGAACACAAATTCGAAACAAGCACCGTGCTCTCCAGCTTCTACGGGCAAAGCTGTAAGCATTAACTGACATGTTTTTCTCGATTTTACCAAGCTTCTATAAAAAAATATAGCACAAGTCCGTCATTACAAAAATATTCCTCCATGCTTATGTCGGTATTCTCCATGACAAGTTCTTCTGATAGAGAACGTGACATATAATATTATATGTGAATATAAATTGTATTACTGATAATGGAAAAATAAATGACTAAAGAACAAAGGAGAAGGATGATCTATTGCAAAAAGCTTATTCTGCACTAGCCCAAGGAGAGAAACTCTCCTCCCAAGCCAAACGGCCGATTCCCAAACTTAATTTCTGAAATTCCCTCTACTCCTCTTGACCCATCTATATTTATAAGATCTAATATAATGCTAACCCTATTCATGTGTCACTTTTATATTCCAGTATTACCGTTCCTTCACATGTAATATTATATACCACCTTCTCTATCAAGTTCATTCTTATAAATGAACAAAGTTCCATTTAAAAATGAGTTTTTCATTTCTCCATCTGCTTGTTTTGCCCTGATATAATCTCCAACTTGTATAAACAAAGTACAGTATCCAACCATTTATAATATGTCCATTGTCTTATAAATTGATAGTAAAACATGAATATATGACAGATATGAGATCAAATTAAGGGCGCAGCAAGAGTCAATAAGGAACCAACGGAAATTACAGGTATTTCTTGACTAAAGGTCGATAAGATTATTGACATGTGAAGTGTCAACATGATGAGCTTTTCAAAGTTGATTTTGTAACATAAAATTTTGCTCCTTCACGATGCGGTAGAAATGTCAAGACATGAGTTTTTCCAGATTTCAAGTGCAGGATGTGATATTATATGTTGCACACACACACAAACAGGAAGTGAGAGGTTGGAGGTGCGCTGAACTCATGGCCCTCCATCTTCATTTTGTGGAAATGTCCCGATTGGGGATACTCTCAGTTAGTTGTGTAATAAACTATTGAGTAAATGCATGCCGTTTTTAATATACTTACATTTGTTTATTGTTTAAATGCAGGTTGGAACAGGTGCCCGTGCTGAAAAGATTCGTACGTACAATTACAAGGTATTATCATTTTAATTATTCTGTCTTTAGTTGTTAAGAGTTTCATGAAATGCCATAATCTCCTTACCTTTATCAATAGCTGTTTAAGATATAAATCGAGAAGTTGATTGAACTCCAAACATTGCATCTTAATCTTGTTGAAGAAAGAAATAAAAAAAGGTTGCTTGTTGGTCTAAGATAGTCAAGTCTTTTGATGTCTTATGGAAGGTTATAATACTCAAGTTGTTATTTTATTAGGACAATAGAGTCACTGACCACCGGTTAAAGATGAACTTTGAGCTCACATCTTTCCTTGAAGGTGATATAGAGAATGCAGTGCAGGTATTTTTTATTTTATTTTCATTTCTAATTTATGTGTGCTCCATTGTATCCATTGGTTGACCAAATTAGTACATTTTTATCCATCCTGATTACTGAACCTCACAGGCATGTACTACTACGGAACAGAAGGAACTTTTGGAAGAACTGGCGGAATCTGCAAGTGCCCCAGTTGGTTGATTTGCGGCATTTTCTGACAATGATGATGTTCACAAGGAAAAAGCACTTCAAGGAGATGTATTATAAGGATAACAGGGGACATGTCAGCTTCTGTGGTGTTCATCCGTATCCACTTATCTTCACATGGTTAAGCTAATTTACTTGCATGGTCGCGTCTTGCACATGTATTGAATTGCTATAACACCATTGCAGTCTGTATGATTTTAAGATGTTGTATACTGTACCAGGGGTAGAATTTACTCGCCAAAACTGTGGTCTTATTTATCTCAACTGTACTGTAATCTTCTGTGAAACTACGCTTTAGAGGAATAGTATTATTTGGTCTTGTATTGAGGTTTCACTTTTTAATAATATTGTAGTAGACTTTCCTATTTTAACTTTAATTATAAAGTGGATTACTAAATATGAAATTAGGAAGCAATTTTGTAAACGATGTTTTATTTGTAAAGGAACACCATTGGCATTGGCATAGCCGTTTTATGCTCTGCATGATTTTCAAGAGAAGATTAGTTTTTTTACAAGTGTATGCTTTTTTACAAGTTAATGGCGATAATAGGACATTTCAGGAGTTTGGAGGAGAAAGTGACTTTCTTTTTAATTAATACATTTAATTCTTTCTTCTTTGAATCAATCTAATTAAAAAGGTTACAATAATTGAAGAGGGCATGATCCAGCCTCCATTGCATGTCGACCGAAGCTGAATGGATTAGAGGTCAAATCAGGAGTTAAAAAAGAAACTCCAATGGTTATGCTTGAGATTTTACCCACTTATATATCTGTTTTTTGTTTTCAAGTTATTAGTTGGTTTTGTACCTATAATTTTCATTTGTTTGGAAATTATAGGTCATACAATTTTTTTTTGGAATTAAGGTCATTCGTCAGCGTTTATAGGGTCCTACGGAATTGCATAACTCTATCTGAAAGTAGGGAAGGAAGAAGAATTCATACACCTTAAATTTGGACATATCAGCATTTGTAATTAAAAAAACAAAAACATAATATTACAATAGATTATTGTAAACCATTACATATGCTCTCTATTGCATTTCTCTAAATCATATAACTCTTACTATAATATCATTTTTGGAGAGTTGAGATGGTAAAAAGGAAGTTCTTTAAGGTGATGGGGTGAAATGACCAAAAGATCCAAGTTTAGCGGTTACATAGTACCACTTTTAAAGAGTTGATAGGGTAAAAGGGATGTCTCTTAAGATGAGGGGGTAAAATGACCAAAAAGTACAAGTTTAGAGGGTTACATGTGCATTAAGCTTATTATAATAATTATTATTATAAGAAAATATAAAAATTACTACCGAGCCTAATTTTGCCCAGGGTCCCATAATGCTGGAGACGACCCTGGTCTCAACCTAATATGATTCTTCTTCTTCTTCGAGAAACAAATCAAAATTGCCTTTTTGCTTATTTTTCTTTGTTGCGTTATTTCTGCAAGTGCACAGTTTCATATATTGTAATAAAAGATCGTACCCACGGAAATGAAATAATATGTAAACTTTTTCTTATTCGTATTCGTTTTTTTTTTTCACTTATAGTTTAAACGATAATCCTTATTGATTTGGTTGCCAAGAACACTTACTTATTCTACCATGCACATTCTACTTTAACTTCAACTCACAAAGTTATGGATTTAATTCAATTCCTAAAACAAGTCACCAATTCATTTAAGCACATAAATTCATAAATAAAGTAATCTCAATATAACCAATCTAACTTCACTAATCTATTTCGATCCTTCGATACGTAAATAAACTATTCCTACATGAACATTAATTAAGCAAGATCAAATGGAACTATCCTAATCAAACTTTTATAATCAACTTTACCACATAAGTGAAACTAGATCGCAATCTAAACTACTAAACATATTTAAGATCATGTAGATTGTAGTTGATGATTTATACTAGCTTAAACACTTAGTAACTATTTTGGTGTAAATAAATTACTTAAGATACAAACTAGTTATTTCAAGAACATAATCATATGAAGAACATTAATCTCTTAATAAACTTGATATCGTATTCATACAAGATGTAAACAGTTAAATCAGAGTATAAACAGAACATAAACAACAAGGGAAAATTGGAGCGTCAATCCTTTTTACTCTACTTAGAAGGTGTGTCAAGCCTCGGTCGTTCTTGCTCGTCTTTTCTTCGATGAACGAATGAAAGAAATGAATCTTTCGATCTAAACTACAATGCCTTAGAAATGGAACGAAATTTTACTGTAATTCTAATCTGAATCACGGCTCGAACTTGTATGAGATGGGCGAATTTACGGGTTAAAGTGTACGAAAAATGTAAGTAAGTATTTAGCGTTCTTTTTGTGTAAAAATTACCAACCCCGAATTCTGGAGAGGAATTGTATATTTATAGGCATTCTAGAGGTGTGTTTGAATGGTCACAACCTCTAATGATCGAATATGAACCTTACGAAGATGTACGACCCTTAGGAAAAGTAGTTTCGATAAGGTCGAACGATAAAATCCACTTCTGCCCGAAACAACAGGTTGTTGTGCCTGAGATAAGTCTTTTTACTCTTGTTGCGCCTGAGATGGCTTCTATCTCAGGCGCGACAAGTTGTAGCTCGTCCCTTTTGACCTTTTTTCTCCATTTTCCAACTTTGACTTCAAACTACGAACTTGCATGACGATACTTTGCTCGTTTGTGGCTCGAACTAACATCAAATCACTATGTTTTCACTAGATTAAGCTCTAAACATCAAAACAAAGACAAAGAAGTAAAATTGCTCCTAACCTAGATGTTTCTAAGCTAAATGAGCTAATACTTAATGAAATGTTATGAAAATATATGTGAAATACATAGCTAAATTAAGTACATTTTGGACTTAACATTCTTCTTCTTAATCTTCTAATTCTTCTTCTTTGTCTTCGACTTCGAGAAACACATCTCCTCCTTCTGCTTCATGTTCATCTTCTCAACATTAAAAGGTGCTTATGTGGAGAATTGGCTGAATTGAAGATTTCATGGCGAGAAACGAACCTTGGGAGACGTTTTTTTGGTTGTTGCAAATATGTGTACGTAGTTGATTTCTCATTATTTCTGGTGAAGGTATTGAAGATTTTTGGTTAATTTGATGTTGTGTTGTTCATTTGTAGGGAAAATCGCGAAGTTGTGGGTATTTTGAGTGGTACGAGTGAGATGGAGAACTAGCACTGCATTATAAATCAGTGTTGGCTGGTTTATTCAGGAAGATAAGGGCCAAAGATGAAGAAGAAAAATAATGAAAATTCAAATGGTCAATGGGTGTTTGCAAGAAGATGATTATGTTTTTTGTGATTGGTGTAATTTGTGGGTTGTTGTTACAAGGTAATTTAGGATTGTGTACTGATTATTGTGATGTTATAGGCAACATTTTGTGTGCTCTGTTTTGGGGGTCTATTATGGGTTAATTTTTTGTAGTTCTTTGTGCTCTGTTTTGGAAATCTATTATGGGTTAATATTTGTAGTTGTTTGTGCTCTGTTTTGGGGGGGTCTTTTTGTTGATAATATATTGTGTAATCTCTTTCACAATTAATAAGAATGACTTAATTTAATCTCTTTCAAACATGTTGTATGTGATAGACGTGGGCATGGGTCGCCTGACCCGCCCTGCCCGCCTATGCCCACACCCATTTAGCCGAGCTTGGACACACAAAAATTATATTAGGCCCGACTCGGCCCAAGCCCGTGAAACCCGTTTATAACTGGGACGGGTTTGGGTTTAGGGTAATTTAGCAAGGGTCGGCCCGGCCCGGCCCGACCCGTTTAAATTATATTATTTTTAAACTATTAAAATATTATATATAATTATTTATGAAAAATATAAATACATATTTAGGAAATGAACCCTTGCAGCATTATTTCTTTTCTCACAGCCGCACACAGACTCCTACTCGATTCCTTCTCCAGCCGCACAAGCTCCATCTCCTCCCCGCCGCACCCTCGGCAAATTCCATCTCCTCTCCGCCGCATAGACCTCCTGCTCTTCGGCGACCTTCTATTACAGGTTTGAATCTAGTTGATATAATTGCAATCCATCTGATGATTAACTATTAATTTGTATCTAAAGAGAGAAATTGATGATTAATTTGTATGTAATGATTGCTAAAATGATGTTTAATCATAATTTTCACTGTTGAAGAAATTAAGTCATCAAAATATTAACAGTTAATATCATCAATCATAATTCCTAATTTACCATGAATATGATTGATCTTCTAAAGGATTAATGATAAAAATAAATTTATGATTAATTGACCAATTTTATTACACTTTAGTATGCCTATTTTCCCTTATTCATTGATGTTTGTATATGTAAGTTTTGTTGATTGACTAATTTTCTAATCAGTTTTTTGGTCGGGTTTCTAATGAACTTACTCGACATATTTATTTTATAGGATGACCAAAGTTCCAAGTAACCAAATTGTTTCTGAATCTGAAGTGGCAAGTTCTGCTATTCCTTCTACAAATCAAAGTCAAGATACAAAAAAGAATGGTTCAAAGCGTCGGAAAACATCGGATGTGTGGGATCACTTTGTAGAGCTTGTTGATGACAAAGCCGCTTGTATGTATTGTACGAACATCTTATCTTGTGGACCAACATATGGCACCTCACATATGAAGAGCTATTTATTGAGATGTGATAAGAAAAAAAACAAAGATGTAAAACAGTTCTTAGTTCCAAGTGATGTCACTCAAGGTGGAAAACATTGTCTTAGGACTTATAACTTTGGCAATATCGATTTGCGAAAAAGTATTGGCCTTTTTCTTCTTGATGCGGGTTATGCTTTTAGGGCGGTTGAGCGAAAGTATTTTAGATTTATGATGTCAAGATCTAATCCTCAATTTTGAAGCATTTAGTAGGCAGACTTTAAAGAGGAAAATTGAAAATATGCATGCTAGTGAGAAAGAGAAATTGAAAGAGTTGTTTAAAAATTTAAATGGTCGCATATGCTTAACAACTGATAATTGGAAAAGTGTGCATACAAGAGATGAATATATTTGTATCACGCCTCATTTTGTGGATAATGATTGGAAATTGCAAAAAAGAATTATATGTTTTAAGGCTTTAACCGCTCCATTTGATGGTAGATGTATTTCAGATGAGATTTTCTTAGCTTTACTTGACTGGAATATTCAGAATAAGATTCTCACAATCACAGTTGATGATGTGAGGTACGATGATGTCATGATTGCTAATGTTAAGAATCGTCTTGTGGGAAAAAAAATTCTGATTAGGAATGGTGACTTTTTCCATGTACGATGTTGTGCGCATATACTGAACTTAATTATGCAAGCTGGTCTGTCAGTAATCAAGGAGCCTTTAGATAAAATGCGTGATATGGTGAAGTTTATCTCTAGGTCAGCAAAGCGGTCGAAAAAGTTTTTTGACATTGCAAAAAGGAAATTTGAATTGGAAACTGTGAGCGCAAGTGGTCGCTCATAGTGGCTTTAGCCTTCTTTGACTAGAGTCGCCACCCGGCCGACCGAGAAAATATACGAACTGGTGTTTGTACTGATTGTTTTGAAAAACAGAGATTCTATTTACGTTCGTGGATACAACTTATTAATTCCGACATTCCAGAGACCCAGAGGATCTTTAATGCAGCCTAACAGTTTATTATCTTGACATTTAGGGTTATCACACAGAAATATTAAAATGCGCAAACATTTGGACAGTAAACCGCCGGGTGACACGGTACAAAACCCTCAGAAGCTTACCCTCGTCGCGTGCCAGTGATTGCTCGCGGACCGATGCTCGTTGAAGAATGGAGACCTTTTCAGGGAGGAACCTCGGGGGCCGGAGTTGCGTAGGGCGTCCTCCGGAGTGGTAACTAGGAACAGGACTTAGTCAGCTTTAGCGGGACTGCGAGTGATGCTTGGGTTGGAAACTTTCAATAAGGGGAATATATTTTTTGTGGTCGTGAGGACCTTTTCTGGGAATATTTCGGGAAAATACTCTCGAGCTCGGACTTTTAGCGACTCTTTTCTATATCAGAGGCAACTTTAGGCAACTTTCAGAGGCAACTTTATCAAAGGCAACTTATATCGGGTCAAGAATCGCTTTAGAACAAGCTAGAGAGAGAGAGAGGAGAATGAGTGTTTTTTGGTGAATTGAATGAGAAATCCGGGGGGTATTTATAGGGTACGGTCACAAGCTTGTGACCGTATGGTCACCATTTAGTGACCGTACGGTCACTAGTTTGCCCGTCTCAGATCCAAATTCGGATCTGAGCCGGGCTTCCTATAAGGCCCGACCGGACCTTGTAAGACCCGGCCAAACTTGTTTGGCATGTAGTACACGTGTCACATTTTCATTGGACCGCCAGCCACGTGGCAGATATGGATTGGATTCCTATCTGCCACGTGGCAGTGACCGTACGGTCTCAACAAACAGTGTTGTGACCGTACGGTTCCTAGTGAATAGTACTTGTGACCGTATATCATTTCGTGATCGAGGATTTTCTCATAAGCGTGAAGGTGCCACACTCATGGTCCCGAGGAGCGTGTGGAAGAGGTTATGACCCTGAAAAGATGATCCGTTCTCCGACGAGTATCAGTTCTTGAGCAGCTGGCGCGACGAGGAGCTCATAGATTGCTTTCATCATCGGGTTCGAAAATCAGTGCTTACAGGAACCACTAGAAAATTTAGACTTGACATGCCGGTTAGATGAAACTCGACATTTAAAATGCTTGATAATGTCTTGTACTACAAGGATGCACTAGTTTCTTTTTGTGGTAGAGATCAAGGCCTGACATGTTATACACTTTCAAGTTCTGAGTAGGATAATGTAGCAGTAGTTCATAAGTTATAGAATGTGTTTTATGATGTGACTTGTATGTTTTCTGCTGTCAAAACCCCTACTGCATATGTTTATTTTATTGGTGTATGGATGATACAAAAAACATTGTTAGAAGTAACACAAGGAGAAAGTAATGTGATGACTCAAATTGTTGATCCTATGCAAAGTAAATTTAACAAGTATTGGCTTGAGTATAATGAGGTATTGAGTTATGCTGCATTGTTAGATCCTCGATACAAAGAGCAATTTTTGGGTTATTGTTTTAGCAAGATTTATGGAAAGGATATTGCTAAGGTCTATGTTGACAAGATTGTCGATAATTTGCATGCTTTGTTTGAGAGAGTATAAGGATTTTGATTCTAATGCATCTAATGAAGAGTCTCTTAGTTCTAATAAGAATGTAAGTGGTGGCAAAACTAGTCAGCTATTATGAGATGTTCGTATCAAAAAGTTCACTTTGTCCTGAGAAATGTCAATTGGATTTATATTTGGCTGAGCCCGCTCATAAATTGGATGACGATTTAGATGTTCTAGACTTTTGGAATAAGAGTTCTATGAGGTATTCTCAACTTGTAAGAATGGCCCGAGATATTTTTGCAATTCCTATTAGTACAGTTGCTTCGGAATCTGGTTTTAGCACATGAGGAAGAACTATAACAAGTAATTGAAGCTCATTGAAGTCTAAAACAATTCAAGTCATTATGTGTTTAAGAGATTGGCTTAGAGCTCAAGGAAAATCTATAAGTTTTTTAATGTTTAATTTTATCCCATTACTTAGTTTTTAATTATTTTCTTTTTGAATTGTAGATGAAGATAACTTTTTTGGGAATGATGACTCGGATAGTTCTAGTGACGATGATGATGAAGGAACTGATATTGATTCTCAACGTGATGGTAGTCTTTCTGATATTCCATAGCTATGTTTTTATTGTTGTGCTACAATTTTTTTATTTCAAACTTTCAACTAGTTTCCATGTTAATTGATTTATCTAATTTTGATTGTAGAAATTGGAAGAATAGCTCTGGATGAAGATGTTCTTGTTGAAAAGCTCTACAATTGGTTTTGGATTTTATGTTTCTAAAAAATTGATACTTTTTTGGAGTTCATGTTTTAATATTTTGGAATCAGTTTTTTTTTTTTTTTTAAATATGCACTCTAAATTTGTCAAAGTGACTGTATTTAATGTTGATGTTATGCACTTTAAGTAAATTTATTGGTGGAAAATTTTATATTTGCACATTTACATTTATTAGAGAGTTAGACGGGCGGGCTTAGAATTTCAATTTTAAGCTCGAACCTGACCTGCCTAAATTTACTACATGCTTGGGCAGGCTTGGGCTTAGTAAATTTTAGCAAAAGCCCGTTAGGCCCGGCCCATGCCCACGTCTAGTATGTGATATGCGTTGGCATAATTTAATCTATTTCAAACATGATTTTAATTGCAAACTTCACTAAAGAGTAACATGAGAAAATTGACATTAATCTCATCATAATCATCTATATTCAAATTAATGGATACGGCATGAAATTGATTCTCAACTCCAATTTCATCCGTAAGGAAATCATCAAAATCATTAAGAGTCTGAGAAATAACTTCAGTCACATGCACCGAATTCACCACGTTACGTACGGGAGACGCATGATTCTCTATATTACTTATGCATGTCTCTCATTCACAATATTATGTATAATAGGCACCTGATTCTCCACATTATTCTCCACATTACCTATGCTTGTCCTCTCATTGAAAACATTTTGTAGGAGAAGCACCCGATTCTCCACTTTACCTATCCTTTTATTCACAACATTACCTGTGACAGGACCACGATTTACATCAGTGCCTATTGCAGGGCCACCATCAACAACATTAAAGAAATCATCAAAATTAGGCACTTGATTCTCATTTCCAATTTCATCCTTGATGATATCATCAAAATCGTTAAGAGAGATATCACCAAAATCATTAAGAGCCTGATAAGTAAGATCAGTTACATGCACCGAATTCACCACATTATGTACGTGGGACGCCTAATTCTCCATACTAACTATGCTTGTCCCCTCATTCACAATATTATGTATAAGAGGCACTTGATTCTCCATAATATTCTCCACATTACCTATGCTTGTCTCCTCATTCACAACATTACTTGTGATATGACCACGATTTACATCAGTGCCTATTGCAGGGCCCCAATCAGCAGCATTCAATATGTCATCAAAATTAGCCCTCACTTAGTCAGCATATTCATTTAAGAATTCAGGAACCTCATTAGTTGCATCAATATCATCAGTTGCATCAATAACCCCAGTTGCATTAATCTCATCAATTGCATCAAACTCGTTCCCAAGATTAATATTCTGAAGATTCGCGCATAAACCACCGATGATATTATAATGAGTAATAAGCAACTCAACATTGGCATTGTTCAGTGCTCTATCTCTAAGTTCAAGGTTGATAGGAACTTGATTCCTCCTGCTTTGGTTGATTGCCATATGATGAGAATAAGCAAAAACATTTGTTGGAATGGGACCTTCACATCTAGGGAAGTCAGGCCGATCGATTCGGGCCAAGTGAGCCCGAAAACTGTTTAAATGATTTCCTGGGATTACTTCACCACAATAACCACACCTTTGTTATCTTCATAAGTACACATCCACAAACTAGGCGACATCTAGAAAATATAGAGATGAATTCAGTAATGCACTTAATAGTCTTCCTTTTATTTGTAGTCAAGTTGGGTTATATATTGATTTTTTTGTTGATTAGAACTTGGATATTTTCATATACTTAATATTTTTATTTACATATGTACGCATAAATATTTGGTGGAATTGAAGTAGGTTTAAGGAATATGGTCTACTAAAATAAGTGATTGCAGGGTACTTTCTTAGAAATGTTTGAAATGTTTAACTGATCATAGAATTCATAGTGGAATTTCAATCACTAGCAATATCTCTACATGAACTTGCAAGGCACTGTGTTGCTTAAGCCTGAAGAGGCACAAGACATTATTTATGGAGATTTTTGACCAATTTTCATAATACAAGATAGTGGACACATTTGTAACACATGAATTGGCACTTACACTCGGCAACTTCAATGACAACTAATGTGGAGTTGTACGAAAGCTAAAAAAAAATTGCAATGACCTCCATTCTTTTGTTGGAGTTTGGTTTCATGCTTCGATGTTATTAGTTTAATGGATAGACATCAAATCAGTAGTATGAATTTGTAGCATATATAGAGTTCATATTCAGCAAACAGTAAAAAATATTTAAGTACATCCTATAATTTTTTCTTTTACCCAAATTCAATAGCAAATAATATTTATATACTATGATGAGGTTGAGCTTTTTAAAGTGTAAACATGTGAACTTTGTCAAACGATACAATTCTAACTTTATTGAATTCTTTTTGCCTAAAAATATAAAAATTTATATTAATATATACTTTTAATATTTGACTACGCAACGCGCAGGCCTTTCGACTAGTTATAAATATTACTAAGTTATATATTAATCAATTTCTAGATAAAATAGATTGTCTTAAGCTACAATGTGGAGGCAATTTGGCGGATAGGGAGGAAAACACCCTCATCCGATGAGTATATGGAAGCTGGAAATGTGACAAACGGTTATAACTACCTTACATCGATATTCATTATTGGAATGAAAAATATGGGCATGGAGGAAATTTTGTGGGTACGAAATGAACCAAAGATTGCACTTGGTGCCAAATTGTATATCCGTTTTCTCAATGACATTAGTGGATTACAAAAGGTATGATTTACTTAATTTATGAATAATATTGTAGTCGATATATTGACAATGAAACTCATAGATAAGATCCAATAATTATTCTTAATTAAGATAATAAATGTTATTTGAGAAAATTTATTAATTATTTGTAATTAAGAATTTTTATTTATATGAAGGATGAGACAGCAAGAGAAGACTTTTCTAAAACTATTGATTATTACAAGCTAGAATATGACGTGTCAAAAGAAGAGGCTATTGAAGCCATCCTAAAAATACTTGAAAATAAATGGAAGGAAATAAACGAAGATTTTCTGAAGCCAACTACTCTGCCGAAGATATTGTTGAAGTACACTTTGAACTATGTTTGAACCACTATCTTTTTCTACCGAAGAATGGATCAATATACTTATGCACACAACATGAAAGAACATATTACATCATTATTCATTTCACTCGCAATGCAATATCAAAGTTTATAAGTTCTAAGAAGTAGTACTATAACAATAAATAAGTGTCCATGTGACATTTTTTTGTGGTATTAGACTAGAAGTATAGTAGAATTTTTGATTTGTTAGAAAATTCCTATTTTTTATCTTTCAAATAGGAATTTGAAAGCTAAAAATAGGAACTCATAAGCTAAAAATAGGAATTTGTGCGTAATCCATATTCTGGAGTATTCTGGAGTTTTAAATTCATGAGTTTCAATCATTTCTTATTATAGTCTGTATTATTTTTCCAACTAGTTGTAATCCATATTGATTTGGAGCTATACTCATTTTTATTCAAGCCTCAATAAAAGCGTGACTAAGGACTAATTTACGGGGCCAAGAAGAAACTTAATTACTTACTAGTCACTCAAAAAAGTCGAAACAGTACATTAATTTTCTCCATAATTATAGTAATAATAGTTGAGAAATCTAGCTAGTAGTTTTCACGAATGCTCTATTCTTTTTTAAAACTAATTTTAGTTTAGTTGCATTCAGTCAATTCAATTTAATAGTTTTCACTAAATTCATTCTGTTTTGTTTAGAAGTATCCAGTAACTCCTAGTGTGATTCGAACTCATGACCTGCCTGATCATAACTGAAGTCTTTAACCTACTGCTCCTCATTCTTTTACAGCTTCTCCTCGCCGAGCAGATGGTATTCTTGGTCACCGTCCACATCACGCTCATCATGCATTTGCCACCTGGATTACACTCCCGCTGACATCAAATCTGCGATGTATATAATGGGCTTGAACCCGCCTCCGAATCCCTAGATCATGGACACTGGTGCTTCCTGTCACGTCACATCGGAGAAAGGTACACTCTCGTCTATTTTTAATTTAAGCAAATCTAATGGTATTTTAGTTGGAAATTGTCAAATGATTCTGATACTTGGATGCGAACATAACACTTTACCTCACCCTTCGCATCCTTTAACTTTGAAAAATGTCCTTTATGCACCACACATCATCAAAAATTTAGTTTCTCTCAGGAAATTTACTACTGATAATTCCGTTTTTGTGGAATTTGACCCTTTTGAATTTTCTGTGAAGGATTTTCGGAGGAGAAATCTTTTAATGAGGTGTGATAGTCATGACGACCTTTATCATGTTACCACCAAGAAAGAAGTTATTCATTCTAGTTTTGAACTCTACTTTATGGCATGATCGTTTGGGTCATCCGGGTCAAATGGTCTTTGAGTCTCTTAGACAAAATAAATTCATTAATTGTGGTCCGAATAATGATTTATCTGTTTGTCATTCTTGTGCTATTGGGAAACATGTTAAATTGCCATTTATGGCTTCTCCGAATACTTCTTTCTTTCCTTTTGATATTTTGCATTGTGATGTATGGACATCTCCAATTTTAAGCAATGGTGGTTTTCGTTATTATGTTGTGTTTGTGGATGATTTTACGAATTTTGTATGGACTTTCCCTTTAGCTCGCAAATCTGATGTGTATTCTACTTTTGCCAAATTTCATGCCTTTATTAAAACTCGCTTTGAACGTTCAATTAAAAATCTTCAATGTGACAATGGTCGGGAGTTTGACAATAAAGTTTTTTGGAATTTTTGTCATCATAATGGGTTAGGTTTCCAGTTTTCTTGTCCATACACATCTTCACAAAACAGCAAAGCTGAGCGTAAAATTCGCACTCTCAACAACATGATCCGAACTCTTTTGCCACATGCCTCGGTTCCTCCAGTGTTTTGGCCTGATGCTCTTCACATGGCTACATATCTTCACAACATGCTTCCTTGTAAGGTACTCAACTTCTCTTCTCCTCTTAAACTTTTGTACCTTAAAGAACCCTTGTTATCTCATTTTAGTGTCTTTGGTTGTCAGTGTTACCCACTTTTTCCTTCCACCACTATTCACAAGCTTCAAGCTAGGTCGACCCCTTGTGTCTTTCTTGGTTTTCCGGATAATTATCGTGGTTATACATGTTACGATATGGTGTCAAAGAGAATTATTTTGTGTCGTCACGTCATTTTTTATGAAATGCAATTCCCTTTTTCAAATGTCCTGACCCAACCAACGTATGAATTTCTTGATGATGCACCCAATCCTTATCTAACTCATTACAACCATGCTATTGCCAATCCCCCAACTCCATTACCCAATACACCTACATCCCACAATCACCCACTGCCCACACCTCGACAACTTGGCCCTTCCCCAACCTTTCGACCCACTCCTTCCCCAACGGCCCAACACCCGCCTAACCCACCTCCACCCTCGGTTCCTACGGCCCATCAGACTCTCCCCTTGACCCAAAACCCACGACCTCATCACTCCACTGCTCCATCCAACAGTCCTTTTACCCAACCACCACCAATCCCTCCTCCACAACCCGTAACCCGATCCCAAAAGGGAATTTTCAAACCTAAAATTCCTTTTATCCTCGATACTCAAACCACCCGCTCCCCTATTTCAAAAAATCTCGTCCTTGCCCTTCGAGATCCAAATTGGAAGATGGGCATGGATGACGAATACGACGCTTTAATTAAGAATAAGACTTGGGTCATTGTACCTCATCCTATGCATGTGAATGTTATTCGGTCAATGTGGATTTTAACTCATAAAGGACGTGATGATGGATCTTTTGAGAGGCATAAGCCCGTCTTGTAGGTGATGGAAAAACACAACAGATTGGTGTGGACTTTAGTGAGACTTTCAGTCCTATGGTCAATCCCGCTGCTATCTGGACTGTGCTTAGATTGGCTCTCTCTAAGAATTAGCCCGTTCATCAATTAGATGTGAAAAATGCTTTTTTGCATGGCGAGCTCAATGAAACTGTTTACATGCATCAACCATTGGGTTACCGAGACCCCAACAGTTTATCTGCTCAAAAAGTCCTTTTATGGCCTCAAAAAAGCACCTCGGGCTTGGTACAAACGGTTTGTTGACTTCATCTTCACAATTGGTTTCAAACATAACATTAGTGATAATTCTTTGTTCATCTACAAACGTGGTTCTGATATTGCATATCTTCTATTGTATGTTGATGATATAATTCTCACTGCTTCTTCTGATGATTTGCGTACGAAGTTTATTTCACTCTTAAGCTCTGAATTTGCCATGAAAGACTTAGGGGTGTTAAGTTATTTCTTAGGCATTTCTGTGGAGCGCCATTCTACTGGGCTTTTCTTATCTCAAAAGAAGTATGATATGGACATTGTTGAACGGGCCGGCATGTCTTCATGTAAACCTGTTGCCACTCCAGTAAAGGCCAAGCCCAAGGTCAGTGCAACCACTAGTGAACCAGTTTCTGATCCATCTCTATATCATAGTCTTGCAGGGGCTCTCCAATATCTTACTTTTACCAGACCAGATATCTCTTATGTTGTTCAACATGTGTGCTTGTTTATGCATGATCCTCGGGATGATCACATGAAGGCATTAAAAAGCATCATTCGATACATTCAGGGTACTCTGGCATTCGGTTTACATCTCACCAAGTCCACTACTACTAACCCACTTTCTTACACCGATGTTGATTGGGGAGGTTGCTCGGATACTCTTCGCTCCACCTCAGGCTATTGTATGTATCTTGGAGATAATTTGATTTCTTGGTCCGCCAAACGTCAACCTACTTTATCCTGGTCCAGTGCCGAAGCAGAATATCGTGGCGTCGCCAACGTAGTTGCTGAATCATATTGGTTACAAAACCTCCTTCTTGAGCTTCATTGCCCCCTCTCCAAAGCAACATTGGTTTACTGTGACAATGTAAGCGCTATCTACCTATCTGGCAATCCAATCCAACATCAGAGGAAAAAACACATTGAAATGGATACTGACTTTGTTCGTGAAAAAGTGGCCTGCGATTTAGTCACAGTCCTCCAAGTTCCATCTCGCTACCAGATTGTTGACATCTTTACGAAAAGTTTGCCACTTGTTTTATTCGAAGATTTTCGATCCAGTCTCAGTGTTCGCCCATCTCCCGCTTCGACTGTGCAGGTGTGATAGAATATGTAAATATTAATGTATATGATTTGGTCAATGTTTTGTATATGGTAGGTGTTGGCCCTAACAAGAACAGAATCACCTAGAGGGGGGTGAATAGGTGTCTAAGTTGAAAACTGAAATTTTCTAAGTTTTTCAAGAAACTTAAATTTCAGAGCCAAATTTCCTCAGAGTCAGAGGGAAGCTTACAGAAGCAGCTTCTAAGGGAAATTCTGCCTAAACACAGTTAGACTGTTTTCAGCAACAGAAGTTCTGAGTTTAAGAACTTCTGGACAGTCTTCTGAACAAAGACAATGATAAAAAGAGACAATCTGTTTCAGCACTGAATATAAACAAGCACACAGAAGCAAAAGTAACAAGTATAAGAGGGAGAAAGAAGTTTAGGAGATTCTGATGAACACGTCGATTTATTACAAGTTCGCCACAGAAGTTCTGTGACTACTGTTGGCCCTAACAAGAATAGAATCACCTAGAGGGGGTGAATAGGTGTCTAAGTTGAAAACTGAAATTTTTTAAGTTTTTCAGGAAACTTAAATTTCAGAGCCAAATTTCCTCAGAGTCAGAGGCAAGCTTACATAAGCAGCTTCTGAGGGAAATTCTGCCTAAACACAGTTAGACTGTTTTCAGCAACAGAAGTTCTGAGTTCAAGAACTTCTAGACAGTCTTCTGAACAAAGACAATGATATTAAGAGACAATCTGTTTCAGCACTAAATATAAGCAAGCACACAGAGGCAAAAGTAACAAGTATAAGAGGGAGAAAGAGGTTTAGGAGATTCTGATGAACACGTCGATTTATACAAGTTCGCCACAGAAGTTCTGTGACTACGTCTTGTCCCCTGAGGTCGCAGCCACCAGAGATTTTAAATCTACTATTCATAACTTTTATGGCAAGTTCAGAAGCTCATTTACATCAACACAACATAAGCTAATTTCTCACTTAGTTCTGACTAGCCTAAAAAGAGTTAAAGGATTTCCACCAGAACAACAACACTCTCTTTTCTGGATTTCTCACCCAACTCTAATCTCAACTAGATTTCTCTCTAAATCTAACTGAATATCACAAACGATATCAGTTTACAAGATTCCTATTATGAACTTGTTTTTCTTCACTCTCTCACTTTAACTAAGACTAAGCTAAGAAAGATTGAGAATGGAAAATGTGCTCTGTTTTTCTTGTTCAAACAGTGCGTTAAAATTTTGCTCGATTATCACACATTGTTGATGTGGTGGAGCTTGGCTACTATTTATAGTGAATAAGGATGACCGTTGGTGAATTTGAATCTTCAAAGGAGATGACATCAGTTGTTGTAGCCGTTAATTTGTCAAATCTTCAAACGGTCTTCAAACACTTTGATTCCGTTAACTTTGTTCTTTTACCAAATCCGGTAAGTGATTTGAAGTTGAAGATAAGGTTGACTGGAAACATTCTTCAATTGGATCAACAAAGGGTAGACAAGGAAATTCTGGTTTCGCTTTGAGTAGACAAGCGCGCTCCTTCAAAACAGCTTTTTGAACTTTTGGCGCCTTGCATTAAATGCAAGTGTCAGAGCAATAAATGCTCAGCAGAACCCGTGACTTAGCTTCTGAAGGCTAATTCCAATTGTTTAGACTTCTATTCGAATTGGTAGAAACTTCTGATTGCAAAGAACCTCTGAGAAGAGCTTTAACAGACTTCATAACATCGGAGCGGAGTATCCAGCTTCTGATCATTGAAACATTGTCTTCAGCTTTCAGAACTTCTGAGTCTTCCAGGCAATCCAGAAGTATTTCATTCAGCACCTGCTGAGTAACTTACATACAATGCTTAAACAAAAATTGTTAGTCAACATTAAACCGTATGTAAGAGAATCTCACTTTTCATCTTCTGAAACGTTTGGACATAATCAAAACACTTAGGGTTCATCATTCTCCCCCATTTTGGTTATGGACAAACCGTGGTCAGAAGGTAAAAATTCTTGAGAAAATACAAGGTTTAGAGATTAACTTCCTGATACATATGTTTGTTTTAACTTCTGAGTAACTTAACTCCCCCATTTCAGTGTAAATGGTGAGCTTCAGCAATCTGTATAGACTTAAGATAGGCTTAAGATCAAGTTGTTAGATTCTATCGAAGTGAAAGTTACTAAGTTAAAAAGAAAAACATAATCAGTAAGACAATAAATAGAGACAGGCAATATGTATAAGAATAGTTCAATTGCATAAAACCGTCGTCAGAAGAAACAAACACAATAATCATCAGAAGGGAATAAAGTCCTAAGACAAAACTACCCAACCCAGAACCTAGCTAAGAAGCTCAAGTCCTAATGAGATTAATTGTTTCTAGATCTCTGCTGAGGAGGAGGAACACCACTTGAACCTTCACCAACATTCTGTCTCTTCAATCCAGACTTGAGACCACCCTGCTGAGCAGACTTCTCCCCCGTTTGGCCAGAACCAACAGGAACACCCAGAGCACCTTGAGAGTCCAAATTCTGCTGAACATTCAAAGCAGTCTGATATTGCTGAGGGGTAGGCCTTACAGTGTTGATCAATTCCATTCTTCGCCTGAAGTCAGCATCAATGGTCTTCATATGATCAAAAGTCTGTCCAGACATAGGTCGCTGTCTCTGAACATCTTCCAGAAGGAGCTTGATCAATCGATTGTTAGCATACACAGCAACAGTGAAATGCTCATTCTGAATATAAGTCTGTCCTCGAACAAACCTATAGCAGTTATGAAGAACCTTCTCTCGTTCGTGTGCCTGAGTGTGCATAACTTTCAGAAGTTCAGTAAGCTCAGCAATCTGGGCGCTCTGAGAAGTCACAGCGGACTCAATGCTCTGTAGACGATTGTTGAGATCAGGAGTGATGTCATATACAATCCTAGCAGCCCCCGAAGATGATGATCCTTGAGCAGAAGATTTCACTTCTCTCAGAATATGATTAGCAGTACTTTGCAGATCATCAATCTTACTTGGAAGAATTTTCTCATGAGCCTCATAATGCTCATTTGCTTCCTTGACTTCTTCTGACAAAATCTCCAGATTTTCATTAACTTTCAGAGAAGAAGCAAGAGCAATATTTTCCAAAGTTGGAAGTGTCAGAGCAAGTTCTCTCAACTTGTATAACTCATCATATGTAGCCAGATGAAGTGTAGAAAGATTGCGAGTGTAGACAGTAGGATTCTGTACTTGAAGCATAGTCATGAGCTGCAGGTTCTGAGCTTTCAAAGATTGAATTTCTTGCAGCACAATGCCCTGAGCAAACATGTCAGTAGCAGAAGACCGTTGCCCTAAACCAGCAAATCTATTCAGCATTTCATCAGAGCCACTCTGACTCATTCTTCTCAACTCTTCAACACTGGGAGCACCACCAGCTTCGGATACACCAGAAGCTCTGCCCATGAAACCAAAACTACCAAAAGTTCTCTCCAAGTTATCTCGATCCATTGTATTGTGTAGGAAGTCATAGTTGGATGACAGCCCAGCAAAGAAAGAGGTAGAGGAAGAAGTAGTTAAGGGATCACACACAGGAGGTGCATGTCAAGAGGTTGAGAGAGGAGGGATATGTGAGGTTGAGGATGGGATAGTATGTGTGGTAGAGGAAGAAATTGTAGGGGAGATGGATGGTAGTGTGGATGGTAGTGAGAAAGATGGAGCAGTAAATCCAATTGATGGAATTATAGAGGAAGTAGATTGGGAGGAGGTAGTAGAAGTAGATATGGAATCTGTGAAAATGGGTCCAGAATTTAAATTCACTTCTGAATAGGATCCAGAAGGAGGAGCAGTTTTAGGAGGTACAACTTCAGAGGTTGAAGTTGTAGGAGGAATGAAAGTTTGAGAATCACTAACTTCTGTGACAGAAGGTAGTGAAGGAGATGGATGAGGAGTATGAGGTGAGGATGGATGAGAAGTACGAAGGGGAGATGAGATAACATGTTCAGAGTTTGGATCAAACATAGAGATTGGTTCAGCAAACACATGAGCCATTCTGATCAGTGTTTCAGAAGCATCCCTATCACCAGGGTTTCTACCTTGACCCAGAAGAATGTTGTCAATGAAACTATCATCATCAGCATTCTCACAAAATTGTTGTGCTTCCTTAAGAACCACATCAGCTTCTGGTTCACTGTCTTCTGACAGCTCTTCAATGACAGGAGCAACAACATCATCTTCAACAGACATATCCATCATCTCTTCATCATCAACCAAGTCCTCTTTTTCAGGAGTTGATTCATCCAGTTCAGTACTCGGAGCAATATAGAAGTCCTTTTTGTTCAGAGACCTTCTATTTGTTGATATCTTCTTCCTGGGGAGTCTGGAGAGAGGAATATCTTCAGAATCCTCTTCTTATTCCGTAGCCTCAACATGTCCTGAGAACGCTACATTCCCAACTTCAGCAGCGCATTCAGCAATTCTAGCATCAGCCTTAGCCTTTGCTGCAATTTCTCGCTCAGCTGCTAACTTATCTTCAGCTTCCTTTTTCTTCCTCTTCACATCAGCAAGAGCTACAACTCTTGCAATTTTCTCAGCTTCAGCAGCCTTCTCTCTTTCAGCAAGGCGAGCATCCTCAGCATCCTGAGCTTCTTTCTCAGAAGCATCCTTTGGCTTCTCAGCAACGATTTTCCCAGAAGGTTCAACACTGATTGTTGTTTGAACCATAGTAGGAAGAGGTTCTGAGACAACCACCTTTTCTACAGTAAGGACCACTTTACTTGATCCTTTCTTTCCTTTACCCTTCATGGCAACATTCTTGCCTTTCTTCACAGTTGCTTCAACTATCTCCTTCTGAGCAATGCTTACAGAGGAAGCATTCTCTTTCTTCTTCGGTAACATGTCAAAGGAGAGATGCCTCAGAGTTTGCATCTTGATGACAGAGCTCTTGCTGGTTACACCATCTCCTGAAATTACCACAGAGGCTGCCTCAAACAGCCTTGTCAGAAGAGAACCATAAGCAAGGGCACTAACAACCGTAACATTCTTCATCTGCCTTAACAGCATGGCAGGAAGATTGATCTTCTTCTGATTCATCAAGTGCCACATAAAAACCCTTTCCCGATTGGAAACACCATTAACCCCTCCAGCCTTCGGAAGGAACACGTTTGTAGTCAAGTAGTGTGCCCACCTTTGGTGCTGAGAGAGCCAAGTGGCATAGGTTTCCTTGGCACTCAGAACTGGTCTAGCCCAGTTAGCATCATTAAAGCCTTCAGCGGAACCATCATCTCCAATGATGATTCCCTCGTCATCAATACCAATAGCTTGAGAAATAGAAGCCTTGCTGACCTCAATCTCAACTTCTCCAACTTCCGAGTGAATAACATCCTCCTCATTAGAAAAGAAATAGAGGTTCTGATAAAACTCAGTGACTAATTTTGGATAGATGAACTCATCCAAGGAGACAAACGAGTTCCAGTTTTGAGCACTTAGCCATATAGAGATGGGTTCAGTGGATTTGACTTCGTCGTCTAGGAACCTAGAAGTGAAAACCCGAGATTCGCTAACTTTCTTTTTATTTTCAGTATCAAAGATGTGAGTGACAGTGATTTCAATGGGATGATCTTGAGCCATTGAAGGATTTTTTAAGAAATTAGGTTAAGTGTTTGAGAGAAAGAAAGACACAGCGAGTTGGCTTATGGAAAATCTAAATTCAACGAAAATGAGAGTGAAAGTTTTCTAAATATGGAATACCCTTATTTATACCCAAAATCGCAACTGTTCCAATTCAAAAAGTAAATAAACATCGTTTAAAAAGGGAGCAGATAACCGTTAAACACCAGAACAGCGCCGTAAAAAGCAATAAATGTACGCATGCTTAAATCAAATCATGATTAGACTTAATCATACTTAATTATCTTAAACGATTAACACTTAAGATAGAAAGAGATATAATTAAACTAAATTACTGAAGTGGATAAGTCATACCAATGCCTTCTCGCAAGCTGCTGAAAGGATTACCAGCCAGAGGCTTAGTAAACATGTCAGCAAGGTTGTCTTCAGAGGGAACATGAGAAATGATGATATCCTTCTTCAGAACATGATCTCTCAGAAAGTGATGCCTAATATGAACATGCTTCATCCTGCTGTGCTGAATAGGATTCTTTGAAAGATCAATTGCACTCTTATTATCACAGTAGATTGTAATTGTTCCAGGGATGACTCCATAGTCAGCAATTTGTTGCTTAATCCAGAGCATCTAAGAAACACAACTTCCATCAGCAACATACTCAGCTTCAGCAGTTGAGAGAGCCACAGAGGTTTGTTTCTTGCTATGCCAGGAGACTAGGCACTCCCCCAGAAAATGACAACCACCAGAAGTGCTGACCCTCTTCAATTTATCCCTACCATAGTCAGAGTCTGTGTATCCTATAGGAGTAAAATCAGAACTACAGGGATACCACAAACCAGCTTCTGGTGTGCCTTTAAGATATCTGAGAATTCTTTTGACAGCAACATCATGAATCTCTCTTGGTTTAGACTGATATCTAGCACAAAAACACACAGCAAAATGTATATCTGGCCTGCTGGCGGTTAGGTATAAAAGAGAACCAATCATACCTCTGTAGGTTTTTATATCTACAGGTTTACCAGTTTTCACTTCATCATCAATGTCTTTGCTGACATCCATTGGAATATCAACAGCATTAGAGTCCATTATGCTGAATTTCTTCAGCACTTCTCTAGTGTACTTGGCTTGATTGATAAACACACCATCATTACTTTGCTTGATCTGAAGTCCTAAGAAGAAGGTTAATTCTCCCATCATAGACATTTCAAACTTAGCCTTCATGTGGTCACTGAACTCTCTGCACAAAGATTCATTAGTAGCACCAAATATAATATCATCAACATATACCTGAGCTATAAGGATATCCTTGTTCTTCTTCAGAGTGAACAGAGTTGTATCAACACAGCCTCTGACAAATCCCTTAGACAGAAGGAACTTTGTCAGTCTCTCATACCAAGCTCTGGGAGCTTGTTTCAGTCCATACAAGGCTTTCTTCAACTTGTACACATGATCAGGAAACTTAGGATCTTCAAAACCAGGAGGTTGAGATACATAAACTTCCTCATCAATGTAACCATTCAAGAATGCACTTTTCACATCCATTTGAAAGAGCTTAAAACCTTTGTATGATGCAAAAGCACATAAGATTCTAATGGCTTCTAATCTTGCAACAGGAGCAAAAGTTTCACCATAATCTATTCCTTCTTGCTGACTGTAACCTTGAGCAACAAGTCTTGCCTTGTTTCTCACAACATTTCCAAATTCATCAAGTTTGTTTTTCAGAACCCATCTAGTTCCAACAACCTTTATGTTGTTAGGTCTGGGAACCAAAATCCAAACTTCTGACCTTTTAAACTGGTCAAGTTCTTCTTGCATTGCCATTAACTAGGAATCATCATCTGCAGCTTCATAGAAGTCCTTGGGTTCCAGAAGTGACACAAAAGCCACATTCCCCATGTATCTTCTGAGCTGAGCTCTGGTCATGACAGGATTGTGAACAGAGTTAATGACATTCTCTAAGGAATGATTCCTATGAGCTCTAACTTCTCTTGGTACATCCAATGTATCTTCTGAAACTTGTTCATCATTTGTTGAATCATATATAGGAACATCTTCTAAAAGGAAGTTGACTTCTGGAGTAGAATTCTCTTCTTGAGCTTGTTCAGCAACAGGAGAAACCACTTCAGCAGCTCTAAGAGAAACATCTTCTTTTACACCAGGAGATGTTACTTCAGGAGCATGAACTACATCTTCATCAGGAGCTCTACTATCTGCAGGGTTAGTCTCATCAAACTGTACATGAACATATTCATCTAAAGTTTGAGTCCTCTTATTAAAAACCCTATATGCTTTACTATGTGTTGAGTAACCAAGAAAAATGGCCTCATCTGCCTTTGAATCAAACTTTGAAAGGTATTCTTTTGTATTCAAAACATAACACTTACAACCAAAGGTTCTGAAATAACCTATTTTAGGCTTTCGACCTTTCCAGAGTTCATAAGGGGTCTTGTTCAGAATGCTTCTGATTAGCACTCTATTCAGAACATAACAAGCTGTGTTAACAGCTTCTCCCCAAAAATACTTTGGAAGCCTTCTTTCATTGATCATAGTTCTGGCTATTTCAACCAGAGTCCTATTCTTCCTTTCAACTACCCCATTTTGTTGAGGAGTTCTGGGAGCATAAAAGTTATGATCAATGCCCTTGGTTTCACAGAATTCTTCAAACATGAAGTTTTTGAATTCTCCACCATTATCACTTCTGATATGAACAACCTTTTCATTCTTTTCATTCTCAAGTCTCTTTATCAGAACTGAGAAACATCCAAGTGACTCATCTTTGCTAGACAGCAAGATAACCCAAGTGAATCTTGAATAGTCATCTACTATGACAAAGGCATACTTCTTTCCACCCATGCTCATTGGTTGAACAGGGCCAAAAAGGTCCATATGAAGTAATTCCAAAGGTCTTTTAGTTGAAATGATTTTCTTAGTTTTAAAAGAGCTTCTGGATTGTTTACCACATTGACAAGCAGTGCATAAATGATTCTTTTTAACACTAATTTCAGGCAGACCCTTAACCAATTGATATCTAGCTACCTTGGCCAGAAGGTCCATGCTCACATGAGCAAGTCTTCTATGCTAGAGCCAGGAGGTATCCTCTTTGGACATTAAGCATATATTTTTGCAAAGACTCTCAAGGTTCAGCATGAAAACATTTTCAACTCTAGGAGCAGTTAGAATAACTTCCCTTGACTTACTGTCCAAGATTTTACATCCAGAGGAGCTGAAGACAACATCTCTACCTTTATCACACAGTTGTGCAACACTCAGGAGATTGAACTTCAGGCCTCTGACTAAGGAGACATCTTCGATCGGAGGATTAGTTCCTATGGATCCAGAACCAAGAATCCTTCCTTTCTGAGCATCTCCAAAGCTGACTTTTCCACCTCTTTTAGGATAAATGTGATGAATGCTTTTTCATCACCTGTCATATGACTTGAGCACCCACTGTCAATGTACCACAGCTTTGACATTGATGGAGCACTCAGAGCCACATGCATCACAATCAATTAGTGACAGGTACCCAATCCTTATTGGGTCCTTCATTGTTAGATTTTTCTTCAGCAGGTTTTAATGATATCTCAGATTGCAAGATGTTTTTAATGTGATACTTGCAATCCTTCAACCAGTGACCATCACTCTTGCAAAGCTTGCAAAAGGGAGGGTTCTTGGATCTTTCCCTTTGCTTCTTGGGAGATTTCTTCTTCTTCTGAGAAGGTCCAACATCTTCAGAGGCTAAGGTAGTACTCACAGAGGTACCAACATCAGGAGGAGAAGCTATCTCTTTCAGAAGAGAGGGAGTGACAGGTTTCTTCTTCTTCTGGGGTTTATCACTTCCCAGAGGCAGCTTTTCCTTGCCTTTCGCTTTGGGGCCATCAGCAGGAGTGCTGAACTGTTTACACAACTTTTCTTCTAACACTTTCATGTCAGAATACATTTGAGTAAACCTAAGAAACTTGTCAGCCTCACTCTTGTCCAATTTCCTCTTAAGGTACTTGAACATACTATAGAGTTCTTCAAGAGAATCAAAGATATCTAGTTCGTGAGAATTGTTTACCTCAGAGTCATATGTAGCTTCAGGAGGTGCGGAAGTTTCTCCTGTGACATCTTCAGAAGTTGGCTCTTCAATAGCCATGAAACAAATCTGAGCTTGCTTTTCCTTTTCTTCAGGATCACTGCTGGTCTCAGAGTCTGACCAAGCAGCCAGTATAGCTTTCTTAAACTTTTTCTTATCTTTCTTCAGCTCTGGGCAGTTAGGCTTAATGTGCCCCGGTTGCTGACATCCATAGCACACAATAGACTTGTTTGGATCTCTCTTGAACTTTTCACCAGAATCAGGAGTTTTCTTGTCAAAGCTCCTGAAAGGCTTCTTGTAGTTTCCACCTCTGCCTTTTCTAAAGGCCTTCTTGAACTTCCTGGTCAGCATAGCCAGTTCCTCATCTTCATAGGATTCTTCAGAATATTCTGCTTTCAGGACTACTCCTCTTTTTTCTGACCTCTCTCTTAGGTCATGATTCTTCATGGACATCTCATGAGTAATTAGGGAGCCAATGAGTTCATCATACTCATAATAGCTCAAGTCCTGAACTTCTTCAATAGCAGTCTTCTTGGCTTGCCAAGACCTTGGTAAGCTTCTGAGAATCTTCTTCACTTTCTCGGATTCTTCAATATCCTTTCCCAAACTCTTCAAGTCATTGACAATCTTGGTGAATCTAGAATTCATACTTGAAATAGATTCTTTGTCAAGCATTTCAAATAACTCATAGTCTCTCATGAGTTGATTGACTTTAGATTGCTTCACTTTTCCAGTTCCTTCATAAGTGACTTCCAGCTTGTTCCAGATCTCCTGTGCTGTTTCACAAGAGGAAACTTTGTTATACTCAGTAGCAGAAAGTGCACAATGCAACATATTCATTGCTGAAGCATTGGTTTGGAGTTTTTTAAGAATATCATCAGTGTATTCTCTCTGAGGAATTACAACATTTCCTAAACCAACTTCCATCCTTGTTGGGACGAAGTCACCATCAGTGATAACATTCCAGGCGCTCATATTCTGAGCTTGGATGAAACACATCATCCTCTTTTTCCAATAAGAGTAGTTATCACCATTGAATAGTGGAGGTCTAGTTGTGGAAGAGCCCTCGGGAATAATAAAGTATGAAGGGTTCTCAGGCTGGTGTCTACTAGCCATCTCTATTGATTCTGATAGGATCTTACACTTAGATTGTTAGATCTTTAGTAAATATACGAAGTGACCTTCGCTCTGATACCACTTGTTGGCCCTAACAAGAACATAATCACCTAGAGGGGGGTGAATAGGTGTCTAAGTTGAAAACTGAAATTTTCTAAGTTTTTCAAGAAACTTAAATTTCAGAGCCAAATTTCCTCAGAGTCAGAGGGAAGCTTACAGAAGCAGCTTCTGAGGGAAATTATGCCTAAACACAGTTAGACTGTTTTCAGCAACAGAAGTTATGAGTTTAAGAACTTTTAGACAGTCTTCTGAACAAAGACAATGATAAAAAGAGACAATCTGTTTCAGCACTGAATATAAGCAAGCACACAGAAGCAAAAGTAACAAGTATAAGAGGGAGAAAGAAGTTTAGGAGATTCTGATGAACACGTCGATTTATACAAGTTCGCCACAGAAGTTCTGTGACTACGTCTTGTCCCCTGAGGTCGCAACCACCAGAGATTTTAAATCTACTATTCAGAACTTTTATGGCAAGTTCAGAAGCTCCTTTACATTAACAGAACTTAAGCTAATTTCTCACTTAGTTCTGACTAGTCTAAAGAGAGTTAAAGGATTTCCACCAGAACAACAACACTCTGTTTTCTGGATTTCTCACCCAACTCTAATCTCAACTAGATTTCTCTCTAAATCTAACTGAATATCACAAACGATATCAGTTTACAAGATTCCTATTATGAACTTGTTTTTCTTCACTTTCTCACTTTAACTAAGACTAAGCTAAGAAAGATTGAGAATGGAAAAAGGGTGCTCTGTTTTTCTTGTTCAAACAGTGCGTTAAGATTTTGCTCGATTATCACGCGTAGTTGATGTAGTGGAGCTTGGCTACTATTTATAGTGAATGAGGATGACCGTTGGTGAATTTGAATCTTCAAAGGAGATGACATCAGTTGTTGTAGCCGTTAATTTGTCAAGTCTTCAAACGGTCTTCAAACACTTTGATTCCGTTCACCTTGTTCTTTAACTAAATCCGGTAAGTGATTTGAAGTTGAAGATAAGGTTGACTGGAAACATTCTTCAATTGGATCAACAAAGGGTAGACAAGGAAATTCTGGTTTCGCTTTGAGTAGACAAGCGCGCTCCTTCAAAACAGCTTTTTGAACTTTTGGCGCCTTGCATTAAATGCAAGTGTTAGAGCAATAAATGCTCGGCAGAACCCGTGACTTAGCTTCTGAAAGCTAATTCCAATTGTCTAGACTTCTGATCGAATTGGTAAAACTTCTGATTGCAAAGAACCTCTGAGAATGGCTATAACAGACTTCGTAGCATCGGACCGGAGTATCCAGCTTCTGATCATTGAAACACTGTCTTCAGCTTTCGGAACTTCTGAGTCTTTCAGGCAATCCAGAAATATTTCATTCAGCACCTGCTGAGTAACTTACATACAATGCTTAAACAAAAATTGTTAGTCAACATTAAACCGTATGTAAGGGAATCTTAATTTTCATCTTCTGAAACGTTTGGACATAATTAAAACACTTAGGGTTCATCAGTAGGTAGTTATTATGAGGGGCGGAGCCAAGGGGAGTCCAGGAGGGTCACTGGACCCTCCGAACTGCAAGAAAACACCACTAAGGATGTGTTCGATCTTGGCTCCGCCGATTTCTTCCATGGTCGGTGCCCCTTCGGGCATGGTTGTAGATCTACATGAAGAAGATGAGGCTGCACATAAGGACTCAATTGTTAATTTTATTTTTTCCCAAATTTCGTCAAATAAAACGGTGTAGTTTTGCTAGGGGTGTTTAAAAGCTAAGATAATAAAACCCTACATCTTTTCAAAGTTCAGCCCATATTATAAATAAGAGGTATTTTCGGCTCATTTATTTACTTCATTTCTTTACTTTTTAGGGTAATTCCTTTACTATTTATTATATTTTCCCCCGATTATTGTCATACTTGTGTCATCCAACCGATTTTATTTTGTTTATTTTATTTTCAAATTAACTTATTATCAATAAGAGGTTATTAGATTTTAAGATTTTTGAACTAATTATTGGACTACTTTGATGTTTTTAGTTTTTAGTTCAAGCAATCACCACTAAATAATGTGAAAAATTTTATGAACAAACTTTTGTGTAAATAATTATATACATTTTCACGAAAAACGAAATTATTTTTTCTGAGTACAGTGCTCCTTCGGACTATAAGTCCTAGCTCCGTCACTGGTTATTATAGAATACTAGAAAGGAACCCGTGCAATAGCACGGTTGGTCAATATCATTTTCCGAAGATATTTGTTTCTCAGACAATTCACTTTATATTATTAAATATTTCATGATACAGTGTTAATAATTAATTAATTGATAACATGTTTTAAAAAAAAAATTAATTGATAACAAAAACATAGTAATAAAAAAAGATAATAAAAAAATGTAAAAATTAAATTATTTTGTTTAAAAACGTTCATAAGAAATCAATCTTCTTTTTCTGTCTTGATCTTTTTACGTATTATTTTAGTTGTTGAATACGGCTCTTCTCCATCGCTATTATCATGTATGACAAATCGTTTCAGTCGCTTTAACTTTGAGGGGATGGATATTATGGAGTTTTCAAATTCTTGTTCGTCTTGTATCTCAACACTTGATTCCTAAGCAACAGAAAAACAAATATTTCAAAGCAAATTGACATCAACACTATTGGCAAATACAATAAGTATATGTTTAATAATGGAAGTTTTTGAAAAACATACTTGTGTTTCTTCTTCCTTTTTCCTGAATTATTCCATCAGTGACTCATCATTTGACATTTTAGAAATTGAATAAGTTGTATTCTCACGTCTCATATTGTATTCATTTATTTTCAGCTTGAACACGAACTCCTTATCCACAAAAAAAAATTCAACTGTGGCGGGTATTCACCGTCGCCCTCCTAAAGATGTTGAATATTAAGTAAAGTTAAATTATTATATTTTAAAATTAACTTATACGACCTTTTTTTTTTCTTTTGTATTACCTCATCATGAGTTGATTTAAGATCGGAAGCACTTTTGCTTAGAAAATTCATAGCTATTTGATCGAAAATAACTAATAAAGCACTTGATGTCTCGTCCCTAACTCGTATTTGGATTCTATATCAGTAAAATATGAATTGTATTGGGTTAGTCGGTATGTGAACACTTTCTTATTTTTTGAATATTAAAATCGAAACTTGGTTACCTTGGTGTGACGTAATTGATGGGTTGTTTGCATTTTTCGCACTTGGTTTCTGGATCAGCCCTTTCCACTTTTTTTGTGCATCTACTGCACGAAAGGTAATATCATCCATTGTTTGTTTCTATGATATTCACATACGCCACAACAACATATGTCCCTACCTACATCCATTAATATACATGGAGTTTAACTATACTAAAAATGAAATATAATATTTGTAACAAACAAAAATATTATTTTATCTTAAAAAGAAAAAAAAACTAAATATGAATATATTCTACATAAGTTTTTAAGTCTGAATAGACTAAATACCTCTTTGCTTGCTAAGATTTTTGCCAAAGTTTTGGATTTGCAGTTAGTGCTGAAATCATCAGTTGTTACAGATTGACTATTGGTGGATAAATTGGCTAATCCAGCTGGTGGACCTTGATCAAACTGTAACCTGTATGATAAAATTTGAAAAGAAATCTATTATATAACTTAAAACATCATAAGTGTTGTCTAATACTTTTGGTAATTAGATCAAAATTTACCTTTGTTTGTACTCAGCAATTTCAACGATCTCATCATCGTGGTATAGTCTAGATGTATTGAAGAAATTTGATATTGATACAAAACCTATAAACAAACATTTATAAATCAGTTTTAATCTATTTCAATATGTTGCTAAGGTTATACAGAATATATTAAACAACTTACCATTCCAAATTCCAATTTTGGCATTCTGAAGAATAATTACTAACGGTTTATTATTCTTGCTCAACTTAGCATATTTTGTTATATCCTCAGCAGAATCGTTAAATAATGTGCAGTAAATTCCACGTTTCCTGCAAATTGTTTTAAAAAAATAACAGTGAATTCCACGTAATAAAACCTAAAATTACATCTAAACCAGTTTAATAAAGCATAAGAAAAGACTAACTCTCTGTTCATCAACATGACTCTAACTCTTTTGCATTTTTTTTTTGGTTTGTCAATTGTAACCATAATTTCTCCAATAGATGTAACCTCTGCAATTATATCTGCCAAACAAAATATAGTATTAAATATTTGGTTAGAAAATCTTAAAACTTTGAAAAACGAATACATAACAAAAGCCTTACCAACTAAAAAATTAATATCAACCGATTTTGATAGGATTAAATCAATTGGTGTGAATTTAAACAGTTGCTCTTTTATTATACTGCATTCAGTCTGTTCAACCATTGTTTCCAATTTGAACACCAACTTGCATTGATGTTTCGATGCTTTGTAGCTCCCACCGTTTGTCACTACTTTAAAATTTACGAATACGTAAGCCTTTTTCTCCTCAAGGACATCAATAAAACTGAGGACAAAATCCTCCTTAATATATGCTTCAATAGTTGCATTTTATTAAGGAAAAACAGAATAAAATTAATAATAGTTACAAATATATAGTTTTTTTTTGCAAGAATGTAGAAAAATAGTACCTTTTCGTCTATCAACATCATACCGATGTCAACTATTGTATCGTTATTCTCCTTGTGAAGAATTTTCCATAATTGAAGAAACCTTGCTAAAATTTTCCAATTTTTTTTAGAAGCACTAATTTGTTCAATGTAATCATATGTTGAAGACATAGCTTCGAGATAGATTAGTGGTGCTTCTCGAGATGATTGTAGTTCTATTATATAGTAGTACAATCTAAAACATATAGTTTATTTCAAGTAGAATTTAGATTATATAATTTCAGGAAATCATCTCATATTAATTTCATATTAATTGTTTTTCTTTTTCGAAAAAAAGGAAAAAAAACCTACAATTATATTCTATTTTATTTTTAAGTCCGAAGCCCATTATGCACGTAGTGAAAGAAAAGAATTGCAGTGATTGACCTCTCTCCGCATCTTATTATTTTGGATTAAAGAATGCTAATTCAATTTGAATTAAAGATGGATTGTGAGGATTAAAATTTCAAGAGTCTAACACTTAACCGAGAATAGGTGTAATAATGGGGTCAAACTTCTTCAACAATAAATATAGCAAAATTGTTTTAGTGTTTGGCATAGAATCCCAAAATTTTAAAACACTTCATAATAATATAGTAATGATGAAAAAAAAGAGTTTTTTTATTATAAATTATTTGGGAAAAACATAGAAAAAAATTCTATGAATGACACGTAAGCGTTCTTTCCCCATATTTTAATATATGTAATAGATTTTCTAGCCTAGATTGATGTTATATGATTTGTATTTATATGGTACATGTTGAATGTAATAAACAACAGATTGATTCAGTTTTCACAAATGACCTATTCTTTTTGAAAACTAATTTTAGTTTAGTTACATTCAGTCAATTCAATTTAATAGTTTTCACTAAATTCATTATGTTTAATTTAGAAGTATCCAATAACTCTGGTGTGGTTCGAACTCATGACCTGTCTGATCATAAGTGAAGTCTTTAACCTAGTGACTAAAATCTTCACCACAAAATAACCTACATTTTATTATCTCATAAATCAACTTTTGTAAATTTATTTCATTACAATATTTATCCGAATAACCGTATTGAATTGAACCAAATTTTAATGAAACAACATCTCTAAATCTGAACCAAACCGACATTTTTTGAGATTTCCATTTGAGTTAACCGTTAATGTCAATCCAATCATGGAGATTTTAGAGCATCTCTAATGGTCCAAAATCTCTTGTTCTCATACTGTTGAAGTAGAAGCATTCTACTGCAGTGGTAAAAAAATTGTTGTTCTTTGAAATGGAAGTTTTCTGAATTAAGAACAAGGTTATATAAAAAAGTAAGCAAAATAAAAAAATGTAAGAGAGAGACACGAAGGGTTGTGATTGGGCGGTGCAAGTGACTCTCCATTTTGGAGTGTTGGAGCTGTAAGTGGATGAGATAGTGGCGGGTCCCACTGGCAGCTTTAATAAAAAAAGAGTTGACAATTGAATTAAACTACAAGGACGAGTGATATATATTGAATGAATTTTTTAAAAAAATTTAAAGCAGACACATCAATTTTATTTTATTTTAAATAAGCTATTTTGTTTCCTATAAAAACTATGGAATAACTTACTCATTTTACACCATTTCTCCATTCTAATAAGAAACTTCACTATTTCTTCAATTTTCATATTTCAATGAAAAATAATGAAGATTTTTTAGACGAATTTGACTCTCAAATCCCGAGTAGTCAATATTTCGAATCTCCAAACACACAATTTCGCAATCAAAATCCATTTAGTTCTCGACACCAATCCTCACACTCTCCAAATTTTGAAACATCGCCTCCAATACGGAGAACTCAACGACCTAATTTTTATCCATACCCGAATCCACAATACCAAAATTTTATTCAATCCGAATTCAACAATTCCCCTCAATATCAATATGGAGGGTACCGAATGTCAAACTCATTTCCTCAAAACCCATATCCTCCAGAGCCATATATTAATTACAACGAATTTGGGCAAGGCGAGCATTTCGGTCGACCACCGCTTAATGTTGAGTCTCCAAATATGGGTACATTTGACGACATAAGCTCAGATGAATATAATGATGCACTTGAGGTCCAAGTTGATGTGGCTGGAACAACTAGAGGCAAATCAAGGTGAGGAGGGCCGGGAAGGGGCATATCGGGTAGGGGCATTTCACAATCGAGGTATCCATGGACTAGAGAGCTTGATGAAATATTATTTAAGAGTTGGTTGATAATTGCAAATGATAAAATAGTTGGTGATGAACAAAAAAAGAGGAGATCTTTGGAGGAGAATAAAGCTATTATTCAACCAACAGAGACCGCATGGTCCAGCACTATCGGATGAGGTTACGGCTTCAAGAAAATTTTATGAAACTAGTAGAAAAGTAAGTGATTTTGTCTCCGCTTACTCTACGGTTGAAAGGTCGCATCATAGCGGATTTTCCGGTCCTCAACGAATTGATGAAATGATGAAATTATATAAGCAAAGGCATAATGAAAAAAAAGATTTTAAATTTCTTCATGTTTGGGAAGTTGTGAAATGAGAAGCAAAATGACTTTCTTTTAAAAAAAATCGTTATGATACTTCTACAATTCAATCTAGCTCGGAAGAAGTTACTATTGATGTTGAGAATCGAATAGAACGTCTGATGGGTAGGAATGCAGCTAAGGAAAAGGCGAGAGGTAAAGAAAAGTCTAGTAGTTCTTCACAGATAATTGATGTAGAAACCTACAACAAACATCCTGAAGAAAAAATGCTAGCAACTAAAGATTTGGTTCAACAGGGGAAAGACATGTATGATCAGGGATAGGAAATGATTAAATTGCAAGAGTTTGAGCTTCTTACGAAAGATATTACAAAAATGAATCTGGGTCAATTGGCACGATACGAGAAAATGTGCGAGTGAATTACCAAAAAATATGATTTATAATTAATCTTATAATTATATTTTTAATTTAGCTATTTAGCTTTTATTGTATTTGTACTAAATGAGTGTTGAATTTAATTTAGTAGTATTCATGTATTAATGGTTGTGTTTAATTTGTTTTATTAATATGTATTAATGGCTGAATTTAATTTATATGTTAACTTTAAGGTTTTTTCGTGCACCTCAATATAATGATTTATTGATTTAAAAATAAAATACCTTGTCATGATCTATTTTTTATTATGAATATTTTTCATTTGTATCATTGAATTGTAACATTGACAGAAAGCTACTGAAAGGTAGTGAAAGGAATATCTTCAAAAGATAAAGTTATATTCACAAGTAATATCTACTTTTCTTGATATGCATATCTAGAAAAATATAAATATACAAGCTGGTTTAATACAAATCTGTACGCATATTTTTTGAGATATCAATTTTTATGTCTATAAATACTATCCAGTTTCATATTAAATTACAAATTACATTTGCATCTTTCTATTTTTTAGCAAAAAAATGTCAAGTTTCAATAATTTTGTTTGAATTAGGCTGGATGCAGCGCGAATTAGAAGGGAAGCTGCGAGAGCATTGTGGGATGAAGAAGATGACGAGATGAAACACGCTATATTGAAACAACAAGCATAACAATCTACTGCACCTCGACAAAGAAAATACGTTAATCGAGATAGAGAAGAAGGTGGAGAACGTTTATATAGGGATTATTTTGGTCCCAATCATGTTTATGACGATGATAAATTTCGTAGAAGGTACCAGATGAGTCACAAAGTGTTCCGCCGTATAGAGTTGGGGTTGGAGAATCACACATCATATTTTCAACAGAGGGTTGATGCTGCAAAAAAGAAGGGATTTACTCCACTTAAAAAATGCACAGTGGCTCTACGTATGCTTGCATACGGTGAGGCTGCCGATCGTCAAGATGAATATTGTAGGATTGGTGAGACCACAGTATTAGAAGTTGTAGGGAAATTTTGTCGTGCCATTATCGAGGTCTTTAGACCAGAATATTTGAGACGCTCTAATGCTGATGACGTGAAACCTTTGTTTCAAATGCACGAAAGAACTCATGGGTAGCCTTAATTGCATGCATTGGACATGGAAGAATTATCCAGTGGGGTGGAAAGGACAGTTTACCCGAGGAGATCACAAGGTGCCTACAATCATGCTTGAAGCAGTGGCTTCACAAGATCTATGGATATGGCACGCATACTTTGGTACAGCTGGGGCGAACAACGATTTGAATGTATTGGGTAGATCGACTTTGTTTTGTGAAAAATTTGATGGATTAGCTCCACCGGAGGTATTCATGGTTAACGGCAAAACATACTACATGAGATACTACCTGACTGATGCTATATATCCTGAATGGGCAGCATTTGTGAAAAGCATTCTACATGCCGTTGAACCTAAGAAGGCTTTATTCAAGCAAAGACACGAGTTTGCAAGAAAGGATGTAGAAAGGGCTTTCGAGGTTACAAGCTCGATTTGCAATAATTCGTGGTCCAGCCATGCTTTGGGATATGTACAAACTTCATGATATTATGGATGCTTGTATCATACTTCACAATATGATAGTCGAAGATGAGCGACATAAGTACATCTGATCTTATCCTCCTGAAGCACATCAGCCGCCCAGGGTTGAAAATGTAGGAACTGGACCTCATGCAGGAATTGAAACCGCTTTTAACTTTTCCAACTGTCTCGATAACGAAGCACGTATCCGTAGCAGAGTAGATCATTTCAAACTCAAGCAAGATTTGGTCGAGCATATTTGGAACAACAACCCGTTACACAGGACCTTAATGTTGGAACGTGATCGTAAAACTTAATGTTATTGTATCGTATGTTATATTATTTAAACGTATGTTTTCTGTATTTTAAATTAATGAAATATATTTTTATAATATTTATGATAATTATGTAATGTAAATTATTAAATGAAATTAAATATAAGTTTGGAGTTTATTTAATATGTAATGTAAAAAAAAAATAAAGAGTAGTTAATTTTAATTGAATTAATAAATAGTATTAATATATATAATTGTGTGTAAGAGTGTAAGATAAAATTATGACACATGGACTCCATATAATAGTAATAAAGTTACGGCAAAACTAACCTATGCAGGCATAGGTTAAGTGCATTTAATATACATAATATTTAGTGTTAATTTAGGAAATTTCAACTTCTTTAAATGCATTTTAACAAAAATATTTAATTGTTTTATCTTTTTATATAATTAACTAATATAATTAAATTTCTATAATTATTTTTATTTAATAGGTAAATTTTTTAAAATAAGAGCTACGAGTTTATAATTTGAGTTCAGGTTTAGGATTTTGGTTAGAGTTAGGGTTTATGGTTATAGTTTAGGATAGGGTTAGTGTTTAGGTTCAGATTTAGGGTTCGGGTTCGGGTTTAGGGTTTAAGGTTAGATTTGGTTCGGTTTTGGGGTTAAGGTTAGATTTTACGGTTTTGTTTTAGGGTTAGGGTTAAGATTTAAGGTTAGAGTTTGGGTTAGAGTTAGGGTTTACGGGTTAGGGTTTACGGTTTTGTTGGAGTTCGAGTTGGGTTTCGGGGAGTTTAGTTCAAGTTGTAGTTGAAGGTTAAGAATTTAAGATTTATAAGTTTAGTGTTTTAAAAAATATTAATTGTATTTATAGTTTCTAGATAAGAGTCAAGTTCAAATGAGACAAGAGTTTAGGATGAGACAAGGGGTATTTTTGTGATTCAATAGGGAAAGGTGGCAAACTTGTAATTAAATGAACACCCCTCATGTGTGAATTGAAGGGAAGGAAGATGAGGTGATGTCAGCGCTGATGTCACCTCTGGAGAGAGAAAGAGTTTTAATTATTTTCTTTAAAATGCATTTTCCCGCTCTTTCCGAACTCATTTTTCAAAAAAAATTATACCAGTGAACTCGTATTAATTAGGCCGTCATTTTGAGATCCATTTTTGTTATTTATAGATAATTTTTTTTTATGGTTGTTCCAACAGAATACTATAATTGTTCCATCGGATTACTCCAATTGTTCCACCAGAAATACTACATTTTTTTTACACTCCCAGAGTGCATTTAGGAAAAAATAATGAAAATATTCTGCTGGAACAAATGTAGTAGTCTAGTGGAACAAATGGAGTATTCTGCTGGAACAATCGAGTATCCAACTTGGAACAAAAATAAAAAAAATAAAAATCGTCTATAAATAACAACAATGGATCTCAAAATGACCGCCTAATTAATACGAGTTCAGTGGTATAATTTTTTTTGAAAAATGAGTTCGGAAAGAGCGGGAAAATGCATTTTAAATAAAATAATAAAAACTTTTTCTCTCTCCAGATGTGACATTGTCTCACCTGACATCACCTCCTCTTCCCTTCAATAATGCCCGTCAACTGTTTTTAAAATTTCAAAAATGCCACCACTTTTTAATTGTCTCACTAAAAAAAGTCTCTCCATAATGACATTGTCTCACCTGATCCTATCTCTTCTAGATAATCAATAAATATTATACATTTAAAAAAATTGTGAGTTTTTAGAGTATATTAAATGCCTTAATGAGGCTTAACCTATGCCAAAGGGCATAGGTTAGCCAAGCCAATAAAGTTAAAGAGATTTATTAAGAAGACTATGTTGTAGTGGTTATATGTTTAAAAAGTTGAGTATAGTAAAAAAAACATCCACTAAAGATGGTGTTAGAATCCTCGAATCGGACCGAACCGTTCCAACCCCACTTAATGCAAGGTGTAAAAAATGTAGCCCAAAAGAATACACATGGCAGCAAGTTTAAAATCCTCCTGCATTTGCTGTTCTTCTCCACCGAACCATTCGCTTCCTCACTATTCTTCTTCTTCTTCTTCTTCTTCTTCTTCTTCTATGTTTTCTTCTTCTTGTTATGCTTTCCGGCACTGTGTTTGTACTGCTACCACTCGACTATCTTCTTCATCTTCAATAGCAACATCCTTTAGTTTTCCTTTCTTTCGTAGTCGCTTTCACACGCATAGGCTCACTTCCGCCATGGCTTCCGTTTCTCACAGCTACACTAACCGTCTCGCCGCGGAGCACAGTCCTTATCTCCTTCAACATGCTCATAACCCTGTTGATTGGTACCCCTGGGGTCCTCAAGCTTTCGCTGAAGCCCGCACTAGAGATGTCCCCATCTTCTTATCCAGTATGTATGACGACGAGGATTTACTGTGAAATTTAACATTGAATAATATTGATGGCTAATGTGGATTCTTTTTTGGTTTTTTGAAGTTGGATACAGCACCTGTCATTGGTGAGATTTTATTTTATTAATTCATTCTTTAATTACATGATTAATCAACAATAACTTTTTTGTTGGATGATTATTGATAAGGTGTCATGTTATGGAGGTCGAGTCTTTTGAGGATCAACAGGTTGCCAAACTGTTGAATGATTCCTTTGTTAGTATTAAGGTCAGTTCATAGTCCTAGTTTGCTAATACTGTTTTTATCTGTGTGTTATTCTAACATATCCGTGATACAGGTTGATCGAGAAGAACGACCTGATGTTGATAAGGTCAGCCTGCATGAACACGGTTTTAATTCTCCCGAGTCTGTGGATTGTGTCAATTGTCTTATCTGATAACTGGTTTATAGGCTTACATGTGTAAGAGAAGACTGCATTACGGTAATATCCTACTAAATGCACAAAATGACGGGATACTGTATGCTTAGCCTTTGATAAATGGAAGTGAGAATATTTAGTTATTCATTGGAGACTTGCTTATGAAACTTTTGTATGTGAAGAAAATAAATGTCATTTTATTTGTATGTTTTTTCTGGATTGTTTGTGAAGTTCAATGATTTCTATCTTCCTTTGCTCTTCTCCATCGGAATCTGTTGAGCAAGTGCGTCTTTGCAGGTTTATATGACGTTTGTACAAGCATTGTATGGTGGTGGAGGCTGGCCGCTTAGCGTCTTCCTTTCACCTGATTTGAAGCCACTGATGGGTGGGACTTACTTCCCTCCGGATGATAAATATGGAAGACCAGGATTTAAGACTATACTTAGGTACTTTATATCTTCTGGTTGCTGTTTTTAACGTTTTTTTGTTCAGCGGAAACATGTTATACTGCAGTGTAAAAGACAACATATTTCTCAAGTTGTTGAATTTTTTTAGTTTTGTTGCTTTAGGCTTTGTTTTCTCAATCTCCTGTGTATTTGTTTTAGAAAGGTGAAGGATGCTTGGGACAATAAAAGAGATGCTCTTGAAAAGAGTGGAGCTTTTGCCATTGAGCAGCTATCCGAGGCTTTGTCAGTAAGTTCAAGTACAAAAAATTTGCCAGATGGAATTGCAGAAAATGCTTTGCACTTGTGTGCTGAACAGGTATGTCTCTATTGAAACTAGAGCTGCTACTATTTTTCTATTAATTTGAAGCAATGACTTCTTCATATGATCTTAGCGACATCACCGAGAGACAGATCGAGGTTCCTCTTCCTTTATAATTATCATAGAAGAGCTTTTGTTTGGTGTCAGACCAATATTAGGAGGACAGACTCCAATCCAATTTCCTTTTTGAACATCATTTTAGTATAAAATAATGCTTTCTCACCATTTTTACATCAGTGTTTTGGCGGTTAAAGTTTTGGGCGTGTAAAAAAAAATATATCCATATTTGACTCTTTATCTTTTCATTTGTTTATATGGAGAAAATAAATTTGAATGACAGGGACATATCATATATATATTTGGGATAGTGACATATGTTGACAAGTGGAAAGTTATGGTACTAATTTGCTGCCTTCTCTGAATTCGTCTATTACATTTCTTCTGCAGCTTTCTGAGAGCTATGATTCCAGGTATGGTGGGTTTGGATCTGCCCCCAAATTTCCCAGACCAGTCGAAATTCAGCTGATGCTTTACCATTCAAAGAAAATGGAGGATTATGGGAAATTAGATGAATCGAAGGAGGGTATGGAGATGGTTTTCTTTAGCTTGCAGTGCATGGCAAAGGGAGGTGTTCATGATCATATTGGAGGTGGCTTTCACAGATACAGTGTGGATGAACGCTGGCATGGTTAGTATATAATGCATAATGCCATTTCCTCAAGAAAGCCTTGTAAAATTTAGAAAAGAATCTGAATTGACCAATTTTCTGTTAATTGTTTTGGAGTGAGATTGCTGAATGGTAGAGAATGTAATAGTTTTGCTATATGATAATTAAGGGCAGTAAAGGAATAATAGGGTCATCCATGATTATTCCAATGGTCAGTTATATTAGGGTTTTAGTGTGTGTTTTGGTATGAAAAGAGAAAGGTATCTTTGAGAGTATTCATTTGGTATTTTGGGTCTTTTGGTATTCTTCTAGGAGAAAGGATCACACTCCCTGAGCTATGCTTCAACATAGATTTATAACTTGCTTTTGTTTGTCTTTCTGTGTTTGTTTAGAGTTGTTCATCAACTTGGATCTAATTAATACTATATCAGATTTGCTGTTCGTCATCTGTTCATGTATTCCAATCCTGAATGGATTTGTGTTTGGAGAGGTTTCTCATGACTGAAGCTGTATCCATTTCTTGCAGTTCCCCATTTTGAGAAAATGCTGTATGATCAAGCGCAACTTGCAAATGTATACTTGGATGCCTTTTCCATTTCTAATGATGCCTTCTATTCATTGGTATCACGGGATATTCTTGATTATTTGAGGAGAGACATGATAGGACCAGAAGGTGAAATCTTTTCAGCTGAGGATGCTGATAGTGCCGAATCTGAAGGTTCCAAAAACAAAAAGGAAGGAGCCTTCTACGTGTGGACTAGTGAAGAGGTTAGCTTTACTTTAGGGCTGCTACTATTTCATTTTCATTGGTTTAATTTTGCAAATGCGTGGAATGCCATGACAGTGGCTTGTCTCTCATCTTATCATGGCAGTCATTTTTTACTTCTATTAATGACATGGACATGTGCAGTTTTGTTGTCCCACGTTTATTAAGCAAGTTGAAACATGTCTTTTGATAACAAAAAGTATATCACTTGAGTCTGAAAGTTTGGAAGAATGGTTTTGGGTAATTAATTGGACTTCTGTATCTTGTATTTGCTTTTGTTAATTCTGACTTGTTTACTTCGTCTCCCTCTCTTTTTAGATTGATGACATCCTTTTAAAGCATGCAACTCTTTTCAAGGATCATTACTATGTAAAGCCTCTAGGGAATTGTGACCTTTCTAGGATGAGTGATCCTCACAATGAATTCAAAGGGAAAAATGTACTTATTGAATTAAATGATACGTCAGCGATGGCGTCAAAACATGGTTTGCCCATTGAGAAGTATCTTGAAGTGTTGGGTGAATGCAAGAGAGAGCTTTTTCATGTGAGATCACGACGCCCAAGGCCGCATTTGGATGACAAGGTAATTTGTGGTATGCATAAAAAGTTCCGACCCTTTTAATCTTTAGCTACTTTCCTTGTATCTAATAGACCTGGTGCATACTAGGTAATTGTATCATGGAATGGACTTGCAATATCATCTTTTGCTAGAGCTTCAACGATTCTCAGGGCAGAAGCTGAGGGCACAAGATACAGCTTTCCTGTTGTTGGGTGTGAGGTAAGATTTTTCTATCTTATCACTTCTGCGCAAGTTACACCAGGTTATATATTTTGATTAAGGTGGTCTTATTACATATTTTCCCTGATGGTTTACTGATTTGCTTGGTTGATTTGGAGGCTAGTTTCAAATTATTGAGCAATGGGGAAACGATTGATTACTGAATTTGTTTTACATTTTCATCACTGAATGCAATCAGTGAAAAATTGTTGGGGAATAACTGATTAGCTAATTTGTTACACATTCCATTACCACGGGGAAATTGTGTGCATATGATGATTGGTAAAGTTACACCAACCATGGCCTCTTTTAGCAACTTTGGATTGTTGTCTACTGTCTGTTGTGTTGTGTTTTCCACTTGGTCTAAGTGTGGGTGGGTGTGGTTGGGCTTGTTGCACCTGATGGTTGTGGTGCTGGATGCTGAGACCACTGATGCATGTGAACACTGAAATTCCATCTGAGAGAAGTTGTTCTATAGGCGCCCCTATGCTACGCGGGCCTTATTGGAAAAAAAAAAAAAAACCCTTACTAGAGAACAAGCAGGGGATTGAGCTGGGCGAAAATTGATGAATAATTTGGACGATAGAGCCCTTTCAACAGTATATTTTATTTATTGGTTCGTTCTGATTATTGTCTGTGGTTTTTTGGTGAATTCCAGTCTAAGGAGTACATGGAAGTTGCAGAGAAGGCAGCAACATTCGTCAGAAAGAATCTTTACGATGAACAGACACACAGGTTACAACACAGTTTCAGAAATGGTCCTTCAAAAGCACCTGGATTCTTAGATGACTATGCTTTTCTGATATCTGGGCTGTTGGATATTTATGAATTTGGCGGTGGGGTGAACTGGCTAATTTGGGCTATTGAATTACAGAACACCCAGGCAAAGCATGATCTCTTTTCCTTTTCAGTTATATAGCATTCAGTGTTTTCATACTAATGTCGCTTTGTGTGAAAACCCGTTTCCAGGACGAATTGTTTCTTGATAGAGAAGGAGGCGGCTATTTTAACACAGCAGGGGAAGACCCTTCAGTTCTCCTACGTGTAAAGGAAGACCATGATGGTGCAGAACCCTCAGGAAATTCAGTTGCTGCAATCAACCTCATAAGATTAGCCTCTATGATGACTGGCAGTAAATCCGATTATTACAAGAAAAATGCAGAACATCTCCTGGTAAATCTGCTTTTACTGATGATTATTCTTCCGAGTGGAATATTGTTTACTATTTACATTACAACAGCGCCTGAACTTGCATAACATTTCTCACGACAGGCAGTTTTCGAAAAAAGACTCAAAGACATGGCAATGGCAGTGCCTTTAATGTGTTGTGCAGCAGATATGATCTCAATGCCTTCACGTAAGCAAGTTGTGTTAGTTGGTCACAGGACATGCTCAGAGTTTGAAGATATACTGGCTGCTGCACATGCCTCATATGATCCCAACAAAACAGTAAGTCTGGGTTCTGCAATTTGCATTTGAATCAACTATTCTTTTTTAGTTCATAAGGGGGTATGCAAAATTGATTACAGGTAATTCACCTAGATCCTTCCAACAACGAAGAAATCGAATTCTGGGAAGATAAGAATAGCAACATTGCTCTGATGGCTAGAAATAATTTTGCTGCGGACAAATTGGTAGCTCTGGTCTGTCAAAACTTCACCTGTAGTCCGCCAGTCAGAGACGCTAAATCTCTTAAAACTTTGCTTGCGAAGAAACCTACTGCTGTATAAAGCTTTTGGTCCATCTGAAATGGAAGGGCGGGAAATACACTTATGTAATTAGTTCAGGTTAATATGGAAGCTTGGTATGAAGTCAAAGCTGCTTCTTCTCTAGTCGAAGCAGCCAAATGCATGGTCTCCAAGTTAATGTTATTGTCTAGTTACTGTGATTGTTTTATGATAAATGTGTGGTTGTGCTGCTTGTTATATGACAATTACATACTGGTAATGAATAAAATGTTGTATGATAATCCAATTTTTATAATATGATGAAAGAAATATCAAAAAAATAAATTTAGCAAAACATTGGTATTTTGCTAGTAATATACATAGATAGCTTATGTGTAGTTGGTTTTCAAGATTACTGCGGTTCAAAGTTGAATCAAGGAACTGCATGAAAGAACAATCAGAAGGAACCTAAATGTTCTGTAATATTTGGAATCAAAGGGCACAATCTGATTAGAAATCTTCAGACGGCTTCAAATAAAATTTTGACTTATTTGTCAATACGATGTCCTGTACTATTTTGATAATAATTTGAAGCTAATGATCGTCATGAAGTTATTGATTAGGCATTATAAATACTTTGAAGCTGACACATACCTATCTCAAGGCGATGTATCAAAGATCAAAAAATACAAGTGTAGACATCATCTACTTAAAGGTAATTTTCTCTGAATTTTACCTTAGCGACACCAAATGCTAATGGATTGTTACCATGCCAGGATCTCATGTGGAGATATCTGATAATTTTGATGTCTTCAGGTTGTAACTATGGAACCTTCAAATGAAGATATTCTACGAGTTAACTGCACTCAAACAGCCTTTGTACTTGTAGGACTACTTCTGTTCTTCCCCCAGATGTGCTGACTGATGGATCTATAAGTTCTGCTCCTTCAAAAAGAGTCGATGATATCCTTGGCCTCCATTCTTGCACCTCCTTTATGGTCCAGAAGGCTGGTTATTTCTGTATCTTTACTATTAGTATCATAAAGTCTATTCTTTTCTTTGGCTAATCCCGGCAACCAAGTTTTTGAACATTGGGCAGCATAATTTTTGTAGATGCAGATAAGTTATAGAAGATAGGTTATTGGTTGTGAATCATGATTAATTACCAAAGGCAGTTTACTTGGTTATAACATTATATAGGGTGTGGTAACATGACAGTTCTTGGATACGTTTCTTGTAGATTGGGCCTTGATGTTGTGGAATTTAATTGTCATAATTTTATGCCACCTCTGACAAAATGGCATCTAGTGCTCTTGCTCAAGCCTTCAAGGTGAAGCAATTTGTTATTTAGCATATGCAATTTACTTAATTAATATCACGATATGTCATTCCCTTTTCATATCTTAGAGTAAAATTTAGTACTGACATCTAAAATTTTATTTCTTGTTATGATATGGTTACAGGTATTTGCCAACGATAATTGTTCTCCGCCATTTTGACGTCCTTCGAAATTTGATGTCCCAGGGTTCACCAAATGATCAAGTCGGTCTCGCTGAGAAAGTGCATCATTCATTGGGGACTCACTTTACCTGTTGCTGAAGATGATGGCAACACACACGAACAGAGTGATGTGGTAAGATGTAACTTTTGATGGTAGCATTACTATTCTTTTCAGTGACTTGCCAAAAAAATAATTTATGGGCTAATGCATTACTTTCCTCTACCTCATGAAAAAAATGATTGGTATAAATTTGAAATATTCATAGTTGGGGAAGGAAAAAAAACATGACATCATGGAAACCAGAAAATAATCTAACAGAGAAATAATAGTAGCCATAGCAATGAAAGAAAACTGAATTGTATTCATAGAGGATAACTAATTCAAGAACAGAATAAGTTCCAGGGAATGTTCCCTCTCTCGCTGGGAGCCAAACAACAATGTCAAACTCGGCCTAGTCTTTCATCACACTTCACCTCTTTTTTATAACTAACCACCGAGTAATATAAATGTTCGTAAACAAACCACTTCCCAAACATCTCATTTATTTCCAGTTTACTTATTTCTCCTAGAATAAACTTGGAGAACCTGTGGCCCAACATTGGATACATGGGCTAAAGCCTGATTATTGGGCTGTTCTCTATCAGGAACTGTAACCGGGTTTCTCTCATTCATCGTTAATGCAACCAGTGAAGGATCCTGGAAAAAGAAGTAACCGTCAGGGTTTGCCACCAGTTGTACAACATTGTTTTATCCATGAAATAAGCATGGGTCCTCTAACTGAAGAACAAAGGGTGGAGATGTTGTCTCAATTGCTACAAAATGGTTCTGAGCTACTTTCAAATGTATGTCAATAGATTGCTTTTTCTTTTGTATTTGGCTTAACTACCCTGCAGACCCTTAAAGTTAGCAAAAATTTTCATTTTAACCTTTAAAGTTATGCACTTTCCACTTTAACCCTTTAACTCTAAAAAACAGGTCAACATGAGAAGAATTACACGAATCAAGAACCGGACCTAGAAATCGAATCTATAAGCGCCACATTATATTGAGAGGTTAAGTTGACCTGTTTTTTTAGAGTTAAGGGATTAAAGTGGGAAGTGCAGAACTTTAAAGGTTAAGTTGACCTGACTTTTAGAGTTAAAGGGTGAAAGTGGAAAGTGCAAAACTTTAAAGGTTACAGTGAAAATTTTTGCTAACTTCAGGGGTCTGCAGGGTTGTTAAGCCTTTGTTTTTCCATATTTGTTGAGAATAAATGTTGTGCATGAATGGTTGAATCTTTTCTTTTCCAATCATTATGATTAGTCTTTTCTAGCAATAGAAATCAATGCTACTAATACTCCTGGTGGTCCCCAAACAACATGGTAAAACATTTGTTAGTGTATGATGTAAATTTTTTAGGGTGTATTGAGATTATTCGGGAAAAATAATGTTTTATATGCTGTAGAGTGCTTTGTTCTAGTTATCAGAACAATTTCATAGACTGTAATCTGTATTATCATTCACTTTATTGGCTAGGTTGTTTTATGTACAAAACAGACATGAATTTTCTATTAGGGAAAATATCGCTTCTGTTAAATTGGTTAAGGTCACAAGAGTTATTGCTTATTGATGTAAAGTCTTCAGAGATTTCATCTCACGATCATCATGACTGTTGACTTTGATGGGTTCCAATAGTTGCCTCTTGCAGACTGGGTTTGAAGGTGCTCTAAAAGACATAGTTGGACAGGCATCTGCTTTCATGCCAGGGATTTGGGTGCTTTAATTGCTGATCCTGATGTAAGCCTCATCTCAAAGGGAAATATGCAAGCTAGTGAAGCAGAGTTCAGGGATTCAATGGTTCTTTGGGAGGGACTTATTTAATGTTTTCTTTCAAATATTCTGTTTTGTGTGGAAACTGTGGCTGAAGACAGGTTCCTAATGTTAAATGGGAAGACACAGGTGGGCTTGACGATGTCAACACGGCAATTTTAGATATTGTTCAGGTAATTTCTTCTTTACCTTTATTGCCTCTTTATCTTTTGCCTAAGCTGTTTTTAGCTGTTGCCCTTTAGAAGCAGTATAAAGTAAAAAAGCTGCAATTTTGACTTCAATTGCTTACAACGGCAATTTTTACAATCTTTCTCTCGAAGTTATGCTCTAGGTCAGCTGGTTGAATTGGCTTTTTCATTTCATATCTAACTGCTTCATTTACAATGTTTCTCTTTACTTAAACACTATACAAAATGGAAGCTCTAAATTAGCATTTTTGTTGTGCTTATTTTATGTATATGTACATATAATCCTAGTACACCAGCTTCAAAATATTTACATAAAAGTTTCTTTAGAGATAAAATGATAATAGGATAATCTATAGCCTTCTATGGGGCATTATGATCTGCAATGTTTTGTATTGAGTAAGTAGAAATTCAAACCTATCCTCTTTCTGTATGTCAACTTCTGTTTTTGCTGAGTATTTATTATTTGCAAGCAAGATCAGCATGACCGGGTGTAATATTCTTGATGAACTTGATTCTCTTGCTCCAGCTCGGGTTGCTTCTGGAGATTCTGGGGGTGTTATGGATAGAGTAGTTTCTCAGGTAAAGATAATTTTTGTCCATATTCTGGGAACCTTTATAATGTGGTTAATTTCTTCCTTAATAGATGCTTGCAGAGATTCATGGCCTAAATGATTCTATGCAAGTAATGTACTGATGATGCTTTTTAACTTAATTTTGACATTTCTTTCTCTTTTGATTTCTAAAATCTATCATACGGTATCCTTTCTTGTTTCTGTCTGATCCTGTAGGATCTATTCATAGTAGGGGCAAGCAACAGACTCAGGGGTGGAACTAGCCCAGGGAGGCCCAAGCCCCCACCCACCCCGGCCATCGGCTTAACCCAAGTATTGATATTTAGGCCCCAACAGCCCCCTTTAGGATTGATTATAAAAACGTCTATGAGGTACTAATATCAATATTTCTAAATGGTGGAGTTGGTTTAGCTCATATATATTAATGCAACAACTCTTAGGTTCAATTCCCATCAGCACAATTATTAAATGTACGCACGTGTAAGTTTACATTGCATCATGATATTTCTCTATACTCGATTGCAAAACAATGTCCCTCGAATGTCAATGGTCTGGACATGTATGCTTTTGCAGATCATGCTGCAAACCCAAGGTGAGCCAATATTTCACTGTTCAAGTGCATGATCTCGATTTTGAAGTGGCCTTTCATATTCTTTGTTTTCTTTTAGTTTTTCGTTCCTTGTACTGTTTGTCTAACTAGGATATAATGAGTAGTGTGTTAGAATGTGCATGCAGTTTTATTGCTTCTTTATCATTGTGCAGGCTTTAAGTTGGGAAGCAGAGTCTTCTTCTTCTGTGGCCAACCAAGCTGGTTCAGTGGTTATTGAATATGGGGACTTTATAAAGGTATGAAACTGAGGGTACAAGAACCGCTAATTACAGATGCTTTTCGAAGTGCAAATAGTGGTGAGATTTTGTTGTAGAGTCGAAGAAGTAGATGTTCGGTGGACGGGAATGAATATCTGATACCGGACATAACATCTCCTCCATATGGCGTGTATACCTTCTCACTTCCATCAGCACCAGCATTGTAGGACTTGTGCCAATGAGATTTCTTATTTGTGCAACTCCACTGCTTGTAGGATTTCGCGTCAATATAATCACTCTCTACAGGATACCTTATCTCTTCTCTAATGATTCAAATTTTGCTCTTAAGACTTGCACGTTACAACTCAATTTTCGTTATATTGAAATTTTCCTTTTAATAGTTTCTTTTTTCCGTTGTTTTTACTTGCAGATTTTAGAATATTTTGAGATTAAATGTATGCATTCTTTATCAAACTGAATTGTTAAAACATTTTCTGTTTTCCTTGTAATCTAAGATTCTATTTTATTTTTGTAATTCTTTATGTTTATAATTCTTCTACTCCCCTGTTGCCTGATAATAGCTAACATGTTTATTTTGTTTGTCCAATAACTTATTTTTTTTTCATTTGAAATTAATATTTAAGTGTCAAATAGTTTAAAATATGCATTTTAATTATTTGACATTTAACTACTAATTAAAAATAGAAAAATAAATAACTGAATTAGATTTTTATCAAAGGAAACTGTAAAGAATATGGGACTAATGCCCTTAAAGTGATGCTTACATATAATGGTGACCCAACCTATAGACTGGAGATCCCAAGAAATAGGTTCAATGGGTAATAACAAGTTGTATGTAATATAGATTAGATCATGTAAGTGAAACATGAAATATTCTGAAGCGATATGAGGCTGAGTTAATAGAAACTCTAGTTACAATATTACCAAAATAAATTCCATAAATCAAATCTTTCACAATTATGTTCTTCGATTCTTCATATTTTGAAAACCTTAGATAATTTAGGTGAACTATGAAAGATAGGATACATATATATACTAAGAATTTCTATTGAATTAGGACATAAAATTCCTATTAAAATTAGGACGTATAGGTTGTTATATTAATGTTTATAAAGGGAAAAAATAATCTTTATTGTGAATTCATTTTCTTATGTATGATGTATAATACTCTTAAACTGTATCCAAATATATGAAACTCATCTATTAATTTCCAATATTGATTTGTTTGTTTTCTTGAGATTGGGTTCTATTTTCTTCTTTTTTCCCTAAGTAAAGCTGGCTTCTATTTCCAAAAAAAAGGCTGCGTTGTATTTAAAATTTAAATATTGTTTATTACTATCTTTTATTAAGATCAAAACGAAGTCGTTTCAGAAACGACGTCGTTTTGGTGAAGGCAACTTTAAAAAAATAATAAAAAGTTAAATTTTATTTTGTTCCATCTTCTTCATGCTCTAGACCTGCAAATTAAAAGCTTGAGTGGGTATCAATGGGGGCAAACCTCTGAAATCAAAAATTTACTAGTTATAAAAATTTCCAAATCTCAGTGGGGGCACGTGCCCCCACTGTAGATTCGTCCCTGGAGTGAAGTACATAACTACAGGAGTACTTCTGATAGACTTGCCTATATGAATGTGGAAGTGAGGCCGCTTCCTATGAGTTTTAGGGCAAAAACTCTAAAGCATTCATTAAATCGGGATAGACGTGCATGGTCATAAACGCACGGGCTACAAGAACTACACTCTGAAAGGTTACGACGTGGTAAATTGTTAGAGATAGAGTTCAAGACTACGAGTCAATCTAGTAAAATCTGAAATTTATCACTACATAATGGTTCAAGTTGAAAGACACCTTTGTTTATGGACCTTATGTAATTGCTCAGTAATAACGTTTACAAAAATTCTAGTGGGGGATTGTTGGGCTATAGCCCATTTGAGAATTTTATTTGAAGTTTCCTTTGATAAAAATCTGATTCAGTTTTTCCTATTTTGTTTTTTGAACGAGTCAACTATCATCCCCTGATTTCTCTCTTGTTTTAATACCATTTATTTCCGAGATTCTTCTCCATAATGACAGAGCATAGCAGCTCTGATTTTTCGAGTATTTAAGCTCCCCACTTGATACAGTTAGAGATACGATTTTCACATTGAAAGATACTGAGCAATTTGAGTGTAGATTGAGCGTTTCTATACGGTGCAATATAGAATCGTATTTTGTGAGGGCTGTTTTATCCTGGAGGCGATCGGAATCAATACAGCTTGCACTTTTCCGGCAGTTCCGAGAACGTCTTAAAGAGAGCGACCTAGTCCGCAACTCATTCCACTTTTATTTGTTTGACAGTTCTGTGTGTTCCAATTCTAAACACTATGTGTTCCATTTCTAACACATTGTGTTCAGAATTGGAACACACAGAACTGTCAAACAAATAAAAGTGGACTGAGTCGCGGACTAGGTCGCTCTCTTTAAGACGTTCTCGAAACTGCCGGAAAAGTGCAAGCAGTATTGATTCTGATCGCCTCCAGGATAAAACAGCCCTCACAAAATACGATTCTATATTGCACCGTATAGAAACGCTCAACCTACACTCAAATAGCTCAGTATCTTTCAATGTGAAAATCGTATCTCTAACTGTATCAAGCGGGGAGCTTAAATACTCGAAAAATCAGAGCTGCTATGCTCTGTCATTATGGAGAAGAATCTCGGAAATAAATGGCATTAAAACAAGAGAGAAATCAGGGGATGATAGTTGACTCGTTCAAAAAGCAAAATAGGAAAAACTGAATCAGATTTTTATCAAAGGAAACTTCAAATAAAATTCTCAAATGGGCTATAGCCCAACAATATTATTGAACAAATAAAAAGACATGTTGCCTGTTATAAATGGGGTAATATTTTAGTTTTGATGGAAGCCAAAAGGCATGTTAAAGGGACTCTTTTGTCATTCCTATCTGCTGAATAGTAGTATAAGATGAAACAAAGGAACACTTTTGAGTAAAATTCAATTTTCTTGATTTCTAACATGGTTTAAAACCCATAAAATTGAACAGGCCAAATAGAATGAAATTATATACCATGTTTGAATATCATATCAAATGGTTGGACAGGGGCGGACCCAGGATTTGAAGTTTGGAGGGGCTAATTTTGGCTCTAACGTAAAAAAAAAAATTATGTATGCGTGTATACAAAAATGAAGTAGAGTTGATAAAATTAGGAGAAGCAAATTAATGATCTAATAAAAAATTGTTGATAAAATTGTAAAATAAAAAAGAAAAAAGAAAAAAGTAGAGTTTTCGATCAAAATAACATTAACAAATTAAAAATTGATGAAAAGCATTAATAATGTGTTAAGAGAAAAAAAATTGATGAAAAGCATTAATAATGTTGGGAAAAAAAATTTGTAAATGGTGGGATTTAAACCATATTCTTCACATCTAAACACACCCTTCTTACCAACTCTCTCACTCATTCACTTTGTCCATTTTACCATTTTTACTTTTAATATACATTATTTTGGGGAGGCTAGCCGGAAAAATACCGCTATCCCTCTAAGGATTGTGCCGGAACTGAGGGGGGCTCGAGCCCACCTAACCCCCTGGGTCCGCCCCTGTGGTTGGAGGCATTTTCTCTACCCTTCTCACCCAGTTAAAGTGATCCTGCTGCTGTAAAAAAATATGCCACTTTCTACATTAACAATATTCTCCTAAACAAAGGTATTTGTGATTGGACTTCATAGACGCAATCTAGATTTCCTTATGTACGGTTCCGTAGAGTGGTAGTAGGGATGAATTAACAACTCATGTACGGTTCCGTAGAGTGGTAGTAGGGACGAATTAACAAATTATTCTTATTATAGTAATTGTCAAAATAATATAATTTCGGAAATACATAGATTAGGAAATACTATCTTGAGTCTAATTCGTTAGCAATTAAAATTTGAAACAAATTAATTAGAAATAGAATTAGGAAACAATTAGAAAATGTAACAAATTAGTATATACCCATCTAAAGGCATGGATTTATTATTAAAAACCATTTCCAAAATTAAATAAAAAATCTATAAATATTTAATGAAAATGTCAACTAAATAATATTAATATACATTTAATTAATTTAAAACAAATTTAAAATTAAGAATTCTAGGGAAAGGATTAAGTATAGTATATAGAATGATTGATCAGACTTTTTATTTTTCTTTTTGAGAAAACAGAAAATGATATTAAAAATTAGTTTAAAATATTTTGATTTAAGGAGATCAGATACTATTTTATCTCTTGTGAAGGTCTAGAAAGCAGAAACTTGCATCTCTTATTGAGAATGAGCATCGATTCTTATAATTTAATCTTGGATCAAATATTAAAAAAAAAATATTCACATTTGTAATTGTTTTTTACTTTGATCGAATTGGACATGATTTAGTCAAATTAAATCAGGAATTTAGTTAAATTCAAAATCATTTTATTTAAATGTTCGATCAAAATAAACAAATTTAGTATCCATGTTTAGCCATATGTCTTATAATATCTAATCTTTAAAGTTAAAATTGACCGCACACTTTAGGGAATGTTTATAGTGCATAAAATCTGGCTTCAAACTTATCAAATAATAATGATTCTAGAGTATATAGCAAGTATTGTTATGTACTACATGTTTATCCATTAAATTACTTTAAAGACATAAAAAATTTTAGTTTCATTTTTCGTTAGATTTAATAAGAAATCAAAAAAATGTTAGATTTAATAAGAAATCAACAAAATAAATAAGACCTAAATTTATGCCGCAAAATGTGAAACAAATCTGTTTAAATATTTCATTTAAAGCAAATTATTTGGCAAACTTGTTTTTATATCTCAAAACTTTCATTTGCTTTCAAAAAAATTCAAAACTTTCATTTATATTTCAATCCACGTCATTCAACGCATAAGTGCTTAAAAAAATTTAATTGTTTTTTTCACTTTTTATTGACGCTTAACATCACTTAAGATTTGAGTAAAATATGAAAATTATCAAAAAAAAAAGGTATGCAGTACGTCACATTTATAAAGTTGCATAGACAATGTATTTGAGATCGAGTTTTAGTTTTCGTGTTTGTTTAAGATTAAAAATAAATAGGGTAAATTTTAAAAAGAACTCATGTTGTTACATAATTTCTTCAAATTGAGTACCTTTATAATTTGACGTTATAGAATAATCATTAATAATCTCAAAACAGATTTTCTTCAAAAATTAAAGTTGTTCAACACCAAATTATGAAATGACACTTTCGATTTTTCAAAAAACGCCATTTCAGTACTTCATCTTTCTAAAAACTCATTTCCTCTCTTCTCACTAAACGACTCTTAAATGATATCAAACGAAAAGAGAATAGTTAAAGTTGCTTAAACCATCATCAGATTTAAGAATTATTCATTTTTGAGGTTATTAACAATCATTTTGGCTTTCGAAAAAAAACCCAGTCATTTCGATGATATCAACGAGAAGTCCTTAATTTGAAAATTCGTGTAACAAGGTGCAATTTTGAAGGAGAAACAAAAAAAAAAACACAAACATTATTTTGATCAAGGGTAATTTCCTAAAAAACCCTTTGTGTTTATCAATTTTGTCAAAATAGTGTTTATGCTTATTTTTTGACAAACCAAGGACTATGTTTATTTCCGCTACCCAAAAGGCGAAAAACCATTAAAGGTGTTAAATGTGATGACGTGTCAAGGGTATTTTAGTCTTAATTTATTGGTTATGTTTTAAAAAGCTCATTTCCCACACTTTAAAATTGTAAATACGTGAATGTTTTAAGAATTTACCAATAAATTAAGACCAAAAATCTTGTGCCACATCATCATATTTAATACCGTTAATAGATTTTCCGCGTTTTGGGTAAATGTGATAAACACAATCCTCTTTTTGTTAAAAAGATAAACACAGACACCAGTTTGTCAAAATCGGTAAACACAAGAGTTTTTTTAGGAAATTATCCTTTGATAAATAATGCAACCACATGGGTTCTTTATGAAAATTATCCAAAAATAATTGTGCTTACCTACTGTTTCTTAGAAGGGTAAAGTCCAAAAAAACCTCGTGGTTTCACTTTTTTTCAAAAAATGACTATGGTTTACTGTTACTAAAAAAAAGACTTTGATTTCACAATTTTTTAAAATAAGCACCAATGCTTCAAAAATGACATATACAAATAAATCACCATGTTTTAAGAAATTTTAATTCTTCGGTTTTGTTATTTGAGGATCATTTAAATGGAATTTGACGAGGAGAGAGAAAGTGGATGTTTAGAGAGAGAAAGATTAAAAAATGATGATTTTTCGAAAACCATAAATGTGTTTTATAGTAAGCATGATATTAAACAACTTTAATTTTTGGAAATTTTCATTTTCAAGTCGTTAACATAGATTTTTACAGTTTTAAAAAAAGTGTAAAATTACAATCATTTTTTTTAGTAATAGAACCATAGTCATTTTTTTTGGAAAAATGAGAAATCATAATGTTTTTTTTTTGGACTTTACCCTTTTAAAATGGTACATGTGGTTTATTTATTAAACAATTTGAACTATATGGTTCATATTTACTCAGATATTAAGTGATGTTAAAAAGATTACAAGTTTAAATACTAAAAACACATTAGTAAAAAGTGGAAAATACAATCAAATATGTTTTTTTACGTATTTATAAGTCATCCTATGTGAATTGAAAAATAAATTAAAGTTTTTGCACTTTTTTGAAAGCAAATGAAAAGTTTGGATTTAAAAACATTTTGCCAAAATAATTAATGGAACTAAATTTTGCTATAGATGAAATGGAGTCAGGTTCAGGTGAGACAGGGAGAGTTAGGTTCAGGTGAGACAGGGGTCTTATGGTGAGACAAGTTGTTTATGGTGAGACAGGGATCTATTTTGTAATTAACCAACTAATTCTAAATTTGTGCGTTCTTTTCTAAAACCATCAACGCTTTTCATTATCCATCCATAGATCTGAGCCGATTCCGATCGCTTACAGAGCTTCCTCCCGATCCCGATTCTCCGGCAAGTTTTCGAGCTCTCCGATGATCCAGTGGTTGCGGTTCCATAGTTCATTTTAGCAACAGCAGGAGCACTATCAATCTTGAGAAATCAAGATTGTTTTTCTTCATCAATGGAGCTCCGAATCAATCTAAAAATGGGCAGTGTTTGATTGTTGATGTGATGGGGTTGCACCATCAACGATCGTCGCCTCCATCGATTGCAAATCCGCATGAAAAACCAGGGCCTGATAGAAGAAGAGAAAGACGAATGATGAGGTCCAGCATATTGGGAATTTTAGTGTCTGATTCTTGAATTTAACCACATACCAAATCCTTAAGAATTACGTGCTTATTTCTCACTTTATCACTCTCCATTGATTTCAATTTTATGCTTTGCTTTGTGTTTTTTACTATCTGATTTGAAATGGGGAAGAAGAAGAAAAAGATGAAGTAGATTGAGGGAGCTGAACTGAAGCGGTGTGAAAATAGAAGCTGCCAATTTTTAGTTGATCATGGTTCTTTTTTTCTTGCAAGAATTAAGGTTGACATATTGAACCCACTTACTAAGAAAAATATAAAAAAGTATTGATGAACTTGACAAGAGGTAAAAGTATTGATGAATTTGGCAATATCCATACTGACATGAAATTTCAGTAAGTTGCACTTGTTTGCCTCAAAATCATTAAAATTAATCATTTGTCTCAGTTTATTATCTTCTTCATCAATCCAATATTATTGTTGCAACAGAATATTAATTTGAAACAACAGAGTATTAATTTGGAACAACCGAGTATTAATTTGGAACAACAGAGTATTCTGTTGAAACAATATATCATATGGAACAACTGAATATTTCATTCGGAACAACAAAATATTAATTTGAAACAACAGAGTATTAATTTGGAACAACCGAGTATTCAATTTGAAACAATCATAGAAAAATAAAAGAAATAAAAATGGCCGCCTAATTAATACGAGTTCAATAGTATTTTTTTTTAATTACAAAATAAACCAACTTAGTCAAGATAATATCTTAAATTAAACACAACATCAACTGATTTCTCGAAAAGAAAAGAAAAGCAGCAAAGAATAAGACAATGATTTGGTTAACAAGAGAATATGAAAAAATGAGTATGCATGATGGCAAAGTTTCAGTATTCTGTTTTATTAATCAGCCAACTAATGTTTGTCAACAGTCCCATATCATGAGAATACTATATAAACCTGAGTGCTTGGTAGTTTTATTAATGTTCATGTCACTAAACTAATTCATCCAATACTCATCTAATAATTTGGTCTTTTTATCAAGATTAAATACCTCAAGCTCAGCTTCAAGCTGCTCCTGCAGCTTGTAAGGTCATAGTTTGGTTCAATTGAAATTTATATATTTACTATACCCTAAATAGCACAAGCATGAACCCGTTGTACATTTATATAAATAGATAGTTGGTCGTAAATTTATTTTTGATAAAAATATATCTAATGTTTTTTATAAAAATATATCTAATGTTTTTTTACTATACCCTAAATAGCACAAGCATGAACCCGTTGTACATTTATATAAACAAAATATTAATTTGGAACAACATAGTATTAATTTGGAACAACAGAGTATTCATTTTGGAACAACCGTAGAAAAATTAAAAAAAAATCGTTTATAAATAACAACAATGGATCTCAAAATGACCGCCTAATTAATACGAGTTCAGTGGTATAATTTTTTTTAAAAAATGAGTTCGGGAAAATGCATTTTAAAGAAAATAATTAAAACTTTTTCTCTCTTTAGAGGTGACATCAGCGCTGACATCACCTCATCTTCCTTCCCTCCATTTTCCACGCATGAATTTTTTTTGTTTATTTACAAATTTGCCACATTCCCCTGTTTAATTACAAAAATACTCCACCTCTTACTCTTGTCATACAATAAACCCATTGTCACACCTGAGGCTTTCTCAGATGAAATATTTAAATAGATTAATTTTGCGGAGATCTTATTTTATTGATTTGTTATCGAGTCCAAATAAAATGAAACTAAACGTTTTTATCTCTTAAAATTAATTGTGTCTTGCCACTTCTTACAATCCAATTAGCGAATCTTGTAAAACTTGGGATAAGTTTTTGCTGTCCCAGATGGGTAATTTTATATATTCGGAAATGCCTATAAAAATATCATATCAGTCTCAACATAGTTTGAGAATAAAATCAAAACCAGATTTCACCAGCAGAAACACAGATGGCAGCCATGGAAAATGTAGGTGGTTTGAGGTTAGTTGAAGTAGGAGTTTCATTTGTCTTCCTTCCGACAAAATCTACTCTCTCAATCTCATCCTCCATCCGACATTTACAAAGCCACCCAATTTCCTGTCTTCAAACCACATCCATCTCACCCAAAACATCCTCAATCCAACACAATTTCACAGTGGATTACCTTGTCCAATCATGTGGTTTAACCCTCGAAGCCGCCATCGCGGCATCTCAGAAGCTACATTTGCATACCCCTGAGAAACCTGACTCTGTTCTTGCCCTTCTCCGGAACCGCGGATTCACAAACACCCAAATCTCTAGCCTTGTAAAGAAACGACCTTTCATTCTTTTAGCTAACCCTATCAATACCCTTTTGCCCAAACTTGAGTTCTTCTACTCCATTGGGGTTTCGAGGTCCGACCTCGCTAGAACCCTAACCTCTGACCCTACCCTTTTGACTAGAAGTTTGGAGAATCAGATTATCCCCTCTTACAACTTCCTTAAAACCATTCTGCTTTCCAATGAGAAGATTGTGTCTTCGTTGAAGCGGACTACTTGGATATTTCTTGAGGATCATTCCAAGAATCTGGCACCAAATATTGAGCTTTTGAGGGAATTTGGCGTCCCGGGTTCTTGTATCACGTTGCTGCTGGCTCATTTTCCTGAGGCAATGATGCAGAAACAGGCTGAGTTTAGTAAGATTACGAAAGAGGTTTTGGAAATGGGGTTTGATCCTAAGAAATCCACGTTTGTGTTGGCTCTACATGCCATTTCCGGGAAGGGAAATAAATCGATTTGGAACAAGTGTTTTGAGGTTTATAAGAGGTGGGGTTGGTCTAGAGATGATATTCATGGAGCATTTAGGAAGCATCCTCATAGTATGATCCTATCGGAGAAAAAGATCATGACAACCATGGAGTTTTTGGTGAATAAAATGGATGTGCCCTCAAAGGCTATTGCTCAATGTCCTGGTGTATTGTTTTTCAGCTTGGAGAAAAGAATTATCCCGCGGTGTAGAGTTATTCGGGTTTTGCTGTCCAAGGGATTGATAAAGGAGGATTGGAGCTTAGCTAGTGTGTTGTTTCCGGTGGAGAAGAGGTTTTTAGAGCGGTTTGTGAGTAAATTTGAGGAAGAAATACCAGATTTGTTGAGTGCGTATCAAGGGAAGATGGATTTAGAGTGTAGGGAAAACATAAATCCAAATTAGTCAGTTGAATGAAACACTATTATTGTTCGATATAGTAGTAACAAGTCATAAACTAGCGTTACATATGTTAGTTTGTAATTGTATTGTAGCTTTAAATTATGAGCCTCCCATTTCAGAGCTTACTATCTCATGTGGACTACTATAAAGGATGTGATAATTGGGTATATACGGGCCGTTTGGTATATAATGGGGATGGGTAGTCACTTGAATGAAACACTATTATTGTTCAGTACAGTAATAAGTCATAAATTAGTGTTACATATGTTAGTTTGTAATTGTATTATAGCTTTAAATTTATGCGCATCGCTTACTTTCTCATGTGCATTACTACAAAGAATGTGATAGGGTATATACGAACCGTTTGGTATACAATGGGAATGGGAAAAAAAAGTGACGTCAAAGATTATATGGCCAGGCTAGAGGTAAGCAGAAGTACGACTGCCGCTCTAGTAAGCCAGGCCACGAGATCTACCCAGTAGCAGTAGATCTGGGAATTGTCTGTATGGTTGAGCACGACTATGATTCCGGGAGGATTGAAATCCCAGCCCGGACAACCACACCCGTAATCATAGGCTCAACCACACACACAACCAGTTGCCGTTCTGGATTTACCTTTTCCTGGCTGTATCACTTTTTCAGGTCACCTTTAATGCCCCCACTTGGGTCACAGGCCCACGTTACAAAGCCCAGCTTAATGTCTCATTTCTCTGATCAAGACCTTTTATATACTGCTTTCTAATAACCTTCATTTTCGGTGTGGGATTCCATCTTCTTACTCACTCATCCCTGCTTCCTTTCTTTACTTTTTCTAAAATACAAACATTGGAAAATCAATCTATTTCTTCAAATAAAATCAATGGAGGATAAGTTAATATAATGGTTTTTAATTTATTAAAGCCAATTTAACCCTTAAATAACGCAAATCCATAATGGATTTGATTAGGATTAACTTCAAATAAATGTCATGTGTTTTCGCGTTTTTGTAAATAAATAACTGTTGTTTGCAGAATTAAGGAAATTGTCGATTTTGTTAACATGGACGAAGACATTTTTTGTTCAAAAAAATTCCTGACCTTTGATTTTGACTCTTATATAACTGGTAAAAGGTTTGAACAAATATTTGGGCAAAAAATGTATTCGTTTACGTCAACAAAATTGATCATTTCCTTAATTTTGCAAACAATGCAAACCATAGTACTTTTTTTGCAAAAACATGAAACCATATTGACACTTATTTGAAATTAACCTTTTTAATCACGCTCTTGCTTAATAGTTCATTTTGTTCTTGAGTCTAATTAATAACGTAGTAAAAAACGTTAGGCGTTAGTTTGTGACAAGTCAAATTGTGAGCGTATAAAAGGTACAAACAACTTTTGGTTACAACTCTATAAATTAACAATTTCCATAATCATAATTGCAGTACTTCACAACCTAGATTAAATACAGGGCAAAAAGAACATGCATTTGTTTGATTTGTAGATGTTAGAGATCAACATAATCTTATTGTTATTCTTAACTATTAGTTTAAACTTGAATCAAAATCGATGTTCACCAAACACATTATAGGTTTTAGCTAGTCAACCAAAACTCTGATCATTAAAATCACAAAGGATTATGTTACTCTTGAATTGGGGAATCAAATAATGTGGGCATTTTGGTATTAGTGAGAGAGTTAGGTTTAAGTGAGACACCTTTTGTTCTGTGACAATAAGATAATGAAGTGGCATTTCTGTAATTAAATGGAAAATGTGGTAAACTTGTAAATAAATGGAAAAAAGTTTTACGCATGAAAACGAAAGCAAGAAGATGAGGGTGATGTCAGCATCGATGTCATCATTGGAGAGAAAAAAAAAGTTTTAATTCTTTGCCTTAAAATACATTTTTTTCTCTTTCCCGAACTCAATTTTCGAAAAAAATTATACCGCTGGACTCGTATTAATTAGGCGGTTATTTTGAGATCCATTATTGTTATTTAAAAACGATATTTTTAAATTTTTACGTGTTCTTCCAACATAATATTGTGTTGTTCCAATAGACTTTGTATGCATTTAAATACTTTTATGTGCTAGTTAGTGCGTCAAACACATTGTTGGGCCTTTTCTTCAATAAATCATTCGGATGCAGTCCATTTTCTACATTTTTGAAATGAACTGAAGTTATTTTTGTTTTTTGATTAAGATTTCTAGTGTACAAAGTATACCATTGCAACACTTATGTTTTTGTTTATACAATTACCTAGTGTTTATCACATGTGATGTGTGATAGATCTCTTATCATTTTGTTTTGCACTCTTAATTATCATTTTTGCAGAATGGGATATTGAATGACATAAACATTGCAACTGGAGCGACACTTAAATGAGCATGAAAAGAGGTTTCAACATGCTTTTATTTAACAAGATTTGCTGTTGTTGTATTTTATCCCAATCCAATATCAATTCACTAACGTTTGGAAATTTTTTGGGTTACTTTAGCTGCATATTTTCTCATCATTTAGCTGCTGAAGTTTTGTGTTGTTGCAAAATAGTGGTAATAAGAGCTCTATTCAATTCAAAATATTAAATTATTACGTATTTTTCCAACATAATGTTATATTGTTTCAATAAAATATTGTGTTGTTCCAACAAAATGCTATATTGTTTCAACTGAATAAATCGATGTACCAATTGGTCCAGCATAATAGTTATATTCTTCCGACAAAAAAATTGTAGAAAAAAAAAAGCCAAACCAACGATTTATTGAACATTTTTCGGTGGATTTCAAAAAATGAGTTTCGGAAGATCAATAAAATGTATTTTAAAAAAAAATTAAAACTAAATTCTCTCTCCAACAATGACATCAAGATTGACATGGTCCTCCTCATTTCATGCGTATGACTATTTTTCATTTATTTACGAGTTCGCCACATACCTCTATTTAATTACAAAATTGTCATCTCGTACTTCAATTATCACACATAAGCCTCTTATTATAATAGTCCCATTATCACACCCGACCTCTAGCCAGAAAATAAATAAAATAATTACTGCATAGAATAGAGGTCCAAGGCAGAGAGAGATAGAGGAATGGTGACGTTGAAACCGTTAGAGAGTGGCATCAGTCAACAATACCAATACCAACCTTGTTCCTTATTAATCTTCTTCTTGTTCTTGAACAGCAACATGAGTTGTTGATTGATGTCTTCCTGATCAATACTCCTACTGCTACTTCTACTTCTAGGGTTTCTAATGGTGGAGCCACGTAGGAGGAGGAAGCCTTTAGTCCTTTCTTCCACTAAATTCCTCATCCATTCTCTTCTCAATTCCTCCACCGGAGATCAACTCTCTCCCAGATTACAGCTTCCGGCCGGGATACTCCGACTTCTAAAACACAAGATCCCACACCACTCTAAACTCATTTCTCTTGACCATTCTTCTTTGCTCGCCCTTTCCACTCCCCTCCTCAAAAAATTAGCTCTCTCTTCCGGTTCCCTGGTAAGATCTCCCGACCCGACTATTTCTATAACAATTGGAAGGTTATTCCTATATATATATAGATTTTTTTAATAAAGACGACCCCACTATTTGTATAACAATTGGTGGGATGTTATTCTTATTATATATATAGAGTACTCCTATGTAGAAGTTTCAGGCCCTGTTCTTTATGACTGAACTGAACTGAATACTACTCAACTCAGTTGGAGTGCATTTACTAAACTGAACTGAATAGAACTGAAATTTAGTACTGATAAGTCATAAAGAATAGAGCCTTGTTGTATCACCACATAGATACATTTCTTCCATTTCATCTCTTCTCACATTCCTCAATTATTAGGTGCTTGTCAAGAATGTTGAAACAAACATTCAGAGGATTGCCCACGTTGTCGTTTTGGATCCTCCCACAAGTTATGAACACACTTCTACTGTTGAAGACCCTACTTCTCCTGCTTCTCGTACAATGATTGTCTTTCCTACTTGTACATTTCCTTCGGATTCCCCTCTGATGTTCAACAGGGATATTGCGTTTGTCTCACCTATGTTAGCTTTTAACCTTGACTTGCATATATCTTGTTTGAACTCGCTTGTTCGCCTTGGGGACAACAACTTGGCGTCCCTTTTTGAATCTAAAGTAGGTGAGGATGATACTTGTGGGGAAGTTAGGGAGGCTTCTCCAATCACCTTAGAATTGGAACCTGTTCCTCAACTGCCTAGATATGCTTCACATTTGCGAGTTTCTTTTGTTAAGATACCCGAATGTGGTACACTTGGATCTTTGACAGGAATCTCCTCAGTTGAAGCTGAGGATCGACAACTGCTTATTGATTTGGCTTTACATAAATACTTTGAAGTTGATAGATACCTCTCGCAAGGCGATGTTTTTAATGTCTGCATTGATTGGAATTGCAATTCAGCTATCTGTATAAGTTGCAATCGAAAATCAAAAGATACAAGTAATAACACCATCTACTTCAAGGTACTCTCTTTGAACTTTACCTTGGTGACACTGAATGCTAATGGATTACTATCATGTTCAGGATCTCGTGTGCTGATATTTGATAGTTTTGATGTCTTCAGGTTGTAGCTATGGAGCCTTCAAATGAAGATCTTCTACGGGTCAACCGCACTCAAACAGCCCTTGTTCTCGGAGGGACTGCATCTTCAGCTCTTCCCCCAGATGTGCTGACTGATGGATCCATAGGTTTTGCTCCTTCTCAAAAAGAGACAGTGAAATCCTTGGCCTCCATTCTTGCACCACCTTTATGTCTGTCAGCCCTTTCTTCAAAATTTAGAGTTTCTGTCCTACTAAAAGGCCTGGAAGGTTGGTTTATTACTGTATCTTTACTATTAGTGTCAGAAAGTGAATTCTTTTCTTTGGTTATACCCTTTAACCTAGTTTTTGAACATTGGCAGCATGATTGTTGTAGATGCATATAAGTTATAGAAGATATGTTACTGGTTGTGAATTGTGATTAATTAGCAAAGACAGTTTACTTGGTTATAACGTTATGTAGGGTGTGGTAAGAAGACAGTTCTTAGATACGTTTCTCGTAGGTTGGGCCTTCATTGTGTGGAATTCAATTGTCATAATTTTATGACATCCTCTGACAAAATGGCATCTGTTGCTCTTGCTCAAGCCTTCAACACAGCTCAAAGGTGAACCAATTTGTTGTTTAGCATATGCAATATTTCCTGGACTTATGAGCTACTGGTTTATCAAGTTGCTTCCTGATGGCAGAACTTAATTGCTTGATGCAGTACATATATTTCCATATTTTGAAATTCTCATAACTAGCTTTTTCACTTAATATCACACATGTCATTCTATTTTCATATCTTGTGGAGTGATATTTTGTACTGACCTTAAAATTTTATTTCATGTCATTATATGGTTACAGGTACTCGCCAACTATAATTTTTCTCCGCCATTTTGACGTCTTTCGAAATTTGATGTCACATGAGGGTTCACCGAATGATCAAGTTGGTCTTGCATCAGAAATTGCATCAGTCATTAGGGAATTCACCGAACCTGTTTCTGAAGATGATGACAACACACGCAGTGATTTGGTAAGATGTAACTTTTGCTTGCAGCATTGTTATTTCTTTTCAGTGACCTGCCAGACAAATTAATAAAAATTACTTGCTAATTCATTACTTTCCTCTACCTCATGAAAAAGTTATCGGTATAAATTTGAAGTATTCGTAGTTGGGAGAGGAGAAAAATACATGACATGATGGAACTGTATCAAGATGTATCACATTCATTTTTAATGCAGCCAGTCAAAACTGTATCAAGATTTATCACATGCATTTTTAATGCAGCCAGTCAAGGATATTGGACGAAAAAGTAGGCATCCGGTGTTGTTAGTTGCAGCTTCTGAGAGTTCTGAAGGTATACCACCGGTTGTACGGCGTTGTTTTAGCCATGAAATAAGTATGGGTTCTCTAACAGAAGAACAAAGGGTCGAGATGTTGTCTCAGTTGCTACAAAATGGTTCTGAGCTACTTTCTAATGTATGTCAACAGATTGCTTTTTGTTTTGTTTTTCGATATTTGTTGAGAATAAATATCGTGCATGAATTATAAACTCAGTGGATTATTTCTTTTCCAATCCTTATGATTAGTGTTTTCTAGCAATAGAAAACAATATTTTCTGCCCACATGGAAAAAACTACTAATGGTCCTCTTGTTCCTAAAATCATTTGTCAAAATGTCACTTTTTTGTCAGTAAGGAGCATATGCATGTTGTTATTGCATGAAGCAAATTTCTGGGGTATGTTGAAGTTAGTCGGAAAAAATTAATGTTTTATATGCCTTAGGGTGCTTTCTTTTACGTAACAATTTTATGAACTGTATTCTGTATTATCATCCATTTTTGTTGGCTGGGTCAATTTATCTACAAAGCAAACACGAATTTTCTGTTAGAAGAAATCTGTTTTATTAAATTGGTTCAGGCCACAAGGATTAATGCTTATTGATATAACTTCTCCTTCAAAAATTTCATCTCACGACCATCATGACTGTTGACTTTGATGGGTTCCGATAGTTGCCTCTTGCAGACTGGGTTGGAAGATGCTCTAAAAGACATTGTTGGACAGACATCCGGTTTCATGCCCAGGGATCTGGGTGCTTTGATTGCTGATGCTGGTGCAAGCCTCATCTCAAAGGGAAATATGCAAGCTGGTGATGCTGAGTCCAAGGACTTGGATAGTTCTCTGGGAGGGAAGGCAGTCCAGGACCTTGAATCGCATAATGCAACTATTCCTAAGGAGAAAATGTTTTTGCCTAAAGCATTGGAGCGGTCTAAGAAGAGAACTGCGTCAGCATTGGGTACTCCTAAGGTTAGCTTATTAATGGCAATTCAAACCATAATTCTGCACTGTTTTATTTCTGTCCTTTCTTTCAGTAATCTCCTAATTGTTACATGTAACCATTTATTTAATGTCTTCTTCCAAATATTCTGTTTTGTTTTGTCTGGAGACTCTGGCTGAATTTCTTGATGACAGGTTCCTAACGTGAAATGGGAAGACGTAGGGGGGCTTGAGGATGTAAAGACATCAATTTTAGATACTGTTCAGGTAGTTTCTTCTTACCTTCATTGCATCTTATGTTTCACCTAAGCTGTTTTCAGCTGTTGGTGTTTAGAAGCAGTATAAAGTAAAACACCTGTGATCTTGAGTTCAATTGTTACCATCTCTGTCTCTAAGTTAAGCTCTAGTTCAGCTGGTTGGATTGGGTTTTTCATTTCATATATAACTGTTTCATAAACACTATAAAGAATGGAAGCTTTAAATTAGCATTTTTGTGTGCTTATGTATATGTACATATAATCCAAGCACACCAGTTTTAAAGTATTTTCTTAAAAGTTTCTTTAGTGAGTGATAAATGATAATAAGGATAATATATAGTGCTATGGGGCATAATGATCTGCATCGTTTTTTATCGAGCAAGTAGGAATTCGAACCTTTTTTCTGCTTTATGTCAACTTTTACATTAGTTAATTAATGACATACAATACTGACCTTCATGGAATTTGACTGGAATTCCAGGGAAAGTAGGGGTTTAGAATTTAGGGTGAAAGAACACATCAACAAAGTTTATGAATCTAGCCAATTAAGTTCCATTGCCTCCTTTGAGACCTTTTCAAATTGTCAGAATAGTGAATTTGAAATTACATGGGTCCTATATTACTTGGGTATATATTACTTATCTTGCTTTCTTTGTTGAGCACGTGTTTGTGTTTCATGTCATTCTTTATGTATTCTATTGATTATTGGGAACTATTAGATTTGTTTCTAGTTAATCTTAACTCATTTTACTTGTTTTATGTATCTGTAGTTACCTCTTCTACATAAGGATTTATTTTCATCAGGGCTGCGTAAGCGCTCTGGTGTACTGCTATATGGCCCTCCAGGAACAGGAAAGGTGAGATTTGGTATAAAATTCTTAGTTCATAAATCCTTCATAACAGAAAAGAATTATATTTTCTCATAACTTCAGTTTTCCTATTTTTACGTCTCAGACTTTACTTGCGAAAGCTGTTGCAACAGAATGTTCCCTAAATTTTCTAAGTGTAAAAGGGCCTGAATTGATCAACATGTACATTGGAGAGTCAGAGAAGAATGTCCGCGACATTTTCCAGAAGGCATGTCTTCTTTCTCCTCTTAAACTGAAACCCCTCTTTATTTACTCTGGATCATTTTACCAAGTATATATTATTTGCAGGCAAGATCAGCACGACCCTGTGTAATATTCTTTGATGAACTTGATTCTCTTGCTCCAGCTCGGGGTGCCTCTGGGGATTCTGGGGGTGTAATGGACAGAGTAGTTTCACAGGTAAAGATATTTTTGTCCGTATTTTTCGCGACCTAAATACTGCGGACTAGCAGTACTTAATGTGGCATATTTCTTTCTTAATAGATGCTTGCAGAGATTGATGGCCTAAATGATTCTACACAAGTAATGTACTTATGATCCTTTTAAACTTTATTTTGACATTTCTTTCTCTTTTGGCTTCTAACTCAATCATATGGTATCCTGTCCTTTCTGGTTTTTGCCTGATCCTGTAGGATCTATTTATAATAGGGGCAAGCAACAGACCAGATCTAATTGATCCAGCACTTCTCAGGCCTGGCCGATTTGATAAACTGTTATATGTCGGGGTTAACTCTGATCCATCTTACAGGGAGCGGTTAGCATTCTACTCATTTTATGTTATATATTTGTTATTGATTTAGTATATTTTTTCTCACTATTTTGATTGGTTTGTTGCCTTAGGGTCCTAAAGGCACTCACCCGTAAGTTTACATTGCATCAAGATGTTTCTCTTTACTCAATTGCAAAAAAATGCCCCTCGAATTTCACTGGTGCAGACATGTATGCTTTATGTGCAGACGCATGGTTTCATGCTGCAAAGCGTAAGGCGAGTCCATCTAATTCTCTATGATTAAATTTTCTCTTAGTTTTTTGTTACCGGTAACTAGGATTTGATAATTAGTATTATGTTAAAATGTGCCTGCAGTTTTATAGCTTCTGTATCATTGTGCAGGCTTTAAGTTCGGAATCAGAGTCGACTTCTTCTGTGGCCAACCAAACTGATACTGTGGTTATTGAACATGACGACTTTATAAAGGTATGAAACTGAGAGTAGAAGAACTGCCACTTGGAGATGTTTTTCAATGATAAAGCCTCTGTAAATAACCTATTTTGCTGGTCTTTTTTGTAATTATATTATAGATTTGTGGAAAATTATATGTAATAGTTAAATTTTCAGGTATTGGCAGAGTTGTCTCCGTCCCTCTCAATGGCAGAGCTTAAGAAATACGAGTTGCTGCGGGATCAGTTTGAAGGAGCATCAAAGTGAAGTAGCGGTAAGATTCTGCCTGCATGGTAACAGTGGTGAAGTCGGAGAAGTTGAGTGGAGGGGAATGGATATTTAATCGCCCATCGAACTTAACATCTCCATATGGCGTTTGTGTGCCCAGGAAGGATTTGTAATCAAAAATCAATAACTTTGTTTTCGAAACTTTGATTATGCCATTGAAGGGAGAGAAGCTGGAGTTTGGTTTAGTGTTAAAATGGATAAAAGCCCAAAGATAAGTGGGGAAAAAAGAAATGAACTTTTTAATTCATAGTTTATGATGTCAGTTTGACTCGCTGTTAGATTATTTAGTATTTGATGAATTGGAAAAGTATACTAACATTTCTGTTTTTTTGTTAAAATTGTTGATAATGATAAAATATGGATAGAATATAAAGGAGTGAAGTGACATGGGTTTTCGTTTACAAAGAAAAGAAATCAATAAACGTATATTCTGTCTTTTGAATAAAAGCATATGCCCAAACAATATCAATGAGATACACATGTTTTCGTTACATAAATTCCGTCAATTAATTGGTGGCTGAAGTGGAACATCATCAAAAAAATAAATTTTGCAAACTAAAATTATTCTAATAAAAATTATTAGCGTTAAGGAGAAATTTTGTTGTCAATTCACATGTTTTTTTTTCCGTCTTTTTGTGAATTAGTATTTCACATGTTTGTACTAATTGTTAGTTGGCATAGTGGTAGCATGGATCTGCGCTTGGTTGGAGGTTTATGGATTGATCCTCCACAACGGCGACTCTGAAGGGTTTAAATACCATAATCCTTGGATCTGTTCTGAATCTGAATTAATCGGTCCAGTGTGGGTTCGAATATGGGATGGAAAACAAAAAAAATAATTCACATGTTTGTGAACTCTGTGATTCTAAGTACATTCCGTTAAAAAAAAATATTATTATGGCTATTTACTTCAAATAATAATAAAAAAAATTAGCTTTTTTTTTGTAGAGCATGCAAAATATTTAATATATGCTTCTTGTCTTTGCTAAACTAATTAAGTTTTTCTTAATTGACACATTGACTTAGTCTTTTAATTGGTAGAAAATTTACAAAATTGAGTTACTCGAACGTTCATTGTATTTCTAATTAGTTTTGAATTCGTCATACAAAATTATACAAAAAATGATCAAAATGATAAAATTTCATCTATAGTGTACCAATGTAGGTTCAAATTACATTTTAATGTACGAATTTCATTTTGCCTCACTAAAGTGTATGAACTTAGAATGACCTTTCACCTATGGTGTATGTTGGCCCAAAATATAACTATATAAAGACTAAAGGGGGTGAATAGGATTTATTGCATTTAAAAACAATTATTTTCTCTTTAAAATATTTTGCCTAATAAGTAATCAACTATAAAAGATTTTTGCGGAATAAATAGTTGATTAGATGTTTAGAGAAGTTAATCAAATTCAAGTACGAATTAATCACAAAGCAATTAAAGATAATGCTAAAGTAATGCAAGTGATTAAAAGACAATAATAAAGAGAGTAAGGATAGAAGGATTAGACGCAGAGCATTTATCCAGGTTCGGTCACCTTGTGAGCCTAGTCTTGTCCCCGAGAGCACATCTCGAGATTTTCCACTAATGATTTCTTTAAGGGCAGAAATCAAGCCGGTAGAGTAGTTCTCACAATCCGAGACACTACTAGAGCTGAACACCTCTCCCAGTATTCACTCCCTCAAACTTCCAAGTGTATGAGCAACTCTCCCTTAGTTTTTCTCAAGCTCAACTAAGAAACTTATGGCACTTTTACAGGCTAAGTGATAACCTCATAAGCTTGCGGGTGCTTAAGAACCTATTTGCTTTTCAAGGCTAAGCAAAAACCTCCTTTACACTTTTATAAGGATCTAGTGTAAAACCCAAGATTAAACCCCACCGTTTAATCTTTTACAATGATTTGAATGAAAGATTATAACACTCAAACTCTCGTTGTAAAGTTGAAGGAAATATATAATCAAAGCTTACTTGAATATCTCGTGTGAATAACTTTGAATCTCGGTTTCTTTATTTTACCTTCAACCTTTGCTCCTCTTCTCCTTTTATAGTGGTTTTCAATCCTTCCTTGCCAAAATCTTGAAGAGAGATGAAGGAGGAGCCAATTTGTGTCTTGTCTCATCAAATCCAAAAGATAAGATTCATTTACTTAGTAAATTTTTAGGATAAGATAAGATTTGTGTAAGAGTAGGATAAGATCTTGTAAGAGTAGTATCAAAGTACACAATATCCATCAAATCCATATCTTAAATCCGAAATCTTGTGGTGTAGGAGGATTTGATGAGTTGTGTTGACAAGGCACTTAGCTTGGTGATGAAGAAATGATCTTGGCCGTCGGATGATGAGATGACATAAAGTGTGATTGAATCCTAGCCCTTCATTTGATCTTTCCTTTAATCACCATTAAACTTAGGCAAAAAACATCTTAAGGCCCCTGATCTTTCATTTTTCGGTGCATTAAGTCCTTGATCTTTCATTTAGACACATTAAGCCCTTGATCTTTTATTTTTGGTTCTATCAAGCCTCCATTTAATAAAATTGGATGATTTATTAACTTTTACAAATTACGAAGATTGAAATATTGTGGCATAATTACAAATCTAGTCCGTTTAGAATGGTTCATTAATATATGTGATTCACTTTGCTTTCTACTTACATTTCTAGACAATATTTTCTTTCTAAATTTGACAATTATTTTCCCGCTTATAGAAATGTAGTAACGTCACACTTTTTTTCTCAAACGTTATTAGTACTCTTTGTCTCTCAAGTTCATTTTTGTAATCGTTTCTTCTTCTTCATCATCTTTGCTCTTCTTTTATTTTTCATCTTAGTTCTTCTCTTCAATTCCGGCCCCACAAATTAATGCCAAATTCTTGATGACTGAAATTTACTGAAACACACTTACTCAAAAGAAATTACTGAACTGAAATGAACAACGGATAAGTACTAATAAGGCATAAAGAACATGGTCAAACATCACTCATTAGATTCCATCTATGTTTTCATTCTCCTCGATTTCACTTCCGAAATGACTAGAAAATGAGCAAAACAACGACAATAACTACTGATTTCACTACACCATAGATTTCATAATGCAACGTAATTTCAGATATCGTTGCTACAATTCATTGCTTTATCTCTTCATTTTTTATAACAAAAAAACTTGACATCAAATGCAACGCCTACATTGCTTTTGATAAATTGATGTTGCAATTAATTGTTTATTGTGAACTAAGGTAACCAAATTACTCCAATAGAACATGTTGTTGTCTTATATAACTTAGTAATTAGAAAAAGCAACCAAAAACAAAATAGAAAAATAATATTTTATGTTGCATTTGACACATTTAGTTTCACTTACCCTCCATAATATTTTCACTTCCCTCCATAACTTTTTTCATTTTTCACCATATTGACTTAGACTTTCCCAAAAAAAGTTTTAGTCATATTGACTTAGACTTTCCCCTAAAAACGAGATAAATTTTTTGGACTTTCACTTAGACTTTCATTCACTTCCCTCCATAAAAAAATTTCCATCTAAACCCTATCATTCACTGATCTAAAAACGCCTCTCACCGTCTCCACCCCACCGCCACCCTCCTCCTCTCCGACGGCGCCGGAAACTTTCACTCTGTCTCCTATGTTAGCAGTAGATAGAAGCTCTTTTCCTTTCACTCCGATCTAAACCTAAAATCATTTAAGGTATCCGTTTTGGAGAAGCTATCACTTCTTAGTGCTAAGGATGTTAATATAACTGGTTTTGATGCTTCTATTGGTAACTGCTCAACTCTTTCCGTTGTCGGTGAAGAATGATATACTTTGTTTTGTTCTTGTAATTATTAGGTTGCTTGATGCTTGATTCTGATTCCTAGGATGTTGGATCATGTTAATGTTTTGGATATTGGATGATATTTGATGGATCTTAGATCCCATTAAGGTTTTGAATGTTTTGGATATATTAGTTGCCATTTTGTCTAAATTTTCGTTGCTTTAAGCTAAAACTTTCGTTCCATTTGGCTATTCACTCCTAGCTGTTTTTATCAAAATTAATGTTGCTTTTGATAATTACTTCGTTGCATTTGTTTCAAAGAACAAGCGATATAGCTTAAGAAAGGCAACGGTACTACGTAGCTTTAGTGTCTGTAGATTGTTGCTTTCGAATTGTTATTAAAGTGTTGCAATTGTACACAAAGGTAAAGCAACAACTAGAACGCGTTGGATTTGTTAGCTTTTCGTTGCCATTGAAAGCAAAGGCAAAGCACAGATTTCCAACGAATTGTCTTTTTGTAATGGGTTGCCTTAGCCCAATTTTTCACCTATTGCAACATTTTTGGTGCCGAGAGCAACATATAAATATCGTTGCAATATGCAATCTATGGTGTAGTGTTTTTTGTTCATTTTTTTAAAAATTGTTGAATAATTTATTGAATGTTCAATCAATTGTAATTAATTAGGTGTCCCAATATTTCAATTGGTCTTATTAATTTGTGAAAGTTAACAAATCATCCAATTTTGTTAGATGAGGACTTGATAGAATCAAATATAAAAGATCAAGGGCCTAATGTATCCAAATAAAAGATCAAGGGCTTAATGCACCGAAAAGGAAAAGATCAGGGGCCTTAGAATGCTTTTTGCCTTAAACTTATGCTATTAACATCATCTAAGCATGTATGTCATATTCGTGTATACTACATTCATACACATGCATTCATCATCATTAGCATGTCAACACATAAGTATGATCGATGATGAAATCAATAGATGATGATATAACATAGTTTGTATGTATAATGATATCTTTAACCATGACATAGCTTATGATAAACATATAAATCATGTTGAGTTCATATCATAATACTTTAATAAGATATCATAGCAATATGTCATGTGATCACATATAAAACCATAGTCCATAGGATAAAAAGACGTATTTGATCATGGCATATCGTTTTAGTTCATGGCATAAATATCATCTCTTAAAACATATATTCATGTGAGCATATGATATTTAAACCTATATAGATGTGATCATGACATGCATACATACATACTTAATTATATACTTGAATTAAAGTAACTCTAGTTAAGATGATAATCTTCATTTTAACATTTCTAGAGTTAAAAATCTCTTTTAGCACTTTAAAGTATATAATAAAGTTATTTTGTCACAAGTATATATATTTATATATATATAAAGCATGATATAAAAATCATATATATATTAATCAAGTAATCAAAATCAATTTAGAGTGAAATAATAGTGTACAACCGGTAAAAATGACCGGTCAAAACGCCATCTAAAAAATATTTACTCTGCCACCCCTTTTATCTTTTTCATTCTCTTTTTTTTTTTACTTTTTTTTTCATTCACCTTGTTTTTCTTATTTCTTCTCCTTCTCGTTTCTTCTTCTTCTTCTTCTTCTTCTTTTCTTTTTTTTTTATTCTTTTTTTTTTAAAATCTAGAAATTTCCAGAATTTCCGATGGAAATTTGAATTTCCAGATTTTTCATCGAAAATTATGGAATTCGAAAATCTGGAATTTCGGACTTCAGAAAAAAATAAAAAAATAATAAAAGAAGAGTAGAAGAAGAAGAAGAAGAAGAAGAAGAAGAGAAGATGAGAAGAAGAAGAAAAATAAAAAGAAAATAAGAGGAGGAAGAAGAAAGAAGAGAAAGAAAAAGAAAGAGATAAATTGAGGATAAGAAAGTAATTTTAAGTATTACGAATTACATTTTAAAATTAAAAAAAATAAAAATGATGAGGTGGCGCGTTGACTAGCCGGTGACCGGTCATTTTTACCGGCTGTATATCATAGGTGGGAGGTCGCTCTAAGTTTATACACTTTAGTGAGACAAAATGAAGTTCGTTCACTAAAGTGCGATTTGGAACTAAGTTGGTACACCATAAATGAATTTTACCAATGACCAAAAGCTCAAAATACTCTTCACCTATATATAAAATCTACTTCGCATTGTTCTTTTTCCCTTGATTACTCCAACAAGAAATCCTTCATCCTTTCTCTATTCCATTTATATAGGCGTATTGGCAAGTGAAATGAAAAAATTCGAAGTCTTTGCGACACTTAATGTGGACAGTTAATCAATGGAAAGTGAAGAGTTAAGATTCACAGCACATGGTACCGGGTTGTATCCATAACCTCAACAATTAATGTTTCTTGACTTTGCAAAATTAGCAATATTTATTGTTTTTGTATTTATAACCTCACATAAGTGCTCGAAGGATCTTCTGTTTATGAATATGAATTTAAGCCCATTAGGCTCACCAAGTCCACTTTCATCCTTTAAATAACCCCACAAAAGTAAGACATCCCTCTCCTCTCATCATCGTTTACACACTCTCTCTATATTTTCTCTCTTAATCCTTTACTCCTATTAACATAGGCATGGGAGTGCCAATTGGGACGTAAAAGTCCGGCAACCTAGCTCCCGCGATCGGAACGGTAGCTTGATTACTCAGTCACACCCAAAATTTCATTTCGTCATTATTAAATTTGAGAGTTTGTTGTTTACTTACATAAATGGAAGATTAAAAACCAAAATGCACCACAATTAGTATAATGTTTAACACTAAATTGGAAATGTAGTTTAAAACGAACCACAATTAATGTAACCTTTAACCATAATGCTCCACAATTAGTGTAACCTTCCGCATTAAAAACCTTAAAAGTTTCTATAGGAACATAAAAGGTTGGATGTGTGAGTTATATAAACTGATTTTATTTTATATAGCAAACTGAAAATTTTCTTAATTGTGCAAGACAAATAATTATTTCAGATATGTTAAGAGTGGCTAGAATTTTCTAAGTGTGTATTGGAAATTGATTTCCTAACTTAAAAGTGAAATATCTAAGCTATACCATATTTAATGCTAATTTATGAATAGTGTCTCAAAGCATTAATGCAATCTTGGTGCATATAACTCCATAAGCTGTTATTTTTTTCCTTTTATTAGTAGTAACTAGTAATTCATGGGAAAGTTTTTTTTGATTTGGGAATGAGAAGAGTATTTTTATTTTATTTTTACTGGACTGTGTATTTCATATTTTGATAGCAGTTTGTTTAGTTGTAGGAATCCGAAATAATCTGCCACTACAAATAAGTTAAGCAAGTGGAGAAAAATGTACTCTTTTATTAGTATATAATATTAAAGAAGGCAAAATATCTGAATGAAAATTAGAATAGAGAATATGGTGGATTACACGCGCTGCAGCCGCCCTTTAATAACAGTGGGCTTTGGCAGTAAAAAAAGAAAGACAGCGGCCAACGTGTTAATAGAAAAGAACATACATTTGCAAATAGGATAGGGTGGTTTCAAAATTTACAAAGATATTGTGTTAATGCATCATTTGTAAACAAAGTTCCAAATTGTTAATAATGTTAAGAAATGGAAGTTAAATATGTATGTTTTATTTGACAAAAAGAGTCACTAATTTTTTATATAAAGTTAATAAATTTTATTTACAAAATATAAACTTAAAAAATTATCTGAAGCAACGCGACGTCACAAATATAAAAACGGCTTTTGAACAATTAAAAATGTAAATTTCGGATGAGCTATCCATTAACTAGGTTGTAGGTTTAAAATTATAGTTAAAAATATACTTTTTATGAGTCTTTAACTTTGACTGCAAAGCAAAATTTTTTAAAGAGATCTTGTTCATAAATTATGCAAACCACAATACATTTATAAATAAAGAAATTTTTTTAATTTTATCCATAAATTTACATACATACATGTATGTATATTCCTGTCAGTATCCTCTGGTTAGATAGGTCCATTTCTATGTGGACTTAAAATTCATAATTTAGTTTAAAAAAAAAAGCATTTTATCAAAATTAGCACAAAAAAGAACAAAATATATTACCATTAGTAACAAAAATAAAAAATTAACGGGGGAAAAAAACGCGGCTGCTCAGAAAAAAAACACAGAGAGACGAGAAGACGAGAGAGAAATAGAAAGAGAAACCGAGAGAAGAGAAGAAGAGACTCTTTCTTTCTGCTATTAATCAATTCCAGCTATTGAGAGATCGCGAGATCGCAACTCCAAGCTTTTGTTTCATCAATTATTATCACTCTTCTCTGGTTTGGTTTCATCGAGATCTTGTCTGAATTTCATTACTTTCGTAATTCAATTATGTATATGTAATTATAATTATAACAATAATTTCTCGATTTCGATTTTCTGATCGCCTCCGAATGGGGTTTTGGGGGAGAGGTTTGAGGTTAGGTTGTTAATTTGGTTGCTAATAATTATAATTATTATAATTTGATGATTTCATTGGGGAGGAGAGATGCGAGGAAGGAGCTAGGGTTAGGGTTTGGAGGTGATAGAGATATGGATGACGACTCTGATGAGCTTGAAGAAGGTGAGGCTTGCTTTGACCGTACTAATAACGATGATTATGATGATGATGATGCTAATTATGATGCCACTATCGACCCCGATGTTGCTCTCTCTTACATAGTAAGTTTTTTCGTCTTCGTTTTGCTCAATTTAGCTTGCCATATGATTTTTCAGCTCAATTTCATTGTATGTTGACTTTTCTCTTTCGGGCTCGGTATGCTTTAGATCCCAGCTGCTGCCAATTGTGTAGGGTTTCTCGTCTTAATTTTGATCTCGTAATTCTATTGTTTATGATAGCTACTTAATTGCATTGCCTAAAGAGAATAGCTGCAAATAATACTGTCCTGAGCTTAGATGATAAGACTTCTACTTTGATTGCCCTCTTTTGTTATACCCTTTGTTTATATCTATCAAATGGATACGGAAATATATGAATTTTGTTTACTAGTGATATGTTCTAGTTAGCCCTGAAACACTGATTCGGGATTCAGTTTTCAAGTTTGGGGACCCTATCGGTTGCGCTAAATTAATTGGATAAAGTTTCAACATTAAGCTTCGATATGTCATTGAACTCCTAGTTTTAATTGAATCTTTTTGGCTCTGTTCCTAGAATTGAGATTTGAGAAATAATCTCTGTTATCCTGGAGTTCAGAAGGTTATTATTTGTTTTGCGAAGTTGCTGTAGCCAACCATACATGAGTTTTCTTAAAGTCTGGTCTTCATTGTATTTGTTCTATACCCTGTCCATATCATCATTTTCTTTAATCTGTCACTTCAAAATTCTTATGCATTGTAGGTAACTGCTTTATTTATTTATTTTTTATTTTTGCGTCAAAGGATGAAAAACTTCAGGATGTCTTGGGACATTTCCAGAAAGATTTTGAAGGTGGAGTTTCGGCAGAGAATTTGGGTAAGTCTAAACTTGTCCGAAACAAGATGAGGCCTTCCTCTGGTATTGATTATCTCGACGTTTACATTTCAAACAGGGGCCAAGTTTGGAGGATATGGGTCGTTTTTACCTACCTATCAGCGTTCTCCTGTATGGTCTCACACAAGGACTCCTCCAAAAGCTCAGCACCACAACGGAACTAGATCTCCAAACACTTCGCAGTTGGAGGTATATGGGCATATCATACTACTTTTGTTAGGATCTTTTTCTTTTCAGTTAAAGGGCTGAAGATTCATGAAACTTTAGGTGATTGTAAGTATATATCTTAATTGGGTGCTTGGTGTAAATAGGTTGGTCGCCGTGCCTCAGTATCTTCATCATCTGTGCCTCATTCAGGAAATATTGAACCGGCTTCCACTACAGCAATGCCATTGATATCTTCAAAAGCATCACCATCCCCAGTCAAACAAGACTCAGGCTTGCCATCTACTAGTTCTGCAAAGGAACATGTCCTGAGATCTGAACCCGTAAACAGAAAATATGCTACTTTACCAGATCAAAGAATGCTGAAGGTTCGAATCAAAATGGGTTCTGATAACTTGTCGACACAAAAAAATGCTGCAATATACAGTGGCCTTGGCCTTGATATGTCACCCTCTTCATCAATGGATGACAGCCCCTCTGGAAGCGAAGGGATGTCCCATGGACGTCAAGATTCTCCATTTGAATCACCTGCTCATATTCTTCGGGTGCAGTACCCTGCCGTATTTTTATTGTCTTTACTTCTTTTCTTCTTATTTTTCAGTAGTGCTCAGTCTGAATTTCTGATTTTGTGTTGGAGCAGATAATGACTTCCTTTGCAATGCCTGGTGGAGTATTGCTTTCACCCCTTCCTAGTCATCTGATTCATCTGAAAGGAATGGAAAAGCTTCATCAAGGCAGTGAATTATTACTTGCCTATCCTGTTTGTCTAGATAATTCCAGCCATAATAATGGTTCTGATTCTCGTAGAAGTGATCGGAAGATAAAAAAGTTGATAGATAGATCTGTAGTATCAACAGAATTAAAAAGTGGAAATAATAAGGATCGGAGTGGTCTTGATGTCTTGCCAAAGAAGATAGAGGTGGATACTACGAGCTGTGATGAGCTTGTTTCAAACTCACTAAAGCCTCCTCTTGTCTCCAATTCAAATCTTGTTACTGATTCAGTGAAAGGCATGGTTAGGGCATCTGATATGTCAAGGGAAGCATACAAGGCTTCAGCAAGGGACAAAGGCTTTTCCGAATTCATGAAGGACGAACAAATAGGGCCAATGGATACACATGTGGATAGCTTGGCCGAGAATACCAGAACAACTTCAGCAGGAAAGATATGGGAAGATAAGAAATCTAGTTCTCATGATAGTGTTTCTCTCTACCCAAGGAAAGGTGGTCACCGCAAAGGAGGAAAACCTTATGACACAGTTAAAGGTAACTCAAATATATCGAGGGGCACAAAAGCAGCAAGTTGTGAGCCAACTGAGGCTCCCAAACTCAAGCCTGATCTGAAGGTTGCATCCCATGATCATGAAGGTACCAAATTGTCTTCTGGAAAGAATTGCTCATCTTTTGAGGGGAAAAAGAAACTAAAAGCTGATGCAAATATTGTCTCAGGGATGCCAAACGATGTATTGGCAGGTGATTGTGCTTTGATGGCGAAGAATAAGAAGAGTGAATCCACAGATGACCCTTCAACTAAAGGGGATATGGACGGTGCAAAATCTCAAAAGAATACTGGAAGAGTTGGGGATAAGTACAAAGATTTTTTTGGGGAAATGGAACTTGATCGAGAAGAGAAACAGATGAGTCCATTAGAAATGGGTGATGAAGATAGGCACAAGGACCTCAACTCGGGTGGTGAAAAGGGCACATGCGTCTCTAACAATGCACCAAGGGAGAGACCTTGTGGAAAGAAAATTGATAAGCTACTAAGAACACAAGTGAATCCTAAAACAACTTTTCCTCCAGGCTTTGTGGGTGGATCTATATTGGATACTGCTCCTACAACAGCAGCCCCTGCTGCAGCAGAAGACAATTGGGTCTGTTGTGATCAGTGTCAAACATGGCGCCTTCTTCCACTTGGTAAAAATCCTAATGACCTACCAGAGAAGTGGGTGTGCAACATGCTTAATTGGCTGTAAGTGCTATCCTGTCATTCAGTTAGATTGAATAATCATGAATGCTCATAAATTGAAATATAAAATCTCCTCTCTTGAAATTTGACATTGCCATTGTAATTGGTTTAGGCCTGGAATGAACCGGTGTAGTTTCAGTCAGGAAGAAACCTCAAATGCTGTTATGGCCTTGAATCAAGTCCCAATGCTTGGGGGTCAAAAGAATATGCAGCTTAATCCTGGCGTTGTGTCCAGTCTAACTTCAGCTGGTAATCAGCTTGATCAGAACTATCAAATGTATGGTTCACAAACCATGGGCATGGGCGGGAAGAAGAAGACGAACAAAGATGGCCCTCCTCTGTTGTCAAACACTATGAAGAAGAGTATTCCAGTGTTTGCGACAAATGTTAGCTTAAATGAGGTGAACCAACCCATGGTAGAGTGTGACATTCTCAAACCAAGCAAGTCTAGTGACTTGGCGTTGGAGAATCTTAAACATAAGCAGAAAGAAAAGCATAAAGTGCTTGAGAACTGTTCTGATGGAGGTATTGCATTTGAAAATGTATTTTATGTTGTGCCTTGGAGATTTTTCTTTCTTGACATATGAAATTTAGTTTGTTGCTAAACATTCATACAGGTGACAGTAGGCACTCAAAGATGAAAAGTAAAAGAGACTCTGAGAAAGAGTTATTCGGGATCTCCAAGAAAGTCAAGACTGAAGGTTTGCCAGAAGATTTGGTGTCTGATCCTGTAAACATTGAAAAAGTTGGTGCTAGTTCAACTAATGATTTGCATACTAATGCCTCAGGGAAGAGTCTCGTGAACAACAATGGCTGCTCTTCATCCAAATACCAGGCTTCAGTTAGAAAATATGAGGAAAATCCTATTTCCTTAGACGATGTGCCCTTGGGTACCAGAAAGCGAGATGATAAAGAAGTTGGAAAAAAGAGGAAAATTAAGGAAACTCCTGATGCTCAAGCTAATGAAGTATCCCTTTCAAATAGAGGGCATAATCTCCAAGACAGCTGGATCTTGGCCAAGGAGGAGTTCAGTGAGAATGAGTATAGGAAAGAGAAGAAGTCGAAAATATCCAGGTCTAATGGGAAGGAGTCAAGTGCAAGTAAAGGCAGTGGCAAAACAGACAAAAGAAGTAGTCACAGAAGTAGTCAGCAACTAGGGCAAGAAGCAGGGAGTTCTGTCTCTCAACGCAGCCTAGATGGTGTGGATTGTTTGAAAAGAGATTCTGGGTCTCAACATGCTTCTGTGGCAGCTACTTCTAGCTCATCTAAGGTTTCTGGCTCCCACAAAACCAAAGCTAATTTCCATGAGACAAAAGGATCTCCAGTAGAATCGGTTTCATCATCACCTCTGAGAGTTTCAAAACAAGGTAAGCCTAAGTCAGCATATAAGACCTTCACTGATAAATATGATTTGACTGATGCTGATTGTTTCACTCTAGGTGCTCGGCAAAGATGCTCATATGGTGAAGATGATGGCGGGAGTAATCGATCAGGTGTGGCGAAGAATTTGTTTGACGTGGCTCACAATGGTTCCCTTGAATCCTCTGTGCATGATGTAGTGGACAGGGACTTGAGTCATTCTGTTGGTAAAGTTAAACAGCAGGGTGTGCCTTCTCCTGATGTCAGAGATCACCACGCCACAAATGGTGGTGCAGAATATTTTGGCCAAGACTGCCAATATCTTAATAAAACTTCCACTTCAGATCAATGTCGAGATGATGATAAACAACAAGGAAATCATTATAATGCAAATGGGTCGCGTGCAAGGAAGTCTGGAAAGGCATCCTCTTCAAGGTCCAAAGAAAAGAATAGGAATTTGAATTATGAACTTGACAATGGTAAAGTTAAGGTTTCTGATTGTATTAATGAAGAAGGACCTGTCCATGAAGTGAAACAAATAAATGGGAGAAGCAAAATTGAGGAAAAATTAGGGGTCAGGTCTGATGAAAGTGAGAATAGAAATGTTGATAAGACAGATTCGTTGGGACTATTGTCATGTGGAAGCAGTAAAAAAGAGAGCCAGTCCAAACATATGGGATACAATGGTACTACTGATATTAAGGCGCATGCTATTTGTAGCCAGGATGATACCTCTAATCCTAAGCAGAGTCTGCAGCCAGATTCTGAGGCAGTTTCTGGAAGAGGGAAGTCACCATCATTGCCTCCCACTGGAGGAGCAAATAATGAAACATTATCTCACTGCCCTCCACCAGTTTCTGGATCTCAGAAAGGAAATGGAGCAATTAACCCAGACAGTGACAATGCATCAAAGGCACTGAAACAAATCAGAAAGGTTGATCATGCTAAAGGGACTCATCGCAGCGGTTCAAGAGATCCTATGTCGAACGGGCATAGGCCTGCAGATCTTAATGCCCCAAGTCCTGTTAAAAGAGATTTCTCCAGTCAGGCGGCAACAAATTCTCTGAAAGAGGCTAAAAATCTGAAACACCTGGCTGATCGTCTAAAGGTCTTTGCTGATGTTTGTGGTTTTCTGTTATCTTTTAAGTGTCATGCTCTCTAAATAGGTCATCTTTTGCAGAACTCTGGGTCAAATGATAGTACCAAGATTTACTTTGAGGCAGCCCTCAAATTTCTTCATGGAGCCTCCCTGCTGGAAACTGGAGAGATGATTCAGTCAATGCATGTGTACAGTACCACTGCAAAACTTTGCGAGTAAGTTAGAACTATCAAGTATCCTAATATACATACCTAAATTATGCCTACTTAGTAGTTATTCTTGCAACTCAGTGGCTTTATGTAAATGAAGTTTCAGAAGTAATGGGTATCAGGCACTCCACACACACACACACACACACAACATTCAGCATAATGTCCATTTTGTCTCAATCCTCCTGTATATTAAACTATTGTCTTTGCCGTAATTCTGCGGTTGTCAATGAGACTTACCAGAAGTGAAGTAGAGAAGAGCAAGAAATTTCATATTCTCTAATCTTTGCACTCTACAGGTTTTGTGCCCATGAATATGAGAAGTCCAAAGATGTGGCTGCTGCTGCCCTGGCCTACAAATGCACCGAGGTAGCTTACATGAGGGTAGTTTATTCTTCACATGCCAGCGCAAATAAAGATCGACATGAGTTGCAAACAGCTCTACAAATGGTTCCTCCAGGTAATATGAATGAAGCATACAATTTCTTTTTGCTATGTATATTCCTTTTTGGGTTGCATACGCTGCTCTGCCTCTCTGAAGTGCATACTATGGAACCTTTCAAATCTTTAGGAAGTGCTGAGCTTGTGATGCATGAAAGATATCTTCTCTTGTAAATACTGAGTTCTTTGGGAATGTTATTCTTTCAAGGGGGGAAAGAATGAAGCAAAAAGATTAGTGGTTGCATCATAAACACGTGATTGCATCTTAAACACGTGATATCTTACTGTTTAACTTTTACATCTTGTTGGATGATTCATGCTCTAGTTTAACTTTGGACATAATGTTGGATGATGAAGAGCAGCATAGTTGTCTTTAACAAAAAATTTATCTTCAAAAAGGGGTTCACAGTTCCTTCTTTAAGAAGGCTTGAAACATTCTTTCTATTTGTTGATCTTTGTCTTATTTTCTGGAGGGAGGAGGTTGTCATGTATAGCTGTATTAGGGGATCCTTTAAATTTTAGGATCAGTAGCACTTTGATATGCTTGGTTTATAACTAAATGTTTAGCTCTTCTATATATGTTATAGATGCATTTGGTACTAAAAAATACTCATCCAAATATGTTCACAAGTAAATTAGTTACTTTTTCGGTATGTTCAGGGATGTTACTATACTGTATCATGAATGTAAAGGCTACCAACAAATGCTTTGACATTTTAATGCCCACCGTTTAAATTCATCTTATGTTTGGTTTCGATCAATGTGGCCTCTGTTTTTTGGCTTGTATTACTGACTGTTGGTGTGCTAAACTACTGTGATCTTACAATATTTTTATCAGGCGAGTCACCTTCTTCTTCTGCCTCTGATGTTGACAACCTGAACCACCCAGCAACATTGGACAAGGGTGCCCTAGCCAAAGGTATCAGCTCACCTCAAGTGGCAGCAAGCCATATAATTGCTGCACGAAATCGTCCACATTTTGGGCGGCTACTCAATTTTGTAAGTATATTTAAATTATACTGAGTAATCACATTTTTTTGTTGTGTACACTTCCAAGAAGATAATCTCCAAAATTTATAACCTAAAGGCGTTGGGTGAAGGGATAGATTATAATGCAGAATCAGAATTATGCTCTAGGAGATCTTTTGTTGCATGTGGATGTAAAGAAATGTTTTAAATCTAAGATCATTTCATTGTGCTTTTCATGATGCCCCATGCCAAACAAAATTTTTTTTACATTTGTTAACTAAGTTGTTAGCGACATTCAGTTATGAGAGCAACCTTAAATCCGTATTTTTCTTAGGCATTTGGTGCTCCATTGTTTGCTTCCTTGCATCATATGTCAAGTGTGACTATTTTGCAGGTTCAGGAAGTACATTTTGCAATGGAAGCTTCAAGAAAATCACGGATTGCTCTTGCAGCAGCTAATGCAAATTCAGGAGATAGCCAGCGAAGAGAGAATATTTCTTTAATCAGAACAGCTGTTGATTTTAATTTCCAAGATGTAGAGGGATTGCTACGTCTGGTAAGGCTTGCATTGGAAGCTATTAGCCGCTGAAGAGTGAGGTTGCTTACTGACTTTGTATCAGATTTGTAAAGAAATGAAAGAGCATATCTTTGGACATGGATCTCTCTGTTATTGTGGTTGAAGACTTCTTGGGAGATCAGTTAATTCCATTTTCGCGCTCAGCCTTCTGTGTACATATGTATTGTACAGATTAAGTTTGGAACTTGAGTACATTTTTTCATTTGGGCTTCAGCTACTTTTTGATGCATATGAGGGCCATACATGCTAAACCATTTGAGGATTTGTAACAAGGCAATCTGATCTTTTTGCCTTCTGCATAAGTAATCTGGAGCTCACCAAAAGAGGCAGTTCTATATGTCAGCAAGATTGTGGTTGAAGAAATAAGTGAATAAAGCTAGAGAATCCCAATTTTGTACATGTGGGGGTTGTAGAATTCTAATGCCAGAGTGTGGCATCTTTCTGGTTTTTCTTTCGTCCAACAGAGATTAGTTTAGCTTGTCCCTTTGATTTGTTGGAATTACTCGTGATCTCCTGTACCATCAGAGACTGCACTATCTTTGGTTCAAACCCTGTAAAATGATCACAATGTCATTGCAGTCTCAGGTTGGTGAACTGTTTAGTGATCTCTTTACTCTCTTTTTTCCTTTACATGTTACTGGATGATTTAACTTTCATATTTCTTGTCTTTTGCATGTTTTTCCTTTTGCATTTGCTTTCGGTACTTGTAAGTGCATTTATGCATCTATTTATATATGCAGGCCGTCTTAAGGAGGTTCTGATTAGTTAAGACTATATTTTCATCTAGCTTAGAGAAGCAGGAAGAGCTTGGACAAGTTGTATCATGTATTAAAAAAAATTAGGCAGTTATGTCATTGAAGTTATGAAGGTTCGTGGACTTGTGAAATTGAAGTCTGGATTGATTACTTACTCCTGTAGTGTGAAATCACCTCTAATTGTCTGGTTTTCTCTTTGGCAGTGACTGCTATTGTGAACATCTGGGGCAACAATGTTTCGTTTCCAGCAGATGAGGATTTAACAGGTAAAGGTGATGTGTTCTTCCTTTTCGTCCCCGACCCCCACACAAAAGAAAAAGAAAAATAAATGAAGCAGCCCCATCATAACGACTTATGCTTATAATTCTTATACTCATTCTATCAGGAGATGTACTGCAGCATATTACAAATTATAATGCTTGATTGGTTTTAGATTATGATGACAGGCACTTAAATAATATCTGAATAACCTTGTACCCCCCCAATACCTTTCCTCTTTCTCAATTCATATGAATGTGCGGTATGTGAGAGGGATTCTCACCCTTCGTGTACAAAAGAAGTTACAAGGCAGGCCATGGCTACAGAATGTTGTGAAATCCTTATCTGTTGAACCTCACTTATTGCTATTTGCCTTGCCTACTTGACAAAATCACTCTATAAGCTGCACATCCACAGCTCTGTTCACATTGATGTTAGATTAGATTATTATAAGCCCTTTAACCTTAACACCAGAATTTTTCGAAGAAAATTGTGTTGCTTTACACTGTAGTTGCTAGTATTTGTAATTGGAAAAAGAACCTTGATGAGGCATTTAACTTGGTTAAATCCTCGTCATGGAACTGATATTTTTCATTTTATGGGATTTCTAACTTTGACCTTTGGAGGTAGAACAAAAGCATTTAAAATGCTATGTATAGGCAAAAAGAAAAATTGTTTGATAGAATCAGGCAAGGAAGAATGAGTTAATTCATATTCTTGTACAAATGAGAGTTGTTTTGTAGAGCCATGGTCCGACTACTGATTATTTTTCTTGTTCTTTGTATTGCTTGTCAGATTTAATGTATAGATCATTTGTTCCTCCTCATATCAAAGCTTGTAATTTTGTATACTCTCTTCCGATGTTGGGAGTAAGGAACCTCGATGCTGTTATTGTTCTTATAATTATGTTGGGCTCAATGTAAATGATTCATTAATACATAGATCCCATTTTTATTTTATTTTTCTCAGAAGTTTTTTTGGTTTTTTTCTTCATTAATTTTTTTTTTTACAATCAAAGAAAGCTTTATTAAAATGAAAAATGCAAAACAAATAAAAAAAATTGGAAGGTATCAATAAGAGTTGGTTCAGGTCATAAAGCAATCAATCTATCTTCTACTTCAAAGCGGTGTTTTAAAGCTGTTTAAGTTTCCATTTTGTCAAAATCTAGCTACTAATATCTTATTTGTAGGTAAAATTTGTAAATTTTACTACAAATTTTTATCAAGGTCTGTGGTTTGCTATGCCCTTACGATACAAGCGGTAGGCTTAGTCTTAGTTAAAGTTTTTGTTACCAAAAATAAAATTAAAAGGCATTCAATCTGATAGTTGGGAATATAGGAACCGTAAGCAAATAAATATACGATAATATTAGTTGAGCGTTTAACAAACGCAATAGAGAATTAGGAAAACTCGTTAAATAATTCCTAACAGGGGGCATCAAATGCACAACAATCTAGAAATCTGAGTTTAATGGAACATATTCTAAATATATTAGTGATTGGGTCAAAACCAAACACACAGTTCCGGAGCTTTTCAATTGTCTACCCATTTCAATTATAGTCTTTACGAGCGGAAAATTTCATCAATGAAGTTTGGATCTGAACCAACACACATCCATGGTGGGGGAACTAAGAATGAACAATGATTCTCAGATATCATCCATTGATCATATCCCAACAGTAGCAACAAATCAGATCAACACCCACAACACAATAATTAAATCACCAAAAAAACTCGATGAAACAAGGTAAAGACGGCTTAAGAAGTTCTAACCTCCTCATGTGAGAGACATTCTTACTCATCATATGGGAGACATTCTAACTTAACAAAAAAAACTGATAGAACTTAACTGGCGTACTTAACAATTGTATGTGAAGAGTTGACAATTGAATAATGTTACCTATTTGAAAAATAAAAGACAATGCAATATTCTGCTAGTGCTACTAACGAATATAGATGTAAACGAGCCGAGCTGAGCTTTGGCTTGCTCGAGCTCGGCTTGGTAGAATCTTAATGAGCTTCGAGCTCGTTTTGAGCTTAAATTTCTACTCAAGTTTGGCTCGTATGTTCACAGGCCCAACTCGTTTATGAGGTTTAGAGCTTGCTCAAGAATAACTCGTTTAGTTGTACATTTGACAAAAAAGAATCATTCATGTTATTTGTCCGAATTAGGACGAGGAAGAGCTCTTGCGGATGCAGAGTCAAGAGTGGAAGATGTATACAGATGGAGAACGGTTTGTAGAAGGAGCATGATGTAGGGTAGTGATAGAAGGACTAGAGGTTATCCGCGTCTACCACATGGCAAAGCAAACCTTTCAAATAACCAACAACACGGAAGAATATGAAGCAGTAATATGTGGGCTCAAGCTGATCCAAAGATATAGCTCATCCGTTTACCATTTGCAGTCGAAAGGCATTAAGGATCGGCTAGGAGAAAAGAAGAGCGGTTGGGCCGAAGAGATCCCGAATATCCCTCAAGCGGCACCGTTTCATTTAAAGCCCAAAAGAACTAGAAAACTGAACTAATATTAAATGCTTGGAAAGATAAAATAAATTTTTATGCTGTGGGTTTTTAGATTGTGATGGGCTGGATGTTACAATTGAATAATGTTGGTTTTGTTTTTTGCATTTTCTACTTTTTTACTTTCTCAATGTGGCCGCATATTTGTTTTCTTCGTCTTATCTTCTTCTTTTATTATATTTTTGTGTGAAAAAATAAGGTTTAAGTGTTGTTTTTATCTATCTAAAACATTGTTTTTAGTGACTGAAAGTTGTATGCATTCACAAATTGTGCTTTACGTATGTTTAATGCTACTAAGGTAGTTGGGGACTTTCTGAGGCTAGCTGGAGATTAATTGGAATTTGAACGCCTAGGGGACCTAGATGATTCAATTGACCCAAATAGGATTCTAGATTTTAAGTGCTTGGGTGGGAATTAGACGGAAAGACGATCTTCGTTTAAAACATTATTACCCTCTTGAAAGTCTTGATATTAATGATTTTCGAAGTAATATTTATGCCCGCACTAAATAAAAATCCTAAATTCTGTCCCTGCTTGCTATGACTAGACATAAGTTTTTCTATAGGTTCACCATGTTCAACCCAATTCTCTCCTCTTGCGATGATCACTATGTCAAGATTGCTTTAGAATTTAATGAAAACCAGAAGGTTTGCCTCTTCCTTGTGTCCATTTGTTTTGTTTAGTTTTTTTCCCTTTAAGTAATGTCTGCTGATAACTTTGCACTTATTTGTTAGGGCACGAAGTATGAAATTCGGGACGTCTTGTTTGCATTTCGCAAATCAGTAATAGTCCCAACCCCGAATATGAAGGTGTTAGAGAGTGGTGCCACGTGATCTTCATTGTTAGCCTCAAAAACACGAGTGAGCCTCCCAAGCACTGCTTTTGTGAATTGGTGCTTGAACCTATGTCAGGCAGTGGCGATCCTGACGTTTCGAGGACCTAGGGGCAAAGAGCTAAATATGGGCCCTCATTAACAAATACAAGAAAAAGAAATATGAATTCAAAAATAAATTTATCATACATAAAAATAAACGAATGAAAATATTTCACATGAAAAAACAAACGATTTATGTGACTACCGAGTTTTTTTTATACAACATGATCTATTCGAGCATTTTAAAATGCAAAATAACTAATTATAGCGTATATCTCGATATGTTCTAATATATTTCTCTCAGTATATAAAGTGACATAACGTTTCTTATGACATCGATGATATAAAATAAATTTTTCAACAATTATAGAAATTTTTTTTAACATATGTAATAGTAACAATCATAATAAAGTAAACTCGAAGAGATCCTAAATATCCCTCAAACGGCACCATTTCATTTAAAGACCAAGAAGAACTAGAAAACCGAACTGATATTAAATGCTTGGAAAGATAAAATGAATTTTTGTGATGTGGGTTTTTAGATTGTGATGGATGGGTGTTATAATTGAATAATGCTGAGTTTTTTTATTGCAATTTCTACTATTTTTTTTTTCAATGTGGCCGCATATTTCTTTTCTTCGTATTATCTTCTTCTTTTATTATATATTTTTTTTTGTAGAAAACTAAGGTTTAAGTGTTGTTTTTATCTATTTAAAGCGTTGATTTTTAGTGACTGAAAGTTGTGATCTAGTTTGTTCAAGTTAATAATAATCAGCCGTTGTGCTTTACGTATTAAAATTTGTTTAATGCTACTAAGGTAGCTGGGGACTTTCTGGGGCTAGCTGGAGATTAATTGGAATTTGAACGCCTAGGGGGACCTAAATGATTCAATTGACCCAAATAAGATTCTCGATTTTAAGTGCTTGGGGTAGGAATTAGACGGAAAGATGAACTTCGTTTAAAACATTATTACCCTCTTGAAAGTCTTGGAATTAAGAATTTTCGAAATAATATTTATGACCACACTAAATAAAATTCCTAGATTTTGTCCATGCTTGCTATGACAAAAATATACTAAAATTTTCCCCGTTTCACGGAGACCAGCAGCAAGAACGTACTTTTTTTCCCTTCACATTCAAGTCAAGTATCTAGAAGGTATCTAACTGACTTACTTAAGGGCATGCAGGAAGTAGGGATATTAGAGACTCTGCAATCAGCTGTTAGAACCAATAGGTCTTCAAATCGTTCATTTTTATTTGTTTGCAATGCCGGTTGTTCGCCTTTCGGGGGGGCTGTTGGCCCAAAAATGACTAATACTAAGACTAGAGGGAGGGTGAATATGATTAGTTCTCTTTAAAAACTTAAGTATACTCTTAATTCGATTTGCCTATTGACTAAAATAACTGTTTAAAAGATTTGCGGAAGAACAAGTTATTTAAGTAAAGTAAGAGTATAAGCAGTTATCTCACAGTTTAGTCACAAGCAAATATGGTAAGTAAATAAAAGCAAGGCAAGTGATTAAATAACAGTAAGTAAAGAGAGTAGGGATAGAAGGATTAGATGCAGAGCATTTATCCAGGTTCGGTCTCCTTGTGAGCCTAGTCCTGTCCCCGAGAGAACCTCTCGAGATTTTCAACTATGTGATTTCTTTAAGGGCAGAAATCAAGCCTATAGAGTAGTTCTCACAATCCGAGATACTACTAGAGCTGAACACCTCTCCCAGTATTCACTCCTTCAAACTTCCAAGTGTTTGAGCAACTGCCCCTCAGTTTTTCACAAGCACAACTGAGAAATTTCTGACACTTTCCAAGGCTAAGTGTTAACCTCTCCTAAGCTTCAATGGTGCTTAAGAACCTTTCTCACTTTTCAAGGCTAAGTAAGAACCTCTTTTACACTTTTGTCGGGATCTAGTGCTAAACCCAGTTTAAGCCCCACCGCTTAAACTATTACAGAATATTTTTGAATGATTAAAAGAAACACTCAAACTCTCGTAATTCTGTTGAAGGAAATGATTAACTAAAAGCTCTTTTGCATATAACTCGATCTTGTAGCTTTAGTTCACGATTTGTATTTCCTTGAGTTTTTCCTTCAACCTTCTCTTCCTTTTATACTCCAAGCTTTTGCTGTTTGAGATTCAAATTTGAATTTGGGAGGGAAGTGAGCCGTTGGTGTAGTTTTGTTGCAGCAAAGACAACTTGCAAAGGTACACAAAATCTTTCATAGGTAGATATGGAAATCTTGATAGGATTTGAAGAATATTTTGTGTAAGACAACTTGCCATAGCTTCTCCAACAATCTCATATACTCGGCTGGAATGGATTAACAAAATCCTTGTGCAATCTTGTATTAGCAAGCTAGGTAGATGTAGGATATCATTTTTGCAGAGCCAAAAATCCATAGCTTTATTCTTGAGATCTTTTGTAGGAAAGCTAGGATTTAGGAAATCTTTATTTAGCAAATAGAAGATTTGTTTGCAGAATGTAATCTATAGCTTTTGTAGCTCAAATCTTGTGTAAGAAACCTAGGATATGACAAATCTTTAGTTAGCAAAGCTAGATTGCATTTGTACTTTCAAATCTTGTATTAGGAAAACAAAGATATGGTGAGTTGTCTAAACTTGGGCATAAAGTATTTCACCATAACCGTAGGATTAGTTTCCAAGATTTGATCATCCATCCATGCATCATATGATCTTATACATAGCATTTTATTTTCCAGCAAAGTGTATGTATCAAGATATGCATGACATGCTATTTCTATGCATAAACTAAACTTTAAGATTGCAAGACATACATGTCTTATGATAGTATGATTTCGAGATGTGTATGCTTAAGATATTATCATGTATAAAATGTTACTCATCATGGATTAAGGATAATGTCATGTATTAAAACATTGTTTAGATCTTTAAATCAATTCATGACATATAATTTTAGCATACCATGATAAACTACATATTAAAGCATAGATGACATGTTATTTCAAAGTTATACTTCCAAGTATATGTGATGCACTACCATACTTTAATTGAGCAAATATTTAGCATGTAAATATTTCCACTTTTGTCACATGATTAAAGTATAATAAAAATCAATTAGTTTAACCAAGTTAATCAAAATCAAGAATAACAGGGGCTTCCACCTTACACATAGAAGATTGGATTTCCAGAGAGGGATACGTATACATAAAGGCATATAATACCTCGTGTCGGTCTGAAAGAGACGCACCCAAGCTCAGACCACTAAGAAAGTCGTAAAAAAGCCCGGATCTACTCGGAAAAGTTTCTAGGACCAGTTCTTGGCGTGAAAATTGCATATCTTATGATATTTGCTCGCAGGTATCCGGTAAAAAAAAGGAAAGGAGACCAAGTAGTTTCATAGGAAGAAATGTGAAAGTAGGGGTTGCTAAGCGCACAGAACCAGAATTCATTGAAAATGGAGTTCTTGTGCTGAAGTGAGATCACCACCGGAGAGAGGGAGAATTCAATTTCTACAGGTTCACCATGTTCAACCTAATTCTCTCCTCTTGCGATGATCACTATGCCAAGATTGCTTTAGAATTTAATGAAAACCAGAAGGTTTACTTCTTCCTTGTGTCCATTTGTTTTGTTTAGTTTTTGTCCTTTCAGCAATGTCTGTTGATAACTTTGCACTTATTTGTTAGGGCACGGAGTATGAAATTTGGGTCGTCTTGTTTGCATTTCACAAATCAGTAATAGTCCTCAACCCCAAATATGAAGGTGTTAGAGAGTGGCGCAACGTGATCTTCATTGTTTGACTAAAAAACACGAGTGAGTCTCCTAAGCACTGCTTTTGTGAAATGGTGCTTGAACCTATGTCAGTCAATGTCGATCCTGACGTTTTGAAGGCCTAGTGGCAAAGAGCTACATATTGGCTCTTATTAATAAATACAAGAAAAAGAAATATGAATTCAAAAATAAATTTATCATACATAGAAATGAACGAATGAAAATATTTCACATGAAAAAACAAACGTTTTATTTGACTATTGAGTTTTTTTTATACAACCTGATCTACTCGAGCATTTTTAAAATGCCAAATAACTAATTATAGCGTATATTCCGATATGTTCTAACATATTTTTCTCAGTATATAAAGTGACAAAACGTTTCTTATGACATAATTTTTTCAACAATTTTAGAAATGTTTTTTAACATATGTAATAGTCACTATCATAATAAAGTAAACCGGAAGAGTAATGAAAATATTTGGATTTCATTATGATGTTTTGACAAACTTGAAAACTTCAAGAGTTGTAATGAAGTTATTTGGTAAAATCTTTTGCAACACTTTCATTTTTTATTTATTTAAATTTTTTTAATGAAATATATGCAACACTCCGGATGTGAATGATGAAAAATTAAAAGAGCTCATGCATATATAAAAAATATACAGATAAATTTGTGCCCCTATTATTTTTAGGCCCTAGGCGTCTCCTTCCCATGCCCAAAGACGGCCCTGATGTCAGCGACACGTGAAATCACTCGCTGTTATACTTTCAAACTTACGGATGAAGGTAACATAATATTCGTTGTGCATTTCCCTTTAAAAATTATTGCATTAACTAATTAGTTAGTTGCTTGATTTCTACACATTATTTGGTTTTCTTCCCTTTAGCGTGTTAGCAATAAAGTTTGTTTGTCATGTGTTCGTGAGTCTTTAGAGAGTTTACCTATTGCTGCAAAAATTGATCTTGATTTGGTGATGTGGATTTTTATTCTGGAGTTTGAAGTTGTAACATTGCCAATGAATTTGTGCAAATTCGAACATGGATTGTGGATTTTGTCTTCGGTGTTCCAGTTATATACATCCTAAGTGTGATTATGTTGTTGGTCTTTCTTCCTCCAAGTATCCGAAGAAGCTTACCGAAAATTATGTTAATGCTCTAGAGTTGTGTGGTTTTGACCAGTTCTACCTTTAGTTATACTATGCCTCTTTTTCTTGATTTCCTAGTTTTTCTAAGGGCCAAGTGAAAAGTTTGATTCAATTTGCTGAAAAGCGTAGATATTAAGGGTATGCATCTGATTTAATGTGTTGCATATTGTTGGAACTGAGAATAAATTGAAATGCTTTGATGTGACCTACAGATGCAAAGTTTGCAAACCTTTTTGTGTATGACACGTTCTCCTAACTTTGGCTTGACTTTGTTTCTTCTTGTATATTTAGAATTTATCCATGCTAATGACATTATCTTACCATTACATTCACTCAATTTGAAGTTATAATATGTGGTTCAAAGTGGTTGTGATCATTAAATCTATATGGAAGAGTAACCAATTGAATTCAAAATGAAAACAATACTGAGGTATTTTAGTCTTTATACAACATCCAGAAGGTTTGATCATCTGTTCATTCATTCTGTCTGTCTGTCTCTATTTTATATTCAAGTTAATCTTTTGTTCTCCTTTATGTTGCTTCCCCTCTCTTTAACATTGATATTGAGTTTCTTTGTTTTAAGTATGTTGTGTCTTTGGCATCAACTGAAGATCTAAATTAAAGTCGATTTGTGATTTGGATTTAGAGGCGATGACATTGAAAACAATAAAGAAGTTTCATAACAGATTAATCGAGGACGATGAACTCCCTCTTACAGCAGCTTTAACAAAATTGGTAAGATTTGGTTCAATGCCTTTTTACGATGCTAAAGGGTTTTTGGTTCCCATGTGAAATTAGAACTGGTTTCTTACAATGGGGTTATGCGGTTCTTGATTTTATATAGTATAGATTTTTTTAGCTTTGCAGGTTCAATCACTTCCATTTCATTTGATGCATGCAATTTTGAAAATAAAGGAATTAACTTTTACTATTGTTGTGACATACTTACATGCTTTTCTGTATGATGGGAGAATGAGATTATGAATTGAATCTGATGATAATATATTAGGTAAGTCGTGTTTCTCGAATCAAATTGAATCGAGTCCCCATTGGCTTATGATTATCTTCATGTATTTTGAGTTAAATAATCTTAAGAGGTGAACTTAATTTAGCTTCTGAAGTTTATGTTTTGTATGAAATTCTTGCCCTTTTGGTAGAAAATTTGCGATTTGTTAATGAAATCAAAACTAAAAGATGCATCATGTGTTGAAAGGATTGAGCAAAATGTAATTGGATAATACAAATGGTTTCATCCATGAAATTTTATTGTACTTATTTCCTCTATATATTTATCCAGATTTGAATGAAGTGCTATTAGGCACTCTGCTTTGGTTTCATCTTGGCTTTCATATGTGATTTTTGTGTCATTTATTTCGGCTATGGTAAACCTATATCTATATTATTAATGAATTTAGGGAATTTTTTTAAAATATTTGCAAGCAATAAATGTAATGAGCGTAACACATACAATATTTTTTATTGTTTCTTTTATCTTCATCGATTGTGACTAGAATTTCTTATGGCTTTATATCTTAGTGGTCTTTGTTCTTGAATGTCTCCTTGACTTATGTGACCGGGCATTTAAGCAAATTACATTGTTAGTATGTTAGTTTTTACTTTTGTTTTACTATTATTTATGCTTGTTTTAGTGTTTGGAAAATCTATTAACATTGTTAATCTGTTAATTGTGATTTGGATAGTTGTAGAATTATGTAGTTTGATTCGTGGGGAAAAAGAATACTCAAATATAGATCTTTTTTTTTTTCTTTTTAAGTTTAATTATGCAGTTGTGCATTTGATTCTTATTGGCTCAAAAGCTCACTCTCTCTCTATATAAAAAGGTTGAAGTAGGTTCAATCTTGCAAAGGTGTGAGACATAAACTAGCAGCTAGGTATAACATGCAAAGGTCAACATACTAAGATCAACGATATGCTTAATGCACTTGTTTTCATTTCTTATTATATTATGGTTCATCCGACCTCGAATCGTTTCGGGACTAAGGCTTTTGTTGTTTGTTTGTTATTATATCATGGTTCGTATATGAGAGGGTGGATTGACAATTTTTATGCTTTCGAATGATGAGATTCATAAGGCTTTGTTGAGTTTGGATTCATTAACCGCTGAGTATTTGTTAAGGTTGGGCTTATCAGCTACCAATTTCCACCAGGTGGTGGCTTTCAATTGAACAATGATTGTAGATTGGTGGGAATACTTGGTTTAAGAAGTTAATGTAAACTGGGACAAGTTTGATTTGGATGCATATGATATCTAATGAGAATTAAAGAGACAAATTGGCCAAGGTAACAGTCTTTCCCAGATTTGACTGCGGATTGTTTTGTAAAAACTCAAGGCAGCTTGAAGTAAAAAAGGAAAAAGAGAATCCCTAATAATTCGCAGATGAGATCGTAACATTGCATACTTTCACCGGGAGAAAGGGGGTGGGATAACAGAGGAAGTGCAGTAAAAGTCGAAGGGAGTGAGACAACCAGATGGTTGGCTAGTGTGTTGGTGTTGCAAGGAGATAGCCATGAAATTACAAATTGAAAGGGGAGGAAGCAAATTCTTGTTTCTCCTACCTCTTTCTTTTATAAATGTCGAAAAACTAGCACATTAAAAAACACATAATGTGAAAGAAAACTTTCCATTCTTGTCACATGTATAATGTGTTAGGATTGAATGCAATTACGATAACGAAAACGCACACGAATTGTTTACATCAGTTCGCCACTCAATATGAATGACTACGTCTGGAGGCACTATCAAGCCAGGATATTGTACTATAATGAATGGAATATAAATTACATGTATAAGTTGGATCGCTGAAATTGGGGCCTAATTACAAATAGTCTCCAAAGCCAAACATAATGAACTTGAAACTTCATATTTTGAATGAGTAAAGTAGATACTAAAATATAGATAATTACATAGTTAGCATCAAGTATTAAATATTTGTTTTGGCAATTTAAAGTTCAGATGTAGATAAAACTTGATCTCAACTTCAAGAAATGCATGAGATGATGAAAAAAGGAAAAATGAAAAGGAAAAAAAATATTAATAACTACCTTCTCCATGGAACCTCAATCTTTTCCCTCTTAGTTTAATTGCATTATCAACTATCATATTCATCCTATCTCATCTGCCATGGTTCTTGTTTTCTTAAGATCTACCAAAAGCTTAGCAAAACTTTTGATTTCGAAAACAACACTGAAATGATACATAGTTGAATTAGTAGGAAACCTCTTGTATACAAAAGTCAATAAAAAGAATTTTGTTATCAGAATTTAATGTGAAACTGTAAATAATTTGGAAATTGGCAGCTATTTAACACATAAACACAATTTCCAACAAAAAATAGATTGGATGTAGGCATTAGATTTCATGGCTTTCGGAAAAAAGCATAAAACATAACATATGAGCTCATCCATATGAAAGTCCTTCAATGTAAAGTCCACCATGAAATCAAACGATAAATATCAACTAATAGAAAAAAAGAAAGCGAAAAAAAGCTTGGAATTGAACATGAAAAAAATAGATATCCATGTCAGATGTTCACGATATATAAAAAATCATGGCTCATAATTATACCTTGTAAAAAATCATTGCTCATAATTATACCTTATTTTCTTCTACATGAGAATCTATATATCTATATAAAAGTTGAACTAAAACTCTATTCTCACATTGTGCCACCTCACCAAAATCCAATGTGTAATTTTATAGAATTTTCATTTATTTTTTTAAATTTACCATTCAATATTCATGTAACTCCTAAATTAAATAGTCTTTTCAATACTTATAAATGTCTACATTAAATTTTAGTGAGAAAAATTCATATTTTATAACATAATATTGATAAAAAAAATATCAGTTCTCCAATTCTATGTATAATAATTAAATTCACCTTTTATTTCAAAAAAAAAAACTTTTTCATAACATTCTTTATCTTTTAGAATACTTAAAAGTTAAAACATTTGAGTTGTTTTAGAGTTTGTCAATTCATCAAAAATCAAGATATGTCATAAGAAGAAAAACATCAATAAATTATATATTCAAATTATAAATTAAATAAGTTTTATTGAAAAAATTATAAATTAATTAATTAGATTAGATGTCTCTTCATCTACTTTAAGTGAAACCTCTCTTCCATACTAATTTGCTCATTGATAACTTAATAAGATCGTGCCTTTTAAGATTCTCAAATTGTAACCGTTTGCTATTTCTCCTTCTATATAATAACAAAATTCTTTATAAAAAAAAGTCTCTGACTCATCCATTTGCAGTGCATTCTCATATTAAACAAGTTTTCTCCATTGCTCTCTTCTGCTTGGTGAAGTTTAAGTTAAGTTTGTAATACTCTTTTAGTTATTATTATTGTTAATTGGTTGTGTTATTTCTATATGAGTTATATTTTTTTTTATTGTTGTTCTATTTGATTTTATGCATGCAATATACTGTTTTGCTTTCAAATTTTATATTAAGAGCAACAAAGCGAGTCATCTTATCGTTCTAGCAAGAACAATACATAACATATATAATAAAGCAATTAACAAATACATAGCATCTTATAAGTTTGATTTTAAAAAAAATTTGGCAAGTTTCAAAAATTCATGAAAGGTTTGAGAGTTTGAAGAAGAAGAATAAATTTAAAGAAAAAGAGGAAGAGATTTACCCTGCTTAAGAAGATGAGTAATTATAAACTCATATTTCAATATTTAAAACATTGTAAAGATCTACTTGATTAGAACACTAAAATAGAGATTAAAAACTTCTAATTCAACATTTTTGTTCAATATTTTCTTTCAATTATTTTTTTGACTATATGTTTTAATTTTTTTTTTATTTTAACTAAGGGTTGCTATTCTTTTGTTTATTTTTTTGGTAGAGGTATCCTTTGTTTACTAACATATTTATATTTATAGATATTTATGATTTATTTTTCCATATAATTATAGACGTTGTTAACTATACATTTTAGGCAATGTATATCAAAATTATCTTTAACAATTTTATTTAGTATAATGCTACTTTTTATGCTATAATTAAAGTGTTCAATTATTAAATTGATACTTTTTTATTACTGTGAAAGAATGATGAAACTTTGTAGCTATTTTCTTTTGAATTTTTTTGAACTATTATTAATACTTATTTATGTAACAATTTTAATTTTTATATATTGTAGATTGGATCAATTGAGATTATTGAGTATGTAGATTTTTTTATTAACTATATCGTACATCTTATTATACAGTTTTGGTGTGTTAAATTGACTATAAATAATATTATATCTTCCGCGCATCGTGCGGGTAATCTACTAGTAATATAATATTATTAAATCAACATTGAAAAAACAAACAATGGGAGATCGCACCCCCTGAGTTATCCAACCAGAACTTTATAGGGATGATATGAAGACGGAAGAAAAACCGTGATCGAGGTGTTGGATATTGCATGCATGTGGAAATCTGTAAAATCAAAACTCAGCCTTAAAATCATTCATCAACCTGGTTCAACAAAATCGAAACTCAGAATATGGAACAAAAGGTAAATCAATGGAATCTATAAAACAACATCGGATCACAATATCATATCTTGAAAGAAACACAATATTTACAAATAGGAAAACATAAAATGAGTAAAGATTTATCGGAGACTAAGACCAAGGTGTCGTTGTGAAAACCCACGGCTACGTAAGAGAGAACCACATCTACAACGTTGCAACGTAGAGGAAGACCACCTGGAGGCTAGGGTAGCTTTAGAGTTTGCTAGACAGAGAGAAAAACCAAGAATGAGAGAGAAAGTTATCAACGAAACGAGCAGCGATGGAAACAAAGTGAGGGTTATGGCGTTTTTTTTCATGCAAATGAGTTAAAACGGTGTCCTTTTCGTGAGGGACGCTGAAGAAAAACTAAAAGAATTGAAAGATTAAATTGATAATAAGAATTGAAATTAATTTTGAAAGCATCTTTTATAGTATAGATAGATTATATGTACATATAGGGGAGGGATCAGGTGTGACAGCCCCCTCTAGTGTGACAGATTTCTTATTGTGTGACAATGGCAAGCCTAACTAAAAAGCCCAATTTAGCAAGGATTCAAACGCGTCCCTCTCCCCCGACGCTTTTTTCTACCTGCTCAACGATCGATCAACATCATCAATGGAGATTCAACAACTTCAATCACAACTGGTACATGATTTCGTCCAACAAGCATCCACTCTCCCCGCATAATCTTTCGATCAACATCATCAATGGAGAAAGATCAACTTCAATTTTGTATATACACGACACTTTAATTTGAAAGATTTGGAGATTCCTTGTCATCGAAATGGATTTGGGAAGCAGGTTGAGCTTAAAATCTTCCTCCTGCAGCTCGTCTGGAGATTCCTCGTCTTCGGAATGGATTTGGGAAGGAGATAGAGTTTTGCTTGAGCTGCAACATCTCAGATGATGATAATTTGATGTTATGACTCATGAGTTTCCTTTCTACTTCTAACCCCCTCTGCTGCTTCTGCTTGCTTATGACTAGTCCCTCCTTGCCTTCTTGTTTTCTTCCTTTTTTTTCTTTATCATAATCTAAATAATGCTCTTTAAAAAAGTAAAATCAAATTACCATTTTGAATTTTATTTGCAGGTTATTTTGTATATTCTTGACATTTTGGAGAAATTTTTAATTTCTTTATGTCATCTGGGATTTACTCTTCGTATGATTTTGTCCCTATCATGTGTGACTATTTGAACTGAACTGTTTCTTTAAATGGTCTTATTGCACCAAAAAATGTAAATTAGTTTTGGAATATCAGTGTATAGTTTTGGAATATCGTTTGATAAGTTTTGGAATATCGTTGTATAGTTTTGGAATAACTTTGAACAATTTTGGGATATCGTTGATAAGCTTTGTAATATCGTTGAACAGTTTTAGAATATCGTTGATAAGTTTTGGAATATCATTGAACAGTTTTGGAATATCGTTGATAAGTTTTGGAATATCGTTCAAAAGTTTTGGAATATCGTTGATAAGTTTTTCAGTGTAAAGTCATTACCAAATATTCCAAAAGTCATTACCAAATATTCCAAAATGAAAAAAATCGTTTTTATTTGACCACAATGGATCTCAAAATGACCGGCTAATTAATAGAGGAAATTACATGGAAACTCAAGTTTGGATTTTATTTTACAATTAGATCTGTTAACTTTCCTTTTTTTATCAGCAAAACTATTTCTTTTAATGATATTATTCAAAAACACATATTTTCTCCTTCTTTTGTCAAATTCAATATTCAGAATAAAAACAAACTTAAGTTTAGTATTAAATAATTAAGGGTTTTCTAAATTCATGTTCCACTTATCCTTCTCCCCTTCTCGTTTTCTTCTTTCATTGAATTTAATTCTTCTTCCTAATATTTTTTTCATGGACTCATTATGTTTTCATTTTCTTGATTCTCAGTTTCCTCCTTTTCTGAGTTTTTCTACAGATTGCAAAATCAATCTCTCCATTCATTTTCTTCTTTGGTGGTTCACTTCATTTTAATGGAAAATGGGATGAATACAAAAGAAAGCAAATATAAATTCTTTTATTGCTGATTAACCTTCAACTCAATTCAGAGGAGTATGAACAAGCTTAAGTTTTCTCAAATGTTTAATTTGGTAAGAGTACACTTGAACACCAATTCAAATCTGCTATAAATTCCTCCAAAATACTACAGGAGGCTATAACAAAAAGCCTCAGAATAGTTTTGCCACTTGCAAACCGTATCTTATGGATTAGGAACCCACTAAAATCAGTTTTTATCATCCGACATTTGTAGAATAGTTTTTATTCTTTTGATAGAGTAATAATAAAATTAACAAACATGATTAAATAATAAATATTAGTACTATAGATGATGTCTATGTAAATTACCCTAATTAATACGAGTCCAACGGTATAAAAATTTTCGAAAACCAAGTTCGGGATCATCGAGAAAATGTACTTTAAAGAAACGAAATAAAAGACTTTTCTCTCTCCTGCGATGACATTAGCGTTGACATAATCAGCCCCCCTTCCCTCACCATACACGTGTATGCCCCTCAAATTATGCCATATTTTTCCATTTAATTACACAATTGCCATCTGTTGTCACACACTAAAATTTTTGTCACACCCAAATTAATTTGCCACACCTGATCCCCTCCGTGTACATATATACTTTTACATATTTTAAAATACGGATATAGTAAAGTGTTTATTTGAAAATGCTTAAAATAATATTTTTTATGTGTAAACAAGTTTTAGGCATCAAATTATAAAATTATAACTTTAGGTATGAAAAACATATTTTCTTTCATAAAGTTGAATTGATCTTGAATAAATTTGGTAAATATGCATAATCAATGAAATGAGTTGATAGCTTGGGGTGAATTAATCTTTCATTCCAACTTAAAAAGACCAAATGACTCTTTATTCATTGATTATTAAGGCCTTAATGTAGTTCTCATTCATCACTGTAATTTATCATTAACTAAATAGTGTACTTTTTTTCTTCGAAATTAGATTGGACTAGAGAGTAGTTTCCTCTTCTTCTTCTTCTTAGAAATTAGATTAGGCTAGAGAGTAGTTTATTCCTGTCCCTACTGTTGTTTTTTAAGGTTGCTTCTTGTACATGCCTTCCCACCTCTTCACCACCTTCTTTATATTGAGTCGTTAATTTTTATTTTTTTTAGGAGAAACTAGGTTGGGCCGGAGAGATCGGATCATATGGGGTGGATTAGCATTTTTACTCCGGCCCAATCCAATCCAAACATAAACGCGCTATATCTTGAGGCGCGTAGTTATTGTTAAGCAAGCGTTGGTAATGTCACGTGCGAAGTTGGGCGTAAGTTAGTATGCTGCCCGTATCCCCTTCCCTTCTTCTTCTTCTTCTCCTCCGATTCCGAAATTACGAAACCCTAATCTCTCCAATTTTGCATTTTATCCCAAATTGAATCCTCTAATACACTAGTGTAATGCGTCGTTGTGCTTCAGCAAGCTTCGAATTTCCACTGTTCGATTTCCAGAATGAACGGATTGAAAGATAATATAGAAGAGATTGAGATAGGGAAGTCGGTGGAGTCATTTTCAAAGTTTGTAGATTCGCAGAAGGAGCTCTTCCATGGCCAAATCGATCAGCTTCAACGTATCGTCGTCACTCAATGCAAACTCACCGGTGTCAATCCTCTCTCTCAAGAGATGGTATTTTACTTTAAAATCCCTACTTTTCTTTGTATTGTCTAATATAAACTGTCCGAACTTCATTTACTGGAAATTGCTCATCTTGTTTCAAACACTAGGGCATCCAAATGTTTGATATTTCGTTTTCTGTCGTGCCCATGAGTAATGATTTATTGCACAATTCATTCTTGAGGAAGAAGAGTTGCGTGTTTAATTACGCATCGTTCTACCTCGATTTTTGTTACTACGACTGTGGCAATGGCTATGGCTATGTCCATTACTTCCTAGTTTCCATATTATTATGCATATCTTCTTCTATGCTTAGGATCCTGCCCTAATGTCTCCCAATATGTCATACTACATGCACTGGCCAATCTAGAGTAGCAATGTCGGGGGATGGGGGGGGGGGTTGGTTTACTTAAGCATCTAACACAAAAATTTGCAAGGTAATGAATTTCCATTGTAGCTAATGCATTTTGTCAAAAAGAGGGAGAAAACGTGTTTCTTTTTTACGAAAATTATAGATGTGCGACGAATTTTTTTTCAGATTTTTAACAAAATTTAAAATATTTCGACACTAGTTTACAGATTTTCGGCGAATTTATGGTTAAAAATCATCTTTTTCTTGTAAATTTCTCAAGTCGGGGGGGGGGGGGGGGGGGAGGGGACACTGATTGTAGGGGTATTTTAATGGACAGGGGTACCAAAACAACCCTTGGTAGGTGCGGTTCCAAGGCCCCCCCCCCTTGACTACATGTGAAGCAACAAGCTATTCAAGGTCTGTTTTTATGAATGACGACAGTCTCATGCTTCAAACTCTGAGTGATACCCTTATCCTTTCCTTCATGAAGATTGGATATGGTATGATGCTAATTGATTGTCATTTTTCTTTTTCATGTACAGGCTGCTGGTGCAATGTCAATTAAAATTGGTAAGTAGTGGAAGTCGGATTGTTTCTGATGATTATGCATTATGACAATTATTACTTCAATAACGGTTGTCTGTTTCATTTCTTGTATTTGTGGAGTAGTTGGTAGTTTTGGCTTTGCCATTTGCAAAACCCCTATCTGATATATATTTCTGGAGTAGTTAGTAGTTTTGGCTTTTCCATCTGCACAATCAGAGGTTTGAACACTATCTGGTACATAATATGCTTAGGTGCTCAAAATTGATAATTCGACTAGACCAACTGGAACTGCTCAGGCCCACCTAGGCTCTCAAAACCTGTCCCCAAAATATCCCACGAGTATTCCTCAAGACCCCGCCCGTCCGACGAGTGCCTAACTCTTATACTACATTGACCGCAACATATATTAGTTGGATTGGTAATTAAATAAATCAATTGCTTTAGATTGGTAGAGGCTTAAATACGATTCAGATCTGATCCTAGCATAGCATAAATTTTTTATGGTTGCTGATTTTAGATGCAGATTTTAGCTGACTTAACAGTCACTTTTGCACGAACGTGTTCACCTATTCTTTTGCTTATGGACATTGTGTGAATGATTTAGATCACTTGTCTTGGGGATGCTGCTATTTTGTTCATTTTGTAACTCTATTACTGTTTTTTGCAGGAAAAAGACCTCGGGATTTGCTAAATCCTAAGGCTATAAAGTATTTGCAAGCAGTTTTCTCCATGAAGGACGCAATTAGCAAGAAGGAATCTCGTGAGATAAGTGTTCAATTTGGTGTCACCGTCAGCCAGGTTCTTTTCTCTTCCATATATTTTAAACTGAAATTTTATGTTTCTTCTTTTGCTTCTGTTAGTGCATGAACTTGATACTTATACAACAAATTTTTGCAATAGCTATACTATCTTCCTCTGTGTGTAAATTATGTATAGTATATACAGCTATTAACTACTCTGTTTTAGCAATTGCTCACATTCCTCCCTCTGTTTCAGTTTGTCCTCATTTGGTACTTAATTTAGCACTTTACGAATACATCTATACTATTTCTCATTGCTTTATATTGATTCTAGGTTCGGGATTTCTTTACTAGCCAACGTTCAAGAGTGAAGAGGTTAGTTCGATTATCGAGGGAGAAGGCTGCCAGAGCAAATGCTCTCAAAGAACCACAATATGTGGTCTCAACAAGCTGTGATCCTATGATGCCCATTCAGATTGCACCATTAAGCTCTATTCACCCTGATCCAGTTCCTTTGGACTCTGTTGACTCCAATTCGGATCATTTAAACTCCATTGGTTTCAATTCGCTTCCCTTAAACCATGTGAATTCCGACCCGGTTCCCTTGGACCCTATTGTCCTGGACTCACGTCCTTTAAACCCCGTTAATCCTGATTCGGCTCCCTTAAATTATGTTGGCGCTTCCAGTACTGAAGAAATTCCATCTTGCTCAACTCAGGTTGACATATTGCCTGGCTTAGATGACATAGAAAAGCATTTTGTTGATAATATTTTCACTTTGTTACGAAAGGAAGAAACATTTTCTGGTCAGGTAAAACTGATGGAGTGGATCTTACAATTACAAAATCCTTCTGTGCTGAACTGGTACTTATCAATCCCTTGTGCATGCAACAAGTTTTATTCTTCTCACTCTTCACCATTTGACAATGTTGTTATCCATTGCAGGTTTTTAGCTAAAGGCGGTGTAATGATTTTGGCTACATGGTTGAGTCAAGCTGCTGCTGAAGAACAAACAAGTGTTCTTCATTTCAGCTTGAAGGCACGTATACATTTCTGAATGTTATTTGGTATGTTCTGTCACATTATCTTGCTTAATTTTAAATTATTTGCTGGAATGCAGGTTCTTTGTCATCTTCCATTACATAAAGCTCTTCCTGAACATATGTCAGCTGTACTGCACAGTGTTAATCAGTTGCGGTTTTACAGGACATCAGGTGCACTTTTGCTTACAGAGTTGTACTTTGTGATTTTTATTCTCTTGCTTTCTGTGCATTTTGGCTACAAAGGACATGCTTAGAGTTGGACTTAATTTCATATTGGATAGGACTTATTGATGTCTGGAACTGTTGAGGTTCTGAACCGATTTGATGACAGTTTTATTTGTTCATCTTTTATCATTTGATCATTATCTTGTTTGAACACACTATTAAATGAAACAAGATGTTATAGCTGGCTTATTCATTTATATGATATATGCATTTTTTTATGCCTTAATTTTGGAGATAATTTTGAATCTCATTTCTCTGATTTTAAGATCAGACATTTCAAACAGGGCAAGAATTTTATTGTCAAGATGGAGCAAATTGTTCGCAAGAAGCCAAGCTATGAAAAAGCCTAATAAATTGAGATCTTCTATTAATGCACAGGAGATGATTTTGAAGAAAAGGTATATCCCAATTCCATTCCTGGGCTTGAGCAACTTCCATTCAGTGATTCTCTTCTTGATGTAATTTATTTATCTGGTTCTAATTTTATGCAGCATTGAGGAAATAATGGGCAATGAGTTACGGCAGGCCAACAGTGATAATCCTGTAAGTTCTTCACAAGTCAATTACTTTGTCGAACATGGTGACTTGATGTCATGATTTTGTATACTTATTGCTGTGCAGGAAGACGTTTTTACTCTTGTTGAGAGTTCAGAAAACACAAGGTGTGGATTCCATTTTAACTGGGCCTTAAAATTATCATGTCGGTCTTTATTTTTGGTTGACTTACTGAGGTGTGTGTCATGTTTAGGAAAAGTGAGCCATCTCAAACATTAAAGATGTTGACAGCATCAACAGATGATGCGAGCAGGAAGCATATCCTAGGTGTATCTTCATCTCGTATCCTCAAAATTACTAATTATTTGTATATTTTTTGGTTTGTAAAAGAATAGCACTTCAATGTGTCTTACATTTTCATCCTACACTTAGTTGCATTAAACTTCAGGTGCTAGGTTAGGTTTAGTAACTGGGTTATACATTTTTGAAAAGTATTCAAAGGTCCTTTGGTATTCATGTCATCATGTTCTTTATGTAGCTTGTCCAAATCCAATAAAAAAACATGCTTATTCTACTAATAAGTAGAGCACATTTAATGTTCATGGACCTTGAAGATTCAAAGGCTTCGTCAAATAAGTGCTAATACTGCTTTTCAAATATTTAGGTTACCATATGCTAGTGATTGGCATGCAGTGCTTACTTTTTTATTGATCGTCATTGTGCCATAACTTGATTGCCCCCCAAAGTTGGTCGTTGAAGTAATGAAAAAAATGCCCGGTGAATTTTGTGTACAATATTCAGAGCATAGCATTTTACTTTTATCAATTAATTAGCCATTATAGATCAAGAGAAGTCTAAATCAGTAAAGATTTGAATGAGTTATCTAGATAATTTGTTCTTGCCTGACTGTAGTAGAATGTGCAGTGACAATACCTTCGATGGTGTTCCAGTATTCAAGAGTATAAATGCTATAAACTATTGGTGAAGAAACAAATTACACGATGCTTAAAACTATTACTCTGAAATTGTTTCGTTGATGGCAGTGACTATATCAAGTGTGATTACGTGATGTATAATCACTATGAATCCCTAAATCCATTCTCACAATATTTTAGATAGTTAATTGGTCAAAATTGCTTAAATGGGAATCTTATTCTTTAATGTTATTAGTTATCCAAGTCCAATTAGTTTTGGATGCAGTGATGGGCAGTTTTTTTTCCAATTTCGGTTGAATGGTCAATCAAGCTATGATTGTAGTCGAGTGAACTCATTGTTAGCATTAAATAATTCCTCCTCCAGATCTGACCCTTAAACTTGCCATATCTTGTGTGGATCTCTTGCGGTAGAAACTCGGCTTAATGGTTGAATTGGATGTCCTCTTTGCATAATGGTTTCTTTCAATTTTTATTTTTTTTATAGTAAATGAAGATCTGGCACGTGGAAGTCTTATAAAAATTGATAATATCAGTCTGGAATTATAAACTTGCCATTTCAATCCTCCTGTACAATTGCCGTTTTATTGTTTTTATTTGTTAGTTGGCTCTTAAGTATATTCCTTAATTAGTAACAGATGCCAGAGAACGCAGAAAAGTTCAGTACGTGGAACAGCCGGGACAAAAAACAGCTAGCAGGAGTCCCCAGTCCTCAAAAACTGTATCTGTTGGTCAAAGACGCCCTATGTCTACTGATGATATCCAAAAGGCAAAAATGCGTGCCTCATTCATGCAGAACAAATATGGAAAAGTTGCTGCCTCATCTAATGGAACTCATGATAAGAAGACAGAAAATCTTAATAAAATTTCAAGTACTCCACCGAGCACTTCACTCTTAGCTTCTAAAGTTCCTCTTCGGCCTAAGGTGGAAGAACACAAGAATGTTGCTAAGGTGGAAGAACACAAAAATGTTGCTAAGGTGGAAGAACACAAAAATGTTGCTAAGGTGGAAGAACACAAAAATGTTGCTAAGGTGGAAGAACACAAAAATGTTGCGGTGGAGGAACACAAAAACGTTGCGGTGGTTCCTCCTAATATATGTGATAAGCAGGAAAGTCGTCTTGTTGTAAAGGACAAAATAGGTTCAAAGGAACATCTGGAAGAACTATACAGGAGGGTCCAGATTCCATGGCAGATACCTCCAGGTACATTTGTTTTAGTGCTAATTAGTGGCTTGTGGCTACACCAAATCTTTGCCATTGATATTAGTGTGCAACATCTGCAGTAATGTTTTATGGATAAAGGACACGCCTTTGAAAAGTTTCCTTAATTCCTGCCATTTGTGACATGTCAATGTCGGTGTTAGACTTTTGATGTCATTACTTTCTTTTTCTGAGTCTATTTTATGCATTTCTTATATGAAGGAAAGAATGGTAGTTCATTGTCTTAGTAACTCGCATGTACTCAATTTTTGTTTTGTTTTGTTTTGTTTTGTTTTTATGTTTTTTATTTTTTTTATCTCTTGATTCCTTTCCTTCTTCCTAAAAAATACTATAATAGATGTGGCAGATTATCATAGGTTTGGATTACCCGTTTTGAAATGGCTATTCATGTCTGGCTAAGTTTTTATTAAGTTGGAGCTAAGCCAAAAATTGACTTGTCATCATTGTCCCTCTGTTCAATTACTCGATGCATAAACATGCCATTAACTCGAGTAGAACTGTTCTATTTTTTGTATTGCGAGGGCGTATTTTATTATTATTATTATTATTTATTATTATTATTATCATTATCATTATTATTATTATACATTCTTGTATTGTAACATAACATTCTAACGTCCCTAGTTAAAGGAATACAAAAGTGGTAACTAACATGATGAAGAAAAATAAAGGATAGTAGGAGGTCTTTCCAGATAATTGTTTATATTTGGTAGTTTGAGAATATATAATTTTTTCTTTCTAGGCTGATACTATGCGCAGCACAATGCAAGATGTTGTTTACATATCTTATGAAAATCAGAGACTTCTATTTTTATTTGAATTTTGCTCTTAACCTATCATTGAGTAATGAGTATGATTCTTTGTCAATACTCTTCATTATGTTTATCAACTGATCTCGCTTACCTTAAATCTCCACTCTCAAGATTTACTTGGAATTGAAATAAAATGTACAATTTTGGTATTGTAATTATTTCAAAAGTTTTTTAAAGTTCTGCTGTGCTATTTATTTTGGACTCGAGCCATCTAGGTGCTTTCTGTTTGGGCCCAGAACATATGACTTGCAGTATGTGAGGCAGTAAAAGAAGAAATACAATATATCGTGCTTAATTGTAAATCCTCAAGCAACAACCCCATCCTTGTGCTTGTAGTGAATAATGGTCAATCTTCAAGATATCCATTTAATTACAGCGTGGGGCGACAAATTGCTCCTTGAGTCAACAAAATCTAATTTACTTTTCCTTTTTAATCCTTTGCATAGTTTTCCCCTTCCAAAAACTGTATATCGATTATGTGAATGTTGTAAATCTTCTTTGCCTTGTACTCTTACAATTCACCTTCCATACATGTTGGCTTTTAGTGCGTACTCTGTAGATTATTCAGCTTTTTATTGGCTTTTACTTTGTGCAGAAATAAAACTCGAGGATGTGTGGAGAGTGGGCATTGGTGAAAATAGCAAAGAAGTGGATGTTCAGAAAAACAGAAATCGTAGGGAAATTGAAACATCATATCGAATAGTGCAGGAGGTACCATCTAACCCGAAGGAACCGTGGGACATTGAGATGGATTATGATGATACATTGACCCCAGATATTCCAGTTGAACAGCCACCTGATGCTGATGCTACAGAAACACACAATGAAGAGACACCAACTACTGCTTTTCCTGGAGGGGGATCAGCAGAGCCAGACCTTGAGTTGCTTGCCGTATTGCTAAAAAATCCAGAATTAGTTTTTGCATTGACTTCTGGGCAAGCTAGTAATATATCATCCGAGGAAACCCTGAAGCTGCTTGATGTGATTAAGAGGAATGGGGCTGGTTTAGGACCTAGTTTAAATGGCTTTTCTGGGAAACTAGAGGAAAAGGTCGAAGTTTCTCTTCCTTCCCCAACCCCCACCAGCAATCCTGGAACGGTGCGTGAAAATAGACTTGTGCTGCAAATTTCACCACACCCTTTATTTGTTGTCAATTTTCTGTGGACTCAGAGATTCCACCCCCCCTATATTTAAAGAGTTATCTATATCATAAGAATGCATGCTTTTGAATGAATTTAAAACTACTGGAAGTCATTGATCGCATAGTTTCCCTTTAATATTGGTTTACTGATATATAAACATGAAACCATGGCTATTACAAGCTCAAAATGAACTACCTAGAAATTTGAGGATTGACCAGCACTTGAGGCTTAATGATATGGCTCTTTCTCAATATGAGAGAGCAATCTAGAAATTTAAATTTTTTGGTGTTTTAAGTATTCTTACAATTAATTAGTGATACTAATTTTATAAAATTTTGCATTAAACGTGCAGAGTGAATGGAGACCAGAGGTTGCAAAGAACCCCTTTTTTCATCAAAGCAACAGGGGCAATAGGGTTTCCCACGCAGAATCAGGGTTGTTGCAGACGCAGAACCATGCTAATAACATTAGAATATCTCAACAGCAACCTAATTTGCATGTAACAACTCAACAAGTGCAGCAGTATTTCTCATCGCCTCAAGTCACTTCCAGTTCCATTATTCACGATAACCGGCAATCTTCTATGGCTATTCCATCACGCCAGAGTCTAGTTCCACCCAGTTCTTCAATGTTACAAACACCACCTTCAGAAATGAGCTTGCCTATAAATAACATAACGAGACGCAATTTTTCCACTACAAATGGCAGACCACCAATGCGGTTTGAAGGAGTGGACAATGTTAAAACGGGTCAAATTTTTCAAGAGAGGAGACCTGTTTCACTTTCATCCCCTTCCAATGTGCCAATGCCAATACCTAACCGGTCATATTCCCGGACACCCCTTGCACCGGAGCCTATGCGTTCGTCTAGGCAACCTACAGGAAATGTTGGTTCAGTGCCGGAGTCCTGGAGGGCCAGACAGGGTGTAGCTTCCAGTTCACAATCTCGAGTTAGTCAAAACAATTATGCAGCATCATTCAGAGGGCAGCCGTTAGAGGTTCGCCAGGAAAGAAATGAATATAGGGGGGAGGGATTTGAGTCTTGGAGCCCAGAGAATAGCCCTGTAAGGTCACCAGAAAATATGGCTGGGAGAAATTATCCTGGACCTGGATCAAATGGCGGTTGGAATCATACTCATGATAATGGGTCACGGCATAACCACCGGGGCCATAACTGGAACGGGAACAGGAGATTCCACTGATTAGAGATAAAATGTGTGTTGAGGATGAGATTCTTAATTTGAGATGATGACATTGCAGCTAATGTAATTGCAATTGTTGGGATGTACAAAGCCCCTTTGAGATTGAATTTTGACCCGAAAAAGAAAAGAAAAGAAAAGAAAAATAGAAGTAAAAAAGTACTTCAAAATTTTTTTCGTGTATACCATACCATATTATTCGAGTCCGCTGTAGTCTCACAGATGTGCAAGGTCGAGAGTGGGGAAGCCTGGGTGGGCCTTCGGGTCTATTGTGTTGAAATGAGGGGTCAAAATTGTGGAATATTATATTTGTTCACTTCACACTCGTAGATGGGATGGGATGTAACAATTGCATTCTCATCAGCAGGCAGGCAGGCAATTGTTAAATGTATCAGATAATACAGTTCATAGTAAATACTTTACCTTTTCTTTTAGTCGAATAGGTTGTATGTTAGATATGATACTTAAAAACCAAGTGCATTTGTTTATACATACCTTCAATTTTTCCATTATTCTTTTTGTTTTTGTTGGAGCCATATCTTACTTTTCAGTAATCAAATCCTGCTTATTAAGTACCCATATTGACCATCATTAGCCATACTAACGGAGCATTCATCTTGGTTTGGATGAGTGCATGAGGAGTTGTTAAATCCTCTTAATTGCATTCTAATTTGGAGTGCAAAATATCTACAACAAAACTAACCTCCATTATTCTTACAATATAAATGTTCCGCATTTAGCAAATAGGGTTAATGTTAACATTAATGTTGTTAAAAAAAGATGGCGTTATCATTTCGAAACATAGAATTGTCTAAATTTTTTAAATTTTTTCTATTTTTAAGATTAGAAGACTAGATGAAAGTCTGAGAGATTTTAGAGGGCTCTTGAAATAGAATACTTTATATTTTTCTGTTATAGTGTTGTATCAACCGTGGTAACCATACATAGTCAGCATAAATGGTTCCGAAAGGAGGAGTGGCGTTGTTGGTAAGCAGTTAATAAAATGGGGGGAGTTCCTTGATATTGTCTTAACAGAAATTGAAAATGGGGTTTAGATTGGTATTGAAATCCCAGATGATTTATTGTTGCCGCCGCCATACAACTCTACCCTCCTCTTCCATTCTTTACTCTCTTAATTCTCAGTTGCCTGAATTTCCCATTCACAAAATCCCTAGACGATGGCATTTTGGGCATTCTCATTCTCATTCCTCCGATCACCAACACTCTACCAAAGAGGGAGAGAAAATATTCCGTTTGGGGCTCGGCGCTGACATTGGCTTAGCTGCTGGAAAAGCTTTCACTGGTTATTTATCAGGAAGCACTGCTCTTATTGCTGACGCTGCCCACTCTCTTTCCGATGTGGTATTCTTTTTTTCCGATCTTCAACTCATTGATTCCTAACAATCTCAATATTTGTTTAATTAAAAAAAAAAGCCTGTTTTGTGCGTCAGATGTGTCAGAGATTAATATAAAATATGTTGTTAGCCTTAACTGTCAGCTCGAGCGTTTGGTTCTTTAATTAACATATTTATCTTCTTCCTTCCTTCCCTTCTTTCCATTTTAAGATTGACTTTGTTTCTATATGGTTTTTGGCAGGTGCTTAGTGGAGTTGCATTATGGTCCTTCAAAGCTGGAAATGCTCCTAGAGATGAACTACATCCATATGGTCACTTTTAATTTGTAACTCCATTCTTCTTTTTGTCTTTTTTCAACCCATTTTCATCAATCATCATCAGACTATACTTTTTTTCTCCATTATGCCTTAACCAATGAAATCAACTATATATATACATTTCTTACTTTATCTTTTCTACATATGTTCTTTTATGATGCTTTTCATTCTTCATTCAAACATTTTCTTTTCCATGGAACCCATTAATGATGCTACTTGTCATATTCTAGAGTTCGCTGGGTTTAACAAGTTGGCGTGAGTTTGGAAGGATATGACTGTGTTTTTTAACTTCTTGCGAATTTCTGCGGCGATTTTGAATTCATCGGAGGACCTTGTCTAAGAGGAATAATTAAACTCCCTTTGTCTTTTTTCCCATTACTATGTCTTGGCTTATATTGGAGCTGTGAAAGAGAATACGGAATGTTTTGAAAGAAGTTAAGAGTACTAGCTAACTCACTGTTTATGCATTTAATTTTCTGGGTGGATGTTTCATTTCCATCTTCTGTTACTGGATGTTATATTGAAGAAAAAGGTTTTGGTCTTGTACTGTAACATGTTCTTGGAGAAGAATGAAAAGGTGTTATGCCTCTAGGTTTTGTAATTTTTGTTTTCTTTTTCTTGCTCAGGGCATGGAAAATTCGAGTCTTTAGGAGCTCTTGGAATTTCTTGCATGCTTTTGGCTACTGCTGGTGGTATTGCTTGGCATGCTTTCGATCTTCTTGTGGTGAGATTTCTTTTCTTTTACTTCCCATTTTCAATTCCAAAGTAAGAATTTGTAATGGTTTTGTTGATGATCTCGCAATTCTCATGTGCAGGGGTTGTTGTCTGCATCTCCACAAATGGTAAACCATTCAATGATTCAAGAACATGTGCATAGTCATAGTCATGGTGGACACCATCATGGAATTGACATGCAACATCCCATGCTTGCCTTGAGCATGACTATTTTGTCAATATCTGTAAAAGAAGGGTTAGTAATTTGTTGGTTTCTTGGTTGATGCTATTTATTCTCATTACTTCCCTAACATGCTAATGTGGTGGTATCATATTCATCTTTCTATCCTTTGTAAGATATGCAGTTACTAGGTTCGGCTTTGTAGATGTTTCTTAACTTAGGTTAAAGGTTCATGTGAAATATTAATTCATTGGAGTTGTATTTTTAAGTAATTATCAGAAGCGATTCTTTTTCTGCGTCTTGGGTTTCTTTTTGAGGTATCCTTTTTCCGTACTCAATATAAGACCAGGGTTTTATATGCATTTCCATATGGAAAGATTTGAATTCATGAGACTTCCACAATTCAGATCTTACCATCCCTGCACAGCTTCTGATAAAGACCAGTCCTTGAAATGATAGTCCACCTCATCCTGTTTCAGTTTGTATTCTTTTTCCAATGGGTATGTTTCTTGGCTTTATTATGACATGTACTTTTTTTTTTTTACTTTCAGGCTTTACTGGATAACAAAACAAGCTGGGGAAAGACAAGGAAGTGGACTTATGAAAGCAAATGCATGGCATCATCGAGTAGATGCCATATCATCTGTTGTTGCACTTGTTGGGGTTGGTAAGAAAAAACTCCTAGTTGAAGTTAAAGTCAGCTTGTTACAAGATGTTGTGATTCATACGCATCCCATTGTTTAGAAATGTCTAAAATGGTTATTGGTAGTCATTAAATGTGTATAAAGTGCTGCACTACTTTCGTTGTTGCTATAATTTCGTAGTACGTGTTGGCGGCAATGTGTTAGAGATGTGTGTTGCTACTTTTGGATTGTTCAATTATTCTCTTTTGTATAAGTGTCCATAGAACCTTGTTTAATCACAGTGAAATTAATATAGTGAAATCAATGTAAGATTTGTAGTAAGGCTTACTTTTCAGTTTATATTTTTTCTGCTCTTACTTTTCAGTTTTATCAGAGTGGTTACTAGAGCATTTTGCTTCCCCTTGGAATTGATTTCATATTTTGTTTTACTTCTGAAAGAATTGCATGACCAATCTATGGATGAGTTTCTGTGATTATAAATTGTATGCTGTAGTTCCTTCCTGGTTAAGTTTCACTTGAAGGGGGAATTCATTAGATTATGATCTGACTATTGAGCTAAATCGATACTAATGTTGATATTTATTTCTGGGAGAGTTTTGAGTAGTTAATGATGCTTCTTCCTTTGTTTTCTTTTCTCCAAAATCAACGTATTCTTTCAATTGAAGTAACCAAATGCTATGGGTGTCTGGTTGTGGGAATATTAAATTGCTAAGCATCTGTTTTATGACTTTAGGAGGCTCCATCCTAGGTGTTAAGTTTCTCGATCCTCTTGCTGGACTTGTCGTGTCAGGCATGATACTAAAAGCTGGACTGGAATCTGGATATCAGAGGTACTGTATCAGTTTGTTTGTTTGCTTTGGTTCATTTTTTATATTATGTGTGCCCCTTTGGCTTTTCTTGTCTTTTTGTACTTCTTATTGCGCCCTTGTAATGACTAGCTGTTTTCGTAAATATTAGGATGTGAATATTGCTTACATAGATTGATTATATAGTCAACTTTTTGAGCCTTCTTCATTGCTTTGCGGTGTTCAGTTAAGTTAGCTGTATTTCTTGTGGGCATGCTCATTGTGTAGCATGCGCTTGTGGAAGTTGCTATTGATTTTTAAAACCGAGGCAGATTATATGACTCGTCAAAATCAAAGGACTGCAAAGATTCTTTCTTTTCCTTACAGTTGCATTTCTCAGGGATATTTTGTCATTCTTTAATCATTAAATATAGCATTAGATAGCATTACTTGCTATAGTTTTCTGGCTAGGTAACACCTGGTTTAACTTTTTGTTATTGGCCAATTAGTGTCTTGGAATTGGTAGATGCTGCTATTCCAGAGCAAGAATTGGATCTCATAAAGCAAACAATACTGCGAGTTGAAGGTGTCAAGGTTGGTACCAGAATTTTGTTGTGCGAGATTTCTAGTGTTAGTTTTTGTAAGACATATTTTATAGGTTGAGTTTGGAAATATATTACTCTCTACATCCCAAAATATAAGTCATTCTAGAGTTTTTCTCACATATTAAGAAACACATTTATTATATAGTCAAATTATTTATTTAACCTCTGACTTCATAAATAAATATGTTGGAAACCTAAACTTACCATAAATGCTAGACATATTTTAACATTTATTAGAAGGGCAATATGGAAAAAAAGACACCAAAACGTTCTTGAAAATCGAAAAGGACTTATATTTTCGGATGAAATTTCTTCCTGGAATGACCTATATTTTGGGATGGAGTGAGTATTGTTTAATGAGAAACTCACTGCATGATGACAATAAGAATTAATCAACGCATTAATTAGTGGATAATGACTGGTTTTTCAATCAAAATGGGATTTTTCTTTTTTCTTTTAATTTTAATTTTTATAGGCTTTGTAATACTTTCCAACTGGAGCTGATTGGAGAGTTTAACATTATTTTTGACACTGGTAGTAGTTAATTTGTTGATTGTCTTGTTTAAAAGCATGGGAATAACAAGTTCCTAGATGCCAGAGAATGATAGAATAGCCAATTCAATATACCTTTGTACATGGTCGGGAATCCAGATGGAAGCAGGCAGACAGGCATCCCAGCTTTCCTTGAAAGACTTATTGCAGATTAAATCTATATAACAAGTGCGTGAATGATATATGTAGAATTGTACATGACTACTAGCACATTATAAGTAAAAGATCTCAAAATGCAATATATTTTCAAGTTTGCTGCGGTTATCCTCAATTTTCATTGTTCTGGTGTGCATGTGTAGAAAGACTGTTGTTCAGCAGTAAAACCTGAACGTTATATAATGCAACCAAAACTTTGTAAGTCATGTAAGCTAAAACTATAGAAATCCATAGCATTGGTGAATTACAAGTAGACAAGCCATACTTATGCTTATATAATTATCAATGTAGTCATCAGAAAATCTTACCGTGTAACATCTAGAAGTCAAGCTTTTATGACTCCAAATTTCTAGCCATTCTATGTTTGGTTTTCCTACTTGTAGTCATCTGTAGGAGAATGAATGAAGTTGGTGCACATTTTCTTCTAATAAATTTATTGCTCAAGAACTTTTTGGAATTGTGTGCAGGGATGCCATCGCTTGAGAGGAAGGAGGGCTGGTTCGTTTTTGTATCTGGATGTACATATTGAGGTCACTTCTCAATGTCAATTTTGTTTATGTTTGCATATATATTTCCAAATTAGAAAGAACTGCTGGAAAAGGAATAGTAGCTGGTTAATCCGTTCTGTGTGCTTGTTCTCTAAAATTGCAGGTTAATCCATTCTGTAGTGTTAGTGCAGCCCATGGAATTGGTGAAAAGGTTCGTTGGGAAATTCACAAGTCGCATCCTGAAATAGCTGAAGTTTTTATTCACATAGGTATCAAACTAGTCTCATCTTCTAAAATTCATCAGAGAATAGTTTTCAAGGCAATGGATTGAAGATTTAGTTTTGAACATTAAATGTCTTTACAAAAGTATTCTTATTCAAAAGTAATAGCAGAGAACCAAAAAATGGGGGAAAACAAGAAACATTTTTCCCATGACATTTGCTCATATTTTGACTTAATTAGGCTATGATGGTCATTGTGCAATCTACTGTGTTATTTTTCAAGGAGCCATATGAAGGAAATAGGCCAGGCCTTAGGCTACATGATTTCTTTTTGGTTTACAAAGAAAATCTTACTGAAAGTATTCTTACTCGAAATATTCGTATGGTTGGAACTTGGAAAGCAAAAGAAATATAAATTCTGAGTCAAGGAGAAGCTTCACAAAATAAGGGGAAAATAGTTTCCGTTCTATAGAGGGAAAGTTATTTTCCAGTCATTAAGGAGAGAGAGAATTGAAAATTTACAAGGAAGCTAGATTTTAGATACTTTTGACCTATTTTTATGTAAAGAACTCCAAGAACATATTTTCCTTATAATTTTTTTTTGGCAAAACATACAGAGCCTAGTCTCAAAAGAGGAGGACGAATTATTTAGTTGGATCATGTATTATGATCTATGAATTTTGCCGATGCCATGTTGATTCTTTAATTAATCTTGTGTCATTTTGGTTGCGGTGATTAATAAATGACAGAGTCCAAGAATCTGGGGTAAGACTATGGATCACTTAGGGGGCTAGTTTTTTAGCACCAGCAAATCGGAAGTTAATTTGCTAGCTATCCGATGATATCTTTCGAGCATTGATCACATAGATTAATGCCGACAGAACGCAAGTTATCATAGTATTGTACCGATACTTATTTTTTTCATTATGGTTGCAGATCCTGCTTTCCTACAGTTTTGCCCCAGCATGCAAGAAGAATGTGCAAATCAAATGCCGGATATTTCTTTGAGTGATGAAGACATTGAAGTGATGGTTTCCAATGCTTTCTTGTCGAGGTTCCCAGAGGTAGATTGGTTTGTCTTTTATTTTCTTGAACAGTTGTTCATTTAGCTTGTAGCATTTTCAAGTAGACTTGTCATGAATCTAGTGGGCTGGGGCCTAAGAATCTTTACTTCTCTCCCACATGTTTGTAAAAGAAGTGTGACTTTGGCATATTAGCTTTGCACCGACTCGCGTTTTTCTGCTGAACTTTGAATGAATTTCAGAAAATGAAGGTTGAGCAAATAAGAAGACACATTTTGCAAGGGAAGGTATTACTTGAAATAGAAGTTAGCATGCCGCAGGACATATCCATACGGTATGGTATTGTAGTGAATTTTGAGATGGTGTCTTACTGTATTGTCCAGAAGGTTTTGAAATATGATAATGATAGCGTTTGCTACTACATTACTTTGGTTGTTGCAGAGAAGCCATGGAAGTGGCTAAAGCAGCTGAAAAGGAAATCTTGAAGGCAGCCTCTGACTACATCATTCAAGTGAGCATCCAGCTAAGATTAGGCCAACCAATTGACAAGTTCCACTACAAATAAATCACTATTATTTGCTTATTGATACTTAGTTCTATAAAGCGGGTAGGGATGCTGCAAGCGCGGCAGGAATTGCATTTCCATCCTTATCCGACTTTTTTGGTCGGGGAAACCCCATCCATGTCTCTTTCTCTCTTTGAGAATTTAGTAAATAGATAATGCAGAAAGTAATATTAGCTGAAAAGTTTAATTCCTACACATCAATTAATTCCTCGAATATTTTTATAAACAATTGAGTCTGTCTCTAATTATTAAGTGTTAAATAATTACCAAATAAGATATATTGAGAAAGAAATATAATTATATATAAAAATAATTAATTAATAGAAAAACAAAGAATATTCGAGAATATTCTCATGGAGGATTAACGAGGCGGGGATGGGGATATGAGACTGAGGGTGTGTCAAATACGTAAATGGGCGGGTTGTAGACCGATTGACCAAGTGAATGAGGCCGAGAATTAAGTTCTAATAATTTAAAAATAGGGGCGGCAACTTTTGTGCTTGAAGAATACTGAATTTAATGATGAAAATGAGTGTAAAAGCTACCAGAATTGTGGTAGGTTGAAAGAGATTTAATGTGGTTTGGATTGGGGACTTCGAATGTTGAATGTGAGTGGATAAGAGGGTTTGCGGCTATTGAAAATCGGATTATAATTCGAAGAGAATTTGGCTTGAAAATCATGGCATTATGACTTGTATGATCGAAAGCTTAATTGTTGGGGACGATTTGAATATAATGAATGAAGAATTTTGTGAGAAGAGTAAGATTATCGGTTTGAATGATCGAAAGCTTAATGTATTGACAAAAACAGTTTGTCCACTAACTCACTCTTCAACTGCAAATTTCAATTTGTTCCATAAAAATAGGCCTCAAACTTGACTGAGTAACAGTTGCCTGAGATTTTACTTGTGCTTCTATAGACAACTTCAAAAAATTACTTGTGCTTCTGTAGAAAACTTCAAAAAATAGCGTCATTCGCCTTGTCAAAACAATCAGTTAAGGCGGACGGTTGAAAGCTTCTTCAAGAATGTACTATTCTAACAATTGTAACTTTTATTATTATTTTATTTTATTTCATTTTACATTTTGTAATATCTATTTGCTTTTGATGTTAATAACATTGAAACGTGATTCTAAAAATCTATAGTCAATATGAATAAATGTGCCCCTGACAATTAAATCGATAACATTTTTTCATTCTTTTGGCAAGTGACATTCCTTCCGTTTTAGTAAGATATTTTTAACAGAAAAAATGACATTTTTCAATATTTTTTTGAGAATTTACATTTTATCAATTGTGAGATTCAAATCCAGAATGTAATTACTAAACTTTGTTCTTGTGTCGCTCACAAGATCCGATTCCCCGTATTCTCTCTTCTTTTCATAGATTAGAAATATGAAAAAGGCCATCCAAAGCTCTTGGTATGTTCAATTTTTTTGATTAAACAGTCATTCTTTCATTTAGTTTCTTCCGTTAATCTATATCATTTTACCGTGGATAAAGACAATGTTGTAACTAATTTTTTTTCACTCCAAGCAACTCTAAGATGGAGTATGCCATATTGTGGACCGAAAAGTGAGAACGATTGTAAAGATGAGGCAAACTTCTCAGCTACACACATTATTGCCGGGCTCAAACTCGTTGGAACCAGCCCTATGTTGGTTTTGCTGAATCGATCCTAAAAATCTGAAATTATGATTAATTCCAAATTATTTAGTTTTAATATCAGATTTGATATTCTTTTTTAATAGTCGGTATTCTTTAAATCAACTAATTCTTGTGTTTCCTCTCTAAATCCAGTATGTGGTAGCTAGATGCAAAACTTAATTTTAAAAGCAGGATTAGTAGACAAAATTAAGATTAAAATAGGAAATTTGAGATTAGTAGAAAAGCGATGATCAGATAATTGTAGTCTGAATTTAGAGTCGACATCATATATTCCGACAAGATTATCATCATTTCATCAGCTGTTACAACTACCATTAATAAGTAAACAAAAACGTAAAGGGAAAGAGAAGAGAGCTCAGAAGGATCCATTGGTGTTTTCTAATCATAATAAGGGAATCAATCCCCTCATAAAATAGGTAGTTTTCAACATCACTGCCCTTATACCTCCTTCCCCCATCAAAATCAAAACCAAAGAGAAATTCGAAATACAGACAGAGAGATATGGATGCAGCTGCAAATTGCATCTTATATATATAAGAAAAGAAGACTAGGGTTAGGGATTAGTCAAGGGAATCACAAGATTACCCTTTCTTTATGGGCTTAATACCACCACGTTTCAGCTCGTTAAATATATTTGGGCCTCCAGTGTGGCCCAACTTTATGTCTAATTTCTTCACTTGGATAACTTGTACGTTTACACTTAACACCTTTTCGTCATTCTCGAATAACCTTCGTTTTTGAGAATTCCTATTTACAATCATGGGATTTGAGCCCATGACCTCACATTCTTTAGTGAAATACCAGATTAACCTTTGTTTACACACATGTAATGTAAACTAAAATTATAAAATACAAAATTATCAAAATATTTCAAATCATTATTCTTCTCTTAATTTTTGCTTATAAATATTTACTCAAATAACATCTTAATAAATGTGCAATTATAATTGTAAATCTATCCATCATACTTTCTAATTCTATCCTTTTATCTATTTATAATACTATATAATAATCCTGTCTTCATTTCATGTCATTTTGATATTGATTCATAAAATATTAGAGAAATTCTATTCACAAAGTAATCATTATTTTGTTTTGTCCACCATTGGATAATGGGTTAAAACCTAATCTAATAATAAATACGACAAAGTTCAAACAAAGTAAAGAAAAAACAAAGTAACCATAGCCTACACCAAAACTTTAAAATAACTATCAGGTGTAGGCTATGGTCACTTTGTTTTTCCCTTACTTTATCTATACTTTGTCTTTTTCACCATTGGATTAGTTTTTAACTCATGATCCAATGGTTGACAAAACAAAGTAATGGTTACTTTGTAAAAAACAAAGTGACCATAGAATATCCCTAACTATCAAACTTTAGTGATCGTAGGAGTCATTAATTTTTATTGGAATTATTCAAATAAATTATTTTTTTTTGATCGGAGTGCTTAAAGCCCATTATTCAAATAAATTAATTGTTTTATAATAAAAATATATTCACTAACTGATCTCCTGAAATTAAGGGGTTGTGACGTTTAGTGCTAGAACTAATCTTTGTTTGGGAGACATTGATATATGAACAAAACAAAATCTTTATGTAGACTCTTTCAAAAAAAAAAATCTTCATGTAGACAGTGAACTAACCATATAATGTTGTAATGTGTAGATGTATGTAATTAACACATTAATTTATCTATAATCAATTGTAGTTGGAACATATTCTAATCAAGTTGAGTTTTTTTTAGGTAATTAACACATTAATTTATCTATAATCAATTGTAGTTGGAACATATTCTAATCAAGCTGAGTTTTTTTTAGGTATAGGTTATGGTTACTCCACAATATCTATTATTTTGCTTTCATCACCATTGGCGTTTCATTAGAACTTCTCTAAAGAAAATGATCAAAATTCACTTCTCTCATCCAATGCTGATATTAGTTTATTACTGTGCCATTCTCTTAGTGAGTGTTGTCTAACTTTAATTTGAAGAGTCACCATTGGATTAATGATAGTTCAACCCAGTGGTGTATAACAATCCTAATTTTAACCTTAACTCCAAACATGCAGTGAAAATTCTTAAACTTCTTATCTTATAAGATAAAGGCAAAATGCAGTATTTGACCACTGACCTTTTAAAAATTCGTGCATTTGGCCACTAACATTTTATTTAGTCACATTTGGCCACCCATTTTTGTAATTTGATCATATCTGGTCATTAAGCTACCAATTTGGTAAAATTTCGCCCTTCTTAAATCAAAAATTAAAAGGAGATAAAAATGTTAAAATTAAAATTTCACTATTTCAAATAAAAAATTTATACTAAAAACTAAATTATTGCTAAATAATACGAATATAGAAATGTCAATTAATGTAATAAGGGTGAGATTTCACCAAATTACAAAGGTGAATGGCCAAATGTGACTAAATAAAAGATCAGTGGCCAAATGCACAAATTTTGGAAACGTCACTAGCCAAATAATGCATTTTACCTAATATAAATAAAGGTGTAGGCTATGGTCACTTTGTTTTTCTCTTACTTTGTCTACACTTTGTCTTTTTCACCATTGGATTAATTTTTAACCCATGATCCAATGGTTAACAAAAGAAACTAATGGTTACTTTGTGAAAAACAAAGTGACCATAGAATATCCCATAAATTAAACAAGAAATTTTTTTATTATACATATTTAAAGAATGTTATGACGAAGTATACTGTTTAATTCTCATATTTTCAATAACATACGTGATACCATTTGTTACATTCAACAATTAAGTCCTTCAACTCATTTAAATTACCGATCTACCATTTACTTATTAGATGTAAACTACATGTTTTTATATGTTTATACCATAAATTTAAATTTTTTAAATTTTTATTACAAAGATAAAAATATTTTAGGATTTCTCAAAAAATAGAAAAAAATATAAAAAAAGCTGTGGAGATATTTATGGTTAATTCAAATAATAAAAAGACCTTAACTAAATTCCTAATTATATATAATTCTAAAGAAATATCTATATTTTAATATTTAAATTAATTATTTTTGGAGTGGTGCTCACCTAGTCGATAACTGACTAAATAAAATTTGGTCAGTCACCATTAGATTAGAATTTGAGGGTGGAGATTGAAACCTAATGAAATCACCTATTTTACTTTAGTTATAAATTGAATTTTTTTTTGTCTTATTACCATATCATAGATAGTCTCGTATCAACCCGTCGTCTTTAATTGATTTTATTATGTTTTAATCTCCACATTTAGATTCTAATCTAATGGTGATTGACCAAATTATATTTTGTCAATTATTGACTAGGTGAGCACAACTGATTATTTTTATTATGAAAATAAGTTTTTGGCGTTAAATATAAATATGTAATATATATTTTTTTTGATGAATAAATATGTAATAGTTAATGTTCCAACAATGTAATTTAAGTGGATCAAGAGACTAATTAAAACATTAGTTATTAAGAGATAGGATCAGGTGGGACAAAGTCATTATGGAGAGACTTTTTTTTTTTAGTGTGAGACAATTAAAAAGTGGTGGCATTTTTGAAATTTTAAAAACATGGAGGGGCGTTATTGAAGGGAAGAGAATGTGATGTCAGCGGTGATGTCACATCTAGAGAGAGAAAAAGTTTTTATTATTTTATTTAAAATGCATTTTCTCGCTCTTTCCGAACTCATTTTTCAAATAAAATTATACCAGTGAACTCGTAATAATTAGGCGGTCATTTTGAGATCCATTGTTGTTATTTATAGACGATTTTTATTTTTTTTATTTTTGTTCCAAGTTCGATACTCGGTTGTTCTAGCAGAATACTCCATTTGTTCCACCAGACTACTACATTTGTTCCAGCATAATATTTTCATTATTTTTTTTTAAATGCACTCTAGGAGTGTAAAAAAATGTAGTATTCTGGTGGAACAATTGGAGTAGTCCGGTGAAACAACTATAGTATTCTGTTGGAACAACCATAAAAAAAAAAGCGTTTATAAATAACAAAAATGGATCTCAAAATGACGGCCTAATTAATATGAGTTCACTGGTATAATTTTTTTTGAAAAATGAGTTCGGAAAGAGCGGGAAAATGCATTTTAAAGAAAATAATTAAAACTCTTTCTCTCTCCAGAGGTGACATCAGCGCTGACATCACATTCCCTTTAATTCACGCATAATGGGTGTTCATTTAATTACAAGTTTGCCACCTTCCCCTATTGAATTACAAAAATACCCCTTGTCTCATCATAAAAACTTGTCTCATCCCAAACCCTTGTCTTATTTGAACTTGACTCTAGTTATTAAACTGTTAGTTTTTCTTACCAAAAAAATTAAACTGTTAGTTTAACTGAAAATTCAAGGAGTAAACAATATGTGTTTCTATTATAATGTAGAGAGTATTAAATTATTTACCCTTAAAGAAATTATAATACATACATAAGTACATATTGTATTTCATTGATGATACATAAAAAAAATACAGAAAGCAAGAAGTAGGTCTCATTATGTATATATGAGAGATTTTTATATGGACACAGATGATGAAGCTTTGATTAGAAACAAGAAAGGAGAAATTAAAAAGCAAAGCAAAGATAATTAATTAGAAATATCCCAACTGGAATTGGGTTTGTCCAAAGGTGTTGTTGATGAGAGATGTTGGTGTTGCTGATAATGATTCATCATTGTCATTCTCTGTTGGCTCATTGCTTCCATTTCCATCCTTGATCCTCCTATTCCCATAAAGTCCCTAGTTGTCATCACATCTCCACCCTCTCCCCCGAACCTCCCCGGAGCTCTTCCACCTCGCATCAATACCGGTCCACAATTATCCTCAGTTTGTTCCATGTTTTTCATAAACCCCGGATTGGAATCAGTTCCCATAAACATACTACTGAACATCCCCATATCGTTCATCCCCGAGCCTCCATCAAAAAAGGGACTTTGCATTTGGTTGTTATTACTGTTTATTATTCCTCCTCCATTCATAATTCCCACCATTTGTGTTTGATCACTCGGAAAAGTGTCGTACGCGCTGGTGGTCTGATGTTGAAATGGTGGTTCGGGGGCAGACATACTAGTAGAAAAGGTCTTTTGCATCATGGGAGAATTGATAGTGTTAGTAGCAGTTGCACCCATTTGTGCTGCTTTTTGAAGCAATGCCGTGGCTGACATTTGAGCAGAGCTCGACGGAATCTGGGAACCGGATGAGCTTAGCTGGAGGCTGGAGGTAGAAGAGGAGGAGGAGATGGTTCGGGGACCGGCGAAGAGAGTGGCGGAGGAGGTGGAAAACATGGGGCCTGAAGTGATATTATGCATGGATTTGAAGGGCATAATTGGAACAAGGTCTTTGAGAGGGTTTTTATTAGGGTCGTCGAAATCTGAGGAGGAGATTCCAATACAAGTGTTAGGGTTAACTGATAAATTAGGGATTTGATGTTGCATATTCGCAATTAAACCTTGGTTTACTTTGTTGTTTTCTTCTGCCAATGCGTCGCAAAATGCTCGGTGTGTAATGAAGCTATCTCGTCTGCATCCACACAATTATATTTTACGATTAGCCATACAATTTCGCACTTTCTTTTACAAGCTACAATACAAAAAGAAAAAAAAGATGACAATTTACAAAATTATTATTGTACTTAAGATGTTTTAATACCCACCAAATAAAGGTTTAGTGCTTACTACATTCCTAAAAAATGTATGGAATCATGAGTTCGATTTTCATAATCGATAAGAGTGAAACTCTTGTTTTAATAATATAATTTTGTTGCTTTACAAATTTAAAATCTGAACAGGAATCATTTTATTCGTCTACTTCAACATCTTAAACATCTTTTATGTGGTGAAGATTTATGCTTGCTCTAGAATTTAAAATCAACATATGTAATTTAAACTGTTTGAAATCTTAGTGACATGGAGTATAAAACTTAGAAGTTAATGATTGATTGAAATCAAAATCAAAATCCTGAAGTTCATTATATTAGGTTTGTGTTGGTAAATCTACCTCTCTGCTTAAATTATTACTGTTGCACAAAAATAAATATATTAGTGTGGTCTCTATACTTTACATCCTAAAATATAAAGTTTATGATTTGAAAATATAAATTTGATTTATCTGTCGCCAGTTTTTTTCTTTCTTCTTCTTTTAGTGAAAGCTTTTGATGTAACCCAAGATGTCTACCTTGACTAATGTATTGTTCAACAAAGTATGCATAAAAGGGTCTCAAAAAGGAAACGAGAAAAGTGTATAAATTTGTCGGCCATTCCCAGGCATATTTTAAATCATGGAAAACGACTAAGATATTAACTATTTCATATTCTTGCTTTGGTGACCATAATTCACTGCTAAATAGCTAGTATTCTCGGATTTAATAGAAAAAATGTTGTTAGCCTTAACTATCAGCTTCAACTTTTAGTTTAATTGGTTAAATAACATGGTATAAAAGCTTCTGCGACCGAAACGTCATGAGTAAACTGTGTTATATTAACTACTATATATTATGAAAAAATAAAGAAAAAGAAAAGATGAATTGGTATTGTCCCTAATTAATGAAAACATTTACCTGGAAAAGATGGTTCCACAATCACATTTGTATTCCCTGGTACCGCAGGTTTTCTGATGAGCTTTCCAATCAGATTGAACAGCATATTTCTTGGAACATTTATCACATTTCCATTTCTTCTCACCATGTTTTCTACTAAAATGCTTCTTAATTCCTGTCAAATCTCCCAAAGCTCGAGCCGGATTGTGATGAACACACGTCGGTTCAGGGCATATATATACTCGTTTCCGGACTTCCGTTGTAGTCCTTTGTCTTAGCTTCCATGGCAGATTATGACCTCTCCTATGAAGCTGCAGGTTTTGGTCCCTTTGAAATCCTTTGTTGCATATCTCACATACAAAGCGGTTCGTCGCCATAAGTGTCGTCGGTGATAATGCAATAACTTCAGCACTAGGATCTGATATGATTGATTGATTGGTCAAATTTAATTTCATCAATGCTTTTTGTACTATATATAATATATATGAAAAGTAGAAAATTTCGTGAAAAAGTTGCAAGTGAAGTAGTAAACAGTTTTTGTTGCAATTATTGGAATCTCTCAAAGCAATAATTGAACCTTTCAATTCATATATGATTATATTCTACTGTTCCCTGCACCAAAAAGATGTGATAAAGCCAATTCCAATACCCTTGTAAGATTTAATTGTTATTCCAAGTATATTCACAATTATATATAATGCTTAATACATTATTTTCCTATGAACTTGCTTTTGAAAAAAAACAGATTGGCCTCCTAAATCTACAGGTCTTACTAGTCCCTGAACATTCTTACTAAATCATGAACCCAAAATTTAATATATACTGACGTGTCATCATATTATAGGGTTGGCATACGAGATGACGTGGTACACCTGACATATACTAAAATTTTGCGATATATGATATGATCGAATATGAAAAGTAGTAATAAGAAGATTAAAAAGGGAGGTTAATAACAAAGAAATTGCATGCCTGGAGTTCCAGGGAGATTTCTTTTCTTCTTGAGTGCAGGCTGATCAGGCTCAGGCTGCTGGGTTTGGTGTTTCTCAACTTCTTCACCAGTGTTTCCTGAAGAAAAGCTCCCTTCATCACCTGTCATATTTGACATTTCTAATTCAAAAGATTTAAAATACTTAGCCTAATAATTTTCTTTCTGTCCTAGCTTTCCTTTTTTTTTTTTTGTTGGCTTCTCTTTTTTTTCTGTCTTGATATTGGTGCTTAATTTCTTTCTATGAAAAGGCAAGAGTTGTTTTTTTTGGTGACACAAAAAACAAGGAGCTTGCTTTCTTTCTGTAGAGGAAGACAGAATCCAGAGAATTCTCCTTCATTTCTGGTCTGTTTTCTTCCTTTGCTCTTTGGAACCTGCTCTTCTTTGGCCTTACATACTTATATATAGTGTTCACATGTGACTACCTACTTGTAATTTCACCTAACATCCAGGGTCTTTAAGTAATCATCCTTTACTTCTCCAATTCCCTTTCCCTCTTTGTTTACTAATATTTCTTTTTGTATACATTGTCAAAATGGTGTAACAAAATACTCAAGGTAAATATCCTACTCAAAACAGTTTTACCTTTAACGCCATAAATGGTATAATTGATCCTAACGTAAAAAATAAATATAGAAAATGAGTGAGTTGTCTGGATATTGTAATACTGGTTACATTGACAATCATGACTAGTGTTTCATCTTTGCTCGAGACATGTATAGCGAAAGACAACCTATATATTATTTTCCTGTTTAGTATTACAACGGAGTTTAAAGCAATATTAGCCATACTACAAAAATATACATAGCTAATGCAACTTATGAATGATATTCATCATCCAATAAATTACTCGGTACACTTATATTGTGATAATTAGTTATCTATTTACGCTACTTAATCCACTACTGCATGTGAGAACTTCATGCGAGAAAAGTCTTGCATAAAGATACTAATGATACAATATGTGAATAATGAAGATCAAGTTGCTAATATTTACAAAATCACTTCAAGGTACAAATTTTTAAGATATCAGAACACAATTTGGGCAGTAAAAGTTGGTGTGGTGATGGAGTGTGGAAGTCATCACTAGCTTTTGAGAAAATTTTAGATAATTCGAGTGATAAAAAGAGAATTTTACATATGATTTTTTCATTTAGGAGTGGTTTAAATTAAGATTTGATCTTAAGGTTTGAATTATAGTTAAAAGGAAGTTTTTAAAAGAAAATCCTCAATTTCTGAATAATCAAATAGCTGGGAGTGACATTTGAATTTGATCATTGGATGCAGCTCTAAGAAATGAAAGCCGTGCCGAAACCTTTTTGCATTATATTTAATTAAAACGGTAGGAGAATGCCAAATAAGTCAGTGTCTATTATTTTAAAATTACAAATCAATTGATGACATAAAAGAATATTTCTTCTTTGTTTTCTAGGTACGTTTTCATATATACTAATTAATTTATAACGTCGATAGCTACGTCCATTGTTATATTTAAACAAGAAACGAAGATAAAAGTATATGTTCACTTTTTATTATATGAATTTCCAATAATATTTTGTTCTCATATCATAATGTATTATGATATCATAATTATAATACAAAAATCATATAAATAAAAAAATCAAATTATTTTTATCATTTATTACATAGTAACTTTAATCCGGAGGGACCTTCAGTAGAGATAGTGTGGCCAACAACGGGTTTTTATTAGGAGTTCCGGATCTTAACTACTAAAGTTTAAAAATCGTGCACTGAATGTATGACATGTGTAATGAAAACTCACAAATGCAAAAATATTTTGGAACTTTTATATATTTGTCATACATCTAATAGGAGATTCTTAAATAAAGTTTAAGGTCTAAAACCCTTCAATAATTTTCCCTCGATAACATCTACTGCAAAGTGTTGCTAATAGAAATTTTTTGATAATATATAAATATAAACAGTGTCCAATATTTACAGCACAATAGATGGTAAATACAAGGGTTAATTTTATATTAAGTGTCTTGTGGTTTTACATTTTTGTAAACAATGGACTGTGGTTTATCTTCGAGCAAATAAATGATTGTGGTTCACATTGTTTGCAGAATTAAGGAAAGAGTCGATTTTGTTGACGTGAACGAGAACATTTTTTGTCTAAATATTTTTTTAAACCTTTAATCGGTTAAGTTAGAGTTAATATCAAAAGTCATAAAAATGTTTTGGATAAAAATATGAACTTTCACATAAAGAAAAACCGATCATTTCCTTAATTTTGTAAATAATGCAAACCACAATCATTTATTTGCTCAAAAACAAACCAAAAAAATTTATTTGAAAAACATGAAACTACATTACACTTATATATAAATTAACTCTAAATAGAAACCAAACATTTTTTGCGTGTCATTAATGTTAATTTAGATTTCAAAATAATCTATTAAGTATAACATCAACCCATTAACTCTTGATTATAAAACTAATTTATAATTTTTAGGGTTAATTTCATATAAGTGGCATGTGGTTTTAGATTGTTGCAAATAAAAGATTGTAGTTTGTATTTGAGCAAATAAAGGACTATGAATTGCATTGTTTGCAACATTAAACAAATTATCGATTTTATTGACGTGAGCAAGGACATTTTTTTGTCCAAATGTTTCTTCAAATCTTTAACTGGTTCAGTAAGGGGTTAAGCTCAAAGGTTAGATGTTTTTAAATTTGACAAAAAATGTCATCGTTCACGTCAGGGGCGAAGCTATGATTCATAATTTAGGGGGCAAAATTTAATCCTACGCATATTGAAGGATATGACTGAAAAATTTAAAAATTTAAGGGGGGCAATATAGACCTAGTCTTCCATAATATGAAATATTTAAAGCTGATTTTTTTGAAAAAATAAAATCAAGGGGAGAATTGCCCCCCTTCACTTGGCTGTGCCTTCGCCCTTGATTCACGTCAACAAAATGGATCATTTCTTGAATTCTGCAAACCATAGTACTCCTTTATTTGCCAAACGACAAACCACATTCATTTATTATATCCTAAAAGCCCCTATCGACAGCCTAACAACAACCGTTATTACCCGATAAATATTTATTACCCTCAATTTGTTTTCTGACTCGATAATAAAAATCATATTAGTTTTAATTTGTGAAAAGTTGAATACATATGCGGCAATGAGCATATAAAAGAAATTTAGTAGTGAGTGGTAAGTTTTTGCAAAATTGGTGGCAAATATATTGTATTTTTTCTGAAGATTAAAGTAATACACATCATCATTTACATTTATTGGAGGCGTGCAAGGGCGGATTCAGGATTTGAAGTCGGGGAGACTAATTTTGGCTTTAGCGTAATTTTTTTTATATATATGCGTGTATACAAAAATGAAGTAGAGTTGATAAAATTAGGAGAAACAAATTAATGATCTAATAAAAAATTGTTGATAAAATTATTAAAAATAGAAAGGAAAAACAAAAAAAATAGAGTTTTCGATCAAAATAACATTTAAAAATTAAAAATTGATGAAAAACGTTAATAATGTTAGGGGAAAAATATTGATGAAAAACATTAATAATGTTAGGAGAAAAAAATTAAAAATTGATGAAAAGCATTAATAATGTTAGGGGGTAAATTTTTGAAGAAAAACATTAATAATGTTGATAAAAAATAAATGTAGATGGTGGGATTTGAACTCTAGTCTTTAGACTATAAAGACATCCTTCTTACCAACTCTCTCATCCTTTCACTTTGTCCATTCTATCATCTTTACTATTTATATACATTATTTTGGGGAGGCTAGCCGGAATATGTCGCTACACCTCTAAGGGTTGTGCCGGAACTGAGGGGGGCTCGAGCCCACCCGAGCCCCCCCTGGGTCCGCCCCTGGAGGCGTGAGGTTAAAAAAGGAGTTGCATCAATTGAATGAGTAGCTGATTGTGTTGGAGAGACATGAATAGTCTAAAAAATAAAAAACAACTTTAGGGGCCAAATGAAATGATTATCAAAATATAAACTAAGAATTTTTTGTTATTGAAAGGTGAATGTCAAAGTGGTATATTGTCCATTTGCTCAAATGACAAACTCATGAATGAGGAAAGACAATTCATCAACCAAAAGTGCAATTGACAACAGAGTAAAATAAAAGGCTGTGTAGTGTAGTACTTATGGGTTGTGTAAAACAAATTCCAGTCTTCTCATAATACTCACAATCACACCATAATGCATCCAATAGGTTAGCCCAATGTATTGAGTATAAATATGTAAGCTTCATTTTTTTTTTCATTCGGCAAAATATAGGTTCACCCATGAACCATAACATTGTATATATCAACATTATGACCTAAATATACTTTTTTTTTTATATATAAAAATTATTGAATGTTACATAATACCAAATGACAAAAGAAAGATAAACATTTCATTCATAGGAAAAATAGTACATTTTAATAAAAACAATTAAAAGTTACAATCTAGAAGTACGTATCATAAAAAATCTAATCTGCATCTTAAAAGACATAGATCCTGATAGAGCAGTAATAGATAGTCTGTAGCTGTTTTTGGCACATCTGCCGGAAACACCTCCATACGAAATCGACTTCACAATCTTTTCTTCTAGGAATAAGTCCTTCATAATCTTTCAATGAGTCAGATTTATGTGATGGTAGATAAATCTTTCTTGTATTTCTATGAATTAAAACTTGAAAATGATAGAGTATGACGTGTGACATTTATGTAGATATTTTATGCTTGTATCATGTACTATATATACCGATTAATATCAATAGAATACATATAATTGCACAAAAACAATGAGCTCCACCCTCATGCCAGTTGCTTTTGTTGACCCTAACCCTATACCCATCGTCATCGTTGTTGTCATGTCTGCTCCAATGAGCTCCACCCTCGTGCCAGCTGCTTTTGTTGACCCTAACCCTATACCCATCGTCATCGTTGTTGTCATGTCTGCTCCAATGAGCTCCACCCTCGTGCCAGCTGCTTTTGTTGACCCTGCCATCATCGTCGTTCCCATCTCCAGCCACAACCCGTTCACCACCAAATCATCCTCTTCATATCACTTTTCCAATCCTTTTGACACTGAAACACCCCACATCTCGACTGCCTTTCCCCTTTACACCATCGTCACCAATCATCTCCCCTTAACCAATTTTCCGCACCATGCTCTCCCCAACCCAAACCCTTCCACCGTTGCTACCCTAACCTGCTCATCCATGTTATGATCAAGCTTTTACCGAAGAATTTTATTTTTTGGTGCGCTCAAGTGGTTTGCATGATTCTTGGTTGTGGATTGGCCAATCATATTGACAAACAAATGGCCCCTCCAACAATCAATGTTGTGATTTTTTGGACCTGGAATCAACATGATTTGCAGATTCTTAGCCTTTTGCTTAGATATGTAACTGAGTCTCTGCTTCCTCAAACTGCCTCGGCCCAAACAACCGCTTGGGGCGTGTGGCTTTCCCGTCACTCAAGCCTATGCAGTAGGTATAAGATCTCAAATACATAACTTACGTTCCCAAATGCTTAATCTTGTGTGTGGTTCAAATGACATGCATACATATCTATTGAAAGCAACACGTATTTATGATCAGTTGAGGTCGTTGAATGATCGGGTTACCAAGGATGATATGGTAGATGTTGGGTATTTTCCGCAAGTGTACGGAATCACTCAAGTAGTAATATTAAGATCGAACCCACAGAGAACGGTAAATGTATAAACTAATAAATCTTTATAATACTTTGTTCGTTTTCTCTTGAAAAGTAGTAAATGCGATATTTGAGATTTTGATTATTAAACTAAGTACTTTAAACATAAAATAAACTAACTGAAATCCTAATCCGATACTTTTACCAACGTTCTTTATCCACGCAAGTCAACAATTCATTTAAGCACGATGAACATTTTAACAATTTACTCATACTATTCAACCAATTCTAGAACACAATTAAACACGATCTTTCGATACTTACGTTTAATTGTCCTTAAGTGAATAAACTTAACAAGACTACTGGACCTATCCTAGACAATCTTAATTAGATTAATGAACATCACGTAAGTTAGATTGATTACGACTTACTAACTGGACCTATCCTAGATTAATAAAGCGTAAGCGATGAATACTCTATTGATTTTACTTGATAGAAACAAAGTAAATATATCAAGCAATAAGATTTGAACATTCAAACACATGAACATATATGAATATAACTTTTATTATAAGTATTCCAATTGTCAAACATTCATAGAAATTACAACGGAAATTCAGAGAAATTAAGAACTGTAATCGATAAAGGGAAAGAGGGTTGTCAATCCTTTTTACTCTTGATCGTGAGGTTTGTCAATCCTCGGGGCGTTCTTGCTCGTCTTCTCCTCGATGAATCGATGAAATAGTCTATCTCTCGATAAGTACTTCAATGCTATGGAAATCGGAACGGAGGACGTAAAGTATGGATGTAGAACTTCGAACTTCAACTAAAATACAATTCTTTCTTGATTGATATTCTCTATCTCGGATCTACTTTCTTTCGCTGGAGAATGACGTATTTATAGCCAAAAACTCAAGGATTACATAGCTTGACGGAAGGACAAAGCTATTGGGTGATTCGGGGCGTCGATTGGGTGATAAAATACAACTTTCGGACGAAGGAGCACGTTGGTCGAAGTGTCACTCGATCGAGTGAGCTTTTCACTCGATCGAGTGAGCCATTCATGGCAAACAGAACGCCTCACTCGATCGAGTGAAAGATCCACTCGATCGAGTGAGCCATTCTGTTTGTCAAGAATAGGCCACTCGATCGAGTGGAATATTGGCTCGATCGAGTGACTCATAAAGAAAAGGCCACTCGATCGAGTTTGATGAGTTCCTCGATCGAGTTTGACTTTGAACCCTGTTTTAACCATTGTTTGCTCCGAATTTGGAAAAACTTAAAACATGAAAGTTGTTTGTCTATGTGTTAGCTTTCTAACGCAACTTGAAACGCCCAAAAATACGTTTGTATGAGGGAGTTATGGCCGAAATACTGCAAGGTGTCAAAACTGCCTCGTTTGCTCGAGTAGAACCCGATTTAAGCACCAAATCAACACGATTTCACCAAACTTGATCCCTACACATGAAAACACAAATACAAAGGTAAAGTTGCCCCTAACCTATGTAAATCTAAGCTAAATGGATCAGTTTCGTGTGAAAATATCGATTAATAGCCTTGAATAATAAGTACATTTTGGACTTATCAGTAGATGCTACCGTTTGTGGTATTGGTTCATACTACAAACTTTTTATTATACCCATTCGAAATGGGTCTGGTACCTGTCCTTTGATGAACGCGAAGAACACGAACATGCACTTGAGAGAACTCTAGAACCACTTGTTCCCACTACTCTATTCGACTGCCAACTGAAACAACCCTTGCAACACCAACGAACCACGTGGTCGAGGCGGGGGTCGATGTAATCGCGCTCGTGGCAGTAACCACACCTCTTGACAACCCTATTATGGCTATGTGTATAGCCCGGGTGATTATGGTACCTATTCGGCCTCCACTAATTCCTCCAATAGTCGTCCTCATTTGATTTGTCACAATTGCAGAAGATGGGACTCATGGCATGAAATTGTTCTTCTCCTCGACTGAACTAGGAACCATATCAGCCCCAATCAAACCCCTTCACCAGTTAAATGACTTACCAACCATGCATTGTGGACTCCAAGACTATTAATCATATCACTCCTGATTGGGAACCTAAACATTCACTCTGAGTATACCGGTCCAGAGAGTCTTCAAATTGGTAATGGTTCACACCTTAAAATTAGTGGAGTCGGTACCTTTAAGTTGTCTTTTGGTTCATCTGATTTAACTCTTCGTAATATGTTTTTAGTTCTTAGTTCAACTAATAATTTATTATCTATCTATGCTTTAACTAACTCTAATCATGTCTCTGTTGCATTTTTTGCTGATCGTTTCTTTGTTAGGGATTTGGAGAAGGGGAAAATCAAATTTCAAGGCCAGAGTGATCAAGGGTTTTATTCCATGTGTCTTTTTGCTTCTTTAAACTGTTCTGCCAATTTTAGCTAGCTTATCCAATTGACATGATATATTAGGCCATGCTTCAATTCTAATTGTTAAATATATCTTGAATTCTAATAAAATTTTGGGTAATTTCCTTAAAAAAACCCATGTGTTTATATATCAATTTTGACAAAATGGTGTCTGTGTTTATTTTTTTGACAAAACAAGGATTGTGTTTAGCGCCGTTACCCAAAAAGTGGAAAAATAACTAACGGTGTTAAGTTTGATGACGTGGCACGGGGTAATTTGAGTCCTAATTAATTATGATGTAATAAACTCATTTTCACACTTTAAAGTTCTAAACACATGATTTTTTTAAGAATTTACAAATAAATATAGACAAAAACACCTTGACACATCTTCACATTTAACACCTTGACACAATCTTTATTTTGTCAAAAAAATAAATACAGACACCATTTTGACAAAATTGATAAACACAGGTTTTTTTAGGAAATTACCCTAAAATTATTGTTTTAGATCACAAACTTTCATCATGTGTTTCTTGTTGTGCCATTAAGGGTCATAAATTACCATTTGATGCTTCCAATCATGTGTCATCTGAACCATTGGAAATAATATAGGCTGATGTTTGGTGCCCTGCGACTATTAAGTCGTTTGATGGTTTCAAGAAATTATGTTAATCTTTTTCTTGACCACTTCTCAAAATATAGCTGGGTTTTCTTCTTAAATAAATAATCGGATGCACTTCACACATTCATTCAATTCAAAACCATGGTAGAAAAATACTTTGGTGGATCTATTAAAATTTTAGAATCAGATGGGGGTGGGAAATTCACCAAAATGACATATTATCTAGTAGAACATGCATCTCTCATAGAATTTCTTGTCCTTATACGCTTGAACAGAATGGTAGTGCAGAAATAAAACATAGGCATATTGTTGAACATGGTATTGCATTCTAGACTAAAGCCAATTTTCGTCAACAATTTTGGACCTTTGCACTTAACATTGCTACTTTCTTATCAATTGCACACCTTTGTCGTCCATTCGTTTTCAAACATCTTAGCAATTGTTGTTTGATGATGTTCCTGATATTATGCTCTTCGTACTTTTGGATGTTTATGCTTTCTTTGGACTCACAAATACATGTCTTTGTAATTGGATGCTTGATCCAAACCTTGTATTTTCCTTGGTTAGCAAACAACACAATGGACACAACCGTTTAGGTCTCGTATCCGTCAAAAGCTACATCTCACGTCATGTTTTATTTGATGAACATGTGTTCCTAGGTTTATTCTCTAAGAATGATTGACCCTAGAATGACAATGTTAGTCCCGACACTCACCCAATCATGATACTTTTTCCACAGTAGTTCCGATCCCCAACCCCACCTAGCCCTCCCCATCACCGGCACAACCATCCCTCATTACCCTGCCTACGACTTCTGCCCCTCCCACCCAACCTGAACACAACCCACCTTCACCAACCCCCACGGCTTCTCCTTCAACCTTTACCGACCTCAACCCCACTTCACTGATACCAGTCACTCAATCTTCGATCCCCTCGGGTCTGTTTCACACCACTTCGGCTGCCCTATCTTTGGTTGTTGATCTCACATAGTTTGAGCCTCAACCGAATCCATCAAATCGGGTCAACTATACTTTTGTTGGATGAATTTTGAAATTTATTTGTTGGATGTGTGAGAAATTTTATCTTGATTAGACATTGATGAATAATGAATTTTATTTATTGAATGTGAAAGTTTTCATGTTTAATGATATTAGATGGTTCAACCACCATGGGTCAAAAGGTTGAACCAAGTGACATTTCACTCTTCTTTCAATAATAATGATACTCAGTATCATTTGGTTCATATATTTTGTATCAATGTCATATCATTTGATCAACCTAGCTAGTTAGGATTCCTGTATTCCTTTCCTGCTAATTAGGTCTCCATTTTTATTCAAATGACATATCATTTGGTTATAAGGTCTTGTTCTTTATGACGGAAAATAACTGAACTGAATTTACTAAATTGTCTAAATGCCTAATGAACTTTGTTAAATTTTATTGAACTGAACTCAACTCAATTTTGATGAAAGGATAAGGTGTAAAAAAATTGATTTTGTGTTTTGTTTTAATTTCACAATAGAAAAAAAGCAGCTTGATTAATGTGTTCATAAGTTTCTCGAAAAATTTGATTTTTATAAATCATAGAGGAAAGAGATATTATTTTTTTTCAAAAAATATGTCTATACATTGTATATCGGTGAAAAATGAGTGAAGAAAAGACATATTTCTGCAGATGATAAAATTTCATATTATAACTAATCTAACATTAGAATAAAATAACAAGTACTTGTTAACGTTAGAAATAGAATATAACATATAGGTTTCTTTTGGCTCTAAAAAAAAAAAAAGAATATAACATATAGAATTGCTATTAGAATTTGAGAAATTTTATTATATGCTAGACATACGGATGATGTGCTATGTCAAACCTATAATTTTTTAACACGTGACATCTCAACCAATAACAATTTAACATTGTGTATTAATTAGTAATTAATTTTTCTCAACCGATAACAAATTAACACCGTGTAATTAATTTTTTAGTTAATAATTTATATAAAATTTTAGACCTTAAAATAAAAACTCTACTCTAACATATAGAATGCTTTTCTCAACCATTTTCGGTGCATTAAGCCCTTGATCTTTTATTTGGATACAATAAGCTCTTGATGTTTTATATTTGGTTCTATCAAGTCCTCATCTAACAAAATTGGATGATTTGTGGACTTTCACAAATTAATAAGACCAATTGAAATATTGCGACACCTAATTAATTACAATTGATTGAATATTCATTAAATTATTCAACATTTTTTTTTTAAATGAACAAAAAGTCAGTAGTTATTGTTGTTGTTTTGCTCCCTTTCTAGTCATTTCGATAGTGAACTCGAGGAGAATGAAAACATAGATGAAATCTAATGAGTGATGTTTGACCATGTTCTTTATGCCTTATTAGTACTTATCGGTCGTTCATTTCAATTCAATAATTTCTTTTCAGTAAATGTGCTTCAGTAATTTTCAGTCATCAAGAATTTGGCCTTAATTTGTGGGGCGGAAATTGAAAAGAAAAACTAAGACGGAAAATAAAAGAAGAGCAAAGATGATGACGAAGAAGAAACGATTACAAAAATGAACTTGAGAGATAAAAGAGTACATTTGGAGAGAGACAAAGAGAAACGTTTGAGAAAGAATGTGCGACGTTGCTACATTCCAATAGGCGGGAAAAATAAATTTCAAATTTAAAAAGATAAAATAGAAATGTAAGTAGAAAGCAACGTGAATCACATATATTAATTAACCCTCCTAAACGGGCTAGATTTGTAATTATGCCAATTGTCAAAGTTAACAAATCATCCAATTTTATTAGATGGGGGCTTGATAGAACCAAAAATAAAAGATCAAGGGCTTAATGTGTTCAAATGAAAGATCAAGAACTTAATGCACCGAAAAATGAAAGATCAGGGGCCTCAAGATGCTTTTTGCCAAAAATAAACCCATATCCTAAATCATGAATCCTAAATATTAACATACATGATGTGACATCGAATTATAGAGTTGACATATATATACGGAATGACGTGATACGTATATCTGTCATATACTAAAACATTTCTTAGAATCTACCATCCATATACTTTTGCACTTATTTCGTTAAAGAAAAGAATGAGTGTAAAAGTGAGGTCATGTTCTTTTAAACATTTTAGTATTTAATTTTTAGTTCAATAATTTTTAATAATTTTACTGTAATTTAATTTAATTCAATATTTTCAACTCAGTTAATTCTCAGTTAATTTCTTTTTCAATTATAATGATAAAGTACAAAATTTTAGTGGGCACACAGGTTAATGAGCAGCTTGAAGAAGGAGACAAAAGCAAGAATGTGTCAACTATATAAAAGCTTGGTGATTAAGGTGGTAAAACTCTAGTCAAAAGGGATTTCTTGAGTGATTTCATAATTAACGATAATGACAAAGAAATAGCTTAGTTAAGGTCGATGAAACAATTGTGATCGATGCAATCTATGAAAGCCAACATCAACCCAACAACATAAAGACACTAAATATTACCCTCTCCCATGTCCTATTCTAAATTTTTTTTAAGACGTTGACCTATTATATGCACCCTTATGATTGAATATTTAAAAATATCTGATATATATTATTTAAGCTAATTAACTCATTAATCGCTAATGGACATTAGGAAGAACCCTGTGGATAAAACCTATAGAAAAAACGGCCAACATGGACCTTTATCATATTCCATTTCCATTATACCGGAAGGAATTCTTAGACCTTGACATTTCCATATATTTCTGCTTTTATATTTTGGAGGATGTGGACATATATATTTTGCTAACTATATTAAACCAAATTCCCATATTACTATTACCCTGTCAATTTTATGTCAATTAGTAATCTAGGGTTAATAATTTTCAACCTATTAGTATTTAACAAAGGCCAAGTGGGTCTCTATTTATGTATGTCCCACTACACAAACCAAATCAATAAATCGAAGTACTTATATAAATTGTTTTTATTTATTTTTATAACATATGCAATGTTTAATTAATTGGTCATGTAATAATAAAGTAATTTTGCTAAATATTCTTCCAGTGGTACTGCTATAACCATTGCTTTTCTCAAATTTAAAAGTATGACCAGAATAAGGTAAAGGACTCCATAGCTCTTTTGACCAAAACTAAAGTTGATTTTGGAGAAATTAAATTGATGCATGATTTAGATAATTAATGTTGTTTTGGATGGTAACCGTAGGCAATTAGCAAAATATCAGTAATAGTTCACTTTATCATTGATAATTTTGCCTCCAGAATGTTTGTCAAACTTAGATTGGATGACCTGAGAAAAAGGACCGACATTGAGATTGCCCGTGGTCAATCCAATGCTAAAATTAGCAAACTTAAAGAGAGAATAAATGGATATTAATAAGAGGCAAGGTTAATAGAATACTCAAAGATATGTCATGGCATGACACTGTTGAGATAGATATAGTGTAATATGGAGTTTGCCCTAATGCGACGTTATTCCCTTTCTAATTTGTTAACTTAGTGAGCAAGGAAATAACAGGTATCTTGGTTCTCACGCCCATCCATACGAAGGTACAATGATGTAACACCCCTCCTCGTTGTAATCCTTAACCAGGGCCCTTTCTTTTTGGCATGCCTTCCCCTAGGTCGTATCTCTTTGGGTAGATTCAGCCTTATAATGGCAGATCTCACATTTTTAGGTTGTGCCTCTTGATGGGCCTACTGGGCTGGTCCAATAGGATCTCTAAGGCCTATTTTCTAATAGATTTAAGATGACATCAGGGCAGATTGAATCCTTTAGGTCGATCCAGATTCCAAACCTTAGGTCTGCAGACCATGATTGCTTAGTTGTCTCGCATGTTGATCTAACCATTAAATTTGTGACACGTAATATCGTACGTGCGTACATATTTGAAAGAGTTGCGTCTCTTTAGTCACCTTAATTGTTAACCATCCCCCTTTTTCCTCTTTAAAAGGCCCCATCGTCTTCTAAACTCTTTGTGCTTTCAATTATCTCTTTCTCCTTTCCTTTTCTCCCTGCGCGATTTTCATCGACAAGTTTTCTTGTTCGATCACTTCATTTATTACCTAGCTTACTTTTTAGTTCATTTATTTTCATTCGTTCTTCTTCTGTCCTTTCCCTTCTTTTATTACAAGTCTCAGCCAGTGGCGGACCCAAGATTTGAAGTTTAGGAGGGGAGGGGGGGAGGGGCTAATTTTAGCCCTTCATATCATATTTTTTTTTATCTATGCACGTAAAACACAATTAAAAGTAAACTATATATTCCGTAAAAAAAAAAACTATATATAACTTTAATTTTTTCAAAAAAAGGTAAAAGAATTTGGAGATTTAAATTCTTAATCACCGATAAATTTAGTTTAAGAAATTGGAAAACACTTTTAAAATAGCGCGTAAAGGTTGAATTTTTTTTTTATTTCAGTTTCTTATGTAAGGAAAAGAAAATGAGTACATTTTGAAAAATATAAATTTGAAATATTAATTATAGGTTTCTCAAAGAGTTACAAAATTAATTATATGAGAAACTTTTTTATAAATGGGGAAGTATCAAATATGAAGAATTAAGAATTTGGAAGAGAAATTGGATTATGGGTTTAAAAAAGAGGTATGCACCTTTAAAAAGAAGATAGAAAAAGTTGCAAAAAAAAAAACACCAAAATTGGGAGATGAACCCATGACCTTTTAACATAAGAATTAACCACCTATGATATGTATCAATTCTATTTAGTAAATGCATCTACCAGTATAAAATATGATTTTTAGGGAGGCACACCAGAATTGCACCATCCCTACACATAGGTAGTGCTAGAGATCGGGAGGGCTCGAGCCCACCTGAGCCCATGGCTGGGTCTGCCGCTGGTCTCAAGTCTTTTACTATTGAGAGGAAATTTAGTGATTTCGGTGGCCTCTAAAGTTCGATTTCTTCACAATTGACCATTCTGAGTTGCAAAACATAGATCCACCCCCAATTGTTGGTGAGCCACAAAATTCTACGCAATCCCTCACCACCACAGATGAACCTACTACATTTAGGCATCCAACTAGTTCCATTTTTGTCGAAACCTTGGTTGAAGGGGAGGGTTCCCAGATTGTAGGGAGGAAATCTACCAAACCTAAAGCCCCAAGGATGGAGGATACCAAGTCTTGATGAACCTCTATTTTTTGATATGTACAAAAACTATTTAGAAGTGAATATCAGAAGCTTTGTACTTAGGATTTTGAGGACTAATAATTTTCCAAAGTGTAGCTTGTAGCATTTCACCATCTAGAAGATATTGATCATACGAGATGTAACTACAACTTTTAGAAAAGAATATCCAGAAGCACTGATTGAAGTCCAGAAGAAGACTCATCCAGAAGTGATGTTGAAGATGAAGTAAAGAAGCAGTCAGAGGTAACTAATATTCATTAGATGATATTGGTCAGAGGTTGGAAGAAAGTTTTTGGGACGTATCAGAAAAGAAAAATTCTTGAAGCATTTAATAAAGCGACCCACAAGCATTTAATGAAAGAACGCTAAATACAAAGAAACTGCGCATCGTGCCAAAAGTTGTCTTCCCCAGGTGCCAAACATGGAAATTGTAAACTAGTTAACTCTATAATTGTTCTCACTAATAAAGAAAGTGAAGTGTGGCTTCCTTAAATCCTTAGAAACCAAGTCATGGACTTAATCAGACTACAAATAAGATTAACAGAATAATCTTGTTGGATTTGGAAAGATGGCAAAAACAGAGGTACATTTGAAGATCATACCGATTGAAGGTTAAACAAATTGATTCTTCCACAACACTAACGTGATTCAAATGCACCACGGTCAAGCCTATATAAACATGAAGACTTGATGAACAAATTATAAGAGACTACACTCACTTACATGAGAAAACATTGTGCTAAGAGAAAAGAGGGCAGTGTACGTATTTTTTTCAATTCTAAATCATTATAAAGGGATCATTCGTTCTTTTACTGCAGTATTTCGAAGAAAAAGGTAGATTCCATTTGCCTAATTTTCTATGCTCTTATTCAGACATCTATCTCCAAAAGGTGGGGAGAAAAGATTGAGAAAAGATCGGGTTAGGTTAGGAATGAAATAATTTGGACGAAAGTAGGGGTTACATGTATTGAAAAGAAGATGTGGAAAAATCGACTAAGGTGGTTTGAATGGTAAAAAATTGGCAAGGGGAGGAAACAATGACGAGTAGGGACAGCCCTAAGCAAATTTGAAAGATGGTGATTGAGAGTTATATGATTTTATTAGAGATTGAAGAAAACATGGTGGTGCATAGGGGAGAGTGACATGAAAGAATTTATGTCGATAATGCGACTTGAGTTTTATGGTTCTTTATGGTGGTTCATCTTAGTCGACTCCGAATCATTTTGAGACTAAAACTTTGTTGTTGTTGCTGTTGTTGTTGTATAATTAATCTAATAAATCTATTTTATATAATTGAAATAAAAAATATATGAAAACGAATAGTCACCGACTTATGAAAACGCCTAGCATTTTTTACTACACTTATATATTTGTATATATTTTAAAAGTATATCCTTATAAAAACGCGTAAATTTAGTGTACTAATTTGATCAGGGTAAATTTTATGGGTGTTTTTGTTTTTTCCCTTTTTCATGACAGGATTTGCTTTCCCATATAAGTTGCATAAAATTTCAGTTTTGATTAAGTTGTAAATAAAATAGTCCACATTCATCCACAGTTCAACAAGCAAAGAAGAGCAAGAAAAATCTGTACCTCTTAACAAAAGCCCAGCCCAATAAAAACCATCCCTTTAAAGGGCCAGCAGCCCAGTTATGACAGAAAATTTCTTCTTGTCCTTAATTTAAGCTTCCAATATAAATGGGAGTACAATTTCCGTAAATAGAAAGTTGCATCTTTTCACTTTTACGAACTCAGTATTTTGTTCTAATAAGATTATGAAAAGCCCAATTTTTGTTTTTCTTTTTTCAATTTTATGATCGAGTGTAATTATAATTAATTGTATTTTATTTTTATAACTATAATTAAATTGTATTTTAGTATCTAAAATAATTAATGATGAGATAATAACTAATGTATACTTTTTTCTTATTCTTTGGGTAAATTACAACAATTATAGATTTACACTCTTTCACACTTTGACACCTAAACGTTCATATTTACATAGAAGAATATATGAACTTATCGTGACTAAATAATATGATATCTACAACCTACTGCAACTGGGAAAAAAAATGGATGAATGACACTTTTAGTATCTTAACTTTGTCATATTTCAACTTTATCTTTTGCACGTAAATATATATGAACCTGAATGACAAACGATATGATGCATGTGACCTATTTTAATAAGTTTTGTTAAAAACAACAAGATAAAAAAATTATGGAATTTACTTTAATCGTGTGACATCCTTAATTTAATTAAGGAGATTTTATAAATCAATAAATTTTTGGCATTTTTGGCTTGATCAAATAAATTAGTTAAAATATTTTTTTTAAAAGAAAATTAGTAAAATTAATTAATTTGTGATTAATTAAATGTTTTCTTCATTAAGTAAGGTGGATTGCTATTTACAAACCATTTTTTCCGAACTACAGTCCACTTTTTTCCAAAATATCCTTACCATAACTCCTTTTTCATTTTGAAATTATAAAACCTCTCAACATTCTCTTTTCCAAAATTGAACTTTCTAACTCCAAAATCACACTTTTTGCTCAAGATTATGGACAAAATCACGAATAACGTACGTAATTTTTGAAAAACATACTCGAAAATAGTTAATTTTGTAAAAAAATTCAAAAAAAAAAAAACAGAGCGTTTTCGGTCTCGGTGGTCGTTTCTCCATAGAGGAACAACCATCGTGGACGTTTCTCCATATGGAGAAACTTCCTCCATGGTCGTTTCTCCATTCCTCCATGGTCGTTTCTCCATATGGAGAAACGTCCATGGAGGAAGTGTCCATGGAGGAAGTTTCTCCATATGGGAACGTCCTCCATGGAGAAACGGCCGTTTCTGAAAAAATTCAATTTTTATATTTTTTTTAATTTGTTTTTAATGGTACTCGGAGAAACGGCCGTTTTCTGAAAAAATTCAATTTTTATATTTTTTTAATTTGTTTATAATGTTCGAGTACCTCGTCCTCTAATAATTGATCGTCACTATTCCATTCCAGATTTGTTGGCTCATTCGACATCTCAAATTCCGGTTTTTGTTCGAGTTTCAAAAATAGTTTTTTTTTTGTTTGAGAGATTTTAACTTTTAGTTTTTATCCTTTTTCAGCTCTGGGCAACTAGGCTTAATATGCCCTTGTTGCTGACATCCATAGCACACAATGAGTTTGATAGGATCTCTCTTTGATTTTTCACTAGAATCAGGAGTCTTCTTATCAAAGCTCCTGAAAGGCTTCTTGTAGTTTCCACCTCTGCCTTTCCTAAAGGCTTTCTTGAACTTCCTGGTCAGCATGGCCAATTCATCATCTTTAGAGGATTCATCAGAAGATTCTGCTTTCAGGACAACTCCTCTTTTTCCTTCTGACTTATCTCTTAAGTCATGATTTTTCATTGACATTTCATGAATTATCAATGAACCTATGAGTTCATCATATGCATAAAAGCACAAGTCTTGAACTTCTTCAATAGCAGTCTTCTTGGCTTGCCAAGACCTTGGTAAGCTTCTAAGTATCTTCTTCACTCTTTTTGGTTCTTCAATATCCTTTCCCAAACCCTTCAGATCATTGACTATCTTGGTGAATCTTGAGTTCAAGTCTGAGATAGATTCCTTCTCAAGCATTTCAAATAACTCATAATTTCTTATGAGTTGATTGATCTTGGATTGCTTCACTTTGCATGTTCCTTCATAGGTTACTTCAAGCTTGTTCCATATGTCCTTTGCTGTTTCACAAGAAGAAACTTTGTTATATTCAGTAGCAGAAAGTGCACAATGCAACATGTTTATTGCTGAATGAAATACATCATTCTTTTCTTCCAGTAAGAGTAGTTATCACCATTAAACAGTGGAGGTCTAGTTGTGGAAGCACCCTCTGGAATCATATAGTAAGAGGAAGTCTCAAGTAGATTTCTACCAGGCATGTATATTGATTCTGATAGATCTTACGCTTAGATTGTTAGATCTTAGTAAATAAAACGAAGTGACCTTGGCTCTGATACCACTTGTTGGCCCTAGCTAGATCAGAATCACCTAGAGGGGGTGAATAGTTGTCTAAGTTGAAAACTGATATTTTTAAATTTTTAGAGAAACTTAATTTTTCAGATTCAAATTCCTTCAGAGTCAGAGGCGAGCTTAGTGAAGTAGCCTCTGAGAGAAATTCTGCCTTCTCACAGTTTAAATGCTTTTAGCAACAGAAGATCTGAGTTAGATAACTTCTGGACAGTCTTCTGAACAAAGACAATGATATAAAGAGTAAATCTGTTTCAGCACTAAACACTAACAAGTACACAAAAGAAAAATAACAAGTATAAGGAATGGAGAAAGAGATTCATGAGGTCCTGATGAACAGTTCGATTTATCCAGGTTCACCACAAAAGTCCTGTGACTATGTCCTGTCCTCTGTGATCGCAGTCACCAGAGATTTTAAATCCACTATTCAGAACTTTTATGGCAAGTTCAGAAGCTCATTTACATCAACAGAACTTAAGCTAATTTCTCACTTAGTTCTCACTAGCCTAGAATGAGTTAAAAGATTTCCACCAGAACAACAACAACAACCTTATTTTCTAGAATTCTCACCCAACTCAAACCTTAACTAGATTTCTCACAAATCTAACTGAATATCACAAACGATATCAGTTTAAAAGATTCCTATTATGAACTTGTGTTTTCTTCACTCTCTCACTATTACAAAGTCTAAACTAAGAAAGATTGAGAATGGAAAATGAGTTGCTCTGTTTTTCTTGTTAAAACAGTGCGTTAAGATTTTAGCTCGATAATCGCGCGTGTAGATGCAATGGAGCTTGGCTACTATTTATAGTGCTTTGTAGATGACCGTTGTTGAATTTGAATCTTCAATTGATGACATTAGTTTGTTGTAGCCGTTAAACTGTCATTTCTTCAAACGGTCTTCAAACACTTTGATTCCGTTAACCTTGTTCTTTAACTTAATCCGGTAAGTGATTTGAAATCAAGGATAAGGTTGACTGGAAATTTGCTTCATTTGTATGGCCTCAAGCAAGCCGACAATGAAATTGGAAATTAGCTTACACCATTAAGCAATTAGGGTTCCAAGTCTCAGGAACAGATCCTTCTCTATTCACCAAGTCCCGCAACAACAAATTCACAGCCATTCTCATCTATGTAGATGATGTAACACCTAAGCCCAATACCATGCAAATATTGTCCGCTCTGGCCCAAATCCGTCTCCATTGGGCCTCGCGGCTTTAAAATGCGTCATGCATGTAGTGGATCCACATATCACTTATAAGCCCCCAACTCTCTCCTCTCTATTTTCGATGTGGGATTCAGTTCGTTCATGTCCCATCGCCATCCCTTAAGGCCACTCCTTGTACAGGTCTTCCTACCCCGGCGCTACCCTCTTCGGACCGGGTCGTTACAAGCCCACCAGCTTCCGCCTAGTTCGTCCCCGAACTACACATCATACATAGAGAGTCGGCTCTGATACCACTTGTAACATTCAGGCCCAATACCATGCAGATATTGTCCGTTTTGACCCAAATTCGTCACCATTGGGCCTCACAGCTTTAAAACGCGTCATGCATGTATTGGGTCCACATATCACTTATAAGCCCCAACTCTCTCCTCTCTATTTTCGATGTGGGATTCAGTTCGCCATCCTTTAGGGCTGCTCCTTGTACATGTCTTCCTACCCCGGCGCCACCCTCTCCGGACCGGGTCGTTACAGATGATGTCATAGTTACAAGAAATGATCCATCCACCATCACATCAATATAGGAATATCTGAACAAGCTATTCATCATCAAGGATCTTTACATACTTCATTTTTTTTTCTGGGATTTGAATTCTCGAGAAACCATAAAGGGCTTCATATGTCTCAACGAAAGTATGTTCTTCAACTCTTGCATGATATGGATCTCCTAACTTGTAAGCCAACATCCTCCCCTGCTCTTCCAAATTACAAACCCACCCCCAGAACAACCACTCTCCTAGACAACACATCTTACAGACAATTGATTGGCAAAGTACTCTATGCTACACACATCAGGCTAGAAATTTCATAGATTGTCAACCAATTGTCCCAAAAGCTCAAACAACTCATTACTTATGATCTTGTCAGGGCACACAGGGTCCTTCGTTACCTCAATGGCACAATTAGCCTTAGTTTTTTCTTCCTTGTTGCCAAAACCTTACAACTTCAAGCCTTTTCTAATTCTGATTGGGCCACCTATCCATAATATCGCAAGTCATTTACCGGTTACATTGTGTTCCTTGGTTTTGCTGTCATCTCATGGCGTTCTAAGAAGCGGCACACCATCTCTCGCTCATCTTCTAAAGCAGAATACAAAGCCATGGCCTCTACCTCTTGTGAACAACATTGGCTCACCAATCTCACCCACGATCTTACAACCTTTTCCCCTAAACCATCCTTACTGTTCGCTGACATTAATGTTTCACCCCTACACATTGCCCAAAATCTGGTCTTTCATGAACGGACCAAACACATAAACATCGACTGCCATGTAGTTCCAGAATGCATTCAAATGGTCTGATTCGCCTTATGCCCATTTCCTCCAACCTTCAACTTGCCGATCTCTTTACCAAAGCTCAACGCTCACCTCACCTAGATTCTCTCATAGTTTATGGGAGCATGTTAAACTCAACGGCTAGTTTCCTTCATTTGGGCCTTGACCAGAGCAGCCCATCAAACATAATCTTATCAACCCAGCTCTCCAAATTAATACGCTGTCGTTTCATCCTTCTCTTCAATATTGTGTTTAAACAAACACCGTTCCTTCCCTCCTTTTCACCATCTTCTAGAACCTTTCCATTACACCTTACCATTCTTATCCACAATCAATCCACAATTATCAGTAAGTCTACAACTCGCCATTTCCAAGTTTTATTCCAAGGATCGCTGGCATATTATGCCACGTGTATTAGTCGTTATAATTGAGTAGTCCAAAGTGTACTTATAATTCAAGGCATTTAATCGATGTATTCATAAGAAATTGATCCATTTAGCTTAGGTTTACATAGGTTAGGGGAAACTTTACCTTTGTATTTGTGTTTTCATGTGTAGGGATTAAGTTTGAAGAAATCGAGTTGATTTGGTGCTAAAATCGGGTTCTACTCAAGCAAACGAGGCAGCTTTGACACCTTGCAGTATTTTGGCCATCACTTCTTCGAACGAACGTATTTTTGGGTGATTCAAGTTGCGTTCGAAAGCTAAGACATATACCTTCAACTTTTATGTTTTGCATTTTTCCAAATTCGGAGCAGAAAGTGGTCAAAACGGGGTTCTAAGTTTGAGGAACGTCTCTGGCGCGACGAGAAGCGTCTCTAGCGCGACGACATGTTGTTTCGTGGGTTTTTGGTGTCTCTGGCGCGACGATTTCCATCTCTGGCGCGATGACATTCTGTTTGTGGCATTTTTGTGCATCTCTGGCGCGACGGGGTGTCTCTGGCGCGACGGAATCCGGCCATCTTGCCCTTTCATGCTAAAAGTCGCGTTCTATCACCCAAATGACGTCCCGAATCATCCAATAGCTTCAATCTTTCATTAAGCAATGTAATCATTGAGTTTTTGGCTATAAATATGTCATTCTCCAGCGAAAGAAAGAACTATTTCATTACAAAGAATCACATTTAGTTATTAGGAAAAGTTCAAAGTTCTACATCCATACTTTACGTCCTTCGTTCCGATTTCCATTGCATTGAAGTTCTGATCGAGAGATAGACTATTTCCTTGATTCATCGAGGAGAAGACAAACACGAATGCCCCGAGGCTTGACACACCTTATGATCAAGAGTAAAAAGGATTGACAACCCTCTTTCCCTTTGTCGTTTATAGTTCTTACATTTCTCTGAATTTCCGTTGTAATTTCTATGAATGTTTGACAATTGAAAAACTTATAATATAAGTAATCTTCATATATGTTCATGTGTTTGAATGTTCATATCTTATTGCTTGGTAAATTTACTTTGTTTCTATCAAGTAAAATCAATAGAATATTCATCATTTACGCTTTATTAATTTAGGATAGATCCAGTTAGTAAGTCGTAATCAATCTAACTTACGTGATATTCATTAATCTAATAAAGATTGTCTAGGATAGGTCCAATAATCTTGTTAAGTTAATTCACTTAAAGACAATTAAATATAAGTATCGAGTGATCGTATTTAATTGTGTTCTAGAATTGGTTGAATTTATATGAGTAAATTGTTAAAACGTTTATCGCACTTAAATGAATTGTTGACTTTGCGTGGATAAAGAACGTTGGTAAAAGTGTTGGATTAAGATTTGAATTAGTTTAGTCTATGTTTAAAAGTACTTAGTTAATAATCAAATCACAATATTCGCATTTACTACTTTTCAAGAGAAAACGAACAAAGTATTAATAAAGATATATCTAGTTTGTACATTTACCGTTTTTTGTGGGTTCGATCTTATTATTACTATTTGAGTGATTCCGTACACTTGCGGAAAATACCCAACGATAATCGTTTTTGTTGCTTTTCTTTTTACTTTGCTATTTAAGCTTTTTGTATTTCCCTTTCTTCTTATTGTGAATAAAGTTGAGTATTCCGTTGAATTGTTTACCAATCTTGATCATTAATCGATAAATGTTTGGAGTTGAGATATCAAAATTGGGATATTAAATTTCAACATTCTTATCCGGAAGGTAATCGTGATGCTGACTGAATGGCGAGCTACGCAAGAATGTGTCCTGTAGGACATCATGAGTGTGATATGTCTCCTTCCAACTATTCTAAACATTTTATTTACGGATCGCAATGCTTTATCTCTAAGTCGTATAGTTGTCGTGTTTTTCCAGAACTAGCGCTTTCCTTATATAAAAAAAGTGCATACATCTCTAAAAGTTTTTTAGAACATCTCTGGTTTGTAATTAAGTTGTTTTGTTGGTTACTGCACATGTTTTTGGTCATTCATGGGTCTATGAATCTTAATTTATGTGATGCTTGATATACTTTTAATTAGGGTTTGCAAATTAACCTTATATTTATGCTCCTGTAACTTAATTAATTATTTAGACTAATCAAATCAAATTAGTTGACTGCTTTTTCATTTCAGAATCTTTCAAGTTGCCAGATTGCAGTATTTCATTGGTTACGTATACTATAACAAAGTTTCTTCTCAAACAACACGTTCATCTTTTTAATAAAAGAAAAAGCAAATGTTAGGGTTGTTATATGGAGTATTCTTATAAAATCGATTAAAATAAATGTTTTAGTGAATGGTTAAAGTTCAATGATTTTATATTAATCTCTAACTTTAAAGAAACGCATCTTGGACAATACATACTCATTCCACCACGTCATGTTTTTAATTCAAGGATAAATGATGTTGTCATATGACTCGAACTCATATTCTTTTGGTTATAAAGCCATTAATATCATGTTAAGAAGCAGATTGAACTAGAAAGTTAAATTGATAATCGAACAGTTTTTATATAATATATTACAAAGAGAAACAATTAAATTGTAATTGTCACTCTCATAATACTAAGTTAATCACCCTAGATCATGACCTGTGGATGATTTAATTTGAACCAAGTAAAGGATATTATGTTTGCCTAATTCATACTACTACACTAGATTGTGGTGTAATATTATCGCCACTTGTCACACATCAATTGTTTCCCTACCTACATGTCGTTCAATTTAGGCATGTAAATATTTATCTAATTAAGATTAATTTGTTCTGATATGTTAATGATAGAGGTTTTCATCATATGACCTCACAAAATCACTTACTAGATTACAAAGAAAAATGATTCGCGAGTGCTCAAGACTGACGTGATCTATATATAGAAAGATTAAGCAAGTAGGTAATCCAACTCTAGCTAGCTAGCTTTCAGAATTGATAATTGTTTGATTCTTTTTAGGTCTTGGTTTGGTATTTTATGTACAAATAAAGAAATACACGTGGTGCAAATGTTCACCATAGCTCCAAAGTTTAAGTATTATTTAATTCTACTTATCTTACTTATTGGAAGCATTATATATAGTCTCAATACTAAATTGGGGAAGAAAGGGGGACCATTAATTCTGTACAATGTTGATTAATTAGTCTTAATCCTTATCTTTGTTAACTAGGGTTTAGCTGTATGCTAATCCTTGAAACGGAAAGAAAAAAAAATTATAATTAAAACAAAAAACAAAAATGAAAAGAAGGAAACTAAGGAGACCTAACTCATGCCAACTTTGGAAGCTTGCCCACCATTTTGTCTCCTATCAACTACCTAGACATGCCATCATATGTATTATAATAACCATGACATTTAAATTTTGAATTACCATATATCTTTTTTTATATATAGACAAGGTTAACAGTTTATTATTTATTTCACATGCATTTCAAATTTAAATTTTTAAACGTTAGAAACTAGTTTTCAGATGTGTATTGCGGGTACATTGAAAATGTAAAAGGAATATTTGATTGGTAAAAAGTATTATTTTAAACACTACTGTTGAATATATAACACGGTTTTGACTTAACTAAGTGGTAAGGATGAGTTTAATGCGACGATAAAATAAAATAAAATAATTGTTATATTCAAATAAAAGATAATTAATGAGTTTATTTAATGTATTTAAAATGGTAAGGGACCATAGGAGGCTCATTCCCTCTCCCTCTCTCTCTTTATGTATACAATCGAATATTCAAGAAGAGTATTAAATTGTTAATTGTATAGTGAAATTATTTACAGATGTATCGATTATAAATTAATCTTATTATATTAGTATGCATATATAGTATAAATTAAGAAGTTGTACATAAGAAAACAACGTGTCTGTGTTTAAGAGGATATTAGCTTACTTCTTTAGTTGAGAAATGGTGGATAATAATCTAGATAGATTATACCAAAAGTTGAACTTTGTAAGAGGAGCAAGTAGTGATGAAGAAGGCATCATCATAAAGGAGCAAGACAGGTTGCTTCCAATAGCAAATGTGGGAAGAATAATGAAGCAAATTCTTCCCCCAAACGCGAAAATCTCGAAAGAAGCAAAAGAAACCATGCAAGAATGTGTGTCGGAGTTCATAAGCTTTGTGACGGGAGAAGCCTCAGATAAATGTCACAAAGAGAAGAGGAAGACTGTAAATGGAGATGACATATGCTGGGCGCTGGAAACTCTAGGGTTTGATGACTATTCTGAGCCTTTGAAGACATATTTGTGTAGATTTAGGGAGCAAGAAGAAGAAAGATCAGCTAACCAGAAGCAACACTCAACCACAAATAACCAAGAAAGTAAAAACTTCTTCACCTAATTAATGGATCTAATCAGTCATATATCATCATCATCAACAGCTGGTGATCAAGAAGCACTCAGCAGATTGTGGTAAATATTATTGCATAAATTGTGATGATGATGTTCATCAAATGGCTTTTGTTTTTATGGGATTAAGATACTTTGTATTACTTTGTTATGTTTCACCTCTACTACTAGAATATAAAGACTTGTGTAATTTAGATGCATCTACTTCATATATCCATGGTTTTGATTTTCTGTGTATTTATTTGTATTTATTTCTAAGTTTAATTCTAGCGTTTTTGTGCCAAAAATTAAAATAAAAATACAAATTTCTGTAGATTTTTTTTATATATTTAATTTTCAACATACCTTTTATATATAAATATATGGCATTTCATTAGAATTAGAGATTACAAACACCCAAACTGTAACAATGACAAAAACCCTTAGGTTTATGTTTAAACATTTAGCTTTACATGACTGAACCAGGCTTAGAAAAATAGAGCAACTGCTACTATCTTCTTCTTAAATAACAGCATGTGATCCATCTCAAATCATAGAGTGTTGTTGTTTAATTTATCAAAATTAATTGTTTTCTAATATTTCTAATGTACCATTTATTTTTTAAATACAAATAAAAAAAATAACTTATGATTATAAATATTCGACAAATTTGCACATAAAAATAATTTAAAAATTTTAGTTTTTAGTAGCCATAATTTAAGGACATATTTACATATGGTGCACTAGCTTCGGTGCCTCCACTAGCTCCTTAAATTTGTTTTTGATGTATAGTATTTGAAATTTTTCACCCATTTATTTAGGCTTGATATATGTGTTTAGGTTCTGCTGAAGGACAAAGTTCATTACATTCTGGAACTGAACTTTAAGGAAGTTTATCTCCTAAATAACCACAAAGTTTCTAGAAGTAGGCTTTCTTGCACTAGATTTGAAATGGGTCCGGATCCTCTAGAGTTCCAAAGGAACTCCATGTGTGGAGTTCCTAAGATCTCAGCCACACAATAAGATTTTAGAGCCCTCATTTAAAGGTAGAGAGAGAAAAAAGTGTTTTGTTTAATTAATGAGGGCTCTAGGATCAATTGTGTGGCTGAGATCTTAGGAACTCCACATATGGAGTTCCTTGGAACTCTAGAGGATCCTTAGCCATTTGAAATGGAAGGAGGTTCAGTTGAGGAAAAACATGGCTGACTCTATTGGTTGCTATAGTTGGAATGGATTGGCTTTGGGTGTTACTGAACTGTATTAAGATTGCATGGAGCAAGTCATATATGGAAGTTGGTTGTTCATCAGATCCAACTTGAGTATGTTGGTCTAACATCGGTTCAGAAATGGAAGGGATGGATGATGATGAATATAGGTCCCAAATAGAAGATAAAATACTCTAGAGGGGGTGGGGTAAATAGAGTAATATGTCCAAATAATATTTTTTTTTTGTCGCAAATGTGTAATTAAAAGTACTCAGTGGTTAAACACTCAACAACGTGCTTTTGATACTTAGTAGTGAGTTAGCAATAGTGTCTTTAGCGGAAATTCTGACACCTCAATAGGTACTAAGTTGATCGCATGATAACCCAATCAAGTCATGAAAGAACTAACTCAACACTCAGGACTAAACTTGACACAAAAAACCTAATTTTGACTAAACTACTTCAGTACATATATAGCAGTTCATAACATGATAAATTTACTCAATATTCACCATGTACGCATAAATAACTCAGAAGAAATAAGTCAAGTTAAGTAAAACCTAAGGATAGAAATACTCAACACATTTATCCAGGTTCGGTCATTATCCTTGTGCCTACTTCTTTCCCCAAGGTAGATTTTCCTTGAGATTTTCCAATCCACTAAATGTATCTTTCCAATGCAAGGAACAAACATTTTTACAATAGCTCAGTACAACAATTAAATACCTTTCTCAATCTACTCTCGTTATTCTTGGCACAACTACTTACACCCAAATAATTCTCTTTTCTCTTTTAATCAAAATTATTAAATATTATCTAATACTAGTACACTCTCTTTCCAACACAGTACACAAATGATTACAATGAATGTGTACAATTGAAGAGCTTTTTGAACATTTGAGAATGAAAGCTTGAGAGAGTTGTTCAATTGTGGTGTGTCTTCATTCGTCAAACTGAAGCTCCTTAACTAAATGTTCTCCAAAATTTGGACGTTAAAATTTATTCTTGAATTTCAAATCTTCAAACTTCCACTAGACTCAACAGGTTACCATTCCATCGAAGGAGGGTAATCATGGCAAGTATTTCCAATGAACATTATGTTTTGTGTGTTATCATGAGGAACGGACAGTGGGAAACCGAGAGTAAGACCATGGTGTAGATGTGAATAGAAGTTGCTCCCTGTGTCAACTCAAATCGAGTTGGAAGGGTTAAAAGAGAGAGTTTCCAGTTCCGTTGCAATTGATTCAACCGAATTTGAAATACGTATGGCGATACAATCTACACACGGGCCAAACAAAGTTCTTGGGAGAGTAAGACTTATTCACTATGCCATTTTCCTTGATAGATGACATTAGATACTTGACAGACACATTTATGCCCGTCATCTGTATTTTCTTTGTGACGGGCTTTTAAAAAACCGTCATCTGAATGCAGACAATGAAATTTGATATACCTTTTACATGACACCGCTTTAATATTGACTGCCATGTGAAGAAAATGTGCCAAAATGCACTTCTAATCAGACGACAGTTATTATAAATGTCTGTCATGTGAACTAACAATGGAAAATGAAATTTTCAAATTTGAAGTAAGCGGAGCACTAATTTTTTGAAAAAGACACGCGCAATTATTTAAATCAACGGTTGAGATCAAATTTTCCGAATCAATGGTTAAGATTTAAATCCCAATTTTTCTCATCTCTTTTCCTTTTCCTTTTGCATATCTACTTTCACTCAAACTAGGGTTTTCTCATCTCTCCTTCAAAACTCCATTAACCTCCTCATCTCTCATATTATATGTCTAAGTTTCGGTTGGCGAACTCGAGCTCCGGCGAAGAAGAAAGGAAAAGCTGTGTCTAAGACTGAGGAAGGAGAGGAAGAAGAACTGAAGGAGGACGAGAAAGCTGAAGGTAAAGGTGGAAAGAAGATTGTGATTGAGCACTGGTATCTCTAAAACTTCACTTTTCTTTTCTGTTTCTTTCTTGAGAAATCAAGTTCATACATATGCTCTTTTTAGGGTTTTCAACTTCTTTTTATGTTCGAAGCCCTAGGTTATTTCGTTTTTTTAATCTTTATCATTTTCTTCAATGATTTGCAGATTACCAATCTTTTCTTTCTTGATTCATATGAGTTTACGATTTAGTGTCTTGGATTGGCTGTTGTTTTTGTTACAAGTGTCCTAGTTTCAAGGAGCAATATGAGGAAAGAAATGAAGCTCTCGTTCTTAGGACTTGTTGAAATGTAAAGGTTTAGTGCCAAATGGAAGTGTTAAAAGTAGGAGACTGCTGAAGAAGGAACTGACAAACCCCCCTCCTCCTCAACCATTCTTCAAAATCACATCTTTATCATCAAAATCAATCTCCTTTTTCCTCATCCCTTTCTTGTCTCTTGTCTTCTTCCCCTTCTCCCATGGCTCCTCTTTGCCTTTCCACCATCAATCCTAAGGTGCTTTATAGCTGATTTTTCACTCTTTTATTGGTTTAAGATGTTTAATTTGGGTGTTTTGCCATCTGGGTTTCTATTCATTCACCTTACTTCTTCCCCTTCTCCCATGGCTCCTCTTTCTCTTTCTCCATTTATTTTTTACTGTTTTAATCTATTTGTGCTTTGGTTGTTGATTAGAGCTCTTGTGTTTTGATTCAACTCTATTAAGTACTGCACTTGTGTTGAATGTTACTTGCTTTGAACATCTTACAAGATCTTACTGAGGTTGAGACAAAAAGGGCAACATCATGTTTGATAAAATGCCACATAGAAACTACAAAAGTTCAATTTTTACTCTATGCTATTATTAGAACCCCTTTATGCCTCTTTTTCTTTTTAAGTATATAATTTATTGGACATGAAGGAACACAAAGTATGTTTTGAAAGTTGATGTATAATTGTTTTAAAAAATGATTGTTTATTGAAGAATATTTATGATGCTTACTTTATGATTACTTAATCAAGTTGATTGGTGGTTATCGGTTTTTATCTGCTTGGTATTCCCATTTGTGAACCGCTTGGTGTTGTAATTTCAGGTTTTGCAATGTGAATATGTTGTCCGAGGAGAGATTGTGACCAATGCACATGTAATGGCTATTACCCCTGTTCTCTCTTGTATAAGATAAGTGTTATTCTTCATTAGTATGTGTGATTACCGAAATATCTTTCTGTGCAGAATTTACAAGAGGAGTTAAAGACTAGTCGAGGTTCCCATCCATCCGATGAGGTATGTTTTTCTTTCAAGGTTATTACTGTTGATTGAGTACTCTGCTAATTTTCTGAAGTGCTTTTGGTGTGGTTTTGGTTATTACGTTAGATACATTGATTTTAATTCTTCAATTATGATTTAACAGATAATTTTATGCTGAATATGAGACTATGAAGACCGTTGTGATTTAATGTTGTTTTGGTGTGGTTTACTTCTCTGTTTGGTATTTGGTTATTTCAGTACAATCTTTAATGGTGGTAAAATAGTAAGCTTTGCACATTAGGTTTTCAGTAGAATCTTGAATGGTGGTAAAATAGTAGGTTTTCATCCGATGTGAAAGTGAGCATGAATGAGACGGAGGTTAAGATCGAGTTGAAATGTCGCTACAGAGAATATATATACTGCTAGATATCATGGATGAAATCAACAATCTTCACTTAGATGTCGTCTCGGTCCAGTTTTCAACTGTTGATGGAATGCTCATTTTGACTCTCAAATCTAAGGTAACTATCATTTACTTTCCTGTTCTTGTTTTTCTCGCAATTAACTGGTTGAGGAACTCGGTTTCAGTTTCGGGGGGCAGCAGTTGCGCCGGTGAGGATGATCAAACAAGCGCTTCGGAAGATCGGCTGCATTTGAGGTAAATTGTTTAAATTAATAATAATTGGAGTCATTATACTCAACCCTCACTTATGTTTGGTTCTATATAATGTCTGCTAGACTTGGGGATTTCTTCTTTTATATAATCTGTCCTTTTTTCATGTGAAGTGTTAATTTTAGCAGCCAAATTTTATACGAAGTCAACTGGATACACAAATTTTATCTCTTTAGGCTTTGTATTTATATGTCATTGGTTATAATCGAGTTCATGGTTCTGCAGGATGGCAAACGGCATAAGTTTCACGTGTAGCTTCTACTAAACTCTTTTGTATCTTCGTGCAGAAGTTTTAGATCAGAACTTTGTAGAAGTAGTAGGTCAACGAGAGAGATCAAACTGTAGGGCAAGAGTGAAGAGGTTGAAGAGAGTTGTCGCTGATGATTCAAGCTCTGATCAAGTAATTTGCAGCACTGAACTTACAACCTGTATTTACACATGGTTAGTCTTCATTTCATTTTCGGGCCTTGCATCTGACTTGATGTATTTACCAAGCTCTTATGCCCCTGTAAGTCTTTTTGCTCCTTCATACCCTCACTATGCCATTTTCCTTGATAGATGACACTAGATACTTGACAGACACATTTTTCCCCGTCATCTGTATGTTCTTTGTGACGGGCATTTAAAAAACCGTCATCTGAATCCAGACAATGAAATTTGATATACCTTTCACATGACACCACTTTAATATTGACTGTCATGTGAAGAAAATGTGCCAAAATGCACTTTTAATCAGACGACAGTTTTTTATAATATCTGTCATGTGAAATGAAGAAAAAGGAAAATGAAATATTCAAATTAAAAGCGGCGGAGAATAAAAAGTTCTCAAATTTTAAGCGCGTTTTGAAATTGGGGGACATATAAAATTGAAATAGAAAACCCTAATCCTTCATCTTCTTCCTCCTAAGCCGCCTCCTTTTCCGTTCCTCATCTTCATCTTCTCTGTTTCATCTTCTTCTTCTTCTTCCTAAGCCGTCTCCTTCCCCATTTCTTCTTCTTCTTCTTCTTCTTCTTCCTAAACCCCAGTTCATATCAATTCCTCTTCTTCATCTTCTTCCTTTTTCTTTCTAAAACCAAGCCTAAGCTAATAAAATGTTTCTATCCATAACGAAACCCTAGGCTCATCTCTCCTTCTAAACTCCACTAACCACCGGTCTTCATGGTGAAAACGATGGCGGCCCCATCTTCTTCCCAGTATATCTTTGTTATTTCACTTTGTTTCCATGTTCGTTTCTCCTTCTAGACTCATTTTGTTTATTTCATATCTGTAAATTTTGTGTTGAATTTCCCTTTGATTTGAATACAAGGTGGTTGAATTGAAGAGAAGAGAAGAGAAATTTGGCTTGTCTTCAAAGCCCCCAAAATCTAGGGTTTCATCTCGATTCCATTGCGATTTGAGATTGATAGTTGGTGCTGGTAATTTCAATTAACTGTTTATTGATTTTCAAATATGGCGATTGATTGATTTGTGATTAGGGTTTTTATTACAGGGTTAGGGATTGATGGAGAATGGGAGAAGTAGGTGCCTTCCTTGCACTCCTGAAGAAGAGAGGCAGATCGTCAAGGTATTCTTTTATTCTTGTTTCTTCTAGGTATTCTTTTATTCTCATTTTCTACTCATTTACTCAATATGACAGGGTTGATTTTGTCGTGGGTTTTGGCTGAGGGGAAGAGGCTTTATAGGCTTGATGTTGGTGTGGTTATTAATGCTTTGTGTTTTAGTCCGAATAGGTACTGGCTTTGTGCGGCTACTGATCATAGTATCAAGATCTGGGATCTTGAGAGTAAAAGTATCGAGGAGGATTTGAAGGTTGATTTGAAGGCGGAAGCTGAGGGGACTGCTGCTACTTCTGGCTGCAAAAAGAAGGTTTATTTACCCTTTTGATTATGGGTTGTTGTGTATGTTAATTGATAACTGAGCTGTGGTAGCATGAATGCTAGGAAAATTCTGTTCTGATTTAGTTTGTGTATAATTTTGTGAGTAATTTCACGTGTTTATGTGGTGTTTTCTTACTGGTGTTGCTTGTGTTATAATTCTCTGTAGATGGATGGGAAGTGTTTGTTTTTTGTAGTTGTAGATTTATAATCTTTAGTAGATTGATGGAAATGAACATGCAATAGGATTTTTATCCTTAGTAGATTGATGGAAAACGAACATCAAGTTTCTGTTATGTGTAGTTGTTGGCTTGACTTGTTATCCTTTGTTTATTGTTGACAAACGAATATGTAATGCCTGTTATGTATTGTGTATACTTGTAATCTGTCGTAGATAGATGGATATCAAACATGAAATATTTGTTGTGCGTACTTGTGGGCTTTTAGTGATTTTGTTTTTTCGGTGAGACGCTTCTTATTGGTTTTAATGTTTCTTGCTTTCACAATATGTACAATCCTTTGTGGCTTGATGTAAAACAAGCATGATATGTTTGTTAAGGTTAGTTGCAGTAGTTTGATGCTCATGCTATCATTGTTATTTTGGTATTAGTTTGCTAGTTTTTCAAGTTGTTATCTCATAACTTTTTTTTATGCTCAGCTATGGTTCATAACATCTGTTATACCTACGGATATACTACTTCAACAAGTTTATTTCGTGTGAGATGTTAGTTTTCTCAGAGGCTTATTTGTGTTCCTTGATGTTGTTATTGCTTTTTTCTTACTGGTATCATGTAAACTTAGGGGGTATAACTCTCCTTTTAGTGCGTTCCATGTAAAATTTGGGCTTTATTGTTCTTTACTGTGCATATTACGACTTTGATTGTCTCCGTCTTTTATTTCAAATAATCTGTTATAGAGAGGTGCTGAGCAACACAAGTCTTTTTGCTCCTTGAGACCCTATATATGCCATCACCACACCCTTCCCTTTCACTTAGACACTATGACTTTAATTTAGGTCATCAATTTATATAGAAGAGCTCCATTCAATCCAAATTATTATATTTTACTGGGTGAATAATTTAAACGACATTATAAAATAAAAAGTGTCATCTTGAGAGAATCAAATGACAGAAAAGAAATGAAAACTGTCATTTTCTTTATTTTCTAATGACGCACAAATTAAATACACTGTCATCTGAACATTACATACTCCAACTTAGGATGGTTTGGTTGACATATAGACTTAAAATTGTTGTCATGTGAAATGTACTCGGAGGACGGATTCTTTTGTAATAAATGTCATGCGAAACAATTTACAATGACGTTTCATTATTTGCTGACTGTCATTATAAATTCATTCACATGACATTTTTTGACCGTCGTCTGAAAGCTCGATAGATGGCGCTGAGCCCCGTGACGGACAAAAAACCAATCAGATGACGGTTTTGGCCCGTCATCTGAAGGGGAAAATGGCATAGTGCCTATATATGCCATCAGCACACCCTTCTCTTTCACTTAGTCGTTATGACTTTAATTTAGGTTATCAATTTATATAGGAGAGCTCCATTCAATCCAAATTATTACATTTTATTGCGTGAATAATTTAAATGACATTATAAAATAAAAAGTGTCATCTTGAGAGAATCAAATGACAGAAAAGAAATGAAAACTGTCATTTTCTTTAGTTTCTAATGACGGACAAATTAAATACACTGTCATCTGAACATTACATACTCCAATTTAGGATGGTTTGGTTGATGGATACACTTAAAATGGTTGTCATGTGAAATGTACTCGGAGGACGGATTTTTTTGTAACAAATGTCATGCGAAACCATTTACAATGACGTTTCACTATTTGCTGACTGTCATTAGAAATTCATTCACATGACAGTTTTTTACCGTCGTCTGAAGGGTCGATAGATGGCGTTGAGCCCCGTGACGGATGAAAGTAGCTTCAGATGACGGTTTTGGCCTTTCATCTGAAGGGGAAAATGGCATAGTGATTGTTGATTCCACTGATGTATTGTGCTTCCTAGAGTATTACGAAATGAATCAAACTGTGTATGACATTAAAGAAATACTGTGTGATGATCCGAACCCGGACTTGATGAAATTTCGGTGAAAAAATTCAAAGTTTCCAATGAGTTCGTCGGTTTGCAGACACCTCCAATCCCAATTTCTCCTTCTTTTGCTACTAAGGCCGATTTTGGAAAGGATTAACTACACGTTTAACAACCTAAACTTAATTAAATACAAGAGACCCGCTCAAACTAAAACAATTAAACAAATATCATTTTTCACAAAACTTAATCCACCACTAACAGACATGTCCTTTAGAATAGAGATTTATTAATTCTTTTAATTAATTAATAATTTAAATACATTATTTCAGTTATCACAACTTCCGCATTTCAAAAAAACTGAAATCATTCACACCCTTTTCAGATTTGTGTTTCCATTGTTGCGATGAATATTTGCAGAAAACGATTTTCAGAGTTTTGAAAATATGAATTTCATGAGTTTTCACAAATCTTTGTAGAGCATTTCCGATCAAATTTGGAGTTTCATACATCTAAGTATTATCTAGTGTAATATATGAAATTCATACTATTTTGTTTAGTGTAAATATCAATTCATATTACATATCAGCAAAATCACAAAGTAAGTGCATATACATTCAAAATTATACCCAGAATTATGAAAAAGGAGAGAAGAAGAAACTGTTAATAGGAATGGGAGTAACGGTAATGTGAAATTAGATATCTTGATTTTAATTAAAATAATCCTTTTAATAATTATAAATTAAATAATTAAATAAGTGTGATTTGATAAAAGTTGGATAAATTTTGAAGTTTTTGATAAAATAAGTAAAAGAGTCCTAATATTGTTAAAACATTAAAATAGATGATAGTTAATCGTAAAAGAATAGGGTATTATTATTTACAACCCACTTTTTCCGAATTACAGCACACTTTGACAAATTTGCCCTTTTCATTATGAACAAGTCAGAAAAGATAAAAATAGAAAGCTCTCAAATCAAAAAACCTAATTTTGAAATTCTAACATTAAAAATTCAAAGTTTGAAATGTTAAATGACCCAATGAATCCGGAATGGAACAGTGATGATCAATCATTAGAAGACGAGGTACTCGAACACTAAAAAAACGTTGAAATTTTTGTGTTTTTTTTTTTAAAACGGCATCAAAGCCGTTTTCCCTAAGGCGAAACGGTCATGGTGGCCGTTCCTTATGGTAAAACGGCCACCATGGCCGTTTCTCCATAAAAACGGCCTCTAAACCCTAATCAATCCACTTTTTGAAATTTTTGATCAAATTAACTGTTTTTTGAGTTTGTTTTTCGTACTTTATTCGTGTTTTTGTCCATGATTGAGAGCAAAATGTGTGATTTTGATGTTAAAAAGTTCAATCTTGAAAAATAGGTTGTTAAGAGGACATCAAAATTAAGAAGGAAATTATGAAAAGGGTATTTTAGGCATAAGTGAGATGTAGTTCGAAAAAAGTGGGCTGTAAATAGCAATCCAGAAAAGAATATTCAAACCTGATCTATCCCGTAATTCCCTCTTTTTGGAGATGAATGGGAATATGGCCACTTTGAAAATGGGTCTTTAAAAGTAAATGGGCCTCTCTAATGCACTTGTTTTGTAATTAACACATGAAATTATTATTTTCTTCATTAGCCAATCAACTTTTCTAGTTAAGCTCTAAAAAATTTTAATCCTTTCAAGTGAGTTCTGATTAGCAAAAAAACAATTTTCATCTAAATGATTTGCATAGAAAAAAATCAAATATGAAAACTTAAATTGGGAACATTAAGCACATTCAAACTTCGAGAATATAGCGGATTTTTTATTTGAACTATATGTATTTTCATAGTCCGGGGTTTATCACAATAAAATGCGCTTAAATTATCACAATACTGCACTAGCCAATTTTTATCAAAATATTGGAAAATTTCTAGAATACATTCGGTATATGAATTTTAGAAATTGAAGAATATGTATTATTTATATCGTAACAAACTAATAATTATTTGTCAATGTTGGCCGATTTCAATTTTATTTCAATACATATTGTAAAAAGTTACATCTTATTTTCTAAAAAAGAAAGTCTGGAAATCAATATAGAGTTTAATTTCAAATAAGTTTCTTGTAGTTTTGTGTTTTTACAAGTAAAGGATTATGGTTTGCCTAAATAATTTTTCAAACCTTCGACCGGTTATATAGGAGTTAAGTTTAAAGGTTAGAAAATTTTTTAGATAAAAACTATCTTCGTTCATCTCAACAAAATCGACAATTTCCTTAATTTTGAAAGCAATGCAAACCACCAAAATCCTCTATTTGCTCAAAGGCAAACCACGGTCCTTTAATTGCAAAAACGTGAAACCACAGAGCACTTATTTGAAATTAACCCATTAATATACTTACAATTTACATGAACAGAGAAATTAGATGATGAGAATATTTAGCCTTGAGAGTGAAAGTTGATTGAAGCATGTTGATATAACTACTAAAGCTCATAAGTCATACCCACTTTGAGCATCCGCTTTTGAGGAATATCAAACACTTTCTCACTTTGTCTCAAATTTCTCTTTAGAAAACCAAAAGCATAATCTATCAATATCCTCTTCCCTATATTCGCTCCTTTCCCGGCAACAACTTCATTTTCACCTATCAAGTGAACCACTCCGGCTCTCCATGCTTTCTCTACTATCTCCACTTCCCTTTCCAATTCGCCTTTACGTGCTTCTTCCTTTTCACCATCATTTTCACTCGACTCGGGATCCTTGTCAACCATTTGCTTCATCATGAACTCGTCTTGGATAAATTGCTTCAACTTTTCCATCAATATTACATCAAAGGGTTCTTGCTCGTTCCGCACATCTGTGTATCCATATCTTGCAACACATCGGAACACATTCAGCTCCTTCGGTTGTACTCTACGGAAAAGGAAACGTTCTTCTGCAGGAACCTTTCCGATAGGCAGAGATTTGATGGACACAAAAACAAGTACGGAATGGAGAGCAGGCACATTGGCTACATAGTGCTTGAATATGGGTGGAATTCCTTGAACAAGCTCTGAGTAGAATAAAGCAAGCCCAGGAAGCCTACTAAAGTTAGTCTCTGCGGTTATCTCCATGAGCTTGTCAGGAGAAATCTTGTTTTCGAGTTCGTAGTTGTATTTTCTTCGGTATACGTAATTCCAAATGAACATTATACTCATCAGAACAGCAGCAAAAGCTAGTGGTAGATATCCTCCTTGGTTGAATTTGTAAAGAACGGAACTTAAGTAGACAATCTCCACCAAACCAATGGTTAAGACATAGGCAATTACATAAAGAATATTGGTTTTCCATATCATCAACATTATCAGTACTAGAAAACCGGAAGTAAGAGTCATCACAAACACCACCGCAATCCCTGCATTTCATTTATTTATGTGCTAATATTTGTTAGTTTCACGAAAATATATTCAAAGTGAACAATAATATTAGAATAAGGAGTAAACGAATTACCATATGCATTGCCAATATTTGTAGTACTTCTGAAACCAAGAGTAACTCCAATACAAGCAACCATAAGCAGATAGTTAACTTCAGGAATATAAACTTGTCCTTCGTATGTAGAAGAAGTATGCACGATCTTAACACGAGGGAAACAACCAAGCGACAGAGATTGTTGGATGATAGAGAAGGTTCCAGAAATCATAGCTTGACTCGCAATAATAGAAGCCATTACAGCCACAACAAACATGGGCCAGTAGAGAGGAACAGGTATTGATTCGTAGAAGGTCTCGGATACAAGATGATTGTGCTTTCTCAGAAAAGCAGCTTGTCCAATATACGCACAGAGTAGAGCAGGGTAAGTCACAAAACACATACTTATTTGAATTGATCGAACCGTAAAGTGCCCAACATCTGCAAATAGTGCTTCAGTTCCTGCATATCATATACAATTACAAACTTAAGTACTTGAATACTATTATACATTAGTGGAATATATGCAATGACAAAGTAGATAAAAGATGTCTTTCTTAGGTGACAAGCCCATATTCGTCGTCATCAATATGTAAAAGAAGCCGGGAAAATTACCTGTAATGGCAAGGACAATGCCCCCGAGTGAAATCCAAGCATCACGTTTGTTCCTCCGGAAATAATCAACTATATACTTGGGATTTAATGCTTTGATAACAGATGGATCGTATTTGATGAAATTGTAGACTCCAATTCCACCGATGAATGCGAACCAAACGCATATGATTGGAGCAAACGAGTATCCTACTTTGTCAGTTCCAAGTCTTTGCACCATGAACAGGAATATCAGAATTACCACTGATATCCATACAATCATATCTGCACATCCAACACTTTCATATTACTCAACAACAATATTAATTAATAGTTAGAATTTATTAGTTTCTTGAGTATCAGATTCATTTTGTTCAAGGTTGTTAAGGTATAACCTCTTTTTTAACAAATCTATCATTTCATTCCCAAAAAAGTCAAAACACAATATTTATGTAGGGATCAATTTATAATATATTAAGATCTATGTATATGCAAATTGTTACTTAATTGATTAAACCGAAAGCTCGATGATAGTTATAGTTAACAAAATCTTTTATATTATTTTGTGACACAAGTATTTAGAGAGTTACATGTTCACTAATAAATTACCATCTGTCATTTTATCTGTGGCTTGCTTGATACCTCCAACTGCTGATAACACTGCAAGGGAAAAACAAAAGTTGCTGACATACTCAGTTGACATTAAGAATAGCAATGAAATTCAAAGAATGATGCTTTACTTTTACTAAGTCTACCCAAATACATAACATGTTTTTCAGAATTCGTTGATACTTGATAGGTAGAAGAGTTGTAAGAAAATGGAACAACAGAAATATGGGCATCAAAGAAAGGTCACAATGAAAAATCCATATCAAACAAAAGTTAACACCTCATATTGTGGATTATTCTGAAGAATACTAGAAAAAAACTTAGAAAATTACATCATTAAGTTGAATACTAAAATCTTACCAATTAATACTAAAGCATTGCTATTTATCATTATAGAAAAAACAACAAACAAGATAATGACACTTTTTTTGTCATATTCCGAAATTATTTTTAAAGCAATCATATTGAAACAAGAAAAAAAAGAAAGTAACCTGAAATACAAGGAGTGAGGACACCATCTCCAATGACCATGGAAGTACCAAGCATGGTGGCAAAGAGTAAAAAAAACTTGGCAAATTTACTATTTTCGAGCTTAGATTTTAATTGACTAGCTCTGAGCACCCGCTTAGTTGGCAATTCCAGCTGGAAATTTGAGACATCTTTATCCTCTGCTTGCTGACTTGGAATTAGCCCCACTTTTGCATATCGGCATATCAACGAGTATAATGCAAATGTCCCTCCTGTTATTTCATATTTTCTTTATTAATTACATCTCAATACTCCATATATTAAAAATAAATAGATAAAAACATCAAAGTTGTAGATGGAAACATTTAAAAAAACATATAACTCTGTATTCCATATTTTCAGTGAGAAATAATTTCGGACCTAAAATTAGTGTGGAATCATCAAACCAACGTTGCTTTTGTGTTGGCTTAAGCGAAAACAAATAAGTACACATAAACTTTGTTTGTTAAAGATACTAGCAGTTTCTCCTAGATGAAGATAGAAAGTCGAACAAGAACAAAATTATTATATACTTAATTAATTCAAATAATCAGTCGTGTGAATGACTGTATCCTTTGTCTGCTTTAAGTTCAAACAAAAATCTCATTTTATAGATTCATTCATATGTGTCTAAAATTATTCTATATACTATTTAGCCATAACCTTCAAATAAGAAATTTAAAATTAATCATTTTATTTATATTAGTATTTTCACTTCAAGCAATAATAATAATAATAATAATAATAATAATAATAATAATAATAATAAATGGACCCATACTAACCGCAAATTTAGAATAGACTATTAAACAAATGGACTTTCATTTTGCTTATCATTGGTGTAGGTACATACTAGGTAGGTAGATGCAACCTAACTTGGCTGCTCCGATCCGAGGCTTCATTTATTGCAGACAACTTTTACTCTTACTTTTTCTTGGCAACTAGTGTGCATGCATGTGATAATAATATTTCTTTTTAAGAGTTTGCCATAAATAATTGATAAATTTAGCCTACTCCAAATGTATATATTTCTTTAGAAAAAAAAAAGGTCAAAGGATGACGTTACATTAAGAGGTTACTTTCCTTTCTATCAAGAAAAAAGTGATTACTTTACATATATAATCCCTTCCATATAATGAGAAAGTTGGGTATTTTAAAGACCGTTTGATTCAAGGTTGAAATATAGTCGAAATAGATCATATGTAGTTTACACAGATATCTCAAACATATGATTTGTTAGGTTGTTACATTAAATTTAGAGGAGTTTATAAATGAAAAAATCTAACGTCAAGAGACTCTTAACTTCTCAACAAAGTATTAAGAGTTAAAATTTTCTGCTAGGGCAAATCCCATTTTACTGAAATAACTAAATTAAATGAACTAAACTGAATTTTGTTGAACTGAACTAACGTGAATTTGTTGATTTTACTGAATTGAACTGAATTTTGAAGAATTTAAATAAAAAATAACATAGCTTTATTCTTAGCCTAGTGGTTGAGACTATTCTAATGATTGGAGAGATTATGAATTCGAGTCACACTAGAATTGAGGTGAGAGTTTTCTTTGTTATTCTTAATGTACGCTCAACTACGTAAATTTTAAAAATATTTCTTATATGTTTTGAATTTAATTAGAATTTTTTCAATTGGTTCAATTTACTAACACATGAGTGAAATGTCTAAAGTTCAAATCTCGCTCTTTACAAATTTATTAAAAAAAACTATTAATTTATTAACTTTGTATATTGAATTTAAAATTTGATATTTCAAATTATCATGATCATTATTATTATATATTTTCATGAATAAATATTATATCTTATTGTATTATAATATTAACTGTGAATAAATATATAATTTTTTTTATGATATTTTAAATTTCAGTTCGAGAATCTAAAATTTGAATCCCACTTTTTACAAATTATAAAAAAAATATAAACATTAAACTTTCAACTTTTGATTTGTTGAATCTAAAAGCTTTTAGTATGATAACATATTTATTTATTTTAAAGGTAGTAGGATAATATATTTAAGAATCATTAATGTATTGACTCGATGAAATTAGAAAGAAAAAAGAAGGATAAATATGACGAAAAAATAACAAGTAAACAAGTCTTGGACACCGTTTTTTCTTTTTTTCTTTCTTTGCACCGTTTAGAATGAGAAACATAAAGTGGAGAAGATGGGAAAATTATGAGCAACATACGTACCATCACCATTATCGTTTGCTCGCAGGACAATCAGAACATATTTGACGAGAGGGATGAGAGTAAGCGTATAAATAATCAAAGAAAGAACTCCCAGTATATCATCGTTGTGTCCTATTCCGTCGGCAAAGGTGCTCGCATACACATACAGCGGCGATGTTCCTATGTCTCCGTACACTATTCCGATGCTTTGGAACGCCAAATGCATGATCACCGACCAACTCCCACTCTAAATTAAAATTAACATCACTTATTAATAATAACAAGAGTTAATTACTAGAATAGCCGTTTTTGAGAAACTATTTGTTCTCATTTTTACCCATGTTTTAAACGTGGATTGTTAAAAATACCCTTCTGCAATGTATCAAGAAGCTTTACATGTGCTAAAATGCTTCCTAGAAGGATACTTGCTAAGCATTTTGCAAAGTAAAATTAGCTCATGCGAAGCTCTCCGAAGCTTTGCAGGAGCTAAATCTGATTATGGTATTTAAAATTCTTCCGATCGTCGTTGTGGGGGATTGATCTGATGACCTTCTTACTAAACGCAGCTCCATGCTACCATTACACCAACCAACAATACTCTTATTTTGTTTTGTAATGGAATAAGATAAGATTTTCGATTTAACTTTTGACAGATAAAAGGGAATTAGTAGAACCTTAGAGGAGTCGTGGCCGCCGGGGTACTTGCGGGCTTCCATCTCCAAAGAGTCATTTCTTCGAAGTCTATGGGAAGAAAGTTTCTTAGCATTTAGAGGTTTAGAGAAATTATCAGGGCTCTGCTCTTCATTAAGGGTAGTGAAGATGCTGTTTTGCACTATATCTACTTCTGACATAACTTCTTTAGAAGAAGAAGATGACGATGACGATGAAGATGAAGCTACAATCGTAGGAAGCTAGCTAAGATTTATTATTTTATTTATAGGGAGAGAGAGGAGAAGAAGACGGAAGGAAATTAAGATTGTTTGTATGAAATCACGCCCAACTCAATACCTAACGTCGCCTTCGAGGCCAAAGATAAATTTTCTTTCTACTTATTATGTTACCAAGAAAAAAATTTAATTATTCTACGTTTTTTCCTTATAATATAAACATATAACACTGCTTAACTCATTTATTAATTCCATCTCATATAGTACTTAAATCGAATTCAAAATAACTTATTTTATATTTTATCTATTAGTTTTTTTTTTCAGAGTAAAGTTTAATTAAAGTAGGCCAATTGTAAGGCCAAAGCAAACCATATATCTCGATGAGAGTTTACAATGAAGTTTACAAATTGTCTATTAAATAGAGTATTTTTCAAAAGACTCTGTTTAGACTCTATTCTTTTTTACTTAATTTCCATAAAATTCAATTCAGTTCAGTTTTATTTTGTTCAGCAAAATTCAATTCAGCAAATTTCAACAAAATTCCTTCTTCGTTCAGCAAATTCAGTTCAGTTCAGTTCAGTTTCATCCAGTTCAGTTCAGTTTAGCCAAAAAGAACGGTGTCTTAGTCCTTCAAATTGGAGTTTGAATAAAAATCTAACTCCAATAGCCTCCTAGTCACTCCTCAAATCACAAAGTTACACACTTTCTCCTCCACATGATCAACATGCTATTTGAATTTTTACGTTAAAATTTGAGGAGTTTGGATAAATGTCTAACTCTAAGAGCCTTTTGGTAACTTCTACATCACTAGAAAGCGTACTCTCTCTCCTCAAACTTAAAGTGTTTCTTCCCCTCCTAACTTATTGAATATATTACTTCCTCTGTTTTTAAATGTTAGTCGTTTTTGCAAAAATATGAGTAAATCATAAATTATAGCATGAAAAATATTGATATATGTATAACTTTGTGATTTTATAACATTTTAAATTTTGATACATAATAAAATCTTACAATAAATTATAAAAGCTCGATACATATAAAAGTGTTAATGAGCCTGAATGATTCGCAAACTGTTCGAGCTCGACTGAAGTTCGAGATCAGCTGAAAATATTGACGACTAAAGTAGAGATTTTTTAAAATTTGGCCTGAAAGCACGTGAACAGATGAATTACTTTCTATTTACTATATATTTTGTACATTTTATTATTTTAATGTAAATAACATCTATTTTCATCAGTCAACATTAATGATTCTTAAACATATTATCCCATTATCATACTAAAAGCATCTTTAACACCCCCTTAAAAAATATTTTCACAGTAGGTTGCTAAATTGACATGATCATAATACATAAGCTTTTATATTAATTATGGGTTTCCTTTTCTTTCTAATATTATTTTATAATAAATATTTTTTCTCGTAAAAAGAATGTTAAGTACACAAAAATTCACGTGGTTTGAAGTATTTTTATTTTTAAAAAAAGTCTATGTGGTTTGTTTTGCTTACAAAAAAAAATATCCTTGGTTTACAAATTTTGGGCAAAAAGTTTTCTTGTCAATTTAAAACGTCAAAAATAACCATTTAATGTCTTCAAAGAGAAAAAATTAAAACACTAAAGTTATTTATAATTATATTTGATATGCAACTACGTTTTTTTTATTTTTCACATATATGATTTTAATTTTTTTCTTTTTCAAATGTTTAATTTCTCTTCCTTAACCAAACATCAAATTTTCGAAATTAAAAAGTTGAAAAATTAAAATTGCTTAAAGTATACTCATTTCTCTTAAGAATCCAGTTTTTAACGTTTATTTTATGAATTTGTGAAACCTTAGACATTCTTTTTGTTAAAATTTGTAATGAGAAAAATAAACTATAATTTTTTTATATAAAAACTTAAACTACAGGAGTTTTTTTGTACTTTACCAAAAAATAATAATAACTTTTTTCTATTAAAATATTGTAAATTGAAATTGGTCCCTTTGCATGACGTTAAAAACAATATTTTCACAGTAGGTTGCTAAATTGGCAAGACCATAATATAGAAGCTTTTATAATAGTTATAGATTCCCTTTTTCATTCTAATATTATTTTATTAATAATAACTATTTTCTCTCATCTTTAAAAAAAAAAAAAAAACTATTTTCTCTCATAAAATCATAACTATTTTCTATTAAATACTATAAATTGAAATTGGTGCCAACTACAAATCTATGATTGTTAAAAATCAAATACGTCAAAGTATACTAAAATCTCTTTTATTATTTATATTTTTTATAATTTGTAAGAATTAGAATTTCAATTCTAAATCTTCGGACCAAAATTTAAAATATTAGGAGAAAAATAAATAATAATGGTGTCAATTTAATTGGGATGCCACGTTCTGCCCTTTATTTGTAACTTAACTTTCACTTAAAAAAATTTATTCATGAAAATATATAATAATAATAATAAGGTAAATAATTTATTAATCTCTAATTTTTCTTCAAAATTCAGTGTTTGGTATTCATATTTTTTAAAGCTCACTATAACTTATAAGGTTCTCATATTTCGTTATAATTAACTCTTTGATGCTTTGTCCATTTTTTTAGATCTGTAACTTTTATATTTCGGTATATACAGACAGACAATACATAACAGAATCGTAGAGTCATTTTGTATTGCAGTATAGATGTCTTGAAAGTTAAAATATATGGAAAATTTGTCATATATTAGCTAACATAGCAATTATATGGAAAAATTATGGAACAAGTTCAGATATTGTCATAGCTACACAAGATCAATAATTTAATGACATTTCATACATATTAATAACTCTTTTTTATACAAATTATAAGGAGCAGGATTAGGAACTTGGATTTACAACAAAAAAAATTAAATGTATTAATTTAACTTCAAAATTATAGTTTTAAGATATGAAAAACCAAAAAATTTAATTTGAATAGTTCAATTATCTCATGAGGCTCAATTTTGTCATATATTTATAGTATATAAGAGATAAAAGGGAAATTTTACTTTGTCGTAATTATCCAGATAACTTGGTTCGAATTTTGATTTACACACGGGAAATTTATGATTCATTGAATCGGAAGTTTGTTTGTTTTCTTAGGAAGGATTGAATGGGAAGTTTAATGGTCAATAAAAGCTAAAATTCACTTTAGCAAATGACAAAGGTAAGTCAAACTTTTATCAAGTTGCTAACTCTTCAACACTCTCTCTTTCCTATGTAGCTTCTGGGAAAGTCATGCACTTGCATCGTGCAACACGTGACATTACAGACGTCATATTTTCATATTATTTAGGTATATTATAAACAGTATCTTCTGTAAATATTGCAAACCACAATTTTTTAGTTATATAATTTTAAGGGTAATTTTCAAAAAAAAAACTTCTGTATTTATCAATTTTATCAAAAAGGTGTTTGTGTTTATTTTTTTGACAAAATGAGGATTGTGTTTATCTCCGTTAACCAAAAAGCGGAAAAATCATTAAAGTTGTAAACACATGAATGTTTAAGAAATTTAAGGGTTTTCGGTCTTTATTTATTGATAAATTTCTTAAACATTCATGTGTTTACATCTTTAAAGTGCGAGAAATGACTTTTTTATATCATAACCCATAAATAAAGACCAAAATACCCCTTGTCACGTCATCACATTTAACACCGTTAATGATTTTTTCGCTTTTTGGTTAACGGAGATAAACACAATCCTCATTTTGTCAAAAAAATAAATACAGACACTTTTTTGACAAAATTGATAAACACAAAATTATTTTTTTTGAAATTACCCTAATTTTAAATTGACAAAAATAAATGCTTTTATATGTATTTTATCCTTAAATAATTTAACGTAGTATTATTTACCGCTCACTTTTTGGTTTTAGGGTTCAATTTCACACAGTTTAATTTTTTCATTTCCTAAGGTCACACTCTTTATGATTGAATTGAACTAAACTGTACACTACTAACATGAACTAAATTTAATTACATTTACTGAATGAAAATTATTGAACTCAACTAAATTGAACTGAATACTACTGACCAAACCATAAATAACAGGGTCTAACTCATTAAACTAAAAATTATCATATTCTCTCCACCAAAATAAGATTTTTCCCACTTTCGAACCCAAAAAATTGAAATTTGTGATGTCGAGCAAGCCAAGAACTCTTGAAATGGATTATGACAATAAATAGTTAGAAAACGAAGTAATTTTATTTATTTTACTTTTTTGTAAGAAGTATCTTAAACGCCCTTTGTACCATAAGTAAAAATGGCATTTGAGGATATTTTCATCTATGATAAAACGTTCTCTGATGACGTTTCTATCTATGGTAAAAATGCCATTCGAGAGCGTTTAGGTTACATTTATTTTTTATTTTTATATTTTAAATAACTTTTAAGTTAATATTAATTTTAACTGGTTATTTAATTTTCAGGTTGCATTAGAAAGTTTTGTCAGAAACGGTACAGATTATAGTGAATGATTTATGTTCAATAACTGTATGATATTATGGTACACATGAGTTGAAACATAAGTTAAAGATGGAGGAGGCCTATAGTGATGATAACTGGGCTAGATGTCCTGACATTAGAAGGTCTGTATGATTATGGTATCGTTTAAGATTGTTGCTTGCAGTTATTAATACGGTGTAGTTTTAGTTTCTTGGAGGGTTGTTGACTGAGAGGGAAAATTAGTTTTCCAGGTGTCATATTTCTGGGTTCTTTTGTATATAAGGTCTACTTCACCTTTTATTGGAATGATAAGAAAATATCTTCTCTAAGTTTATAAGTTGCTCCATTTGCTCTCATTCTCCTTTTGACAATCCATTTAGAACATAGTGCATAGTTTCGTTACTAGATGGAGATTCAATAAATCTCACGTGCGATTGAAGTAGATATATTTACAAGTAGTTTTGATTAAAAATATAATAAAATCATATACATCTCAATAGTAATTGAGTTTCTAATTTTGTTCGACATACTAAATATTCAAGAAAATCTAGAGCATTCTTGAAATATGATGCTCCTTAAAATTATAAAGGTAAAAATATTGATACATTGATTATTTAGAGAATAATAAAAAATATGAAATTTTTACTAACTAAAGAAGTACATATTTTGAGAGTGTCTAAAATCTTTACAAACATTTTTAACTAACGTGACATAATTCAATAATCATGTATATTATACAATCCTGACTCATGACTCATGATTAAGGAAAAGTAGAATATTATAAAAAATAATTAAACTCAACATGTACTCTTTGCAATCATGAAATTAAGGATCCACACACATACATACACATAAATATATATAGCATAACAAAAGTTAATTTGATCATCAAAAGCAAAAGAAGGCCGTAAAATAGTTATCCCTAAAGTTGGTAAGTCATGCCCACTTTAAGCATACTCTTTTGAGGAATATCAAACACTTTCTCACTTTGTCTTAAATTTTTCTTTAGAAAAACATAGGCATAATCTATCAATATCCTTTCAGCTATATTTGCTCCTTTACTAGCAATCACCTCATTTTCGCCAATCAAGTGAACTACTCCTGCTTTGCATGCTTCCTCAATTGTTTCTATTTGTCCATCTTCTTCTACTAATTTACATTTCCCATCCATTTCTTGCTCCTTCATATTTTGTTCACTCTCCTTATTTTCAATAACTTTAAAGTCATCTTGGATAAATTGCTTCAGTTTTTCAATCAACACTCCATCAAAGGGTTCTTTCTCATTTCGGACATCTGTGTATCCGTACCTAGCGACACAACGGAACACGTTCAACTCCTTTGGTTCTACTCTACGAAAAACGAATCGTTCTTCCGCGCCAACTTTTGCAATTGGCAGAGATTTTATAGACACGAAAACAAGAACAGAATGGAGAGCAGGCACATTTGCAACATATTGCTTGAATATGGGTGGAATTCCGTGAACAAGCTCCGAATAGAACAAACCAAGTCCAGGAAGCCTACTTAAGTTTGTCTCTGCAACAATCTCCATTAACTTGTCAGGAGAAATCTTGTTTTCGAGCTCGTAATTGTACTTTCGGTATACATAATTCCAAATGAACATTATGCTCATCAAAATTGCAGCAAAAGCTAGGGGTAGGTATCCTCCTTGGTCGAATTTGTAAAGAACCGAACTTAGGTAGACAAGCTCCACTAGTCCAATGGTTAAGACATAGGCAATTACATAAAAAATGTTGGTTTTCCATATCATCAACATTATAAGTACTAGAAAACCTGAAGTAAGAGTCATCACGAACACCACCGCAATCCCTGCATTTCATTTATTTATGTGCTAATATTTGTTAGTTTTGTAAAAATATATTCAAAATGAACAATAATATTAGAATAAAGAGTAAACAAATTACCATATGCATTGCCAATATTTGTAGTACTTCGGAAACCAAGAGTAACTCCAATACAAGCAAGCATAAGCAGATAATTGATTTCAGGAATATAAACTTGTCCTTCATACTTCGAAGAAGTATGGACGATTTTGACACGAGGGAAGCAACCAAGCGAGAGAGATTGCTGGATGATAGAGAATGTTCCAGATATCATAGCTTGACTCGCAATGATAGAAGCCATGACAGCAATCACAAACACTGGCCAGTAAAGAGGGTCTGGTATTGATTCGTAGAAGGTCTCGGATACAAGATGATTGTGCTTCCTCAGAAAAGCAGCTTGTCCGGTATATGCGCAGAGCAGCGCAGGGTAAGTCACAGTGCACATACTTATTTGAATTGATCCAACTGTGAAGTGCCCCACATCTGCAAATAGTGCTTCAGTTCCTGCCAGCACACATATATATGATATCTAACTATTAGAGATTATTAATTCAAACCATCTGCGAAAGGAAATAGTCACAGTTGTTGGCGGTGGATATAACCTGTAATGGCAAGGACAATGCCGCCAAGCGAAATCCAAGCATCATCTTGGTTCCTCCTGAAATATTCAACTATATACTGAGGATTCAATGCTTTGATAACAGAGGGGTCATACTTGAAGAAATTGTAAACTCCAATCCCACCAATGAATGCAAACCAAACGCATATGATTGGAGCAAATGAGTATCCTACTTTATCTGTTCCAAATCTTTGTACCATAAATATGCATATCAGAATGCCCACTGATATCCACACAATCATATCTACACATCAAACAAACAAAAAATATCAATCTATCATGTATATGCAAATAAAATTAATTGAATATGTAAATAATACTACTTAATACTATACTAGCTAAATCTAGAATACTTATTTTTATAGTCTTGGTGTAGGCTATGGTCACTTTGTTTTTCCCTCACTTTGTCTATACTTTTGTCTTTTTCACCATTGGATTAGTTTTTAACCCATGATCCAATGGTTGACAAAACAAAGTAATGGTTACTTTATGAAAAACAAAGTGACCATAGAATATCCCTATAGTCTTATGGTATAGGGATGCACATGCATGCTATTTCCTGAATAATAAGGCTTTTGGTATTTTAGCTTTCAAATTTTAAATTCTTGACGTATAGAATCGTGAACTTTAATCTTTATGCCCATCAAAGCTAGCTCCAATAAAACATTTTGAAATGTATATCATAACTGAATTGTTTTTCGAAAAAGTTGATATCTGAAGCAATATCCATCGCAAGTGTACTGTCACTCGGCAAATGCTTCCTTTTTTTTTTTTGAAAAAGTTGATATCATGAAAGTTTGGTTTGTCTCCTTTATATGGGCTACAACAAATATTTTCGGCGCAAAAGAATGTTTCTAGGCATCCCTACATTGCTCCCCATGATTCACCACAGCATAACACCATTCCATATATTTAATGGTAAGTCATGTTCTATATGACTGAACTGAAGTGGATTTACTGAAAAAAATTACTGACTGAACTGTATACTACTGAATTAAATTGAACTGAAATAAATTACTGATAAAGCATAAAGAACAACGATGTACTCATTTAGGATGTACGTATTCTCTTAATTATAAAAGAATAACATATTCTACTATATTCTAAAACCCTTAATAACTACCATTTTACACAATATATACTTTCATGGTTATAATTTCACTTACCCTATGGGTTTTTTTTCAACTTTTCTTCTTTTCTCTCATTTTTTCTTCCGTTTCCAAAAAGTTCATCATCCTATGTAGGAGAGTAGCTGGACAAAGACTGTTCTTAGTATTTTATTGACCATTATATTGGTATATCCAGTGAATTATCCTTCTTTCATCAGCAAGGATTAGCTGAGCTTTCATTTTATTATTTTAACTCAGCACTTGAAGTTTATGTTTTTCTTGTAAGCATTTGTCTTATTTGATTGTTTTCTAATTTATTTGGATACGTTTTGCTTTAATGAAAAGAAAATTCATAATTTGTTTACAATAGAGTAGTAAATATTTACGGAGAGATTTTAGTATACTCCTGGAGCACGATTGATGTAATTATTAGTTGAGTAAATAATTTTAAAGTTTGTTAAATTTTTACATAACACATTGTTTAGTCTTTTTATTTTGCAAAATGAATTATAAAGTCTCTATCATTTGTCATAATTAAATCTTTGGTCCTTTTGCTTATTTATTTTTATTTTTTTAGTTGTAGCCATTGTATTACGGCATAAAGACAAACATGATTAACAGAATCACAAAATCATTTTGTATGGCAGTATAAATGTCTAGAAAGTTAAAATATGTTATGTTATAAATCTAAAAAATAGAAAAATTAAAGGACTAAAAATACATTATGACAAAGGATAGAGATCTCATATATAATGTGTTTTTCGAAAAAAAATGGACTAAACAATGTGTCATGTAAAACTCGGAGATTTTAAATATTCACCCTTATTAGTTTACAGGTACATCAGGGTGAGAGAAAAATTTATGAGATAAAGAGAAGAAAGCTAAGTTTATCTTCTAAAGTATGACAAATTCTAGAGCGCTATCATAGTACATACTCTTTTAGTTATAAACAAAACTCTATATTTGCTACTATACCCTTAAATAACCTTCCATCAATCTTTTTATTCTTGTATTTTTAAGGAGCACCATACTCCGATAGAGTGTGCTAGATTTTCTCCTAAAGTGTAACTATCCGGTCCAGAGAGGGTGGAGGCGAGGTGGGAAGGCTTTTACAACGAGCGGCCCTAAGGGATGGCAATGCGGACATGAATGAACTGAATCTCACATCAGAAATAGAGAGAAAATAATTGGGGCTTACATGTAAGAGTTTGATCCGGTGCATGTATGACGTGTTTTAAAGCAGTGAGGCCTAATAAGGACGAATTTGAACTAGAGCAGACAATATATGCATATTATTAGGCATGAGTGTTACAATTGGTATCAGCGCCAACTCTCTACGTACGATCTGTGATTCGCGGATGAACCAGGCGAAAGTTGGTTGGCCTGTAGGGACCCGGGCTGGAGAGGGTGGCGTCGGGGTTGAAAGGTCTATACAATGAGTGGCTCTGAGGGATGACGTTGGGGACATGAATGAACTAATCCCACATTGAAAATAGAGAAGGAGAGAGTAGGGGTTTATATGTAAGAGTTGGATCCAATACGTTTATGATGCGTTTTAAAACTGTGAGGCCCAATGGTGATGGATTTGGGTCAAAGCGGATTGCATGGTATTAGGTCTGAATTTATGGATTTTGTAGCATTAATTAGGCCATAATTTTTACTAATTGAACGAACTTAACTTAATTGAACTAAAGTGAATCTACTGAAATTAATTTGTTGAACTGAACTTTACAAGTAAAGAAAAAACCAACTCTTATTCCATAAACTAATGAAATTATTGACCTATATAATTTTATTATCTCGTAAATTTGTTAATGGAACTGATAATTTATCCTCCATATCGATTGGAATTTTATGTATTTTGATGGGTCATTTGATATGTATTACCAATCATAGATTATATATCAAAAACCAATCATAGATTATATATCAAAAACCAACATTTTAAATAAATGGTGGACACATATTATTGAATAAATACACCAAGTGATAAAAACGAACATTTTGGATAAAGTAGAAAATCAATATTCTATGCCTAATGGGGGGAAAATAAGTGTTGTCTAGACATTGGTTGCCCGTCATGAAAGTGGTCACAATAATTTTATTTTTTTCGCATTGTCAATGTCAGTCATTTACATACTAGTGAAATATAGATTAGTGAAGTTTCGGGAATTGAAGTTGAAGGTCACATTGATAAAAGAAAATAAAAAGACTAACGTAATTTACCTAACACTTTGAATTCCTAATCGTCGAATCTATCCAACTTTAAATTTCAAGACTCCAATTTATGTTGTTGCAAATTCAGAATTTATGCAACAAAAAATTTATAAATCTTGCATATAGTAGAACTTAGAAGGTTTAATTGGGTAAATAATAAATTTACTATCCGTCATTTTGTCAGTGGCTTGCTTGATTCCTCCAACAGCTGATAGAACTGCAAGTAACAAAAGAAATTGAAATGATCGAGTCAAAAATCAAAATCGCGATATATCACTAAGAAAGAAATTTCTTTCAAATTTGTCCTCATGGTTTTTTAAGAACAAAAAAGTTGTTTTTGGCATGTGAAATTATACAAATTTACCGTTAATATTTTTAATCAGGATCAATTTTATTTTTACATTTTCGAAAATATAAATATGGTTTGATACGGGACTTTCTACATACATTAATCGATAAATTCAAACAATTTTATACACTTTGAGTAGCTGTTTGTGAGTGTCGTATAGTGACCTAATAAATATTTTGGTAATTTTGGTATTTTAGTTTTCTGTATTTCTGTTGTATGTGCTCATTTAATTGATGATTTGACAGGATTTTTTTTTTCATGATTAGGAACCATTAAAATATATGAGATATAATTGATATTTGTTAAATCCGATATAAGAGTTAGATAACAACCAATTTGTGTGTTAAATTTTTAGGTCACAAGACGTTAAAGTTGATCTTGATTGAAAACGTTAATAAATTTATATTTCATATGTTAACAGTAAATGTGTACTTGTTAGGAAAAGGTTACGAGTAAACTTGGCACGTATATATCCTCCTAATGTTAATAACAATAATAAAAAGAAAAATGAGACCTGAGATGCAAGGCGTGAGGATACCATCACCAATGACCATGGAAGTACCAAGCATAGTCGCAAATAAAAGAAAATACTTTGCAGATTCTGAGTTTTCAAGCTTTGATTTTAAGTGAGTAGCTCTACTGAGACGCTTGCTGGGCAATTCTAGCATGAAATTAGAGACATCCTTATCCTCTGCTTCTTCACTTGGTATGAATCCCGCTTTTGCGTATCGACATACCAATGAGTACAATGCAAATGTCCCTCCTGTCATCTCCATTTAAACTATGGTTGAGTTCATTGTTATTTAACTTATTGAACAAAAAACTTGAAGTGATAGTTAAGCCTCGATTATAATTTATGTATTAATGTTTTACATTTATGTATAGCTTTACTTTGGTGATTCAAAGAAGTAGGAAATTAGTTGTGACGTACCTTGACCATTATCGGTAGCTCTCAAGACAATGAAAACATATTTGAAGAGCGGGATGAGTGTGAGAGTGTAAATAATCAAAGAAAGAACTCCCAATATATCATCGTTGTATCGGATTCCGTTGGCAAAGGTGCTGGCGTACACATACAGGGGCGATGTTCCTATATCTCCGTACACTATTCCGATGCTTTGGAATGCCAAATGCAACATCACCGACCAACTCACACCCTTTAATTAAAAACATAATTAAGGCGTATTCTAAAATTTCTCCAAAAAGAAATGATCATATATATTAGCAAATTAACCTGAGAGGCATGCAGGGGAGGAAAGCTGCGGGATTCAAGCTCCAAGGAGTCACTCCTGCTCAACTTAGGAGCAGAATGTTTCTTACCATTGAGGGGTTTTGAGAATTCTAATTCAGGGATATGTTCTTCATTATTACTAATTATGCTTTCTGCACTAATTTGACCTTCAGACATTATTATTATTACTTGTATTTGGTAGATCAGATGAGCTTAATATTATGAAGTAGTGGCAAGGAGAATGCTATTTATAAATACTCCATTGCACAAGGCATCTGAAATCTGAGTTGTGTGAGTAGATACGAAAACGAAATTATTTTTTCAATATGAATATGTTAAATGTGCATATGTATGCATATATTGTCCTTTACCCCTATATATGGGTTAAACACCTAAACGGTATTATTTGGGGAAGTAAAACATAAATTCTAAGGTTTATTATAAATTTGACTCTTGTGTTTACAATGCACATCAAATTGTTTTGTTTTACAATTTAGTGACTTGTGTTTCAAACTGTTACCAAATTAGTTAAAATTTGAAAATTTCGTTAACAATGGTGATGGAATAAGGGTAAATTTGTCTCAAATTTTGGAGAGACCTTTAAAAGGATCTTTCATATATATCTTAATTTTACTCGAAAAAATTGAGATAATTCTACCTTTGTCCATGTAGTCAAAATTAATAGCATTTTCAATTTTTTAACAATCTAATAACGATATGAAATACAAGTCACTAAATTAAAAGAAAAGAAAAAAACGCATACTAATACGCAAATCAATGTAACTACGAGAGGCCCAAGTTCTAGTTAAAGCTAAATATTAATAATAATTTACAATCTAACCGAATCAACCAATCAAATTAAGTTTGTCAACAATAGAATGTGCGTATGTTCCTTTATTTCTTGTAACATGTATGCTTCATTTCTTGTAACATGTATGAATAAGAGAGGGCCCTCGGCTCTTTAATAATGAAAAGGGAGGACTATATAGTTAGGTTTTATCTATTAATATTATATTTCAACCATTAGCTTATATAAAATTAATAATTCAGATATGATGTTCACACTAAGAATAAAGTTCTGGAATAATAATAGTATACTTTTTTTTATAAGAAACTAATAACATACTTAAAATTAAGCCTTTTTTCTTACCCTAATTAATTGGATAGAACTCGTTTTTTTTTATTGTATGTGGTTGTTTTATATTTTATCAAGAAACTTCTTAGATGAATAATGTTCCAATTAAAATATTTTGTGCTATTGATACTCGAATTCGAAATCCACCTTAAGTGATGTGATATCTTTGACTATTCAAATCAACATTAATTGATTATAAGTGTTAAAAATCACATCATTTACATTGATCACAAAATGAATTCTTTATTTTAAAGTCTCTCACACCTAGTGAAATCTCTGTGCTACAAAAAAAACAACCTAAGAGAACTTTTTAAGTTTATTTTTTATAAAACGAAATTCCTTATTTATAAATTAAAAAGAAAAAGACTAGTTCTAAATTTTAATTTTAATGAAGTTCAAGAAATTTTTTGATAGAAAGTATAAAGAGGTAGAGAATTAAGAAATAGTTGGGATATTAAATACTTTTATGAGTACCCTCTCAAGATTGAAGAAAGAAAACTCAGTAAAAAATAAATAAAATTGAATAATTGAGGTTTTGATTAGTTTTATATTTTCATTTTAATCAACCACGAGCAGAATATTCTAAGAACAACCTAAGTTTGGGTGGTATTGATCCGTTGGGTAGCAGCAAACGGCTGCACCAAGATTCATTCCTTCATTAATTAAGTGATTGCAATCACATCAGGATCAACAAACATGGATACGTGTCCCCAAATGGAAATACTACAAAGCTCATAATTTATTTGTCTTTATTGTATGACTCCTAATAATGTAAACATAATCGTCTTTTATTTTTGTTTTGGTCATTCAAATCAACAAAACATACGTTAAAGCTATTCATTTCGGAGAATGAAAGGAATTACACCAACTCCACGTATGAGATTTGCTTTCACTGAAAACTATTAGTTAAATAAGTGAGCAATAAAATAAATAGTAAGGGCTAATGAATCCTTTGCCAATAAAAGTAAAGATTCTCCATCCGTGCATGGTAGCCTAATTGAGAAAGGTTAAGGATTTGTTTGGGTACGGGTTGTTAGCTGTTAGATGTAGGGGGTGTTTGGTAAAGAGCTTTTTGGGCTAAAAAAAGTTTTTTGAGCTCGATTAGCATTTTGGACAATTTTTATGGTGTTTGGCAAAGAGCTTTTTTAGCCCAAAAAGCTCTTTTTAAAAAAGCTCATAAATGGAGCTTTTTGAATTAGCTTTTTCCAATATTTTTTGTAAATGGCGAAAATACCCTTATTTACCCTTTTAATTTTACAACATCTCTATTTAATATTATTTACAACTTCTCTATTTAATATTTTTTACAACTTCTCTATTTTACAACTTCTCTATTTAATATTGTTTGTAAATTAGCTATTTCCACTATTTCTTGAAGTTACTTGATTTAATATTTTTTAGCAACTTCTATTTATGAATTTTTTTCTAAAAAAAACATGTATTAATATTTTGTTTATGGATTAATGACATAATTATGTAACTTTATTATTATTTGAAATGTGATTTGTAAGCTACAATTATGTAATATAATATGAATTGGTTATTTATTTCCTATTTTTTCTTTTCTTTTTCTATATTATTAAAGACTTTATAATATTTGTTAAGCTTTTAACTACATATATTATACAATAATATCAATATCCTTAGTTGTCATTTTACCCAAACAGCTAATTTACAAACTGCTAAATTTTACCAAACAGCTAGTCAAAACAGCTAATGCAAAAAGGTAAACAACTACTATACATCGATCCCTTTGACTGCTAAACATCGACCCCGACCCACTTTTGACTTTAAAAAAGTCTAAAATACCCTTTTACATATTATAAGTTATACTTTATTTAATTTAATTATTTAATATTTTTTTTCATTTATATATTATAACTTATATATATTATTTAATTATTTAATATATTATGTTTTATCCGTTTAAAAAATATGTTATGTTTTATTTATATATATAAATATGGACCATTAATTAATTATACTCTTAATAATTGATATACTCGTAATAATTAATATATTTTTGATAACATTAGGTTAAATTAGCAATAAATACTCGAGAAAGTAATAAAAAAGTTCACGCAAGCTAAAATAAACTCCTAAATAAATGAATATAGTCCTAGTATTTAATTAATTTAAACTCATAAATTCCTAAATACATCCTAATATTTGATTAGCGTATATCCGATTAGTGTACATGAAAATAAATAATATTTAAGAGAAATTTAAATTTTTTTTTTTTTAATTATCCATAAAAAAAAAATTAAATGTGGCAACGGTCAAAGCGGCAACGGTCGGAGTGACCGTGGCCACCACGGCGGCAGCGGTCACAGTGACCGTCGCCCTTTATTTTTTGAAAAATTAATTTTTTTTATTTTTTTATTTATTTTTTAAAAATAAAATTTAAATCTGGCGACGATCACAGTGACCGTCGCCACCATGGCGGTGACCGTCGGAGTGACCGTCGCCCCCACAGCATCGACGGTTATAGTGACCGTCGCCCTTTATTTTTTGAAAAAATTAACTTTTTTATTTATTTTTAAAAAATAAAATTTAAATCTGGCGAAGGTCACAGTGACCGGCGCCGACGGTCGAAGTGACCGTCGCCCTTTATTTTTTGAAAAATTAAATTTTTCTATTTTTTTTCTAAATTTAATTTTTTAACATATAAATTAATTAATTAATAAAATACAAAATAATAACATTAAATATATATAGTTTGAAATGTGTTTAAAAATTCGAAACTTAGTCCGTTTATCCGACGTCTCAAAATTTGCACATTTTTTCAAAATCTAAAAATTAGTCCGTTTTTAAAATAATCTCAAAAATAGTCATTTTTAAAATAATCTCAAAATTAGTTCGTTTTTAAAATAATCTCAAAATGTGGATAATTATATTTAATAATAATTAAAAATATAGATTACATGATAAATTAAATTAAGGAAGAATTCGAGTTTGATTGAAACTTTTTAAAATTATATCTTCTTTTTTCATTAACTTCATAATATCCTAATGTAATATTTAGGGTTCAAGGTTTTGAGGTTTAAGGTAGTATTTAGGGTTACGACATGAGATTTAGGGTTAAGGTATGAAATTTAGAGTTAGGGTTAGGGAATGAAATTAGTCCCTTTTTTCAAATTTTAAAATTAGTCCATTTTCTCAAAATCTAAAAATTAGTCCGGCTTTTAAAACATCTCAAAATTAGTGTGTTTTTCAAAACAAAAACAATAGTTAAATGAGACAAAAAAAAGTAAATAATTGTATTTAGGGTTAGGGTATGAGATTTAGAGTTAGGGAATGAAATTTAATAGAAAAAATTTCAAATAAATAGATTTAGGGTTTGCGGTAGTATTTAAGGTAAGGGTATGAGATTTAGGGTTAGGGTCAAAAATTTAATAAAAAGTTGCAAATAATGGATTTAGGGTTTAAGGTAGTATTCAGGGTTAGGGTATAGAATCAGGGTTAGGGTTAGGGTTAACATGAAAAATTGAAAAAGTAATGAATTTAGAATTTAAGATAGTATTTCCTCACCATGGAATAGACGGCCACCATGACCGTCAATTTCCTTTTCAATTTTTTTTAGAAAAGTATTATTTTTTAAAAAATAAAATTTGTTAATCAATCAATAAAAGGAGATTATTGGTTCGACGACACACCGCCACCGATTTAACAATACATTAACACGGATATCGAGATTTATCCGTTTGACTCGGGAGCGAACTATATTAAGTAAAATACTAAAACGGACTATTTTTGAGATTATGATTGTTACCGAGAAATTGTAACCTGAATTCACGTAAGCTGTGATTGCTGCAAAATAGCAAACGTTAGCCTAAAGGAGGCCGCTGACCGGCGACCCCTCTCCGATGCTAAAGTCAGTATAGAATTTGTGACCGGAAAAGTATTAAACTCAGAGAATGAGTCCAGAATCATGTACCTTAGATTGCAGGAAATCCCACGTATTTATAGTGTTTTGCTCTTGTATCCGAATCCTAGTTGTATTAGGACACTCTCATAAATTACGCCTCTTTAGGCCCATGATCATAGTCCTATTTAGTTTGAACTATCCTATTTGAACTAGGAGACTAAATGAGAAACACAATCCACGTAAGAGAGAGATTCTCCCAGCTTTGACTATTCAACGCACGTCCTATGTGGCAAGTGAGATTATTCTACTTAACCTTCTTAGCCGACGTGGCAATATGAAACATTCCTATTAGTCCAGGTGTCATCTTAAATATTACGTGATAACAGAAGCCCCCCCAAAAGGATAAACAAGCTCCTTTAGGGCTTATGCCTTAACAACATTTAAATAACCACACAGTAACCACGACCCAGTTTACAGGCCCAAGCAGCAAACATGGTTGTTAGCCCAACAACCTTTAACATTAAGTCCAACCACCCAAATTGCACGCTGCTTCTAAATTAACACACTTGTCCTCAAGCGTGGTCTAAAACTTAACTTCCCTCCAAGCAAACGAAAGGGTTTTGTAATTCAAACTCCAAATCTGTCTATAAATACCCATAGAAACCACTTCATTTCTTACGCTCTCAAAAATTCTCTAAGTAATTCTGGTAATTGCTTCGCCAGATTCCTGTCTACACGCCACAATCGTAAGTATTGCAAATTTATTCTTGATTCTCACATCTTTTGTCTCTAAAATGGCTTCATCATCGCAAAACCCTAACTCCTCGAATGATACCACTCCATCATCAACCCTAGAACTCGACCACCGCCGCCGTCAAACTATTATTGACTGGTTTGAGGAAGAACTCACACCTCCGCGCATTCCTGACCAAAATAACGACGCCCCAATCATGCTCAATGCGCCCCGAAACCCTAATCCCCCAATTCAAATGCCGGTACGAGCACCTCATCCCGAACAGGGCTTATGGAAATCTTCTCTCCCTCACGAAGTGTCCAAGATTGATACCGATGCAGCACTTCGTGAGCTGAAGAAGAAATTCCCTTTCCTCAAGGATTTTGATTGCGCTGTGCCCAGGCTTGAGGACAGGATGTTTACGGGTAAAGGGCACAAAGTCGCAGTTCTCGAAAGACTCGTGGAGTATGGTATGAGGTTTCTGTTCCCCGAGGTGGTGAACGACATCCTCAACAAGTTCAACCTTTGTCCTGCTCAGATCGTCCCCAACTCATGGGTCGAAATGCTCGCTCTTGTCTGAGTATGCCAAGATCTAGGAGTCCTGCTTACCGGGAACCTCTTCAAATATCTGAGACCCCCCACCAAAGCTCAGAAACATCCATGTGTTTCTTTCAAAGAGGTTCATGAGCCCAAAGGTCTAATTGGTGGCAAACCCTCATCGCACAGCGGCCATCGCTCTCGGTGGATCTGGGTTGGTCCTGAGGATGGCAATCTTTGGTGGCCCTGGAGGCTTGATTTCAACGAGTTCCCAACTAATCCAAGCACATGGAGAAACCCTACAAATACTGTGGTTCTAAGCGAGGAGGAGCAATGCTCCCTCAAGCAACTCCAAAAATACAAACCCCCTGGTCCCATCTCCCTTGAGCAATTCTTAACACGTTATCGAGGCAACATGCCAATTGCTACTGTGGGAGAGGATGGGGACCATATATTATTTTCCTGCTCCCGAGGTCAATCGAGCTCATCTCGGGGAGCCAATTTCTCTTCCAAAAAATCCTCGTAAGCTTTCTCGAATTTTAACTATAAACTTGTCATTTGCACGCATTTTATCATGGCTCCTAAGTTATCTTACAAACAACGCCTTGCAGCTGCTCGTCTTAAGGCTCTGGGCGGAGAGATCGAGGCTCCAAAAGTTATCCAACAGACCTCGAGTCCTCGAGCAACGACGAAGAAAATTAGGGCCTCGTCCCTTAATGAACCTATCTCGAACGAGGGTCACGAGCCCGAGAACGTTCTAGAGGTGGGACAACCCATACCTGTAAACCAAATATCAGAGGAAACCCCAGGTACGTAATCCTACAATATCTCTCACGCCGTTTTTCTAATTATTTCACGTGTCTTGATTTGCTTATCTTTTCCTTCTCAGAAATCCAAATTCTCTCCTCTGCTTCGGATGAAACGCATGAACATGAGAACCCCGAGGACCAGTCATCTGACCTTCCTCAGCTCGGGGAAACTCTTATCCTGAAGCAGACTCGCTCGAAGAGGAAGACTATCGCTGTTTCTCTCGATTCCTCGATCCCTTCGGGTGAGGCTACTATGGATTCTAACTCTGATGCTCTCGATGAGCATCAAGCAAAACGTGCTCGCCAGATCTAGGGCACGAGCACACCACCACACCTGAAGATTCCTTCAACTTTCGACCCTAAATGGCACCCTATCTCTTACTGTCCTGAATTAATCAATGCGAAAGGCAGGGTGCCCCCAGAAGACGTGATAGACCAATACGAAAAGTATAAGCTATACAACGTAAGTCGTACACTCTTACCTATCTTGCCTTTGTTTTTTTTTGTTTTTTTTTTAACTTACCGGTTTTTTCTCACCCCTTGATCTCTATGTAGTTCCGGTCGGAGCGCTATCCTCAAGTTTCTCTAAGCGTCCCTCGAATCGCTGAGGACGTAGCTCAAGCCTGCCTCGTTCCCGAGGAGGTTACTCTGGCTGAGAAACTCTCAGATAAAGAACTCGCACAGCTGGTGCACGTGCGTCAGACGAAGGTAATCTATCAATCCCTTAACACTCTCGTTTCCTTTCGCTCTTTTTCCGTCCGCGTTTCATCTAACTTGAACCACCTGCAGGCCATGGCTGCTACGGAGATTATGTCCTATCGCTTTCTGCAAGAGGCAGAATCGCTCGAGAACTATCGTCACAAGTGGGCGGTGGTTTCTGATAAGCTCGACGAGGCGGAAGATGCTTTGAGCGCTCAAACGAAAATCCTAAAGTTTGCGCAACAAATCGGAAGGGACAAAACCTTCGAATGCGAGAAACTGAAAGTAGACTGCATCCAGCTAACTAAAGCCCTCGAAGCCTCGAGGGAACGAGAATTGGGCCTCGAGGCTGACATCCAGTCCCAATGGCTCAATTCTTGTCTTGCACTGGCAAGTCTTCATCAAGAGGCTCGAGCTCAACTTGCCTTGGAGAAAATTGATCAAGCGACCTGGAGAGCTCGAGGAAAGGAAGTTGCAAGAAAACTCCAATCTCAAATCGAGGCTTCCGAGAAAGCCAAGTTGGACGAGGAAGCTGCTCACGAGGAGATTATTGCGAAAATGGAGGAGAACGAGATCTGGCGTATGTCAAGGTTCAAAACTCGCTTCGTTATGTCCATTCGCCAAAGGTTTCCTGACATCTCCGAGGAGGATCTCAAGTTCTTCGTGAACGTGAATCCTCCCGAGGATGATGAAGAAGCACCAGCTGTCCTCGATGAGTCTTATCCCGACGCAGATTCTCCCAAAGAAGGGATTCCAGCTGATCCATTATCCGCAGTTGAACCAATAGAATAGCTTCTTCCTACTTTGTAATCTTTATTAATGAAATGAACGACTTTACCTTACCTTGCGTTTATATAATACGTCTAATATCTTATGTGCAAGTTTCTCATTAAAGTTCGTTCAGCCTTCTGATATATTAATTCCAGTATTTTGAACTTTTAATTGTTCGCAGCCCTCGTAGTGGCCCCGCCTTAATATTCTGGTTGGGCTAACTCTTGTAGGGTGGATTCTTACCACGACGTCCTAGATTTGATTTTAATCGAAGCCTTCTAGCATGCATAAGCTTGATTTTAATATTCTAACCAAATTGTCCAGTGTTGAATACTTAGAACAAACTTTCAAAAATAACTCTTAATTTAAACTTTTAATCGTGAATTTTCCATATTCTCAGCATTTTTCATAAGCAAATAACTCAAAGTAATATCTGAATTAAAAGTCATAGATGAAAACGATGCCTCGTGGGCCTTTATTCAAAATAACTCCTAAGTTGAATTCTGAGTTACATAACATCAAAGAGTAACCTTAAAAAGAATAAACAGAATCTAAAAATAATATTTCCTGAGAGAAATTGCGTTCCAAGTCCTCGGAACCTCAGTTCCATCGAGTTGCTGCAAACGATAAGTATGTGTTCCGACGCATTCTACGATCTGAAATGGTCCTTCCCACTTAATCCCCAATTTGCCTTTGCCTTGCCTCGAGCTCGAGGCCGCTGTACTACGCAATACAAAATCTCCTTTAAAAAATAGTCTTGGTCATACGCCTTTATCATAGATTCTCTTTGTTCTCGCCTTATATGCCTCGATTCGTGCAAGGGCCATTTCTCTCTTTTCTTCGAGGTCATCCAAGTTATCTCGTAAGTTCAATTCATTCCATTCTTCGGTATAATGAAGGACTCTCGTACTTGGCACCTTGATCTCGACCGGAATAAAGGCTTCTGTTCCATAAGTTAACGAGAAAGGGGTTTCTCCAGTAGCTGTTTTAGGTGTTGTTCTATACGACCACAACACATGATAGAGCTCCTCGACCCAATTAGTTAACTTCTCGAGATGAGTTAAGCGCTTCTTAATTCCTTCCATGATTGTTCGATTTGTCCTCTCGGTCATTCCATTTGTTTGGGGGTGGAAGACAGAACTAAACCTTAGCTTGATTCCCTCTCTCTCGCAAAAATGTCTAAATAGGACACTATCGAACTGTTTGCCATTGTCTGTGATTATCGTGTTAGGGATCCCAAAACGATATACAATGTTATTTTTGACAAATTTCACAATCTGCTGAGCTGTTATCGAGGAAACTGCTTCAGCCTCGACCCACTTCGTAAAGTGATCGACAACAACGATAACATACTGCCTTTGATTAGTTGACATTGGGAACTGCCCAACGATATCAATTCCCCAAGTTGCAAATGGCCAAGCCACTTTGATGCCTTCCAATCCCGAGGCCGGGCTTTGCAGAACCGGAGCATGAGCCTGACAAGCACTACATTTCTTTACGAATTCCGCAGCATCATTGTTCATCTGGGGCCAGTAATAGCCTAACAGTCTTGCTTTTCTGGCCAAAACATTCCAACCCTCGTGTGCTCCACACGAGCCTTCGTGGATTTCTTGTAAGATTTTGGCTCCTTCCTCGATCCCGACCGCTTTGAGCCATGGTTGAGAATACGACCTTCGGAATAAATTTCCATCCACGACTGTGTATCTACTGGATTTTCTTACGATCTTCGGATGCTGTGACTTATCTTCCGGAAGTTTTCCCTCGTACAGATATTCAAAGATTGGCCAGTACCATTCGTTGCATCGATCTAGTACAAGAACTTCTTTGGAATCAATACTCGCACATGGAACAACCTGCACATCACAATGACACAAGTGTGGGTTAGAGGGATCTGAAGCTAATTTTAAGAGCCTTGGCAATTCCTTCGGCTAAACTCTTGTTGAAAGTATCGACAAGTCTTCTATGTTTACGTTTAAGTTCTTCTACCTCGGAGTTATCTCTTCGGGATCGTCGATGTTTAGGATCCCTTCCTCCCGAGGAGCTCCTCGAGGACGCAGATCCATCCTCGTAAGCTAGTCTCCTCACTATCTCTGGTGAGACTCTTCTTGCTTGTGACTTTATACGAGGCTTATGCCTTGGAGGAGTTGGTGATCGTGCTACTGATCTTCCTCGAACTGGAGTTTTATCTTGATCCGATGTTCGAGTTTTTCCAGCTGAAGATGCTGTATAACTCCGAGAATGCTCCGAATTCCTAGAACGTTTTACACCCCAAGTTTCACCTCGTGGTCGTTCTGTGGGAATTCGCTTACTCAACTCCTCCAATTGATGTTGCAAACGATCTATGGTCGATCGGTCATTAACCGTTCTAACTGCAACTTCAGCCGCAGCTCTGTCCATCCATTTTCTTTGCTCTGGATCAACAGTTCCTGACCATTCGAACATTCTGTTTAAAGCAACTTCTTCGTCCAGTGGGATTATTTCATCGTCATAGTCCACATTTTCTTCCTGAGCATTTGTGGCCTAATTTTCCTCCAAAATCGCCATGTTTGTCGCTAGAATCTTTAAAAGATTCCACGCTCACCGCACCAATTTGTTACCGAGAAATTGTAACTTGAATCCACGTAAGCTGTGATTGCTGCAAAATAGCAAACGTTAGCCTAAAGGAGGCCGCTGACCGGCGACCCCTCTCCGATGCTAAAGTCAGTATAGAATTTGTGACCGGAAAAGTATTAAACTCAGAGAATGAGTCGAGAATCATGTACCTTAGATTGCAGGAAATCCCACGTATTTATAGTGTTTTGATCTTGTATCCGAATTCTAGTTGTATTAGGACACTCTCATAAATTACGCCTCTTTAGGCCCATGATCATAGTCCTATTTAGTTTGAACTATCCTATTTGAACTAGGAGACTAAATGAGAAACACAATCCACGTAGGAGAGAGATTCTCCAGCTTTGACTATTCAACGCACGTCCTATGTGGCAAGTGAGATTATTCTACTTAACCTTCTTAGCCGACGTGGCAATATGAAACATTCCTATTAGTCCAGGTGCCATCTTAAATATTACGTGATAACAATGATACAACGGACTTTTTTTGAGATTTAAAAAAAATGGAGTAATTTGGATCTTTAATTCTTAAAAATGGACTATTTTAGAGCGTTTTACAAAACAGATTGTTTTAGAGATTATTGAAAAAACAGACTATTTTAGAGAGTATTAAAAAAAAAAGACTATTTTAGAGAGTTTTACAAAATTGATTATTTTAGAGAGTATTGAAAAAACGGACTATTTTAAAGAGTATTAATAAACGAACTATTTTAGTAAGTTTTAAAAAATGGACTAATTTTTAAATTCTTAAAAAAAACGAATTAATATTATCTTAAAAGAATATTCATTATAAATATTATTTTATAAAAAGAATTATAAATATAATTAGTGAAATGAGGAAGGGTATAATAGAAAAGAATTTTGTAAAAAGTGGGCCATAGGTGGGCCAGGGTCGATGTTTAGTAATTTAGGGGGTCAATGTATAGTAACTTCCATATTTCTATCTTATTAATGTCTGCAATTTGAATGATGCAGAATACACTTGTTACTGTGCCGAAACATTATTGGAATAACATAGTAGTTTTTTGAAACAACACAGTATTTTTTTGAAACAACATAAAATTTTGTTACAACAATACACTATGCAAACATTTAATATTTTGGATTGAATGGAACTCTGATATGTGATAATACACGGTGAAAAATAAAAATTCTCGAGGACAGAATAAGAAAAAAAGCAAAGGCATATCAAAAATCATAACAGAAAAAGAAAAAAGAAGCAGCATGGTGAGGAAGAGGATGGCGTGTGAAATGATGGATGGATCCTTATGCTTATGCTGGTTTTTTATTTTGAAATGTGATTTGAACAGATATATAAAAACAACATCCCATAAGAACCCACTCCTTAATTTACTTGTTTTTATTAAATTAATACTAATTAAAAGTTATATAAAAACAAGTGAAAGAATAAACAATCAAATGGAATGACCTGGTGGCAGGCGCGTGGGTCAGCATGCAGGTGGTACCATGTTCAATTCCCATCTACACCCAACTGGGTGAATTGATTGTCAAATTACAATACTGCCACCGCTTCTCTCTTGTCACACTATAAAATTAAAATTCATGTCTCATACTAAAGGGTGTCTCACCTGAACTTGACTCTTTGTGTATATTATGATTAAAGTCTGACACATAATTTAAGTAATTTGAGACCTTAAACCACTTAAGTGATCTTTAATTAGCCATAGTATAATTATTTACCACATTAGAAAAGGGCTTTCTGTAATACTAATTGAAAATTATAATAAATATTTCTCCAAAACATACTTCAAAGTACAAAAGTAACAAGTAAAATACAGAAATTTCATTAAACTTTCGGTCCATAATACAGAGTTTTCTCTTAATTGCCAACAAAAAATACAGATATTTCTGAGGACATTCATCCTCTTGGCTTTACATAAACTTTACCTTGAGGTACAAAATTTAACCAGCAACAGTTACAAAATCGGCCATTCATCATCTTGTAAGTGCTAGTGCTGTCCTTACTAAGGCAGGCAGCAGATACTGATGGCAACATATACAATACAAATACCTCTACAACTTGTCTACATTCTGAAACTTGTTTGAACCTTGTCAAATATTGGATTCTTTACTAATTCTTCTGCAGAAGGCCGCTGAACTGGATCCGGATCTATCATTACCTGGTCACATTTACCAAATCATAGTATTACAGTTTAAGCTTATATTATAGTAACATGTTTATTGTTCCTTGGCAGAAGCAGTTCAATCTAACTAACATCACTTCACTGCCGAGACTGAGTTCAATAAGTTTACAAAGGCTTAATATGTAGTTATCCAAAAATTAGTTGACTGTCCGGACATCATTCTGAAAACATCATATTTACACTCTTGAACTTGCTTGAGTAATATGTTTACTTCCTCAAATTTCGTAAAGTGACTTATTGTCAACTTAACTTTCTTACATTTGGCCCCATGAACTTGCTTAAAGTGATACGAACTTCATCTTGACCAAAACCTATAGAAAAATCTCCTGTTATCCAGCCACATGTTCATGGGTGGGGTTAATAGATCACTTCAAGCAAGTTTAGAGAATACATGGTAAGCTTTCAAGTTATAGGGAGCAGTTGACTTTTGTGGACTAGTATAGTATAGAAGATAGGAGTGTATTAGGTAGGCCTTTAATAAATAAGGTAATTTCACAATTAAAAAAGTTTTTATCTGGTGTTAAAACCCATCTAGATAACAGTTTCAAATTTGTGAGCAAGTAGTGCGATAAATGACATGACTGATACCTTTAACAAGTTCTGAAATTGCAGGGAATGGCCAGGAAGAAGTGGCAACTTTCCTTCCCTGAGATTGAAAAATTGAGATCCTGATTGTGGCAGAGGCGACCCTCTAATGAGTTCATAAATAACAGCTCCAAGAGAAAAGATGTCAACTTTGTCGAGATGATCGTAAATCTCATTTAAGATCTCTTGAGGCATATAACGTGCATCGCCTTCTTCAATTGGTAAACTCTGATTAAGGAGAGTAGCACATCCAAAGTCGCCAAGCTTATGAACTCCATTTTTAACATAAATATTATCAGGTTTTACATCTAGGTGAGCAATTCCTCGTTCATGGATAAACTGCAAGGCCTTTGCAATCTGAAAGGAGTGCAATATCAAAGGCACAACTCAAAATTTTATGACTTACTTGAAAGGAAGTCGAAATTAATTTTATATGATAAGTGAGTCCTATTGAAATATTGGGAAAAAGTTTTGCCTTCAATTCCCATAACGAACTGGGATTTCCTTAGTTCAGCAAAGAGAAACGTATCCAAGTTGCAGAAAACAAGAAAAAAATGCATCTAAAGATAATGACATCCCTATAGTGCATTTGCTCAACAGCACATACCTTAAGCACAAATATAACAGGAAAAGACTTCCCGAGAAAAAATGCAGAACAAAACATTCATCTCAGTTACAGTTGAAGCCTATGTTACACGGGGATTTCGATCTTAAATAGTTTTCGCATTTCAGAAAATTTTATCTTTGTACAACTCCCGGAAACTTGCACTTTAAATCTCAGGTCACATTTCTATGATTCAAGAAAAATTGAGAGCCTGTACCATCAGACAAAATGTGTTTCCAAAAAACCACCAGTGCAATAACCATCAGTTCATCATGGTCATTCACATTGAATCCTCAATTTTAACGTGATTAACCATCAGATAAGTGCATTAACAAATCCTCAATTTTTTCCTAAACTTTTTTCTTCATGTTATCAGTATGAAAAACGTTATATATAGGTAAAAGGATTACAAATACATCTTATTCCACTTCATTTTCTGTCTCTTTGCATCATAGAGTTTAATGTGAAAAAGTTCACTGTATTTAATTATGCCTTCATATAAGCACTGTGTTCTGTGGATATACTATGAGAAGGCAATGAATTTACAGAACATTAAAAACCATCATTCTTAACACAATGCATTAGAATTAAACTACTGTCAATATATCATCATAGACATGTTTTTCAGCTCAAATAGGCATTCTATGTAATTAAAAAATGCATTTCAATTTATGAAAGTGATCAAGAGAAAGTCAACCTGATAAAGTACTTCCAACACTTCCCCCTCGGTGAATCCCTTGGAAGCTTTCTTAGTGGATAAGCTGCAATCACACAGCTCCATTTGAATGTAGAGTTGCTCACTCTCGAACCAGGAAGAGTAGTATCCAACAATGTTCTCATGACACCCTATAAAGACAGGATAGTTAAACTACTACAGAAGTAGCTACAAGGTCATGTGTGTAAAGCAGAATATGATTCGAACAAACCTAATGCTGCCAGAGCTTGAACCTCCATCAAAGCTTTCCTCCTGGAAAGCATAAACAGGATTGTTTAATTCAGTTGATGGAACAAACAAATATGAAGTATCTATGTATAAGAATGTTGAGAAAGAAAAGCACCTATCTGCATCTTGATGCAACTTCCTTGTGCTTTGCTTCACAGCATAAAAGCAGCCATCAATTCTCTTCAAAACCTTGAAAACACGACTGAAATTTCCACTTCCAATTTGCTACAAAGTACAGCAACATTGAACAATTAAGCAACAAAACTTCTAACTTAAAGGGTTTGAGATGGCTTGAGATGTACCTGGATCTCCTGAAAATCTGTATGATATCGTGAAAGACCATTTCCACCAATATTTGCTGAGAAAAAACCTGCATATTTCAGCTACCATTAACAACAAAAATATCAATGAAAAAGTAATCTCAAGAGCCTTCAGCAGCACAGAAACTTTTATATGCTAAGAATAACCAGAGGGAAAAGTGTTTTTGATAAATCTTGCCATAATTTTTACTTGCTTTCGCAATAATAGCAGTAATGCACCTGCACATTTTGATCTTCGACTGCCAAATGGATCTACATCCACTTCTGAAGAATCCATAAGATAAGGGTTTTTAATGCAAGGAGGGGGCATAACTCGACAGCGCAAGGCAACAGCAGATTGTGATACATAATTTTGGCATTTCTGAGCTTCATTGACATCTGTTTTCTCCATTTTCATTTCTTCTATACTGGAAGTATCTCTTTCAATCTCCTCAAAATCTTTCTGGTGAAAAGAGCCAGGACTAAGGGGATTGACTCCTGCAGACATTAACAACCTTTAAATTACACAATCTGGATACGAAATATAGTACCTGATAATTGGAAGTGTTCTCTACAACCAACACATAGTAAGAATGCAAACTAAGCTCATATCAGCAACTAATGTTACCCCAGCGGAGCTTTTTTGTTCTAATGGTGTTCAATTTTTCCGGTGATTCGGGGCATAGTATGTTTTCCTGAAAAACCAAAATTGGAGATATTCAGTTTTGCTACTTAGCAGATATTAAAATTTCTGCAGTATCAACTCGCCCAGTAGCTTCACCTTGTTGCAATCGAAGCTGTTGAGTAAATTTTGGTCCACAGGTGTTATGTAATCCGGAGTGCTACAACCACAACAACATAATTAGATAGTAAATTCAAAAACAAGGGTATCAAACCTCCCCATTTAATAACATTGCAGTAAAAGTATTGTAATTCCCCTGAAAAAGAAGCTAACTTTTAATGAATTGCGCGATTTCGAGCAATGCATTATCCCGACCTAACAATTACTAATTTCTGAGTTCACATACTTATGCAAAATTCCTCTAGCTTATATCTTTTCAAGAATAGTTAATCCAAAGGGTACATTCCTCGATTGAATTACTCCGGTATAATACATAAAGAAGAAAAATTTAGAGTTCAATGAGGAAATGAAGAGGAGCTAACCAGAAGAAGTCCTGACTGAGAATGAAATCCTTGTCATCAATAGCAGTAGAATCAGATTGAAAGTGCATATCGATAGGATCGGGGTCGAGAAGAGACGAGGGTTTAGAAGAACACGATTGATGCTGGAACTGCAGCGAGATTTTCCTTTGCCCTACCTGAACCTGCAAGTGTCTTCCTAAACTACCCTTCATCTTCTTACTGTCTCTCATCTTCCGATTGCTCCGATTTAGGGTTAGGGTTTTCCTCTTCATCTATCACATTCACCTCACTCACTCACTCACTGTCTTCTAAGATTTCTTTTTTCTTTATTTGGGGAAAATAATCTTTTCGTAATTCAAAATTACGCGGGTCGGGAGTGTTCGTGTGCGGAAAGGGATATTGTGCACCTCATTCGACTTCATATGTTAACCATAGAAAGGTTAACTTGAGTTAAAGTCAACGGAATTAGAATGGTGCTTCTCTGAACTGCGTAGTAGCTTAGCTTTTCTCTGCTGAAGTTGGGAGGCAGAGAGGCGCGCTTTTTAGTAATTGGGCCGGGAGTCTACGAGATATGGGCCTCGGCCCCAATTTGGACAACGGTACGCAACTGTTGTGAACAGACGTACGGGTTACAGTTTCTAGATGTGGAGCAAGATGCAAAATATGGCGGCAAAGTATACATCCGTATCACAGTCCCATTTCCGAGTGATAAATAGTGGGAAAAGTTAATAAAAAATTTTCGTGCTTTTCAACTTTTGTCTTTTCATTGCAAATAAAGATTTGTGGTTTTAACGTTTGCAAATAAAGGTACGAGGTTTTATTCCATTAGCAAAAAGGTACGGTCACTAACACCGTTTATTTTTGCTGACGTGACACTTTGACCACAATTTGACCAAAGGGTAATTTCGTCATTAAAAAAATAAAAAAGGTAAAAGTAAAAAAAAATGTTTGTGGTTTGATTTTTTTGCAAATAACAGCCTGTGGTTTGATATTTTATTACAAAAGAGATACGAGGTTTGATTTAATTACCAAACACGATTTTAGACTAGTTTATAAATTAAAAATACCCAAATTCATGAAAATTGTATGAATCTACAATACCGAAATACATTATAAGAAAATTGGTTGTTTTGTTTTTTACAAAAGAATTTATTGGTAATTTTTAATTTGTTGTTTTGGTAATTAAATCAAAGCTCATACTTCTTCTTTAATAAAAAATCAAACCACACGCTGTTATTTGCAAAAAAATCAAACCACAAACATTTTCTTTTACTTTTACCCTTTTTTTTTAATGACAAACTTACCTTTGACCAAATTATGGTCAAAGTGCAAAATAAACGGTGTTAGTGACCGTACCTTTATTTGCTAAGGGAATTAAACCTCGTACCTTTATTTTGCAAACACTGAAACCACAGACCTTTATTTACAAAAGTTGGAAACCACGAGCATTTTTCTAAAACTTTTCCCATAACTATTGCATATCTTTCATTTTATTTTAATTAAACATTAAAAAAATTACTAAAATAACAAAAATTATTAATTATTAAATAAGTGATTATTGTTTGTTTTGTAGTTACAGAATGACAGCTAACGACTTTACAATAAAAAAATTAAATCTATTAAAATTGTTTAATACAATATTTACTATATAATCATATTTTGTAAGTTTTCAAAATAAGCATTTTGGGAATTCTGTCTCTAAACATTCATAAGGAAAACTAAATTAGAGTGATATTTAAATACAAATATATGTTAACATCCCCCTCACAAACTGATGTCGTGGGTAAACCATAAGACGCTCCCGAAGCATTTGAAATCGAGTAGAGTCAAGCAATTTGGTAAGAATATCAGCAACATGATCATCCGTTTGAAACGAACGGTGAGAAAACAAGAGTGCACGCGCTCACGAACAAAATGATAATCAAGCTCAATATGCTTTGTACAAGCATGAAAAAATTGGATTTATAGTAAGATAAAAGGCATCAACATCGTCACGCCATAAACAAAACCGGCAAGGTGATCACAATATTTTCTTCCTTGAAGCCACCAGAAACCTACAAAGTAGAGCCAACAAGGTGATCGTCAATAGACTCTCTGGTGTCCAAGTCAGTAAACGAAAGACTTAGAACGTAAGAATTACTAGAATTGGATGTAAATTTATAGGGATTACTTAGTCTGTATCCTAGTAAAATTTTGTTTTCTTATGTCGGTTAGAAGAGATATTCTTCTAAATCAAGTAAGATTCCAATTACCTTTTTTGGGATGGTATTGTAAAATATACTTAATTCCTAAATAGCATAGGAGACCAACATAACAACTTATTCCTGAACTAGATAAGCCATATTCGGCTTATACTTACTGGGGGATCCCCGCTTATGGCGGATTTGGATCCTACGCAGATAACAACGTAGAACCCAATGGGCTTTGTCAGTGGGCTTAAACAGTTATGGGGCTCCCAAGGCCTTGTGTACAATTCTCGTTGTTATTAGAAGCCCCTTATAAGCCGAGAATAAGCTCTTAAAGGCTAAACTGTTCAGATTTCTCACGTGTCGTTTTATGAATTAAATGCTCTAACTTGCGTGGGAGTTTTTCACATTCAACGAGGCAGGCGCATCATTTCATGGTATATAATTAACCCTTGCTCCACCTTGTTCACTCCCTTGCTACAGTAAAGGATTATTTTTTGTTTTTTGTACCTATTTAGAATTTCGAGTTACTTTATATATACATGTATTGTGTAACCGATTTTTCTCACTTGATTCATAATAAAAAAAAGTCACTCGTCGCTTTCGAAGGCGTAGAGAATATTTGTTGAACTTCGTTAACAAATTCTATGTCATTTATCGCTTTAATATCTTGATTAACAACAGAACTGACGTAGACGAGAGCATTTTTGTTCAAACAAAGTTTTTGACCTTTCACCCTAATTAGCTTTAACGTAACTGAAATTTTGTGGACAAAAATGTATTTGCCAACATCATAATTGAACATTTTCTTAATTACATAAATAACACAATTCTCTTTTCTCAAAATCAAACCACAAATTTTTTAAAAAATTAAAACTACAGGAGACTTGCATGCAATTAACCCGGAAAAAGACATATCCTTTGATTATTATTATCATAATATCCTTCTTTTTGGTAAGGGAAAGTTTAGTTAAGGGTATGCCTACCCACTCACAAGGCCAGTGGAAACCACACACCTCGATGAGAATTTACAATGGAGTTTTTAGATTCCCTATCAATAAGAGCTAAATTTTTGACGAACTGGGGACTGAACCTCAAACTTTTCAAGTAGAAGACGAAATGCTTTACCACTTGGACTAACTCTTAGGCCCTGTTTTTTTACATAAATTCAACACATTTAAGCTCACTTCAGATTTTTTCAGTTCAGTTCACCAAATTCAGCAAAGTTTGTTAGACATTTGGCCAATAATTCAGTTCAATTCAACTTAGTTCAGTTTATTTCAACTTATTTTAACCAAAAAAAACACATGTTTATTGACTATAATAGGTAAAAAGCACTATTTGGCACATACATATCCAAAATTTGTGCATTTAGCCACTGACGTTTTATTTAATCACATTTGGCCACCCACCTTTGTAATTTGGGTGAATTCTCACCCTTACTATGTTTATTGACATTCCTTCAATTGTTACTTAGGAATTTTTTAGTTTTAGTATCAATTCCTTAATTGAAATAGAGTAATTTTGATGTTTAAACTAAAATCTCATTTTAATTTTGATCTAAGAATGGTGAAATTTCACTAAATTGGTAGATCAATGGCTAATATGGCCAAATTACAAAAGGGTAATAGCCAAATGTGACTAAATAAAAAGTTAGTGGCTAAATGTACAAATTTAGGATAAATAAATGGTCGAATAATGCTTTTCCATTATAATAAGGGTAAATAGTTATAAGTTCTTTATGTTTTTACATATTCTATTATTAGGTCCTTCATATTACTACTACGTCCTTAAGTTTTTGTTTGAATCAATTATTCAGTCATTTTGTGTATAAACGTCTAATAATGCACATAGTTATAAAAAATATATAAATTTATCTTATATAATTTTCAAATTTAATAAATTTTTTTATATAATTATATAACTTTCGTTTCCTCAAATTTTTTGAGAAAAAGATCTAAACTTAATCTAATAACGTATGCTTATTAAATTTTTTTTAACAAAATAAAGTGTACGTAAAATTATAAAAATTTTGAATTTTATTCTTCTATTATAAATTTTACGGTTAAAAAAGACAAACAAAATAATTTTGTAATTTTTTTATTACAAATTAGTATACTATATATTGTTTGTTTTAAAATATTATTATATCAAATATAAAAGGAATATGAAAGTAAATTTTTTACCACAATGCATAATTAAAATTTTCATATATATATAATACTATATACAAGTATAAGAAATTTCTAGATTTGTATACTAAATAAAATTTTATTATAAATTTTTTTATTAACTTTAAAAATTATATAAAATAAGTTTTATATATTTTAATAATTAGGAGCATTATTATACTAAGGACTAAATAATTGATTTAGACAAAATTTAAACACTTTGCAGAGATATAAATATTTTTTATAATATATTATCTAAAAACTGAGAAACTTTATAATTGTTTATCCTTATAATAACATCTTTCTTGGGGTTGTCAAAAAAGAAAAACATCTTTCTTTGATTTGGATATGACCGTGACTAAAATAGAAACCCTTAGTTGTGTGAGTATGCAGCTTCGGGTTTGTATCTGAAGATGGGCTCGCAGTCGCAGTGTTGGTAGCAGAGATTCAAAATGTGGCGGCAAAATGCTTATCTGGTGAACCTCTCCTTTCTTAACCTAACCTCTCATTTTCTTCCCTTCTTCCACACAAACGCCTGCTAATCCTTTTTCTCCTTTTTTTTAGGGGAATTCCGATTCTGATCACACCATTTCTGGTAAGTAAGTTGTATTTTAGCTGCTATTTTATTCTATTTTGTAGACTTATAATTACTTATTTACTTATAATTTCGCAGATGAGGAGTTGAATGCCGATTTAGGAGACGATTTCATTTCCTTGAATTCCAATACACGGAAACAGGAAACCTTCCTACTTCAGCAATTCGAGATACTTGGAGGTATCGTATCCAACATCTTTATTTACTTATTATTATTCCTGTTTTTCGAATGTCCGTTTCGTTATTGTAAGAGACTTTGACTTCGTGTTCATTTCATCAGAATCAGTTTCAACAAATATCTTTTTCCTCAGGTACTACCAATGCAACCTCATTGCCTGAGGTATGTGCATTTACGGTTTACATGTATGTAGGAATTATTTCCATGCTGCAGAGAATATTAGTTATCTATATGTTGTGATCAGAATGAATCAAGTCTCGTTGTCGAAGATGAGGTTGAAATGCCTGATTTCTGCAATGAGGATGGCTTAATATTGTCTCAGAGAAAGGAATCTGCGTTCCATACAGATGACGATATAATCTCTGAGGAGGTATATCTCACCGTTAAACTAAAGCATTTTATATTGAAACTGGTTTATGTTTGTATATCGTAACATTTTATCAAAGTTATTCAGACATGGGCTTTATGTTGTTTGTTTGGACAGGATGACAGTGTACTCTTAAACTATTCTATTACCTCAGGAGCAAGGATACTCAATAGAGATGTTAATAAGCAAGATGGGGCATGCAAATGGTCCATGATACATAAAGAAGCAGAGGCTTTAGTTCATTTGAATGAAAATGCTTTTTCTTCAGGTTCTTTATCTAAAGAAGACAAATTTTGTAAAGGTAGGTCTGAGTTTATAACTGTTTTTCATGGATACAATATTGCGTAATTTGTTAATATGATTTTGTTACTTATCATTTTGCTGTCCGTGAGGCAAACGTTTTATGTTTTGATCTAGATGTAGGTTTTTCGTATTTAAATAACATGTATGGTTTGGTCCTTTTTTGCTCTGAGCTTGTGAGATAAAATATGCATCTATGTAGTTTTGGATTGGACAGTAGAAGCTAGAGAAACATAAAATAAGAATAGTCATTTGCTGTTTTCTGCATATACAAGCAGATTCAGAACATGGAGGCTGTTGTATCATCGTAAAAAAAGAAAAAGAAACAAAACGAAAAAACATGAGACGCTGTTACACCTTGATGAATTGAATGTGATTCCTTTACTTGCAAATGTGAACAACAAATTGATAACATGCTGAAGAATGCCCAAGCTCATAAGACACTAATTCAATTAAGTAGCATCTATATCCTTATGTTAGATGCTTAGCTACTTCCATGTTTGTTTGCCTGCTATATATGTCTGTACAAGATAGAGTTCAAATCTGTTCTTAATTGAGTTTCTAAATTAATTCATTTATTTTCTAACACGAATGAGCATTGTTTCTTTGACTATGAACACATCCATCGCAGGTGTCAGAGGCAAAGTCAAGCCAAAATTTTCTCTTCATCCTAATTCGCATAAGGATGGAGACTCTCTACGTTTTATTGCTTCAGATGAACATTTTGAATTATCCAAGGTAGATTATGTGCCTAAAGAACTGGAAAAATCTGAGGGTGGAAGTACAGAAAATGCAAATGCCGAGTTTTCTGAAAATCTTGATACAGAAAAGGAAAAAGAATCAAACGTTTTGCCAGCTAAAGTAAAAGCTTCCAGGGCTGGGCTCAGTAAATATCCAATGGCTGAGCTTTTAAATGATCTTCAGGAGAGGAATATGCCACCAGGAGGAAATTCTAAAATGGTTTGCTTTCTTCAATTAGCTATTGCTTTTCCCTAGAATGTATTATATACCCAGTTTGATCTAGTATTTTCTGCAGCTTAGAACAACAAGAAGAAAAAAGGCAAAGTTTGTTCTGAACAGAAGTACATCACCAGGTGGAGACGCAATAGTTGAGAATGAAGATCAACCTGAACTTGTTTTGGCTGGATTATCAGGTTGTAATGAGGTATTTTGCTACATTTGATTCTAATTGTGATTTTCTCCTTCTTATACGATCTTTTTATTGTTCATGTTTGTACTTTTCTGGCCAATATGGAAAGTTGAATCTTAAATCTGGCATCACCACAGATCAAGAGGCAGACTATGGCAGATAGATTTCACGAAGCTTTTGCTGGTACCTCATTCAGCAACGTTGAGAGCCTTGTTACCACCCCTAAACTTTCAGGGTAAGTGTGGAAAATAGATGTTTAGTGTTGTTGGACAATTTTGTTAGCTTTGCAAGTTAAATTAGAATTTTCCAAGTGAAATACGTTGACTTTACTACCCGATTATGCAGTATTGGATTGTTTGGAAAGTTGCAGCAGGTCATGCAGGGTGAAAAGGAAAGAGATGCTGACTTTATGACAAAGAGTCTGATGGGAGCTGGTTGCAATGGTACAGCCTTTTGGCCTTGTATTACTTTTGCTTTTGTAGCATTTCTTCTAATGTGAACAGGCAAGGTGATTAGGCTTGTTTCATTATGTTCTTCATTTTGCTTCTTATGTTTGACACTTCTTTGGCACAGATGCACCCCATTCTATTGTTGTGAAGATCCTTTCAAGATACTTGGAAGCAAAACTGATAGTTTGTCAGTGCTTTGTGGGCGAGCATATAGAGGTTGTTCCCATGGTCAAATGAAGTTCAACGTTATGTTATTATGTAAATTCTGCTCAATCAGCCACTGGCTTATTTTTTCTTCAGGTTTAGAAATTTATATAACTGACTAAGGAGATACCTGTTTGTTGAAGTTACTATACAATTATCACTTCTTCATCTTGTTTTGAATGATGCAATTTAATCATTGGCTACATGATAACTTCAGTCTTTAGTTGAGATGTCCGAAACTCGTGGCCTTTTAGTCGTTACCCCATCTTTATTTAAAAAGTTACTGGAAAAGGTAGTATTTAGTTATTGTCATGCTTACGTAATTATTTTATTACTGCATGCATTTTAACAAGTGGATTTTTGAATCAGACTGCTGCATAATACTTGAACTGTAGCATTCAAGAACGCTCTTAAGTTTTTTACTTATATCGACATTGTACCCTTTATTTTGTGTTGGTTATTCTGGATGAACAATAGCCAAACGTGATTCTAGCTGTAGTTATGTGGATGGTGTACTGGTGTTTTTGTTTCTTAATTTCTGAAAGCCAAAGGTAATATCTGCAGGGCTTCCAGTTTCCGGAGAGCTCACAAACGTTTCTAGATAGAGGAAGGAGAAGAACAATTATATTTAATACAAAAGTTTGCAGTGATGTTGATCTCGAAATTGAGAACTTGATTCGTATTCACCCCCCATGGTATGTAACTATCCTCACAGATGCCATTACTTACCTATAGCTTTATTCGTTTAGAAGACATTTCTCTTCGGAATTTAGTTTATCAAATAATTGCTGAACCTTGCTGCTTAAAAGAAACTTCTTGCAAAATTAATTAGAGAAGTATCACTTTTTGTAGGTTTCTGCTTTATTTCCTTCTAGATGGCAGTATGATTTCCAAAAACTCCTGTTGCACTTTTTCCAGTTACTATCAAGGAGTTGAACTAATTTTACTGTTTAGTTTATTTATGTTCTTATGAAAAAAGTAAATAGAAACCAACGAATGAAGCCTGGCGGTGAACTTGTGTGAACAGGAAGGAGGTTGAAATGATTGACAGTCATGAGAGCATCATCTTGTCTACATATTTCTCCCAGGTTTTAATGTGATCCATCTGGGGCAGTCCATGAGGGGATCGATGTACTGCATTTAAGAGGTATGTAATTTTCAGTTTTACGCATATTCATGAACCCAAGTCTCTTTCATTTGATGATGATAGCAGACAGTGGACTTCTTCTGACAAGTCTTGTTTAATCTTTGCACAATATACCAAACACAAGTTGAAGACTTCAAACTTCTTGAAAAATATTTTTTATGGGCTCTCTAATCAAGCATGGCATATTGTTTAAAAAGTAGTTCAGCAGTCTCAATTGTTTTCTAATGTGTACCATGGGGAATTAAACTATGTTACTATTACTAACGTAGTCCCACTAGATCACTCTCCATCGTTTTCTTTTGTTTAATGCTGGTGATTGGTAGCTCCTCAATTCTGCCTCTATGAAGTATGTGTACCCACATAGTAGTTTAATAGACACTTAAACATGTAGTTTATATAGACTTTTTCAAAGTATTATAGCTAACTTAATTATTAATATTTTTAGTTTATTCAAGTAGTCGGTTCTAGGCTCTTCAAATAAATATTTAAGTAGTTAATTGTGAAAATGGTAGTAATTTTCAAATAAATATTAAATTTCCATCAGCTATCAATTAATAAGAAAACACTGAAAATTGGAGTTTTTGAAACAACTGCTGTTAGGAGTAGAAATAGCTACACCAGTTAACATTTTTAGGTTGAGGCTAGCAAAGAATTTTTGTTCAAGAGTGTAGAGCGTATAAGTTTTAACGCGAAGGTGCTGTTTGGTACCTGTAATAGGGATTGCAGTGATATGCTCATTACAGTGGAGGTTCATTACAATGGTTAGTTGCCATTAGCAAATTTGCCGGAATGAAATCACAAATACATGGCTCAATTTTTATTTATACTATGTAATGGGCATTACGGAAAAAATAGGCATGAATCACCATTGTGACTAGAACTTTTTATTTTTAATATTATGTCCGTTTTTCATGGTTTTTCGTGTTTTGCATATTTTCTTCTTTTTAGTATTTTTGTTTGTTTTTCAGGTTTTTGCAGTTTTTCATTTTATGTCCTTTTTTTTCCTTCTATTCAGTGTGAGACTTGGAAATAGAATCTTCAGGTTGAATGGAAATATATAAAATTAATAGGGCATCTTCTTGCTTCAAATAAAAAAAAACCACATGAAAAAATAGAGCATCTTCTAATGTATGATAATATTCTGCTCTGAATTAAAATATAGAAAAAGCTGTACTCTAAAATACAGTGCTGTAATTATCACTATCATAAGCAGTACACTGAAGGAAATGAACTTTTGCAACATCAATAATTAGAAATTTCAATGAGTAAGAGACACTTAAACAGAAATGATCTTATTTTCTCAGAACATTACATCCCTACGGAGTATGTTTATTTTTTTTTAAATTAAGGAAAATAGGGATGCGCCACAACAGAGACGGGGTGTTTCTTTCTAATAGCAAAAGTGTGAATCTCCTCCATATCCAAATCGTCTTCCAATTCCCAATCAAACCAGAAGAGCAAGTTGGCAAATATAATTTCAATTTCTGCATATGCATATGGCATTCCAGGGCATTTCCTCTTCCCTCCGCCGAATGAAAATAATACTTGCTCATTTTTTGGACTAATATCATCATTCTCACCATCACCATCACTGCTAAGAAATCTTTCTGGAACAAACTCGTCCGGTCTATCCCACAATGTCGGGTCTCTTTGAATTGCCCATACATTCACTAACACTCTTGACTTTGCTGGAATTTCATATCCTTGAAGCTTAACACTTGCTGATGTCTGTCTAGGCATTAATCCTGAACCATGAAATCTCACATTCTCTTTGATTATACATTTCAGATACTTCATCTCCTTGATATCCGTTTGAGTTATCTCTGATTTCTTGCCCACTACTCTTCTTACCTCTTCTTGAGCTCTCTTTCTTATTATGGGGTTTTTCATTAACTCTGCCATCATCCATTCCATTGCTGTTGCTACGGAGTCGATTCCACCTATTATCATGTCCTGCAGCAACCATAACATGAATAATACTAATTTCTCCGCAAAGTTATAACATTAATAAATGATTGACAAGTGATCATTAAGGTTGAAGAGAAGACCATTAGAATTGCTTTAAGGTTTTGCATAGAAAGCCCCTCGTTCCTTGAGCACAGAAGTATATCTACCAAATACTTCTTATCTTCAACTTTGTCATCGTCATCATTCATTAATGCTAAATGATCTTCGATAACTTGATCCAAGAAATCCTGCAACTCTTTCGATACTTCTTTCAAGTTTCCAATCAATCCGGTTACGTGGTCCATCCATCCCAAGAATGGGAAGGTATCTTTAAAGCAAAAGGCCGATATAAGATCCATGGTTCTCCTTGACACTTGCCCAAAATTCTTTTTATTTTCATTGCCATACAAGCTTCCAAAAGCAGATCTAGATAAGATATTTTGTGCAAGAGTCATAAAGAGTTCACTGATATTGAAGGCGCATCCATCTGCACTCAAAATCCGCATCTTCTCCACAATTTTTTCCACTTCTTCTTTTCTTATGAAATCAAGTTGTTGTACTCTTCTTTGGCTTAACAATTGAAGAACGCACTGCTTCTTTATTTCCTTTCTGCGATCGCTGTAGGGACCGAGACCCATATCGGGGCAATCATTGAACACGATACTCAAACCTGTCATGGAAGGTCTGTCTGCAAATGCATGATCATGACTTTCAAATATTTCTTTGGCTATTTCTAGAGATGAAACGACAAGTATTGGAATACGCCCAAAATGGAGTAACATTAAAGGGCCGTACTTTTTTGAAAGCATTGTGAAAGTTCTGTGAGGAAGTGAACTTATTTGGTGAAGGTTTCCAATTATTGGCAACTTTGGTGGAGATGGTGGAACATTCAGTTTTCTGCTTTTGATTTTCAACGTGATCACAGTTGACAACAAAACTATACAAAAGAAAACAAAGGGATTAGCCAATAATGTCTTTCCAGTTTCCTGGAGAAAGGTTTGCGCATCCATTTTGTCTGTTGTTTTTGGAGGTTGAAGGAGGTGTTTGTGTATTTTTACTACAAAGATCTGCACCATTTAAAGACCAAAAAGTATTGAAAATATGAGATAAATAAAATATATTTTTTGTCTGTATTTATGTTGAAAGAAAGGTGCCAAAATTGCAAGTGGACGAATCAACAGAAAGAGTTAGAGAATCTCATGAATATAAATGTGTATTAGGTGTGCCTACTATTAATATATGTCATGAAGTAACTTTTTTTAATGGAATATGTGATGGAGGTTGGAATATTACCTTGGGGTGTTTGGCAAAAAGCCTTTTGGGCTAAAAAGAGTTTTTAAGCTCAATTAGCATTTTGGACAATTTTTATGGTGTTTATTAAAGAGCTTTTTGGGAAAGCCTTTTGAGTCCAAAAAACTCTTTTTAACAAAGTTCCTAAATTGAGCTTTTTGAATTAGCTATTTCCACTATTTTTTGTAAATGGCTAAAATACCCTCATTTATCCTTTTAATTTTACAACTTCTCCCTTCTCAAAACTCACGATCCATATTTTTTAGGAACCTCGATTTATAACTTTTAAAAAAAAAAAATATGTATTAATATTTTGTTTATGGATTAATGACATAATTATGTAACTTTATTATTATTTGAAATGTGGCTTGTGAGCTACAATTATGTAATTTAATATGAATTGGTTATTTATTTCCTATTTTGTCTTTTCTTTTTCTATATTATTAAAGCCTTTATAATATTTGTAAAGCTTTTAACTACATATATTATACAATAATATCAATGTTCTTAATTGTCATTTTAGTCAAACAACTAATTTATAAACAACTAAATTTTACCAAACATGTTGAGAGCAACTCCAACACTACTAGCTATTTGGCTCTCTAAAAAATTATAAAATATCCACTAGCTAAAATTTAGCTAGCTAAATTTATGTTTTGTTTCAACCATGCTAGCCATTTGACTCACCATATCATTATTTTATTATTAAAGTAAATGAAAAGGAAAAGTAAAAAAGAAAATAAAGCAAACAAAGAAGAAAGAGAAAAAATGATTAAACAATACAAATAGCTAGCCAAATTGGCTAGCTAAAAAATATAAAGAGCCATATCACCTTGTTGGAGTGTATCTTAGCTATTCAACTAGCTAAATATGACTTAATAGTTATTTAACTAGTTGTGTTGGAGATGCTCTTACAAATAGTTAATCAAAATGCAAAAAGGTAAACAGCTAACAACTAATTCAAACAGCTAACAGCTCGTTCCCAAATAAATTCTTTATATGTGAAAGATCCTATATGGTCGAGGTTTCCATTAGTGGGTTATTTTATGGAGATGGGTGATTGGTTGGGTCCAAGATATTACCTTATCTGTGAAATATCTTATATGGTCTAAGGTTTCTATTAGTGGGCTATTTTAAGGAGATGAGTGATTGGCTAGGTTTTTCTGCCAAAATTGATGAAAGGCATATCTTGGACCAATCAAGCCTTTTGGAAAGAAAAGCTTACAGATTAACATTTAAATTTCAAGGTAAACAATTTTTTAGTCCTTATAGTTTTTCTTAGACAATTATTTAGTCTTGGTATTTTTGAAAATAATTATAAAGTTTTTAACGTTTGGTTCCGTTAAACTCGTTAGTCCGTATACGCCACTTACGTTTATTGTTCCGATAGTCAACACTAAAAAGCTGAAATTAAAAATAAAATACCAAAATTGCCCCTATTTCTTTGTCTTCCTTCTACTATTCTGCTGCAGCTCCATCAACTCATTATCATTCAGCAATACAAACATTCTCCCTCCTTTCCCCTTCGGATTAAAGTGATTGCTCTGTCTCATCAATAGCATACTCAGTTCTCCCAACAAACATTGTTTAATGAATTCACTTATAAAGTGAATTGTTAGTAGTTAAGTTGATGTTCTCAATGTTTGCGATAAGCAAAAGAAATGTTGTTATTTTTTAAAAGTGTACATTTAGTATTAAATTTTTTTTTTTTTTGTGTAATTACATTAAATAACAAAGGAAAACTCTCATTCCTTAGTGTGATTTGAACCCATGACCTCCCTGATCATAGGTAGAGTGTTTAACCACTAGACTAACATTTTCACTACATGTACATTTAGTAATAAGGTTCACAAAGAATATATATTTTTGTATGTTTTTGTTACAACTTTGAAATACTGATGCCATATTCTTTTTAACTAAATTGTTGAATATTACGAAATTTAAATCAAAAGAACAGTTAACTTTGAAAGACGAGATGGAATGAAGAAAATGAATCGTTAAGTGAAAAAACCATGAAAACATATAACATTTGCGGGTCCATTTTTTTTGGTTTTTTTTTAAAAAAATAGTTTGTGTTAACCAGGTAAGAACCAAACTTATTACTTGTAGAAAAGATATATCATATCTGCCTCGTCAAAACAAAACATAGCAAAACTTTCATATATTTAATGGTGCTAAACTCAGAAATAGAATCTTCAAAGATTAGTTGGATGTAATTAGATCAAATTAATAGAGCATCTTAATTATCAGGTCATCAACGTACAAGCTCCAAGTTCACTGAAATCTAATCAACATTTCCAACATAATAATCAGAAATTGCAATAAGAAAGAGATAGTAGTTATGCATAATATTATAATTTTCTTAAAGCATGCTAATGTATTTTTCTAAGGAAAATGGAGATGAGCCATCAGAGAGAGAGGATATTTCTTTCTAATAGTTAGCGTACGAATCTCGGTCATATCCAAATGATCATCCAACATTTCCCAATCAAACCAGAAGAGCAAGTTGGCGATGGTGAGTTCAATTTCAGCAAATGTATATTGCATTCCGGGGCATCTCCTTTTCCCTCCCCCGAATGACAATGTTACTTTCTCATTCTTTAGGCTTATATCATTATCCTCACTGCTAATAAATCTTTCAGGAATAAACTCTTCTGCTCTATCCCAACATTTGGGGTCTTTCTGAATTGCCCACATATTCACCAACACTCTTGTCTTTGCTGGAATTTCATAGCCTTGAAGCTTTACACTTGCTGATGTTTGTCTAGGCATTAGTCCTGAACCGTGGAGTCTCACGTTCTCTTTGATTATACATTTCAGATACGTCATCTCCTTGATATCCGCTTGAGTTATCTCCGATTTCTTACCCACTACTCTTCTTACCTCTTCTTGAGCTTTCTTTCTTATACTTGGGTTTTTCATTAACTCCGCCATTATCCATTCCATTGCTGTTGCTATCGTGTCAATTCCCCCTATTATCATGTCCTGCAATAACCATAAAATTGTAATTCTTTTTCTACATACGCATTAAGAAATCATTAAGAAATAGCAAGTGATAAGATCATATGCAGAATAAGGTACCATTAGAATTGTTTTAAGGCTGTGCATAGAAAGCCCCTCCTTCCTTGAACAGAGAAGGATATCTACCAAGTACTTTTTATCTTCAACTTTCTCATCATTGCCATCTTTCATTAACGCTAAACGATCTTCGATAACTTGATCCAGGAAATCATGCAACTCTTTCGAAACATCTTTCAAGTCACCAATCAATCCAGTAAGATGGTCAATCCATCCCAAGAATGGAAACACATCTGTAAAGCAAAAGGCTCCTATAAGATCCTTTGCTCTCCTCGACACTTCCCGAAAATTCTTATCTTTACCATTACCGTAATTATCGTTCTCATACAAGGATCCAAACGCAGATCTACACAGTATATTATGTGCAAGAGTCATAAAGAGGTCACCGATATTGAATGCACATCCCGCGCCACTGAAAACCCGTATCTTGGCCACAACTTTTTGTACCTCTTCTTTTCTGATGAATTCAAGTTGGTTTACTCTTTTTTGGCTCAACAGTTGAAGAATGCACTGCTTTTTAGTTTCCTTACTTCGATCACTATAGGGGCCAAGAGCCATATCCGGACTGTCATTGAACATGATACTCAAACCAGTCATAGAAGGCCTATCTGTAAATGCATGATCATGACTTCCAAATATTTCTTTTGCTATATCTAGAGACGAAACTACGAGTACCGGAACACGGCCGCGATGGAGCAACATGAGAGGGCCATACTTTTTGGAAAGCATTGTGAAAGCTCTATGAGGAAGTGAACTTATCTGGTGAAGGTTTCCAATTATGGGTAACTTTGGTGGAGATGGTGGAACTTTTAGTTTTTGGCTTTTGAATTTCAATAAAATCACAATTGGCAACAAAATTAAACACAAGAAAACAAAGGGATTAGACAATATTGTTTTCCATGTCTCTTGGACAAAAGTTTGTACACTCATTTTGCTTACTTCTTTTGGAAGGAGGTGTGTCTGTGTGTTCTAATTACCACTAAGATACTGCACCATTTAAAGACAATGTATTGAAAATATGAAATAAAATATAATATTTTTTGTTTGAATGTATTGAAAATATGAAATAAAATATAATATTTTTTGTTTGAATGTATTGAAAATATGAAATAAAATATAATATTTTTTGTTTGAATTTCATATTCAACGGTACCCAAATTGAGAAATTTTAAAATACTCCTGGAGTACGAATGACGTGGTACTCCGAACTAATAATTCGATAACACGTTACATATGTTAGTATTTAGGGACGATGATTTAGGGTCTAGGATTTAGTTTTTGGGTGAATAATTTAAAAGTCCCTAACGTTGTACAAAACACACTATTGAGTCCCATCATTTTCAAACACACAAATAGGTCGCTAACGATTTACTCTGTCAACTATTTAGTCCTTTGGTCTTTTCCTGGTGGCCAATCTGTTAGTAAAAAAGAATTCCAATCAACATCCAATTTAAAAAATAATGGAATGTTGACTGTTTAGTCCCTAACGATATTGATTGGTGTTCTTTTTGACTAACAGATTGGCCACCAGAAACAGACAGAAGGACTAAATAGTTGACAAAGTAAATCGTTAAGGACCTATTCGTGTGTTTTTGAAAATGACGTGACTAAACAGTGTGTTTTGCAAAACGTTAATGACTTTTAAATTATTCACCCTTAGTTTTTAGAGTGTAAAGTTTTTATTTTAGGATCTAAAATTTTATTTAAATTATTAACTAAAAAATAGATTTTTATTAATTACACTTTGTCAAAATCTTATCAGTTGATGTAACATATGTCAACCATTTATTGATTTGGAGTACCACGTCATCGTGCTACATGAATATACTAAAATTTCTCACCAAGCTTATGAGCCATCTCCTGAATATAAAATTTTGGTCATAATTAAGATTATTGACTAAAATTAAAATAAAGTAGTTAGAGGGAGCTTTCATGGATGGAGTCTATATGTATGCACTATACATTATATTATATGTCCTTGTCCCAATTTTATTACTCTCAGTCAATAGTTGTGTACTTTCTATATTTTTACATAATGCTTGACTTTTTTTTATTCATAAATATGGTGTGCCTTGACTAAAAGCTTAAATTGATTTTTCAGGATTAAAAATATATTTTTATATTAATATTTTATATCACGAGTGTATACTGTAGTTATAGTGTGCATGAGACAAACACATTCATTTTATCATTGTTATTTAACGGGCCGAATGAAAAGCTTGAAGTAATAATTAAAGTTGAGTTATGATTTGTTATTAACATTTTGATAATTTTGTGTTTTTAATTCAAAAAATAAATGATGTTGTTAAATTTTGAACCTTAAACTGTTTGGTCCAAGATGTTTTGATCGAGCAACCAATTAAACTAAAAGTTTAATTTTAACATGATAATTAATATGAATAAAACACAAAGTAAAAGAAACATTGTTTATATATATATATTTTGAAAGGAACATTGTTTATATATTAATATCAAACGCTTATTCTATATGTAATGAATTATACTTACATCATACTTCTATTGTGAAGGTACAATAGTGGGTGTTCTGAAGGAGTAACTATAAAATGGGTTTTTTGACAACTATAAATTGGGTTTTTAGTTATGAACTTTTTAAAAATCAAATGGTGGAAGTAGAGGAGGGAGGACAATTAGCATTATATAGGTTGGCGTTGTGGAGGTGAGAGTTAGAAGAGGTTAATGGGAGTAACGGAACGGAAAGGGAAGTGACGAAAATAAAAGTTAAATGTTAACCTTGTTTGGGAGTCGGTGGAATTAATGGGAGGTTAATGGATGTAAATTAGTTAAAATGTTTACGTTACTCCCATTAACTCCCGATTTGGAGGTTAAGGTTTCGAGGTTAATTGAAGTAAAATGTTAACTCTCATTAACCTTCATTTAAACTTTTAAAAAGCTCCCAAACAAGGTTAATTAGAAAGTTTACATTCCATTACTCTCGTTAACCTCCATTAACCTCCTCCCAAACAAGGGCTAAGACAGGTGAATTAACAAAACTGAAATTAAACTAAAATGTTTAATAGTATTATCAACCCCAGAATGGTGAATTAACAAAACCGAAATTGATTAAGTCTACAAATTTATCATCAATAAATTTTGGATTGTAGGTAAGAGCTTGTTTAGCTCTTCCCAATAAGAGTTTGTTTTTCGCTTGTTTCATCCTTAGTCCCCATTAGGGTTTCAAATCATAATATCGTGGACAACTGATTAGGCGAACTATCATTGGAAGGAGGGGAGTGTGATGAGTTAGATTTCCGGAGTGAGATACCTAAGGAAACGGTGTCCGGAGTAATTTGTGTATGATGGGTCGATTTACAACAGAAAAGCCAATCAATTTTAACGCATTAAAGATAAAGATGGCAAACTTATGGCAACCAAAATTGGAGGTTTCAATTACGGATGAGGGGAATAATCCTTATGGTTTTGAGTTCTTTTACGTTGTTGACAGGAATCGGGTGGTGGCTACGGGTCCTTGGTCTTTTGATAATCATTTGTTGGTTTGGGATGAGTGGCCGGCTAAGGTTGATGGAAATGATATTGATCTGAATTTTGCACCTTTCTGGGTTTACATATACGATATCCCTAGTGGCATGTTTTCAGAGATTGATGGGCAGAAGATTGGTGATTTTATTGGTAGTTTTATTGAGTATGATCAGAACAATAATTCTGAAGGCAGGCGAAGATATATGCATCTCCGAGTTCTTATTAATGTCTGTAAGCCATTAAAATGGTGGAAGTGTATCAAGAAGTCCGAGAATGAAGTGGTGGATGTTTATTTCAAATATGAGCGGTCGCCAACATTTTGTTATATATGTGGTTTGATCGGTTATTCAGAGCGGTTCTGTGATTGTTTGCTTCAATCGAATGGATAAGAGATTAAACGTGAGTGGGGTGACTGTCTACATGCTCCAGTGAGAGGGGGAGGCTCGGGTGGGTGAAGGGTCCTAGTGGAGGCGGCAGAGGCTTGGTTCAGTTGAGTGGAGGAGGTCCTAAGATTGCGCCAATTCAAATTCAAAAAAAAAGGAAAATCACCAAGATTGTGGGAGTAACAATAGGAATTCCATCCTATTCAAACCTGTTGAGATTCTGAAATCATTGGGGCCCAAGCATATTAACAATCTGAAACAAAAGGATGCTTTTGTGGGAACAAATAATGATGTGGACATGCATTTAAATGAGGATGATGAGCTGGCTCTTTTAGAGCAAAAGAAATACAGAAGAGATGGGCTAGGAAATGAGGCAGGCCTATACTCTAATACGACTCATGCTTCAACAACCGATACTGGTTCGAAGGGTTCTACTTCTTCTAAAACTAATTCTGATAAAGTGGATCCCCATGGTGATGACACAGCGAGACTTGAGGCCCAGGTACGTTGAGGATTATGAATTGCGTAAGCTGGAACTGTCGGGGTCTAGGTAATCCTCGGGCAATTCGCGCATTAGGAGAGCTCATTCGCTCTCAAAATCCTAAAGTACTTTTTTTACTTGAAACTTTAATGGAGAAGGAGGTTATCGAAGGTTTGAGAAGGAAATTCGATTTTGAAGGTTGTTTTGTTGTAAACTGTAGAGGTCGGAGCGTCGGTCTTGCAGTGTTCTGGAAGTCTGTTAATTTACTTTCTATTGGTGGTTATTATGAGCATTATATTGACATGCAAATTCACGATTCGATTAATGAAGATTGGTGGTTGATTGGTTTTTATTGTTTCGTGGATAGGACTAAACACAAGAGTTCATGGAACCTCGATAATCATCTGACGAACATTTCCATTTTACCTCTTGCAATTGTTGGAGATTTCAACTGTCTGAGGAGTCAGGATGAGAAGCAGGGTAGTCTGACATATCTTAACTATCTTATCTCAGCTATTGAGGATGTGATTATTTCGAACCATCTAACTGAACTAGAATCTGATGGGAGTTTATTTACCTGGGATCAAAGTAGATGGGTGGTGGGATGGGTTCAAGAAGGGTTGGATAGGGTGTTGGTTCTAACAGCTGGTTGACTAGGTTTTCCGATTATGACTGTTCGGTTTTAATCTCGGCTTACTCAGATCACAAACCGGTGGCGTTTATTACTGTGAAAAAGGCCTACGTGGGCTCAAAGAGGAGGTTTCAATTCGAAATAGCCTGGTTAGGGGAGGTTTTCTTTGACGATATGGTGAAGAAGTGTTGGGCCAAGAAGCACTCTCTAAACGTGACAAATAAACTGTATGCTTGCCCAACATCGATGAAGCAGTGGGGTGCGAGTTTCAAATCCAAGTTTCCCATGAAGATTGCAGATTGTAAAAAGCTTTTGTTTCGGTTATCTGATAGTAGATATCTGGATGTTGTCAACAGGTTCTTTGTTGTAAAGAAAGATTTAAACCACTAGCTTGAGATGGAGGAAATCTATTGAAAGCAGTGAGCTAAGACTTTCTGACTTACGGAGGGGGGGGGGGATAGAAACTCAAAATTCTTTCACGCTTGTGTCAAATCTAGGAAGAAGATTAACAGATTGACAATGCTTAAAGATGCAAACGGTGAGTTTTAGGAAGAAGCAAATGAGATGGGTAACATTATTCTTTCTTATTTTACTAATCTTTTTGCACCATATGTTGTTGATTCATATCATAGTGTGAATTTTGTCCCAAGTTGTGTCTCCGATGCTTCTAATGCTATGTTGATTGCGCCGTTTGACCCTTGAAAATTTAAAACTGCGATCTTTCAAATGCAGGCTGATAAAGCCCCGGCCCTAGATGGTTTAAACCCGGGGTTTTTTCAGCATTATTTGGATGTGATTGGTAACGACGTGGTCCGTGCGTGTAGTGGCTGGTTGAATCGAGGAGAATTTCCAGCTAATTTGAATGACACTATTATTGTGTTAATCCTTAAATGTGATAATCCTTAGCAAATGTCTGAATTAAGACCTATTTCGTTATGCAACATCTTATATAAAATTATAGCGAAAGTCTTGGCTAATAGACTTAAGGTTATTATTTCTGATGTTATTTCAGAGTCTCAATCAGCTTTTGTTCCGGGTAGATCCCTTTAAAATTGTCGATAATGTTCAAGTTCCGTTCGAATCCATTCATTGCATGAATCGGAAAAATAGAGTTGTGGAGGGTGAGGTGGCTTTGAAACTCGATATCAGTAAATCGTATATGATCGGGTGGATTGGGGTTTCCTAAAGGCTGTGTTGGGCCGTATGCGGTTTCATAGTAAATAGGTGCAGTGGTTGATGTTGTGTGTGACAACAGTGTCTTATTCTGTGTCGCGTAATAATTTGCTTATCGATCTTTTTGCTCCAGGTCGGGGTTTGAGGCAGGGTGATCCACTATCTCCCTATTTATTTATCATCTTTGCGGAAGTGTTGTCTAGAAAGATTGGAAAGTGGAGGCGGATGGGTTTCTCCAGGGCTGCCAGGTCAAGGTGGGCGCGCCAAGTGTAACACATCTGCTGTTTGCGGATGACAGTTTGTTGTTTTTTAGGGCCACGGTGGAGGAGTGTACGTATGTGCTGGGTATTCTGAAGGAGTATGAGAGAGTGTCAGGGCAAGCCATTAACCATCTGAAATCTAGTATCTTTTTTAGCAAGTGGGTTCTTAGTGACACAAAATATCGCTATTAGCAGTCTACTCGATATCCATGCTCCTTTGAACACGGGGCACTATTTGGGGCTGCCATCTCTTATTGGGAGATCTCGCAAGCAAATTTTTGGGATCTTGAAGGAGAAAAAGAGGGCTCGGTTCAACGGCTGGAGTTGTTGGCTTTTGTCCAATGCGGGAAATGATGTTCTTCTAAAAGCAGTAGCACAAGCGTTACCCACATCTGTATGAGCACCTTTCTAATCCCTAAATCTAATTGTGAGGAGCTTCAAAGGATGATGAACTCGTTCTGGTGGGGCTCGACAAAAAAGGGCTCCAAAAGGTTATACATTGGTTTAGTTATTCAAAGTTGTGTGATCGGAAGGATAAAGGCGGTATTGGCTATAGAAATTTGCAAAACTTTAATCTTTCTCTATTAGCTAAACAAGGTTGAAAGTTTACAAGTAAACCAGGCATTTTGGTTAGCAAGGTATTTAAAGCTAAATATTTTCTTAATATAGCTTTCCTTTCCTCTGAATTGGGTAATTCACCTAATTATGTTTGGAGGAGTGTCTGGTGTGCGAGAGATGTGTTGTCAAGGGGATTATGTTGGAGAGTTGAAAATGGTCGTAGTATTCGTATATGGCATGACCCGTAGGTGCTTAAAGAAAACTCGTTTCATATAGCGTCGACAAGTATTCCTGGATCGGAGGAGTTATTGGTCAGCGATCTTTTTATCACGGGGACTTGGTGTTGGGATATAAACATGCTGACACAATTGTTTAATGGGGGAAGAAGTGGCTGTTATTAAAAGAATAGTTTTACCGTTGCGGGACTGCAATGATTCGCTCATATGGATTTCACTAAATCAGGATCCTATACGTCTAAATCGGGTTATTTAGTGTTGGATGAGTTGCGAAATTCAGTAGTCAGTATGGATGGGTGGAGTAGGATGTGGAAATGAAAATTGCCTCCGAAGATTAAGTTCTTTCTTTGGAAAGTTTGCTCTAAGTCTCTTCCAACAAGAAGGTAGATAAGTCGTAGACATATACCGGTTCCGTACCATTGTCTTTTCTGTCTGAACGACATTGAACATGATTATCATTTGTTCTTTTCTTGTTGTTCGACAATGGAGTGATGGGATAAAGCTAATTTACCGGTTCCTGATTGTGTCCTTGAAGATGTTGGGGATTGGCTTCTGGAGCGATGTGCCCAAAATGATCCAAGTTTACAGAGCATGGTAGTGGTATTGTGGTGTATCTGGTTGCGCATGAACACTCTTCTTTGGGAGAACAAAACCAGTGATGTGAGGAGTCTTATGAGCTGGGCTTTATCTTGGGTTGATGAATGGCAGCAAAGTAGGAAATTACAGGTGGTTAATTTAATGGTAGTAAGAGCTGCCATGGTTGCTCGATGGGTGAGGCCAGCAATGAGCTATCTTAAATGTAATGTGGATGGTGCCGTTTTTGCAGCAGAAAATTGATGTGGAATTGGTGCGGTCCTTCGACGGGATGATGGCAGCTTCTTGGCTTTACTTAGCTGTTTCTATGATGGGGCTCATGAGGCTAAACTGGTTGAAGCTCTGGCGTTAAGGAGAAGTATCGCGAGGTGGTGGTACTTAATTATTTCAACGTGGTGTTTGAATCGGATGCGAAGATGGTTCTGAATAGCGTCGTAAGCACGGACCCGAATCTTACGGAGTATGGCAATATTATTTAAGACTGCAAGTTCCTGATTCAGAATAGACCATATCTTTCTATGTCTTGCGTTCTTAGATCGGAGAATGAGGTTGCGCGTCTAATAGCACGTAATAATCTTTTCTGCCCAAGTCAATTTATTTCTTTTCTATTACCTAATTCTTTAAACGAAACTTTATGTAACGATCTTTTGCATTATTAAAGTTCTGTTGTGAAAAAAAAATATATAAGGTCATAAACACCCCTGCCGTACATATATGCATTACACAAGATATGTACCTTTACTAATACTTTTTTCTTTTATTTATTCCCACGATACCATGACTTTTTGGTACTAATAATGCGTCCCTATTATATGAAAAATTATTAGGGGGAGGACTTTAAACTTTATTTAAAGAGTATATTTTGAATATGTGATGAGAGTTAAGAGGGTTTAGGATTATATACTTAGTTACACATTCAATATTTGTAGACTTTATTTAGGAGAATTTCGAATTTTTCTCGATTATATATGTATATAGTGGTTCTCACTTAGTATAATAACTGACCAATCATTAGGTTAGAATTTAAAAGTGGAGCTTAATCGGATAAAATCAGCTAAAAACGACGGTTGTTACGAGACTATTTAGGTTATAACTAAAAAAACAAAAGACACTATTTATAATTAAATTGAAATAAGTGATCTCATTCTAATCTAATGATGATTAACTAAATTATTTTTAATCAGTTCTCGACTAAATGAGTACCACATGTTAAGTATATATGTATATGAGTGATGCTCACATGGTCAATGATTGACTAAATACAATTTGGTCAATCACCGTTAGATCAAAATCTAAGGATGGAGATTAAATACTGATGCAACCACCAAACTAATATCAACCCTTAAATTTTGATCTAACGGTGATTGACCAAATAAAATTTGATCAATCATTGACGTGAGCACAACTTATATATATATACCTAATTATTATTATTATTATTATTATTATTATTATTATTATTAGTGATTTAAAGGCGATGGTGATAGATTGGGTTTTCTGCTTATTGCCTCTCTTTTTTCAATTTACGAAATTGACCAAATCTATAAATATCGTCATACGTAACTCCTCATATTTTCTTCTTAAAAATTATTTTCTTAAATTTGAAATATATTTGTTTTTAATATTTTACACTTTCTCGCATTAAATTTCTATCAACTTTAGTAGCACTTTCTTTTTCAACTATACAGTTGTGTTCACCTAGTCAATAACTAATCAAATATAATTTGGTCAATCACTATTAAATTAGAATCTAAAGATGGAGATTAAAACATAATAAGATCACCTAAAGACGATCGGTTGATACGAAACTATCTAGAGTTAAGTAAAAAAATAAAAAACACTATTTATAATTAAAGTAAGATAGTGATTTCATTAGGTTTTAATTTTCACCCTTAAATTCCAATTTAATGGCGATTGCTCAAATTTTATTTAATCAGTTATTCGACTAGGTCAACACCGCTCTTCAACTTCATATCAAACTATTTACAAGGATTCTCTTCTCATTCTCTTCACCTTGCCGATTTACTTTTTTTCTTTCTTTTTTCCATATGTACCATCCATCTCAACTTCTTCGGAGGTATTTTTCTCAAAATTTCTTTTATCATCTCGTTTGTGGTTTTCTTTAATTAATGTGTTAGGTTTCAAATCTTAAAGATTTTTGTTTCAGTTTTGTTAACAATTCATCGAGGTTTGAATTGTGTGAGATATTTGATTAAATGATGGATTGCGTTGATTATAGGCGCGATAACATGTGTCATAAGGCTATGGTTAGCGGGTAACCTTTTCTAAATAACAATGATATAAAAACCGGATTGGACCGGCCGGTCGAATCGGTTGAACCGCGAACCGGTCAAGTGTCCGATCCGATTATAGCTATTAAGGGTCATATCTATTGACCCGTGTAGAACCGGTCAAAACCGGTAAATCTAGGTCGAACCCGTGAACTGGATTGACTCCGGTTTTTTAACATATTTTTAAAAAATTAATCTTAAAACCTCGACTCTTCATCTGCTTCCTAAAAAAAAGAAAATATAAATCTTGATGAAGAAGATTGGATGGATTATGGAAGAAATTAGTAATTTATATTTATGAGTTTCACTTATGAACTTAAATATTGTATGAAGGATTTTTTTTGGATGTGTGACTTTATATTAGTTTAACATTTGCAACTATGTTTAATGAAATGGAATTTTAGTCCAATTACATCTAGTGAGATGTTAATTTATAATTTTTCAAACTCCTAGAAATGAAGTTGTGAAGATCCGTACATAAAATTTGAAGATGTGTACATAAAATTTAGATATCTTAATATATATGTATAAAGATATACATATTTACAGGACCGTCTCGGGCATTTTGGAGGCCCTAGGCAATCTTTTACTTTAGAAGTATAAAGTCCACATAATTATACTAGTATATTGGCTACATATTTTATTATTATTATTATTATTATTATTATATATACTTCTGATGCAATAAACAAAGAGAAAAAATGGACAAAACTAAGAAGTTATTTTTGTTTTTTTTTTATATGCAGAGTCTATACTTAATCACTATAGTTTTGTTCTCAACTGACATGACATGGTTGCTAAACTAAATCGCTCAATCTCTCCTTAAACAAAGTTCATCGAAAATGATTATTTTATCACCTTCAACTTACAAAAACTTATATTTTACAGTTTTATAACTCTATTAATCAATTTCAACTATCATTATGCACACAAACCCAATTTGCTACACAATATACCACACAACACATGCATTTATAAATTATAACAACTTATCAATTACATAATTATATCATGAAGAATAGATTGTTCAAAATAAAGAGTAAGAGAATTAAAAAAAATAAAAGTGAGGTATGGAATACATATTAATATGAAGTTCAGTAATTTTGGAATTTAATCTCAACTTAGCAAGCAACTCGACAATTAAGTTTAATTTTAAAGAAAATAACAAGGACTAGAAAAAGAAGAGGAAGAAAAGGTAGGTTTAATTTCGAAATTCGATTTCATTAAATGTATGGGTAGTGGGCTATAGCATAGAATTAAAATTTAGAATGCCTCACAACCCACTTTATCATTGTAGGCAAAGGCTTTGAAATTATCGCTAGACATCAAAATATAATTTCTTATTTTAAAAGGCTGAATTTACCTAGACAAATAAAAATATGAGGCCCTGAAATACATGAGGCCCTAGGCACAGGCATATGCTGCCTAGCCCAAAGGTCGGGCCTGCATATTTATATAATCCGGTTTAAACGGTTTAATTACCCGGTTTAAACGGTTGAACCACTAAACCAGTAACCCAATTGTCATGCCGGTTTGATGTCCGAGCCGGTTTTTAAATCATTGCTAAATAATTCTTCCACTTTGTAATATTATTATCTCTTTTAATGTGATTCGCATTTTTTTTATTGTTGATAACCTGAATGAAATTTGTTATTTTGACATCTTAATAGTTTAAAAGTTTGTTATCCGAAGAAAGAAGGAGGATTGGGTATCATGGATTTGAAGACCTGGAATATCGCTGCTATGGGAAAATTCATTTGAAACCTCATAAATGACAAGCAAAACCTGTGGGTACAGTGGATAAAGGAAAACAATCTAAAAGGTATTAGTTTGTGGGGCATTTCTAAACCTGCTGACTCTAGTTGGAGTTGGAGGAAATTAGTACAGCTTTGCTAACAGTTCAAAGCTCATTGTACCTGTTCGCAAATATACAAACCACATAGATTATGTTTGCAAGAAAAGGGATCAGGTGAGAACACCTCTCATATGCGAGAACACTTTATATGTGAGAACACCTTCAAAACTATGTAGTTTTGATAGTAGAAAGGAAAGAAAAGGAATAAAACACGAAAATATGGGAGGCTGAGATTCGAACCTGACATCTTCAAAACTACGTAGTTTTGATAGTAGAAAGGAAAGAAAATGAATAAAACACGAAAATATGGGAGGCTGAGATTCGAACCTGACATCTTCAAAACTACGTAATTTTGATAGTAGAAATGAAAGAAAAGGAATAAAACACGAAAATATGGGAGGTTAGGATTCGAACCTGGTTCTGCATCATAACAGCAACCAGTTCATACCGTTAGGACTCCAGTGCCTTTGGATTAATATTAGATGCACTTTTTTTTAAACTTGCGTATCTCTTATCTCTTATCCTTCACTTCGTCTTCGTCATCACTTTTCTACTCTGCCAATCCCATCTCTAGCACCACTCTTCTGCTCTACCCACCCTTCTCCGGCGCCATTCTTCTCCGCTCATCTCCTCTCTGACGCCGTTCTTCTCCACTCATCCTCTCTCCGGTTGCTACATGCACATCCGTTCAATTGTTTTCAATTAATTTCTTCCTCTCTTTTCTTTTCCCTCGTTGAGTTTCTGCAAAATCAATTAGATCTCCTTCCATTTCCTTGTTGGTGAACCTGTAATTTGAAAGCAGATCTATTGTTATGCTAATTTGATCTAAAAGCTATATTTTTCTGTTGATGAGAATTTTAGTTGAAATTTTATTTGGAGTATCATTGGAGGGTTGTTTTGATTTCTTGATGATGTTTATGTTCATTTTTTGTGGTGAATTGTGATTAATTGTTGCGAGGATTAAGGTCTCAGAATCTTGTTCCTGTAGTTTCCCATCCAATTCAAATTTGTTTTTTGCGAGTATCAGAGAGATGAGCTGAAACTTTACACTAATGTTCAAAAAAATAACTCACATGCATGTTTAAAAATTTAAGATTTAAGTTCAAAAATATATTTCACATGTTCAAAAGCTTAAATTTTATGTTCAGAGCAGCAACAAAATAACATGTTAAAAACTCATGTTCAAAAAAATATCTCACGTGTGCATAATTTTTAAAAAATCGTTTTTACCTAAGCATCATGGATCTCAAAATGAACATCTAGTTGATACGAGTCCAACGGTATAAAAATCGTTAAAATTGGAGTTCGAGAAAGCCGAGAAAATGATTCTGAATTAAAAAAATTAAATAATAACTCATCAGCACCATATACTCTCTCCCCTCTCTCCCCTCTCTCTTATTTATAAAACTACGTAGTTTTGTAGGTGTTCTCACATATAAAAGTATTCTCGCATATGAAGGTGTTCTCACCTGATCCCTCTCCATATTTGCAAATCGCCGAAACCACGAGATTTATTTTTATACATTTCCCCCGTCTTTTAGTGTCTATTTTATGTCATTGTTTCCAATTCACAGAGAAGTTCATCATATATTGATTACATCTCCAATGAAATCTGAATCGGTCTTCTACCTCTTCATACCCCTGGCTGCACACTCTTCACCATTGTGAGACTTCTCGAATTATATATAATTGTTGTCCTTTTGAAGATTGAATGGTTATTAGTTTTTTATTCATCGTGATATCACATATTACTATACATGATATAACTCATATTGCCTTTCCTATTTCATTATTCCATGTTACAACCAAATCAAACTGAAGATCATATCTAGTTTATCTTACGTTTTTTTTTTCATATACTTTACATGTATGGTTTTTAGGTGTAGAAGTGGTGTTTCACACAGAATTACATGTTGCAATAAAATTAAAATATTCAAATTGGATAAAAGATTTTTATTTGTTGCAATGAAAAAAGAACATATAAATTTATGTTTTATATATTTATAAATATCATATATCTGTGCAACTTGCACGGCATAAACTAGTTAGTTAATAAATCTATTGTAAATCAGACGAAGCTTCACCGTTGGAGCTGTTAGAAATAATGTATATTAAACATTATTTTATGTTGTGTTTGAAACATGAAATATATGAGAGCAAATGTTGGTTCTAACAAGTTAGAATTGTCTAAAGGAGGGTAAATAAGTTTCTCGTCCAATATCAAGTCCAATTTCTCCTTTTGAGAAGTTAGCTTTTGAGAAGCGTTTCTGTGAGAAATTATGCTTTAAGACAATTTCCGTTTTTCAACAATAGAGGTTTTGTATGACAGATTCTCTAAATAGTTTGTCTTCTGGACAGAGACAAAATAAAGAGACAATCTGTTTGAGCACTTTAATAATGTTGCACAGTCAGGGCCGGCCCTGAGGGGTGGCAAGAGGGGCGCCCGCCCAGGGCCCCCGAATATAAAGGGCCCTGAATATTGGTATTTTCCTATATATATTATATGTATATAAATGTACGAAAAAAATTAAAATCAATAATATCGCTTGGTGTAGTTGGTTAAGTCAAGCTTTGAGTTTTCAACATGCCCTAGGTTCGAATCATAATGTTTGCTATTTTGTTAATTTCTTTTCCCTTAATTCCGCCCATCCATACATTATTTTCATTCTTTTCTCTTCGCCAATTGGGCCCACCATCTCCATCTTTTTCTTCAGCAATTAGGATTTTCTTTTTTCCAAATACTCAAATCTAAAAATATTTTCATAAACCTTTAATTTTTTAGTTTCTATATTATTTTTTTATTTCATACTTTACTATTTTTTATATTATCAACTCTCATATTTATTCTTTCCAAAGAAAAACCTCTCATATTTATAATTGAATTATTAAACAAATTAATATTGTTCTGTGTATATTTTATATGTATATTTATATTTATTTATTTATTTTTAAAAACAAAACTTGAATTATTTTTTTATTATATTTTCATATCTCATTTATAATTGTATCATCTGCAAATGTATATGTCATTTATTACTTATTACGCTGACTTAATTTTATATGTTATTGAAAACAATTCCACATATTTAATTTTTCTCAATTTTTCCAAAAATAAAAGATAATGGCATTGAATCCTAGTTTTTTAGTAATCATGTTAATTATAAACTAACGATGGAATTTCGTAATTTTTTATCGTATCATTAAACTTAGTTTATTTTTTTTAGAAAAATGTATAGGTAATTCAATAAACATTTTTCGAACAAAGAAAATGTGAAAGTTCTAAAGCAATATAGATTTGTTAGTGCCTTTTGATAAAATTTGGGTCTAGATTATTTAGGGATTTGAGTATCAACCTAGTTGAGATTCCTCATTACATATTTTCTTCATCGAGCTAGCTTTAATAAAAATATTTATAATGTAAGCACAATGGGGCCCAAAAAAATTAACTTGCCCTGAGCCTAGAAAAAGTAAGGAACGGCCCTGTGCACAGTACACATAGACAAATATAACAAGTAAATAGCAATGTTTTAAAATCCGAACCGAACATTGAACCAGATTTATTAAAAGGGCACAGGTCACTTGGTTCAACCTTAAAACCCGGAATGGTTCAACCGGATGATGTAATAAATAAATAAATAATATATTAATTATATATTGTTAATTTAAAATTATATTTAGAAAAATTTATCTTCTAAATAAAATTTAAGTGGAAGAATTCCATAATTAGTTATTTTTAGCTACATTATATTTGTTAATAGATTATAAGAGATAGGATCAGGTGAGACAATGTCACTATGGCGAGATTGATTTTTAGTGTGAGACAATTAAAAAGTGGTGGCAATTTTGAAATTTTAAAAACATGGAGGGGCATAATTGAAGGGAAGATGAGGTGATGTCAGCGCTGATGTCACCTATGGAGAGAGAAAAAGTTTTCATTATTTTTTAAAATGCATTTTCCCGCTCTTTCCGAACTCATTTTTCAAAAAAAATTATACCACTGAACTCGTATTAATTAGGCGGTCATTTTGAGATCCATTGTTGTTATTTATAGACGATTTTTATTTTTTTATGGTTGTTCCAAATTGGATACTCGGTTGTTCCAGCAGAATACTATATTTGTTCCACCAGACTACTACATTTGTTCCAGCAGAATATTTTCATTATTTTTTTTAAATGCACTCTGGGAGTGTAAAAAAATGTAGTATTATGGTGGAACAAATGTAGTATTCTGCTGGAACAACCGAGTATCCAATTTGAAACAACCATAAAAAAAAATAAAAATCGTCTATAAATAACAACAATGGATCTCAAAATGACCGCCTAATTAATACGAGTTCACTGGTATAATTTTTTTGAAAAATGAGTTCAGAAAATGCATTTTAAATAAAATAATTAAAACTCTTTCTCTCTCCAGATATGACATCAGCACTGACATCACCTCCTCTTCCTTCCCTCCAATTCCATGCATGAGGAGGTTTCTTTTAATTACAAGTTTACCACCTTTCCTTGTCTCACCATAAAAACTAGTCTCATCTTAAACCTTTGTCTTATTTGAACTTGACTCTAAATTATAAAGGAAGAAAAAAAACTAGTAAAAATATAGTAGATATTATCTCACATTGATTAGATGTAGATAGAACTATTAAAAATTTCATTATAAATAGAAGTTGGGCTCTTAATTTAAAGAGAACAAATTTAATGGGCTAATGGTGATTAGTATTTAGGCCAAACTTGATATAATCATTTGGGGCTTAGTAATTTTATTTTTTTGTGGGGAAGAATAGAAAACCGGGGTCAATCCGGTTCCCGGTTCGACCCCGGTTCACTTTGGGTTGTTGTAAGCTCAAAAAATTGACTATATAAAACCGGCTTTCAATTCGGGTCTCGGTCCGACCAACCGGTTCGGTTCGGGTTTTAAAACACTGGTAAACAGAAGAGAGAGATAGAGTTCAGAGGTTCTGTGAAGACATCAAATTTATCCACGTTCACTACAGAAGTCCTGAAGCTACTTCATGTCCCCTTGTGAGATCACTCAACAGAGATTTCAAATCCACTAATCAGTACTTTTATGGTAAGTGCAAAAGCTTCTTTACATCAACAGTGACCTAGCTAATTTCTCACTAAGTCCTAACCACCCTAGTAAGAGTTAAAGGATTTTCACCAAAAAACTTATACTCTGTTTTATGGATTTCTCACCCCAACTCAAACCTCAAGTGGATTTCTCTCAACTAACTGAATATCACAAACGATATCAGTTTACAAATCTATTATGAACTTGTATTTTCTTCACTCTCTCACTTTTACAAATATGAAATAAGAAATGAGAAAGTATGAAATGCTCTGTATTTCTCAAGAAATTGCAGTGCGTTAAAAAAGCTCAAAACTCACGTGTGAACACAATGTTGAGCTTGGCTACTATATATAGGACTTGAAGATGACCGTTTCTTCAATTTGAATCTTGAATTTGAGGAAAGAAGAGTTGTAGCCGTTTCTCTGTCTTGTTCTTCAAAAGGTCTTCAAGTACAGATTTGATTCAGTTATTCTTGTCTTTTCGTCCAAATCATATAGCAAATTAATTTGAATTGAGGATTAGAATAGCTGGAATACTTCTTCATTAAGTTGAACCAATGGTAGACAAGGAACAAACATATTTGTTCTTTAGTGAATAGTACAGGCGCGTTGGAATCAACTTTTTGAATTTTTGGCGCTTAGCATTAAATGCAGTTGACAGGTGCATTAAATGCTCTATGACACATATGATCTATCCTCTGAAACCGTTAACAACTCAATTCCTTTTGTTTTTATTTAAAGGTTCTTTCAGAACTTAATGGCATGAAATGCTTCTAGGTCTTGAGTCTTCTGAGATGCCGCTTAAACAACTTCTGACAGATATCTTTAGAACCGGGCTTCCAGCTTCTGAGATATAATTTTTGGTTGACAAAGCTTTATCTTTTGAGTTGAATTGAGAAGCAATCTTGTATTCATTCAGCACCTGCTGAGTAAAACTTATATACATATACTTAAGAAAAATTTAGCGAATAATCATAAGTAAATAAGTTGTATGTATTTGATATCTTCTGAAACAGTTTGGATTGACCAAAATACATAGAGTTCATCAGTAAAGTGGTTATTGAAATGATGTTTATACACATATCGTATTGACACGTGAGCTTTCCAACAACATATTATACACTCAAAACGAACTTGTAATGAATGCGAAATTTAAACTCAAAGTTGAGTATATGGTATAAGTTTAAAGAGTTGAATAACACTCCCAACCTCAGGGACAGATCCAGGGGGTGCAGGGGGGTGCTTGAGCACCCACTGTCACCAAAAAACCTCTATTAAAGTATAGATGAACCTTCAAATTTTCGGACAAACTACCCAGAAAATGTAAATTGAGCATCCATTATGTTAAATGGCAGTCTATTACAATATAAAATGAATAAATGGTAAATGATTGATGGAATTTTAAGATTTTTGTAATTAGGTATTTCTAATTAGGTTTTTGTGGGGCTGGTTTTAAGTTGCAGGAAGAACACGATTTTGTGGGAGAAGAAGAAGACACTTGTTTTATTATTTATTTCAAAGAAACCACTAAAGCAAAATATGGTCGTTTCTTTCTTTTAAAAAAATAATAAGTAATATGACTGATGGGGGAGGATCCAATGAGTAGGGTTGTCAATCGGTCGGGTACAAACCCGTACCCGTAGGGTTCCGACCCGTTAGGGTTGAAAAATACCCGATTAAAATACCCGCGGATCGGGTATGGTTTTTTTTCATACCCGACAGTCGGGTTCGAACGGGTTCGGTAAGTTATGTAAATCCGATCGGATACCCGAACCCGCAACCCGTGAAACCCGTTTATAAAACCCAAAGGATAACCCGTTTATACCCGAATCTAACCCTAGCCCAATACCCAAGCCCATATATAAAACTGCTCCTCTTTTTTCTTCCCTAGTCACAGCCGCTGCTCAACTTCTCTGAATCTCCTCTCTTTTTTCTTTCAATTTCAACCAATCTTCATCTCATCCTTCTCTTTTTTTTTTCTTTCAATTTCAACCAATCTTCATCTCATCCTTCTTCATCTCATCCAGCGTCCATCTTCATCTCATCCGCTTAATCTCCTTTATACCCGAATTATTGTTTTGATTATTGACAATAATTTATTGTGTTTGTATAATTTTTTAGAATTTTAGATTGATCATTCGGGTTTATGGATATCCGACGGGTTCGGTTATTACTCGCGGATCGGGTTCGGTAGAGATTTCAAATCCGTTTAGTAATCGGGTTCGGGTTTACCCGAATATCTGGCGGATCGGGTATGGTTTTTGCAAAACCCGACCCGTTGACAACCCTACCAATGAGATAAGGTCCTTAGGTGTGATAACTATTATGGTCTGACAATAGGGACAATTTAGTAATTGACTAGGGAAAGGTGTCAAACTTGTAAATATATAGAAAAGCCTTACACGCATGAAAAAATGGAGGATAAGGATGGTGATGTCAGCGCTGATGTCAGCACAGGAGAGAGAAAAAAATTTTATTTCTTTTATTTAAAATATATTTTTCCGATGATCCCGAACTCGGTATTTGAAATTTTTTATACCGTTGGATTCGTATTAATTAGCCGGTCATTTTGAGATCCATTGTGTTAAAATAAAAACGATTTTTTTTCAAATTTCTTTGATTTTTAGCCATTTAATCACTTTCATAATTTTTTGGGACTAAATTGTGCGGTATTTGGATTTAGTCCGAGAATTAAAGTTTCTTAGAATTACAATATACATTTTCTGGAATTTATTCCAGAATTTTCTGAGCAATTTTTGAATTTTTTTATCAAAATTTCTATAATTCAAGACGGTTTATAAAAAAAAGTGATATGTTATGTCTGTATCTCTCTAATATTCCAAAATCAGATCCTAAATGTCTCAAAAGAAAACTATAATCCAAAAAACATGTTGATATCAGAATACACTAATATTCCAATCAAAACATGCGGATATTCCAAAAGTCATTACCAAATATTCCAAATTGAATTACCAAATATTCCAAATGGGTTCTGATGGGTTCAGGTCACTTCGCGAAAGACGGGTTTGGAAAAGCGAGCTATTTTAGGAATCTGGAGATAGTACATTCCGATAACAACCTTAGCTCGGTACGAGATATATCAATCCTAGCTGAGAACACCAATTGAAGTTGGGTGTGTATAGTTTGTTATTGCAAATCTCTGTTTATGCAGGGCCTTGTTGAAGTTGGAGTAATATTTAACCAAACAGTCACAAAACCGATATGGGGTCGTTGCATTCTTTTAATATTCCAAAAGTCATTACCAAATATTCCAAAAGTCATTACCAAATATTCCAAAATGAAAAAAATCGTTTTTATTTGACCACAATGGATCTCAAAATGACCGGCTAATTAATACGAGTCCAACGGTATAAAAAATTTTGAAAATCGAGTTCGGGATCATCGGGAAAATGTATTTTAAAGAAAAGAAATAAAAGACTTTTCTCTCTCCTGCGATGACATCAGCGCTGACATCATCAGCCCCCTTCCCTCACCATACACGTGTATGCCCCTCATATTATGCCATCTTTTTTCATTTAATTACACAATTGTCACCTATTGTCACACAATAAAAATCAGTCTCACAATGACATAAGTGTCACACCTGATCCTTCCTATATGACTGATTAGTAATAAAAAGGGTAACTTCAAATAAGTACTTGTGATTTTTGGTTTTGCAAATAAATGATTGTGGTTTGCTTTTGAGCAAATAAATGACTGTGGTTCGTATTGTTTGCAGAATTAAGGAAATTGTCGATTTTGTTGACGTAAACGAGGACATTTTTGGCTCGAAATGCTTTTCTAACCTTTAAGTTTAACTCTAACTTGACTCGTCAAAGGTCAGCAAAACATTTCAGGCCAAAAAAGTCCTCGTTTACGTCAATAAGATCGATAATTTTCTTAATTATGCAAACAATGCACACCATAGTTCTTTTTTTTTATCAAAAACAAACCACAGTCCTTTATTTGCAAAACCACAAAACCACAGGACACTTATTTAAAATTAACCCTGGTAAAAATTGAGAACACCATCTTTATATGAAATTGAAATTACTTATTCATTACAAACAAATTATTTTCAGGACTGCGAGAACAATGTATGGCTGCAAAGATATTGAAAATTGTTGTTTGGTTCTTTTTGAAGATTAATGTTCAGATACAATTTTCTGGTGAGACCAGTTAATAGTATCGTAAATATTGGGGCATCGATAAATAGGAATCAAGATGAAACATTTTGGACCTTAGCATAATTTAGTTACTTTAAATCGGACACGGAGATATCTTTTTATGTTATAGGGTTTTTCTATGGTTACTTTGTTCTTTACAAAGTAACTATTACTTTGTCCACTATTACCATTAGATTAGGGTGTAGGCTATGGTCACTTTGTTTTTCCCTTACTTTGTCTATACTTTGTCTTTTTCACCATTGGATTAGTTTTTAACCCATGATTCAATGGTTGACAAAACAAAGTAATGATTACTTTGTAAAAAACAAAGTGACCATAGAATATCCCTTAGATTAGTACATAAAATTTAATCTAATGGTGATAAAAACAAAGTAAAGGTTACTTCCAAGTAACCATAGAAACCACATATATTATATAGTTAGTATTCTTATAAAACAACATAATGAACACTTTCTTCGTATTCAAATATATAGAACAAGAAGACAGGCTCGTAATGTTATGTAAAAACAAAACAATAAATCATTTTATTATGGGCCTTTTTATTGGGTTTATTATGTGGACTTATTATGTTACTTTCTCTAAAGATATAAAAGATTTCAATTCTACTGCACAATTCAACTCAAGTAAAACGCGTCGTCCACGATTCTGGGCTTTGATTTGCGCCCCTTTGCGCGTAAAGTTTAGAGTATAACACGATTCTTAGTTTGAAAGCTTTAGAAGCCTTCTCCTTTATAAACCATTAGAATTGCTCCTAAACTAGTGATGTGTGATGAGAGTATTTTTCTCTCTTAAACTCATGTCATTTACTCATCTATTAGCTTAAATTTCTCATTTATTACAAATTCGTTTTGAGTGAATAATATACCATTGAAAAGCTCAAATGTCAAAAATCATTATAAAAACCACTTAACTCTAAAACGAAAAAAAATAATGTTTAATAATACTATATTAGCACATTATTTTCCAACACTATTTTTTCATTATCTCTTTTTCCTTTTCATTCTTATTTAGAAGCATAAACAAAAAAAAGGTTATAATTTTAATTGCGAATGAAATTTTTTATTTTACCTCAACACTTATCTTTTAGGTATGAGATAGGATTTAAATTCTACTTTCGTGTAAGCTCAAATAAAATTGAATTTCTTTTTACTCCTCAACGCTTACTTTCATGTTAAATTTCACAAGACTTTAAATTTGACTTTCATGTTGATTTTGCTAATTACGTGCATTATTCGGTAGACTTTGACTTTTAATGTTGACATTGATTTGAACGAGAATTTCATAATTGAGTACGAGAATTCCTCAAGTAAGTTAAACTTTAATGTTACATTTCATTAGTACGAGAATTCTTAGACAGAGTTTCACTTACATACTAACTTTTTCACTTAAGTACATTACTCTCTACAATTTAACTTTCGTGTTCGATCAAGTAGTCCTTGAGTAAGGTAGGCTTTCTGTTTCTCCAAATTAGTATTGAATTCACTATCGTATTGTTGGATTGTGTACATATATAGTATCCCCTCTAAAATTAGTAATGATAAAAATAATTGAGAAGAAAATGGGAAAGAAACCAAAGGCATGGGAGTGGGATTTAGTTGGTAGTTTCTCAGCTTTCTCCAACCTCTTTCCATGATTTGCTATTATTGGTGGTGGAAGGACTAGTGCTATTTTTATTATGATTATAATAGTTGTAAACAAGGAAATGAATTTATTTTTGTATCTGAAAGTTTTTCAGTTCTAGATGATTGTTGTATATTTTCCACATGAAAATTAAGTAAAGGAAGGCCCACATCAGAGGAAAAAGCCCAATTCAGATCTGATATCTTTACAGCCTAAAATTCAGCGTGCGGTTGAAGCAAAAGTCACCCATACACTACACGGTACGTACGTGTCTCTAAATAATCGAATCAAGCAATCATTATTATTAAATTTTAGCTTAATTTATACATACCTCTCCAATTTATGTTTGTTTAAAAATTTCAAATGCCTATTTAATGTAGGTAATGTCTATATCCTTTGTTTATATTTTGTCTTATTTATTAGATTAATTTTTAATTCAGGATCTAATGGTGGACAAAAATAAGTAATGGTTATTTTGTGAAAAACAAAGTAACCATAAAATTTCCTTTATAAATAATCTCTTATACTTATTTAAACGTGGCAAGTAACCTTCTATTTTATTCAACTATTACAATAATTTCTTATTCTTGTCAATAGTTATAAATAACCCTTGACTTGTTCAATTATTTTCAGTAACACTCTAATTCAAAATCGTCCATAGCAAAATGTGGAAACAATTGATAATATCATTAACAAAATTTCTGACTCCATCTATTATGATTTTACACCTACAGTATGTACCACCTAAATTTTTTACATTTTGATACATTAATTTTGAAATTAGGAGTTTATTTGTTACATTATGACAAATATAGAGCTTATTTGTAATTTTTTAAAGTTTAATGGGATAACCACAGTTTCAGAATAAGTTGAAGGGGCTACCTAAAATTTTCCATTCAAGAACTCTGCTTCATCCGTATTGTCCACAATTACCATTGTGCCCATAACCTTATGTCGCAGTCTTCGTAAATACGAAGGGGTAATATAATACTTTCCATATAAGTTCCTTATCAATTACCGCTTCCAATCTCTATCTCCTCCTTTGCTAACAGCTCAAGAAAACATTGTTCATCAATGGCGACTCTCTCCGCTTACACGTCTCCTCCATGGCCAAACCCTAACCCTAACCCTAATCTCCTTTCGTCACAAGACGCCGTCGAAGGTCTCGAGCCAGAACCACAATCTTACGACTCTCTTGCTTCAATTATGCCTAATCCAGATCACCTTTCTTCCGCAAACCCTAACCCTAACCCTAATTTTCACGCTCCTATTATGGCTTCTTCCCCGGACTCCGCCACCCCTCCGCCGCTGATCTCCCTCCTCCACCTGTCTTTCAATCAAGATTACGGATGCTTTGCTGCTGGTACGGATCACGGCTTTCGGATTTACAATTGCGATCCTTTTCGGGAGATTTTCCGTCGGGATTTTGATCGTGGGGGCGGCGGTGTAGGCGTTGTTGAGATGCTTTTCCGTTGTAATATTCTGGCTCTTGTTGGTGGTGGTTCTGACCCTCAGTATCCTCCTAATAAGGTCATGATCTGGGATGATCATCAGAGTCGTTGTATCGGGGAGCTTTCGTTTCGGTCTGAGGTTCGATCCGTGAAGCTTAGGCGGGACAGGATTATTGTGGTGTTGGAGCAGAAGATTTTTGTGTATAATTTTGCGGATTTGAAGCTGTTGCATCAGATTGAGACGATTGCGAATCCTAAAGGGCTTTGTGCTGTCTCGCAGGGAGCTGGTTCTTTGGTGTTGGTTTGTCCTGGGTTGCAGAAGGGTCAGGTTAGGGTGGAACATTATGCATCTAAGCGGACTAAATTTATAATGGCGCATGATTCCAGGATTGCCTGTTTCGCTCTTGCTCAGGATGGGCAGTTATTGGCCACCGCCAGCACCAAGGGAACCCTTGTTCGGGTTTTTAATGCCGCTGATGGCACCCTTCTACAAGAGGTATGTATGTGTTTTATTGAATATGAAGTAGTTGGTAATGCTTAATTGAGGTTACCGTTGATGCAATGTAGTATTGGAGGGGGCTTTTATTTTGTTGTATTCATTAACAATGGTGCTTATTTTGTACTTCATGCTTACGTACATAATTGAATTTGACATATCATTGTATGAATGGTTTTGAAATTCATGTCTAGTGCTTAGGATCAGATATTGTTTTAATTTTATGCTCGCAAAATATAGTGGTGTTGAGCTTTGTTACAAGGTTTGGATGTATAGACTACTCGATAGAAGTTTTGACAAAGTTACTGGCATTGAGTTTATTGTTAGGAGGATTTCACTCAGCATAGGTTGTGATTTGTGATGCCTTTCTTCTTAAAAGAGGGGATCTTGAACAATTGAGCAGTTGAAAAGATTGTTAATGTCAGATTATTTCTAGTTATAGTAATTTTACACGTAGACAATAATTATGAATTTCTCAACTGCGTACTAGTTTCTTGTTCTTGTTTCCCCAATGTAATTGCTAATTCTAATATCTAAAAACTTTTGCTTTGCACTTCTGTTAGACAATGGATGAAGTTGAGTCAATATGATCGGCTATCTGTTGAATACCTTCATTTTACTTGATATGGTCATCAGTTGCTCATTCTTTTAGAATTAGACCAATCCAAGCTACTTGCCTTCTTCATCTCTCTATTAGATGTGTTCAAACTTGGGTTTTTTTTTGTTTTGTTTTTTTTTAGAAAAAATAATTTGTAAATTCCTTTTATGTTGTGAATGTACCATGCTGGTCAGTTCGACTGAAGTTTTTCTTTCTTGTTGGTACTGTGGAAAATGAAATTTGGTGTACTTGGTGACAGATTTCGGATAGTTAAAATCAACTATGTGATTTTTGCTTTTCTTGATAATAACATTCCATTCACCACTGCCCATAGTTATTAATGGCACGTCAAAGGCGCATGGCGCACCAGGCTCATTCCACGGCGCCATTTTCTGGCTATGGCGGTTAGGGTTGCCATGGCGCACGCCAAGAGCGCCATTTGCTAGTTATCAAGGTGCGTCATGGCGCGCCTTAGTGAACAAACTGAAAGATGAAGGGTTTTTTTTTTTTTTGAAAGGTAGATGAAGGGTTTTTAAGGTATTTATTGCAGGAACAAATATTGACCATCAGATTTGACCTAATCTAAGAGTCCAAAATAAAAAGAAAACCTAATATTAAATAGGAATATGAAGAGTCCTATTTGAATTAGAATTTAAAGAGAAGTGAAAACCATCAGATTTTAGAATTTTGTCCTGGCTTATTATTTATTTCAGTTTTATGTAAGGATTCATAATTTTTCTAATTATTTGTGCTAGTGCGCCATTTGTCGCTCTGGCGCGTGCCATGGAGTTCGCCATGTGCCATGGCTCCAAGACCCCCTTTGCGCCATGGTGCGCCATGAGCCTTTAATAACTATGCCATTGCCCCCTTCCTAAGATTTTTGCATACCTGGCGTCTTTATATTTTCGTTTTCTTGGTAGATCCTCAGTGATAGTTGCTGATGCATGGATTTAATCATCAGTTGAATTTAATTGGATTTTTCTTATTCCAGGTAAGGAGGGGTGCAGATAGAGCGGAAATTTATAGTTTGGCGTTTTCTTCAACGGCCCAGTGGCTAGCAGTATCAAGTGACAAGGGCACAGTTCATGTTTTTAGCCTGAAGGGTAATTCAGGGTCTCCTATTATTGATAAATTGCCAAACACGACTGATTCTACTGGTGCTTCTAATTCACCGTCCTCATCTTTGTCCTTCTTTAAAGGTAACTTGCCAGTTTTGCACCCCTTACTGATACATATTCATCAATTATAATGGTCCGAGACTGCTATTGCTTACTAATTTCTGTGTGGTAATTCCTATGATATGCCTTCCACTCATTTGCTCACGGTAAATTACATATATGGTGTATCATCTTTGGGTTCACTCACACTATGGTGTACCACCTTTATTTTGTCACACTAATATATACCACCTTTATATAACATCACAATAAAGTATACAAGCACAAAAAATCATCGATTATTTGACCGTATTTTTTAAGAGAAAATGAGAAGATGTGTAGTGTAGTAACCACATTTGATAAGGGAATAAGAGAAAAGGGATAACGTGTCATTTTAACCAACTTTGATCGGTGATTTTTAGTACATATATATTTTATTGTGATCTTTTACAAAGATGATACATATTAGTGTGACAAATTAAAGATGGTACACCATAGTGTGAGTTAACTCAAAGGTGGTACACCACATGTGTATTTTACCCCATTTGCTCATACTCCCTCACATGAGAAAGGCTCTGATATGTAGAGTAGCTCACACTAGTTGGTGTGGTTTTCTCCCCCAATATGTTGGATGCAGATTGGAGATGGATAATTACTTGGTTCTTTTGCAAATATACTATTCCCATCTCGAGTTAGATGGAATGAATGTCCTTGCTAGCATTTGATACTTATATAGAAACTTAGAAAGACTAGAAACTGCGAATTATTTGTAATGTTGACGTTGTGTCCTGGAACAATTGATTTTTGTTTTGCAACTGGATCTTAATTGGGTTTGTACATGCAGGTGTTCTACCCAAGTATTTCAGCTCAGAGTGGTCAGTGGCTCAGTTTCGTTTGGTTGAGGGCTCTCAATACGTAGTTGCTTTTGGCCACCAAAAGAATACAGTGGTTATTCTTGGCATGGATGGAAGGTAAGTGCAGAGAATGATGATTGGGACTAGAGATAATGATGAAATGGGCGTTTTTTCAAGTATTGGTTTAATCGGATTATCTTATGTTTTATGCATTTTATACTTGGTTAGTTTGACTTTTTAGAGTGGTTGCTAGCAAGAATTGATTCTAGTGAATGAAAATTTGTCTGCCTTGTGTAATTATTAAATTAGTCTTCTCTGCTGGACTAATCTTTGAAATGAACTTGTTGTGATTGCAGTTTCTATCGGTGTCAATTTGACCCAGTAAATGGCGGGGAGATGTCTCAACTAGAATATCACAACTTCTTAAAGCCAGAGTCAGCCTTCTGAAAAGCTCTCTGCCTATATTTTCATTTTGGTTGTCTTGGGAAGTTTGCGATCATATTATATATTACACTTTTCGGGGTTTTACTTCGTATTTAATCAAAATCTAGAAATGGCTTCGTAATGTTGTAAATATGTAACTGTGGATTTGTAAAGTATGTTCATGATGATAGAAAAAAAATTGACGAGATCTTCAGTCCATTTTAATTCTGGGATTGTAGAATTATTATTAATTGCTAAGAAACCTTTTTATGTTCCCTGGTTTGTAATTAGTCCATGGCAAATGGTTGGAAAGGGAATTGAATGAGGCTTTGGAGTTGGGTATTATATGTGTTTGTATGTAGATTGTCAAATACTGTCATTATTGATGTGCACTTTTATTGGGCAAAACATATTTGAATTCCTGTTTAATTTAATTTTTACTGATTTAGGTTCTTAATTTTCAAATGAAAAAATATTGAGCGTCTCTCTTCTCAGACTTGGACCGATGAACTCTGTAATCTATATGTTCCAACGTTCTTACTGTTAGGTTTATTAGGGCTTAACACTTATTATTTTTGTTACTAATTGATAGAGGATATGGCTGGCAGCTATTTTTCCTCATACTGTCCAACTGGGTTTGCTATTTTTCTCTGTAATACTTTCATTTCTTGGTTGTCCTGCAACTGACTGTTTCTCAGCCATTGTCCGAATGATTGTAGCCGAGTATCATTCTCTTGAAATGACCACATCCGAATGGATTTAAATGTTAATGCCAGAAATTGGATTTTTAGTGGCTTTTTCTTACTTAACCGTAAGTTCAGTTTTAAACAACTCTAAGAAACATTTGAAAATCGATTTCTATTTTGTTCAAAATAAGGACAGGTCCAACCTCTCCATTGTGAAATACATTTCTACAAATGATCACACTGACAATGTCTTCACCATAGCTCGCTGACAGTTTGTTTCTGCCATACTAACTAAGGGGCTAAATAGCACATGAGGGCATAGAATCTCCTAATTACTTCTAAATCAAGTAATGGACTGTCTACCTTGTTTTGTATTAGTTAAATTACAATCCTACACTAATGAAGATTAGGCGTGTGTGTTCTCTTTGTGAATAATAGGCTTAATATATCAACTAGTCGTCTACCGCACATTGCGCTGGAAATTATAGCTAAAAAGTAATTATATTCTAATGCATAAACTTTAGGGATCAATAGAGAAGTTAAGCTAAAGAGAAAAAACTTTTGAGAATCCAAATTTAATAATTTTGGCATGAAATAAGAAAGTAAATAACTCTTTATTGATCAAGGAAAATACATAAATAATCAAGGAATTATTTTCCATCCCATTCATTCTCTTCAAGTTCGAACTTCATTAATCTTTCTTTTTTTTTTAAAAAAGATTTATTAACTTGATTGAATTCAATACAATTATGACACTATAATACACAGGGTCATTGTGCACTTTATCAAACCTAACAGTCAGGTTCAGGGACTGTTCGGGCAGCGTCGTCTTGGTCTTGTCCTCCGTCTGGTTTCTTGAAACTCAATGTGGACGGGCTTTTTTTTCAGTTCTGGTTCGGCAGGTTTTGGGTGTATTATACGCGATGAAAATGGTGTGTTTGTCGCTGCAAAATGTGGTTCAATTGTCTTCAATGCGGATCTGTTCTTAATTGAGGCTTTGTCCATTCGAGAGGCACTCAGTTGGATTAAAGAGCGTGGTTGGCATGAGTTTTGATTGAGTTGGATTTGTTGGTGGCTGTACAATCGATAGCCCGCCCATTAGAGGTTTTCTCTCCTTTTAGTAGCATAGTGAAAGATTGTTGTTCTATTCTTAACGAGCTTTTAAATTGCTCTATTGCGTTTGTAAAACGCACGGCTAACAACATTGCACATTCGTTAGCTAGAAATTCTTTTACTTATCGGGGCGAGTGGTTATCTGTGCCCCCCATTTTATTGTTCCTTTGCTTTTGCGTTTTTCGTAATAAAGCTTTCTTTGGTTGTCACAAACCTAACAGTGAATCTTATTTCACACACTACATATATGAATGACAAAATATACAATCAAAAGCATTTAGGTTAATTAATTGTCCTGACTTCTCCGAAAACTCCCATTAGTTACTCCTCCAAGCCCCTTGGTGGATTTATAGTCTCTGCAAAATAGAGACCAACAAAATTAGCTATGATAATTTATTTTTTTTGGTCTTCCATCCAGTTTTCCGAACCCTCTGGGCCGACTAATCCGGATTCGAGCAAAGATGAATTGTTTTATATAATTGTTTTATTAATTAAATAAGTGTTAAACTGATCTTATTTGGTTTAGAATTCTTATTTTAGAAAAACAATAAATACTCACATATGGGGGTTCGGCCAACACATATCTTTTCCCCTTAGAGGCCGAAATCCCCTTGCCCTAAATTACTAGATTTTAACCGTTTTGTTCGTTCTTGCTTGTGTGGACTTAACGTTAGAGGCGTTCTACTTTGGGTACTCGCGAGATTAAATTAAAAGAATATTTGTGGGCGTGACAACAACGTTAGATAGTAATCTTCAAGAGCTATTTTATCTAACATATCTTCTTAGTTGTTATTCAATAAGTTTACAGATCTTGGTTTAAGAAATTGAAATTTTTTGATTTCGCTACGATTGTCGGAACCTTCAATCCAACAACATGTTCATGGGAAACTCAATCATCTTTGTTTTGATTAATGTCAATATGCTTTATGGAAAATGGTAACTCCTAATCCAATGTTAAGTTATATTAATCATGCAAGAAGTTACTGACTGTTTATTTTGTTGAGACAGTTAACAATACAAGATATGTGAGTTTGTATGGTGAAGGTGTTAGCCTAGCGGTTAAACACTCTACCTATGATCAGGTAGATCATAGGTTCGAATCACACTAGGGGTAAGAAGTTTTCCTTTGTTATTTAATGTAAGTGCAATTGCACAATTTTTTTTTTTGAAAAAAGGTATCTGAGTTTGTTGAAGTTCAGCAAATGACTCAGTATCAAATATGACACTGACTTGAAGTCTAAAACACATCAGTCATTTGTGTTCATCCTCGAAGAGTCAACTCAGTAGCCCAACAGAGGTTAAGTAGTTTAAGTGCCAAGTATAGCCAGCGGCTTCTTCAAAGTCTTGAACCCGTAATATATCTTCTGGATATTAGAAGGAAGTCTACTTTGAAGATCTCAAGAGAAAACTTCCCAAGAAATGGCTAAATATAAAAGTTGTCCGGAGTCGTTACTTTCCGCCCCAGCGGTTTGAGAAACTTATTAATAAAAACTAATTTTCGACGATAAATTCGTCAAAAACCTATGCACATAAAATTTGTTTGTAAATCTAAAAATTTGACGAAAATTTGAAATTTCCATAAAAAAATTCATTCTTTTCCCTCGTTTTGACGAAAATGCATAAAGCTTTGGTCTGAATTGAACTAAATTGAAATGCATTTTTACTGAAGAAAAATTACTGAACTAAATATTACTGAACTGAATTGAATATTATTGAACTGAATTGAAATCAATTACTGACATAAAAAACAGGCCTAAGCTACAATGGACTTTTCTGCTCCAAGGAAAAAAAGTTTGCAATATTTTTTATATATTTGAGTCCAAAATCTTCTCCCGAGAATTTTTTTGTTAATCTAAATTGTAGAAATACATCTTTCAAAAAAAAAATTGTAGAAATACGTTTCACTTTTCTACAACTGAGGTAGTAGAATACATTTCAGATACTAAAGCATGTAAGAATCTAAGTTGTCATTTTTCAACCTAAGTTGTCATTTTTCACGGACTTTTAGTTAAAGGAAAAAGAGTTTTTATCACTCAATCCTATAATTAATGTTAATTACGTGATTGATTCTTTTTTGAAGAAAATAATTTTGTGTTAAGACTAACTTGGCATAAGGATTAAGGAGGGAATATTATTATGCCTTTCAAAAAGAAAATAAAGATTGCGGTTAGATACCAAACCCTAATTAATGTATAAATGTGTACCAATAAAAAAACTAATATATAAATGGTTTTTGAGATTATTTTCTAGAGATTCACATTTAAAATTGGTTAAGTTTCGAAATTCTCTAATGTTATTAAAAGATTTCATAATGCCAGATGCGGGTGTAGGTACACCTACTACCCTTTAATTGAAGCATATTATAATTTATGGCACCACTACCCCACATGCATTCATACCAATTTGTATTTGTTTATTATAATTAAAGCTACATCTATCTTATATTATTCGCTAAAGATAACAATAAACAATGCAAAATGACTTTGGATTCTCATTGCTATTCTTCCTCTTCACATCTTAATTACTATCTCATATATACAACCCTTAATTGTTGCATTTTGATATAATAACATAAATTCAATAAATACTTGGAGCATCCAACAAGTATTGAGTTTTGGGTTAGATGCGTTATTGATAATTTAATTTTCGATGGTAGTTTTAAGATGATCACGTAATTATATTTAATTTTGTCATTTGACTTTTAATTTTGTCTCAATTAAGTCATTTTGATAACTTAAAAAGATATTGAGTACTTAAAAGGTGAGGTAGTTATCACATCAATAATAGCCAACTTTGATCTTTACATAGATGTTATGTGTCACCAAGTTTTTCAAAATTACTTAACAAAAATTGTGATACATGATATCGTGACGTCTAAGTAGATCTCACGTGTCAGCCGATGATCAAAGTTGACTTTTGTTGATGTGGTAACTATGTAATTTTTTCGGAATTTAAATTGATTGGAATATTTTAAACAAAATAGAAGGTTAAATGACTAAATTCAAACAAATTGAAGTACGATAATCATTTTGAGGCCATCATCAAAACTCATGATCAAACGATGCAATTAACCCATTGAGTTTTCAACCAAAATGAGTTAAATATCAATATATGAGTGATAAGTTTAATCTTTGACCTTCCCCGCTTGGATTTAGTTAAAGCTATCACAAATAAAACACGTAACTAACTGTAGTTGTTTTGGCTGACAATATGGCTTCAAGAATTTGCAAATGAGATCATTTTGCTAAATGTTTTTAATTTTGATTAGAGGAGGCGACTCATGAGTCAGCCAATTTAGGTTGGTGCTTAAGGCCCCAAACATACATACCTCCAATACCCGTACGTATAAAGTCTATGTTTAGTTCTATTAATTGTTTAAATTCATATGTTGTTTTATTGAACTTAATTTTTATTGATATAAAAATTGTGGTCGGGAATGTAAATTAAATAAAATGCTTTGAAAGAAATACTAAAGCCCTCGGATATCTAATAGTTAAGACCCATTTAATCACCAAACCTTCATCTTATTTACAAAATTCAAAATCTTCTATTACTCTTTGTCATATACAACGAACAATCTTAATTTCCTTCTTTTTTTCTTTTCAAAATTGGAGCTCATATTCTTCTCTTCATCTTACACTCTTCCTTTAGTATTTTCTTTCCCTTTTCCTTCCAAATTAAATTTATATTTAAGCACTTCAACCAAACCCTCATTTGCTCAATTTCACTTTCAAAGTTCATAAATTCAAAAATCATAATAATGTTCGCAAGTTTAGTCCGTCTTTGTTTACGGTAAGGAATTTAATTGTGATAAAATTTCATTTATAAATTCACTTTACTTTTAATTTGATTGTTTCATCAAGACTTACATATGTTTATGAATTGCAGTGTAAGTACTTTTTCTTTTGACGGATTAATGTATGTACTTATATAACTTGTGTGAAATTTATTATTCTGAACTAATGTTGCCTAAGATACCAAAATGTTGAAGCTATTCTTGATTTTGATCATAGGCATGTAATAGTGAATTAGACTCTAATATTCTCTTGGATTTCACAAAAGTTAGTATTGTCACTTAGGGAAAAAAAATTGGAACATTTGCTTTCCCTACTTTACCATGAGGTAGGATTATTGTTTTAAAAATAGCTAGGCATTAATAAGACAACTTAAGAGCTTCTGGATATATTCAAAGTATATATATTTAGCGATTAATCGAGAAGACTAATCGAATTATTTGCACCTAAACAGTTAAACCAGTCCAATCAAAGGCTTCATGTAGAGCATCTAAGCATGGCATGCGCGATCAATACGTCTATCGTTTAAAATAATGAGTAAAATAGACATTCATAATTTTGTTTTTAAAGTATGGATCAATGTTTACTTTTTGTTGTTTGATAAAATTAAAAATTAGGTGATGAGTATTAAATTTGCAGTCTTAAACTTATTCAATTAAGTAGGTTTTGAAATTATGAAACATCCTAAGATGTTAATCAATCTATATAAATACTTAAAAGTGGGTTTTGAATTGATAAAATGTCATGATGTTTTCCAATAATGCCCCTATATCATTTGTCAGCAAGCCATCAGCTTCATTACTCTATAGTTATCTTTTACACATGTTGATCCTTTCCTCACATGTCTTTTATCAAATTAATACCTTTTTACATATGGCAAATTGCTTGTCTTATATAAAAATATCAATCACTATTCTCCTTTTTGGTACCTATATTAAAATAACTGTTTTTTCAACGAACTCCTTAATTTCTCAATTTTATATAATAAGTTCATCAAAAATAATCACGAGCATATATATGATTATTAAGAGCAACAAAATATCGTATATATCTCAAACGTAATTTTAGAGCTTCTGCTTTAGAGATATATTCTAAATTGTGTTTTTGACGAAAATCTTTAATTTTCCATTTCGTCACAGTATATTTATTTGAGGTCGATACAAATTTTCTTATGATTGCGATGATTACTTGAATAAGTATGAAACGTTTATCTCAATTTTTCCTTTGTATCCAAACTGCTTAAATTATATCTGAAGATAGATTTTAATATATATTTGGTATTATTGACGAGTTATATGATTTAGAAAACTGGATTGCTATTTACAGCCCACTTTTTCCGAACTACAGCCCACTTATGCCCAAAATACCCCTTTCATAATTTCCTTCTTAATTTTGATGTGCTCTTAACAACCTATTTTTCAAGATTAAACTTTTTAACATCAAAATCACACCTTTTGCTCTCAATTATGGACAAAAACACGAATAAATTACGAAAAACAAACTCAAAAAACAGTTAATTTGATCAAAAATTTCAAAAAGTGGATTGATTAGGGTTTGGAGGCCCTTTTTATGGAGAAACGACCATGGTGGCCATTTTACCATGAGGAGAAATGGCCACCGAGGCCGTTTCACCATATGGAGGAATGGCCTCGGTGGCCGTTCCTCCATACGGAGGAACGGCCGAGTTGGCCGTTCCACCATATGGTGAAACGGCCACCAAGGCCGTTTCTCCTTATGGGGAAACGGCCATGGAGGCCGTTTCTCCATATGGTGGAACGGCCAAACGGCCACCAAGGAGAAACGGCCATGGAGGCCGTTTCTCCATATGGTGGAACGGCCACCATGGCCGTTTCGCCTTAGGGCAAACGGCTTTGATGCCGTTTTTAAAAAAAAAAAACAAAAAATTCAACGTTTTTTTACCGTTCGAGTACCTCGTCTTCTAATGATTGATCATCACTGTTCCATTCCGGATTTGTTGGGTCATTCAACATCTCAAACTCTGAATTTTTAATGTTAGAGGTTCAAAATTAGGTTTTTTGATTTGAGAGCTTTCTATTTTTATTTTTTCTGACTTGTTCATAATGAAAAGGGCAAATTTGTCAAAATGAGCTGTAGTTCGGAAAAAGTGGGCAGTAAATAGTGATACCCTTTAGAAAAATGTAATAAGAAGCATATGTAATTGTTTACAATAATTTATTGTAATATTATGTTTATATTTTTTTCCTTTTAATTATAAATGCTGACATGTCCAAATTTAAGGTGTTTTTAAGTTAATCAAAAGTGTTTTTGTCCATTTTAATTACAAATTCTGACATGTCCAAATTTATTGAAATGTGTCCTACAAAAATTCAACTACTGTAGCGCGTGTTGTACAGTCTCATTTTTTCCGTTAAGTTGAGAAATGTAGAGCACATAGTACCACTTTTGGAGAGTTGAGTGGGTAAAAGGAAAATCCCTTTAAGGTGATGGGGTAAAATGATCAAAAAATGCAATTTTAGGGATTACATAGTACCACTTTTTAAGAGTTAAGGGGGTAAAAGGAATATTTCTTAAGGTGAGAGAGTAACATGACCAAAAAACGCAACTTTAGGGAAGTACATGTGCATTAAGCCTTAATTATATCTAAAAACTAGATTCATAGATAAGAAAAATTGCACTAGATACAATATATATGTAAGATGTATTGTGTGCATCATATATAAACTCAATCGTCTAAAGTTTATTATAATTCTAAAATATAAATTCATGAACATACAATAAAATTAAATGACAATACTTTGTAATTAACTATATATAGTAAACGATAAAATAATACACTACAAACACATACAATATCAACTATAATTCTGGAATTATTACTTTACATATTACTTGGACCCTTAAGGAATTTCTAATTTTTTATTATCTTATGCTTTTAACGAGAATATTACTTTACAACATTGGCTCAAGTTGGGACCGACGAAATTTATTACTTAAGCAAAGTTATTATTTATCGGGAGTCCACTTCTCTTGGTGAGTACATTGGATTAATGATAAATTCAATCCAATGGTGTATAATAATCTTAACTCTAACCATAATCCTAAACCCGAACCCCAACTCTAAACCCCAACCCCAATTCTAAACCCTAACATTAACCCTAACCCTAAACCTTAAAATTAGAATTATTATACACCATTGGATTGAATTTATCATTAATCCAATGGTGACTCTCCAAATTAAATTTGGAGAGTACTCACCAAGAGAATGAGACTGTATTTATCGGATATTACTTAATCGAGGTACTAATAACATTAACTACAATCATAATATCACGAGTACTAATATAAACCTTTTACTCATATTTTCAATTTTAATCTGATAAAATATGGTATATTTTTATTTTCTAAGCGGAGCGAGATCTAGTTCTACTTTACAAATAATTCTATAAGTAATTTTTCTTCTAGAATGAATTTCGTATGATAGCTAAGTTGTTTGTTAGGTAAATGCCAACACATCATTGCTCAAGCCCTTTGACAAACTAAAAGTGTGGGAATAGAAGAAATCCGATGCTACCATTTTCCCATTAATTACTTTGACCTTTGAGCCACATGCATAAGTTTTTATTTTATTCTTTTCCTTTCTGATCTACAAGACAAGAAACTCAAATGTATACCCAAAATATATATTTTAATAGGTGTCACTAGCCTACCAGATTTGAAGATCTTTTTCATCCCTAAAAAAAGAAGAATTTGAGGAAAATAATAATGTAACCACTACCTTTTTTCTTTTTTTCTTTTTTTTTTGGTGAAACCACTACTTTTTTGTTTTATAGCAGGGTAGATAATGGTTGAAATAGTCAACATAAGAAAAAGTAAAAGGACAAGTAAGAGTTGTTATTTATATATATGTAGCTTAGACTTGAGTTTTTTTTGGCATTCAAACCATAACCATTCTAATCTAATCTGTAGAATCAAAAGCATAAGCATGGCAGGCATCAAGGTTCATGGAATTCCAATGTCAACAGCTACCCAGAGAGTTCTTGTTTGCCTCGAAGAGAAGGGCTTAGACTATGAGATATGCCCTGTTGACTTGTCTACTGGAGCACACAAGAAAGAGCCTTTCATCTCCCTCAATGTAAGACACTTATTTCCGGATATTCTGATGGTTCATGTTAGCCGATCCCAATTCATTTTTAGACCGGCTTTATTGTTGTTGTTGTCAGAGGTGTCTCTAGGGGAGTTCACCTAGGCGTCCCGTCTTGAGCCTCACCATTTTAGGGCCTATAGTAATAATAGTTATATTAAATCTTTATATTCGACTTTGTTCGTTACGTAAAGTTTGATATGTATTTATGAATTCTAGAATAACATACACATTTTATTAATGTTAAATTTAGATGTGGTAGAATAATTTCGCCTAGAGCGCGCTGGTCGTTGTTGTTTAAGGCACTCCACTCCCTCCTTTTCATAATCCATTTCATAACATAACATGTATATATAATCCATCTGTTTATGGATTGTGCAGCCATTCGGTCAAGTTCCTGGGTTCGAACACGGGGATCTCAAGCTCTTTGGTACCTTACCTTGACCTGGATATGTTTATCACTCAACTACAAATCCAGTTGGGTCGTCATCTGTTTTCTGATTTGTTTTTTTGTTTGTTAAAAATGCAGAGTCAAGAGCAATAACACAATACATAGCCCATGAAAATTCACAAAAGGGAACAAATCTTTTGCGACAACAAGGCAAGGAAATGGCAATCTTAGGAGTGTGGTTAGAGGTTGAGTCTCAGAAGTTTGAGCCAGTTGCATCAAAACTGAACTGGGAAATAGTATTTAAACCCATGTTCGGGATGCAGACTGACCCTGCTGCTGTTGAGGAAAACGAAACCAAACTCGGGGGTGTTCTTGATGTGTATGAGACAAGGCTAGCTCAATCTAAATACTTGGGTGGGGATAGCTTCACCTTGGCAGATCTACACCATCTGCCAAACTTGCAGTTGCTTTTGAGTCATCAATCCAAGAAATTGATCGATGCTCGCCCTAAGGTTGCTGCTTGGGCTGCTGATATCACTGCCAGGCAAGCTTGGGCTAAGGTCCTTGCCCTCGGCAAGAAGTAAGACTAGGACTAGATTCTAGCTGTACGTACAAGGACGGACTATGTTTGTTTGAGTTGTGTGTGTTTCTTCATGGCACTACTATATCCTTGTTTCGTATATTTGCGTTTTGTAGTGTGTTTTTGGCATCAATCTTCTGTGCCGGAGATTGATTTTTCCGGTGACCTTTGGAATAAAGTTTGTTAATTATGTGTCATTTGTTTTGTATTGAATGGTATTTTAGTTCAGATGATCTACTTTTCCCACAAGTTTTTGCACTTTCCATAGGCATGGATTTGGATATAAAATTAAACACAACCAATAATGGGAATCATGTTTTGAGTGGAAGTTCTTAATTATGTGGGTTGGAGAGGAGATCCTTATTTATGGAACCCAAGATTCATTTGCATTCTACTTTGGTAACTGATTGGGACAATCTTTGTTAATGGCGAAAGGCGCACCGAGACGCAAAGGGGTTCAGATCATCAATTCCTTTAGTAAAGCTCAAGATAACACAAGTAGTACTTGATCATCATTTCCTTTAGTAAAGCACAAAATAATACATATGCAGTGTTAATTATTGCTATCTTAATAAACACAAACCTTATAGTACTTGATTGTCCAGTTGTCCAGCCACTTGCATTTCCATTTAAGCTTTCTTTCCATGACTGATACTCAGGTGTGGTATAAAAAGCTAAAACTCTTATGTGTAGCCTGATGAGAGATCACCAAAAATTAAACCAGGATTCTAATAGAATTACGATGAACAAAGTAGATCACCTTGATCAACTTGACTATATTTCAACTTGTGATGATTCAAATCCATATATATTGAGCTTTGTTTTTCTACAGCCAATTAATTAATTGATAGGATAAGATATTAATTAATGTTAAATCAATAAATTTCTTTACAAATAAATTTATAAGTAACTTTTTCTTCTAGAATGAATTGTATTGTACACTTAGGTAAATGCTAACACATCATCACTCAAGTCATTTGACAAACTAAAAATGTGGGAATAGAAGAAATCCCCCATATATGTAGCATAAGCTTCAGCATTTATTTGGCATTCAAATCAAATCATAAACATAAGCATGGCGGGCATCAAGGTTCACGGAACTCCAAGATCAGTTGCTACACAGAGAGTTCTGGTTTGCCTCGAAGAGAAGGGCTTAGACTATGAGTTCTGCCCTGTTAATATGGCTGCTGGAGACCACAAGAAACAGCCTTTCCTTTCCCTCAATGTAACAAACGCACTCGTTTTCATCTCAATATCAATATGCATTTTCATAATGTTTATATAATATAATCCATCTATGTCTGGATTCTGTAGCCATTCGGTCAAGTTCCTGGGTTCGAACATGGGGATCTCAAGCTCTTTGGTACCCTTTCCTTAATCTGTACATGTTCACTCAAATTGAATCCAACTGGTTTGTGCTTTGTTTTCTGATTTGTTTTATTGTTAAAAATGCAGAATCAAGAGCAATAACACAATACATAGCCCGCGAGAATTCACAACAGGGAATAAATCTGTTGCGGCAAGGCAAGGAAATGGCAATTTTAGGAGTGTGGTTAGAGGTCGAGGCTCAGAATTTTGAGCCAGTAGCATCACAATTGAACTGGGACATAATATTTAAACCCATGTTTGGGATGCAGACGGACGTTGCTGTTGTGGAGGAAAATGAAGCCAAACTGGCTAGCGTTCTTGATGTGTACGAGTCGAGGCTTGCTCAATCTAAGTACTTGGGTGGCGATAGCTTCACCTTGGCCGATCTGCACCATCTGCCGAACTTGCAGTATCTGCTGAATCATCAATCCAAGAAATTAATCGATGCTCGCCCTCATGTTGCTGCTTGGGCTGCCGATATCACTGCCAGGCAAACTTGGGCTAAGGTCCTTGCTCTCAACAAAAAGTGAGAGGACTAGATTAAATCTGTACAAGGATTATGTTTGTGTTGTGTGTCCCTTCATCTTCATGGCATTACCATGTCCTTGTTTCATAATTTTGTGTTTTGTAATCTGTTTTTGGCATCAATCAATCTTCTATGCTGAAGATTGATTTTTCTCGTTGCCTTTGAAATAAAGTTTGTGATTTGTTGTTGTGGCAGTCTTTGTATTCGACACTATGGTATTTTCAGTTCAGATGCATTACTGTTCCGATAAGTTTGATACATCTCAGAGGTATACTACAGTTATTGACTAGCAGAATTTGCAAGTCAAATAGCAGTGATGTGAATCAAAGCATTTTCATCATCTAACTTCAACCAAATAGTTGCAGCAAAATAACCAAGATCTAGATTATTTTCTCAAAATGTCTGTTTTATAGACACATCATAAATATCCTACATATTGATGGAAACAATAGACACCACCCACCAACCCTCGTATTTCCTTCAATTGTCAATATGGCAACAATACATATATACGCCACTGCTCAAAATGCAAATTGGCTAGAAAACACAAAAGACATGAAAGAAGACAGAAGCAAAAAGTACTGACTTCATAGTTGAGGAAACCACAACTATCCCGAACAGCCACTAGCTGAGTAGCCTCGAGTTGCCACTGATGGCCATCGGATATATCTAACAAAATCCACCACTATCATCAAGCAAAAATGAAGGTAAGAGAAAAGAGAAACTTCAAAACCCAGAAGAAGCACCGCAGGCCAACCCAAACAAAATGAGCACACAGTACCACAATGTACAAAAATATCATGACTGGTAGGTAATTGAAGTTGAAAGTAAAACCAACCCATCACAGCATAGACAAAAGTATCAGCAGGGATATATAAAAACACTCAGAAAAGAAAGTACCTTGCATTTTTATGAAAGAATAAAAACAAGAGAGAGAGAGAGAGAGAGAGAGAGAGAAGGGTGTCCTCCATGGCTAAATAGCGTTGACTGAGCCCACAAGACATCAAAATCGCCATAAAGCAGCTCCAGAATTCAATCAAGAATCTTAAAAGAGCTGCTGCAGCACCAATTCTCCACAACCACAAACCAAATCTACCATTATCATGTATTTAACATCAATTAGTAGATGAAAAACTAGAAATAACATAATAAACAAAAATAGAAATAGAAACAGAAAGTTTAAAGTTTAAAATTGAGAAATAGAAACAGAAACAGTTTATGATCTGAAAACCATAACTACATCAATTTATATGATTAAAGAGAACAACCTGATGTTTCAAGTGCTACCCTTCCATCAGAGTTGCTGAAGCCAAATGCCATAATTATAGATGTTACCGGCTTTCGGGCTGCAGATTAACCTGCAGATAAACAATAGAAAGATTTTTCTGTTTATCAAGTCCACCAACCCAAGTGCCAGGGAAATTTGCTGAAGGAGATTAGACTGGCACCGGATCACAACCGCTGCAAGTAAAGCTGTCTCCACAAAAGTTTATGTACTATATGGCACAGAAAAAAGAGAAATGAAAGACAAGGCAAGTGAAACTAGCTATAGTGATGTTAAAATCTACACTTTCTCTTGCACTTCTGAATAAGTGGAACCATATTGACGTGGAAGCAAGGGAATGCAAGAAGGCAACCTTTATTTCCACGAACGTAAAAGCCAGAAGAATCCTTTTCCTTCTATATTTTGATAACGAGTGAAATTCTTGATATCCCCTCCTAGGTATGACTGCCAAAACTACTAGTATAAACATACCCATTTCTGCCAGTTCAGTTCACGTGATATGCACAAATCACTCTACTCCACTCTCATCATTCTTGAGTTTATCTAATAGACAACACAAGAACAACTCTCATTCAAACAGGTTAGCACACAAAATAACAGTAAAAAACAAGCACACAATCACCAAGCTCTGATATTCGTTGATGAATGATAAGTAGATAAATGTGGAACACGGACTTCTCCTGAATAGGATCCAAACTCCGATATTCACCTCTCTGTAACTAACTTCCCATGAGTAATTACTCTTTCATCTTGTAATATCTTTGCCCCTCCCAGTGTAAATTTGCCACACTTTGGGATTCTCCTGAATAGGATCCAAGACAGTGGCCCTGATTGCCCATTCTCCATCAATATCCACAGACTTTTAGCATCTATATGCTAAAGTATTATGTCAACTTAATGATGTTGCCCGGACCTGGACACGATGTCGGGATATGTTATTTCTAAAACATAACCTTCACAAAAACGTTATTTCTAAAACATAACCTTCACAAAAACGTTATTTCTAAAACATAACCTTCATAAAATAGCTTAAAAATGGTGTCTGATACGTATCCAACACGGATACAGGTACGGGTGGGTACACTGGTAAGGAGAAGTGTCCGTGTATCATAGCTTGCTACATATGAACGTAACTAGTGTCTATTTATGAGTTAAGCTTTTGGCATGGAAAATGAAGGGCATTAACTAAAATATCTGGTAAAGGTGACAGTTTCCTTTTCATGATCGATGTCTTGTTTTGTGCATTCACTAGTGTCTAATTTTCTTGTTTCATTTAATCAGTATGTTTCTTTATTGTCATTTTCATCTCTAGCACTTGAGTTGCGACACAATCACAAAATTCATGGTATTCGTTGTTTAATTAATTTACTTCCTTCAGCTTGGAGACAATATATCCTTGATCATAAAATTCTCTAGAAAAGCAACTATGGTTCGAAGAATCAAATTTATGCCTTAACTTTAACAACAAGATGTAATCATGTATAGATTTGTACAGCAAATCAATAACAGTTTGTGTGTGTATGTATGTATTCAACAAACCTAAATTGGTTATTCATCAAATGAGTTAAGAAGTGGTTAGGAAATCATGGAGATAATTTACCTCTGACAAACTTGGGATGATTAATTTTAACCAAAACCTTTAAGTCATATTTGACTTAAAAGTTATTTGACTAGTTGCATCTCCAACACAACTAGCTAAATAACTTTTAAGTCATATTTAGCTAGTTGGATAGCTAAGATGCACTCCAACAAGGTGGCATGGCTCTTTATATTTTTTAGCTAGCCAATTTGACTAGCTAAATTTGACTAGCTATTTGTATTGTTTAATCATTTTTTCTCTTTCTTCTTTGTTTGCTTTATTGTCTTTTACTTTTTTACTTTTCTTTTTCATTTACTTTAATAATAAAATAATGATATAGAGAGTCAAATGGCTAGAATGGTTGGAGCAAAACATAAATTTAGCTAGCTAAATTTTAGCTAGTTGATATTTTATAATTTTTTAGAGAGCCAAATAGCTAGTAGTGTTGGAGTTGCTCAGAGACCTAAATAGGATATGAAGTAGGAGTATCTTTAGGTGATAAGATGCAATCTTCTTTCAGTAAATTTGACAGTCAAGATGCTGCTTACAATTCCATAAGCCATAATTGTCAACTGATCATACTTAATTAGGCTCTCAATGCACGAATTCTCATATATCCATGCCCAAGAAAAGGGTATGGATATACATAATCTACAAATAGGTCTTTCTGTTCATTCAAGCAAGGTTGGACTTATCGGCACTAAATCCTGTCTCTTGATTCAGATTCTACAGAACTATAGCCCAAGTCCTTCTTTAGTCCCTTGCTCTTCATTAGCTCTCTTACTTGTGCAGCAGCTTCCCATTTTCCCATCTCTGAATACAACTTAGACAGAATTACATAATATGCACTATTCTCTGGTTCCAATTCAATAAGTTTCTTAGTCACAAATTCACCAAACTCCAAGTTTTTATGAGCCCTACAGCCGTTAAGCAATGATCCCCACATAGATTTTGTGGGCTCAAAAGGCATTTCTCTGATGAATCTAAAAGCCTCATCAAGGTAACCAGCACGAGCAAAGAGGTCAATCATGCAAGCATAGTGCTTAGCATTAGGGGGAAACCTATAATCCCCATTAACTAATGAACTAAAGATCTGTTGACCAATATGAACCATACCAGAGTGGCTGCAAGCACTAAGCACATTGACCAAAGTGACTTCATCCGGCTCTAGCCCTTCTTGTTTCATCCTATCGAAACAGCAAAGAGCATCCTGTCCAAATTTAGAGAAAGCAAAGCCTTTTATAATTGCATTCCAAGCAAAAACATTCCTCTTTTTCATGCTACTAAACACATTCAAACCCTCATCAATTCTTCCACATTTCATATACATATCAATCAAAGAAGTCCCTAAAATCACATCAAGCTCCCACCCATTCCTCCTTATAAAATCATGTATCCAAACACCCATTTCAATGGCTCCAAAACTCGCACAGGCACCTAAAACATTCACCATAGTAACCCGATTAGGCGCTACACCCGAATACTGCATCTGCTCAAACGAAATCAAAGATTCATCATACTTCTCAGCATTCCTATACCCCATAATCAAAACTGTCCAAGAGACAACATCTTTCTCAGACATTTCATCAAACACTTTCCGGCACAAACCCATTTGTCCACATGAAGCATAGACATTAAGCAAAGAGTTCCCGACGTAGATATCACATAAAAATCCAAACTTTACAACATGGGTATGCACAGATTGGGCTAAAAAGAGTGCCTTGAAATCAGATAAAGATTTAAGGATAAAAGGGAAAGTGTAATGATTAGGGAGAATGGAATTGGAGTGCATATAGGAGTAAATTGAAAAGGGTAAATGAGGGATTTGAGAGTGGGAGAAGGCTTTCAAAAGGGTATTGCAAATGAAAACATGGGGTTTAGAAAAGTGGGTGAAGAAGAGAGGAAGAGAAGAGTGGAGGAGATGGGGTAGGTTTTGAGAGGAGGTGATAAAATGGTGGGCAATGGTGGTGTTCCAATGGAGTTTGTTGAGGATTATTTGAGCTTGGATTTGGTATAAATGAGGAAGGCATATGGATGTCTTCTCCAGAAAGTGAATGATTCTTGTTGCTGCAGGGCTCACCTGTGGGTATGACATAATCGCTGCTATTCCAACTGGCCTCTCACTGTAATTGCGCAATTAGAAGAGCTCCGACATCAAAATTTAATTTAATATTCTTTATAGTTTTTAAAACTCACTACTTAGTGTTTCAAAACGAAGGTTTTGGTTAAAGTTAATATATTAATACATATTAGTACCTAAAATAATTTTACTAATTTATATGAATGACAAACTTAGCACTCGAATTGATGTCTCTTTAGGTACTAATATTTGTTAATGGAGACAAAACTCATAATATTTAATGTATTAATATGTGTCAATATGTTGATTTTGACCGAAACCTGCTGTGAGCATAAGTGGACGCTCATAGCGGCTTTAGCCTTCTTTGACTAGAGTCGCCACCCGGCCGACCGAGAAAATGTACGAACCGGCGTATGTACCGATTGTTTGTAAACCAGAGATTCTTATTTACGTTCGTGGATACAACTTATTAATTCCGACGTTCTAGACCCTAGAGGATCTTTAATGCAACCTAATTGTTTATTATCTTGATATTATCATTATCACACAAGAGTATTTAAATACGCAAAAATTTGTATAGTAAACCGTCGGGTGACACGGTACAAAACCCTCAGAAGCTTACCCTCGTCGCATGCCAGTGATTGCTTGCGGACTAATACTCGTCGAAGAACGGAGTATTTTCAGGGAGGAACCTTGGGACCGGAGTTGCGTAGGGCGTTCTCCGAATATCTTTTAGAAGGGCTTAGTTAGCTCTAGCGCGGGGCTGCGAGTAATGCGTGTATAAAGCTTTTAGTAATTGGGGGAAATATTTTTGGTGGTCGTGAGGACCTTTTTAGGGAGTAGAAGTATTTTTAGGAAATAGCTCTCAAACTCAAGCAATTCTTTTCGTATCAAAGGCAACTTTAGGCAACAACAGAGGCAACTTTCTCAGATGAAACTTTTATCGGATCAATAATTGCTTTAGAACGAGCTAGAGAGGGAGGAGAATGAGTATTTGTTGGTGAATTGAATGAGAAATTCGGAGGGTATTTATAGAGTAGGTTGTGACCGTACGGTCACATGAACGTCCATCTCAAATTCAAATTTGAATCTGAGACGGGCTTTACTCAAAGCCCGGCCGGGTCTTTGAAGGCCCGGTCAAAGTCGTTTGTCCACATGTACACGTGGCGACTTTTTATTGGACCGCCTTGCCACGTGGCAGATAAGGATTGGATAGCTGTCTGCCACGTGGCAGTGACCGTCCGATCAGAAGGATTGTGACCGTACGGTCACAACAAACAGTATTGTGACCGTACGGTCAATGGTAGATAGGGTATTGACTGTACGTTGTTTTGTAAAAGAGGATTTTCTCATAAGCATGAAGGTGTCAAACTCATGGTCCCGAGACGCGGGTGGAAGAGGTTATGACCCTAGAAATGTGATCCATTCTCTGACGAGTATTAGTATTTGACCGACTGGCGGGACGAGGAGCTCGTAGATTGCTTTCGTCATTGGGTTCGAAAACCAGTGCTTACACCTGCGTTGGCTGGCGGAATTGTATTAATATCAGGGCAGCGACTAAAGTGTTAAAAGAGACAAAACTTAGGGACTAAGCAGTGGGTTTTTCAAAATACAGGGACCAAACAGTGAGTTTCTGCAAAACATAAAAGCAATGGATTTTTCAAAATACAGAGACCAAACAGTGAGTTTCTGCAAAACAGAAAGACTATTAAATTATTTGTCCTATTATTAGGCAATCTGTAAATTTTACTGTAGACTTTCATTGAGGTATGTGGTTTACTTTAACCTTGAGAGTGAATAGAGCTACTTTTAACTAAACTTGTCTCTACAAAAGAAAAAAACTGAGCATACTCGTAACATATTTTTTATAGTTACGACGTGAGAGATTAATATGAAAAATGTTATTATCAACTCCATCTTTAATTCAATCAATTAATTGAAATGGAATAACCAATGACACTATGTTTAAATACATAGTAAGTTATGAAAAATTATGGATCACAAATTTAAGAAAAATTGAACATTTTTCACAATATATGAGAGCCATGATACAGCTCAAGGTTGCAAGCAAACAACACCGTGGGTATAAAATTTACATCTTTAGATTTATTATCTTACCAATTATTTGGGTCAAAACTATGTATATTGTGACTTTTACGAATTATTTACAGGGATAATTTCAAATAAGTACCATGCGCTTTCGCGGTTGTAAATAAAGGATTGAAGTTTGCATTTGAACAAATAAAGTACTGTGGTTTGCATCGTTTGAAGTATTAAGAAAATTGTCGATTTTATTAACATAAACGATGACAGTTTTTGTCTGAAATATTTTTATGGCCTTTGAGATTAACTCTAACTTGACGCTGCAAAGATTAGAAAAACATTTCGGGCAAAAAGTGTCCTCGTTTACGTCAACAAAATCGATCATTTCCTTATTCTGCAAACAATGCAAACCACAGTCCTTTTGCTCGAAGGCAAACCACAATCCTTTTTTTGCAAAATCAAGAAACCACATGACACTTATTTGAAATTAACCCTTATTTATAATATATATTTCTTAAAAAAACCTTGTAATATACATAACTTTGTTTCTCTTTTAATACTTTTCTTATTAACTGACAAAGATAGTGAGGCCACGAAACAATCTTGAGAAGAACTCTCTTCTCCTCAAGGACCGCCTCGAACCAGATAACTTTGAACAATGAAGGAATCAGTTCGAGCGTGATCATGAGCGTGGGCGAAGCAATGACAAAGGACATAGATATGAAAATGACAGTGACTGTGACTGTGACAGAAAGCATGACAAGGGTAAATAGAAAGAGTATCATGAAGTATACTAAAGGCAATTTAATGTTCCTAAAACGAGGGTATTGTACGCCCTTGACTGAAGCAAGGAATGCATAGAATACCCTCCCAATTAGAAAAAGAACGACTGGGGAAAAAACAAACCATGGTGCAACTTTCATAAAGGACAAAGTCACCAGACGAAAGCCTACAATGAGTTGTGCAAACTGTTGGAATGTATGGCCGAGTCTGGGAAACTCAATCAGTTCCTCCCAAAGGTCATCGCCCTTCCTCCCCTGCCTACGCTGGTCGCTAGAGACCATGACCGTACAAAGAAGGGCTTTATAAATGTCGTAGCTAGGGGGCGAAGGAAAATCACAATGTTAAGTGATAGTCTAAGTATGAGGGCTAAGAAAACTTAAATAGATCCAACTCAACCTTGTCCTTTGGCTCTCACTCCTCCTCTAAACACAATCATGCCAATGATCTGGTCATTGAGATGTAGATAGAAGGATACATCGTGAAACGAGTCTTATTAGATATTGAAAGCTTAGTCAACCTCATAACTAGGTAAGCATTTAAAAATTTAAGCCTCCCCTCTGAAATGATCAAGCCCATGTGAAGCTGCCTTCATGTTATAAGCAGTCACACAGTGATGGTCCTCGGTTGAGTAATGATAACTTGCGCAAATATCTGCTTCTTTAAGTTGCCGTTAACCTACAAAACAATGCTGGTGAGGTGATGACTGTAAACTTTTCGACGCTCAAGTTAGTAAACGAAAGACTTTTAGAACGTAAGGATAGTATAATTATGAATGTGCCTTTAGGGTTCACCTATGATGTATATTTATAGGGACTATATAGTATGTATCCTAGTAGGATTTGGTTCCCTTAAGTCTGTTTAGAAGAGATGTTCTTGTAGTTTGAATATGACTCTGATTACCTTGTTTGGGAAGGTATTAATCTCTTTGCCAAGCTTGGAGATGGAATGGAATGGATGAAAACAAGAACATGAACTTTGTATTGATGGAATTGAATTACAAACTTTGCAAAGAGGGGAAATGGAACATGGAAGTTGGTGTTTGGATCACCTCTTCTTACAACTAAATGGAGGAATTGAATTACAAACTAAATGGAACTAAATACAAGTGAAGTGGGATCATTTTATTACAAATGATAGTTAGGGGTATTTATAGGTGTTTTAAGAAGACTTATTGTCATCCCAATGACTTTAGAGTCAACCCCTAGGTGTAAAAACGAGTACAGGTGTGATTGCATTGACTTGGAGTCAACTTCTAGGTGTGAAAACGTGTAAAAGCTGTCCAAACCAGCTGACACGGCCCGTGTGGAAGATACGACACGCCGTGTCAAGGCTTAGCCCTTCTAGAAAGCACGTTTTGTCCGACGAAATTCCAGATTTGATGACTTTTAGTAATTGGTCCACAACTTCCTCATATGACCTTATATTGGGGTGATTCAAATTGCACATGAAAGCTAAGACATAGATAAACAATATTGTAGTTTTTCATTTTCCGAGATTGTGATTGGAAAGGCTTCGAATTTGGCTAGAAAGTCGCTGCTTCTACTGGAACGTTTTGACCTGTTTGAGACAAATGACACGAGGCGTGTCACCATGTGACACGGGGTCGTGCCAGACTAAATTTCAGCTTTTTCTTCCTTTGAAACGCGTGTTGACTCATTGAATTTAAAAGACATGTCTGTGTGGCTATGAGACACGGGCGTGTCAACTGTATTTCGAGAATTTTTGGTCTAACACCTTGGATTTTGGTGGATTCATGACTTCTCTTTTGTCCCTTTGCTCCTTATTAGCATTAATTCACCTCAAATCATGTATTTATGTCAAATATCATCATGAAGAAGCTTCCAACCCCTATATACAAAATTACCATAGTTTAAATTAGTGACTTTTTAGGTGAAAAATAAGCTTTAAGTAAGGAAAATTCACACTTTAGCAAATACACTTCACTTGTTCTCAAAATAACTTAGAAAATGACAAATGCTAACTAACTTAAACTAAAATAACAGTAAAATACACCGTACATAACCCGAAAAGATAGGGATATTTCATCCCTATCAACTTCCGCACGCTTAAAGCTTTACTTGTCCTCAAGCAAACTCAAAATTCGTAATCCGACTCAAAATCCCAAGTTTGGTAGAAGCCCTAAAAGTATGAGATAAAAGTTCACAAAAAGAGAAACTTGATAAGTTGAATATTAATTGACAAGTTCATTGATTAACTTGAGGTGGCATGTTCAATAGAACAAATTTACTCACTGAAGAAAGCAATCAACACCTCGCGATGGTAGTTCACTCATTCACTCAACATTTGACGACTTGGTGTTTACTCTCGACTTTGACACTAAACCATGATTCAAGTTAAGATTGCATTGTCATCCAAAGATAAGCTAAAAATTCTAACAGTATCAAAAATTTCCTTGTAAAAGGGTTGTAACTTGGTTAAGGTACGAGGTATGTACGTGGTCTATTTAGGTGAAGTTTAGAAACCAAGTGCGGTCTAATTGTGACAAAAGAGATAAAAGTTGTTACTAGCTTCCAATCTCTTCAGAGTCAGAGGCAAGCTTTATGAAAGCGCTTCTGAGAGAGATTTTGCCTGAAGGCAATTTCTGCCTTTTAAGCAACAAAAGTTCTGTTTAACAGAGCTTCTGAATGGTCTTTTGAACAAAGACAATGAATTTAAAGAGTCGTCTGTTTCAGCACTTAATATAAAGCAATTGCACATAGGCTAAAATAACAAGTTATAAAGAGGGAGAAAGAGATTCAGGAGGTCCTGAGTGAACAGTTCGATTTATCCAGATTCGCCACAAAAGTCATGTGACTACGTCTTGTCCCCTGTGATCGCAGTCATCAAAGATTTTAAATCCACTATTCAGTTCAGAAGCTCCTTTATCATCAACAGAAGTTAAGCTAATTTCTCACTTAGTTCTGACTAGCCGAAAAAAAGTTAAAGGATTTCCACCAGAATAACAACAACTCTGTTTTCTGGATTTCTCACCCAACTTAAACCTCAACTAGATTTCTCTCAAATCTAACTGAATATCACATACGATATCAGTTTACAAGTTTCTATTATGAACTTGTATTTCTTCACTCTCTCACTTTTACAAATATGAAATAAGAAAAGAGAAAGAATGAGAAGTGCTATGTTTTTGCTTATAATAACAGTGCGTTAAGATAGATCAAAAAATCTCGCGCGTAGGAACACAAGTGAGCTTGGCTACTATTTATAGTGTCTTGAGGATGACCGTTGCTTGAATTTGAACTTTGAATTTGATGATGACAGAGTTGTAGCCGTTAATCTGTCTTGTTCTTCAAACGGTCTTCGAACACTCTTGATTCTGTTAACCTTGTTCTTTAACTCAATCTGGTAAATGATTTCAATTGAGGAAGCAGGTTGACTGAAAAATTTCTTCATTAGGATCAACAAAGGATAGACATTGGAATTCTTGTTTTGTTTGTTGTGGACAGACGCGCTCCCTTAACAACTTTTTGAACTTTTGGCGCCTAGCATTAGATGCAATTGACAGGTGCATTAAATGCTTAACAAAACCCGTGACTTATCTTGTGAGCACTTAATTCCTTTTGTCTAAGCTTCTGATCAATAATGGAATATTTACTTCTGGTTGCTGTTGAACTTCTGAGGAGAGCTTAATCAATCTTCTGAGTTACTTCAGAGCGGAGATTCTTGCTTATGTGTGACAACTCCTAACTGACTTCTAGCATTCTCTTATGAGTCCAGAGCGAAGCAGATTTAATTCATTCAGCACCTGCTGAGAAAGACTTGACAAAATACTTACCAAAAATTGTTAGTCAACATTCATTAGTATAAGTCAAAAATAATATATTCATCTTCTGAAACATTTGTACATAGTCAAAACACTCAAGGTTCATCAACAACCTCCAAACTTGTTTAGCAATATCACAACAGCAAAGAGCGTGAAAAAATCCTCCGTTGCACCTGCGCATAACGAACAAGTTTCTAAGACATCTACAAAGCGGTTCCGCAGCGCCACCATCGCAGGAAGACAATTAGCTAAAGCCCGCCACAACAAGCTCTTGACTTTAGGCGGCACCAAAAGCTTCCACATAGAGGTCCACGTCGGGGGAACCAGGGCCACACCATTAAATACTGGCTGACCTTTTAACACCCGATAACCACTTTTAACCGTATACGTCCCTTTCTTATCATCAACCCAATACCATCCATCACAGACATTCCGTCGACTACGGGGGATTTTTAATATCAATGCCTAATCCCAGGGAGAAAATAACCCTCTGATTAAATCAACATCCCACCCGCAAGAACTATCGCTAAATAGAGATTGTTCAACCTATATCCCTTCAATCGCAAGCTGTCATAATTTCATAAGACTTTTAGAATTCCGGTTGAACCCCAGTTGAACTCCAAACTTATAACCCTTTGCTTTCACCAATTTAGTGACCAGTTCAGTTTTTACAACCATGATTAAAAAACACTTTTAACCTAGTAATGTTATGCACTGTGGTGTGTAATTCATTATAAAATTGATCAAATACCAAATGGATGAGATTTTTGACGGTTGATATTTCGAGAGGCAAAATAAAATATTACATCCTCACCAAAAAATAAAATAAAATAAAATATTGCATTATTTAGGCTTAGAGTAGGCGTCGAAGGAGAGTATGTTTCGATCATGGCCGCTTATCACATATAAATTCTCCTTTCATCCAACGGTTATAGAGTATAAACAGAGAGAAGACCATAGGATGATAGCAGGTGCTGAGTCAGTATAAATAAACTGTTCCCGCCAAAAGTAACTGAATCGCAATTCTAAAATCTCGTCGTCGTCGTCACCAGAAATCAGTTACGATTCTTTCACCAGAAACAATGGCGGCGGCGATTCTCTTACTCTGCATTAGCCTCCTCCTCCTCTCCACCGCCGTCACAACCACCTCCGCCACCGTCACCGCCAGTGAGCTCGACGCCGCCTTGTCGGCTCTCCGATCACGAGGCTACACTCTTTTCCCGAACGCCATCGCCACATCTGACATCAGCCTCCTCCTCCTCTCTTTAAATTCTACTTTCACACTCTTCTCCCCGCCGGACCTTCTCGTCTTCTCTCTAGACCTATCCTCCACCGCCACCGACTACGTCCACTACCTCCTCCGCCACGTGTCACCTCACCGTCTCTCCATGGCTGACTTACGCCGAGGTGATCCCTACATCGATACTCTTGTTTCTGATAACCGTCTCTTCATTGACACGTCTGTTGTTGCGAGAAACCACACTGTTTTGGTGGATGGAGTTCGGGTTTTGATTCCGGATATCTTTCTTGGGGATTCTATTGCTGTTCATGGATTGGAAGGTATTCTTGTTTCTGAATTCGGGTCCGGTGGGAGGGTAGATGGCGTTGTGGATTCGCCTGTTATGTCTCCCGTCGCGTGGGGGCCTCAAGGGAACTCTCCGATGGTTGAGGATGCTGTATCTTTGGTTACGGAGCCGAGGGGAAAGAACATCCACCACCACAACCACCACAACCACCACCACCAGAACGTCAATCTTGACGAAGAAGGCGTTGCAGATGGTGATTATGCTCTGTTTAGTCATCTATTTGGTGGTTGATTCAGTTTGAGAAATGAATGTTAGGGTCTGTTTGGCTGATGAGAATTCGTTTTCTTTCTTATTGTACTTTTTTCTGTGAAATTTTCTCACTGGAAATGTCATTCATAATAACAGTATAAGTTCTCGTTGTACAAATGCAATCGTGGATTTCAATCTCTAATTCGGGATTATGACTAATTTGCTTTGACTTGTAGTTTGTTAATTTTTATTATTTATGCATGAGATGAGATGAGATGAGGATGACAATGTCATTCATTCCTTCCATCTCAGGGCGATTAGTATTTCATTAAACAAAAAAGCACAAGCATTATTCGACAGGAAGAACGAAAAAGAGAAGTTATTTTATTGATCTTTTTCCGAAAGAGAAAGAGACGAGTACACGATGGAATTGTTAGAGAATGGTATAGGAGGAAGGAGCAGCAGCAGGAGCGACAGAAGGAGAAGAAGCGTAGGGATAATCACAATAGCCTCTAAGAATACTTCCTTGCTCAGCTGTGAAACCAAGAGAAGAAAGCATTGCAGGCCAACAGTTGTGAGTTATAATAGCAATAGAACGACAACAATTCGCTTGAATGTCAGTTTCGCCATTTAGGAAAAACAGAATGATTTCATTTGAGCATGATTTGATCTCTACAAGTGCACTCCAACAGTCGCTCAACGTCTCAACCTTCTTGCCATTGCCTTGTTTGATCAATATATTCCTTGCTCCATACCCACTTGATATCATCAACGTCAAGCTCAATACCATGCAAACAATTTTGTAACCCATTTTTTATTCTCTCCTTTGAGTTTCGTAGGGAGAATGGATTTTACGATATTTCATATTTATAGGGAGGATGGTGTTTTCTGCCATAAACATAAACATAAATTTTGTTTAATTGAGCATATAGAGAGCCATAACCGTTCCATTTTGGTATAAATGAGCATACAGAAAGCCTTGACTGATTATGTTATTGAGAGGTTTTTTTAACATTGATGATCATAAATGCAAAAGCTGGACTTATAATTTACTTAGAGGTGGTAGCTTGGGTTGAATTGCATTCATCTCCGTTACTTCTCAGCCTTTTCTCCTCATTTTAATTATTTCTATTTTTTCATTACTACTAAAATCAGATTAGGTAATTTGTTTGAAGATGTTTACGGGAGATGCCACTAACGAAACATGGACTCAGTTCTAGCTTTCAAGACAAGAGGCTAGGCCTTCACAGCTCTGATTTCCATTCGATTCGAGTCGTTGTAGGGATAAATGTTTATTGTGTCATCAGACAGACTCTTGAAACAGATATTTGGTGTATTTACTAGTTAATCATCAATCTATTTGTACATCAATATGTTATCCGTAACTCCTGAATTGTTTCCAGAATGTGAAATTCAAATGTTGGATAAGAACCCTCTAAAGTCTAAACTAAAATTTCCAGGGGAAGTGTTTGATATGTATTGCAAATGATGTGCTAGACCTAGATGGAAATATTTTAAATGCAAACGAAGAGCATATGCTTTTCTTTCTTGGATCAAGTAGTCCAGAATTTCTTGTGGGGTTTGATGTTTCAAGATTTTTTTTATTGCCAAAAGTTATGAAAAAGGATTGTCTGCATATGAATGTTAGGAGATGCAATTCTAATGAAGTTTATGTACATCGGTCTAATGTCTATTTCGGTAGGATCAATATTGCTGACAAACCTCAAGCTTCTCAAGGTGATAGATGGGCAAGCAACTCAAATGATGATAACTGGATGCTGTATTGTTTTCTTTTGTTCTTTTTTTTCTCATTCATTTTTACGCGTCTTTTGTTAATCTGGCACGCCCTGAGCCTTGCACCTAGGTTCCAAGACCCCTAGCGCCTTAGTGTGCTTTTAAACAACTATGTCTTGTACTATTATATTTGTGGGTTACTTGAGCAAGATATACTTCATCCATGTTAAACTTAGTAATTTCTTTCTTTCTATGGCTATGATCTAAGGTAAATTTTTGGTTGTCATGTATGTTTCATAAAGTAGTATTACAGCCACATAGTTTGATTAGTCAAAGCTGATATAAGTTTTCTACTTTAGGTGTAATGCTGTTCAAATCCAGTTGTATTCCTATCCCAAGTAGCCCAAAAATCTATTTCAATGAGGTTGTGTACAGATTAGTGAGGATACTTATAGACACAATATATATTTTATTTCTTTATTAATGAGATATGGTGTCCATGATAAGTATTATGGCATTAAATGTTTCTGTACTGGCCAAAGAACATAAAGCAAGGCCATTGTGAGTGCCAGGTGTTGTCACAGGCCATAATTCCTCTCCCTTGATCACTACTAGCTAGCTTTTGCAAAGTGGAAAATATATAGGATTTTGGCTTTATTATAGTATTTTTTATGCTGCTTTTAGAAAAGAAATTATCCCCATTTTTTATTTTTTTACAATTCTATCTTGGAAGCTGAATTTATTGGAAAATTTACAAGTGGTTTTTCTTTCTCATTTATTTGTAAATGATATCTGGATATTTGCTTTTCTTTAGGTCGTATCTTGAACTTTAATTATGTTATTTTATATTCTAAACTTCAATTTTGGTGAGTATCCATTGATTCAAATGTCTCTACTGTTGCAAAATAAAAATGCAAGTCTTAGCTTGCAGAGGCATACAGAATATTGTATCAGCTTTAGTCTTAAGTATCATAACTTTGAAGTGGAAAAATACCTTGTTTGAACTCCTTAATTATGTCAAGTGTACCTCATACTTGAAACCCAGTTGGTGGTTAGGCTAGGCTGTTTTAGTTTAGTTATTATAAATACATGTACCTCATAGTTGGATTTCAGTTAGCCTTTCAAGTCTTGACATACTATAGTACAAGTTATTATATTGTAAAGAAATCCCAATAAGTAATGATGTTACTATTGAAAAAGCAAGCTTTGCTTGAATTTGGGAATGGTTATTGTCTTCTCCATGATTCTCAAATGTCCTAACTTTTAAGGTACATAATATTTGTTTGTTTGTAATGATGGATATGCTTTTATGCAGTCTTTTATGCCTGAAACATGCCTTCAAGTAATAGTGTTACATCAATCTTTAACGATAAACTATTCCTGTTGGGAGTAGCATGCATGACAACATTGAGGTTGCCCACTATTGTGTCACTAAATGCAACATAATCTCAAAGATATTATATAGTGTTCTTCAGTTCTGGTTTATTTGAGTGATTGTATCTGTTTGTTTCATCAACAAGACAAGATAAGCAATCATTTTGATGTTAGATGGCAGCAACCAACAAACTCGTTCTTGCTTTTTATATTATACTAACCATTAGGTAATTGCTATGAAATGAGTGTCATGATAATAATAATAAATACTGCATAAAACCACTCTAATAATAGGATTTTCCCAGAGCAATATTAAGCAATCATCTTCCCAGAGCTTTTGATAGGATTTCATGGTTTAGTGAAGTTAAGCTTAATTGATGAATTGTTATGCTCTTTCTTAAAGTTGGTAGCTAGTGGGTAGTGATTGTGACATGGCAAATGAGGTGACACTGACATCACTCTTACTGATCTGTCTCTTTTTTATTGATTCCTTTTAACTTCACTTATTAAAACTCGTAAGCTCCCTACAAAATCATATCTTTCTCCCTTGCTTTGCTTTGCTTCCTCCCCACTCATTATCTCATGGCATCAAAATCTGCTGGAGAGCAACTCAAGTTTCAGGTTACTTTTATATACATATAAACTCTTTTTCTTTACATATTTATTATATATTCACTTAGAGTTGGAGTTGCATGCAGACATGGTCGTTGAAAGTCTCAATTCACTGCCAAGGCTGCAAGAAGAAAGTCAAGAAACTCATTCAAGCAATCGATGGTATCATCTTATGGTTTAATGATTTGCTTCTTTCTCATTGTAATATATGTATAATCTAATCGTATAAGTACTAACTACGGTGGTTGAGGTTGAGCAGGGGTTTACACCACAGATATTGATTCTCAGCACCATAAGGTTACAGTAACTGGCGTTAACATAGACGCCGATACTCTTGTAAAAAAACTTACAAGCTCTGGGAAACATGCTCAGCTTTGGCCTGATCAAAATAATAACAACAATAATAAGTCCAAGAAAGGGGGAGATGGTACTACTGCTAGTGATCATGATGCTCAAAATCATCCCCAACAAAAGCTTGATTCCATCCCTAAAACTGAGACTCACACTAATCATATTAATGAAGATGCTGCCCGTGGAAGTGGCCCGAAAAACAAGAACAAGAAGAAGAAGGGAAAAAATGGGAATTCTAATGATAGTTCCGGTGGACTAGGATCTCCTGCGGAGTTAGTTGAAGAGCCAGTGCCGGCGGCAATCAACCCAAGTCATCATCAGGATGCATTTCCATACATGCCGATGTATTATGCGCCTCTTCCGCCAGCCGTTCATTACAACACAACGTATCCTACGGACACTAGTCATATATATGCTTATCCACCTCCACTATCTGATCCAAACTATGTGTTCAATACTCGTAATAGTCATTATGCTGATTATAGCTATGATTATGATTATGATTATGATGATGATCACCCGGGATGCTCAATTATGTGATCATTGTCTTAATTCCAATCAATTAATCCGTACGTGGTCTATGGATTTGGATTAAATAATTCATCCTGTGGGAGGAATATATTTAAAGTAATGTATATCCTGCACTTGTCTCTTGCTTTTTAGTAGCAGCTAGATTGCAATATATATATATTGAAAGCATTAAGTGAGAACACCTTTCATATGCGAGAACACTTTATATGTGAGAACACCTCCAAAACTACATAGTTTAATTAACACTTAAAAATTATGTTCAAAAAAATACCTCATATTTTTAAAAACTTAAAAGGTATACTCAAAAAAATAACGTGTATGTTCAAAAACATAAAATTCATGGTTACAGGAGCAATACATGTTAAGAAACTTAAAACTGTTATGTTCAGAAAAATATTTCGCTGTGTTCAAAAATATACAATCTGTACAACATCACCTTCTACAACGACAAAATCCACAGCGTCCTGACCCACTCCCCTTCCCCCGTCGATCAATGGCTCGCCGAAACCTTCCAATACCACCACAGCAGCCGTAACCTCTTCGACGACAACAACAACTATCCCACCACGACGTCGAATGGCGCCCTAATTTCAGCCGCTTCATCGACAATCCAATCGCCACTCTCCAGCTCTGCATCGCCGACAGATGTCTCTTTTCCAGCTCCTCCGTTCCCCGTGCATTCCTCAATCTCTGACGGACTTTCTCCGAAACCAGAATGGAGATTTTGTGTTCGTCGACGTCGGAATTGAGAACGATGTGAAGAAGTTGGGGAAGGATTATGGGTTGAGAGTGGGGTATGCGATGGATTTGAGGGGTTTGGCGGCTGAGATGTCCGGTGACGGCGGTTATCGGTATGTTGGGTTGAAGGAATTGACACGTCGGATTTTGGGGGGGGGGGGGGGGGGGGGGGGGCAGGGAGATTGAGAAATTGAAGACGGTTACTTTGAGTAGATTTCCCTTTTGGTCCTTATTATTAATAAAACTATTTAGTTTTGAGTTGTTCTCACATAGAAAAGTGTTCTTGCATATGAAGGTGTTCTCACTTGATAGCTCTCATATGATCTTCGATTCCCTCTTTTATTTGCCATGCAAATTTTTTTTTGTTAATTGTACTTTATGTAGGGGAGAGCAGAACCGAACCGGAAACCGAAAACCGATAAGAACCGACTCGAACCGGACCGAATTGAAATTCGGTTCAGTCCGGTTCTTTATTTTAAGTTCATTTGGTCCTCGGTCCGGTTCGGTTCGGTTCGAGTAAAAAACCGAATAAACCCGGACCGAATTAGAATGTTAATTTTTTTATTTATTTACATGTTTCTACAAGTATTAGATGACAAAATCTAACAATGTCCTAATTTTATTGTAGGTTCAAGTTCAAATTTGAGTCGTAAATTTTAATTTTTGAAGTTGGTTGTTAAACATCAAGACCATTTCTTTCGTTTAGACTTTTGGTTGTGTTTAATATTTATATTGATATATAAGAGTATTCAAAACATAAGTGTTTATGTTGGTTTAATTGTTGTTTTTATTTATAAATCATTAAACACTTGAACATTTATTGTTTACATTGTTTTTATTTAAATTAGTGTAAATGTAGACGGTTTATTTTAAGAAAAAAAAAGAAATAATGATATTCGGTCCAGACCTGGACCAAACCGAACTGGACCGAAATATTTCGGTCCAGACTAGGACCGAACCGAATTCGAATTCAGTCCAGTCCGGTCCAAAAAAAAGAGCCTAATTTGGTTCGGTCCTATTCAGTTCGGTTCGGTTTTTGGACCGAACCGGACCATGCTCACCCCTAACTTTATGTATAACATATTAATGGAAAATGACATGTCATGTATGAAATTCATAACAAAATGAGAAAGAGAAATTCTTGACGTCAATAATCTTATAGTAACATTTTTGTTTGATTAGTCATTGACCATATATTATTCTAAGAATATAGGTTGTCAACCAAAAGGAAGTAAATGATGAGAAAGAATTATTATAAGCTTACCGTACTACTTCATTCATGTATATTAATCTATAGTTAAATGACATATATCTCATTATTTATCTATGTTTTGGTTATACAGTTACTAGTTTATGAATACAACATTGGATATTGGTAATTAGTTTTAAGAGAACAGTTCACTACAAAAAAATGGACGTTCAGGTACAAAGCACTTGGGCACAAATAAGAACTTTTGTCCTTGATTATAAACTTTAAAGTTATACCAGGGACTAATCCATGTTTTGTCTTCATTTGATATATAAATAAAAAAAGGGGACAAATTTATTTAGTGGAAAATATAAACAAGATATATTTAATATTAATATTAATAAAAGGGACAAAATCGCAACACCCTAGGTCTTCTTCTTTCATACGCCCTTCTTCTTTCTTCTCTAATTTCATCCCTTTCTTTTCGTTTTCTTCTATTATGAAACGAAATTGCTTGAATTAATCATGGCAATTACATGTCTAGCTCAATTCTATATTGAATTCATATAGCTTCTATCAAAAATCGAAGCTGCTTTGCAATATGAAGATTGAGATGTTACTATTGGAGAATCAGTTGCGCTTTCGTAGGCTGTTCTTCGACTTGTTTTGCTGGGCTTTCAAAGACCATCAATGGCGGATAGGATATGGCATGGTTCGAGTGACAACAAACACAAAATTAGAAGCACATCATGAGAAATTGAAGAGTCCCGATCTAAATATAGGTCAGTTTGTGTTTTTTTTTTTTTGGTTAAATTTGGGGATATTTTTTCCTAATTTTTAATTTTGAATTGACATTCCAAAATTTACAATTTAAGTGTAAACAAAAATCTGTTGAACAAAATCTGTAAAAAAAGAAAAAAAAGAGTCCAGTTCTAGTATATTTCTATTGGCCAAAAAACGTGGGAAAATTTAGCACGTAATGATATTTTGGAGGGTAAAGTTGGCGCCAAAACCTTAAGTATTTGATACCCACGTTTCCTTCTAATAAATTCTGGAAAAATTCATTCCTACTTTTTCTAAGATCATGTTGATAATTTCCTCTTCAAGGTTACTACTGTAAGTAAATAGTTTTAATTCTTAATTGTTGATTTGTTGATACTTATTTGTTTATTTAATGTTTTGATATTGATATATCAACAATTATCTTCTTGATGTTTCAAATATCCTACACGGACAAAAACAGGACATCAATATGTCTTTTTTAAGCAAGTATATGATGTTATATTATATTAGTTTAAGCAAGTTTAATGGTTAATTGGTCGTTTTCAATGGTCTGTTCTTTTGTTAGATTATGGAGACTATAAAGAAACCCAAGAAGAATAGCAAGAAATTCCCACCAGTGCTCAAAACTCAACCACCTATCTTAAATGTTTTTTCTGAGGATCAAGAAGATGCAATTTCTCCAGAACTTGTTAAAAAAATCCCTAGCGCTCGTGCAAATCAAGGTAAAATGTAATATTTTGACGTTTAGCTTTTATTTTCCTAATACGTTGAATGAAACAGATGGGTGGAGACAAATTTCAAGAGAGAAGACGGTACAAAGTGCTATTGGCATTAATAAAGCATCCGCAAATGTGACTACACATAAACCATCCTCTAGTGCATTGGGACGTAAACCATCCTCTAGCGCATTGGGTAACACACTATTCTATGCACGTGTTGTCTGTTTCATGTGCTTGCTTATAATATGAGTATTATGTTTCTGATATATCACAATTGTTTATTTTGTCAATTCAGATATGATAAATAAAAGGATTAGAGCGGAAAGTTCCCGTACAATTGCTGGTTTAGATGATGAAGTCTTGCATTCTTTGGACCGCACATCTACTCTTAGTATTCTTGTGGTTATCAAAGTCTTCATTTATCTAGTTTGTGTCTTTTTTGTCAAATGTTATAAAATGAATTGTAAATCTTTGTTTCATATGAAATATTAGATAAAACGAGGCTTAATTTCAACATCGGTGATGACGATGATGGTGATGAGCAAGTTGATGAGATGGGCACTCATCACATGCAAGGTTCTGACCATCCGCAATGTGATGATCATTCTCTACCGGATATAGAGATTAGCGCTGGTCATTCGAAAATTGTTCAAGGTTTGTTCATATTTAACTTTAATAATGTTTAACACTTTAGGAAACAAAAAAATCAGAATACTTTCATTTTTTTAACAAAGTAGTGTTGTGACTTATGTTTTAGGGAGATCAGTTGGAAGAAGAGGACCATACAAAGGCATGGAGCTTGACAAACTTACTGATGGAAGGAAAAATAAATTAATAGTTTTCATTCCACCTGGAAAGTATTTTAGAGCAATTGGAGAGCACTCCGAAAGATTGTCATCATGGTTAGGATATTGTGCTAGAATTTGTGGACCACCCATCGAGCCTTGGCATGAAATCGAAAAGAAGTACAGATCTCGTTTGTGGGCCATGGTTCAGGTAAAAAATAATTAACTTTTGATCTAATATTTATTTATTTATTTCTTATATTTTAGAATACTTAATAAACTTACATATTGTACATGACTATTTTGATGTTAGCATTGATAGTCCTATGAAATGGAAAAAGCTTGAAGAGTCCGGAAAGGTGGAGCCTGACACGCCTGAAATGAAAAGAGCTAAATTTGAGTATTTTTGTTTCTTTCAGATGAAGACAGCATATGGCAGGTTTAAACATAAGTTGAACAACATATATCAAATGTATACCAATGATGATGAGCGCTTGAAGCACGTCCCTGTGGAATTATCTTTAGATGGTTGGAAGAGCATGCTTAAAGTTTTTGGAAGCAAGGAATTTCAGGTCAATAGCTAATGTCTTATTTTAATATAATATTAAGTCATGTGTGTTATGTATTGTTATTAGTTTTATTTTAAGTTCATTTTATTTGACATATTATTAATTTGTAGGAACGGAGTTCTATTAATTCAGCTAATCGTGCTGCTCAAACAGTGGTTACCTCAACTGGTCCAACCCCTTTTGCCAAAATAGAGTATAATATGGTAAATGTATAGGACAACTTTTTTGCATTCTTTAAAAGTTTTGGCTAGATCCTTCTAAGATGATTATTCTTTCAATTTTTGAGATGGATGAGGAATTAGGAGAATTACCAAAGGCTTCAGATGTATGGAAGGCCACTCATGGAATTTCGGATGACCAAGGAAAACTTGCATTCCGTGATTCAAAATCAAGAAGCATTTATGTGAGTAATATAACTTTTTAAGAAATTATTTTTATCATTTGAAGAAACTAGACTAAGTTGTATGTTGTGATATAGTATTGTGATTGTGTATTTTGTCATCTAGATGAAACTTTTGATAGAAAGAGACTCTAACATTGTTCTTATAATTTCTTTACAACTTAAGTGTCTTATAAGGGCTTATTGTGCTAAAATGACACAGAAAACAAAGAAGTTAGACAGATTTCAAACAAACGCAATAACACGCATATAGCACACACAAAGAAAATCTTAATGTACTGTATGGTATTTAATTTATATTTTGTAGAGTTTGTTGAATAATTTTCTTATAAGTAATTTAATAAGAAAATATTTCTTTTGCTTTACTTAACATAGGAAGACATGCAAAGGATTGAGACTCAACCAATAAATGATGGTGAGCTTGTTCCCACACCAGATCAAGTGCTACAACAGGTATTTGGAGTTAGATCAGGATATGCCCCTGGAAAAGGTTTGGGATATAAAACAACTACTAGAGGAATGGTGTCTAGTGGTAGAAGTGAAGAAGTTACTGCACTAAAAAGTGAGGTTGCAAGGCTAAAAGCTGAAGTGCAGGCACAAGAAGAGTATAGAAAGCTACACGAAGAACGTGAACGGGAGAGAGTTGAGACCATAATGGCACAAAATAAAGTATTCGAGTCGTATTGCCAAAAGATGGACAATATATTTGAGAGAGATAGCTTAAGGACCCAAAATGACTCTGTAAGTAGTATTTAATTAAACATATTTTGTTTTGAACTTTTAAATACATTATACTATGAATTTATTTCATTTGATGTTTCATTTTTTGTAGGGCGAATATCGCAATTGACAGACTTGTGAAGGTTATCTATTGACAGATTCATTTAGTTGAATAGTTATTTAGTATTAATTAGCTCTGAACTTCTTTGCTTTATTAGTCAATAGAACTGGGTTTTTTTTTATAAGATTAGAATGGATGATATGTTTAGCTTTTTTCATGGATTTTCTTAAGGTTGTCATTTGAAGTTCGTTACTTTTAATCTGAACTTGGTAATTTGATTTTTATAAGTATGTTGAAGTACCTACCAAAAGTTATTACCTTTAACCCTTGCATTCAAATACTTAATTTTTTTGTTGCGTCTTTATTGGTTAATTTTATTGTGGAGATAATGATGGCCAAGGAAATTGTCGAATGAGCATTCACGACATTCCAGAACAATGTCAATCAGTTGAGATCGTCTTATGGAGAGAGATATTTGACAACTAAGCAGGTTTTTTCATTTGTTAGTTTTAACAGTAAGAAGCATTCTTCAATTCGACTGCATATTTGACTATGCTTGGCTTGCTAAATTTCAAACTTCTATTTGCTTGGGCAGGTACCTTTAAAGGGGTCACAAAATTAAGTTTCCAGTTCTATCACTCCACATAAAGAGAATGCAGGGTAATTTTAGATTGACTGCCTCGTATGCATATGTTTACTACTTTCTTCCCTTATTCATGCTTTTATTATGAAAAAAGCTTTCTGCAACTATGGATGTGTTCAGTTACGTAGTCGAATGCAAGTATAAAAAGGTTGACATTTTCTACCTTTTGCAGAAAGTTAACTGTTATTTGGTGCGTTTTTGGAGGTCTTGAAAGCTTTTAATATGAATAAAAATACTTCTAAGACAACCCCATCTTCTTCTAGATTGAAAAGTAATGAAATGACCGGAAAATGTAGTGAGGTACTTCTTTACATCTATGTTGTAGCCAATACACCAAGCCATTAAGAACACTAGTTTCTCTAAACTTTAAATCTGTAGTTATGGTTCGTTTTGCTTAAAAGAACATTTTTCTTTAGTACTGATCTATGATGATGTTATTCCTAAATGCAGAAGGGTTCCAAGAAACTCGGGATATAGAGAAGAGATGAATTGTCTCCAAAAAAAGCCAATATTCAAGCTCCATCTCACTTTGGCTATTTCCACTTTGAACAGTGAATTTAATTGACAAAGACAATACATGTAAATCAATTGTTGATTTCTAGTTTGTTTAGTTAATCTATTTTAACCTCTATTTTTAGCTATTGCTTTAGCTAACTCGTTGAATTGTTTAAGCAAGTATTGTGAATCACGATTATCATTAAGCAATTCTTTAACTACTATTTAATTAATGTATTAAAAATCGCTATGGGTTAGTAGGGCAGCTAAAGCCCTTTGAGGACTAGTCCGGAGAAAATGAAATTCTCTATTTTGGGTGTCTAGAAATGGTCTAAACCATAAGGCAACATTCAAATAACCGAGTTTGTTTAATAGCTTTTGGATCAAGCTTCGTCATGCTCTAGCTTGTCTTGTTTTCGAATCGAGCTTTTCAAATCGTGATCAAGTCATTTCGTGAGCAAGATATTGATTGAAGTTAGATTAACAAATCCAGGTTACTACAAATGAGTTGTTAATAAAAATAAGCCTTTATTAGAAAGGAAGCTAATGGAGATTAACGGGAGTAATGGACTATAAACTATCCATTTAATCTCGTTTGGAAATTTAATTATTTAGAAATTTAACTAAAGGGTAATGGGAGTTTGGCACTGTTCTTTTTGACGATTTTGAACTGAATTATAATCATAAAACCATCTCCAATTGTGATCCCCTTCTCCTTCCTAACTTAATTTCTATCACTAAGCCATACTTTGCACTGCGAGACAACATTAACACAGAATCCAGCCAGTAACGGTCATCGCTGCTGGTACTTCCGGTGTTTTTCTCATTATTCTCCAACGTTCATCTATAGAGGTTAGTTGATTTGTTGTTTAATAGTCTTTGAAATCTCTAGGTTTGTGTTTCATCTAGTTTATTCATATCCAATTTGCAAGATATATGTCCTGCTATTATTTTGATTGATAATTTGATTTAGTCTACTTTTCCATTTACAAAATTGGGTTAATTTATGAAACATATGCTGAATTAAAGATCAATTTGATGGGTACTGTGATCCCTAATTTTATACAAAAATTTACAACTTCCATTAATCTGGTTCATAAGTTTTATATGATTATCAAATTAAGACGTGATCAAGCATCAAATTAAGTCATTACTTTGTCTTCTTTGAACTGAAAGTCTGACATGTTTCCCTTAGAAGCTTTAAATATAGTGATAACAACCTTGGATATATTTTTTGTAATTTCAGATTACTTCTTAATCGATATGGATATTGATAAGAGTTGGATGGAAATTGACAATCGAAAAGACCCTACCTACATGGAAGGAGTTGAAACTTTTTTGAAGTATGCGTATAGATTTAAACTACCGATCGACAAGATTCAGTGTCCTTGCAAAAAATGTAGAAACGTTGTTTACAATGATGAATCTACAGTTAGATTTCATTTGTTGAGATTCGGAATTATGACAACCTATACAGTTTGGCATGTTCATGGAGAGTCCCCAAATGAAGAACATGGTGTCAATGAAGGTCTGAATGACAATGACAATGATAATGATCCTGATGATGATGATGATATGATTGGATTGGTAAATCGTATATATGGTGTTAATCATGAAAGTCCAGTTCATAATGATTTTGGATCAGATGGTATACAAGGGGAGCCAAAAGGGGATGCTGGAGAGTTCTATCGTTTACTAAATGAAGCTAAGGAGGAATTGCATTCGGGATGTGAACTTTCGAAATTGGCTACTATTGTTAAGTTACTTCACATGAAGAGTTTTCACAGATGGACAAATAAATCTTTTGACGATTTGCTTAGTTTATTAAGGGAGATAATACCGAATGGGAAGGATAGTATGCCCGAGTCATATAGTAGTGCAAAGAAATATATCCGTCGTTTGGGTCTACATTATGAAAAATACGATGTATGTGAAAACCATTGCACTTTATATTGGGGTCCGTATGCAAATGCAACATCTTGTCAAATATGTGGGTTGTCTAGGTGGAAGTCTGGTGATAGTGCAAATGGGGATAAGAAAATTCCACACAAGGTGCTGCGCTATTTTCCATTAAAGCCAAGGCTACAGAGGTTGTTTATGTCTAGCGAGATGGCATTAAACATGCGGTGGCATACGGAAAAGAGGGTTGACGATGGAGATATGAGCCACCCTGCTGACACTCCTTGCTGGAAACACTTCAGTGATCAACATAAACTTTTTGCAAGTGAGATTCGTAATGTTAGAATGGGTTTGGCAACTGATGGTTTTCAACCTTTCGGGAACATGAGTTCTCAACACAGCATTTGGCCTGTTATTCTTGTACCTTATAACGTGCCTCCATGGTTGTGTATGAAACAATCAAACTTGATTGTATCGATGATTATACTTGGTTCGCATAGTCCATGAATGGGTATAGACGTATTTTTGCAACCTCTAATTGCTGAATTGAAAGAGTTATGGGAGGATGGTGTGGAGACCTATGACGCTCATAGCAAAGAGCATTTTACTTTACGTGCAGCAATCATGTGGACTATTAATGACTTTCCGGCGTATGCAGACTTATCGGGATGGTCAACGAGAGGTTATAAAGCTTGCCCTGTTTGTCACAAGTATACTAGTGCTGAGTACCTTCATGCTTCAAAGAAGTTGTGCTATAGGGATCACAGGAGATTTCTACCTACTAATCAAACGTTTGATGAATTATGACATTAAAATTCCTCATAATATTAGTAGTGAAAAAGCCTATAATTTATTTAATTAATTAATTATACTGCTAGTACTGATTAAAGTGTAATTAGTTTGGCGATGCTTAAAGTCATGTATTTTATGACCGAATTGAATTGAGTTGAACTGAAGTGCATTTACTGAAAAGAAATCACTAAACTGAATTGAACTGAAAACTGTTATATTGAACTTAAATAAATTACTGATAAGGTATACAAAACATAACCTAACATGGTCCATATTTAATATTAAGAAAAATAAAATTCTAAGACATATCATATAGATTCGTTTGCTTTGTCTTTCCTTGGGTTACAACATCTTCGCTTCATTTTTATATATTTTGCTTTATTGTGACCCATTTCTATTGAACTTTTAATTCAAAAAGTTATAACTTTGTTAAAAAAAAAAAGCTTAATACCTCACCAGCCCATTAAACTTGGCAAAAAAGCTGCACTGGCTCCCTGAACTTACGACATGTTCCACGAGCCACTCAAACTTGGCAATTTTGTAAAAATTAAACACTATTTTTCCATCTGACGCTGATGTGGAAAAAGCGTGAACATTTGACGAACCCAGGCGCGTTGATTGTTTTTTTTTTCTTTTTTTCTTTGATAAACTAACGGTCATATTTTGCCCCCAAGTCCTCCTTCCCCAATTCTTAACAACTAGCTTCATTCTTCCCATTTGAAGAACCCTAAATTGAAACCCATCTCCATAATTTTATCATCTTTCCCTTAAATTGAAGATTTCTCCTCCAATTACACACTTTTAATTCCACACATTTATCTTGAATTGGTATATTCGGAAGATAATTTCTTGAGTTGGTAAATCAAAATCGAAAGGCGTGGTCACCATTTTCATCTTCTTCCCCAAAGTCATATATTTCTATGATTTTATCACCTTCTTCACCTTCTTATGCAATCTTTTTATATTATTCTGACCTTATTTAGTTTCCTCAATTTGAGTGACACTAGCTGGTCCGTATTAATCGAAAATGGAAGGAAATCGAAATCGCTCGTCCACACAAAGGTGCTTCTATGGTGAGAACGCTATTTTAAGAACATCCCGGAGCAGAGCTAACCCTGGTAGAAAATTTTTTGGATGTAGAAAGTATGGGGTAAGTGTCAATTTCATACGATTCTTCAATCTACTAAATCTATAGTTTCTTAAAGTTCATATTAATTGCATTTTCAGGGTGATGAGGTCGATTGCGGTTACTTTCTGTGGCTTGATACTCCATTAAGTGATGCAAATAATTCGGGGATGATTAATAGAAGAAAAAGAGATATCGAAGAAATTCATGGAAGAAACATAGTTGATGAAGAAATTTATGACAGAGACTATGTTGCAGGGAACCCTTGGAAGAAAATGATCTTGTTTTTCACGATTGGATTACTTTGTGGTTTGTTTCTTAAATCGGGTTGACATTATGTGATTATTTTTATGCTTGAGACGTTTTGTATTTTGGCTAGTAGTATGGTACCGAAAAGATAATGTTTATTTTTTTATGTAAACATCATTCACCAAGTTCAATTTAATGAAAAATGTTTCTTATTTCTGATGTTTACAATTAGTATAATCGAACCCAAACGAGATTTAAGTAGATCTGGAAATTTTGAGCATTGTGTTTCTTATTGTACAAGATGATGGATTATTAATTTGTAAACATAACACCAATCTGTGTTAATAAAACACAAGCAAATTGAGCAAATTGAACAAAATGGACAATTGATCAGTAACCAAATTTGTATGAAGTTTACAATCAGTTTGAACCCAAATGATCAACTAATGATCACAAAACACTAAAGTTGCACAAAACACTAAGTTATAGTGATATAACACAAGTCCAACTCCCTAGCATAATAGAATGATAAAGTACCATTCCATAGCAAACAAAACCATGACACAAAAACCTATAAGATTACACAAAAAAAACTACTGTTGTAAATCTCTCAGCACTAAGGATTTCTGGATTGGGGTCGACTTGTCTCTGCTGAACCATACTGTAAATGAAGTAATCATAATCAAACTAGCAGTAATCATGGTTCTAATTCAAGGTAACATATACAATATTATTCATCAAACAAATTAATTTTATTCCAATAAATGAAATCCATTTGTCTTATTCTGGATGCTATCAAGTATAAAAATTAATGCAGAACATCTTCAAAATTCCAACAAACTCAATTGATACTAGCTCTCAGTTCATCATATTAACATATTAAGATAACAAAGTCAAAATGCATCAATTTGATCCAGACCTGCAACACATTAGAAGAGCTAGAAAATAACAAATAAAGTGAACCACATTTGAACCCAAAATTAACCACATTTTGTAAACCAGAAAATAACTAAACCAGAACTGAACCACATTTGAACCAAAACTAAACCATAAAATAACTGAACCAGAATGAGACATGGCCATTGGGGAAACATCAGAATTCCACCTAGCCATAAAAGTCCTCATATCTATAAACCTCTTCATCATTTTCACCCTAATCTCTTCCAACATTGTGATTATAGTCTTGTGTCTTTCAACTAGTATCCAACCATTAAAAAACCCAGACATATTATTATCTACGACATCACAGCTAGTATTGATAGGAAAGTAAACCCTACACCACTCTTCAATGTCATAAGTTATCAATTCTTCTACAATTTCCTTCCCTAATTTGGACATTGCATCTAGATTATCTTTCAATTGAGCTTCAAATGTTGACTTACATACAACCCAAAATGCTTGCATGCGCTCAACTCCACCCCATTTTTTGCTCCAGTTTGCTAGGACATGTCTGTCACACTTTCGATGTTCAACTTCAGGCAATTCTTTCTTTACTGCAGGTATTAGTCCCTACAACCAACATTTGCACAAGAACATTCAACTTAGAATAACAAAAATATAACTAAGATTACCCTAACAATAAACAAGAACATTAAACCAAAAATTGACCTTTTGCATGTCTGTCACAATAGTAAACCCTGCTCCGTTTCCCAAGTCCAAGTCTTGCCTCAACAAATTTAGAAACCACTTATAGGTGGCCTTAGTCTCTGAATCTATAACTGCACAGGCAATTGGATATATTTGGTTGTTCCCATCTTTCCCAACAGCAACCAACATTTGCCCCTTGCAGACTCCTTTTAGAAAACAACCATCAATCCCAAAAGCTCTTCTACATCCATCTTTAAACCCTTTCTTTAAAGCTGCAAAGCAAACATAGAAACCCCTAAAAAAAAGCCTTATAGGGATCTCTTTGCTGTCGACAAGCACAACACAAGAACTACCAGGGTTTGACTTCAATATCTCATCCCTGTAGTCGTAGAGTCTTGCAAATTCCATCTTGACATCACCTATGTACTCATTCATGATGTTTGCTTTAGCTTTTCTACAAACTGTTCTGCCTATGTAGATCTCCAGCTCATTCTTCACATATTCTTGTATTTGCCAAATTTTCACTCCTGGATTTTCCCTTACCTTCTTCCTCAAATACTTAGTCAAATAAGCAGTGTTGCAATGCCTATTTGATGTTGGTCCTGTAACAAGTATGCACTGGGTAATATGTCTTGATGATGAAGTCTTTAGTCTTCTTGTTCTCACTTGCCATCAAATGCCATGGACATGTTTTCAAACATCTTGCACTTACTCTAGTCCTTTCGTTTGGTCTCATTGTTATTTCCACACCTTTCTTCACAACATATTCAGTTTATGCATCTCTAAATTGGTCAACACATTTAAATACCATACCCAACTCAAATAAAACAACTTCACAATTCGGATCATAATGGATCCTCAAATGTCTTCTTCTACTAGGCACTTCCCCCTCCTCTTCAGCATCAGATGCAAAACTGTCTACATCGGAACTGCCTATGTACTCTTCATCCCCACCCAATAACCCATCATACTTGTTACCTTGTTTCAGCCAGTCATGAAACCCAGTATCCGGTCCAGCTTCCCTTAACTCTATCTCTTTCTTCCCAATACCTCGATTCCTCCTAGATCTTGCTCGCCTATAACTTGAAACAGTGGTTTTTATCTCAGCCACCTCCTCATCTGTATTACTGGCCTCATCATCATCAAGTTCAACATCATAAAGTTCATCTTTTGTTGTATTAGACCCGTCATCAGATTTCTCTAAATCCCTAACATCTTCTTTCTCTGAATTTCCATCTCCTTCTTGCTCATCCTTTCCTTCTAAATTCCCATCATTATCTTCTTCAGCTTGTTGTTCCTCATTGACTCTCTCTTCTTCATTTGTTTCTGCCTCTATAGGTTGGTGGCCCTCTTTATGTGATTCATTAAAGCTACTTGATGGCGTAATGCACATATTTGCAACACTAGCCAATTCATCATTGTTGTATGCCCTATCTAACACTTGTGCCCCTTCATCAACATACTCCACAAATAACTCTACTATGTCCCCCGAATTATGCCCCTTAATCATATCCCAAATGTCACCATCCTGCACAATCTCCACAAACTGGCTGTTTCTTTTATAATATAGAGGACCACAATACTTGTACTTAAAGTGCTCTCTAATAACCCACAACAATTCCAACCGAGACATCTTTTCCCAATCGTACGGTCCCAACACCTCAACACACCCTCCTATGTAATTCCCGTGTGCTCTTACATGTCCACCATGATGCCACTTGACTTGAAAATTTGTATCACCCATTTTCTCCACTGACAAAACAATAAAAATAGAAATAAGACAGTGAAAACATAATCTTAAGTCAAATAAACAACAACTATCAACTCTACTTAAGACTATAAACTAACAAGTAATATCAAAATTTTGAGAAAGCTGATGATGGGTCAGCTAGGTTCTATTCACTTTATGATTTTTATGAGGAGGGGATGAAATGAGACCGAGAGATTCAGTTAACTATGAAGTGAAGCCTTCAAATTTCAGCAAACAAAGATACTTTAAATAGATAAAAAAGCAAACTAACCTCAAATAACTGAGCTCCAACTCTTCGAAGAGTGATACGATTAGGAGAAGAGTGATGCGATTAGGAGAAGACCGATGCGTTTAGATCAGATTTTTGGTTTCGATATGCGATTAGGAGAAGTATTCTGCGATTTTGGGAATGTTAGGGTTTGATTGTGAGAGAGCGAATTCGGTTTTTGTTCTTTTGATTTCAAAAATATTTTTTTTCATCTATTTTTTTGTTTTAATTTTTTTACAGTAAATACGTGGCATTATACGTGGCATGCTTTTTGATTAGTCAGCTCGAGTGGGTTTCAAACGGTTTGCCAAATCTGAGTTATGTAAAAATAGTGTTTAATGTTTACAAAATTGCCAAGTTTGAGTCGTTCGTGGAACATGTCGTAAGTTCAGGGAGCCAGTGCGGCTTTTTTGCCAAGTTTAAAGGGCTGGTGAGGTATTAAGCCAAAAAAAAAAGTTATAACTTTTGCTGAAAGGTATTCCTTTCTGGTCGCCTCTTTTTATTCTTAATTATATTTTTTTACGATTGTCTAAAATTACCTATTGATCACCAACAGATATCCAAAGCTTATATAGTTATTCAATATCTCATAAATAATTAATCTATGAGTTTAAATGTTTTATCCAACGGATTTCTTGAATTGTTAGTAAAACCTCTTCATCATGATGTTCCAAATCTTGATACCAATAGATATTATCGAAATTATAACATATAATTGAGTGAACATGTGTAGTACAATCCTAAAATGTATACAAATAGAGGTTATCGTATCACGTTAATAAACCAATTAAATCAAAAACTCGAACTGATAGTTAAGGCACGGTTATGAATTTATATATTAATCAATGACAAACTAGGGATAATTGATTGATCCTTTAAAAAAAAAAGGAACAATTGACTGATTTGTATATAAAAGCGCTTTAATGTCAATGAAGAGAGTTGCATTTGTTGTATATGGCTCATAATATCAATGAGGCTTATCTCGGAGCGAGAGGAGAGAAGCGCATCGATCGGTGGAGTTGAGTTACATTGTGACAGTGAGAGTGCCATTTATTTGGCAAAGAATCAGGTCTATCATGCTAGAACCAGTGGTCTTGATTCATAATAAAATCGCTTATCGCTCTTGAAGATGTAGGCATAATTAGTCAAACTTCGTTAACAAGTTCTGTGTCGATTTCTTGCTTTATATCTTGATTAATTTACCTTGTTTATCAACAATGCGGAAGCCCAAAAACGATATCCATCCATATGGAATTATACTTCCTTTACATATAAGCCCAGTTGGCTTCGGAGTGGTATTGAAACCCTTGCCTATTCACTCTACGTTGATGGATGTATTAATTGCGCTACAATCAATTGGTGGTGATCGTTTTCTCCAATCGATGAGTGTAGTTTTTTTTAATAGTTTTTACAATTATTCTGTTTGAGACCCGCTAATCATTTGGATGAATTTTTTCCAAAGTAAAGTTTTTTATATCAATTAGGGCTTGAACTTGAGTAATGTTAAATAATTTTGAATCCTTTAACCAATCAAATTAACCTTATCAATTTGTGAAATATTTATTTCAAGCTCGAACTTGAGTTCTCAAAGTTAATACTTTTTAAGAAATTTGCAAAACTAATTTGCAAAATATGATATTTTAAATTACGCTTTAGGGCTTAAACTTGAATTCTTGATGTAAATATTTTTAAAAATTTGCAAAATAGAAGTATATGATGTTTTCTTACAAAATACAACATCCAATGTTTTAAATGAAAGGCACATGACTCTATATAGAAAGAATGTTAAGGTAATTTATAGGGTATATTGAAAATGTATAACTCTGTATTTATAATTAGGTGTTTTAAATGGTTACTTTGAAGTAATCTTTACTTTGTTTTTATCACCATTGGATTAGATATTATCCACTAATTTAATGGTGATTGTGAACAAAGTGATGGTTACTTTGTAAAAAACAAAGTAACCATAGAAAAATCCTTATAATTAATGGAGTGTAGACTTAAGGAATATTGTAAAATTTGTCATCAAAACTATGTAATTTAAAATATGTTCTACAAAAAATAAAATAAAATTATATACCTCTATTTTTATACTTTAAACCACATTTTTCTTCTATTTTATATACTCATATCTAGTCCCTCTTCGAATTTGGATTAGTTTAGCCTAGAATAACATGGTTAGTAGGGGTGGCAACGGGGCGGGGATTACCCGAAAATCGTGGGGATCCGAACTGATAAGCTCGAATTTGACTATGTTATATGGTTGATTATTCATATATTTAAGGGCCAATTAGACTATAATTGTATATATTTGGTGTCTAATAATGATATTTTCAGTTTAAGAGAGCCTTCATGGACATTTCGCTGAAAAGCAGCCTACCTGAGTGAAAAGCAGAGGTCACATCAGAAGAAAGGAGGGGTAAAAGTGCCGGCAGCTTGGGAGAGAGAGTGTAGCAGTTTGGAGTTGATATTCATGAGTTAAGAAAGGAGAGAAAGGAGGTTGCAATCCCAGTTCCCTGCTGTGTTTAGCTTGTTCTTTTTAATATATTGTTATCAATCATCATTTCTCATCTTTTAATCTTCAGATCTGCTTTTATTAAAGTTCATTGCAGTAGATAATAGATAACCAATCTCAAAATCAACTCTTTTAATGTTACCAGTTACTTAAGCAGACTGTTCCATAGCTAGTTTCAATTTAGTTTTATTTCAATCCTTGTGGGAATGACACTTATACTTACCTAAGCTACATAATCGATCTAGTATACTTGCTAGAGGTCACTTTAAGAGGTAACAAGTTTTTGGCGCCGTTGCCGGGGATTGAAAATAAAAGTTATTTGAAATTTTCTGTGAAATAGTGTGTTTTGATCTGTGTGTTCATGGTGTAGCCACAGGGTGTTCCTATTCCTGTAGTCCATGCGAAGAGCAGGGTTGCAGCCTCTTCCAGTTTATCCTGAGATAGAAAGAACTTGTAGAGCTAATCGTAGAACAGCTCGTCGAGCTCTGCAAAGACAAAGGAGAGGGATGGAAGAAGAGATACCTGTTGGTGGTAACAATGACGGTAACAGAAACGGAGAAAATGGTGCCCACAACAACAATGGAGGAAATAATGGAGGGAACAACCTCGGAGATGAGGGTGAGAACAATCACCCAGCTGTGATGAGAATCAGAGACTATTCAAGACCTACTACATAAGGTCATTCCTCATGTATCGCCCTTCCACCTTTTGGGCCTGGAAACAACCCTCTGGAAGTGAAGCACTCTATGATTCAAATGCTCCTCTCATTTCAATTTGGAGGATATCAAAATGAAGATCCTAATGCTCACATCCAGGATTTTGTGACCTTGTGTAACACCTTCCGATCTAATCGAGGAGTTACTGATGATACAATAAGGCTGACCTTGTTCCCTTGGTCTTTGAAAGATAAAGCAAAGAGTTGGATGAAGAATCTCCAACCACACTCCATCAGAACTTGGGAGGAAATGGCAAGAATCTTTTTGATGAAGTATTTCCCTCCAAGGCAAGCAATCAAGCTCAGGAATGAGGTTTCTCATTTTTCACAAGAAGATGGTGAATCGTTGGCAGAAGCGTGGGAAAGGTATAAGGAGCTGTTGAGAAGAGTACCAAATCATGGTATACCTATGTGGATGCAGGTTCAAAACTTCTACAATGGAGTTACAAACATCTACAAGATGCAGATCGAATCAGTTGCTAATGACAACCCTGAAGATTTAGAGCCACAAGCTCTCTACGATCTTATTGAGAGGGTAGTCAACACAAGTTACAATTGGCACTCAATGGGAATTGATGGAAGGAAGCAAGCTACCATTCTCGGAACATAAGTGATCTCCAAATTGATCACAAATCAATTTGAACAGCTTGCTCGACAAATTGGCAAGCTCAATGTGTCATCCATCAATAGTGAACCCCCATTTGGGGATAAGTGTAGTTTTTATGGAGGTCCCCATTGAAATATCAATTGCATAGGTACCAGAAAAGGCTCAGACAACTAGGAACAGTGTGATTATGCTGGTTACAACCAAAGAAATCCACCAAACCCTTATTCCAATACCTACAATTCTAACACTCGAAATCACCCAAACTTCTCATGGTCACAACCAAATGATCAACCAGAGAGACCTCGGTACAATTAGGAAAGACCTCAGTACCAGAATGACAGACCTCAATATCAACAAGTTCAGAGAGGTCACTACCAGCAGAACAATCAGAGCTCTTACAAGCAGCCTGTGCATACCAAGGAAGAGGAGGATCCAGATTTCAAAACTCTGGTAACACAATTCATGAAGCAGACTCAATCAACAATGAAGAGTCTTGAGACTCAAGTTCACCAGTTGGCTGCTTCATCCTCCAACTCAAAAGGAAAATCAACTTTACCAAGCAACACTGAACCTAACCCAAGGGAGAATGTGATGTCTATCACTCTCAGGTGTGGTAAGGAAATTTCTAACCCTAATGCGATTAAAAATTTTGTTGGTGATGCAGGTACTTCTAAAGAGGCTGAAGCTGAGAAGGAACAAGCTGTTCCAGTAAAAGAAAAGCCAAGTGTAAAGGCTAAGGAGCCTGTTCTTGTGCAGGAGGAACCTGTGGAGAAGTACGTTCCACCTCCTCCTTATCAACCACCAACACCTTATCCCGGAGCCTTGGTAGATGAGAAACTAGAAAAAAGGCACTCAAAGATCCTTGATACTTTGAGGAAACTTCACATTAATCTTCCTTTCTTGGAAGCTCTTAATCAGATGCCTAATTATACCAAATTCTTGAAAGATATTCTGTCTAACAAGACCAAGCTCGAAAATGTGGCATGTGTGCAACTCAACAGAGATTGTTCCTCAATTTTGATGAATAGGCAGCCACTTCCTAAAAAGATGAAGGATCCAGGGAGTTTTTCTATCCCTTGTTCCATTGGAGAATTGCATGTTGAGAATGCTCTTTGTGATCTTGGTGCTAGCATAAACTTGATCCCATATTCATTATACCAGAAACTAGGAATAGGAGAACCCCAACCCACTCGTATGTCTATACAACTAGCTGATAGATCAGTTTGTTACCCTAGAGGTATAGTTGAAGATGTCCTAGTTAAGGTAGGGAAGTTCATACTACCTGTTGATTTCGTAGTAATGGATATAGCTGAAGATATGCATGTTCCAATTATCCTAGGGAGACCTTTCTTAGCCATTGGTAGTGCTGTGTTCAAGGTAAAAGATAAAGAATTGATTTTGGAAGTGAATGGTGATAAGGTCGTTTTTAAAATGAATGAAATGCTGATGAGACCTGTTGATTCTGATGTTTGCTATTTTCTAGATGTTTGTCCTAACCCAACTAACCTGCAGGAAACTCAAAAAGATGTTTTGCAGGTTGTTCTAGAAGAAGAGTTAAACACATGTGATGAAACAGGCTGTTCCCTTGAAAAACCAGACTTATCACCCATCCCACCAAACTCAAATGACCTTTCCACCACAAAACCACCCTTTTTACCAAATTAATCCATTTCCACTCCAGAACTCAAACCTTTACCATCACATTTGGAGTATGCTTTCCTTAAACCACCAAATGGCCGGCCAGTTATAATTTCATCACAACTAACTCCGGACCAGAAAAGCCAGCTTTTAACCATCCTTAAACAAAACCAGGAAGCTATAGCTTGGACAATTGGTGATATCAAAGGAATTAGCCTTACTATGTGTGTGCATAGGATTCTAATGGAGGAGGATTACAAGCCTTGTGTTCAACCACAGAGGAGGCTTAATCCGGTCATGGGAGATGTGGTCAGGAAAGAGGTTGTCAAGTTTCTTGAAGCGGGGATCATCTATCCCATTTCGGATAGCAAATGGACAAGTCAAGTGCAGGTTGTTCCGAAGAAAGGTGGCACAACAGTTGTAAAGAATGAGAGGAATGAGCTAATTCCAACAAGAATGATCACAGGGTGGAGGGTATGTGTTGACTACCGAATGCTTAATGATGCCACAAGGAAAGATCATTTCCCTTTGCCATTTGTGGATCAAATGTTGGAGAGACTTGCTTCTTAGATGGCTACTCAGGCTATAACCAAATTCCAATCTTCTCCGAGGATCAAGAAAAGACCACCTTCACTTGTCCTTATGGGACATTTGCCTACAGAAGAATGCCATTTGGTCTTTGTAACGCACCAGCTACATTCCAACGGTGTATGATGGCCATCTTTCATGACATGATAGAGAAGACAGTAGAGATCTTCATGGATGATTTCTCAGTCTATGGGAAGTCATTTGAAGGCTGTTTGAAGAATCTAGAGGCTGTTTTGGTTCGATGCAGAGAGACCAATCTTGTGCTGAACTGGGAGAAGTGCCACTTCATGGTGACTGAAGGTGTGGTGCTTGGGCACAAAATTTCAGAGAAAGGAATAGAAGTTGACAAAGCCAATGTCGAAGTTATTGAAAAGCTGGTTGTTCCTACCACAGTGAAGGATGTTAGAAGCTTTTTGGGGCATGCAGGCTTCTACAGGAGATTCATAAAAGATTTCTCCAAGATTGCTCTTCCACTTTCAGCATTACTTCACAAGGATGCGGAGTTTGAATTTGGAGCAGACTGCATCAGAGCCTTTGACATCTTAAAAGAACAACTCATCAACTCACCTATTTTGATTGCACCCAACTGGGAGCAGCCTTTTGAGTTGATGTGTGATGCAAGTGATACTTACTTGTCTGGGAGCTGTTTTGGGTCAGAAGGTTAACAAGAAGTTCCAACCCATTTTCTATGCCAGCAAGACCTTGAATGATGCTCAGAGAAACTATACAACTACAGAGAAAGAGCTTCTTGCTGTGGTTTATGCCTTTGACAAGTTTAGATCCTATTTGGTCTTGTCAAAAGTTGTAGTTTTCACTGACCATGCTGCTTTGAGACACCTCTTTGCAAAGAAAGATGCCAAGCCAAGGCTGCTCCGATGGTTGCTACTTCTTCAGGAGTTTGATTTGGAGATCAGAGACAAGAAAGGCATTGAAAATGTTGCTGCATATCATCTCTCTAGAATAGCAGGGGGAGACCAACAGGAACAACCTGAGATCAGGGATATCTTTCCTGATGAGAGGTTATATTCAGCTTCGAATGTTCCATGGTTTGCTCACATTGCTAATTTCCTTGCAGGATCATATAAACCTTTTAAAATGTCCACTAACCAAAGGAGAAAGTTCTATGTTGAAATTAAATACTATTTTTGGGAAGAACCATATCTTTTCAGGTTATGTGCAGATCAAATTATAAGGAGGTGTGTAACCCAGGAGGAAGGAGAGCTCATTCTTCATCATTGTCATTCACAAGAATCTGGAGGACATCATGGTGCTAGTAGAACAGCCTCTAAGGTGTTCCAAGCAGGCTTCTTCTGGCCTACCATATTCAAAGATGCCCATAGATTTGTGAATGAATGTGATGAGTGCCAAAGGTCAGGTAACATTTCTGCCAGGAATTCTATGCCCTTGAATAACATAGTTGTTTGTGAAATTTTTGATGTATGGGGCATAGATTTCATGGGACCCTTTCCATCTTCTAAAAAGAATAGGTATATCCTGGTGGCAGTTGACTATGTAAGTAAATGGGTGGAGGCTATTCCAAGCCCCACTAATGATGCTAGGGTGGTAGTGAGATTCCTAAAAAGGTTGTTTGCCCGATTTGGAGTACCCCGTGCCATAATCAGTGATAATGGCACTCATTTTTGCAATAAACTTTTTGAGAAGCTCTTGAGCAAATTTGGGGTCACACACAAGCTTGCTACCCCTTATCATCCACAAACAAGTGGTCAAGTGGAAGTTTCCAATCGAGAGATCAAAAGAATTCTAGAGAAGACTGTTAGCACCTCTAGGAAAGATTGGGCAGAAAAACTAGAGCCTGCTTTATGGACTTATAGGACTGCTTTCAAAACACCTATAGGCATGTCTCCTTTTAGATTGCTATATGGAAAGAGCTGTCATTTGCCTGTTGAGATGGAACATAAGGTCCTTTGGGCATTAACTTTTCTTAATTTTGAGGAACATGCTACAGGTGAACAAAGAAGGCTGCAGTTGAATGAGCTGGAAGAGTTTAGGCTGTTTTCTTTTGAAAATGCAGTGAAATACAAAGAAAAGACCAAAACATGGCATGACAAGAGAATTCAGAAGAAAGAATTTCAAGAGGGACAACATGTCCTCTTGTATAATTCAAGGTTAAGGTTGTTCCCTGGAAAATTGAAATCCAGGTGGAGTGGACCTTTTCAAGTGAGCAAGGTGTTCCCGTATGGTGCAGTGGAGATCTTTTTACCTGGGGAACAGCCTTTTAAGGTTAATGGCCAAAGGCTAAAACCTTATCTTGCTCACGAAGTGGAGAGAGTGGTTGAAGTTCACCACTTCTATGACCCACCATAAGCTTAAAATGGGACTTGTGTCAACTGCAAACACCAATTGCAGTACCCTAAAGGGGTGAAATTTAGTTAATTTACTTAGTTTTTGTTTTTAAGTTGTTCATTTTCTTTATTTAGATTTAGACTTTTTGTGAAGTGTCCAGCAGAAGTTACAGGTTGTTTGAATCCAAATTCTATTTTTAAGCAAATGTTTAAACTTGTATTCTCTATTCTATAGAGCTTAAGTTTGAATTTTTACTTGGCAAAAATAAAATTTGGGGGTCATCTCTTTGGCAATGTATTCTGATTTTTGTGACTTGGTTATTTTTGAAAAAAAATGTGAGTTAACGTGATGTATGATTTAGATTGAAACTGAAGATAAGAGAGAGTGAATTGTCAAATCATGGTTTGTAATTCACTTATAACCGTTGATGAAAGAGTGAAGGGGTTAAAGGTTAAATTTTTATAACCGTTGGGTATTAAGAGAGGGTCTAATCCACCAGTGATCACCTTTCTTTCTCCCACGCCCCTACACTATTCATAACTCCTCTCTCTCCTACTTTTTCGGTTCCCAAAAATCTTCCACAACTACTTCCTTTTTCAAACCGTCACAATCACCTTCCTTTTAGCTATAAAAATATTGCCAAATATTTCAATTGTCCTTTTCCAATCCAAACACTTAGCCGGATTTTCTTCTCTCTAACTTTCTCACAACTTAGTTTCTTTTTAAAGTTCAAAAATTTGCAGAATGAAAACTAGAGGAGGAGTGATAATCAAACAAGAGCAAGGTGTGAAGAGGGCTGCCAATCGTAACAAAGGCAAGGATACATCGAGTTCAGTCATGGTTCTTCCGGATGAAAAGCTAGTTAAGAAGTTTTCCAAGTTCTCCGACCCAACTGCTCAGGAGACTTTCGAGTTCATTGCTGAAATTCCATTTGGATCCCCGAGAAGTGTATGTTGGGATTCACTTAAGAAGTTGGGTTTGGCAGATAGTGTGTTAAGGAGCATGTCGATCGAGGAGGATTTCAAACTTTCTTTCAGTTGGTGGAGCCATCGTACAAGGAACTCACACTGGAGTTCTTGTCAACCTTCAGGGTCAACCCTAAGATCAAGGGTCCTGATGCTGAGAACCATTTCCTGTTTAGATTAATGGGTCATACTCAAAACCCATCTTTGAACACATTCAATGTCTTACTGGGGTGTGTTCCTGATGAAGAGGCTGCTATTGAGGAGTATTCTCATTTCCTGACTGCCACTCCAAAGGATTTCGATCCTCATGTTTTCTGGAGGCAGATTTCTGGAGAGGTCCATTTTGATAGCAAGCTGGCGAAGGGTTCTTCTATTCTGGAGTACCCTATGAGAATTCTGCACAAGTTGGTCTCTGGCACAATTTTTGCCCGAGAAAATCAGGCTAATGTGACTCTGCTCGATCTCACTGCTCTTTGGAGTATGGTGACAGGAAGGAGATTGAATTTGGGGCACTATCTTGGTGAGTACTTGTTGGGCTACCATAGCAAAAAGTTGAATGAAATCTACTGTAGGAATTTGGTGACCAGAATTGCAGAGGCCATAGGGGTTTTCAAACCCGATGATCGATCCAGACTTACCTTGTCCAGCCATCCTGACCCCATGAACTTTCGTACCCTTCAATATATGGGGTACTGCAAGCAAGTGAACAAGAAATGGGTGTTAGTCAGTGAGATTGATATGGCTGCCAAGTCTGAGACCAGGAAGCAGAAGCTTGAGATTCCAGTTGAGACCTTTGAGATTGAGGATGGAGGTGAGGAGGATGATGAACCCAAGGATGATGCCTACTATCGCAAGTGCCTGAGCTTGAACAATGCAGAGATGTACATTCAATTGAAAGCTCAAAGTAGGAAATCTGCCAAGTTGGAAAAAAAGGTTGCTTTGTTGAGAAAGGCTTTGCAGGATCTGGAGAAGTCTGTTGCATGGCTTCATGGCCACATGGAAGTCCAGAGGCACCTTTTTGAACTCCCAATTCAACATAGGTTCAATGAGGAGACCCTCCAATATGAACCGGAATTTCATGATCGTTCCACCCCTGCTGCCTTTCGACGACCTCTGAACTTGAATAATACTGCTGGCAAGGATAGTGAGCTCCAGGAGAGTGAAGCCAAGGAAAGTGAGGCTAAGGGAAGTGAGGTTCAAGGAGATGCTGCTACTCCTCCCAAGGATCCAGAGGCTGTGTCCTCTGCGCATAATCCTGTTACTCCAGAGTAACAGTCTGTTCCGGTTCCCTCCTTTTGTTGGTACCCCTTGCTCTCTGCCCTTTATTCTTGTTTCTCTGTATATATTGATGTTATGTTTGCTGCTGCTCTGTGCTACTCTTATTTTATGTCATCCCTTAGAGACATTGAGGACAATGTCCATCTCTAATTTGGGGGTGGGGTAAAACTTTATTGATAAACTGAAAATTGAAATGCCATGCATGCTTTGACTCGAACAAAATGTGTAGCATGATGAATTGAGCCCAGAAATTGAACAATTTTTGCTGAAAATGTGAATAACAGTTTAAGTACTATAGAGGAAACTCTGGAGTTAAACTTGCTGAAATTGTATACCATAGTCAAACCCCAGCTGTCCCCAAAGTAAATGTTGTCTGTAATTTAGATAGTTATAGTTAGTTTGTAAATTGTTGTGTTAAAATGATAGAGTGTGAGGCTGTTTCTTGTTGAGGAACAGCCTGTGTCTGTAAATAGTGTAGTTGTCTTCCTTGTTTCAACAGCTTAGTTTAGAATGGAAAGTAGCTTAAGATGCAGAAATTTGCCCTTCAACCTACGACCAAAGATTGCATGCTTGTACCTTAATCAAAATGTGTGGTGAACCTTTATTGATTGATGAAGTTTGAAAAAGAAAGAAGGTTCAAAAGTTTTTAAATTGAAAGTCAAAATTCAAGTGAATTAAGAAACTCAGAACCTGTGAACCCCTTTTTGCAAAGCCCTTTTCATGAAAGGTAGAGCCTGCTGCATCCACAAAATGCATTTAGGAGATGAATGAGAGGGCTAAGTTCAAAGAAGTCTTAGGTAGGGTTTGCTTTGGTCGCCTAATCTGATAACTTAAATTCCAACCTAGTTGTCTAAGTTGGCTGCCCAAATTTTCATGATGAAACTGAGGAAAAGCATAGGAAGATGAAGGCACCTAGAAAATCACAACTTTTACACTCTCAAATAGCCTACCAGTGCATTGCACCCTTATTTTAGGTCAACCAACTTGAGCCTTAACCATTTCTTTGTTTACACACATTATTTGAAGCCAATTCCCTTCACTTTGATTCCAAATACCCTTGTTTGAATTTCATGTCTAAGGAACACACTGCTTTGCAGTCTGGAGAGCTTAACTGGAAAAATAATTGTTGATGTAGATTCTCCAAGGTTGAGGAATATTTAAAGTGTTTTGACTGAATAAAACGAAAAAAAAAATAAAAAGAAAAGAATAGAAAAATTGTAAAATTGAAGAAAATCTCAAAGAAATTCTTCGAAAAAAAAAATAGTGAATAAAGTCTTTTTGTTTCTGAGGTTATACATTTTTAGCCTTAGAAGTTTAAAGTTTGGAATTGCTTTTGTTTTAATGTTGTGTAAATTTTTGAATTGTTTGTGCCTAAGTTGTGAAACAGGCTGTTTTGAGTAGTTTGTGATTGTAAATAACCAGGAACAGGCTGGGAAATAATTGAAAATGTTGGAAAGAGCTTAATTGATAAATAATGACATGTTCCACACGTTGTAAAAAGCCATTTCACTTCCATACCTTTTACCCTAGCCTAACATTATAACCCTGGAAAGACCTTTTGACTATACTGAGTACTTGTCTAATTCTGAAAGTGTGGACCAATAAGCAAGGTCACGTCCTAAGGATTAACTGAACTTAGCTAAGGAGTGAATTCTAAAGCATCTTAGGAACCCTGTTTATGGTAATCTAGTTACCATAGGAGAGCTGAGTGCAAACACTCCTTGGTGAGGTAATAAGGGCAGAGCAGGTTGTTCACTTGAATGTTGAAGTTTGATTTAAAGCCTTGAGAACTTTCTGGGAACTTAAAATAGAATAAAGGTGAAGTCTAACCACATTAAGAAACAAATCTCCTGTGTGCCTAATCTAAGGTTGAAAAGGTTGAAGGGTAATCAAATTGAAAAAGCTGTTGAATGTTGTAGTTGTCTAGGATTTCTGTTCCATTGTCTTGTACAAACCGTTTCTCTCTTAATTTTATCCTTCTGTATAGTTTTAAATTCGAGTCTGTTTAGTTTAGTTTTCCTTTTTGTCTTTGCTTGGGGACAAGCAAAAGCTTAATTTGGGGGTGTTTGATAAGCTCGAATTTGACTATGTTATATGGTTGATTATTCATATATTTAAGGGCCAATTAGACTATAATTGTATATATTTGGTGTCTAATAATGATATTTTCAGTTTAAGAGAGCCTTCATGGACATTTCGCTGAAAAGCAGCCTACCTGAGTGAAAAGCAGAGGTGACATCAGAAGAAAGGAGGGGTAAAAGTGCCGGCAGCTTGGGAGAGAGAGTGTAGCAGTTTGGAGTTGATATTTGCCAGTCAAAAAGGAGTCATTTGTCTTGCCAATGAAGATGTTTAACAGCTGTAGCTTAAAGTAGTTTCACTTTATAGCTGGAACTTGTACTTGTGTACTTTTAAGTAGTATTTTATTATTGCTTTTGTTGCTTTTAAGTAGAGAACAATTCGGAGGAGAGATATATCTCGGATATCATCTTATCATTGATGAACCCTAAGTGTTTTGATTATGTCCAAACGTTTCAGAAGATGAAAACTTAACATTCCCTTACATATAGTTTCTTTGTTGACTAATATTTTTCTGCTTAGTCTATGTGTAAGTTACTCAGCAGGTGCTGAATGAAGAATTTCTGGATTGCCTGAAGAACTCAGAAGTCTTGATTGCTGAAGACAGAGTTTCATTATTTCAGAAGCTGGATGGTCCGCTCTGAAGCTAGTGAAGTCTGTTGAAGCTCTCCTCAGAGGTTCTTTGCAATCAGAAGTTTATCTACCAATTTGATCAGAAGCTTAGTCACGGGTTTTGGATAGCATTTAATGCGCTGACAAGTGCATTTAATGCAAGGCGCCAAAAGTTCAAAAAGCTGTTTTGATGGAGCGCGCCTGTCTTCTCAAAGTGAAACCAGAATTTCCTTGTCTACCCTTTGTTGATCTTATTGAGGAATGTTTCCCGTCAACCTTATCTTCAATTTCAAATCACTTACTGGATTTAGTTAAAGAACAAGGATAACGGAATCAAAGTGTTTGAAGACCGTTTGAAGACTTGACAAATTAACGGCTACAACAACTGATGTCATCTCTGTGAAGATTCAAATTTCCCAACGGTCATCCTCATTCACTATAAATAGTAGCCAAGCTCCAATGCATCATGTACGCGTGATAATCGAGCAAAAATCTCAACGCACTGTTTGAACAAGAATAACAGAGCATCCTTTTTCCATTCTCAATCTTTCTTAGCATAGCTTAAGTTTAAGTGAGAGAGTGAAGAAAAACAAGTTCATAATAGGAATCTTGTAAACTGATATCGTCTGTGATATTCAGTTAGATTTTGAGAGAAATCTAGTTGAGATTAGAGTTGGGTGTGAAATCCAGAAAACAGAGTGTTGTTGTTCTGGTGGAAATCCTTTAACTCTTTTTAGGCTAGTCAGAACTAAGTGAGAAATTAGCTTAAGTTCTGTTGATGTAAAGGAGCTTCTGAACTTGCCAGAAAAGTTCTGAATAGTGGATTTATAAAATCTCTGTAGGCTGCGACCTCAGGGGACAAGACGTAGTCACAGGACTTCTGTGGCGAACTTGGATAAATCGAATTGTTCAATCAGGATCTCCTGAACTTCTTTCTCCCTCTTATACTTGTTATTTTTGCTTCTGTGTACTTGCTTATATTTAGTGCTGAAACAGATTTTCTCTAAATATCATTGTCTTTGTTCAGAAGACTGTCCAGAAGTTCTCCAATCAGAACTTTTGTTGCTGAAAACAGTCTAACTGTGTTTAGGCAGAATTTCCCTCAGAAGTAACCTCTGTAAGCTTGCTTCTGACTCTGAGGAAATTTGACTCTGAAAATTAAGTTTCCCGAAAAACTTAGAAATTTTCAGTTTTCAACTTTGACACCTATTCACCCCCCTCTAGGTGATTTTGTTCTTGATAGGGCCAACAAGTGGTATCAGAGCCAGGTTACTTCGCATATTTACTAAAGATCTAACAATCTAAGTGTAAGATCCTATCAGAATCAATAGAGATGACTAGTAGACACCAGCCTGAGAATTCTTCTCACTTCATAGTTCCAGAAGGTTCTTCCACTACTAGACCTCCATTATTTAATGGCAACAACTACTCATACTGGAAGAAAAGGATGATGTACTTCATCCAAGCTCAGAACATGAGTGCTTGGTATGTCATTACTGATGGTGATTTCGTTCCTACCAGAATGGAACCAGGTTTAGGGAATGTTGTTATTCCTCCGAGAGAATACACAGATGACATTCTGAAAAAACTCCAAACTAATGCTTCAGCAATAAATATGTTGCATTGTGCACTTACAGCTACTGAATATAACAAAGTTTCTTCTTGTGAAACTACACAGGACATTTGGAACAAGCTGGAAGTCACATATGAAGGTACTGGAAAGGTGAAGCAATCAAAAGTCAACCAACTCATGAGAGAATATGAGTTATTTGAAATGCTTGATAAAGAATCTATTTCAGATATGAACTCTAGATTCACCAAGATAGTCAATGACTTAAAGAGTTTAGGAAAAGACATTGAAGAATCTGATCGAGTGAAGAAGATTGTCAGAAGCTTACCAAGGTCTTGGCAAGCCAAGAAGACTGCCATTGAAGAAGTTCAGGATTTGAGCTATTACTTGTATGATGAGCTCATTGGGTCTCTATGAGATGTCATTAAAAAATCATGACCTAAGAGAGAGGTCAGAAGGAAAAAGAGTAGTCCTGAAAGCAGAATCTTCTGAAGAATCCTCTGAAGATGAGGAACTGGCTATGCTGACCAGGAAGTTCAAGAAAGCCTTCAGAAAAGGCAGAGGTGGAAACTACAAGAAGCCTTTCAGGAGCTTTGACAAGAAAACTCCTGATTCTGGTGAAAAGTTCAAGAGAGATCCAAACAAGCCTATTGTGTGCTATGGATGTCAGCAACCGGGGCACATTAAGCCTAACTGCTCGGAGCTAAAGAAAGATAAGAAAAAGTTCAAGAAAGCTATGCTGGCTGCTTGGTCAGACTCTGAGACCAGCAGTGATCCTGAAGAAAAGGAAGAGCAAGCTCAGATTTGTTTTATGGCTATTGATGAGCCAACTTCTGAAGATGTCACAGGAGAAACTTCCGCACCTCCTGAAGCTACATATGACTCTGAGGTAAACAATTCTCACGAACTAGATATCTTTGATTCTCTAGAAGAACTCTATAGTATGTTCAAGTACCTGAAAAGGAAATTGGACAAAAGTGAGGCTGACAAGTTTCTTAGGTTTACTCAAGTTTATTCTGACATGAAAGTGTTAGAAGATAAGCTGTATAAATAGTTCAGCACTCCTAATGATGGCTCTAAAGCCAAATGCAAGGAAAAGCTGCCTCTGGGAAGTGATAAACCCCAGAAGAAGAAGAAACCTGTCACTCCCTCTCTTCTGAAAGAGATAGCTTCTCCTCCTGATGTTGGCACCTCTGAGAGTGCTGTTGTAGCCTCTGAAGATGTTGAACCTTCTCAGAAGAAGAAGAAATCTCCCAAGAAGCAAAGGGAAAGATCAAAGAACCCTCCTTTTTGCAAGCTTTGCAAAAGTGATGGTCATTGGTTGAAGGATTGCAAGTATCATATTACAAACCTCTTGCAATCTGAGATATCATTAAAACCTGCTGAAGAGAAATCTAACAATGAAGGACCCAATAAGGATTGGGTACCTGTCACTAATTGATTGTGTTGCAGGTGGCTCTGAGTGCTCCATCAATGTCAAAGCTGTGGTACATTGACAGTGGGTGCTCAAGGCATATGACAGGTGATGAAAAAGCATTCATCACATTTGATCCTAAAAGAGGTGGAAAAGTCAGCTTTGGAGATGCTCAGAAAGGAAGGATACTTGGTTCTGGATCCATAGGAACTAATCCTCCGATCGAAGATGTCTCCCTAGTCAGAGGTCTGAAGTTCAATCTCCTGAGTGTTGCACAACTGTGTGATAAAGGTAGAGATGTTGTCTTCAGCTCCTCTGGATGTAAAATCTTGGACAGTAAGTCAAGGGAAGTTATTCTAACTGCTCCTAGAGTTGAAAATGTTTTCATGCTGAACCTTGAGAATCTTTGCAAAAATATATGCTTGATGTCCAAAGAGGATACCTCCTGGCTCTGGCATAGAAGACTTGCTCATGTAAGCATGGATCTTCTGGCCAAAGTAGCTAGAAATCAATTGGTTGAGGGTCTGCCTGAAATTAGTTTTAAAAAGAACCATTTATGCAATGCTTGCCAATCTGGTAAACAATCCAGAAGCTCTTTTAAAACTAAGAAAGTCAATTTCAACTAAAAGACCTTTGGAATTACTTCATATGGATCTCTTTGGCCCTGTTCAACCAATGAGCATGGGTGGAAAGAAGTATGCCTTTGTCATAGTAGATGACTATTCAAGATTCACTTGGGTCATCTTGCTGTCTAGCAAAGATGAGTCACTTGGATGTTTCTCAGTTCTAATAAAGAAACTTGAGAATGAAAGGAATGAAAAGGTAGTTCATATCAGAAGTGATAATGGTGGAGAATTCAAAAACTTTATGTTTGAAGAGTTCTGTGAAACCAAGGGAATTGATCATAACTTTTCTGCTCCCAGAACTCCTCAACAAAATGGGGTAGTTGAAAGGAAGAATAGAACTCTGGTTGAGATTGCCAGAACTATGATCAATGAAAGAAGGCTTCCAAAGTATTTTTGGGGAAAAGCTGTCAACACGGCTTGCTATGTTCTGAATAGAGTGTTAATCAGAAGCATTCTAAACAAGACCCCTTATGAACTCTGGAAAGGTCGAAAGCCTAAAATAGGTTATTTCAGAACCTTTGGTTGTAAGTGTTATGTTTTGAACACAAAAGAATATCTTTCAAAATTTGATTCAAAGGCAGATGAGGCCATTTTTCTTGGTTACTCAACACATAGTAAAGCATATAGGGTTTTTAATAAGAGGACTCAAACTTTAGATGAATCTGTTCATGTACAGTTTGATGAGACTAACCCTGCAGATAGTAGAGCTCCTGATGAAGATGTAGTTCAAGCTCCTGAAGTTACATCTCCTGATGTAGTAGAAGATGTTTCTCCCAGAGCTGCTGAAGTGGTTCCTCCTGTTGCTGAACAAGCTCAAGAAGAGAATCCTGCTCAAGAAGAGAATCCTACTCCAGAAGTCAACTTCCTTCCAGAAAATGCTCCTATATATGATTCAACAAATGATGAACAAGTTTCAGAAGACTCATTGGATGTTCCAAGAGAAGTTAGAGCTCACAGGAATCATTCCTTAGAGAACATAATTGACTCTGTTCATAATCCTGTCATGACCAGAGCTCAGCTCAGAAGATACATGGGGAATGTGGCTTTTGTGTCACTTCTGGAACCCAAGGACTTCTATGAAGCTGCAGATGATGACTCCTGGTTAATGGCAATGCAAGAAGAACTTGACCAGTTCAAAAGGTCAGAAGTTTGGACTTTGGTTCCCAGACCTAACAACATAAAGGTTGTTGGAACTATATGGGTTCTGAAGAACAAGCTTGATGAATTTGGAAATGTTGTGAGGAACAAGGCAAGACTTGTTGCTCAAGGTTACAGTCAGCAAGAAGGCATAGATTATGGTGAAACTTTTGCTCCTGTTGCAAGATTAGAAGCCATTAGAATCTTATGTGCTTTTGCATCATACAAAGGTTTTAAGCTCTTTCAAATGGATGTGAAAAGTGCATTCTTGAATGGGTACATTGATGAGGAAGTGTATGTATCTCAACCTCCTGGCTTTGAAGATCCTAAGTTTCCTGATCATGTGTACAAGCTGAAGAAAGCCTTGTATGGACTGAAACAAGCTCCTAGAGCTTGGTATGAGAGACTGACAAAGTTCCTTCTGTCTAAGGGATTTGTCAGAGGCTATGTTGATACAACTCTGTTCACTCTGAAGAAGAACAAGGATATCCTTATAGCTCAGGTATATGTTGATGATATTATATTTGGTGCTACTAATGAATCTTTGTGTAGAGAGTTCAGTGACCACATGAAGGCTGAGTTTGAAATGTCTATGATGGGAGAATTAACTTTCTTCTTAGGACTTCAGATCAAGCAAAGTAATGATGGTGTGTTTATCAATCAAGCCAAGTACACTAGAGAAGTGTTGAAGAAATTTGGCATGATGGACTCTAATGCTGTTGATATCCCAATGGATGTCAGCAAAGACATTGATGATGAAGAGAAAGCTGGTAAACCTGTAGATATAAAAACCTACAGAGGTATGATTGGTTCTCTTTTATACCTAACCGCCAGCAGGCCAGATATACATTTTGCTGTGTGTTTTTGTGCTAGATATCAGTCTAAACCTAGAGAGATTCATGATGTTGCTGTCAAAAGAATTCTCATATATCTTAAAGGCACACCATAAGCTGGTTTGTGGTATCCCTGTAGTTCTGATTGCACTCCTATATGATACACAGACTCTGACTATGGTAGAGATAAATTGAAAAGGGTCAGCACTTCTGGTGGTTGTCATTTTCTGGGGGAGTGCCTAGTCTCCTGGCATAGCAAGAAGAAAACCTCTGTGGCTCTCTCAACTGCTGAAGCTGAGTATGTTGCAGCTGGAAGTTGTGTTTCTCAGATGCTCTGGATTAAGCAACAAATTGCTGACTATGGAGTCATCCCTGGAACAATTACAATCTACTGTGATAACAAGAGTGCAATTGATCTTTCAAAGAATCCTATTCAGCACAGCAGGATGAAGCATGTTCATATTAGGCATCACTTTTTGAGAGATCATGTTCTGAAGAAGTATATTATCATTACTCATGTTCCCTCTGAAGAAAATCTTGCTGACATGTTTACTAAGCCTCTGGCTGGTAATTCTTTCAGCAGCTTACGAGAAGGCATTGGTATGACTTATCCACTTCAGTAATTCAGTTTAATTATATCTGTTTATCTTAAGTGATTTATCGTTTAAGATGATTAAAGTGTTAATTAAATCTAATCATGATTTGACATTTAAGCATGCGTTATCTACTGCATTTTACGGCGCTGTTCTGTGGTTAACGGTTATCTGTTCCCTTTTTAAACGGTGTGTATTTACTTTTTGAATTGGAACGGTTTATTCGTTTGGGTATAAATAGGGGTTTTCCATACTTAGAAGTTTTTACTTTCATTTTTCACTGCTATTAGAATTTCCATAGATTCTCTGTATTTTCCTTCTCTCAAAATCTCTTAACCTAATTTCCTATCTTCTACAATGGCTCAAGAAATCACTGTCACTCACATCTTTACCACTGAATCTAAGAAGAAAGTTAGCGAATCTAGGGTATTCACCTCTAGGTTCCTAGATGACGAAGTAAAATCCACTGAACCTATCTCCAAATGGCTAAGTGCTCAAAACTGGAATTCATTCGTTTCTCTCAATGAATTTATCTACCCTAAGTTAGTCACCGAATTCTATCAGAACCTTCATTTCTTTTCTAATGAGGAGGATGTTATTCACTCGGAAGTCGGAGAAGTTGAGATTGAGGTCAGCAGGGCTTCTATCTCTCAAGCAATTGGTATTGATGATGAAGGAATCATCATTGGTGATGATGGTTCAGCTGAGGGGTTTTCAGAAGCAAATTGGGCCAGACCAGATCTTAGTGCCAAGGAAACTTATGCCACTTGGCTCACTCAGCACCAGAGGTGGGCACATTATCTAACAACAAATGTGTTTCTTCCGAAGGCTGGAGGAGTTAATGGTGTTTCAAATCGGGAAAGAGTGTTTATGTGGCATCTGGTCAATCAGAAGAAAATCAATCTCCCTGCCATGCTGATAAGGCAGATGAAGAATGTCACTACTGTTAGTGCCCTGGCTTATGGTGCCCTCCTGACGAGGCTGTTTGAAGCTGCCTCTGTGGTTATCTCAGGAGATGGTGTAACAAGCAGGAGTACGGTTCTGAAGATGCATACCTTCAGGAACCTTAACTTTGGTGTGACTCCAAAGAAGAATGAGAAGGGCTCCTCTGTGAGTATTGCTCAGAAGGAGATTGTGGATGTTTCAACACAGAAAGGTAAGAAAGCTGCCAGAAAGGGCAAAGGAAAGAAAGGATCAAGTAAGTTGGTCCTAACTGTTGAGAAGGTGGTTGTCTCAGAACCTCTTCCCACTATGGTTCAAACAACAATTAGTGTTGAACCTTCTGGCAAGATCGTTGCTGAGAAACCTAAGGATGCTTCTGATAAGGAAGCTCAGGATGCTGAGGACGCACGCCTTGATGAAAGAGAAAAGGCTGCTGAAGCTGAAAAAGTTGCAAGAGTTGTGGCTCTTGCTGAAGAGAAAAGGCTGAGAAATGAAGCAGAAGATAAGTTAGCAGCTGAGAGAGAAATTGCTGCAAAGGCTAAGGCCGATGCAAGAATTATTGCATGTGCTGCTGAACTTGAAAATGTGGAGTTCTCAAAGGATGTTGAGGCTTCAGGAGAAGGAGAGGAACTTGAGAATATCTCTCTCTCCACTCGGATCAGGACGAAGGCTGTAGCAAAAAGAAGGTCTCTGAGGAAAAAAGACTTATATGTTGCTTCCAGTGCTGAGTTAGAGGATCCTGTTGCTGAGGAACAGGAAGTTGTTGATGACGAAGACATGATGGAGATGTCTGCTGAAGAGGATGTTGATGCTCCTCTTGTTGAAGAGCTATCAGATGAGAGTGAACCAGATGCTGATGAGGTTCTTCAGGATGCACAACAGTTTGTGGAAAATGTTGATAATGACAACTTTATTGACAACATTCTTTTAGGCCAAGGAAGAAACCCTAGTGATAGGGATGCCTCTGAAACACTGATCAGAATGGCTCATGTCTTTGTTGAGCCTATTTCTATGTTTGATCCTAACTCCTTTGACCAGGTTATCTCATCTCCTACTCATACTCCTCATCCATCTCCCTCACTACCTTCTGTCACAGAAGTGAGTGAATCTCATACTTCCATTCCCCTTACAACTTCAACCTCTGAGGTTGTACCTCCTCCATCTACTCTTCCTTCTGGATCCTTTTCAGAAGTGAATTTGTCCTCTGGACCCATTTTCACAGATTCCATTTTTACTTCTACTTCTTCCTCACTTTCATCTTCCTCTGTAATTCCATCAATTGGATTTACTGCTCCCTCCTTTTCACTACCATCCACATTACCATTTTTTTCTCCTACTCTACCTTCCTTGTCCACACATTCAATCCCTTCCACAAACACATCTATCCCTCCTCCTTCAACCTCTGGACATGCACCTCCTGTGTGTGATCCCTTAACTACTTCCTCCACCACTTCCTGTTTTGCTGGGTTGTCATCCAATTATGACTTCCTACGCAATTTCCAGGAATGAGATAACTTGGAGAGAAATTTTGGTCCTTTTGGTTTCGTGGGCAGAGCTTCAGGTGTATCCGAAGCTGGTGGTGTTCCCAGTGTTGAGGAGTTGAGAAGAATGAGTCAGAGTGGCTCTGATGAATTGCCGAATAGATTTGCTGGTGTGGGGCAAAGGTCTTTTGCTGCTGACATGTTTGCTCAGGGCATTGTGCTGCAAGAAATTCAATCCTTGAAAGCTCAGAACCTGCAGCTCATGACTATGCTTCAAATGCAGGATCCTTCTGTCTACACACGCAATCTTTCTACACTTCATCTGGCTACATACGATGAGCTGTATAAATTGAGAGAATTAGCTCTGACTCTTCCTACCTTGGACAATATTGCTCTTGCTTCTTCTCTGAAGGTCAATGAGAATTTGGGAATTTTGACAGAAGAAGTCAAGGAAGCAAACGAGCATTATGAGGCTCATGAGAAGATGCTCCCAAGTAAGATTGATGACCTGCAAAGTACTGCCAACCATATTCTGAGAGAAGTGAAATCTTCTGCTCAAGGTTCATCATCTTCAGGGGCTGCTAAGATTGTGTATGACATCACTCCTGATCTCAACAATTGTCTCTCAAGCATTGAGTCTGCTGTGACTGCTCAGAGTGCCCAGATTGCTGAGCTCACTGAACTTCTGAAGGTTATGCACACTCAAGCACGTGAACAAGACAAGGCTCTTCACAATTGCTATAGGTTTGTTCGAGGACAGACTTATATTCAGAATGAGCATCTCACTGCTGCTGTGTATGCTAACAATAGATTAATCAAGCTCCTTCTGGAAGATGTTCACAGGCAACGACCTTTGTTCTGGACAGACTTATGACCACTTGCGCACCATTGATGCTGATTTCAGGAAGCGTATGGATTTGGTCAACTCTGTAAGACCTACTTCTCAGCAATATCAAACTGCACTGAAAGTTCAGCAAAAATTGGACTCTCAAGGTGCTTTGGGTATTCCTGTTGGTTCTGGTCAAACGGGGGAGAAGTCTGCTCAGCAGAGTGGTCAGACGATGAAGAGACCGAGTGCTGCTGAAGGATCTAGTGGTGTTCCTCCTCCTTAGAAGAAATCTAGGAACTTGTAATCTCATTAGGACTTAAGCTTCTTAGCTAGGTTCTGGGTTGGGTAGTGTTGTCTTAGGACTTTATCTGCTCTTCTAATGATTATCTTGTTTGTTGTTTCTTCTGACGATTTTATACACTGAATCTTTCTTATACTCTCTTATGTCTCTGATTACTTACTTTACTTATGTTTCTTTTTGACTTAGTAAATTATACGTCACTAAAATCTAACAACTTGATCTTAAGCCATTTTTAAGTTTAAACAGATTGATGAGCTCGAATTTGACTATGTTATATGGTTGATTATTCATATATTTAAGGGCCAATTAGACTATAATTGTATATATTTGGTGTCTAATAATGATATTTTCAGTTTAAGAGAGCCTTCATGGACATTTCGCTGAAAAGCAGCCTACCTGAGTGAAAAGCAGAGGTCACATCAGAAGAAAGGAGGGGTAAAAGTGCCGGCAGCTTGGGAGAGAGAGTGTAGCAGTTTGGAGTTGATATTTCCCAGTAAAAAAGGAGTCATTTGTCTTGCCAATGAAGATGTTTAACAGCTGTAGCTTAAAGTAGTTTCACTTTATAGCTGGAACTTGTACTTGTGTACTTTTAAGTAGTATTTTATTATTGCTTTTGTTGCTTTTAAGTAGAGAACAATTCGGAGGAGAGATATATCTCGGATATCATCTTATCATCTCTCATCATCATCATCTATTTTCAGTGTAGTAACTTAGATTTCTGGTAGTTGAGCTCCGTTAATGGAGTTTATTGTAGTTATTGTTTTGATACTCGCTATGTGTGAGTAGTACTCTCTACGAGCTAAACCAGCCTTTGGGCTGGTGTTGTAAGTCTCCTTATCTCTTTAATTAATGAATGAATGTTGTTTCTTTTTAGTGTTTAATGAAGTTCTGTAGATTTCAGGTCTTAAACAGCCTGTTACAGTATGCATAACCGACATGACCATTGCTTTTATGTATGCTTGTTCTTCATGTAGACATGTACATCTGATATGAACAGTTGAATGATGTATATTAAGGGTTTCCATGCAAGTGGAATGTTACTTCGTGCTTAATCAAGCAGTAAAGCATCCTGAAAGGCCTTTAGGGTGTGAGTAATGCTTAGTAATTTGGGGATATGACCATTTGAACCAAGTTAGCTTAAAGTAGAGACCTTGACAGAATAGTTATAAACATTCATGAGTTAAGAAAGGAGAGAAAGGAGGTTGCAATCCCAGTTCCCTGCTGTGTTTAGCTTGTTCTTTTTAATATATTGTTATCAATCATCATTTCTCATCTTTTAATCTTCAGATCTGCTTTTATTAAAGTTCATTGCAGTAGATAATAGATAACCAATCTCAAAATCAACTCTTTTAATGTTACCAGTTACTTAAGCAGACTGTTCCATAACTAGTTTCAATTTAGTTTTATTTCAATCCTCGTGGGAATGACACTTGTACTTACCTAAGCTACATAATCGATCTAGTATACTTGCTAGAGGTCACTTTAAGAGGTAACACGAACCGACGGGGATGAGGAATAACCGAAAAAATTGGGGATGAGGATGGGTACGGGGAACATTTTATCCCTGAAGTCTAAACGGGGATGGGGATGGGGATTGCTATATCCGAACCGTCAGGATCCGCGCCCCGTCACCGTTTCAATCTCCGTGGGTATACCCGAAAAATACCCGTAAAAATCGGCTAAATAATAAAATATTTAATATACATAAATAATATAGAATTTATCTAGTATGTGGCATTTATTTAAATTAAATACTAAAACGGTTAACAACCCCGAAAACTCATTATTTAATTTCTTATTAATTAATTATTTTAGAGTTTATAAAATTATATAAGCCCTCTAATGTATTTCATATAAAAATGTATAAGCCTTGTAATTATTTTAACTTTTGTATCTAAAATAATATTTATTTTTGGGTACGGGGATTACCCGAAAACCGTGGGGATTCCCGTGGGTAGGGGATGGGGATAAAAAATTACCCAAAACATTAAATGGAGATTCCCCGAAACCGTAACCGCAACCATTGAGGACGGAGTGGGAATTGCATACCCGTCCCCGCCCGCCCCGTTGCCACCCCTAATGGTTAGATAAAAAGTACTAATCCCCATTTTTACGTATTGTATTTATATTATTTATGATTGATGAAGTACAAATAAATCATGCATGCACTTGATAGTGAATTGGATCCAGGTACAGGGGAGGTATATATTATATAATGTAGAAATTATTCATGGTTGCTACAACAATAACAGTAAAGAGTGAAGATATAAAAGTAACAGATTGTGAGGTGGGTAGGTATGGACAAAATATAGACATTGTAATCTGATGAACTAAGACGCTAAATGCTGGACTATTCATCACATTCACAAAACTGTAAAATAGAATCTCATCATCAACCAAAAAGCAAATAAATTTGCTAAATATTATTCGACAGTGTAACCTATTGAGAAAATTTAGAGCATTTTCAGAATATGTTACGCCTTCAAAATATAAAGATAAACGGAAGGCTATTTAGGGTAGCATATAATAAAAAACATTTATCTTATGCTCTCCTCTCTCTAAACGAGCCAGCTAAATTTATTAATTGCTGGGAAAGTAATATGAGTTTTAATTGGGCATACTTAGGTCGAGTGCACCCTTTTGTTGTCGAGATCCAAGCATAGGTCACCCGCATGGTCCGGTGACGGACCAAGATACACACATAGTTCGGAGCGAAAAGAAAACTTGTGTGCATTGTACGGACGTAGAAAAGGGAAAATTCCACACACAAAAAGTTTTAATTGGGCATACTTAGGTTGAGTGCGAAAGAGGAGATACGAGGGGCATTCATTGTGAAGAAAACGAGAAGGAAAAATATTTATGAGTCTCGTGCTATGAAGAACAACATAGTTCTAGAAGCAGAGGGGAAGAGAGGCTTGAGCAAGCAGGGTAAGAGCAGTGTCTACAATGTGACGAATTTTTCGTTCAACAATGCCATTTTGGGCGTGTGTGTGGACAAGAAAGTTTGTGAATAATATCATTCTTATGTAGAAAGGGACGGAGTTTTGAAATTCGCCCCCAAAATCAGAGTAGAATTTTTTTACCTTAGCATTAAAGTGATTTTGAATCATCGCATAAAAATTAGTAAATGATCATGGTGTTGGTGTGCCCTAGTTCTCAGGCATAGTTATCTTACATTGTAGTGTAGTTTAGTTTATCGTAGTGGATACTTTGATTTATGGAATAAAGGATTAATTCATTTAGTTGATGTATCTTGTATTATATGTATTGTTTGAAGTATTAGTTGATTGACTATCATAAACTACTAGAAGCTAGTTTTGCTCATGGGAATGAACAGAGCGTGAGGCTTTTACAAACAGGATATGTACACGTCTATGCACTTTACATATTGGGGTAAATTGCACCACATGTACCTAAACTATGCCCCTTTTCCCAAACATGTACCTAAAAATTATTTTTCCTCATCTAAGTACCCAAACTAACGATGACCGTCTAAATTGGTACCTAGTGACCTGCTATAGCCAGTTTCCCCCAAGTAAACACCGGTCAACGAAAGTCAACGCCGGTTTTCCCAACTTTGACTTGGTCCGACCAAAACTAAAAAATACCCAGAAGTGGAAAAGTCCATTTTACCCTCAAAATCATCTTCTTCCTCCTCTCTCTCCTTCTTCATCTTCTTCCTCCATTCAACCTTCATTTTCTTCCTCCATTCAACTTTCACTCTCCTCCTTCATCTTCTTCCTCCCTTCAACTTTCTCTCTCACACTCTTCTACCTACTTTTTTTTCCTTCTTTTTCTTCTTCTTTTTTCAAAAAAAAAACAAAATATCTAAAATCCGGTGGGTTTGACTACCCATCGGAATCTGGAGGTAAACAGGCCGGGATCTGGATTTCCAGTTCCCGTCGCGTTTGGGAACTGGAATTCCAAATCCTAGGTAGCCGCCGGGACCTGGAACCGGCGGCGACCAGAGATCTCGCCGCCGGTTCTAGATCCCGGCGGCTACCTGGGATTTGGATTTCCAGATTTCGGCGGGATTCCCCTCCGGCCGGAATCTGAATTAATTTCAATTTTTTTTTAAGTAAAGGGAAAAAAAATAAAAAAAGAAAGAAGGAGATGAGTTATGGAGTGAAACAGAGGAGGAAGAAGATGATTTTGCGGGTAAAATGGACTTTTGCATTTCTGGGTTTTTTTTAGTTTTGGTCTGACCAGGTCAAAGTTGGTCGAACCGGCGTTGACTTTCATTGACCGACGTTGACTTGTGGGAAACTGGCTATAGGAGGTCACTAGGTACCAATTTAGACGGTCATCGATAGTTTGGGTACTTAGATGAGGAAAAATAGTTTTTAGGTACCTGTTTGGGAAAAGGGGCATAGTTTAGATACTTGTGGTGCAATTTACCCTTACATATTGTGTACATGATATGTTTGTAGGTACGTATGACCAATACGGGACTTGGTCGATCCGCTTTAGAAGGCACATGGTGGGAGTGTCATTGTCCTTCTATCAATGTAGATCTCATTCATCTGTCGACCTGATTTCATTATAGTGTTGAATGAGGAATCTGATTAGATAGGTCTGTAAAAGGATGTCAATTACGGGTATGGTTGGTTTAATCAATCAAACTCGTTCATACAGATAGTTGAAGTGAAGGGATTACCACTCACTCGATTAGTGAGATAATATCACTAGGCCACTCGATCAGATTAAACTGAGAAATATGTGGCCACCTCAGATAAGCCGGTTACTTATCTATTCTTCAGTTTTAACTCAAGATCGAGAAATATCTCAAGCTTCAGAGAATGACATCCTCTGTACCTCATGCTTGATATATGGATATTGCTATGGCAAGAGATATCTGAGACATCTACAAGGGTATCTGTCTTTAAGAGATAGTTTTACACTGTAATCAATTGGTGGCTGAAATGGTTTAGACAACTCTCTTTCAGTCATACAGCTAATTGAATATAGCCCAAAGAGTCGTGCACACTAGACACCGAGATTAACACTCATAGAATTGATACATGTACTGTATTAATGAATAACTTAGTATTAGTTGTTAACTAATAATGTGAATTAATTAAGGGTGCGTTTGGTTTAAACTTCAGAATCGGAATTGGAATCAGAATGTGACGGAATCAGAATCGAAATCACTATTTTTAAATTCTGTTTGGTACCGTATAGAATCAGAATCTAAACTTTTTTAAAAATCTTTGATTTTCTAATATCAGAATGATTAAATTGCAATATTGATTAAAAATTAATTTAGTAAATAACAAGTTTTAGAAATTCAATAATAACTAGTCGAAAACCCGTGCGATGCACGGGTTAATATCCAAACAAATAAATACGTGGATAATAAATATGTAAATAATTATTAAAAATCCATATTTTTAAATTAAATTTCTAAAAAGATGTTTATATTGGCCAAACTTTTCTTTTAGAAAGTATCTCTTCTCACACACATATGGATCAAACCTTTTTCCTACATAATATTACATCTCAACTTTCAAATAATTAGAATTTGGAAATAAGCTTCAATCTTATTCTTCCTGCAACAATTCTATATATTGGTATTTGTCATTTTGGTGCTAGTTGTAGGATTACAGTGATTACCAATGGAAAATACAAACATTCTAGTGTTTACATTATTCACTGTAATTAAGAAAACTTTTTTCACACAATATCATGTTCAATGTACAACAGTAAGTTCAGTCACATGTGCAAACATAATAAGTATGGTAGCTCTAAAGGAACAAAGTTGAGCTTCTTCCTTCTTCAAATCCTAAAATGCAAGGAAACATGTTTTTTATACCCATTTTATCAAAAATAAAGAAAAGTTGTAGAGTTATGCTAATAATGTAAAAAACCAACAGGGTAGCCGTAACCTAATCCATAATTTATAAAAGACATTCTAGTATAAGATCTATATATATACAAATAATTGGAAGAGACAGTAATTAAGTTCAGCTTGTTAGTGATGAATTCTAAAGAATCAAAGCAATTTTTTGTTGTCTTGGTAGAGGGAGAGGGATTAGTATTCCCTTTAATTTCTACTAACACATTAGAGCTAAATCAATTATAAAAAAAAATAGAAGGTTGAGTTACTATAAAAAGCAGACAATTAGAAGTATATTGGAAGATACAGAGTGAACAGTTATTTTGCTCAGAGATTAAATCCGTTGGTGTGTTGAGAAAAAAAGAACTCTGTCATCAGCAAAGGAGAAAAGGCCTGATTTTTTAAACCATGGGATGGAAACCATGACAGCAACCCAAATACAGGAGTCCTGTAAGGTTTGTCGTTCTCACTGCTGACTTTTTCAAGAGGCACCGATAAGACACTATTAAAGAACTAAACAATGCTTCGTCTGTAACCACGAGCAAGACCTTCAAATTGAAGGCCAATACAAAATAAGGTAGGATGAAAAGGAAAGAAAGAAAGACAAAATTTCACAGGAACAGATAATTATCAGAATCACCAGTAGCTTCCTTAAACTTACTAAAAAAACTAAAGGGTTATCGCATGCCATAAAAAGAATTTTTGAAAGAAGAAATATGAAGACCCCGTAGAATTCACATACTGTTAAATTGTATTGCTGTACACATCAGCTATCCTGGTATCGAGACATGTAGAACATGTGTCAATTCTATGTTATAAGAAAATAAAAACCTTAGAATTCTTAAGTTTGAGAATAATTATGTCTTCCGAATATTTAATAAGTCAGAAATCATTCAACATAACGTTTTGAAAGGGAAACTCAGACTTTAACCTTAAACTATGTGCATATATTGACTAAAAGGGAAGTGCAAAGGACAAATTGGTACTTGTTTTAATCACAACACATGATTTAAATTGCTATATGGACAATGTTGTCCACTCAAAATCTTCTCAACACATAAAAATACACATCGTTCCATTTTGATTGATATTTCCATCTCATGGAAGGTCAAAAATTCATAATGAACATAAGAGAAGAATCTCAAAATCTGCACAACATGAACAATTAGATTGAAGAAAGACTGTGTATCTGCATCCACTATAGTTACAATGTAGAGTCAAAAGGCAATAAAAGATAAATTTAGAATCCTAAGATATGACAAAAACAATGATTCCGCATCGGAGTCCTAACAACTAATGCATAGCCATGTGGGATGCTTCGAGCCTTCCACCTATTCTTTAAGTGAGGTATTGCCTAAAGAAAAAAAACAGCTTTTAAGCTTTAGAATTTCATTCTTTTGGCAGGACCTTGATCAATGATAGGATCAACTGTCTGAGGCTGTGATTCTGTTCCCTGTTGGGTTTCAGAACCTTTCTCCTGTTCTGTAGTCTGAGGGGGTACATATCCATCCGGAAATCGAGGCGGCGGAGGAGCTGGAGGTAACTGTGAAATTGATTGTCAAATGTATTAGATATTATATCAGTCCAAGATTCTTAGATATTACGTTATCCAAACTTAATCACTCAAGAGTTACGTATTCACCAAAAAACAAGCATTGCAGACTACATATGCTTCTATATAATTTAAAAAGTTGTCTACGGAAAGGGATTGTTTATGGATAAAAATATTTATATTGAATTGAAGGTTATAAACATAAGGGCAGAATGTGAGTATTACCATCATCATATACTGATAGTTATAGATTTGGATCATATTCAACATAGAGACGTCGTGTTAGAAATGTGAAAGCTTACCTTGCGCTGTATTGAGGCAAGGATATGATCTATTCGCTTAACTTCCTTGAAGTCGATTACCTCTTTAGCAACTTTTAGTTCAGAAATTGCGCCCTCTCCTTCATCAACTGCACCCGAAATGATAACCAAACATTGACTTTAAATATGATAACGGTAACCAGAATTTACTATAAAACGCAGATAATTAGAAGTATATTGGAAGATACAGAGTGAACAGTTATTTTGCTCAGAAATTAAATCCGTTAGTGTGTTGAGAAAAAAAGAACTCGTCATCAGCAAAGAGGAGAAAAGCCCTGATTTTTTAAACCATGGGATGGAAACCATGACAGCAACCCAAATACAGGAATCCTGTAAGGTTTGTCGTTCTCACTGCTGACTTTTTCAAGAGGCACCGATAAGACACTATTAAAGAACTAAACAATGCTTCCTCTAAAAACACCAGCAAGACCTTCAATTTGAAGGCCAATACAAAATAAGGTAGGATGAAAAGGAAAGAAAGACAAAATTTCACATGAACAGATAATTATCAGAATTACCAGCAGCTTCCTTAAACTTACTAAAAAAACTAAAGGGTTATCAGGTGCCATAAAAAGAATTTTGAAAGAAGAAATATGAAGACCCCGTAGAATTCACATACTGTTAAATTGAACTGCTGCTTACATCAGCTATCCTGGTATCGGCAATCAGTCAAGAGACATGTAGAACGTGTCAATGCTATGTTATAAGAAAATAAAAACCTTAGAATTCCTAAGTTTGAGAGTAATTATGTCTTCCGAACATTCAATAAGTCAGAAATCATTCAACATAATGTTTTGAAATGGAAACGGAGACTTTAACCGTAAACTATGTGCATATATTGACTAAAAGGAAAAAAATAGATGTGGAAAAAATGTTAATTCCATCCGAATCACTATTGGGATACACAAAACTAGTTGAGACATGTACATATATCAAGTCCAGTCTAATCATGCACAATAGAATTTGTAAAATCTCATTTGGAAGAAGGAAAGAATGCCATCATTTACTAAGACAAACCAGCACCGAAGACGCGATATTAAGGTTTGCATCTAATAAAAGCAATGATTTAAAGTCTTCCAAGCATAAGTATTGCTATAAATGAGCAGAAAAAAGAAAAGTTGAATATCAGGATGGGAATGCAATACCATATCCTATTTTTTCCAACTTAGAGGCAGCAGTAGTAAAAGCCTTTGAAATGTGATATAGAGCTCGTTCCTGCGACATGGTGACACCAAATAAACGATAAGCTACGATATGGCACTAAGCAAACAAATTCCTAATATTATCTTATCAAGTCCCACCAATTTCTCGTACAGCTTCTTAAACATTTAAATGCAATGAACGTATAAACTTATTATCACCACACCAAGCTTGATCGTCGACAAACTCATAGTCACAACATTTTAAATATTTGCATAGGTCTAATCAACAATGTCACAATGCCACACATTTTCAACCAAACAGACAACTAAAGCAATTCAACGCAAACTAGAACACGAAAGTCACTTACAACTCTAGATGCAAAAACATTGGAGAGCTGAGGAGCTTGATATATAGAGCCGTCTAAGATATAGTAAGTGAGGATTGGATTAACTTTGTCGGGAGTATCCCGCTTCTGTTTACGAATAACAAACAGATTGGGTTCGACAACTTCATTCAACATGTACTCGATGCCTGTCATTTTCCTTGACAAGAAAAACTGAAGAATATAATATTGAAGAGAATGAATATTGAAGCGAGAAAAAGAAAAAGAAGAGACATACGAGAGGTGGGAGAGATCAAGGGGATGAATGGCGCGTAGACGGAGTTGCTCATTGTTGCAAGTGAAATCATAGAAAGGAGATAAAGCGAAGTAATCGAAAATGAGCTTACAATCCAGAGGATACGTGTTCAGCCATAATTGGTCCCTGAAACATATACCCGTCATATCTGTTCCTGGTGGTGGCGCCGGAGGAACATTCCCCTCTCCCGTCGCCATTTTTATTCACAGCTTCAATGACCTGCAGGAGTGAGTGGGTTTACGACTCTTCAATAACCACTTGGGCTAATTACAGTTATAACGGTAATGGAGTAGTTAATTACAATTGACCCAACCAACCCATTAAAATTCTAATTTTATCAAGTTGCATTAAAATCTCAACAATTTTGACAGGAGCAGCGCATCCCTTTGTAAAAAGAGGTTAATTCTGATTTTTTTTTATTCCCTATAAACTGGGATGAATTCTAATTTTTTACAAGCCAGCATGTCAGAACCTACGCGCCATATAGATCTACATATTGTATCAAAAAGACACAAACCATCGATGTAATTCCACAGTACCAAAACATTTATCATGGCATTCTATAAAGATTTCAGCAATCAAAACCAAAGAACTCATACACCAAATCAAAATACATTATAGAAAAAACACATAATTCAATCAGAACATAACTCCTTATATCAATACTTATTAACACTATCGTTGTATTGATGATCATTGCGACCCCCTAGTAAATAATCTAAAACCTAGATTAAAAGTTCAAAAATTAACCACAGAACCAACGATCTGATCGAATAATTCTCTTTCCTATCCATCCTAACACAAGAAGCCCCAAAGAACATGGACAAGTAGCATGTCAGACCTATGGACCATATAGATCAACATATTGCATCAAAAAGCCCCAAAGAATCAAATCCAATTCCACTATATCAACATTTATCATGGCATTGTATTAAGATCTCAGCAATCAAAAACACAGATCTCATATACCAAATCCAAATACATTATGTAAAAAAATGAGAAACACCTCACCAAAATCATACTCCCGGCAATCTCATCAATCAGCTCTAAAAACACATAATTCAACCAGAATAGAACACCTTCAATCAATACTACAAACCCTAAATTATAAGGTTGATGCGCCATTTTAATCAAACATATTATATCAAAAAGCCCGAAGAATCGATATGATTCCACAATATCAACATTTATCACGGCATTCTATTAAGATTTCAGCAATCAAAAACACAGATCTCATATATGAATCCAAATACATTAGAGAAAAAAAATTGTTGAACACCTAAAAAGAATCATACTAATTAAATATGAAGGTAATGTTTAGGGGCTGGACCAGCTTTTAGCATGTCAGAACCTACAGGCCATCACATCAGATAATATATTCATGTACAATTTCTAGCAACCGAATCGGAGTACCACAACGAAGCTTATCATCTAACACTCGCATCAAATTAAACCTCAAACAGTAACATAGTCAATCAACAAATCAATCAAAAGCATCAAATTACTAAAACCTAACGCACAGTTCAACTATTTACAACTTCCAGAAATAACAAAATAAAATCAGCGAAAGCAAAAACACAAGCCGAATTAGATCATGCAGCCACAATGACATAGGTTAGGATGACCGGAATCGTTACCTCGACGACGGAGAGATACGGCGGAGATAACGGTGGAGGTAATCGCCGGAGAGAGCGGTGGAGATGATCGCCGATGAGCTCGTTTTCATAGCGGTTGGGCAGATCGAGCTTAGGTGAGAGAGATTTTGAACAGACTGTTGCATCCTGAGGCCTTGATCTTTTCCTTTTTGGTGCATTAAGTCCTTGATTTTCTATTTGGATATATTAGGGCCTTAATCTTTTATATTTGATTCTATCAAGTCCTCAACTAACAAAATTGGATGATTTGTTAACTTTCACAAATTAATAAGATTGAAATATTGTGGTACAATTACAAATCTAGCCCGTTTAGAAGGGTTCATTAATATATGTGGTTCACTTTGCATTCTACTTATATTTCTAGACAATATTGTCTTTTTAAATTTGACAATTATTTTTCCCACTTATAAGAATGTAGTAACGTCGCACCTTTTTTTTCAAACGTTATAAGTATTCTTTATTTCCAAGTTCATTTCTGTAATCGTTTATTCTTCATCATCATCTTTGCTCTTCTTCTTTTTTCATCTTAGTTCTTCTCTTCAATTCCGGCCCCACAAATTAATGTCAAATTCTTGATGACTGAAAATTTACTGAAGCACACTTACGGAAAAGAAATTATTGAACTGAAATGAACAACCGATAAGTACTAATAAGGCATAAAGAACATGGTCAAACATCACTCATTAGATTTCATCTATGTTTTCATTCTCCTCGATTTCACTTTCGAAATGACTAGAAAATGAGCAAAACAACAACAATAACTACTGATTTTTTGTTCATTTTAAAAAAAATTATTGAATAATTTATTGAATATTCAATCAATTGTAATTAATTAGGTGTCACAATATTTCAATTGATTCTATTAATTTGTGAAAGTTAACAAATCATCCAATTTTGTTAGATAAGGACTTGATAGAATTAAATATAAAAGATCAAGGGCCTAATGTATCCAAATAAAAAATTAAGGGCTTAATGCACCGAAAAGAGAAAGATAGAGAAACATCAGGGGCCTCAGAATGCTTTTTGCCAAACTACAATAAAAATGATTTCTGTACATGTGGATTTACGGATTTAACCTCGGGGAGTTTTAATGAAATGGAGGTGTGGCGTAGGGTAATTTGGGGAATTAATGTGCTTAATCATATTATGCTGAACATTCTCTCATCCTTGTTTTTTGGTGACTTAACGCGTGTGAGTGTTAATGGAATCGAACGTCCGGCAGACAAATAAAATATAGTTTTAAAGGTTAAATCATATGTAGCTCCTTTGACAAAAATAATTAGTTTGCCCTTACAACTATTGGAACAACTTAATAGTTTCCTCAACATGTAAAAAAGTGATATATTTACCTAATTTTTATTTATATTTACTTCCATTTGAGGAGTAAACTTCAATCTCCTGAAATTTACAAAACTAGTCTTTACAAAGTGGTCCACAAAATTAGTCTTTACAAAACTAAAAGAGCATTATGAAGGCTGTTGAAATCTAAAATTTCAAATTTCGGTCGGCAACTAAAATACGTAATTTCATAATTTGGCGGCCAGATTCCAGCAACTGAAATCTAGAATTTCAGAATCAGACAATTAGATTCTGTAATTTCTGATGATTGGAATCTGGAATTTCAGAATTCCGCTGGAATGCTCTTTGATATTTTATTTTTTAAAAAGGGAAAGAAAGAAAGAGAAGAAGAAGGTGGAGATAGAAAAATTAAAGAAAAATAAAATTTCAGATTTCAGCAACTGAAATCTAGAATTCCAGAATCAGACAATCAGATTCTATATTCTGATGACTGGAATCTGGAATTTCAGAATTCCGCTGGAATGCTCTTTGATATTTTGTTTCTTTAAAAGGGAAAGAAAGAAAAAGAAGAAGAAGGTGGAGATGAAAAATTAAAGAAAAATAAAATTTAAAAGTCTTTTTGATATTTTCCTTATCATTTTTCACCCATCCACGCTCTTTGTTTTAATAATTTGTCTCATCTGCGCCACTTAGGACATAGGAGGCTAAGTGTATCATTTTATACAAGTTAAGGACGCTAATACGACGTCTTATGAGTTGGAGGGGCAAAGTAACTTTTTTTTACCAAGTATAAGGGTTGCATATGGTTTAAGCCTAGTTTTAATTAAATTATTTTTTTTGTCCTCATACGAATATATTTCTCTGTATGAGGAGTTATACGGAAGGGTTTTGCTACTATTAAACAAAATTTCTAATTGAACGGTGAATTTTGCAGGAACTTATTTGGATAATCATGAGTATATTGTGTCAAAGGGACATTCTTTATACTATGTAAAATTCCTCCAGGATGTCAAATGATCAGGTTTCAATGTTTTTGAAGATCGTCTTTCTACCAAGATCACAAACGACATCCGTGAGTTCATAATCTTGGTCAATGTGAGGTTGAATTATGCGTTAGGACGTCAAAATATGATACTAATATTTGGACAAAACTACATTCGATTGAAGAAGCTCAATTATCTTGGTCATGTTTCATGTTTGTTAGATTTTTGAGATATTCAAATTAAGAACGAGCATGGTTCATTTTTTATGAAGAAAAGCTAAATTCATATCATATACATAAGAAAACTCTCTAAGAGATTAGCAAATTTATTCTTACAATTGCATATTCTTGTGTGTCTCGAAAGTCTTGAGATAGGTTCATGTGAGACAAAGCCATTATGGAGAGACTTTTTTTAGTGTGAGACAATTAAAAAGTGGTGGCAATTTTGAAATTTTAAAAACATGGAGGGGCATTATTGAGGTGATGTCAGCGCTGATGATGTCAGCGCTGATGTCACATCTGGAGAGAGAAAAAGTTTTTATTATTTTATTTAAAATGCATTTTCCCGCTCTTTGCGAACTCATTTTTCAAAAAAAATTATACCACTGAACTCGTATTCATTAGCCGGTCATTTTGAGATCCATTGTTGTTATTTATAGACGATTTTTATTTTTTTTTATTTTTGTTCCAAGTCGGATACTTGGTTGTTCCAACAGAATACTACATTTGTTCCACCAGACAACTCCAATTGTTCCAGCAAAATATTTTCATTATTTTTTTTTAAATGCACTCTCGGAGTGTAAAAAAATGTAGTATTCCGGTGGAACAATTAGAGTAGTCCGGTGGAACAATTATAAAAAAATAAAAATAAAATAAAAATCGTCTATAAATAACAAAAATGGATCTCAAAATGACCACCTAATTAATACGAGTTCACTAATATAAAATTTTTTGAAAAATGAGTTCGGAAAGAGCGGGAAAATGCATTTTAAATAAAATAATTAAAACTATTTCTCTCTCCAGATGTGACATCAACGCTGACATCACCTCCTCTTCCTTCTCTTCAATTCACGCATGAGGGGTGTTCATTTAATTACAAGTTTGCCACATTCCCCTATTGAATTACAAAAATACCCCTTGTCTCATCATAAAAACTAGTCTCATCCTAAATCCTTGTCTCATTTGAACTTGACTCTGAAAGTCTTATATCTTTGGATTGAAATATATATATAAATAATTATTGGTACATCATTACGAAAAAATTTCTCTAACAGATTAGTCATATTTTATTTTAAGAAGTGACGATATTTTGGCGTAAACTTTTATTTTTTAGCTATATCAACTTTGTGTTTTTTTTATTGAATATATTTAAATATTTTTAGTTTGTAGCTTGTCCTAATTGTTCGAACTTATTAAAATCCATATAACTTCTTGGAGATGTATCACGGTGTGCCTTATACCATGTTATTTTGAGCTAAAAAGTTCAAAATTATATTTTTCAAATGCAAATAGTTATATGTATTAAGTTTATGCCATATACTAAGTTGAATTCAATCAAACAACTAAATAAATTGAACACACGGATAATGATATTAAGTTGAAAAGAATAAGGCCAAAGACACATCATCGCGATGTCCCAGAAGTTATCACTTTAGGAAGTCAATCCGTTCTTCAGCGAGTACTAATTCTAGGGCGATCGGCGCAACGAGGAGCTCGAAAATTGATTTCGTCATTGGGTTCGAAAACCAGTGCTTACACTTACATTATACGATGAAGTTCCTTTTAGGTTTTCTTCTAACGACGCTTTGCGCTAACTTACCAAAACATTTTAGTAAACCTAATTCGGATTTAACACACTAAAACTAACATTGTTTAGCACTAATTGTGACAAGGTACCAAAAGAGAACGTACTTCATAAATAGCTTGTTTTCCAAAGAAAAACAAAAAGAAAAATCAAATGAATAATATTCTCAAAAATCTCGGTTTCATGGTCATCTCGACTATGTTCCCGAGCATTGCTTCATAAAAAAGAAAAAAAAAATATATATTCAAAAGTTTTTGGTTACAAGCTATTCACATTATTTTCTTCTCTTTTGTCACAATTAGATCCTCTTGATCGCTAAGCTTGACCTAAATAGACCACTTACATACCCGTACCCTAACCAAGGTATAACCCTTTTTTTTTAAGGAATTTTTTGATGATGTTAGAGTTTTTAGCTAATATTTGGATGACAATGCAAAATCAACTTGAATATGATTTAGTGTCAAAATCGAGAGTAAACACCAAATCGCCAAATAATGAGTGATTGAGTGAACTACCATTGCAAGGTGTCGATGACTTTCTTCCGTGAGTAAATACGTTTTCATTAAGCATGTCACCTTAAATTAATCAATGAACTGGTCAATTAGGATTTACTTATTGAGTTTTCTCTTTTTGTGAACTTCTTTTCCATGCTTTTAGGGCTTCTACCAAACTCGGGAGTTTGAGTCGGATTACGGATTTTGAGTTTACTTGAGGACAAGTAAAGCTTTAAGCGTGGGGAGGTTGATAGGGATGAAATATCCCTATCTTTTCGGGTTATTTATGGTGTAATTAAATGTTATTTTATTTCTTTTAGTATAGTTTTAAGTCTTTTTATTATACTTTGTGAACAAATTAATTCTCAATTACTAAGTATGAATTTATCTCCGTAAAAGTATTATTTTCACCGGAAATCGTCAAAGTTGTTGGCCCTAACAAGATCAGAATCACCTAGAGGGGGGTGAATAGGTGTCTAAGTTGAAAACTGATAATTTTAAGTTTTTAGAGAAACTTAATTTTTCAGAGTCAAATTTCCTCAGAGTCAGAGGCTAGCTTAATGAAACAGCTTCTGAGGGAAATTCTGCCTTCTCACAGTTTAACTGCTTTCAACAACAGAAGCTCTGAGTGAGAGACCTTCTGGACAGTCTTCTGAACAAAGACAATGATATAAAGAGTAAATATGTTTCAGCATTAAACAAGAGCAAGTACACAGAAGCAAAATAACAAGTATAAGGAAGGGAGAAAGAGATTCAGGAGGTCCTGATGAACAGTTCAGTTTATCCAGGTTCACCACAGAAGTCCTGTGACTACGTCATGTCCTCTGTGATCGCAGTCACCAGAGATTTCAAATCCACTATTCAGAACTTTTATGGCAAGTTCCGAAGCTCTTTTACATGAACAGAACTTAAGCTAATTTCTCACTTAGTACTGACTAGCCTAGAATGAGTTAAAGGATTTCCACCAGAACAACAACAATCATGTTTTCTGGAATTCTCACCCAACTCAAACCTTAACTAGATTTCTCTCAAAATCTAACTGAATATCACAAACGATATCAGTTTACAAGATTCCTATTATGAACTTGTGTTTCTTCACTCTCTCACTATTACAAAGTCTAAAACTAAGAAAGATCGAGAATGGAAAAAGGTTCCTCTGTTTTACTTGTTAAAACAGTGCGTTAAGATTTTTGCTCGATAATCGCGTGTATGGATGCAATGGAGCTTGGATACTATTTATAGTGCTTTGTAGATGACCGTTGTTTGAATTTGAATCTTCAATTGATGACATCAGTTTGTTGTAGCCGTTAATTTGTCATTTCTTCAAACGGTCTTCAAACACTTTGATTTCGTTAACCTTGTTCTTTAACTTAATCCGGTAAGTGATTTGAAATCAAAGATAAGGTTGACTGGAAATTTGCTTCATTTGGATCAACAAAGGGTAGACAAGGAAATGCTGGTTTTGTTTGTAGCAGACATGCGCGCTCCATCAAAAAAGCTTTTTGAACTTTTGGCGCCTTGCATTAAATGCAAGTGTCAGAGCATTAATTGCTTAGTAAGACCCGTGACTAGCGCTTATGAGTTCTTTATTCCTTTTGTCTAAGCTTCTGATGAAATGGAATACTTCTGGTTGCTTCTAAACTTCTGAGGCGAGCTTTAACAGTCTTCAGAAAAGTCTTCAGAGCGGAGCATCCAGCTTCTGAGCTTTATCTTCTGTCTTCAGCTTTTCTTCTCTTTTGAGTCTTCTAGACAATCCAGAATTTCTTCTTTCAGCACCTGTCGAGAAAACTTATACAAATACTTAACAAAAATTGTTAGTCAACTTTGATAAGTATATAAGCATATTGTAAATTACATCTTCTGAAACGTTTGGACATAATCAAAACACTTAGGGTTCATCATTCTCCCCCATTTTGGTTATGGACAAACCGTGGTTCAGAAGGTAGAGTTACTTAAATAAACACAGAGTTTAGAGAGTAACTTCCTTTCTGTTATGTTTTTAAATTCCTCTGAGTATTTTAACTCCCCCTTTTTAGTATAAATGGTAAACTCCAACAATCTGTGTTAACTTAAGAAAAGGCTTAAGATCAAGTTGTTAGATTTAGTGGGATAAGTTCAGAGTAAAACAGATAAAACATACTCAGTACAATTTATGAGAATGCAGATATAATGATCAGAGCCAAGATGTGATAAAATGTCAAAACTAGTTTATAAACCATCAGAGCAAACACATAAGAGAAAAACATCAAAGGAGGTAAAAGATAGCATAAAGTCCTAAGACATACTACCCAACCCAGAACCTATAGCTATGAAGCCTAAGTTCTACTTCCTAGGAGGATTATCTCTTGGCTTTCTTCTGAGGAGGATTTTCACCAGAACCAACATTCTCATTCTGCCTCTTCTCATGAGCTTTGGAACCACTCTACTGAGCAGACTTCTCCCCCATTTGTCCAGAACCCAAAGCACTTTGATCCTTAAGCTTTTGCTGTTGAGCAAGAGCAACATGGTACTAATGTGAATTAGGTCTCACAGAATTGATCACATCCATTCTTCTTTTGAAATCAGCATCAATGGAGACCATTCTATCATAAGTAGATCCAGACAAAGGGCGCTCTCTATGAACATCTTCAAGAAGAAGCTTGATAGATTGATTGTTGGCATATACAGCAGTTGTCAAGTGTTCATTCTGAATGTAAGTCTGTCCACGAACAAACCTATAGCAGTTATGAAGAACCTTCTCTTGTTCCTTAGCCTGATTATGCACAACCTTCAAAAATTCAGTAAGCTCTCCAATCTGAGTGTTCTGAGCAGTCAGAGTGTCCTCAATACTCTGCAATCTGTTATTGAGATCAGGAGTGATGTCATACATAACTCGAGCAGCTCCAGAAGATGATGGACCTTGAGCAGAAGATTTCACTTCTCTCAGAATATGGTTTGCAGTGCTTTGCAGGTCATCAATCTTTGCTTGAAGAACCTTATCCTGAGCCTCATAATGCTCATTAGCTTCCTTGATTTCCTCTGTCAAAATTTCAATGTTCTCATTGACATTTTTGGTTGAGGCAAGAGCTATATTCTCCAATGTAGGAAGGGTTAAAGCTAGTTGTCTCAGTTTGTAGAGTTCATCATTCGCAGCAAGATGAAGTGTAGATATGTTACGAATATACACAGAGGAATCTTGCATCTGCAGCATTGACATGAGTTGCAAGTTCTGAGCTTTCAAATGCTGAAGTTCTTGCATGACAGCAGCTTGAGCAATCATATCAGCAGCATGATTCCTCTAACCCATAGAAGCAAACCTACTAAACAAATCATCAAAGCCACCCTGACTCATTCTTCTCAACTCCTCAACAGAAGGAGTAGCACCAGCTCCTGAGAGATTAGGATGTCTCCCAATGAATCCTCTACCTCCAAAATAACTTTCACTCTCATGCTGACTCATCAAATGTCTGAGAAAGTCATAGTTTGATGAAACACCAGCAAAGGTGGAAGTAGGAATAGATAGGGTTGCAAATGGGGCGGGGAGGGGATGGGGACACGTCCTACCGTCCCCATCCCCGTTTAGACGGGGAATCCCCATCCCCATCCCCATTTATAAATGGGGAAAATATTGTCCCCGTCCCCATACCTGTAGGGGTTAGGATCTTCGTGGGGATTCCCCATTTCCCATTTTTAAAATTTCTAATATAGCAAATTATACAAAGTATATATTAGTTTAATTATCGAAAAAATGAATCAACGAATAATGTATCAATCCATCAAATAGAAAAATAAAAATAAAAATCCCATTACATTATAAGAAAAAAGTGTTTTAGGTTTAGGTTAGTGTTAGTATATATAGGTTTTAGATGATGCATCACCAATTACTTTTTTTAACCTAGGTTTATATTATTTTATTAGTTATAATGATCCTATATTTATTTATTTATATATATATTTAATATATAATTTGAAGAATCCCATGGGGAAAATAGTGGGGGTGGGGATGGGGATTACCGTGGGGTGGAGATAGAGGTCCCCGTCCCCGCCCCATCCCCGTCTCTGGGAATTTTTTTTCCTCCATCCCCGCTCCATGAAGAAAATAAATGGGGATTCCCCAGACCCACTGGGGCAAATCCCCTACGGGGATGGGGATTCCTCGTCCAAGTTGCAACCCTAGGAATAGAAGAGGTTAAAGATTCACACACAGGAGGTGCATGTCCAGAAGTTGAAGGAGGAGGAATAGAAGTAGTGGAAGAAGGAGCAGATGTTGTTTTGGTAGAAGGTATGGTAAAAGATGAAGTAGTATATGGAAAAGAGAAAGTGGGTGAAGTGTTTAGAGAGGGAGCAGTTGATGTAGTTGTGGAGTCTGAAAAGATTGGGTTTGTAGAGAAATTCACTTCTGAAAAAAATCCAGAAGGAAGAGTAGTCTTAGGATCTACAACCTTAGAGGGTGAAGTTGTAGGAGGAATGGAAGTTTGAGAAGCACCAACTTCTGTGACAGAAGAAGGTGCAGAGGTATGTGGTGGTGATGGAGGAGGAGTGATATGGTCAGGAGTGTTGGTGAGTAGTTCATGAGTAGTAGAGGGAGCATTTTCAGGAGCAGAGAATTGGTCATTCTCAGCAGCATTAGGGTCAGAGAAGTTCAGAGGTTCAGTGTAGATGTGGGAAAATCTGTCAAGTACCTCATGTACATTTCTGGAATGCTCAGAGCTTCTACCCTATCCTAGAAGGACATCATCCATAAAATTCTCGTTGTCTACATTCTGAGCAAACACACGTGCACCTTCCAGCACGTCCTGATGAGCATCTCTTTCAAGAGATGAGTCATTAGATATATTCTCAATGATGGGAGAACCATTATCATTGAAAATTTCCTCATCATCATCCATGTGAACATTTGCTTCATCATTCAAATCCCTAACTTCTTTCTCAGCTTCCTCTGGGATATCATCAAGATAAGGAGCAGGCAAGATAAAGTCATTACAACTGTACTGTTGGTCTTCTTCTTTTATCAACAGTCATTACAAGTGTACTGCTGGTCTTCTTCTTTCCCTTATCACCCTTTCCTTTCTTGGTACCTTTACCAGCATCCTTCACAACATTCTTGTGAACTTTCTTTATCACCAGAGGAGCAGAAGTCACAGCTTTCTTAGTTGGCAGCTAACCAAAAGATAGCTTAGTTAGAGGACCATAAGCTATAGGTGTACTTCTGCTTCTGATGGCATCTGCTGGAATCTCAACACCAACAGATTCAAAGATTCTTGTCAGCAAAGAACCATAGGCAAGGGTTTCATTAGGTTTCACACTCTTCATCTGTCTCAAAATCATTGCAGACAGGTTTATCTTCTTCTCAGCAATCAAATGGTACATAAATACCCTCTCCCTGTTGGAGACACAATTAACTCCTCCAGACTTTGGCAAGAACACATTTGTAGTGATATAATGTGCCCACCTCTGGTGCTGAGTCAACCATGTGGCATATGTCTCTTTTCACTCAGATTTGGTCTTCCCCAGTTAGAATCAGCAAAGCCTTCATCAGACCCATCTTCCCCAATAATCAACCCTTCATCAGCAATACCCAGAATGGTAGCAAGTGAAGTTCTGGAAACCTCAACCTCAACTCCATAAACCATCGAGTGCAGAACATCAATCTCATCAGAACGAAATGAGAGATTCTAATAAAACTCAGTGACTTGTGTTGGATAAATAACCTTATCGAGAGAAGCGAATGAGATCCAATTTTGAGTGGTTAACCATTTGGAAATTGGAGGGGTTGTAAGGCATTGTTCATCTAAGAACCTAGAGGTGAAGACCTTAGATGGATTGAGTTCATTTTTGGCTTCGAAGATATGAGTGATTGTGACTGGAACATTTTGTTCAACAGGCATTTTAGGAAATTAGGTTTAGAGTAGAGAGAAAAGAGATAGAGATTGCAGAAAAATGCAAAGGATTCTAATTGCTATGAAAAAGTTAGGTGAAAATTTGCTAAGTATGGAAATTCCTATTTATACCCAAAAACAATAAACCGTTCCAATTCAAAAAGTGGATAACCACCGTTAAAAAAGGGAACCAGTTACCATTAACAACAGAAAAAGCACAGAGATAGCATTTAATGTAGGCACGCTTTAAGCAAAAATTAAACACCATGATTATCCTTAAACACACTTAACTACCTTAAACGGCTAGCAGTTAAGACAAAAGAATAAAATTAAAGATAATTACTTAAGTGGATTAGTCATACCTATGCCTTCACGCAGACCTCTGAAAGGAGTACTAGCCAGAGGCTTAGTAAACATATCAGCAAGATTGTCTTCAGAGGGCAAGTAAGTAAGAATAATATCTTTCTTCAGAACATGATCTCTTAGAAAGTGATTGTAACCCCCTCACCGGGATCACATTACGTGTCACAAACACACAGTTACACGTGTACATACAAGCCTTGTCAATTTCATATCAAATTATATTCTCCAAATTCCACTGAAATTTTTAGTTTGATTTCAGAATAATCTCCAATATAATAACTCATATAGATAACAACTTTTATTATATATACTTATAATCATTCTTTATATATCAACACAATACACCATTTTTATAATTTACAATACACGTTAACAACATAGACTATACATATATGATATATAACAAGAGCAAAACACATCCAAAATGCTCCATGATACATAGGTGAGAACGACTATCGCTGCCGGGTGCGATACTAACAAAAAGAACTCCACTAACCCTGAAAAATGGTGGCAAGGGGTGAGCTTCCTACTCAATAAACATACCACATATATATGTATATAAATATAATATGAAACAACACAGTTGAAAATATAACATCAACTTGAATACAAAGTATATAATTCATCACACATTCACACGCACGAACATTGTATTACACTTGTTATTTACTTAATTAGTTATTTAGGGCCCGACTATACTTAAATGACATATGTAAAATGGTCCGTGGGCCCACTCTGTATTCCGGCTCACATTTCAGAATACAATCACCTGTGGAGGAGTAAAACTCAACTCACGCAGTCCGCTACGGATATATCTCAACACTGTGCTTCCGGCTCACAATTTCGGATAGCGCTCTCAACAACATGGACCAGTTCACATATTCACTTAAGCAAGCTCATACTCTTCCTCATTTAATCATTATTCAGTTCACACGTTAACCACACAGCTCAACATATCTCATTCAGCTCACAATATCACATTTTCAATCACAATATCACCAATGATCTCATCTCAACATTTCATAACCATATAAATGTTGGCCCTAACAAGATCAGAATCACCTAGAGGGGGGTGAATAGGTGTTTCAAACGAAAACTGATATTTTCAAGGATTTAATGAAAACTCAATTTTCAGAGTCAATAATCCTCAGAGTCAGAGGCAAGCTTATTGAAGTAGCCTCTGAGGGATAATCTGCTTTAAGACAGGTTCTGTCTTTTCAGCTACAGAAGTTCTGAGTAAAGAACTTCTGGACAGTCTTCTGAACACAGACTTGTGATTTTTAAGAGACAATCTGTTTCAGCACTAAATATGATACAAGTACACAGAAGCAATTAACAAGTATAAAGAAGGGAGAAAGAGATTCAGGAGGTCCTGATGAACAGTTCAATTTATCCAAGTTCGCCACAGAATTTCTGTGACTACGTCTTGTCCTCTGAGGTTGCAGCCTCCAGAGATTTTATAAATCCACTATTCAGAACTTTTATGGCAAGTTCAGAAGCTCCTTTACATCAACAGAACTTAAGCTAATTTCTCACTTAGTTCTGACTAGCCTAAAATGAGTTAAAGGATTTTCACCAGAACAACAATACTCTGTTTTCTGGATTTCTCACCCAACTCAAATCTCAACTAGATTTCTCTCTTTTAAATCTAACTGAAGATCACAACCGATCTCAGTTTACAAGATTTCTATTATGAACTTGTTTTTCTTCACTCTCTCACAATTACAAAGGCTAAGCTAAGAAAAGATTGAGAATGGAAAGTGTGCTCTGTTTTCTTGAATAACAGTGCGTTGAGATTTTTGCTCTATGATCACACACGTGGTTGATGCAGTGGAGCTTTGCTACTATTTATAGTGTTGAGTAGATAACCGTTGAGGATATTTGAATCTTCAAGGATGACAAGGATGAAAGTAGCCGTTAATCTTGTCAACTTCTTCAAACAGTCTCAAAACACTCAACTCTGTCAACTTTGTACTTTAACCTAATCCGGTATGGGATTAAGATAAAGGTGATGGAGTTGACTGATCTTGAAGATTGATTTAGAGGGAAACGGTAAGAGAGCAGGTTTTGTTTGTTGTGAACAGGCGCGTCCTTCAAACAGCTTTTTGAACTTTTGGCGCCTTGCATTAAATGCAACTGACAAAGCATTAAATGCTTAACCAAACCCGTGATAACGAACTTCTGATGTTCGTTTTTCTTCTTAGCGCTTCTGAACTAAAACAACCTTAGTCTTCTGTTTGCAAAAGAGAACTTCTGATGAAAGCTTTAGGTAGACAATCAAGACTTCAGAGCGGTTTATCCAGCTTCTGTGAAAGTGCTTCAGTCTTCAGTTTTTTTTTTTTTAACCTTCTGAGTTCAATAGGCAAGCAGGAATTCTTCATTCAGCATCTGCTGAGAAAAACTCATAATAACTTAACGAAAATTGTTAGTCAACATCGAAAAGTATACAAGTTAATTTTCATTTTCATCTTCTGAAACGTTTGGACATAACCAAAACACTTAGGGTTCATCATTCTCCCCCATTTTGGTTATGGACAAACCGTGGTCAGAAGGTAAAAGAAAAACATGAGGGTTAGAGAGTGACTTCCTGATGCAAGTATTTCATTACTTCTGAGTAAATTAACTCCCCCATTTTAGTATAAATGGTGAACTTCAGCAATCTGTATAAACTTAATAAGACTTAAGATCAAGTTGTTAGATATAATGAAGTGTAATTTACTGAGATAAAAGGAAACATAAGCAAACATTTAAGAAGTCAGATATGCAAGACAGTATAGAAAAGATTCAGTGTATATATGATCATTCAGAAGATAACATAGGAAACAGAATAATCAGAGGAGCAGAAAAAGTCCTAAGACATAGACTACCCAACCCAGAACCTAGCTAAGAAGCTTAAGTCCTAAATGATTACAGGTTCCTAGATTTCTTCTGAGGAGGAGGAACAACACTGGAACCTCCAGCAGCACTTGATCTCTTCTGACCAGACTTCTCCCCCGTTTGACCAGAACCAATAGCAACACCAAGAGCTCCCTGAGACTTCAATTTTTGTTGAACATTCAGAGCAGTTTGATATTGCACAGGAGTTGGTCGCACAGAATTGATCAAATCCATTCGTCTTCTGAAGTCATCATCAATGGTCTTCATATGATCAAAGGTCTGACCAGACATAGGTCTCTGTTTCTGAACATCTTCCAGAAGGAGCTTGATCAGCCTGTTGTTAGCATACACAGCAGCCGTGAGATGCTCATTCTGAAGATAAGTCTGTCCTCGGACAAACCTATAACAATTGTGAAGAGTCTTCTCTTGTTCACGAGCTTGATTATGCATAACTTTCAGGAGTTCAGTGAGCTCAGCAATCTGTGCATTCTGAGCAGATACAGCAGACTCAATGTTGGAGAGTCGGTTGTTGAGATCAGGAGTGATGTCATATACAATCTTGGCAGCTCCTGAAGATGAAGAACCTTGAGCAGAAGATTTCACTTCTCTCAGAATGTGATTTGCAGTACTTTGCAGGTCTTCAATCTTACTAGGAAGCATCTTCTCATGAGCCTCATAATGCTCGTTTGCTTCCTTGACTTCTTCTGTCAATATTTCCAAATTTTCATTGACCTTCAGAGAAGAAGCAAGAGCAATATTATCCAGAGAGGGAAGGGTCAGAGCTAATTCCCTCAATTTATACAGCTCATCATAAGTGGCTAGATGAAGGGTAGAAAGGTTGCGTATATACACAGAAGGATCCTGTATTTGGAGCATGGTCATGAGCTGCAGGTTCTGAGCTTTCAGAGAGTGCAATTCTTGCAGCACAATGCCCTGAGCATACATGTCAGCAGCAGAACTTCTTTGTCCTATACCAGCAAACCTATTCAGCAGGTCATCTGAGCCACTCTGACCCATTCTTCTCAACTCTTCAACACTTGGGGCACCTCCAGCTTCGGAAATACCAGAAGCTCTGCCCATGAAGCCAAAACTTCCAAACCTGTTATCCAGATCTTCACGATTCAAGTGTTTGCGTAGAAAGTCATAATTGGATGACAATCCAGCAAAAACTGAAGGAGTGGAGGAGGTAGTTAAGGGATCACACACAGGAGGTGTATGTCCAGAGGTTGAAAGAGGAGGGACAGAAGTTTGAGGAGAGGAGAAAATTTGTGAAGAGGAGGAGGAAAAAGAATTTGTACAGGAAGGTAAAGTTGAAGGAATTGAAAAAGGTATAGACAAAGGTATGGAAGGAGAAGGAGCAGTAATTCCAATTGATGGAAAAACAACAAAAGAAGATAAAGAAGAAGTAGTGGAAGTAGAAATGGAGTCTGTGAAAATTGGTCCAGAGGACAGATTCACTTCTGAATAGGATCCAGAAGGAAGAGTAGATGGAGGAGGGACAACCTCAGATGTTGAAGTTGTCAGAGGAATGGAATTCTGAGATTCACTTACTTCTGTGACAGAAGGAAGTGAAGGAGATGGATGAGGAGTAAAAACAGGAGATGAGATAACCTGTTCAGAGGCATTTGGATCAAAAGATGAGATCGGCTCAGCATATAAATGAGCCATCCTGAACAGTGTTTCTGAGGCATCCCTTTCACCAGGGTTTCTTCCTTGATTCAGAAGAACATTGTCAATGAAGTTCTCATTGTCAACGTTCTCAACAAATTGTTTAGCTTCTTCAAGAACCTCTTCATCTTCTGGTTCACTAACCTCAGATAGCTCTTCAATCAGAGGAGCTTCAACATCCTCTTTATCAGAAAACTCTGACAGCTCTTTATCAGCAGTTTCTGGTTCCTGAGCAGCAGGTTCCTCCAATTCAGCACTCGGAGCAATAACGAAGTCCTTCTTTCTCAGAACCCTTCGTTTTGCCACAGCCTTCTTCCCAATTCTGGTAGTGAGAGTGACAGTCTCAGCAATTCGAGAGGATAGAGCAACATTATCCTCTTCCTCTGAAGTCTCACCTACCTTGGAGAACTCAGCACCCTCCAGATTAGCAGCACTTTCTAAAAGTTTGGCATCGGCCTTAGCCTTTGCAGCGATTTCACGCTCAGCAGCTAACTTATCTTCAGCTTCTTTCTTCTTCCTTTTCTCTTCAGCAAGAGCCACAACTCTTGCAACTTTTTCAGCTTCAGCAGCCTTCTCTTTCTCAGCAAGGCGTGCTTCCTCAGCATCCTGAGCTTCTTTCTCAAGGACATCCTTTGGCTTCTCAGCAACAATCTTGCCAGAAGGTTCAACATTGATTTTTGTTTGAACCAACGTGGGAAGAGGTTCTGAGACAGCAACCTTCTCAACATTCAGGACCAACTTGCTTGATCCTTTCTTTCCCTTGCCCTTCTTGGCAGCATTCTTTCCTTTCTGAACCGTTGCATCCATAATCTCCTTCTGAGCAATACTCACAGAGGAGCCCTTCTCATTCTTCTTTGGAGTAACATCAAAACTGAGGTTTCTGAAGGTATGCATCTTCAGAACCGTACTCCTACTAGTAACACCTTCTCCTGACATAACAACAGAGGCTGCCTCAAACAACCTTGTCAGGAGTGAGCCATAAGCTAATGCACTCACAGTAGTTACATTCTTCATCTGCCTTATCAGCATGGCAGGCAAATTTATCTTCTTCTGGTTGACCAGATGCCACATAAAAACCCTTTCTCTGTTGGAAACACAGTTGACTCCTCCAGCCTTCGGAAGAAAGACATTCGTAGTCAAATAATGTGCCCACCTCTGGTGCTGACTCAACCAGGTGGCATAAGTTTCCTTGGCACTTAGATCTGGCCTAGCCCAGTTGGCTTCTGAAAACCCTTCTGCTGAACCATCATCTCCAATGATGATTCCTTCATCATCAATTCCTATCACTTGAGAAATGGAAGCCCTGCTGACTTCGATTTCAACATCCCCGACCACAGAATGAAGCACATCCTCCTCATTAGAAAAGAAATGGAGGTTCTTATAAAATTCTGTGACTAAGTTAGGGTAGATGAATTCTTCGAGAGAGACGAAAGAATTCCAGTTTTGAGCACTAATCCAAAGAGAGATAGGTTCAGTTGATTTGACTTCATCATCTAAAAATCTAGAGGTAAAAACCCTAGATTGACTAACTTTCTTTCGTGAATCATCCGAAAAGATGTGAGTGACAGTGATTTCTTGAGCCATTTGAGGAAATGAGAAATTAGGTTAAGATTTCTAAGAGAGATGATAACACAGAAAAAGCTATGAAAGTTCTAATGGCAAAGAAAATGAGAGTAAAAAGTTCTAAGTATGGAAATCCCTTATTTATACCCAAACACAGAAACCGTTCCAATTCAAAAAGTAACTTCACACCGTTTAAAGGGGAACAGATAACCGTTAACCACAGAACAGCGCCGTAATAAGCAGTAAATAACGCATGCTTTCAAGTCAAATCATGATTAGAATTTATTATAACTAAATTATCTTAAACAATCAAACACTTAAGATACTCAGAGACAATAATTCTAAGTTATTGAAGAGGATAAGTCATACCAATGCCTTCTCGTAAGTTGCTGAAAGCCATACCAGTCAGAGGCTTAGTAAACATGTCAGCAAGGTTTTCTTCAGAGGAAACATGAGTAATGATAATATCCTTCTTCAGAACATGATCTCTCAGAAAGTGATGTCTAATATGAACATGCTTCATCCTGCTGTGCTGAATAGGATTCTTTGAAAGATCAATAGCACTCTTGTTATCACAGTAGATTGTAATTGTTCCAGGGATGACTCCATAGTCAGCAATTTGTTGCTTTATCCAGAGCATCTGAGAAACACAACTTCCAGCAGCAACATACTCAGCTTCAGCAGTTGAGAGGGCCACAGAGGTTTGCTTCTTGCTATGCCAGGAGACTAGGCACTCCCCCAGAAAGTGACAACCACCAGAAGTGCTGACCCTTTTCAATTTATCTCTACCATAGTCAGAGTCTGTGTATCCTATAGGAGTGAAATCAGAACTACAGGGATACCACAAACCAGCTTCTGGTGTGCCTTTAAGATATCTGAGAATTCTCTTGACAGCAACATCATGAATTTCTCTTGGCTTTGATTGATATCTAGCACAAAAACACACAGCAAAATGTATATCTGGCCTGCTGGCGGTTAGGTATAAAAGAGAACCAATCATACCTCTGTAGGTTTTTATATCTACAGGTTTACCAGCTTTCTCTTCATCATCAATGTCTTTGCTGACATCCATTGGAATATCAACAGCATTAGAGTCCATCATGCCAAATTTCTTCAGCACTTCTCTAGTGTACTTGGCTTGATTGATAAACACACCATCATTACTTTGCTTGATCTGAAGTCCTAAGAAGAAGGTTAATTCTCCCATCATGGACATCTCAAACTCAGCCTTCATGTGGTCACTGAACTCTCTGCACAAAGATTCATTAGTAGCACCAAATATAATATCATCAACATATACCTGAGCTATAAGGATATCCTTGTTCTTCTTCAGAGTGAACAGAGTTGTATCAACACAGCCTCTGACAAATCCTTTAGACAGAAGGAACTTTGTCAGTCTCTCATACCAAGCTCTGGGAGCTTGTTTCAGTCCATACAAGGCTTTCTTTAGCTTGTACACATGATCAGGAAACTTAGGATCTTCAAAACCAGGAGGTTGAGACACATAGACTTCCTCATCAATGTAACCATTCAGGAATGCACTTTTCACATCCATTTGAAAGAGCTTGAAACCTTTGTATGATGCAAAAGCACATAAGATTCTAATGGCTTCTAATCTTGCAACAGGAGCAAAAGTTTCACCATAATCTATGCCTTCTTGCTGACTGTAACCTTGAGCAACAAGTCTAGCCTTGTTCCTCACAACATTTCCAAATTCATCAAGCTTGTTTTTCAGAACCCATCTTGTACCAACAACCTTCTTGTCGTTAGGTCTGGGAACTAAAATCCAAACTTCTGACCTTTTGAACTGGTCAAGTTCTTCTTGCATTGCCATTAACCAGGAGTCATCATCAGCTGCTTCATAGAAGTCCTTGGGTTCCAGTAGTGACACAAAGGCCACATTCCCCATATATCTTCTGAGCTGAGCTCTGGTCATGACAGGATTGTGAACAGAGTCAATGATGTTCTCTAAGGAATGATTCCTATGAGCTCTAACTTCTCTTGGTAGATCCAATGAGTCTTCTGAAACCTGTTCATCATTTGTTGAATCATATATAGGAGTATCTTCTGGAAGAGAGTTAACTTCTGTAGTTGGATGTTCTTCTGGAACATGTTCAACAGGAGAACCAACTTCAGCAGCTTTAGGAATAACATCTTCAACAGGAGGAGATGATATTTCAGAAGCTTGAACTTCATCTTCTTCAGAGACTTTACTATCTGCAGGGTTAGTCTCATCAAACTTTACATGAATGGATTCATCTAAAGTTTGAGTCCTCTTATTAAAAACCCTATATGCTTTACTATGTGTTGAGTAGCCAAGAAAAATAGCTTCATCTGCCTTTGAATCAAACTTTGAAAGATATTCTTTTGTATTCAAAACATAACACTTACAACCAAAGGTTCTGAAGTAACCTATTTTAGGCTTTCGACCTTTCCAGAGTTCATAAGGAGTCTTGTTCAGAATGCTTCTGATTAGCACTCTATTCAGAACATAGCAAGCTGTGTTCACAGCTTCTCCCCAAAAATACTTTGGAAGCCTTCTTTCATTGATCATAGTTCTGGCTATCTCAACCAGAGTTCTATTCTTCCTTTCAACTACCCCATTTTGTTGAGGAGTTCTGGGAGCAGAAAAGTTATGATCAATTCCCTTGATTTCACAGAATTCTTCAAACATAAAGTTTTTGAATTCTCCACCATTATCACTTCTGATATGGACTACCTTTTCATTCCTTTCATTCTCAAGTTTCTTAATCAGAACTGAGAAACATCCAAGTGACTCATCTTTGCTAGACAGCAAGATGACCCAAGTGAATCTTGAATAGTCATCTACAATGACAAAGGCATACTTCTTTCCACCCATGCTCATTGGTTGAACAGGACCAAAAAGATCCATATGAAGTAATTCCAAAGGTCTTTTAGTTGAAATGGCTTTCTTAGTTTTAAAAGAGCTTCTGGATTGTTTACCAGATTGGCAAGCATTGCATAAATGGTCTTTTTTAAAACTAATTTCAGGCAGACCCTCAACCAATTGATATCTAGCTACTTTGGCCAGAAGATCCATGCTAACATGAGCAAGTCTTCTATGCCAGAGCCATGAGGTATCCTCTTTGGACATCAAGCATATATTTTTGCAAAGATTCTCAAGATTCAGCATGAAAACATTTTCAACTCTAGGAGCAGTTAGAATAACTTCCCTTGACTTACTGTCCAAGATTTTACATCCAGAGGAGCTGAAGACAACATCTCTACCTTTATCACACAGTTGTGCAACACTCAGGAGATTGAACTTCAGACCTCTGACTAGGGAGACATCTTCGATCGGAGGATTGGTTCCAATGGATCCAGAACCAAGAATTCTTCCTTTCTGAGCATCTCCAAAGCTGACTTTACCACCTCTTTTAGGTACAAATGTGATGAATGCCTTTTCATCACCTGTCATATGCCTTGAGCACCCACTGTCAATGTACCACAGCTTTGACATTGATGGAGCACTCAGAGCAACCTGCAACACAATCAATTAGTGACAGGTACCCAATCCTTATTGGGTCCTTCAGAGTTAGATTTAGCTTCTACAGGTTTTTCTGATATTTCAGATTGCAGGAGGTTCTTAATGTGATACTTGCAATCTTTCAACCAATGTCCATCTTTCTTACACAACTTGCAAGAAGGAGGATTCTTGGATCTTTCCCTTTGCTTCTTAGGAGCATTCTTCTTCTTCTGGGAAGGTACTACTTCTTCAGAGGCATTAGCACTCTTAGAGGTTCCCACTTCAGGAGGAGAAGAGATCTCTTTCAGAAGAGAGGGAGTGACAGATTTCTTCTTCTGAGGTTTATCATTCCTCAGAGGCAGTTTTTCTTTACCTTTGACTTTTGAGTCATCGGAGGAAGAACTGAATTGTTTACTTAGTTTATCTTCCAATATTTTCATATCAGCATAAACTTGAGTAAACCTAAGAAATTTGTCAGCCTCGCTTTTGTCCAACTTCCTTTTTAGGTACTTGAACATGCTGTACAATTCTTCAAGAGAATCAAAGATATTTTGTTCAGAGGATATGTTTACCTCAGAGTCATAGTTTGCTTCAGGAGGTGCGGAAGTTTCTCCTGTGACATCTTCAGAGGATGGCTCATCAATAGCCATGAAACATATCTGGGCTTGCTCTTCCTTCTCTTCAGGATCACTGCTGGTCTCAGAGTCTGACCAAGCAGCCAGCATAGCTTTCTTGAACTTTTTCTTATCTTTCTTCAGCTCTGGGCAGTTAGGCTTAATGTGCCCAGGTTGCTGACATCCATAGCACACAATGGGCTTGTTTGGATCTCTCTTGAACTTTTCACCAGAATCAGGAGTTTTCTTGTCAAAGCTCCTGAAAGGCTTCTTGTAGTTTCCACCTCTGCCTTTTCTAAAGGCCTTCTTGAACTTCCTGGTCAGCATAGCCAGTTCCTCATCTTCAGAGGATTCTTCAGAAGATTCTGCTTTCAGGACTACTCTTTTTCCTTCTGACCTTTCTCTTAGGTCATGATTTTTTAGTGACATCTCATGGGTGATTAGAGACCCAATGAGTTCATCATACATATAAAAGCTCAAGTCCTGAACTTCTTCAATGGCAGTCTTCTTGGCTTGCCAAGACCTTGGTAAGCTTCTGACAATCTTCTTCACTCTTTCAGACTCTTCAATGTCTCTGCCCAAACTCTTTAAGTCATTGACTATCTTGGTGAATCTAGAATTCATTTCTGAAATAGATTCTTTGTCAAGCATTTCAAATAACTCATATTCTCTCATGAGTTGGTTGACTTTGGACTGCTTCACTTTTCCTGTTCCTTCATATGTGACTTCCAGCTTGTTCCATATATCCTGTGCAGTTTCACAAGAGGAGACTTTGTTATATTCAGTGGCTGTAAGTGCACAATGCAACATATTTATTGCTGAAGCATTTGTTTGGAGCTTTTTCAGAATTTCATCTGAATATTCTCTCTGAGGGATAATAACATTCCCTAGACCTGGTTCCATTCTGGTGGGAATGAAATCTCCATCTGTGATGACAAACCAAGCACTCATGTTCTGAGCTTGAATGAAATACATCATTCTCTTTTTCCAGTAGGAGTAATTGTCACCATTGAATAATGGAGGTCTAGTTGTAGAGGATCCCTCTGGGACAATGAAGTGAGAAGAATTCTCAGGCTGGTGTCTACTAGCCATCTCTATCGATTCTGATAGGATCTTACACTTAGATTGTTAGATCTTTAGTAAATATACGAAGTGACCTTCGCTCTGATACCACTTGTTGGCCCTAACAAGATCAGAATCACCTAGAGGGGGGTGAATAGGTGTTTCAAACGAAAACTGATATTTTCAAGGATTTAATGAAAACTCAATTTTCAGAGTCAATAATCCTCAGAGTCAGAGGCAAGCTTATTGAAGTAGCCTCTGAGGGATAATCTGCTTTAAGACAGGTTCTGTCTTTTCAGCTACAGAAGTTCTGAGTAAAGAACTTCTGGACAGTCTTCTGAACACAGACTTGTGATTTTTAAGAGACAATCTGTTTCAGCACTAAATATGATACAAGTACACAGAAGCAATTAACAAGTATAAAGAAGGGAGAAAGAGATTCAGGAGGTCCTGATGAACAGTTCAATTTATCCAAGTTCGCCACAGAATTTCTGTGACTACGTCTTGTCCTCTAAGGTCGCAGCCTCCAGAGATTTTATAAATCCACTATTCAGAACTTTTATGGCAAGTTCAGAAGCTCCTTTACATCAACAGAACTTAAGCTAATTTCTCACTTAGTTCTGACTAGCCTAAAATGAGTTAAAGGATTTTCACCAGAACAACAATACTCTGTTTTCTGGATTTCTCACCCAACTCAAATCTCAACTAGATTTCTCTCTTTTAAATCTAACTGAAGATCACAACCGATCTCAGTTTACAAGATTTCTATTATGAACTTGTTTTTCTTCACTCTCTCACAATTACAAAGGCTAAGCTAAGAAAAGATTGAGAATGGAAAGTGTGCTCTGTTTTCTTGAATAACAGTGCGTTGAGATTTTTGCTCTATGATCACACACGTGGTTGATGCAGTGGAGCTTTGCTACTATTTATAGTGTTGAGTAGATAACCGTTGAGGATATTTGAATCTTCAAGGATGACAAGGATGAAAGTAGCCGTTAATCTTGTCAACTTCTTCAAACAGTCTCAAAACACTCAACTCTGTCAACTTTGTACTTTAACCTAATCCGGTATGGGATTAAGATAAAGGTGATGGAGTTGACTGATCTTGAAGATTGATTTAGAGGGAAACGGTAAGAGAGCAGGTTTTGTTTGTTGTGAACAGGCGCGTCCTTCAAACAGCTTTTTGAACTTTTGGCGCCTTGCATTAAATGCAACTGACAAAGCATTAAATGCTTAACCAAACCCGTGATAACGAACTTCTGATGTTCGTTTTTCTTCTTAGCGCTTCTGAACTAAAACAACCTTAGTCTTCTGTTTGCAAAAGAGAACTTCTGATGAAAGCTTTAGGTAGACAATCAAGACTTCAGAGCGGTTTATCCAGCTTCTGTGAAAGTGCTTCAGTCTTCAGTTTTTTTTTTTTTAACCTTCTGAGTTCAATAGGCAAGCAGGAATTCTTCATTCAGCATCTGCTGAGAAAAACTCATAATAACTTAACGAAAATTGTTAGTCAACATCGAAAAGTATACAAGTTAATTTTCATTTTCATCTTCTGAAACGTTTGGACATAACCAAAACACTTAGGGTTCATCAATAAACAGTTCATAAACCAACACAAATCATATATCACTTCATCACATCAGATTCAAACATGTTTCACATTCAACAAGTTGCAATCATACCACATTTATACACACATATAAGCAATATGCTTACCGTCGCACTCGACTTGCTCTATTCTACACGATCGGGTGTATTCCCACTTACACCTTGTCCTCCTAATGACAAATAAAATATATACAATCAGAATAAGACTAGAAGTAATGAAATGCAATATTATGCATGACGTGCATGGTTTAACTCCTAACTTTATGTGCTCCATTTAATCTCAATCTTTTCACTTAGTTTTACTTGTGACCTAGCTGTATAGTTTCTGCCATAACTTCCTCTACACTAACTCAATAGACCTAATTTCAATTCCTACTGAACATAGACATATATGGTTCTAACATATCCAAAATTCAAGTTTATATCATATCCACATAATTTATGGTATGAAAAACAATCTCCTGCTATATCCAGCCTGAAAACACCATTTCCAGCCTAGTACCATACACAATAAAATTGGCATATCTCATAATTTACTCTACATCTAGGCAAGCCCTTTTACAGACACAAAGGTAAGATATATATAAACATAAAAGTCTTCACACATAGGCTCAAATTCCGGGTATAAAGACCTCAAAAATCCATCCCAAAAGGGCTGTCCTACATGAAATTCAGTTTTGAGGTAGTCATCATCAAACCGACTTTACTCCCAAAATACTTTGAATTAAAACTCCAAATTTTACAGAGAGCTCCATAACATCCATATGTAAAAGGTTTTAGTTTTGACGTTTTCGAAATTCAAATTAGAAATAGATGAAATACAGGTCACAAGGAGACTGAAAATCAGTTCCAGAATTTCAGCCTAGGGCATAACTCATACCCTTCCAACTAAGCCACCCTTAATCAAATTAAATCCTATAAAAACCCAACAAGAAGTTCAAAAACTAGGTATAACAGCATGTTAACACATAAACCTCGAGATTAAGAAGCTCCAACCGAAATAAAATGATGCCAAGACAAACCCACACAATCTTCAATTGATACCTCCTCCAACTATGCTTATTTATACCCCTTGATTGCTATCTAAATGATGAAGCTAAGTATGAGATTTGATTTGGGTGTTTAGAGGATGAATGTTGAAGGTTTTTAGAGCTGTAATGGTGATGATTTCCACCAGGTTTCGTACGAAGAGAAGGGGGTCACAAGACAACATCAAAGAGAGGTGATTTTTGTCACTACATGGCATGTTTGCTACATCAAGATTGGGCAGCCAAATAAACTTCCATTTCAGCCCTCAATCCAACTTATAATCATAGTTTTACACCCTTAAACATATATTCTTTTCATTCCTTCTAATTCTAAATTAATTATGTGTTGGCAATCAAGCTAAATCACACAGAATATAAAGCAAGAAAACGACACAAAGATTTGGTAACGAAGTTCGGCAAATTGCCTACGTCTCCGGGAGCGACTGAGCGATTTTATTTTATGAATCAAGTGTCTACAAAGAATACAAATCACATGTATTTATAATAGGGAATTCGAATCCCCTAACTGACTAGGAAAACCAGAATCCTTCCTAATTAGAATCCTTCTTCATTAAGGATTCTTCTTAATTAGAATTCTTCTTAATTCCAATTTCTTCCAAATTAGAATTCTTCCTAATTCATACCGCGGGCAATCCTCCCCCGCACCCCGGTCCACTAATTCAAACGTGTCCTCCAAGCCTTCGGCTCCAATCGCTCCACTCCGTCAAAGGCTCTCATGTATATTATGAGTCATATACAACAAATCTCCACCTTAGCGAATAATCACGCCTCCCAGAAAATTTAACAGACTTCTAAACACACTATGTAGACCGGGCTACCTCACTTTCTTAGCAACTGCGAATATCTAACAAATCCAAACAATGTTTGAATTTGTCAGAAGTAACTGGCTTTGTCAACATGTCAGCAGCATTCTCAGAAGTATGAACCTTCAGTAACAAGATCTCCTCAGATGCAATCAATTCTCTAATCTTGTGATACCTAACAGCAATGTGCTTGGTTCTAGCATGATACACCTGATTCTTTGCCAAATAAATGACACTTTGACTCAGAGCTTCAATGACTTGTCGGGGTGAGTGGGTTTATAACTCTTCAATAACGACTCTGCCTTCCTTGGCCTTCTTCCCTTAAATTGTACGATAAAATTTACTCATTTGTTAAGATTCAAAATCTTTATACATCTATGACATAGGCGTACGCGAAGATGATAGATAACTTGGATTATTGCGAAGTTGGAGATTAATTATTAGCTCATGAAGTTGGGAGATTCACTAATGGAATTAATCCATATCAATTAATTTATGTTTATCAATGAAATAATAAAAAGAAGTGCTTAACAATATTGGGTAGTCTAGTAAATATATGCAAGCGGGATTAACTAAAAATATATCGTAAGTTAGTTGTCAAAATATGTGCATATAAAAAGAAACTATGAGTTATTAGAGCTAGATTTACATTTAAATGCAATGAACGTATAAAGTTATTATCACCACACCAAGCTTGATCGTCGGAGGAGTGATCCACACACTCATAGTCACAACTTTTAAATATTTGCATAAGTTTAACCAACAATGTCACAATGGCACACATTTTTCAACGAAACAGACAAAACTACAGCAATTCAACGCAAACTACGAACACAAAAGGATGGATAAAGTAACTTACAACTCTAGATGCAAAAACATTGGAGAGCTTGGGAGCTTGATATATAGAGTCGTCTAAGATATAGTAAGTGAGGATTGGATTAACTTTGTCGGGAGTATCCTGCTTCTGTTTACGAATAACACACATATTGGGTTCGACAACTTCATTCAACATGCACTCGATGCCGGTCATTTTCCTTGACAAATAAAAAACTGCAGAATATAAAAGAATGATTATTGAAGAGAGAAAAAGAAAAGAAAGTAAAGCAATTAGAGAGACATATGAGAGGTGGGAGTAGGGCTGAGCGTGGATCTCGAAAATTCTTAAACCGAACCGAATCTGCGAAAAAAAAGATCGAGAACTGGATTGAACTGTTTACTTTTTTAATATTGAACCGAATGGTTGACTTTTTTTCAGTACTATTCTGGAGATTTAATAATACTTGTATTGAAAACCCGAAAGCACCGAACTGTATTGTATTGAACCGAAAGAACCGAACTTCCCTTAACTATTTTATTTTGAATTGTATTATTCTTTAAAATTGTGTATAAATAAGTTTTAATGATATGTATCTATTATTTTGTGAAACTTAAATATATATATATATATATATATATATATATATATATATATATATATATATATATATATATTAATAATATGTTAGTTAGTGATACATAATTGCATATATAAATTAAGTTCTTTTCAAAACAAATTAATATTTTGCAATCAATTTAATTAATTTTATATCTTCGAATCTCCGAATCCCTGTCCCGAAATTCACCTAAGATTCGGGAGAATCCAATCCGAAGATTTTTACGTTCCGGTCTAATTTCGGAGATTGGACTTTACAAATCTCCGGTTGTCAATACGGTTCCGGAGATTTTTAAATCTCCGGCACCAGTAGACCCGTACTCACCCCTAGGTGGGAGAGATTAAGAGGGTGAATGGCGCGTAGACGAAGTTGCTCGTTTTTGCAAGTGAAATCATAGACAGGAGATAAAACGAAGTAATCGAAAATTTGGTTACGATCTAGTGGATACGTGTTCAACCATAATTGGTCCCTGAAACATATCCGCGTCATATCTGTTCCCGGTGGCGCCGGATGAACATTATTTCCCTCTGTCACTCAGAGCTTCAATGACTTGCCGGAGTGAGTGGGTTTATGACTCTTCAATAACCACTCTGCCTTCCTTGGCCTTCTTCCCTTAAATTGTACTATAAAATTTACTCATTTGTTAAGATTTAAAATCTTTATACATCAATGACATAGGCGTACGCGAAGATGATAGATAACTTGGATTATTGCGAAGTTGGAGATTAATTATTAGCTCATGAAGTTGGGAGATTCGCTGATGGAATTAATCCAATCAATTAATTTATGTTTATCAATGAAATAATAAAAACAAGTGCTTAACATTATTGGGTAGTCTAGTAAATATATGCAAGCGGGATTAACTAAAAATATGTGGTAGTTAGTTGTCAAAATATGTGCATATAAAAAAAAAAACTATGAGCTATTAGAGCTAGATTTACATTTAAATGCAACGAACGTATAAAGTTATTATCACCACACCAAGCTTGATCGTCGGAGGAGTGATCCACACACTCATAGTGACAACGTTTAAATATTTGCATAGGTCTAACGAACAATGTCAAAATGGCACACATTTTTCAACGAAACAGATAAAACTAAAACAATTCAACGCAAACTACGAACACAAAAGGATGGAGAAAGTAACTTACAACTCTAGATGCAAAACCATTGGAGAGGTGGGGAGCTTGATATATAGAGCTGTCTAAGATAAAGTATCTTGTATTTTCTTCCCAGAAAATATAGAATAAAGTTAAAAAAATAAATTTGCCAATAAAGTCATATGGTTTCACATTGTACAAATAAAGGTACGTGGTTTTGCAAATAAAATCTCAAAGTATTAACACGTTAAAAAAGATGACGTTATAGTGAGAAGAACTATTTTTTATCTATAATTTTTATACATGAAACTTGGTTGGTGAAAAGCTCTTAAATCAATTCTATATGTATTCTAAGCTTTACAACTTTAACTGTTCAAAAGTGGTTTTTGTATTTGTGATATGACTGTAGATGAATTTTTGATTTTTAATTTGTAAAAATAGAGGTTTGTTAACTTAATATAAAAAATCGTCGATTCATTTTATCGAATAATAGGTTAAAAAGACAATCCAACTATCTTGTAATTAATGACGTTTATCCTTTTGTCAACCTCTTTTTACCAATTTCATCTCAACCTCAATTTTTAATCTCATTTCAACCCCAATTATTTATCTTATCTCATCTTTAATTCTAAACAAACACCCCGTTAAAGTTATCACTTTTTTTTCATTTAGCAACCTAAAGTATGTGGTTTTTCACATAACACTTAAACTTTATAGAAACACACCACTTAAGCAATTTTTGCATATGTGGCACCATGTTGGTAACACCAACATAATGATGGAGTGAAAAACGTTAACATGGTAAAAAAAACTTATGGTAAATCACAAAAATACAACTAATTAATTTAATTTTATTCCATTTTATTATTCTTCATTTCTTCTCACTTCTTCTTTCTCTTTTTTTTTTCTAATTCTAATATGGAATTTTAGAATTTCTGAAACCCAAACTGAAATCTGAAAGAGTTTTTTTCGGATTTCAAAAGTTTGGAAATTTCAGTTTGAATTCTAGAATTCCAGATATTATAATCTGAAATTTCAGTTTGAAACATCTGGTATTCCATAATTTATTATCTGGAATTCCAGATTTCAAACTGAAATTAATCTCAAATTCCTTATTACAATCTGAAAATTTTAGAATTTATTATCTGGAATTCCAGATTTTGTATTAGAAAGAAGAAGAGGGAAGAAGAAAGAAAGAAGAAGAAGAAGAAATAAGAGAAAACAAAGAAATAAAAGAAAAACGGGAACAAAAAATGTTATTTTTCGAACAAGTGTATTACACTATCTCTACTAAAATTGCAATGGTATAAAATGGGTTAAAACATGTACGAAAAGTCAAATTCAGATGCTAAATTAAAAACTACATACTTAATATGGCTAAGTGAAAAAAAGTGTGAGGAAGTGGAGTTAAAAAAACAAAAAATGACATAAAAGCTTTATTTTTATTTAATTTTTGCAGGGGGTATTTTGCAATTTGTTAAATATTTTTAAAAAACAAACACACAAATTTGAGCATAGGAGTTAGTGAGTTGAGCGGTGCCTGCAATTCTGCTATCCTATCTAGTCGCATCTCCCCGAACCAGATGACGTCAGCGTATCACAAGGCCAGCATAATCGACGGTAAGACCATAGCCCAGACCATACGATCTGAAATCGCCGACGAAGTCCGTCTTCTCTCTCAGAAATACTCCAAGGTCTTACTTCTCTCTCCCTTTCAATTACATCAGCATCTAGCAGAACTGAATTTTACTGAAATTAAGTCAAAAAGAACAGGGCCGCTAATTATAATTAACTTGAGTAAATCGTATGTTATTGCAAGTTCAAAGGACTCGTGATGTATTTATTGATTTATTTATTTATGAAGCATGGATTATGATACTTTGCATCTTTTCATGTTCATAGGTTCCAGGATTGGCTGTTGTCATTGTAGGGAATAGAAAGGATTCTCAAAGCTATGTAAATATGAAAAGAAAGGCATGTGCAGAAGTTGGGATCAAATCACTTGATGTAGACCTCCCCGAACAAATATCTGAAACTGAACTCATCGCCAAGGTCCACCAACTAAATGCAAATTCCGATGTACATGGTTAGTTTAATGCTTTTATCTCTCTTGCTTCTTATTCTACTCCATAAATTTAAGGATGCACCTATTCACACACACAATAAGAGCAAGTCATTGCTGTCGACATTGCAATGTTTACTTTCAAACATATAATATAGATGCATTTAGAGAGTCCAGTCATATCTTCTGTACAAAAGCTTGAAAAACCATGGAGTTATTTTCCCTTACATTTATGAGTCCTAATAAAACTCGAGCTTTTTGTTTCTTAGCAAATTGTATGAATTAATACAATGTTGAAAAGCCAGTTCCAAGCAACCCGCCTTTGCTTCTTTTATGTTACATTTTCTTTTTATCCTTATTTTTTCTTATGTTCATATTGACAGGAATATTGGTTCAGCTTCCGTTGCCAAAGCATATTAATGAAGAGAAGGTTTTGAGTGCAATTAGTATTGAAAAGGATGTGGATGGTTTTCATCCGCTGAATATCGGCAAGCTTGCAATGAAAGGCAGAGAACCTCTTTTTCTTCCCTGCACCCCTAAGGCAACATAACATATTTGGTCTTAAATTGATTTTATCATCTCCACTTTGAGATCAATCCAAAAAACAAAAAAAAAAAAGAGTGGATGAAATGAATTCGGAAATTCATATAATTTCTAAGCAGAATTTTCTCTTTGTCAACAGGGATGTCTGGAACTTCTATCACGAAGTGGTATAGATATAAAGGGGAAAAAGGCAGTTGTTGTAGGTCGTAGCAACATAGTTGGGTTGCCAGTGTCATTGCTGCTTCTGAAAGCAGATGCAACTGTTACCATAGTTCATTCTCGTTCTGAAGATCAAGAAAGTATCATTCGTGAAGCTGACATCATTATTGCAGCAGCAGGGCAAGCTATGATGGTAACTAGAGATGACCGATGATGCTAATTCTCATCTTACTATCAGTAATATATTTCTCTTGCATGCATGCCATTGCAAACTAGATGTCATAGATAGTCATTGTTCCTTCCAAATAATGGTCCATGTTTCTGTTACAAAGTTTGGATACGTAATGTCTTCTAACTTATGACGTATTGTGAAGTGGAATGCTAGTATTACTATATTGGCGGTGATATCAATAACTTATGATCATGTTGTTCATTTTCTGAAATTTCAGATTAAAGGAAGCTGGATTAAGCCTGGTGCTGCAGTAATTGATGTTGGAACAAATGCTGTTGATGACCCGACTAAGAAGGCAGGTTATAGGCTAGTCGGAGATGTAGATTACAAGGAAGCATGCAAAGTAGCCGGATGGATTACTCCTGTTCCAGGTGGTGTTGGTCCAATGACTGTTGCAATGCTACTCAAGAACACATTAGATGGTGCAAAGCGTGAATTTGAACAGTAATGCTCCACAATTTTTCTCTTCACAATTGGACCTAGCACATTCTGACCCCTTGTACTGTTTATTTTTTGTAATCGTGTGTCTGCAATTTTGTTGGAATCCAAGAATTTATTTATGCTTAGAAACTGTCTCAATATATTGTCTAAATTTTCATTTTCAATGTCGAACTGAAGAAAAACGTTAAGCTGTTTGATATGGTGGAGATATGCATGGATTAATTGATATAGGTCTGTACTTTGGTTTCGGATAATTGCTATAGTGGATTTAATGGAGTAAAAGAACAGAGAGATTGTAAACAAAGATTACGTGGCACTTACATGTCAAATATGTTGTTAGTGTAAGAGTAGCAAAGATGAGTTCAGAAGATGCATGTATGCCTTCGGTTGTAAGGATGTACGTTGCTTTGTTGCTTTAATAAGGACGTACGACCCTCATCGCAGGCGTACACATGCAGAAGATTTCCTTTTAAAAGCGTCATTTTCTTCATTCCCAATTTCGCAAAATAATTACCTGGGAGCATTTTAAGCTCGCCACTGAAAAATATCCTTGAGAAGTAATGAAAATCAATATTTCTTCAAAGCTTGTACATATCACAACATTTCATAATGGGTGTAGCATAAATCCTGCAATCTTCTGACAAGCATATGACCATTGATATGGTATAGCACAAGCACACTACAAATGTAAGGTTCCTTTGATTTGGTAGCACAAGAGTTTTGGCACACTACAAGTGCAAGGATTCTGAGGGTTCGTATTGACTAACTTTCAACAACCTCCAAGTCTGAAATCATTGAAATCACCAAAGAAAGCTAGGAATCAATGAAGAATATAAAAATGTAAAAATCCATAAAAATGCATTTGAAGAATAATCCAAGAACTACCCTTTTGGGAGCTCACATCTAAAATTTGAAGGTTATTCACATGCTCTAGACGGTGTTTTAAGGCTCATTATGCCTTCAAAATAGTTTCTTTAGCTTAGTTTGATGGGTAAATTACACCACAGGTATCCAAACTATGCCCATTTTTCCAAACTGGTACCCAAAAACTATTTTGTCACAGATAAGTTCCCAAACTATCGATTACCTCCCAAATGAGTACCTTGTGACCTCCTATGACAGGTTTCTCATAAGTCAACGCCAAGTCAACAAAAGTCAATGCAAATTTAATTGACTTTTTTCACTACTTGAGCAAAATGTCTAAATTGCCCCTCCACCTTCATCTTCTTCCTCCTCCCTCTTTTTTTTTTTTCTTTCTCCTTCAATTTTTTTTCTCTTCTTCCTCTTTTCCTCTTCTATTCTTTTCCAATTAATTTTCAGACCCGATATAGGACGGTCCAGAATCTGAAAATCCCAGGTCACCGCCGATCTGGAATTACCGGCGACGACCTGGGATCTGGAAATCCCAGCGCCGCCGGTCTGGAAAACCAGCGGCGGCGCTGGGATTTCCAGATCCCAGCGGCGGGTCGCTGGAATCTGGATTTCCCAGATTTCGGCGGGTCCCTTTCCCAGGATTGATTTTTTAAAAAAAAAATATTTATTATTTTGAAAAAATGAAAAGAAAAAAGAAGAAAGAAAATAGATTATGGTGATAAGATAGAGAAAGATTGGATGGAGGAGAAAGAAAGGTTGAATGGAGATGGAGGAAGAAGATAAAAGAGGAGAGAGAAAGGTTAAATGGAGGAAGAAGAAGATGGAGGGCAAATTCGCCTTTTTAATAATTCGGTCAACTGAGTCAATCAAAAATTTGGTCAAACATGCGTTGACTTCCGTTGACCAGCGTTGACTTGAGGTAAACCTGCTATAGGAGGTCACGAGGTACTCATTTGGGAGGTAATCGATAGTTTGGGAACTTATATGAGACAAAATAGTTTTTGGGTACCAGTTTGGAAAAATGGGCATAGTTTGGGTACCTGTGGTGCAATTTACCCTTAGTTTGATGGGTTATAAGCTTGTTTTTGCAAAGTTTTTGTTGCTTTTTTTTTTACCTCTATTTTAAAATCTGGGTTTCCCCTATTCTCTAGCCAGAATTGGGTGCTTCGTTTTCTGATTCAAAAGGTGTCTTTTTTCATAACACAATTTGATTTGTTGTGTAACATGTTTAGTATAACAACATCCGCCCACCGTATTGCTAGTAGCAATACGAGTGTAGCAGGCCTGAAAGGGCCTAGGATATTCCTAGGTATTGGCGGCTCCGATCTTAAATATTGCTTAATTAGTACTAGCAAAGGGCCATGACTAGAGAGATCCACTCTCAAATGTAGGGAATCGCTTTAAGTCAGTGCGATAGAGGATAAGGATGACATCGATAAATGTGTCACATTATCGTACATATGTACGAGCGAAAGAAATTTTCTGGAAACTGTTATATTTTTCAGGAAAAAGTAAAAGGCAATAGAGGAAAGTGACATAACTAGTGCAACCACAACATTACAAGCTATAAATACCTCTTTTATAGAGCTACTCAAGGTTAAATAACAAACTCATACAAATCAATACCCATTTTATTCCTCTTAAGCTTTATCGACTTTATCATTTTAAGTGTCACGGTCAAATACAACAGCGCCTTTTCACAGTGATTCAGCCAGATATCCGGCAAAAGAAGGAAATGGAGTTATCATTTATTTGTTTTAGTTTGTTTGACACTGAAATTAATCCGTTTGAATACACTAAGATTAATTAGTTTGAATACTATTCAAAGATATGTCTATCCATTCGTAAGAGCATGACAAACTACAGACCTTGATAAAAGTTTACATATTGTCTATCAAAATAGTTAAATTTTGACGAAGTAAGAACTTAAAACTCAAATCTTATTTTCTTAATTCAGATTTTAATCCGCACGTACTAAAAAAACATAGTATATGTTTATATGGAATTACTTGCTTTGAGGGCATGTCACCAACCTTAACTGAAAGCATCTTTGTATATAGATTTTCATCTTGGATCCTATTCAAAAGGGTTCTTTTTTAAAATTGGTTTAGCAAAAAGAAACTAGAAGTAATAGCCGAATTAACTATAAAATGTGTGGTGATATAAATATAGATTATGTTATAATAATTCTATACTTGATCTTTAGTACTAAAAACAGGAGGAAATTGTAGCCATTTATGTGACTATCAAGATCCAGATTTAGTATAATAACAAATTTATAAGCGATTGTCAAACAAAACTTGAGAAAAGGACTAATTAACTAATTAACTTTACCAGATTAAGGCCACTAGATCAATTAAGCTTTACTTGCTACGTTAGCTATAACATAGTACATACATGCGTATTCAATTCAATTAATTCCAAATCATAACAAAGTTCTTTGCTTTCAGCGAGAGATAATTGAAAATAACAACATAACCATACCACCTGACTTATTATTCTTAATTAAATAAATTATTAAATTCATCGTAATATAAAGTTTTTTTTATTTATATAACTGTCTTTTTAGGTTAAAAGCATCCATGATTACTAAAGTAAATAATTTGTGCAATCATAGTCAACTAAAGTGTCTTTTCAACTAATAAAATCGTTAAACTAATGGTATCCGCCAATAAAGTTAGCCGAATCCAACCACCAACTTTACTAGAATGATGACATCAACATCAGGTCATTTTACTAATTAATATACGTCAGGTCATTTTACTAATTAAAATAAGTGGAAACATGGCAGCCTGCGTCACCTACATGCTCCCACATTTATTAAACAATAAATTTTAAACAATAATTAAAATTTTATGAAATTAATAATAAAGGAAATTTAAATTATAAACAAAATAAATGACAACCACCTCCCCTACGGAAAGTCATAAAATTCATCGCGGATTTGAGTTGCAATGCATTTTGTTTAAAATGTTAAATAATGTAAATACTCAAGAAACGGGGAGAGAAATCGAAAAACTAAAACACAATATTGATGCTCTTAATTAATAAAAGTAAAAAATAAAAATAGAAAATTTCAGTTTGACAATCAATCTTTCAATTCATTCAACCATACAACGTAAGCTAAAGTAACTGCATTGACACAAATGTTAGATTCGTAGGATTTGAATTTATTGAACAAAAAAGTACAAGTTAATTTGGCCTATATATACCCCCATACTTTGTTTGTTTCCATCAAAGTGATACATATCTAAGAAAATGGGCAACACTAAGAGCACCTCTATCTTCTTCTTCTTTACCCTTCTTAACCTCTCACTTATGGCATTGGGATCAGGATCAGCATCAGCATCATCACCACGCTGCCCGGAACGTACGAACGCAACCGACGAGGATCAGCTTCAGTTTGCTCTAAACTTAGAATACATGGAAGAAGAGTTCTTCTGTTATGGTGCACTTGGCGTAGCTCTTGATTATATTGATCCCGAACTAACATTGGGCGGTCCACGTCCTATTGGAGCCCAAAAGGCGAATCTTGATCCTCTGACTCGTCAAATAATCGAGGAGTTTTGTTACCAAGAAGTTGGTCATATTAGGTCTATTATAACTAATGTCGGAGGATTTCCAAGGCCTCTCTATGATTTAAGCCGTCACAATTTCGCTAAATTGTTTGATGAAGCTATTGGATACAAATTGAACCCTCCATTTGACCCATACTGTAATACAATCAACTATGTATTAGCTTCTTATGTAGTTCCATATGTTGGACTTACAGGATATGTCGGCTCCATACCCAATCTAGACCACTTCATGAATAAAAGAGTAAGTAAATGCTTATACTTAACTTATTTTGCTTTCTTTTTCGTTTTCTTGTTTCCTCATTGTAAATTTTACGGAAAAGTATGTATCTCGATAAATGTTTATTTTCTATTTTTATTTTTTTCTAATCAGCTGGCAGCCTCGCTGTTGGGCGTAGAGGCAGGACAAGATGCGATACTACGTAAAATTCTTTATGACAAAATGCATGAGGAAGTGGAGCCATATAAGATAAGTGTGGCAGAGTTCACTAATAAAATATCTTGGCTAAGGAACCAACTTGGGATGTGTGGAATCAAAGATGAAGGCATAATAGTACCGTTACATCTAGGTGCTGAAAATAGAACTCATAGCAATGTGTTGTCCGCGGATGCCAATTCGCTGTCCTATGCTCGCTCTCCGCCTGAGATATTAAGGATTGTGCACGGAACTGGCAGCGAGCATATTCCCGGAGGATTTCTCCCTCATGGTGGAAATGGTCAGATTGCTCGCTCTTATCTACATAAACATTAATCATTTCCAAATGTTCATTAGGACTCTAATGATAGAAATTTGCAAATAAGAAGGATAGATGTGCAGCATCCACTGCTACATTTATGCTTGCAAAGATTGTGTTATAGATTATGTACAATTTTATTCATTTGCTTGATTTTGTTTGAACACTTGAATCCAATCCAATAATATGAACATGTTTTATGCGTATTTTAGTTTTGAAATAGAAAGAAGTTAACCAACCCTAGGATTGAGGGTAATAGCCCAAAATAATAACTTTTATAAATTATAGTAGATAAAACCTCTATATAAGAATTCTCTATACATAAATAACTTCTATTTTATTACAGAAAATTTTGGTCCCAACTTGGGCCGGTTGTAAATATAAATAACTTCACAAATGTTAATTTTAAGTCTCACCTAGAAACTATACCTCTATATATTATATGTATTAAGAATTTAAGCAAAACTTATAAGGTATTTAAATTTTTTATTGAAATTATTCATGCGTTGGAACACATAGTCCAACTTCTAACTATAAATACTTATCATTTTTTCCATAAACTTTTCTAATGCATGTGGAAACTAAATCAATATAGCGTTATTTTCTTTGGGTACCAAAATCTATATAAAAATAACCTTTCAATTGTTATACAAACAGTTTGATCCAAACGTATTCATGTGTAGAGGTTTTATTGTATAGACCAAACAAATATGCGTTTCAAACTATATATCTCTAACAATAATGTGTTTTCCATAGTACAAAGTGAGGATGAAAATATATATTACAAAAGGCCTTGTACCGAATTATGCGTTTAGCACAAATATAATTGTTACCGACCCCACAAGTGGCATTTGTCACCTATTGTATTACTTAAAAAAAATTAATTGGGTAATGTTCGATGAAAACAGAGAAAGTAAATGTTTAGAAAGAGAAATCTCGTAAAATGATTGTTAAGTGAATAATGTTTGGTGAAGAGAGAGAAACTTTATGTTTAAAGAGATAAATTTTGTAAAATGCTGAGTTATTGTTTCATATAAACTAGTTTTGACCCTTGCCATGCACGGAATGTAGTTATTACTTTTTTGTGGCTATAATGTTAATCAATATTTAATGTAATTAGAAAATAAAAATTTCAAAATTTGTAATAAAAGGCTATGCTCTTTATGCCTTATTAGTAATTTATTTCAGTTCAGTTCCATTCAGTTCAGTAGTATTTAGTTCAGTTCAGTAATTTCTCTTCAGCAAATGCACTTCAATTCATTTCAGTTAAGTTCAGTTCATTTCATTTCAGTCATAAATAACAAGGCATCTTTTGTAAGAAATTTTTAGAAAATGAAGTTATTCTAAGTAAATGATTTTTTCGAAATATAATTTATATGATTTGGTTTGAAAATTTAATATAATGGAAGTGTCAAAAGCACAATATGCATATAATAACAAACAAATATTAAATTAAATATTGTTTATCTATTATATCAATCTTTCACAAAATGTTAAAATAAATTTTGATAAGTGGCGTGGATCTAAATGAATCTTGTATTATTCTAATGCTACTGTTTGGTCATGTTTCAACATGTTTTATTGCCCATAAAAAACAATCAGATTAATAAGAAATGCATAGTGATAAAGTACCAAATGTTGAAAAAAAATTAGAAATGAGCTTGAAATTTATTTTAAAGGAATCCGAATAGTAAAAAAAGAAGAATAAAGGAGAGAAAAATGGAGTTATGTCAATTTTATTGAAATGACAATGATATGTAACTGTAGATGGTAAGAACAATAAGAAGATTATCTCCTTTATTTTTAAAAGAATCCAAATTATGAAAATAATAAAGAATATCAGTATCACATTACATTCAAATTAAAAATGTTAAAATTTAGTCATCTCAAAAAAAATGTTAAAATTTAGGAAATAATTATTAGATTGGAGAAAGCTCAGGTGTGACAATGGACCTATTGTGTGACAGCTCATTTAATGTGTGACAAGAGAAAGAGGTAAGGGCAATTTTGTAATTGAACAGGGGAAAGTGGCAAACTTGTAATTAAATGAAAAACCTTTATGCGTGGAAAATGGAGGGAAGGAAGATGGGGTGATGTCAGCGCTGATGTCACCTCTGGAGAGAGAAAAAAGTTTTAATTATTTTTCTTTAAAATGCATTTTCCCGCTCTTCCCGAACTCATTTTTCAAAAAAAATTATACCACTGAACTCGTATTAATTAGACGGTCATTTTGAGATCCATTGTTGTTATTTATAAATGATTTTTTATTTTTTATTTTTTATGGTTGTTCCAAATTGAATAATGTGTTGTTCCAAATTGAATACTGTGTTGTTCCAAATATGAAATTGTTCCAAATTGAATACTGTGTTGTTCCAAATATGAATTGTTCCAAATTGAATAATGTGTTGTTTCAAATTAATATTCTGTTGTTCGAAATTCACAAATGTTATCTTATGAATTCTGATTTCCGATATATGTACTCTACCTATATTCTAGATATGCTTATGTTGTATGCCTTATTTACTGTTAACCTATAACATTGAACTAAAAGTTATTGCAGCTGAATTTTCACTTGATTTATTGTTTTAGCAAATTCATTTAATGGCACATGTAGAAATGATGCCTTCTTAAGCTTGCTGAAGCTATTTTTAAAATCTTTTTTTCTCTTTCGTTAATACAGGGGGAAATTTCTATTATTTATCATGATGTGAGATTGCTGAAAGAGAAATTTGACGAGTTCCATTGAGCAAATCAATTTTATCGAACCAAACTAGCTGCATCTTAGCCTTTTCAGGCTCATCTGCTAAAACAGAAACCCCCAAATCAAAATCAGCTACCAAACAAACTCAATCTAAGTTCTAAACACCATGAAAATTAAACTAAATCAAAACCCATTTCTGGAACATAGGAATGAATATTACTACGAGAGACACCGCGTTTTCGAAGTGACGGAGGAGAAGCTGAAGCAGACAAAGCAAAAGGCTTAACATCAAGCAAAACCTCATCATCCTCATCGGCATCGAACTCATCCTTGAACTCCTGGAAATTAGCTTCAAAATCATCATCAAGATCGATCACCGCAGGTTTAGTGTACGGTTTCACTGCTGGTTTCTTCAGATCGGGCTAGAGAAAATCTGCCGTCAACCGCCGACGAGGTCACGACGGAAAAGGATGGATTCAAGAGAAGCGTCATGGCCGACGAAGGAGGTGAAAAGCTCTGATGCTTTTGGAATTTGGGATTAGTTAATATTATTTTACAATATTGCTAGGTTAATTACAAAATAGATCTCTGTCTCATCTTAAGCTATTTGCCTCACCATAAGACTCCTATCTCACATGAACCCGACTCTACTAGATTAAGGGGATGATGAAATTTCGCTCAAACTATAAAGATAAAAAAAATAAAAAAAGTTAATAAATAATTATTATGTAAAACTAAATTTTTGGTATTTTAAAGAAAACCAGGCATAACATGGCATTTTTATTCTTTTAAGAAAAACATAGCAATTTATGGGTCCAATTTTATACTCATCATAATTAAATTAGGAATTACTATAATTTCAATCTTTTCAATTTAGTGGCGTCAGAGATACAAGTCAATTCATCCGAAATAAAAACCCTCAAAAAATACCAATTATATCCAGATATACAAGTCGGCCTCCAAAATTATTACTCTAATTACTTTTACTTTACATATTAAAACCCCAAAAGACTAAGAAACAACACTCTGAAGGAACTCACGTGTAGTTTGGAGAGGTAACACAGAATTCACACATGAATCCATCACAAGACTAAGATTTGCAATAACATGTTCCATTTGATTTGTGACTAGATGATGCTCGAGAAGAATCCTTTGAATCGTTGCGATCTCAGTCATAATTGTGGCAGTAGAAGTCATAATTAAATTTGCAATCAAAATAGGATCTTGAGGATTTTCTTGATGCACATAATTCACAATATAGGCCCATTACCCCTCCCAAGATCGCCAACAATACTCCCAAGATCGTCCAAATTTCCAACAGTATTGTTGTTTTCATTCTGATAGAAGTTATTAGCATAAACATGTTCTTGGATCGCAACATACTTTTCTGGATTATCAAATCCAGATCCATTATCTCCCATAAGACCAATGAACGTAGTTAATCGGTCCAAAAAGGCGGCATGATCTTCCGATGCAACCATATAAAACCAAGCGTGATTGTGAGCACGAATTTTTTAGATCTGGATGACTAAACTGTGTTAACCTAAGTGGTCAAGACTTAAGGAGGTTGTACCATTGTATCCTTCACTGAAAAAATCATAAAAATTCTGAAAATGGCAAACTGATCGAATCAGGAAACGAAAAACCGATCGAACCGAATGGTCCAAACGGTAAGACCAATTATTTTAGACTCAAAAGGGCGGTTTGATTATTAAACCAATCAAGTAGGTTAAACCAATCAAGTTAAATATTACACCAATCAAGTTGAGATTGAACCGAACAAGTTTAGACCCTTGAAATTGAGTAGAAACCAACCCAAACGACCAAAATCGTTTGAAACCTGACCAAAATCGACCAAAACCTGACCAGACCGGTCGGTTCGACTAGGAATTGATTGGTCTGAACAGGAACCGACCAGTTCTGACCGAAACCGACAGGTTTTGACTGAAACGGAATCGATCAGTTTCGATCTTGAGGTCGACGAAACCGACCGGTTCCGTCTCGGCAGAAAATTTCCCAAACCACCAAAATCTTGACACTTGTCCCTTCCACGATTTTAGCTGAATTTCAGGGTTCCTCCCACCTATAAATACCCTCCATTTGTTTCAAAATTAAAGGGAACAACACAAAATCACATCTGAAACCCGTTTTATATTGAATCAAAGCAAGAAAAAAAGACATATAAACAACCAAAAAACCTAACTTCCAATCTTCAAATTGTGAGTTTTCCAACACATTTCTTGTTTACAAAAAGCCTCTTTTAACAGCTATGGAGTGATTTAAAACACTTCTTATACATCGGAATATACACAAACACAAGTTTTTGGGCCGGGATCGGATCGGGAATCAAAATCACTCGATTTGCCACGTTCGGGTTTCTTGGAGTTTTCTCCAAAGATCAAGGGTGCATATCAACCCCCCAAGTCTCTAGAATCACGACATAAAGGTAACACGCCAAGAGGTATAAAAATCTTACGTTGAATAGTTAAAAGTCTCGGGAAAAATGTTCATCTCCATGTACAAGCTCGACCAACGTAAAAATAGTATGATATGTTCCTCAAATTTAGTTTTATTCCTATATCTTTGAGTCTTTTATAATTTTTTATTTTATTTAAATATTTTGACTTTATGTTGTTCATTGTGGGTTTTGATTTTTCAAGGATGCTCGCCTCTTGTTAATCTCCGACACACAAATAACATAAACTGACTTTTACGTTAATTATTATTTGTTAAATGTTGGTTTTGATTTTCCAAGGAGGCTCTTCTCCTGTTAATCTTTAACACAAAAAATAATATAAACTGACTTCTAACTTAATTAGTATCTCCTATTTAGTTAGTTTCCCCTAGATGCTCTCAGGGTACTACAAATGCCTCTCATTGTACATCAATACTTTCAACACATTGAATATATTTGACACACCAATTCGTTGTCTATCATGATCTTGGAATCACTAAGAATTTCGACCTGATCAAGTCAGATGAGATTAGCTAGTCAGAGTGCTAAAAGGATTGCTTCGTACTCGACAAACTATTGAAGGCGGTAAAATAGAGATTGGTGGCGTTATGGAATTCGATATCGCTAGGCCCTTTTAATGCCAAGGTAGTCATAATTTTTTTCTAAACAAGCGAAATGAAGCGTCCAAGGGCATTGATCTTCCCATTCAATTTTTGAACTTCATTAATTGTCTGGGGAGGTGTCATGTTGATCTGGCCTGAATTTTGTCCGGGTTAGCTTCAATGCCCCTTTGCGAGATCATGAATCCCAGGACTTTCCTGAAGCGACACTAGATGTGCATGTCTTGGACTTGAGCTTGAGGCTATACTTTTGTGAGTTTTCGAAGACCGACTGTAGGTGTGAGGCATGCTCTTCCAAGGTTTTACTTTCTACAATCATATCATCCACATATATTTCCATTTTTTCTCCAATTAAATCTTTGAAATGTTGTTAACTAACCTTTGGTAAGTGCTCCTGCATTATTTAGAGCAAAGGGCATGACCATGTAACAGTAGGTACCCTCATGCGTTATGAAGCTTATTTTCTCTATGTCTTCGGGCGCCATTAGAATCTGGTGATATCCTGCGCCACAATTTAATAAAGAGTGGATGACATGTCCTACCGTGGAATTAATTAACATGTCCATGCACGGGTGATGGAATCTTTAGACAATGTCGTGTTCATGTCTATAAAGACTACCCATTGGTGCCACTTTAACGTTTTCTTTCTTGACGAGGACGACGTGGGTTACCCAATCAAGATACTGAAGGTCTTGTTTCAATGTCAGCAAGCCTTCTAGTTTTATTTTTTGCATTGTTAACCAATTAAGCTAACTTTTTTTTACAAACGAGCAAACGTTCACCAACGAGTTGCAATGCGAGTGTTCAGATATATCAATGCTACTCATGCACTTGGTTATAAAAAAAACTGCCCATGCACAAGGATTATTTTTCTCTTTTACTTCGCAACTAAAGTTACAAGGGATTCAGTGATTTAGATTGAAGACATACAAGATCAGTTAATTGATTTGCAGTATCCTTAGGTGACTTTAAAACAAAAAAAAAAAACAAAGTGTTTTCAATAGAGTCGAGCAGCTATAGTGTAAAATTATTTAATTGCTTATGCTATAATTTGACTTTTGGCTGGAAGGTGCTTAATTGCTAATGGTAGACTCTAATCATTATTGCTAATAGCTAAATGCTAAAAAAAAATCACATTTTTCCATATACTTAATTTGACATTTGGCTAAAGGATGCTTAATTGCTAATGATAGAGTTGGAAATTAGATAGAAGCTAATCTAATTTCACATAAACAAACAATTAGTCTTAAATTTGTACATGATTCTTTTAAAAAATGCCTACAACTTGAATTTATTCAACAAAAATGACAAGTTAATGCCCTATATATACCTCCATAATTTGCATGTTTCCATATGCATCAAGGTGATATTTATCTAATAAAATGGGAAAGACTAAAAGCCGTATCTTCTTCATCTTCTTGTTGTTGACTCTAGTTAACCTCTCAGTTATGGTGGTGGGATCATCAGGATTATCCCCAGGCTGCAGTGCACCCATGAATGCTTCGGAGGTAGATCAGATTCATTTTGCTCTAAACTTAGAGTTCATGGAAGCAGAATTCTTCTGTTACGGTGCACTTGGTGTAGCTCTTGATCATATTGATCCCGAACTAACATCGGGCGGTCCTTCTTCAATTGGAGCCCAAAAGGCGAATCTTGATCCTCGGACTAGTCAAATAATTGAGGAATTTTGTTACCAAGAAGTTGGTCATATTAGGTCTATTATAACTAACGTCGGAGGATTTCCGAGGCCTCTTTATGATTTCAGCCCTCAAAATTTCGCCAATTTCTTTGATGAAGCAATTGGCTACAAATTGAACCCTCCATTTGATCCGTATAATAACACCATCAATTATCTATTAGCTTCATATGTCATCCCTTATGTTGGGCTTACAGGATATGTCGGCACCATGCCCAACCTATACCATTCTGTCAATAAACGAGTAAGTACATGCATATATCCATAACTAATTTTACATAATGAATAAAGTTTTAAATATTGGAAATATTGATTTTTGGAAGGAGGCTTTGGCAAACTTTACATCGTGTCAACATTTAATATAAAACTTATTATTCGATTTTAACTATTTTCTTTTTACAAAATATTGAGTTTTAATTATTAGCTACCATCTACTGACTTGGTGTACCACGTCATCCGTACGCCAGACATACATTAAAATCTTTCTAACTCTTATTAGGATCATCTCTTATTAAAACTGAGTAATTTTATTTAAATAAATTTCAGTTTGCTTAAAAAAATATTATTTTGCATAAATTAAATATGTTTAATATTTATTTATTTAGAAAATAATAACAAAACCAATCGATGGTTGGCGCAGTGGTAGCATGGGGCTGTGCTTGGTAGGGAGGTCTGCGGATCGATCCCCCACAACCGCGACTGGGAGGGGTTTAAATACCATAATCCTTGGACCCGCCCTGAATCCGGATTAATCGGCCCAATATGGTTCGGAAACCGGATGGAAAACAAAAAAAAAAAAATAATAACAAAATAGAGTGATTACACTAGGCATTGCAAGGTGGAGATAGGTACAAATTTCTACTCATTTTTATTAATAGAATGGGGTTGGAGATTACCATTATTAATGGGGATGAGGATGAAATAACTCGCCCTATCCGAACTTGCCCCACACAAAAACTTAACTCTTACCTTGTACATTTAAAGAAAATGTATTAATTAATTTTTTGTTGATCAGTTAGTAGCGTCATTGTTGGGCGTAGAAGCAGGACAAGATGCAGTGATACGAACATTATTGTATGAGAAAATGCAAGAGGAAGTGGAACCATATAAGATAAGTGTGGCAGAGTTCACCAATAAAATATCGGGCTTAAGGAACCATCTTGGGATGTGTGGAATCAAAGATGAAGGCATAATGGTACCATTAGGACTAAGTGCTGAAAACAAGACTCATAGCAATGTGTTATCGGCAGATGAGAATTCCTTGTCCTATGCTCGAACTCCCTCTGAGATTCTAAGGATTGTGTATGGAACGGGCAATGAACATATGCCGGGAGGTTTTCTTCCTCGCGGTGGAAATGGTCGGATTGCTAGCTCTTATTTGCAATAATAAGGCATATATATAGATGGGCAGCATCCACAACCAAATTAATTTATGCTCCCAAAGATATTGTATTGTAGGTTTTATTCCTTTGATGAATTGGATTGAATAGTTGAATCCAACAATATATAGATGAACTTGTTTTATGTGTGTTTTGGGGAAAATAATCTGATGTTCCGGACTTTCTATTCCATTTTCCTGTCCCCCTTTCAGTTTTTGACATGTGTAAAAAAGATTTTACGACGGGTTGATTCAAGGACTATTTAGGGTATAATAAAAAAAATTAAAATCTTTTTTACACATGTCAAAAATTGAAAGGGGACAGAAAAATGAAATAGAAAGTCCAGAACAATAGATTTTCTTCCGTGTTTTAGTTTCCAAATCTTACAAAATTGATTCAGATGCGAAATAAAAGTAAAATATGATAACTTGTTTTATACTTCCTATCATTGCTTGGGGTCCGGATCCTCTAGAGTTCCAAGAAACTCCATGGTGTGGAGTTCCTAAGATCTCAGCCACACACTTGATCCTAAGGCCCTTATTTAATTTATTAAATTAATCATAACAAAAATTAAAATGGTGAGAAAGCCCGGTTTATACTTGTATTCTTTTGCAGTTAACTGCTACTTGTTTTTGGCGGCAAAAATGCGTGAGAGAGCCCTTCGGGATTATACACAGTAGAATTTTGAGTGAGTGCATGCCCTAATCCCGAAATTGAACAGCGTTTCTTATGGAAGCATCAAGAGCAGCAGACTGTCCGACGATTAGCCCTATAAACAAAGGCGTAGTTCATAGAATCTGCTCCGGCCAAGTGATTCTAGACCTCTCATCGGCCGTCAAAGAGCTCGTTGAAAACAGCTTGGATGCTGGCGCTACTACCATCGAAATCGCCTTGAAAGATTATGGCCAGGACTGGTTCCAGGTCATCGATAACGGATCCGGCATTTCCCCAAACAACTTCAAGGTACTGCTGTCTGTTTGGTTCACCGAATAGAATAATTAATAAAATAAGTATCCCTTAGAAATATCTATTCTTATTTGGAATAGTTGTTTCCTGAAATAACTATTACGTGTTTGAAAAATCCAAAGCTAGGAATAGGAATAGGCAAGCAATAGCTGTTCTATTCGTTTCAATTCCTAGGCTATTCCACGAACCAAACGATCAGAAGAAGACTTCGAGTTTACATAATTTTATCTTTATTTTCTTCGGTGAGAGTAGTATAGAAAAGGCCTTAACCTAGGTTGTTCTTTCAATTGCAACATTAATGATTGGTTGGTTCTATGGCACGTTATAGGTTCTTGCACTGAAGCATCATACTTCTAAATTGGCGGACTTTCATGATCTTCAATCTTTGACTACATTTGGTTTCCGAGGGGAGGCACTGAGTTCACTCTGTGCATTAGGAGAGCTGACTGTTGAAACTAGAACAAATAATGAGTCAGTAGCAACTCATTTGGCTTTTGATCGCTCAGGTTTACTAACCACTGAAAAGAAAACTGCACGTCAAATTGGCACTACTGTCACTGTTAAGAAGTTATTCTCCAATTTACCTGTGCGCAGCAAAGAATTCAGTCGTAACATTCGCAAGGAATATGGAAAACTTATTTCTTTATTGAATGTGAGTACTTTATTTATCCCCTCTTTCAAAATTTTCAATTTGTTTGATAGCTTTTACTATTCTGAATGGTGGTTATGGTAGCAGTTGACGGTAGCAATATTGATGAAATAAAGTGTCTTTTACGTTGCCAGATTTGCTGTTCATCATTCACATGTCCCTCTAAACTGGCTATTGTAGTTTAATGTTTTAGTCATCCACAAACTTGACTAGAATAACCCAAACAAATTGCTATATAAAGAATTAAAGATCTATATAGTTAAATTCTCCACAGCACATGTATCATTTATTAGGATCTATATAGCCATATAATAGATCAGTAATGAAGTGAATATTTGTATCTATAGTATGCTCTTTTTTCGTATTCCTGGATGTTTTGTAATGGCAAGCATGTATTTTCACAGTATGACAAGCAATAATGTCATCACACGATGTAGTATTATGATTTTCTCTCCATTGTCCTAGTTTGTCATACCCTATTCCTACTTTTCATTTTGTTGTGTTGGTAAATGTTAATCCACAGAAGTAATAATTTATGTATTAAGTGATTGTCTCTGAGGCTTGGGGTACCACTGTACTGATATATCCTCATTTCTGTGGTAAATCTTGATAGAGTTGAATAATATTTCTGTGCCATGTGAATTGTTCCCCAAATACTTACATCTCTTATATCCAGGCCTATGCAGTTATTTCAAAAGGTGTCCGGCTAGTCTGCTCTAATATAACTGGAAAGAATACAAAGACTGTTGTACTTAAAACACAGGGAAGTGATTCCCTCAAGGACAACATCATAACTGTATTTGGCATGAACACCTTCAGCTGCTTACAGCCCGTCAATATGTGCATATCAGACTGTTGCAAGGTTGATGGCTTCCTTTCAAAGCCTGGGCAAGGCAGTGGTCGTAATTTGGGAGATAGGCAGTACTATTTTGTAAATGGTCGACCAGTAGATATGCCTAAGGTCACCAAACTTGTGAACGAGTTATATAAAGGTGCAAATTCTCGGCAATATCCCATTGCAATCATGAACTTTATAGTTCCAACCACAGCATGTGATGTGAATGTTACTCCGGATAAAAGAAAAATATTTTTCTCTAATGAGAATTCTATATTAGTTGCTATAAGAGAAGGTCTGCAGATGATATATTCCCCAAGCAATGCTTCTTTCTCTGTCAATAAATTTGAGGAGCAGATATGTGCAGCCAATAACTCTCAGTTATCTTCTCTTTGTGAGAAATCTCTTGTGTCATCAAGACAGTTCTCTGCAGTTAGCAAAGACCATGAAGAAATCCAAATGGAGGAGGATCATGCTGAGGACAGTAATCCTGTTGAAAAAATTGAAATCAATTCGAGTTCTTTAGATGTTGGAGATAGTGGTGACGAAAAGTATGTAATGAAGGACTTCGCGCTTAGAGTCCATGGCACGAGAATGACGGATAGTATTTCAAAGTGCAAAAATAGGCAACTCACACATCAGCATGATAGTCTAAGCAATCAAAATGCTCCTTCCTCTGCAAGAGTGGTTGAAAAAGATGTCTCTAATGATAGGAAGTCCGATAGTTCTTTATCTTCGGTTCAGTCAACACTTAACAAGTTCTTAACTGTAAGCAAGAGAAAGCATGAAGAAATTAATACATCTGTATCTGAAATTCCTGTTCTGAGAAATCAGACCCTTCAAAGCCCATTAAAGAAAACCAACTCTGAGACAAATGCTGTTGCAAGTGCTGTCCTTAATCATCGCCCCATCCATGATTCTGGTGGGGTAAATGAGATTGAGTCATCCAAGTTTTCTGGAGTCCTCAAGGTTTTAAATAAAACTAAAAATGCCATGTCTTGTACGGAGGTATGTGACATTAACCATTTTAAATTTCTTTCAGTGAAGCTAAATTCTAAGTTCACTGATATGTGAAGTATGGACATGGACATGGACATGTTCATATTTTTACAGCTTGATACATTATATTTAAGTTTGACCATTTATCCTTCAGGGTGAAGAAAAAGCAGCATCTCTGGCTGATGATGTTATTACTTCTCCAAAGGGTCTTCATAAAATGTCCAAGGATCTTATGGTTGCTACTCCATTTCAGTCCTAGAGAAGCACAAAAATTGCACAGCAATCTATATTCTAAATTCTCAATGTTTGAGGTTTATTTTTTCATCTGCAGGAAGCAGTAACTGAAGGAAAATTTTCATGTCTTGCTGATGTTGCACAAATCACTTCTCCTAAGACAGGTCTCGAAGAAATGTCTGAGAATGATCTGAATAAAACTCCTCCATTAGCATCTTCCGGTTCAATGTTAGATGTTGCGAAGCCTTCTGCACAGAAGATATGCTCTACCTTGCAGTTTAGTTTTCAAGAACTAAAGGCAAAAAGATTGCAAACATTGTCAAGAATGCAACTCCACAGTTCTGCATCTGGAAGCAGGAAGATTAAAAGGTTTAGAAAGCAGAACCATCTTTTGGAAAATGGAAAAACATTTATACTCTGCTATTAACCAACTTGATCTTTAATGTCTGTCATAGGAGCTATATAGCTGCAACACTAGAACTTTCTCAGCCAGATAATGAGGATCGCAAAACGAGGGCTTTAGCTGCAGCTACTACAGAGTTAGAAAGACTTTTTCGGAAACATGACTTTGGTAGAATGAAGGTGATCTTGTGCATTGTATTTCTGTTACTAGAATGCATCACTTAAGTAGGTTTCCTTTTTCGTTTTTTTTGTTGCTGTTTGTGGTGTTTCATTGTGGGGTTTCCCATCTTCTCCCCATTTCATCATGTTATACTTTTTGATTCAGAAGGCTATTAGCCTTGATGATTTTTTTTCCATCTCAACTTGTCAAATTTCAAGCTGGCTACCTGAAAGCTGTTGCCTTGGTCTTTCACCTAAGTACTTAGGTTTTAATGTGGTAAATATGCCTGTAATTGAGATGGATATAAAAGATCGGTACTATGAAGTTTGTAAATCCTTGGTAATTATAAGTTTTGTGGCAGCGGTAATAATTCATCTCCACTGAAACTTCAAGGTTCTCCAGTTAATGACCAACTCCCACTTTTGTTTTATAGGTGATTGGCCAATTTAATCTTGGTTTCATCATTGCGAAGCTCGATCAGGATTTGTTCATTGTGGATCAGGTAATTTCTGCTAACACTTTCTCAACCTCTATATGTTTCATCCTTTCATGAATATACTTGAAGAAAACGTGAAGTTCTACATTCAGCTTGAGGTCTTGTGATTATATATATTCTGAAACAAACAGGGATTTTTATATAATTATATTGTCCTCGTTCTATTTTTTTCTCTATCTACCCAGCATGCTGCTGATGAGAAATACAATTTTGAGCGACTCTGTCAATCAACAATATTGAACCAACAGCCTTTGCTACGGTGAGGGTGTTACTTTTGTTTGAGTTCTTCAGTTTCTGCTTCTTATGTTTTGTTTTGTCTTTTTTGAATGGCAATGACAGAAAGTTAGAGATACCAACTCTTCGTACTCTGGGAAATTAATGCCTCATTTTTTTCATTTTTTTAGTCTCAACTTCCTCTCCAATTTTTTCTCTCCTGTCTTGTGGCAACAATTGTGTAAGAGCAGTAGAAAGCATCACAGTTTTGTACTTGTGCTAGGCAGGTTCAATCTTCTTTTTTTGATAATAGAGGTCTGTTTTATGCACATTTTGTGTTCACAGTTAGTGATCTGTGACGGATACATATAAAATTGTACTTCATTATATGCCTTTTCCCTGACTTGTAACAGCTCTCGAAATAAATCAATGTTGTTTTCAAGAACTATGCCCAGCTCTATTTTTGAAGATGGTGAAACTTACAAAGCCGCTTGTTCAATTTTCAAGTGGAGGCTTTGCCCTTGGATGTTTTGTTAAGTGCAGAATATAAAAACTAATATCCTGTGCTGACATGCTGTGGACTTGTCATAATTTAGCTACTGAAGAATTTACTCAAATTTGCGTGATGAAGATTGTTTAGGAAAAAAGGGTTTCAAAGCCTTGTTCGCTTGTCAATTGGGGGACTGAACCTGTTATGTGGTTGATAATTGGCACAAATCTCCAAGCTTTAGGAATATACTCAGTGAATATTAGTATGATGAGGGATTTTAAGTCAAGGAATTTGCAACAGTGTTTTAATATTATTGATTTGTCGATCTCTTTTGCAGTGCTTCTTTTCTTCAGGCAATCTTTTATTGTTACCATGTATATGTCAAATATCTTTTATTATTCATCATGGTAGATCCTTATTACTGAAAAGTTATGTGTAGGCCATTAAGGCTGGAGTTATCTCCAGAGGAGGAAATAGTTGCTTCAATGAACATTAATATAATCAGGTTGGTTTAGATAGTCATTTCTGTCTTTTAGCTTTTAATTTTAACAGTTTTACATTGATGTCTTACTGGCATTTTCAATTGTCAGGAAAAATGGATTTGCACTGGAAGAAGATCAGCATGCACCACCTGGAAACCGATTCAGATTGAAAGCTGTTCCCTTCAGCAAGAACATAACTTTTGGAGTTGAAGGTAATCTCTTCCTTCCGCTCACTCCATGAGGATTTGATTGGAGATTGGGCTGAGGGGGAACGGAGTATTTTTTAGTGTGAATGGAGCTCAGTTCTTCATTAGCAGTGTATATGGCTTGTGCATCGTTGCATTGCAGAACATATGCAATGAAAAGATGAACACTTGAATAGGAGTAAGTTCCAACTGAACTTTGATAAGGGGGATAAAAAGAAGAAAGAAAGACATGCAACAGTGAACAGAAATTAACTAACTCATTCAGAGGTTCTCCCACTCAACATTAACTTCATTTAGCTAAAAATTACATTAGTTTGTACTTAGGTTCGCAACATGTGTATCCTGAACTCTTGCATTCAGTTTTTCCATGTGGTCAGCAGTCAGAATACTCTCATTCTCATTGTTAGCATATTCTCAACTGTTTTATCTTAATGGTGGTTAAGTATTGTTGTGAGAATGGCATTTTGATGTTGGTTTGGCTGCAGAATTGGTTATGGGTCTTTTCCTTAATTAACACTAAATATCATCATGCATCACCATGCTTTGCTATCAGAATATGTATTATTCATATTGGCATGGCATATGGAACAATATAATTACTGGTGCTCTCTTGAAACAGATGTGAAAGACCTAATCTCTACTCTTGCTGATAGCGAAGGAGACTGTTCAATAATTGGTAGTTACAAAATGGACACTTGTGACTCCGTCTGTCCATCGAGAGTCCGTGCAATGCTAGCATCACGTGCATGCCGATCATCTGTAATGATTGGAGACCCACTTGGAAGGAACGAGATGCAGAAGGTAATTTTACACTTATTGCTACATGATCGAATGTCTGGACTCATGATTGTATGTCATCCATCATTGCCGTGTTATCTTTCTTTTATTCTCATCGCTCTTGCCAATTTCTCATCATTGTTGAGAATCAATAGCCAGAACAAAAGAGGATAAAGGGTCAATTTGATCCCTGAACATGGCCTGTAGAATGAATTTAGCCTAAAATCAGCTTTAAGTAACAATTTGACCCTTCAAATTGGTAATTGTAGCCAAATCAGCTCAAAATGACATGTATTAACCGTTCCATGGTAATTTATTGTTTACACGTATCAATTTCTGATGTTGACTCATGTCATTGTGGACTAATTTGATCTCACATAGCAAGTTAAAGGGCCAAATTGTGCGTAAAGTTGATAGTGGGACAAATTAGACCTACAAGCTAAGTTGAAGCCCGTTGTGCGAAAAAGAAAGAGTGATTAAGCTGTTGGTACATTTGTATTTGTTGGTCAGATACTAGAGCATCTGGTAGACCTGAAATCACCTTGGAATTGTCCGCATGGAAGGCCAACCATGCGCCATTTAGTGGACATGGCATCCATTTACAAAGATCAGATGAAAATGAAGCAGATTAGTGATGGACCGTAGCGGCACAATACTTGGCACATGCTTAACTTATTGTAAATCATGTAAAAAAATCTGTCGAACAGTTTGTGGATCTCTAACTGGATTGATTTTGTTGTGAATTCATCCTGGAAAAGCTTGATTCGTTACAAGAAAGAATGAGGACAAGGTCGTGTACTTAGCTTTGCTTCAGCTGTTGGCAGCAATGCAAATGAATTATGGGGAGAATATTTAATTTCTGCAACAGCATTCTGCTGCAGGAAGTTCCAGTTATCTGCTTCTTTTGTGTTTTTGTTTCTTCCTTTCCTTCGTAATTAAAATCGAAGTATAAAAGTTATTCTGTGCGGATTTATTTGTGTGATCATTTTCATCCTTGAATTTACAATTAGTTTTGTACAGGTTGACAGGAAATATTAGAGTGGCTGTCTAAAGAAATTAGACATTAAGATGTTTGTAAATTTAATCAATTGATAGAACAAATAAATGATAAAAAGCTCTTACTAATTTATAACTTGTTTCTGAAAATCTTTTCTTGGCTTTACATGTTAGCTAAGTTAGGAAAACCAGTCAACAACAAATAGTACACAAGAAACATGAGATAATATTTTTCTTTTCAAAATGATAAAATAAATAAATTTTGTGCCTTTTCTGTTTCAATTCAAGCTCCCGATTGTCAAAAAACTAGCTTATTTACTATCTGAGAAAAGCAGGAAAATGTGAAACTTGATGAAAACGTAAAAAATAAAATAAAAATAGAATAACACAAAACCGTGAAAAAAAAAAATCATTAAAAGCCATAAGAAAATATAAATATAAATATAAAGACTTAGTATATATATGGTCTCTTGAACTTGTCTAGCAATTTCAAATGTCCCTTGAACTTTTGCACGTCATGAGTAACATTTGTACTTGTTTAAACGTAACAAATAACTATCTATTCTTGTTTAATTAGTACAAAAAACTTCTTATTCTTGTCAACAGTTACAAATGATCCCTTAATTTTATTCAATTGCTTTGAATAACTTCCTAATTCAAAATTGATCGTATCAAAATAAAACGTGTAAATGATCGATAATGTCATTTACAAGATTTTCAACTTCTAGTATCATAAGCTTTCACTTATAACATATGTTATCTAAAATTTGTACGTTTTGATACTTCAATTCCAAAACTAAAAGGCTATTGGTTATATTGTGACATGTACATGAAATCATAATTTCACTAAGAAAAAAATTAGAGATTGAGAAAGTTTTGAGTACGTTTTTTAGAAGCTGCGAGTAAAATTAAATTAGGAGTGGTAAACAGAAATCATAAATTACAAGCTGTATTCTTGCGACCGTCGTACATGAACATAGAATTATTTATACGTATATAAGCTTGAAAATAATTGATAGAAAGAAAGAAAGATTTAAAAAATAAAAAAGGGGAAGGAAATTGCAAAGGAGACGCACTGAAAAATCCCGCTCGAATCAATACGGTCTCGGTGAAGAAGAAGAAGAAGAAGAAGAGAAGTGGTGAGTCCTTAGGGGTAATTTGGAAGTTTTGAAATTGTAGGGTTTTAGGTTTAGGGGTTTTGCAATCATCTTCTTGTTTCCTTACATCTCTCTTTTTAAGTTTCTTTCTGAATCTACCACTGTCTGATTTTGACTCTTTAACTTACTTGTCCATCCAAACAAGATCCTAACTTTGACTTTTTTTTCTTTTTTCTCAGTTTGCTGGAGTTGGCTTTTTGTGCCCTAGAAAATGGTGAGTTAGGTTTTTCTATTAAGCAAATTCTTAATGGTTGTTTTCTAATATTTATACTTTGGTTTTTGCAGCTTCCTCTTTCGCTACTCAAGACTGCACAGGGCCACCCCATGGTAACTCCTTATTTCTTTTTCCGTTGACGTTGAATTTCTGTTTGTGTGAACGTTGTTTTACCGCGTTGTGTTCTTGCTGCAGCTTGTAATTCATGGTGATTCTATGTTTTAACAGTTGGTGGAACTCAAAAATGGGGAGACTTACAATGGGCATTTAGTCAATTGTGACACTTGGATGAACATCCATCTTCGTGAAGTCATCTGTACTTCTAAGGTATGCTTTTCTCTTCTTGTTTTTACATCAATAATCTACATGTCTTCTTGTTTGGATGGATCTTAAATGCAATTTATTGCAGGATGGAGATAGATTTTGGCGGATGCCTGAATGCTATATACGTGGGAATACTATCAAGTACCTAAGGGTTCCGGATGAGGTAATTAATGTGCTCCTTAAGTGCTTGTCCTTTGCTGCATAAGCATCACTGTTTCCTTTGCTTATATAATTAACTAGTTTTTCTTAGTTGCATAAACTCAACACTCATGTTTGATATATGAGCTACTGTGCTAGTAGAGTTCTGAAGAATCCATTATTATTCAGGTGTTTATTGTAATTGATTGATACCTAATTTCCACCCACAAACAGTTTCCTTCCTGCACACTCGAAAAAAGAAGCAGATCAGTACCTAAGATGGGTCACTATTCTTTAGGATAAACAATTGATGCTGCATATGACTATATGCTACGCTATTCCTCATCTTAAGCTTCTTTTTAGTTTATAATATCGCTAACTTTTGGATAACTAGCTGTTCTGGCTGTTACTATTATTTTTTTGGGTGCCCAAGTAGTGTGTTTTGCTCATCCAAAGTTATAACTCATGTTTCAGGTGATTGATAAAGTTCAGGAAGAAACAAAAAGTCGCTCAGGTATGTGTGAATTAGCTTATTGACATTTATCTATCATATAGTTGTAGGATCGATAATCCTTAGCTTTTTATTTTCTGCATTGAGCTGTCTTCTTTTTCATCTCCAAATATTCAGTTAGCAGACACTCATGATTTTGGTTGTCTAGTGATTTTCTCATCAAGTTTCATGTTATGTTGTTAATTGATTATCTGAAAATTTCCAGATAGGAAGCCACCTGGTGTAGGGCGTGGAAGAGGAAGAGGAGGCAGAGAAGATGGTGGAAGGCCGGTGAAGGGAATTGGGCGTGGCCTTGATGATGGGGGTGCTAAGGCTGCAGGTGGAGGCCGAGGCCGAGGTGGTCCAGGTGGGAAGCCAGGTGGAGGCAGAGGTAATCTAAGATTATAAATAAGAACCTTGGATAACTATTACCTAAGAAAACAACACAAATGAATAATAAACCTTGCACGAAAATCATCAATTTGTCAAATGTGTTGAATCAGATATTGGTTGACCTTTATTCATTCTTATAGAGCATTATTGAAAGATATTCTAAAATATGGAGTAATGCTTAATTTTTTGTTTGGTTACAGGTGCAGGGCGAGGCAGGGGTTGAAGCTAGAGATGGTACCCAACTTGGGGCCATCTTGCTACTTTTAGAGGCATTTAGGCCCGTCTTATTTGTGAAAATGTCTAAAATCCACCATCGAACAGCTCGCTGGTTTCTTTTGTTATGAAAAGTTAGGTTCGGAAATTGCTGAGTTTGTTTATGACTTTCCTGTGAACTCTGTAATGTTTACTTCTGGATGATATATTGGCTGTTGAGCTTTTTATGAGTTTATTGTTTTTGAGATGTTCATTATTGCTCATTGATGATTTGGATACATATTTTTATGTTTAATGTATCAAACAAGGTGATCCAGTGTCTTTTGCTTTTCTTTTTCCTATTATAGATTGATATTTGGTGAAGCATGTGATGGATACTGTCCAATATTTTGGCTATGCAATCAACCGCAGTACACATGGTGTTTTAGAATATCATTTGCTGTCCATGTCGTCGGGTTTCTACTCTTTAATTTATTATTGGGAATTGTAAAATGTTCTTCCTGGAAAGCTGTGTGATTATGATCTCTGTTAATAATAGGCAAGGGTAACTTTCGAAGAGTGCTAGATTGTTTATCATTCAGGGAGGGCATATTTAGTCTTGCTCAATTTGTCCAAGTTGTCTAATCCCCTAGTCAGCCCAATTGTAAAGGTCTTTCTCCAGATGCTTTACTAGGAGATGCGGTTGTATACTCCCATGATGATTACAACTGAATCAGAGGGTACTTGTAATTTTGCTTGTGCACTATTTTCAAGATTGTCTCCTGAAGTTGAAAAAAGAACCACTATAAATTTTGTCAAGAACAATTCAGATCTTGCCAATGGCTCTTGGCTACTAAAGAAACTCTTAAGATGTGTAAAGGAAAGTGACATTCATTGTAAAGACAATAGAATGTTGTGAATCGCTCAAGTTAGAATTTAGCTTAATACTTATACAAATGGTATAACGATAAAACTAGAAGATAGAACAGAACCTGTAAGCTTTCAAAACTAGACTTCATTAGAAGCTGATACTGTAACAGTTCACCTATTGGTACAAATCTCTATGATGTGCAAAAGCAATAAAAAATATTGCAGGGATAACATAGAATATAAATTTATCACATTAAATACAAATTGAGTTAATAAGGTATGTGCCTATTTTTCTTGCGGCTTTTTGAGGATTTGATAGCTAGCGCACTTGAAGTCCAAGAACGATTTATCTCAGTAGAATCATCAGACAACCAGCAGCAGAGGCGGCCATCTTCACCACCAGTCCATCCAAAAATGCCTCGAGTTTGTGAAGATCCAACCTTCATATTTGACATTGGCAACACACTCCTTATCACGCTTGTATGTCCTCCTCCAAGAATTGCTTCTGCACCTCCTATTTCTCCTGTTGCATAATTTACAGGAAAATAGCCTAAAGCGCCAGCTTGAGTGCCACCAATTAGCCATAATTTTTCATCTTCTCTAGAGTAATGGCAATCAACAAAGTAATCAACCTGCCATAAGAGGGTGAAAAGTGATTAGAACATATATCTGGTTACAGTGACAGTATGTGTGTACGTTCTGAAGTCTGAACTGAAATTCCAAGGTTACTGTATGAGAAGGCTTTTGAGAAGGGTATGCCTAATAACTTCCAAAGAAGAAACATTTCTCCCCCAAAAATAAAAAAACTGAAGCTTCCATGAGAGAAGAATTATACATTATCTAAACTCCAGCAATCAGATGCTAACGAGCGGGCTTCCTGCAAGTTTGATACATTTCTTGCCTCCTTCAAATCCCAAATGCTGCATTAAGAAAAAATTACGTGTATTTAACGTGTCATCAAAGAAGGGCATATTCTGGATTTGTACTGTATGACAAACAAGTTCATGCGAGAATTATTGTGCATGCTAACTTTTTTCTTTATATGACAGCATTCATATCAGTTTTCACGAGCACGAGGGGAAAGACACCAACAGATACCTCAAAGTTTCAATATGTGTCAAACACCAGAGTTTTTGGTTCTGTCCTAAAAATCCCACTTTCCCAATTGAAGTTCCTGCATTCATCACCTACAAGATTTTAACATTCCATTTATACCCAGATGACATAAACAAAATACACAATATAAGACATAGTCAAGTTATGATCTCGTGAGATGGGAAACTTCGTCAAAAGTGTTCAGTAAGACAATATTCAGTGATAATTTGCCTTGATCGAATATCAAATACATATTAATTTGAGAAAATTCAAAGAGAAATAATTCTTATAGAAAATAATCCATGCAATTCTTACAAAGAGCTAAAACAAAATGGTGCAGAACATATATTAGAAAGGGCAAAGGGAAAAGCACACAACTTAGACTAATGATATCCAACAAATACCAAACCCCTTCATGCAAAATGGTATTCCACCTATATCATTTACACTAGCTCCAGGTCCATACCAAATTTGAATCCCAACCAGCCTCCAGTTCTATTCTTACAAAGAGCATTCCACAACATGAAACTTTATAGTTATGCAGTTTGTATTTCAAACACTCATAGTTTAAAAAGGCGCCGCCTTTTCTCGCCTCAGGCGACAGGCGGCCCAGGCGACAGGCCTAGTGCCTTTTTCAATTCTGGGCGGTTTACCTGCAAAAGGCGGTCGCCTTTCCCGGAAAGGCGCCAGGCGACGCCTTTTGCAGGTAAGGGCAACTTTGCAATTTTTTAGATAGATAGGAAGGGTATTTTTGTGTTTTTTGACAAAATAGGGTCCAACAAATAATAGTAAAATAATAATTAGGGTATTATATTGAACTATGAAGACAAATTAGTCTGCCTCCAACCAAAATTCCACCGATTCTTCTACTGCTCCTCCACTCTCTATCTCTCATCTCCTCCTCAGCTCCTCCACCAGTAACCAGCGGCCGGAAAATATCAGCTCTACCAGTAACCGGCGGCCAGAAAACATCAGCTACTCAACTCAGATTTAGTTTTATTCTAAGATTAGTATTAGTATTAGTATTAGTATTAGTCTTATTTAAGCATTAGGAGTTAATTATTGAACTTTTATTAAGTTATTTGTCTTTGAGTTTAAGTATTAGACTATTAGTATTATTATGGATTATGCTAAATTGAATTATTTTTTTATTTCTAACTTTATTGGCGCCTCACATGCAAAAGGCTCTCGCCTCGCCCGTCGCCTCGCCTCGAGGCTAAATTTTGACATTTCGCCTTGAGTCGCCTTTCGCCTTTTTAAACTATGCAAACACTAGTTGGCAAGTTCAACTCTCAAATAGGGGTTCCAAATGATACAAAGTGATGGAAAGAAGGAACTCGGCCCATAAAAGATAACTACAAAACTAGATACACAATCCATATATTAGCCTTGCAAGTAGAATTCAAAATGTCAGACCGTGCCATATTTAACGTGAATTACTACTAGTATGATCAGTAATGGCATTAAACTCACAATGATAACTACAATAAATGCTAAGAGATTTCTTGTTGATCATTATTCTCATTAAAAATGCTAAATGATGTGGAGTGCAAGATGTAATTTGAAGATTGATTTCCTATGGTAGCTCAAACTTAATTGGCTACAGTTAATTTGATGGCTTGCTCACTTAGAAAATAAGGGGAGCTAAATAAATATTTAAAATTAGTATAAAGTAACGATACCAAGAACCAGAAGCAAATTGGCTGCACTTACTGATTCGAGATGGTCATCGTCATTGATATCCCCATTTGTATCAAACACACACATCAATCCATCTACAGAAGCAGATAGAAGCTTGTTCTGATGCCCAGGAACAAAGTGCACCTGGAGATAATTGGAGCGTGAAAACAAGAAAAAGAAATCCCAAGTTTCATAGATGGCACTAAACAAAAAAAATCCAACCGTTAATTCACAACACTACAAAATACACTATGCATATCAAAATGCCTATCTTTGACAATTTCTGATATGCAGTAGAGATAGATTGACTGGATATTTGTAACGCTGCATAGGCTAATAAAACAGGTTCTGACAAATTCTGATATGCACTAGACTTATATAATTAGAGCAAGTTTGATCCTAAACCTAGATTCAGAATAAAAGCTGACTCAATTAACACCATGATATATCGAGAAGGTGACCTACATATCACAGCTATTTATGGAACAGTTGCTTTCCTTCAAATTCAATGATTCATATTGATCTCTTTTTTTATTATTTTTAGTAGTCATTTTTTCCTATTATGATTAATTGGCAGAGTTATCGCCATCCAATGGAGAGAAAAGTGACAGTTCTTGCAAGTGAATAAAATATATATAAGATCAAAGGTATGGATCATTAAAACAAAACAGAACGGAGCACCTGAGTAACATCATCAACATGGGATTCTTCTAGACATGCAAGTTGTTTCATGTTCCTCCAATCCCAAAAGAATATCTGAATAGACAAACAACATAAAACATTCGTAAAACCGTAGCAAATAATACACAACGCCCGTTCCTTATATGATATCTGAAACTACATTCTTTAATATAAGAACCTGAGATTTAGAACCAGCAGCAAGAAGATTATCCGAGGAACCACCAAAAGAGAAGCTAAAAATCTCCTCATTACAAGGAGTAGCTACACAAGAAACCTAAAAAAGAAAAGGAAAAATCATCATCATCATCATGATCATCATGTTATCGAAGATGAATATATTCACACGATACCTGGCGAAAGGGGGTTCGGGTATCCCAGGCACGGATAGTAGAATCAGAAGAGCAAGAATGGAGAAGGTGAGGAGTTGATGGAACAGAGAAAGAAATTTGATTGATAGAAGAAGAATGACCAATGCACTCTCCTTGATACTGACCAGTTTCAGGAGAGTAGAGCTTCACTGAGTTGGTCGATAAAGAAACAGCCATGGAAGACCAGTCATCTTTAGCGACGATTTCGAAAACGTAATCGTCGCCGAAGTTGGTTTGAATGAAGTTTTTGAGACCGAATCGTTTCATTGAATTGGGATTTGGGTTAGGGTTCTCCACTTCCATACCTGTGCTCTCCTCCATCTTTCTCCGACCTCAGACTATGTTCAGGGTTTTAGGGGTTGCTATACCATACCATACTGCCTCCCTCTTTTCTCTCTTTCTTATAAATTACTCCCTCCATTTCGTAGTTTTTATCATTTACGGTTAAAGGTTAGTATTTTGTCAATTATTTTCCCATGCTTATAGAGTTTTAAGGAAATAAGTAATACAAGAAAAATTAAAAGAGCATAGATTACTATTTTTCTTTTTCATTTTTACTTTTAGTGTAACATTCATCGAATAAAACCAAATAAATTACTTTACAATTTTTCTTAATTTTGTCATGTCTTTTCATTTTCTCTTTGTCCTTAGGTTACTATTTATTCTATATTAATTAAAACCTCATATTTGACATTGTTGGACGTTCATTTTTGTTTTTGTAAAAGCTACAAAACTACTTGAAAATCATGATATTAAGCTTTATTTCATCTTTATTCGTTTCTCTCTGCTTTTTTAATAAAAATAAATTTCTTCTTCTTCCTAAATTAGTTTTCCAATTGATGCATGTTAATACTATTAGTATTGCTCATGTCACAAATTTTTACTTTACTAAACCAGTACACATCTAATAGTTCATGAATGTAATTTGATAATTATTTAACATTTTTTTGTTATTTGGTACAGAGAATTATAGAAGCAAGAAGGTCACAAACATAAGCAAAATGGTCACTAACTCAAGTCATGGTATTTAATCTATCTATCTTTTTTTCTTTTGAAAGATAATCTTATCTTAATTTATTTATTTTTAAAGAAATTATCTTAATTTATCTTGAGTGCTAACAAAGACTAATAGTGATTTTTCTAATTTATGAAGTATGGAGTTTATATATAACAACAAGGAGATATCAAAGTCAACATGTAAAAAATGTACGCAATACTATTATCAACTAATCAAAATAGTATAAATTAAGCTCACTTTGAAATAATTAGAATATGTAAAATGTATAAAAAAATATTTTCATGGTTTTTTTTTAAAGTGATAAAAGAAATGTAATTGTTTCTCTTAAAACTCTTTGGCCTTGTTTGGGAACGAGATGTTAGCGGTTAGCTGTTAGCTGTTTGAATTAGCTGTTTACCTTTTTGCATTAGCTGTTTTGACTAGCTGTTTGTAAACACGTTTGGTAAAATTTAGCTGTTTGTAAATTAGCTGTTTGGGTAAAATGACAACTAAGGACATTGATATTATTGTATAATATATGTAGTTAAAAGCTTAACAAATATTATAAAGTCTTTAATAATACAGAAAAATAAAAGAAAAAATAGAAAATAAATAACCAATTCATATTAAATTACATAATTGTAGCTTACAAACCACATTTCTTTTTGAAAAGGAAAAGTAACTTGTATTAAAAAACAGAAAGTTCATTACAGATACAAGTAGAAATAGAAGCAGGATAATCCTGAACAAAAATATGGGGATTTGAACAATTAAAACCCCATTTGGCCATTTCATGGGCCACTGCATTTTGATCTCTGTGATCATGAACAAAACAGAATTCACTAAAGAAACTGGCATGCATCCGAATAGCTTTCCCTATGGTATCCATGTGGGTCGAATCTTTGTTAGAACAGATTGCTTCAACAGCCTTTAAACAATCCGAAGCAACAATAATCTTAAGAGCACCACATTGTTTTGCAAAATTGATCCCGTTGAGGATAGCTAACATCTCTGCGTGTTCCGCTGACCAGCACTTCCCGAGAGGAATTGCACCACACAAAACGACCGAGCCCTTGCAATCTCTAACCACGAACCCCGCCACCGAATGCCTTTGTTTGTCAAAAGAAGCATCACAGCTTAATTTGATCCAGCCTTACGGGGGTGGGATCCATTTACGCTTCGGAGGGATGACCTGAGCTGAAGACTCTTTTCTTGGATTGGCAATATCATTGGATGAAGAAATGCCTTTGATAAAATCAATATCAGTAATGGGGTTTTCGCCATGGAGGATTTTGTTGTGGCTAAACCATGTCATCCAAAGGAAGTAGCAAAAGAGATTGAACTCTTTTTCTGCAAGCGAAGAGAAAACAGTAGAAAGCCAATCAAGCATATCAGTAGCTTGGAGTTTATAGACTTTTAAATTGACCTCCTTTAATCCCCACCTCAGTTTCGTATTGCTACAATTCTTGAAAATATGCATAAGAGATCCGTCCCCGCTACCACAAAACAAACAAAGATTATTTGGAACAGCTTTCCTTTTGTAAAGATTTTCGAGGGATGGTAACGAGTTTTTGCAAACTCCCCACATAAAGTGAATGATCTTAGGAGAAATCTTCAGTTTCCAAAGATTATTCCATATGGGCGCTGGTCCAGCAGAAGAAGAACCCATACCTGAAAGGATTTGGTTGCATGTTAACGCCACTTGGTACCCATCTTTAACCACGTAATCACCGGATCGAGAATTTGGCCAGAAGAGATTATCAGGACGGTTGGTGTTGGGTAGAGGTATGCGTAAGATCCACTCTGTATCCTCTCGATTGCAGCAAGAGTGAATTAATTGAGTGTTCCATATCGAGTAAGAGCCATTATGAGTGATGAAAGCTGATACATACGATGACGGACAAGGACCCTTAAGAGAGAGCGGATGCTGAACTGGCAAACCGGGAACCCACTTCGCCGACAAGATTTTTATCTGCTCCCCATTGCCGACCCTCCAGACTCCACCTGTCTCAATAATTTTTCGAACACTGAGAAGACTTCGCCAAACAAAACTATCTGAGCTCTTACCGGCAACTTCAAAAATCGATTGATATCGGAGATATTTTCCTCTGAAGAACAAGGAGAAGAGAGAGTTGGGTTGCTTGATGATTCTCCATACTTGCTTGGCTAGGAGTGCCTGGTTGTTTGAGAGTAAATGGCGAAAACCTAACCCCCCGTCCTTTTTCGACAAACACATTTTCCTCCAATTCAACCAGTGAATTCTCTTTTTCCCCGATTGATTCCCCCACCAAAAGTCAGCAATTAGAGCTTGGATGTCATCACAGAAAGTTTTCGGGAGGAGGAAGCAACTCATTATATATTGAGGCACCGCTTGGATAACAGCTTTTATGAGAACTTCTTTGCCGGCTCGTGATAAGAATTTTTCATTCCACCCATTCACTTTTTTCCGAATGCGATCCATGATAGATCCGAATGTAGCTTTTTTTGCCTTTCCAACAATGGTGGGCATGCCGAGATATTTGGGAAGGGTGGTCACTTCTTTAACTCCAAGAATTCCGCGGAGAGTAGCTTTGATACGATCGTTCACCGTATTGCTGTAATTGATCTCAGATTTCTCGTAATTGACACATTGACCCGTTCCTCTTTCATAGATATGGAGGATATCTTTGAAATTTTTGCACTCCACAGGATTTGCTCGGAAAAAAGCAAGCGAGTCATCTGCAAAAAATAAATGAGAGACCGATGGGCAATATGTATTCAATTTAATTCCCGTTAAAATTTTCTCAACTTCAGCTTTCCTAATCAATGCTGAGAGACCTTCCGCACAAATAAGAAACAAATAGGGTGAAATTGGATCCCCTTGACGAAGACCACGACTTGGTTTGACAAAACCTTTAGGAACCCCATTTATAAGGAAAGAGAAGGACACTGAAGAGAGACAACGAAGGATTAGATTGACGAAACACTCAGGAAAACCCATTTTACTCATAGCAGACAATAAGAAACTCCACTCGACCCGGTCATACGCTTTGCTCATGTCTAACTTAAGAGCACAAAAACCCTCTTGACGTTTAAGCCCATATTTCATCGAATGAAACAATTCAAAAGCAATAAGACCATTATCAGTTATTAATCTACCCGGAACGAACGCACACTGTGTTTTATGGATAATGGACTCAAGAACCTCTTTAAGCCTGTTTGCGAGAACTTTGGATACCAGTTTGTAAAGCACATTACAGAGACTAATTGGACGGAGGTCATTCATTGTTTTAGGCTCACGAATTTTTGGGATCAAAGTGACAAAAGTGTGGTTGAGGTTTGGGGGAAATTCTTTACCTTCGAGAATTCTGAGCACTAGAGAGGTGACCTCACCTCCTGCGATATCCCAAAAAGATGTAAAAAAGAGAGCCGGCATACCATCGGGCCCCGGGGCTTTTAGAGGGTGCATCTGATCTAGAGCAGCTTTCACTTCATCGGCTGAATAAGGTCGGGACAATTCTTCCGCTTGAGTTTCAGTGATACAAGAGTCAATAGCATCAACAACAATGGATGTCATATCTGGTTCTGAGGAAGTGAAGAGATCTGAATAGAAAGAGGTAATTATATCTTCAATTTCATCTTCTTTGTCACACCAAACACCACCAGAATTTTTCAATTTCGCTATACAGTTTGTTTTCCTTCGAGAATTTGCTTTACCGTGAAAAAATTTAGTATTTCGGTCCCCCTCTGACAACCATAAGACTCTAGAGCGCTGGCGCCACCTTGATTCATTCTTCTCCTGAAGGACCTGTAATTCTGCGGAGAGTTTCTTGACTTCAGACTCGGCTTTGAAATTTCCCGCTAGGCATTGAAGAGTTGCTATTCGGTCACTATGTTCCTGAATTTTTCGGTTAAGATTGCCCACAGAGTCTCGGTTCCATTGTTGTAAACGTTTGGCACACAAATCTAATTTTTCAGGAACATTGCTAACACCATTGATTGCCCCACCCTTCCAAGCTTCCTCTATCACGTTTTTGCAACTATCTTCTTTGATCCAGAAAGCTTCGAACCGGAAAGGGCGAGAGCCCGCTTTTCTTACTCCTGCAGAGTCCAACAAAATAGGTGAATGATCAGAATTAACTCTGGCTAAGTGATAGACTAGAGCCTGGGGAAACATAAATTCCCATTCCACATTTCGAACGAAGCGGTCTAGACGTTCGAAGATTGCCCCTTCATCATTCCTCTTATTTTCCCACGTAAACTCAGCACCTTTGAACCCCATGTCAAAAAGATCACAATCACTAAGGCACGATCGAAAGTTTTGAAGCATTATATTGCGGGTCGCTCGACCTCCCTTCTTCTCGAAAGAGTACATAATTTCATTGAAGTCACCAAAACAGACCCACGGTAAAACTTCTCTTCTATGAATATCCCGGATCATCTCCCATGTTCGCCATTTGTTTTTAGTTTCCGGCCATCCATAAATACCAGAGCCTCGCCATTTAAAAGTACCATTATCATCTTTTATACCAAAATGAATGCAATGTCCAGAGTAACCCAGTATCTCTATAACCATTTCTTTCTCCCATAATAATAAAAGACCGCCTGATCGTCCACGAGCTTCGACACCAAAAGCATTGTATCCTTGAAACCGTCTTCGGATGCCATCGATAGCATCTCTACTTAACCTAGTTTCCATGAGGAAAACTAGATTAGGGCAGTGTCGACTCAACATTTGAGCCAACGTTTGGAACGTTCGGAGGTTGCCCAGCCCCTGAACGTTCCAGCTGAGAATTTTCATGGCGAACGGCGGTGCTGGAGACCAGCACTCGCCGAGCAGTGAGCAGATTCTTCCTTGTCGTTGAAACATATTTTTTTTGGAGAGCTCATCCCTTCATGTTCATCTTCGGATAGCTTTCTTTTCCCATTTGTTTTAGGAGTGGGATTTGTTGGGGGAGGGTTTGGTAGGGATGATGGGTTAGATTGTTGAGTTTTCTGTGATCGGGTTGACTTTTTCTGGGTGGTTCGAGGGGCTACAGTGCGAGTAGTGTTTAGTAGAATAGTGTCTGGTATTGTTGCAAGTTGTGGTAGGGGGTGGAGTGTGTCATTTTTAGGGTTTGCATGGATGTTGGGTGAGCAGTTTGTTTGATTGGGTTGTGGAGGATCGGTGTTGGGGGAGGGGACTGAGTTAGGTGTCTTATGTGGAAGTGGGTCCGGCCTGGTGAGGTTAATAGGGGAAGAGACAAGGTTATGATTAGGGAGTGGGATTTTTGGGGAGGTTGACTTGATAAGCTCATTATTCAAAATGTCTTTTTGTGGGAGCATTAATTGCCTTTTCTCAATTGATGAGCCTTGCAACATGTCTTGATTTGGGTGGACTGCATTAGGGGTGTGGCCTAAAATGGGAATTTTGTACTGTAGTATTGGGGGGATGTGTTCCAGCTTATCTTTTGCACTAGGGAAAAAGCCAGGGGGCCCCTCATGGGAGGGCAAGTCAGTTTGATGTCTCCCCTGCACCGCTTCACTCTTTTTCCGATCGCCGCTCCCGCTAGTGCACTTTGAATTCTGGCCGGAAAGTTGTTGCTGAGTGATTGCTTGAGGCAGGCCTCCGTTATCCGGGACCGTCATAGAGACCACCAGAGCTTGGTCCACTTCCATAGCTTGTGCTTCCGGGATGAGCTTGACCGGTGCATCAAGAGTTTTCGCATTAGTGGAGAAATCTAGCTTCCTACTTGTTGGGGGTTTATTCTCCTCCATTTCATTGATAACTCTACTCGTACCACCATAAACTTTGACTGTTTTGAATCTCAGCGGAGTGGCTCTTAGCGCCTTGCCATATGTCCAGTCGACTCCACTGAAATCCTCCGGAACCGACTCGCATTCACTGTTAACATGATCAAAAAAACCACACCAATAGCAATAGGATGGAAGCTTCTCATATTTCAGCGGTATTTCGAAAATGTTTCCTTGGCTATCTTCGATCAATACAACTCTTGGAATTGGCTTAGAGATGTTGATACTAATACGAGCTCTCACCGAGCTTCTTAGCAAGCATAGTTCTCCTTCTTCGAGATATTTTACCTTTCCAACTCCTGAGGCTACTTTGTACAAGTTCTCTGGATCTCTGAGTTTGAAGGGGATATGAATCATCCGCACCCATAAGTCACACCACTTCATGCTCGTATATGTGGGTAGCGTATTTTCCGGTAATTCTCGAAGGACCACTAAGTGTCTTTCATAGTGCCATGGTCCCTCATTGAATATTTTGTCCTTTTCCTTCTTTGATTCAAATTCACAAAGAAAGAGCTCGTCACCCAAATCTTTTATTTGGAAAGTTTTGATTTTCCAGGCCCCCATGAAAGCACTTGCAAGACTAGAAAGGTTTAGGGGCTTGTTAGATATCACTTTTCCCAGAAGAGAGGGTTTTGCCGGTGTCGGAGTTTGGCTGGGTGTACTTTTGGTTATCTTGACCACTGTTTTCTCATCTTCTATGAGTGTGATTTTTTTCATCATATCTATGATGGCTGCATTCATTTTGAAAGACATGCTGTGGAGAGTGTTTTTTGTTTGATTTTTTCTTTTTTTTTTGGGCGGAAAGGGGTGGAAAGGGTAAGGAAAAGGCAAGGAGGGGAACCACGAAGGTAGAGAAACACTTCACTGTGCCAAGAGGACCAGGAAGAGAGGGAACAGACCACTCAAAGGGCAAAAAATAATAATTATATCATTAATTCATAAACAAAATATTAATACATGTTTTTTTTTTAAAAAAAGTCATAAATAGAAGTTGCTAAAAAATATTAAATCTAGTAACTTCAAGAAATAGTGGAAATAGCTAATTTTCAAAAAATATTAAATAGAGAAGTTGTAAAATAAAGTTGTAAAAAATATCAAATAGAGAAGTTGTAAAATATTAAATAGAGAAGTTGTAAAAAATATTAAATAGAGATGTAAAATTAAAAGGGTAAATGAGGGTATTTTAGCCATTTATAAAAAGTATGAGAAAAAGCTAATTCAAAAAGCTCCATTTAGGAGCTTTTTTAAAAAGAGCTTTTTGGGCTCAAAAAGCTCTCCCAAAAAGCTCTTTGCGAAACACCATAAAATTGGTTCAAAATGCTAATTGAGCTCAAAAAGCTCTTTTTAGACCAAAAAGCTCTTTGCCATAACTTTGTGGTCACATTATTATCTCTTGGGGAGAATCTTTGATGTAATGGAAGTTCAAAAGTATTAGTCCATAACCGTGAATAATTCTCATTACTCTTTGAAAAAAAATCATATTGTTCGTAACAAATACTTATCGCCGATAAAAAATATATCTAGATACTAACAATGCAAATAATAGCCAAAGAAATGTAATTCCAATATAATATTTTGAACTTTCAAACATAAAATATAATTGTAATATAATTTTCGTGTAAAGCACGGGCTATCGGCTAGTTATACAAAATAAAGGTATTGTGGTTTGCATCATTTGCAAACAAGGTCTCAAACTGTTGACATGTTAAAAAAGATTGCATTACAGTTAAAGCCAAAGAGTTATAAGAAATATTTTTTGAGTGTAACTTTTAATCATAAAACGTAGTTAGTGGATAGCTCCTTCAAAAATCACATTTTTAACCGTTCAAAAGAAGTTTGTGTATTTGTGAGATTATTGCAGATGATTTAATTTGTAAGCAGAATTTGTTAACTTCAAATAAAAAATTAGCAACTCTTTTTATCAAATGAAATGTCAAAATACACATTTGACTCGTATTTTTTTAACACATTTAATAGTTTGAGACCTTATTTGCAAATGTTGTAAACCACAATACCTTTATTTTTACAATTTGTAATCACATGACCTTTTTGCAAATGGCTCAAACCAAAAGTCTCTTTTTTATACTTTACCCTTTAAAAATTAATAATGAAATTACATTATCTTTTATGAGAATTTAAACAAAAATTATGCAATTTCCTTTACAAAATTATTGCAAAGGATTCGGATCGGGTTTTATGATACTTGGATCAACTGGTTAGAGAAACTTCAAATGGCTCTCTAATTTGTATTTTTGTTAAATTTAGTGAATGTGACAGGGAGAATTCATTTCCAAGGGGATGAGTTGGCTCCTTAAACTTTTAGGAAAAAAATAATTTACTACTTAAATTTGAGAAGAGAGAAGAGGCTCCCTATTTATTTTTTAATTAGTATTTCTCTCACCTCCTCCCGCTTCTCTAAGTGCTCTCTCTACATTTTCTCAATATTGTAATTTTATTATTAAAATAATGATATAGGAAAAAGATACGAAGTGTGGTTAGAGCAAACACGAAAACTGAGACAGTTAAATTTGAGGATATATTTTTTATTAATATTTTAAGGAGAGTGATAGAGAGAATGGTTGTAGATGCTCTAATTACTCGGTATTACTATTGTTTCTTTTTTTTTTTGGTGAGTACTATTGGTTCTTATATTGTGGCAAGTAATGGTATGTTAATTAGCCCTATTATTCAGGGTAGAGGCCTAAGACAAGGGGATCCTCTTTCCCCTTCCATGTTTATTATCTACTCTGAGGTTCTTTTCAGGCTTTTCTCGCAAGCAGGGAGGAATGGTTTTATCCATGGGTGCCAAGTGAAAGTAGGGCTCCCTAGCGTTACTCATCTTTTGAGTGTTGATGATAGTTTTGTTGGCCCTTACAAGATCAGAATCACCTAGAGGGGGGTGAATATGTATCTAAGTTGAAAACTGATAATTTTAAGTTTTTAAAGAAACTTAATTTTTCAGAATCAAATTTCCTCAGAGTCAGAGGCAAACTTAGTGAAGTAGCCTCTGAAGGAAATTCTGCCTTTTCACAGTAAACTGCTTTTAGCAACAGAAGTTCAGAGATAGAGAACTTCTAGACAGTCTTCTGAACAAAGACAATGAAATAAATAGTTAAATCTGTTTCAGCACTAAATACAGAGCAAGTACACAGAAGCAAAATAACAAGTTAAGGAAGGGAGAGAGAGATTCAGGAGGTCATGATGAACAGTTCGATTTATCCAGGTTCGCCACAGAAGTCCTGTGACTACGTCCTGTCCCCTGTGATCGCAATCAGCAGAGATTTTAAATCCACTATTCAAAACTTTTATGGCAAGTTCAGAAGCTCCTTTACATCAACAGAACTTAAGCTAATTTCTCACTTAGTTCTGACTAGCCTAGAAAGAGTTAAAAGATTTCCACCAGAACAACAACAATCTTGTTTTCTGGAATTCTCACCCAACTCTAACCTTAACTAGATTTCTCTCAAAATCTAACTGAATATTACAAACGATATCAGTTTACAAGATTCCTATTATGAACTTGTTTTTCTTCACTCTCTCACTATTACAAAGTCTAAACTAAGAAAGATTGAGAATGGAAAAATGAGTGCTCTGTTTTGCTCGTTAAAACAGTGCGTTGAGATTTTAGCTCGATAACCGCGTGTATCTTCTCAATGGAGCTTGGCTACTATTTATAGTGCTTTGTAGATGACCGTTGTTTGAATTTGAATCTTTAATTGATGACATCAGTTGGTTGTAGCAGTTAATCTGTCATTTCCTCAAACGGTCTTCAAACACTTTGATTCCGTTAACCTTGTTCTTTAACTTAATCCGGTAAGTGATTTGAAATCAAAGATAAGGTTGACTGGAAATTTACTTCATTTGGATCAACAAAGGGTAGACAAGGAAATGTTGGTTTTGTTTGAAGCAGACATGCGCGCTCCTTCAAAAAAGCTTTTTGAACTTTTGGCGCCTTGCATTAAATGCAAATGTCAGAGCATTAAATGCTTAGCAAAGCCCGTGACTAGAGCTTATGAGCTCTTTATTCATTTTGTCTAAGCTTCTGATCAAAATGGAATGACTTCTGGTTGTAGTTGAACGTTGAGGAGAGCTTTATCAAACTTTTGAGTTTCTTCAGAGCGGAGCATCCAGCTTATGAGCTTTAACTTCAGTCTTCAAATATTTTTCTCTTATGAGTTCTTTAAACAATCCAGAGTTTCTTCTTTCAGCACTTGCTGAGAAAACTTATACAAAACTTAACAAAAATTGTTAGTCAACATTGATAAGTATATAAGCATAATTTCAAAATACATCTTCTGAAACGTTTGGACATAATCAAAACACTTAGGGTTCATCAAGTTGTTTTTTTCGAGCAGAGATGGAGGACTGTCAAGTTATTCTTGATATTCTCAATACATATGAGGTGACTCTCGGTCAAACTATTAATCACCAAAAGTCTAATATTTTTTTCAGTAAGAATGTGAATCTTAGGAAAAAAGATGATATGTGTTCGTTGTTACGAGTGTATTCTCCATCGAACATAGGGCAGTACCTTGGCCTTCCTTCTGTCATTGGCCGGAGTAGGAGGCAAGTTTTTGGGATTCTAAAAGAAAGGTTGCGTGCAAGGTTTTCGAGTTGGAGTTACCGCTTTTTATCTAATGATGGAAAAGATATTCTTCTGAAGTCAGTTGCTCAGGCTTTGCCAAATTTCTATATGAGTACCTGTTTGATCCTGAGATCCATCTGTGATGAACTTCAGCAAATGACTATCCAAATTTTCAAATGGGCTAGAAATCACATAGTTCAACAAAATAGCTAGAGTGTTCTAACTGGATGACGTAATGAATAATTATACATATATTAGAGCTATGTTGAGTAACATTTCATTCCTAAATCGAAAAAATTATTAATATACTACTAATTTTGATACACTAGAAGTAAGGTCCAGTTCTTTATGGCTGAACTAAATTGAACTAAAATTGCTAAATTAGCTAAATACCTAATAAAATTTTGTTCATCTTTGTAATTATAAAATTTCTCAAGGATTTTTTGGGACTTTGATCATGGAAACAATCTAATTCATTGACTTCAATAGACTTTTTTTTTTATTTATATGCATATTTTGCTCATGTGTTTTCTCCTCAACACGAATTTATCTTGTATTATTTTAATAAGATTTTTTAGAGGGTCTTAGTATTACATGTTGCTCCCACTCAATATTGGACAATGTGTCTCACTTTTAAAAAATTCATCAACATTGAACACAAAACATCCAATCTTCTACAATTTTCTCTTTTAACGCATTAAATTGAGTTTCACCACCGTTTCCATTTGCACTAGCTTCTTTAGCATTTTCATTAGCTTAATATGTTATAGAACTAGTTTGTCATTTATTTAAAGTACCGATTTGAGACTTATCCGACATTCTTTTGGTTATGAGAAACTATACTATGGATTGGGTGCAACAAAATGCATATTTTTTTTATACCAATTATTTCTAAATGAGATGTCATATACATCTTAGTTTTAATTGGTCGGGTCTATTTCAACGATCTTATAGTAGAAATTTTCCTTTTGAAATTAAGATTTATTAATTACGTACATATATTAAGATTCAAACTTAAAAATATTTAGTGTTTTTAATAAGTACCTTAAAACATGAAATTTTTAGAGTTTTTTTAAGAAAATAGAGAATTTATTTCTTTTATCAGTTTGATACTAGTTTTATTTTGTTCCATTGAAATGCAATCAATTTCATCATATGCAAATATATTTTGATAACATGAGATCTATATTATGGATTATACACTTAGAAAATGCTTTTATGCCACATATATTAAAATAGAAGGCTTGGTTTAACATATACACCAAACTAATACTTTGACTGGTTAATGGAGGGTTGACTTCGGTTATTCAAAAACCGAGAAAGCATCTTTAGTTATTGAAAAACCGAAGATTGGTTTTTATAATTAAAAATTGCTAACTGTGGGCCAAGCTTGTCTGGTATTGGGAAGCGTAGGTCAAATTCGATTTTTGGATAACCGAAGTTGGGGTTCGTTTATCCAAAAACCGATTTGGTTCATATTAGGGTTGTCGGTGGAATCCCACGCCACTACAAAAAACTGCTCACTTTGCATGCACTAGTCACTTCAACTTGCCATTATTGTGGTAAATCTCCTTTTAGCTCCCTGTTGAAAATAATATTTCGAAAATAATTCTGAAACAGATGTTATAAAAAACAAATGTTATCAATTACATTTTGTTAAGAGACTTGAACATAAAAATTGGAGTAAGAAGTTTTTTTAATTAAAAAAGATTAGGAAAACAAAAAAAAGAAAAGTTGGATGGAAGTGGTGTAGTTTGTGTTGGGGAATTTGAAGATAGGAATTTGTTAATTTTTATAGGAAGTAGTTTGTGCAAAGAATTTCAAGATGTGGAAGATAGGTAATACATTGTTGATTTTTATAAAACTTCAACAAGCATCAATATTTTATTTTTAATAAAACAAGAGACTTACAGAACATTTTTACCACAAACAAATTTATTAAAGCCTGCATGGAGAGCAGTCCACCGATTCACAACTACTCAGCTTCTTCGACCGAACTCCAACTTCGGTTATCCAAAAACCGAAGTCCACAATCCACTCCTACTTTGCCGACAAGCTTGGCCACGTTTTGTTTTTTTTTTAATTATAAAAATCATCTTTGGTTTTTGAATAACCGAAAATGCTTTACGCTTCCCAAAACCAGACAAGCTTGGCCTACAGTTTGCATTTTTAAATTAAAAAAACCCATCTTTGGTTTTTGAATAACCGAAAAGCCTTTCTCGGTTTTTGAATAACCGAAGTCAACCCTCATTTAACCAGTCAAAGCATTAGTTTGGTGTATATGTTAAACCAAACCTTTTATCATGATTTATCTGCCAAATAGGCATTTTTTAAGTGCAATATCCCTATATTATACTATAAAATTGAATAAAATAAACAGTATCAATTGAAATTGGATTGGAAACAGTGCAAAAGGGCAGTTTAGTCTTTTTCATAGAATCTAGAAGGTTCAAACTTACAACCCCTCAAACCAGAACACAACCTTATCTTGAAGGTATGGTTCCTATGTATCATCTTCAATCTTCATGTCCCCTCTCTTAGCTCATATGGGTATTATTGACCTTGTATGGCATCAATAAGGTTCCTCCCTTATCTTCTCATATGTCTTATCCTCCTCCGTATCCAATAATCTCTTTTGTTTTCTCACTTACACAGACTGCTATTGTTCTCTATTTGAAGCCGATGATAAAATTCCGCTGTCTACCGTGAGTTATTTCGGTCTATTTACAATATTTATGGAGTTATTGTTCTTCTTCTCTTCTAGCTTTATATTTGATCTTTTGTTATTTTCATTTATATTTTTCAAAAGGTGGGAGTCGGATCTATGTTTCGGTGGGTTCAATTGATCTATAAGAAACAACGGTTTGTATTTTCTTTGAGCTACTACTATGATTTTTATCAATTTTTTTTTAAAAAAGTAACATTTCTTTCTTCTTACCCATTTTTTAAAAGCAAAATAAAGTAAAAGAGTGCAGTTCAACCATTAGGGGGCGTTTGGTTGAGGGGTTTCAAGAAAGGGTAAGGGAATTAAAGTTATTATTCCCTTTGTTGATGTTTGTTTCATCAAAAGAATGATACTTTTACCCATTTTAGGGTTTTGAATACCCAAATCCTCTAAGCCCATTCCCCCACCCCCTTAAAGTTTTGTATTCCCTTTCCTTCTCATCTTTCTTTAAACCAACAGACCAACTCCCTTTTTCCCTGATTTATTCTGTCAGCTCCGCCCATCCCCTCTCCGACGCTGCTCATCTCCGTGCAACCCCTCTCTGGCTGATACCCATACCGTCGCCGTTTAGTTTGATGAAAAAAAATTATATTTTGATGTGATGCATCTGGAGCAAACTCGAACTTTAATCCAAACTAAAGGTAATTTGGAGGTAAGACAAAAAGATTAGATGATGAGTGTTAGCACCCATTTTTGTCCGGCCTTTAAAACATGAGTTTTTATTAAAAAATATATTTTTGGACCTTAAAAAAATCTATGTTACAGATTTTTATATACAATTAATTCAAACAGTTATTTGAGATAATATTTTCTTCCATTTAATGTTAATCATTTTTTGTTAATCATTTTTTGTTTATCTTTTTCAATCAATCTACTAAATTTGGAATCTATAACGTTTATGTCATAAATGGTATTTATTCTAGAGTCGGTGGGTTTGATCACAAGTTCTTAATTTTTATCGACATTTATAATGATCTGTCTATTAAACCTTAATATACTTTTTTTAGATATTGTTTATGTTATAAACAATAACTGACTCCATTTTTATCAATTTAGAAATCGTGTCATCAAACTTTTATTAGTCTACGAGTTTTTAGTCTACGGGTTTATGTTATGAACTACGAATAATTAATATGAAAATTAATTTCAATAACAATGATTAGATAAGATTGAAATGATGCAAAAATAAAGTGCAACTTTTATTTATTGATCAATTATTACAAACAAAATACAATTTGTACGAAATTACATCAATTTAAAAATAAAATTACATTTTTACTGCTAACCCTCTATTTTGTAGAAAGAAATAAAGAAATGTACGGGCGTTAACACCTGTAATTTTAATGTTGGAGGTTATATTGTCCCTCCTTTTTGGTTTAAAGGCTACTGTGAAGTCTCGACAAGCCGGGTCGGAGCCCACATTCAAGTCAAGAGCTTCGGGTATCTTCGGGTCAGAAATGGTCCATTTTTCAGAAAAAAGGTCTTTTTCTTCTTTTCGGGTCAAAAGAGACAAAAAGGCGATATTTATTTTCAGTATCGGGGCAAAGGCGACATCATCCGTCAATTCATTTTTCCCACAATCCGAGTCAATTTCCCGAACAATTCCAAGCAGTGATTCGATAAAAAAAACTCATTGGCCCAACACAGGCCCAATAGTTCAAAGGCCCATTTTCAGGATGTAATCTCAGATTTTGCAAAGATAAAATCCAAGCAAATATTCACCAAAATCAAATCCAATCTCAATATTTACCAAATCACCAAAATAATATCCAATCACAATTAGATAGGATTATGGCTAAAACCTCACCCAAACAAGTACAATGAGAGATCATTGTAAATCTAAACCAAGATCACAGAGATCATGTGGATGGTATAAAAGAGAAAGCTCGCAGACAAGAAAAAGGGGGGAGAAACCAGAAGAAAGGAGACAGCAAAGGAAGAAGGAATAGAAAAGAAAAAAGCAGAAAAAGACAAATAACTAAAAAAGAGTGAAAATTGTTAGAGTAAAAATTCGGAGGGTTTTTGTTCTATTGTAACTCAAATCTATACATTCAGAGGTAGATATTTTCATAACCATTCTATATACACAAAAGTTCATCTTTTATTTCTAATCATATTTTGTTTAAGTAATTTAATTTCCTTGTTTGCCATTCTTTTTTTTTTTTGTTTCGTTTCATCTGTTTTTGTGATAAAAGAGAAAGAGGGCTCAGGATTCGATTTTTTAGCTTATGCAAAGAAGGATCCATACTTCAATAGGGTAGATTTACCATGCTAATTTAACTGCCATACATTAGTAAAAATAGTCTGCAACAAAATCAGCAAGCAAATCAACTCTAGAGCACAAATCTTACTTTTAAAGCTTCTATTGGGCCTTTTTCTCATCATCGCCCTTATATTCAAGTATATGAGTTAATTCTGGGGGTTTCAATGATCGGGAACCCATTTCAGGTTTGACCGTAGAAGCCGAACCTCTGATTAACTCATATTCTCGAAGGTTGAATATATGTTCTTATCAAGTTCAAAAATAGTTAATTAAACTCCAGTTTCATGATCAAATCTTAATTTTGACCTTCAAATAGATCATGAGCAGTCCTGTTTAGACTTCTTTTTTTAAATATCAGATACACGAAATGTCTAGTTTCCAAAATAGGCAGCAAACATCAAAATAGAACACGAAACAGAACCATAGAAGCACATTAGAATCATCAAAATTTACGGGTTCAAGCACATTTGAACCCGAATCCAGCAGAGATAGGATCCGAAAAATTACCTTAGTAGAAATAGTCCATTTAGTAATACCGAAGGTTGACAGCCAATCCCCGATGCCGGAAGTTCGCCGGAAAATTTTCCGACCAGCGAGTTTCCGGTCAGCCTTTTTTTTAAAAAAAAAAACCTCGGAATCATTCCCACAACATCCAAAAACAGAATAGAACTATGAGGAAAAATCAAACCTGTTAAAGAGGAAACAATGGTATTTTAGAGAACGAAATCAAGCAAATTCAGATTTAGAACTCAGAATCGAGAATAGATAGAGAATAGGAGTAATAAGAATATCAAGACTTCCCTCTAATTACTCGAGGATTAGAAGTCGAGCCCATAACCGAATCTGAGACCCTCTGAAACTGTAACCCACCAATAGATCCTTCTGGAAGCCATATGACCTTGTTAATAGCAAAACCCCTCTCCTAAAACGAACCAGGAAGCATTAGAGATCGATTCTCAAACGGACTAAACCCTAGGTATTCTGAAATAGCGAAAATGTGAGTATAGAGAACTAGATTGCCTCTATTTGCAAATGAGAAAAGAAAAAAAAGAAGATTGAAACCATGGCCGTGAGATAGGATTCAAATGTTAAGTAAAAATTAAAAGAGAAGAAGAAGGGTGAGTGATGAAAGGAGGCGTGAATGAGAGGGGAAAGGGTTTAGGTTTAGGTTCTGCCAAAATAAAAATGTTTAAGGTTAATCACTTTACATTAATATGGGCTGGACCTAAAGCTTATTCATTTATCCTTAGTCATTATTATTTAGTAAATTTGATATAATTAGTATGATGCATTGATAAGTTTAATTAGTCCGTTTAACTGTCAAATAGCGGAATTGTTAATTCTGCAAAATGTGTCAAATTTGTCAAAATTTTAAATTATTAATCCACGTCTATGTAATATTCGTGTATGTTGTTCTTTTCTTAAATTAGAAATTTAGACGTTTTCAAAAATAGTCATGTTATGACTAGTTTATAAAAAGATTATGTAATAATTTATCTCTTATTTTCTTAAAAAAGTTAAAGAATACGTTTTGGCCACGAGGGTTATGTTATAGCTCAAAATCACGTCCTCTTCTAACAAGAATAAATAAATAATACCCAGATAAGGTTCTTATCTAGCGAACAGAGTCAAAAATCTTAACGGTATTCTAATCACACCGACCAAAGATGATTAGTGGCGACTCGTCTTAAAAGAGCTTAATCGCTCTTAATCCATTAACACATTAATTAACCTAAAAAGTAGACGAGCACGGCCTCGCGCTCCGACCCGCGTTTTTGGGGGCGCGACAATGAGCGAAGACATCAGTGAATCACACTCAATTTATTGATTAGATGATTGAGGAATCTGTGAAAGCAAGGGTGGCGTAGCATGCCTATTTTATGTCCATTAATGGCCAAATGAATTGGGTAAAATTCTGGAATAAGTGTTATCCAAAAAAGAGAAATACTTGTAGTTGCAATGGAAGTTACAATTGCTAGATTTATAGATGATGCTTATGTGCATTAGTTGTGGTTTATTGTGATTAACTGTTGTGGGATTCAATGGTATATTCTATATGATTGATCAACATGCTCTAAGGATCTTGTTCATGATTCAAAAGCAAAAACAGTGAATTCCATTAAAATTTGTAATCAACATAGATAAAAATATTATTTGAGTCGGGTAATAACAAGAAAATGAATTGATTCCTTTATGTGAGCCAAACGTCACAAAAGGAATCGATGGGTAATGCATCATCTTTCCACATCCGATCCAAACAAGTAAGGGAATTCATGGTCATTCATTTCCTTTCCCCTTGTTTCCATGTCTGGATTCCTTTCTGTTACCTTAATGTGAACCAAACGCCGTGCAACTCCAAAAATGAAATGATATATATGAATTAAGGGATAAAAGTATAACTTGGTTCAAAGTTCACTGCATTAGTCGAAGCCGATTCAGCTTCTCTTGCCAATCATTACATTTTCACCATCCATTTTCAGTTTTTGCTTCATTTCGATGACAAGATTAACTTTTACGCACTTACCCTCTTAGTGTCTTAGGCTAATGTGTAATTATACACAACGAATCTTGCCACAAATCAACCAAGTCTCTATGTTACATGGACTCTTCATTTTGGCCGCCGTACCGGTGTCGACACGACACGGATCCGGGTACGAAATCAGTGTCAGATTCGTGAGAGAACACTCGGATACGACAGCTCTGAACAACCTTCCATTAAGCTCCAATGGCGGTAGTGGCAGAAAGCTCCTTTCGAGGTTGAAGATGAGCTGCTTAGGGTTGCTTGTGTTTTTAATGAAACAGCTGCGTTTCTTGAACTAGAATAGAAAAACAAAATTAAACTGGGCCATATGAAATGAATATTAGGGCTGGGAATCATATCAGAAAATATTGGGCCTAGTCATTTAGTCTGAGCCCAGGTTTTAATAAGTTGTTTCCAAACAATTGGGCCTCTCATTCTCTCTTTTTTTTCAATTTCTTTCCTTACAAATTACAATATATTACATTTATTTTCCTTGTCGTTCCGTATCCCCGCACCCGTGTCCAAATTTAGTACAGTGTTCCCGTATCTTGGAAAATTGAATTTTCCGTACTGGATACTCGGATCCGCACCCGTGTCGAACACTCGTATCCGAATCCATGTAACATAACCAAGTCTCACATTGTCTAATAATATCTTTTCAGATATTTACCGTTAATGTAACAGGGATGTGGTTCACCACCAAAACTCTTCAACCAGTAGTCGTTCCTCAAAAACATCTTATGAATTTGAAATTGTCCTTCCTATTAGGAGACCATTTACCAAACTCAAGACTTTTAGCGCCAATTGGTAGCACCAATTTCCTCACTAAATCGCTTTACTAAATCGCCTTCTTGAAACACCTTTTTCTTGACCTTCTTATTGTAAACCTCCTCTCCTCTCTTTAAGAGCCAAAAGACAATTAAAAGCCTTCTGTCTCTCATAGTCAAGATCTTCCAAACCCATGATTATTGCTTGCAAGTAACTTTTGGATCTAAATCGTTTTGTGGGACAATTCGCAATGGCGGGACAATGACTTCCATAGGCAACATTGTATTATGACCAAACGTTAGAAATAATGGGCTTACCCTAGTAGCTCTAGTTTTAGTCATTCTCATTCTTCTCTTGTCTTTTTGTTGTAAAAGGCTGTTTGTGTCCATTTTTCTTGTTGTTACCCCAAAAGTTGATATTTGCTACACTTTGATCAATGTTAGCACAATGTTATGCAAATTTAATTGATTTAGCCCGAAATACTTATAAAAATAACAAGGAAAATATAGTCAAATATGGTGTCGAGTGAATAAGTTTAATTCCATATTCATCCATAAATTTGTTTGTTTCCTCTCCAATGAACATCGTCCCCTGATCAATGCTGATAGACTCCGAGATCCCAAATCTATGAATTAGGTTTTTCCTTATGAACTAGATGACCATTGTTTGACCCACTTTCTTCATTGGAGCTGCCTCAACCCACTTTGAAAAATAACCGGTGGCTACAATGATAAAACAATGTCCCTTAGATAAAGCTGGAAAAATCCTACGAATTAGATTGATTGCCCCAACCTCGAAATGGCCAAGGCTTCATAACAACATGCAACTCTTCTGATGGCACTCATTGGATTTTTCTGTATACATGACACTTTTTACACCCTTTGGCATAAGTTATACTTTCTCGTATAATCGTTGGCCAAAAACACCCATGCCTATTGATGAGCAATCTCATTCTCCTTTCGAATTGATGTGCTCTACATGTTCCTTCGTGGACCTGTTTCATTACTTCCATCGCCTTTGGCAAACCGAGACATTAGCAAGCCCTAAACTAAGGTAAGAAAGCCTCCTTTTTTTTTTCTTTTTAAAAGAAAAGCAGGTGAAAGAAAGGGAAAATAACAGATAAGACGAATGAATTTCGATACTAAAAAATGTCATTGAACTCTTCTGATACAACTCTCGTGATAGTAGCATATAATTTCTAGCTTGAAAACTAAGTGAGTACACTATTTTTTTAGTCGTGTCGTCCAGATAGTTAATGAATGGTTGTTTTGGCATTGCAACGAGTGTAGAATAGCAAATACGAAAACTGCCGAAAAACTTCAAATCTGGAGACCAATTTACGTAAAAAATACCAAAATTAATTGAAAAAACCACGAAAACACTTTACAAACTCTTGAAATAAAAAGTTATTAAAAAATAAAAATAAAATTTAGGCCGTAGAAATAAAAGGGTAAAAATATAAAAAATAGACTACAGTTTAGAAAGAGTTAATGATGATTAAAAAGAAAAAAATCCAAAGAAATCCGGAAGTGAATAATAAAATCCAACAATTGCGATAATAAAATGAGAGAGGATTTATATATGTGTGTGTCCATCTCCGAGGAGTCATACATTTTGCAGCCAGCCAGCCCCCAACCAATCTCCTAGACTGCCACACCTTTCTTTTTTTTAATATAAAATAAATAAAAACAACAAATTCATTCAATCCTTCCTTCATAATCAATTTAATTTATTATTATTATTATTATATATATTAACCCCTAATCAATCATTTCCTCATTTCTTCCTCGTTTTCTTTTTTCTCTTTGTTAGATCAGAGAGAAAAAGAGAGCTCCCTCCGGACAAGAACATGGTTGAAACAAGGCGCAGTTCTTCATCTAAGCGTCCCCTGCTCACATCTCCTCCGCCTTCCTCTTCCAAAAGATCTAAGGTTAGGGTTAGGGTTAGGGTCTGGGTCTGGAATCAATCTCTTCTCTTTTCTTGTTTCCTTTACGGTCTGTTTCTGATTCTTGATTCTTTTATTTGGAACTGTAGGCGGCCTCGGTCCCGGTCCCCGCTCCGGCCCCGGTCCCCGCGGAGGCTTCATCGTCGACGAATGATGCAACTGTTGCGGCCCCGGTTGAATCACTCTCTCCGGTTAAGGAATCTGTGTCTGCCCCTGCACCGCCGCCGCTGCCTTCTGATCCGGATATTGTACTGGCGTCCAACCTTGTTTCGGAAGATACTGATAAATCTCCTGGTCCCGTCTTGGTGGCGCCGCCTCTTTTAGGTGCGATCTTTGTCTGTTTCTTTGTTTTTGTTTGTTTTGTTTTCGACTGTTGACTGAATTGGCGATGGGTTTTAGGTGAAACTACTATGAGCGGTGAGATTTCGAAGGCGGTTGGGGTTATGCTTAATCGGGCTAAGAAACGGGCCGCGAAAAGTGGACAAGCGAAATTGCCTCCGTTGAAATCTGCTAAACCGACTGATAAGGTTGCATGGGCCAAGTTGCTTTCTCAGTCCAATCAGGTCTGTGTTGAGATTGTTAATATCTTGTGTTATTGCTATCTGGAAAAGGGTTTTTGCAGAGGAAGGTTGATAAAAGTTTACAATTTTGTCAATAAATTTTCTAATTAGTTATGAATGATGCTATTGCTGAATGGCAGTCAGTTTATTAAATAAGAAGAGTGGATCTTTATTTTGATGTTCGCCCGATGTATGCAAGAAACTGTTTCTTGGAATCAGTGATTTTAGTTGTTGGAAATTATGTGCCAAGGAATTCTTTTGCTTGCTGAGATGGTTAACTTCTTCTCTCGTTGAGATCACTAATAGTCTTTAGTGCAAGTTGATGAACCATTTGTGGCTTGGCATGCATTTGATGTTCGCCTGATGTATGCAAGACAATGTTTCTTATGCTCCCTTTATTCTAGGAATAAGATGGTTTAACTTCTTCTCTCATTGACATCATTAGTACTCCTTAGTGGAAGTTGATGTCTGCCATTTGTGATTGGCATGAAATTTCATGCAGTTGAAAGGTGCCTGTCTTTTTTGAGACATGATATCCTGAATGTTGTTGCAGCTCAGATAATTACTAGGCCGTAGCTTAGTCTTTGTTTTACCAGGCATTTTAAGTGCTGTGAAAGCAAGTGAGGCGTTGTTAATGTCTGGAACATATAGTGGTGTCATTAATTGGTGGAAAGTATGGCTGGTTGAAGCTAGTCTTCTGAGGCTTGAAGGTGCTGTTTTGGCGAGGGATCTGAACACAATCCAATTATTGACACCTAGGGATTATTGGGATAGAAAGGTGTGAAATGATAAGAATGAATTTATCTCAGGGTTTCTTTACTTTTCAGTTGTCCAGTTGATCTCTTTTGTTCTGTAAGGTTAGTGATTAGCATCCATGGTTTGTCCTTTTATAATGATCAGTGATAATGATATATTGCTTGCTGTAATTTCAGCAATATGTTTTCTTCAGTATGTATCATAAGAGGTTGCTGCATGTCGTCTACGGTACATTCCCTTGAGCTAGAGATGTTATTATACCTGCTCATATGTACTTACAGTGGTGCTCCAGAATTATTTTATGCTGTATTTTTATTTTTTGTTTGCTAAAAGGAGAAAAAGATTGATAGGAAAAGTACCTGAAGCGAAATGAATTGTTAGCTTAAGTTTTTCTATGCTCCAAAGCTTTTTCGAGTTAAACCTTGTATTATTAGACCCTTTGTCGTTTCAGGAGAAAAACAGTTTTCCTTTAGGATTGCAGAATTTAAAGATCAGTATGAACCAGTGATGCTTTTAGGAGATTAAGCTGTTGATTTGTTTCTAATAGTTTTATTTGCTTAATTTATTTCAGTATCCTCACAAGGAAATACATGGAAATCTTTTCACTGTTGGTCAAAGCCGTACTTGCGACTTAGTGCTTAATGATCCTTCCAGTAGTGGCATCTTGTGTCTACTTAAGCAGTTAGAGGTATTACTAATTTTACTATTCTGCATTATAACTCATTATATTATCTTTTATCTTTTAAGGATTCATGTCCTTGTGATGTCTCCTGTGTAGAATGGAGGAACCTTACTGGAAGTGACTGGGGGTAAAGGATTAGTACAGGTCAATGGAAAATCTTTAACTAAACCTGGCATGATAGTCATAAATGGAGGCGATGAAGTGGTTTTCAGTTCTTCTGGAAGACATGCATATGTATCCTTTCTTTCCTTGTGTGCTATACTTTGAATCTTTTATTCTTAGCATGAATTGAAAAAAGTGAAGTGTCTTGCTGACTGGCACTTTATTTAGTAAGGTTGCAATATGAAAAGCGAAAAAAGTAAAATTGAGATGGCATCTGGTTGCGTTGGATCTTGATGAATTGTCGTTTTATGTGATTGACTTAAATAATATTGATTATCCCTTTCAAAGGTCGTTCCTTGATGGTAATATTAGATTTTTCAACAACTCACCAATGATAGCACAAGTGCTCCAGGTGTCTCTTCACTAAATATTCTAGAAGCCCGAGGTCCTCCATTAAAGGGAATTCAGATGGAGGCTAGACCTGGAGATCATTCAGCTTTCTCAGGAGCATCTATCTTAGCTTCTTTATCTGATTTTCAGAAAGATTTGTCCCTTCTATCAGCTCCTGGAAAAGCTGTTGATGATATGCAGCAAGATGCTGAAGTACCAGCTCTACCGCCTGGATGTGCACCATCTGATGATTGCATTCCAGAAATTGAGATGAAGGATGGCACAAATAACTGCGAGTTGGAAGGCTTTTTGCCAACGGAGAAATCCATTATTCCTTCTACTAGTGCAGCTGGTCAAAGCTCTAATCTTGAAGGTCTTGGTTTGGATGCTTCTGCGGATAAAGGAAACAAAAAGAATGCTGGTTCATCATATGAATTAAGGCCGCTGATTCGAATACTTGCAGGTTCTTCTAAATTTCAGTTTAATCTTTCTAAATAATTTGATTCATAGAGAAAGTTAAGGAAATTCTCAAACATCTTGATACTCTTAACAGTCATGATGTCAACCAGAAGACAAGCGTATAAAGATAGTTTACAACAAGGAATTCTGAGTCCTGAAAGCATTGATGTTTCATTTGACAATTTCCCATATTACCTAAGGTACAATATTTTCTGTTAGCTGTTAATATTGTTGCATTGCTCCATTTCTATCCTTGAAATTGGTGTTTGCATTAATCAAATTTTGTGTCGACACTAACATCAAGTAATTCACTGTTCTTTGTTTTTCTTCGCTTGTGAGGTGCATGAGTTAAGTTAACATTTCCGAGTATTTGCAAGCATATTCTGCATGAACATACAAGTTGCTGATTTTGAGATGTTCTATTTCTGACATTTACTTTGGTTTTAGTGACACGACAAAGAAAGTTTTGATAGGTTCCGTATTCATTCACTTGAAGTGTAGTAAAAAATTCCCGAAGTTTCCCTCTGATCTTCCTACAGTGTCCCCGCGCATCATGTTAACTGGTCCTGCAGGTAGTCTATATGAATTTGCTCGTTATTTTTAGTTTAATTAATTTGTTTTTTTTCAATGGAGATGTAATAGTTTATCTTAATTTTGCAGGATCAGAAATTTATCAGGAAACTTTGGTCAAGGCACTTGCCAAAGACATTGGGGCTAGACTGTTGGTCATTGATTCACTACTGTTACCTGGTGTAAGCATCTTTGAAGTTTGTGAAGTCCATTATTATTTTTCAATACTGTGACTGTGTGTTTAGTATTTTAATCCCGAAATTTGCAGCCTATATTTCTTCCTTTAACAAAAGAATTTGCATTCATCTGTTGCTGAGTTTATTCTTATCCTTGTTAGTTGTTTGCTAATATCTTTAGGGACCTGCTCCGAAAGAAACTGATACTGTCAAAGAAAGTTCAAAGCCTGAAAGAGCATCTATTTTTGCCAAACGAGCTGTGCAGGCAGCATTACATCACAAGAGACCAACTTCTAGTGTTGAGGCTGAGATTACTGGAGGCTCCACAGTAAGCTCTCATGGTATGCCAAAGCAGGAAACTTCTACTGCATCATCCAAAAACTACACTTTTAAAACAGGTAATTGATTCTAGATAAAAGCTGAATGCTTGCACGCAGACATGCATTCAGCGGTACAAAACTCTATTTTGCATCAGTTGTCCGTAGCCTTCATTTCAGCTATTACTTAAAGTGGAAAGTGGTGGCTCCATTTATATATTATGCAGGTGATAGAGTAAAGTATGTGGGCTTGTCTGCTCTCCAGCATCCCCTCAAGTACGTCTAATTTTAACTATCTCTGACATTTCTAAAAGAAATTTAGTCGGATCTTGCTCATGTGCTGTACATTGGACTGTTTCATGTGGTTGGGTTGAAGTTTCTTTATTATTCTTTTTCTGAAGAAAACTGCTTTCAACTAAATTACATGATTTTGGACATTCACGTTTAGATAATAAATCAACACAAGAGTAGAACTTTCAGAATTGTTCTTTATATCTACTCTGGTTCTAATCTTTCCTCTAAATTTTCCATAAAAAAGGGGACCATCAGTTGGTTTTCGAGGCAAGGTAGTCCTTGCATTTGAAGAAAATGGATCCTCAAAGATTGGAGTTCGATTTGATAAATCTATTCCAGAAGGCACTGACCTTGGTGGTCTCTGTGAAGAAGACCATGGTTTCTTTTGTGCTGGTGATTTTCTTGAACTATATGCTGATTGTGTCATGGATTAGTTATTGTTTATTGCTGGAAGTAATGTTGCAATTATGCATGTGCTTCAGCTAATTCACTTCGCCTGGATGGTCCTGGAGGTGAAGATGCGGATAGGCTTGCAATTAATGAACTCTTTGAGGTACTTGCTTAAAAATTCTGCTGCTTTACTTTCATAATTTCAGGTGCTGAAATGATTCTAATGTTCACAGGTTGCTCTAAAAGAAAGCAGGCAAGGCCCCTTGATATTGTTTATGAAAGAGATAGAAAAATCTATGGTGGGGAATCTAGATGCATACACTGCCTTGAGGAGTAAACTTGAAAGCTTACCTGATAAAGTTGTCGTTATTGGATCGCATACACAAATGGACAGTCGCAAGGAGAAGGTAAGATGTTGATGGCAAAATTGTGTTGTCCTGTTCTTTCACAGATTTCATCCTGAAGTGCGACTAACTATACCAGCGGCGATTTTGATTTTCAGTCTCAACCCGGTGGCCTTCTATTTACAAAGTTTGGTGGCAACCATACCGCTTTACTTGATCTTGCTTTTCAGGTATGCTTAGTACTGGAATAGCACAGATTTTTTTGTAGTTTTTTGTGACATCATGTTAGCCATTTCATGAAGTCTTTAGCTGTATCACTTCCTCTTCTTGTTATTTAGATCTTCTTTTGCTGGTTTTCTGTTACTTTGTGATGTGAGTTTGTCTTTACCTCCAGGACAACTTCAGTCGACTGCATGACAGGAGCAAGGAAACTCCAAAAACTATGAAACAACTTGCTCGACTTTTTCCAAACAAAGTGACGATACAACTACCTCAGGTGCTGAGCCTGCGCAGCGTTCTGTTTATGGATCGGTTTCTCTGTTTGTCTTTATACCCCTAAATTTGTTGACTTATATGCCCTAGAATCCTGGCAGGACGAAGTTGTGCTATTGGAATGGAAGCAGCAGTTGGAGCGTGATATTGAAACTATGAAAGCACAGGCCAACATTGTTAGCATTCGTTCGGTTAGTATAATGATTTGAATAGTTCTTTGCTTGCATATGCTTTCCTGTATGATAATGGTTTGTATGGATCACAAGACTCTCTTCTACATGCCTGATAGTAAACTTCCTGAAGTTGCTATTTGCAGAGGTGTTAGTGCAGTTTTATGTAGATCTAAGAGAGGAATGCACAAGAATCTCTCACTCTCTGTGCATAGGCCTATTTTTCACACACTTAGATATGCGCACACACACTAAATAGTTGAGTTACATTTTTCCTTGACAAAAGTTTATTCGCAGTGAAGTTAGGAATATATTCGGCTATCTGCATTTCAGAATCCTGTATCATGATATAATTGTCTGTCTTTGCCTATGTTTTTTATAATCTTGTTCGAACTATTTGAACTTTTTATGATACGTACTTTTGAACTACTAGAGCTTAGCTTCAAATTATAGGGTAGTTCCGGTTGTAGATTTTCTGTGGTGATAGAATAAAATTTTTTTTTTTTTTTTTGATAGAGATGGAATAAAATTGAATGACAGCACAAGTACTGATTTTTTGTAAGCGAACTTGGAAGAGAGTGATTGAGAGTGATATGAGTTCATTAGGGATTGAGGAAAATATGGTGGTAGATAGGACGGAGTGGCGGGAGAGAATTTGTCACCAACGCGACTTGAGCTTTATGGTTCTTAATGATGGTTCATGTTAGCGACCCCGAATCATTTCGGGACTAAGGCTTTGTTATTGTTGTTGTTTTATACTTTCCTTTCTAATTTCGAGTTCCTATTATGATTGTTGCCTAATTGTCGTATACAGTAAATTGAGTTTAGTTTATTATAAGTTTGGAAAAAATAACAAACTGGGGCGGGTATTCCCGCAAGGATCCCAATTATCCATTGGGGCATGCATGGGAACAAATTTAACCCCATTTATCTTAATGGGGGTGGGGAGTCTGGCAAGGATGAGGATTTAATAGCTTGCCCCATCTCCAGCCCGCCCCATTGACAACCGTCAATTACAATTTTTATAATGTGATTATCCACCAAATACTTGCTTCTGCAATTATGTCTTTTAAAATGCAAGTATAGCATCTTATGTAGGAACTTTGGTGCTACATTTTTCCTTTGTTGATGACAAATTAGAGTTAAATGATCTCATGGTCAGCAAGGTTAATTTTTCTAAAATAATGGCTAACGGTTATATCCACCTTCAAGTAATAAGCTGACAAGGACTTCTACTGGTTGGAAGTAGATTTTTCAGTCGGTATCATCTAATGTTCATCACCAAATTCCTGAACAAATAAGATAGATGGAAAAAATCAATTCTCTCATTTCTTATTATACTTGCCATCATCAAGCATTTAACAGAACTGATACTAGTCAACCCAATTAAGTAGAGGAATAGGGAGAAAGTTTCCCAGTCACATTTACTCTAACCAGCCAAAATATTCAATCAAGTTTAACTACCTTTTCCCAATCCATTGTTCTACATGCCCTGCTTGATTCACCTAGGTGGTAGAGATTGTTATGTTGACGAGACTGTTGATGACCACATGGTGGAATTGTGAGCTGAATCATTTTGCTTAAAGCCAAACGTTACTTGGAAAGTTATGCGACAATGTAGAATCAGTACCCACTTAGAAACATATTGAAAAAATGGCAATTTTCAGATTATTTTGTGCGGTTGGCCCCAATACTTAACTTGAGATCTTGACAAGACAAGGTGTAGCAGTTCTGGCTGTATGTGGATGTTAGCTCTGCCACCAATTAAAAGTATAATGTGCTGCACTTATATATACAATCAAATTGAAAGATTTTTACTTTTGATCATGCGGATTTTGAAGTTTTCAGTTTCTAGGGGTCTTGTCATGGATGTTCACAGTGCCATCAATTAAAAGTAATATGTGATGCTACATTTTATCTGTAGAACTGAATTGAAAAATGAGTCAAAGTAGAAGATGCTTAATTTTGATTGCATTGGTATTGTTTTTAGAGATCTGAATGCTTGGGAAAAATATGTTGGACTGCAGCCTTTTTACTCTTATAGTTACATATAAACTAGGCTGTTTATGCTTGGTATCTGAAACTTCTTGTTGCATTTAGGTTCTCACACGAGTTGGTTTGCGCTGCCCTGACTTGGATAGTCTGTCTATCAAAGATCAAGCCCTTACAACTGAAAGTCAGTGCTTCTGAACTCAATCTTGTGCTACTTTTTATATATGTTTCGTTGGAGTGGTATATACTAGTCATAGATGGGTTGTATATTGATAACAATATTTTCTTCAATAGGTGTTGAAAAAATAGTAGGTTGGGCTTTAAGTAATCACTTCATGCATAGTTCTGAAGCTTCCGCCAAGGATCCCAATCTCGTGATATCGACACAGAGGTTTTTCTTTCTCCCAAAAGTGACCTGTCTAAACTAATTAATGCACAATTTTTGTCGCTAACTTTTTTATAAATTTTCTATTTTGCAGCATTAAGTATGGATTGGACATTCTGCAGGGAGTGCAGAGTGAAAACAAGAGCTTGAAGAAATCACTGAAGGTAAAGTTCATCTTGGCATCTGGAATATTATTAGTCTCCTTACAGTTAGGTATTTGCTTTAAATTGACCAACTTAACTTCACCTGTACCCAGGATGTCGTCACTGAAAATGAATTTGAGAAGAAACTTTTGGCTGATGTCATTCCTCCAAGTGACATTGGAGTCACATTTGATGATATTGGAGCCCTAGAAAATGTGAAGGATACCTTGAAGGAACTGGTGATGCTCCCACTTCAGAGGCCTGATCTATTTTGCAAAGGACAGCTGACTAAGGTTAATCTAAAGTGAATGCTTTTTACTCCTTTTATTCCCACCCCATCTTCTTTTCCTATGTCTATGCTGTGTCTCTTGTATGCTGATACAATCTTACTCCTTTCACAGCCTTGTAAGGGAATCTTGCTCTTTGGGCCTCCTGGTACTGGGAAAACAATGCTTGCTAAAGCAGTTGCAACTGAGGCTGGTGCTAACTTTATAAACATTTCTATGTCAAGTATTACCTCAAAGGTGTGTGGAAAAGTATTGCATCATCTGTTACAGGGTTTCAGTCAGTATATGACATCATCTGCATTGATTTTGCAGTGGTTTGGTGAAGGGGAAAAGTATGTTAAGGCAGTGTTCTCTTTAGCTAGTAAAATTGCTCCAAGTGTTGTCTTTGTTGATGAGGTTTGCTCTATTCTCTTTATGGTTCCATTTGTTATTATTTATCTGGTATTTTCTCGATGTTTCTGGCACATGAACAAATGCATTGTGTTCCCCCTCTTTCTCCGGACTTCCTTTTTTTCCTTGATTTCATGATTGTATTCTTATTTATCTATTTATTTATTTATTTTTAGGTGGATAGTATGTTGGGAAGACGTGAAAATCCTGGAGAACATGAGGCTATGCGTAAAATGAAAAATGAGTTCATGGTGAACTGGGATGGATTGCGTACCAAGGATAAAGAACGAGTGTTAGTACTTGCTGCCACAAATAGGCCTTTTGATCTTGACGAGGCTGTTATTAGGAGGCTTCCTAGGAGGTTTTCTTTCTACGTGCTTTTGCTCCTTTCATCTAGCCAAATTTTATTTAGCTGTTTATATTAACTTGTCAACCATTTTGGATAGATTGATGGTCAACCTGCCAGATGCACCTAACAGAGAGAAAATTTTGAGGGTTATCTTGGCCAAAGAGGAATTGACTTCTGATGTTGATTTAGAAGCAGTGGCTAATATGACAGATGGTTATTCTGGAAGTGATCTGAAGGTTAGCTCCTCTCTTTCTTCCATAATGCCATATATGTTTTCATTAATTTATTTCTGTTGTTTCTTGGTAACCTCTGAATAGATCTTTTAAAATATTTTCACTTTCAGAATCTCTGCGTGACTGCTGCACATTGTCCCATTCGGGAAATATTGGAGACAGAAAAGAAGGTTAGCTAATTACTAGCTCATTTGTTGAAAGTTTATAGTTTTGTGCTGTTAATATTTCATGTTGGAAACTTGTATTATATATGTTATTTGTTCTAGATTATCTTTGGCTCCTTGGAACAAGGAATGAAGTCAAGTAGTACAGTTCTAAAAGAGTTTATCAAGTTGTCTTTCATCTGTGATAAACCTTAGGTGTATTTTGTGCGGCTTTCAAGTACTAACAATTATCTTGTTTGTAATTTGTGCAAAACGCCAGGAAAGAAGTTTGGCTCTGGCTGAAAACAGACCTATACCAGCATTGTATAATAGTACAAATGTCCGGTCTCTTAAGATGGAGGACTTTAGATACGCCCATGAGCAGGTAAGAGTGTTAACAAACACAAGTGATTTAGTTGAAGCTTCTTATGGTGAAAATGTAGCAAGTGTATTAATAGTGGATAAATGTTGCAGGTATGTGCAAGTGTGTCGTCAGAGTCTGCAAATATGAATGAGCTTTTAGCGTGGAATGATTTATACGGAGAAGGCGGATCAAGAAAGAAGAAATCCTTAAGTTACTTCATGTAGAGGAATAATCTGTAAATAGAGAGGTTTTTCATTCATCAGAAGATAGATTAGGGTAGGGGGCTTGCCTGTACAATGCAGGTTCAGTTCTGACCCCATTTGTATAATATATAGGTGTTTCTTTTTGCTCTATAGGCAGACACAGTTATTTACCAACTGGGTAACCATTCATGCCTCCCTTCCCCTCCCCTATCTCTTTTTTCTCTTCATTTTAATTTATCTTACTTATCTTCTCTGCTTCTGTATATGCTAATTTTGATTAATCAAAATAAGCTCGTCATTCGCTCTATTATGTGGGTTTTCCTTTTTCCTTTATACTTCCATTGTTGCTATTTTGTAATTTGAGGTTGTATGATTATTCACATGTTCTGATGTTGGTGTGCTGTTTTCTTTTCTTTTCTTTTCAATAACTTGTTCTCCCAACAAAGGGCGAGCAGTGTCTTTTATTAGAAAAGTACAGAATTGTTCGCATCTTTCTTTGCTATCAAAGGGTGTAAAGAGTACCCATGCTCACTGGATTAGGCCTTCAGCAACACATGGTTCATTATACTTTCAACTGGAATAATGATTCAGTATGTCAATTTTGGTGTCAAATAACGGCAGGATGATGATGATTCTGTGCACAACTTTGGTATGTAAATGACATTCTCGAGCAGGTCGAGATGACAGACTAAGTTGTGCTTAACACTCGATGACTACATCCAAAAAATATGGTACACCACTATCAAATACAACACTACTATAGTGATGTTGGCGCTCTTCAATATGTAACTTACATGCCGGAATACTTTCTTCCCCATACTTGTTCCAATTCCTCATAGGCATACATATGAATACTTGAAGGCTCTCAAAAGTGACTTCTGCGTTACATTTTAGGGTGCACCTAAAATTGGTCTCAAATTTTTTCCTTTCATTACTTGCATTCATTGTTATTCGGGTATTGAATGGAGTGGGTGTTCTAATGATGGTTGTTCGATTGTTGCATATTGTGTCTATCTTGGTGAATCGCTCTTCTCTTGGCAAATTTAGAAACAACTCATCATTGCGGACTCCTCTATGGAAAGTGAATATAAAGGCATTTCTAATGCAACGACTAAATTATGGCTTTGTTCATTTTATTGGATCTTGGTCAACCTATTTCGAATTTTATGCATATACGTGTAACAAAATGAGGATTACATATCTCACGATTAATCCAGTGTATATATGTGCTTGATTATCATTTCGATCGGAAAGCGTTTTATCTGTTTTAATTCATTTAAACTGAAGTTAGAGTCATAAACTTTTAGTTAACTTGTCATGTTCTCATCAATTTCAATTACTTCATAATCCACTTATGTTATTGTCACAACATTGTTGTTGCATATTAGATCATTGAAATTTCTAATGTAAAAATTGATTGATATATTTATTATCAAACTTTATAGACTCTCTGATCATTTGTAATGTTGGACATGCAATAGTAACAAAAATTACTTGCGACCAATAAACAAAATTATTTTACCATAAGCTAAAATTTATGAACGGTGCGAATTTCAATTGTTGTTTAATCATAAGCTAAAAATTATGAACGGTGCGAATTTCAATTATTGTTTAATCAGTTGAAATAAGGTTTATGAGGAACTAATTTGGAATGAATTTTAATCTTTTTATCATTGACAAAAATAGAATACAATACAATAGAGAATTAAAACCCTAATTTGATGAATCGATAACGAAAACAAAAAACTCAATTTCATTGCTTTGCTCCATTGCAATGATGTTCATCATCAAACACCTTAGCAATCCTCTCAACCGGTATAAACGGCAAATGTGCCAGCGCCGGATATCCTCCATCCGCCGCCTCATAAACCATCTTATTATATCTATCAGACCAGTAAGCAGCTGAGGGGACTGCCATCTGAGCCGTTCCATGAAACATCGGAAGCTGATCCAGCTCCCGCCAAGCCGACACTACGTAGTGCTCAGCCACTGGCTCATACATTGTATACATGTTCTTAGCCGTGTCAATCACTTGGCTTGATGCGTGCTTAAGAAGGAACAGCACGTGCCTGTCAAACTCGCCTAGAGAGTGTTCGACCTTGCGGTCAACGAACTTGAGGAGTTGAAACGGAACGTCCTGAAATCTGTCATACACCGGACTGATGACAGTTTTTACGGTTGCTTCAACGGTTTGTACCCCCGTTTTGAGAGGACCTGAGTTATCCTTGGCGTATTCATATATGCTATAGAAACATGCCATCATATACATTGCTGCAACTTCAATGAAATCTAGATACTTTAGCCTTTTATCGTCCTCCTGCTCATCACCCTAATTTTAACAATAAATAATAGGGTTAGTGTCCTATTGTTTCGCGTTTCTGAAAAAAAGATTGAGGATTTGAGAAAATAAAGATTGTAGTTTAAATTGTTTGAAAAACTAAGAAATAGTTAGATTTTGTTGATGTCAATTAAAGAAATGGTTACAATCTTTTTCTACCCTTTGAGGTTCTACGTAACCGGCCAAATGTAATGAAAAAATAATTGGACAAAAAGTGTAAACAAAATTAATTATTCTATTAGTTCCGCAAATAAAATAAATTAGGCAAAACATGTACTCATTTGTGTTAACATCAATCATTCTATTAATTTTATAAATAAAATAAACTACAAACATTTATTTGATCAAACACGAAATCACAAAGTAAAGTAAATAAAGAATGAGTAAACCAATATTGATTTTTGAGGAGCGGAATTATTACCAGTTGAGTATGTTGAGGTTGGGCCATTAATGTTGTGACTTTAGTTTAAGTTTTGAGAGTAGACAACCCAACGGAGTTGCTGTTACGGCATTTTATAACGAGTTGAGTTTCCAGAGTGTCAAACTTGTTTTTGCTACGTGGCGTAATAATTGGTGAAAAGGTGATGGACAGATGACGCGTGGAGGAATTTGGAGGACGTGGCGTTATCTAATTGCACTCTTTTCCAGTAGTAGGTTTGAGGCGCGGAGTTCTATGTAGTTTGATTGATTTTGGCACAATAGACGAGGTGAGGGCTGGATAGATAAGAGGATGGCCTCCATCAGACTAATCTACATGTTTTTAAGTTAATTTGATAACAAAAATGATATTGTATTAAATTCAGCCCAACTCTATTAAAATCAAAATAAACATAATTTGACATAGTTGTGCGGAAGGAAGGAAGAACATACGGTCAATTATGTCCATCTTGTTAACTATTAAGAAATTCTTAATGGAATAATAATGGTTATCAAAAATAAATAAATGAAATAATAATTTTTCAGAACGTAAAAAACTTCAAGAAATATTATGTGTCATCTACATTATATAATATATTGGTAAATTGTTGATTATTTTGGTTAAAGAGGAGTAATCACAAGAATAAGGAAAAGAATAAAATCCTATCAGAAAAAAGGAAACAAAGACAATCAGTAATAATGTTGATTGTCTTGAGTAGCAAAACAAAGACTTGGAGAACACAAGACTTAGGAGACAAAACGTAGAGGTTAACATTCCCCTCCAAACCGATGTCGTGGCGAGATCATGAGACGTTCCCGAAGGGTTTCGAATCGAGTTGAGGCAAGCGGTTTGGTAAGAATGTCAGCAAACAGATCCTCTGTTGGAATGAAATGGACTGAGAGAAAACCACTCTGGACCCGTTCACGAATAAAGTGATAATCCAACTCGAGGTGTTTAGTGCGAGCATGAAAAATCGGATTAACTGTGAGATAGATAGCTCCAATGTTGTCACACGAGAGCTGAATCGGAAGAGGAAGAGGTTGGCCCAGATGAGAAAGAAGCGAACGAAGCCATAATAGTTCTGCCGTGGCATTCACAACTGCCTTATACTCACTTTCAGTAGAGGAGCGAGCAATGGTTGGTTGTTTCCGAGTATGCCATGAGACTAAGGATTTACCAAGATAAACACAGTATGCACCAGTGGACCGACGATCATCCGGACAATCACCCCAATCATTATCATTGTAACAGTGTAACTGAGTGATCGGGGACTTGGAGAAATTGAGACCATGATCAGAAGTACCCTGAATGTATCGAAGAACTCGTTTAACTACTTTCCAATGTTCATCAGTAGGACCGTATAAGAATTGACATAATCTATTAACGGAAAAGGAAAGGTCAGGTCGAGTTATCGTGAGATACTATAGAGCACCAATGTGCTTCAATACTCAGTAGCAGAGGGTAATGGAGTTCCAGAAGTCAGAGTAAGGGGAGGACTGGTGGCCATTGGTGTTATACATGGTTTGTTGTCGATCATCTTAACACGTTCAAGAATGACTGAAATATATTTTGTCTGACATAGATGAATACCATTGGGAGTGTACTGAATCTCAATGCCAAGAAAGTGAGAGGCCCGCCCTAGGTTTCGAATCAAAAACTTCGATTCAATGCAAACAATAGTGGAGGCAATTACAGATGGAGCAGTGCCAGTTATTAGGATATCATCCACGTAACAGAGTATGTAGGTGCGATGAGATCCTTGTCGGAGAACAAAGAGAGAGTTATCCACCAGTGACATCACAAAACCAATACTTTGAAGGAAGGCTTTCAGTCTGTGAAACCATTCGCGAGGGACCTGCTTAAGACCATATAAAGATTTCTTGAGGCGACACACATAGTCAGGATGATCGGGGTCGCGAAAACCTTGAGGTTGTTCCATATAAATGGTTTCGGTAAGATTCTCATGGAGAAAGGCATTCGAGACATCGAGCTGATTAATGAACCAGTTGCGGGAGGCAACTAGTGCAAAGACTGTGCGAATCATAATGGCCTTGACACAGGACTAAAAGTCTCTTTATAGTCAATAAGTCTGCTGAGAGAAACCGCGAGCAACTAAACGAGCCTTGTAACGATCAACTGTGCCATCAGGATTCAACTTCTTGCAAAACAACCATCGGCAAGAGACTAGTTCTCGATCATCAGGACGTGGAACAAGTTCCCACATTCCATTTTCAAAAAGAGCTCGCATTTCAGCAGTCATAGCTTGCCTCCATTCTTTACTTTTGTTAGCCTGAGTGAAACACGTGTGAGAGACTTCACCATAAGGATGTGAAGCAATGAGACCTTCAAAACGACCTCGTAAGGTCAAGGTAGATGGACGTAAGGTCATGAAGTGTTGACGAGTTGTGGGAGGAGGAGGAGGTACAAAAGGGGAAACAACAAGGGATGGAGGGAGAGACTCTGGAGAGGAGGGGGAGTGAATGGACAAAGTGGGAGAGGTACCGACTGAAGTGGACAAGGGTTCAAAGGCTTCTAGAGGTAAAGATGGAGCAGACGGAGTAAAGGGTATGGTAGAATTTGTGTGTATTGAAGGTTGAATCGGGGAGGATGAGGAAAGAAGAGGAGAGTTTAAGTCGGATGTAGAGGTTGAAGGAGAAGCAGGAACATGGGTGGGTGAAGAAGGCAGAATGGAAGGACATGATGGCTTAGTTTGCAAGGGTAAAGAGGACAATGAAGTAGAAGACATGGAGGGAGAAGGGGAAGTAGAGGGTTGAAGAGGTATACCTGATGCAGGAGCCGAAGCAGAGCGAAGAAGAAGAGTGACCATGTGTTTGAACTTGATTGAAGCGAAGTAGTTGGTGATGGTGATATGTGTGCTTGCGTGGGGAAGATGTCTTCACGAAACTCCACATGTTTGCAAGTGTAAACACGATTAGTTGCCAAGTCCAAACAAAGATCGCCAACATGATCAGGAGATGGGCCAAGATACACACATAATTTGGAATGAAAAGAGAATTTATGCATGGTATATGGACGAAGGAAAGGAAAAATGCCACAACCGAAACATTTTAATTTGTTGTACACATGACAAGTTTTGAACAGAAGAAATGAGGGTGACTCATTATGTAAGACCCGTGTGGGGAGAAAATTAATTAGATGGGCACTGTGAAGGATGGCGTAGTTCCAAAATTTTAGAGGTAGAGAGGATTGGGCTAATAGGGTAAGAGTTGTATCAACTAAGTGACAAATCTTTCGTTCAGCAATGCCATTTTGAGCATGAGTATGAGGACGGGCAAGTTTATGTATGATGTCGTGTTGATGTAAAAAAAGGTTGCAGTTTTTGGAATTCTCCTCCAAAGTCAGAGTGAAATTTTTTAACTTTAGCATTGAAGTGATTAACAATCATAGCATAGAAATTTGTAAAGATTTGTAATACATCACTTTTAAATTTAATGCAAAGAACCCATGAAAAATGAGTAAACTCATCAATAAACACGTCAAAATAACGATCTCCCAAAAATGAAGGTTTAGGGGAAGGTCCCCAAACATCAGCATGAATAGTTTCAAAAGGATAAATATTATGCCTCTCAATGGAGGGTAAAGGTTGTCGAGAGGATTTTCCTAAAGGACAGAAGTTACATACTTCAGGAGAACCCTTTGACAACAGTTTATTCTTGCCTACAACTTGACTAACTGTTTTATTCTGGCAATGACCCAGCCGAGCATGCCATCTAGAAAACGGAACCACCTCACCAATTAATGCTTGCTTCAAGTTCGACGGGAGCACATACAGTTCATCTCTGCTAGGGCCATGCAATAGGATTTCCTTGGAGGTTTGATCCTTAACAAGAAAATAATCATGCCAAAATTCAAAGTAACAAGCATTATCATGACTAAATTGTTGAACTGATAATAGTGATTTGGTTAATTTTTGTACAATCAGAACATTATTTAGAGCAAGATTATTAATATGAGAAGTGCCAATGTGAGATATAGACAGACCTTGACTGTTGCCGAAGTAGGCAGTATTGTCAGAGCCCTTATATTCTGTCACCTGAGGGATATTAGCAGCTATAGGTTGTTGCCAAGCAAGATTGGCCTGGGGTCGAGAACCACGGAACCGACCACTACGACAGCGATTCCTACCATGTTCAGAATAAGATCCAGTATGTTGCCTCTTCTGAGGACATTTGTTATCCCAATGATTAATATCACCACATGTAAAACATTGACCCTTCTTCTTATGGGACTTTTGACCATGTGTTTCACTAGTGGTTTTGACACTAACATTAGCATTTGACACAGGAGAGACAGTTTAAGAATCAACAGTTGGTTGATGTACATGACCCTAAAGTAAAGTTTCAATGGATACTAGTTCACTAAAGAGAGGATGAAAATCAACACTATTGTGAGACATAAGAACATAAATAGAGGGGTGAACTTTCTGATGAACATGCTTCATAACTAGTCGAGGTAAAAGATCATCAGGGTATGGGTTGCTAGAGGCATCTAAGTCATCTAATAAAGGACATAACTTTGTTGGATACTCCTTAATTGTACTATCCTGAGTAAGGTTTTCAATTTTCGTTTAGATGGAAAGACGTCTACTAGCAAACACAATACCATAAGTTCGTTCCAAAGTGAACCATATGTCAAACCAAGTAATTTTCTGATTGTTAATTAAGGGAAAAACATCCGCAGTTATAGAGTTTAAAAGAATTGCCTTTGAACTACTCTCAATTTGTTCCCAAGCACGAAATGCTGGATTGGGAACATAATCCATCGGATTATTGAAACGGTGAAGGTATTTAGATGGGGCAACATCACGACTCACAATATGTTCAAATAAAGATAAAGACCTTAAAGTCACCTCAATACCGGTTTTCCAAGACCTATAATTTGTGGATTTTAATTTGATATTAATGGGCACATTAACAGGTGTATTCAAGGGAAATGAATAAGTTTGAATAGCAGCACCACTAAATAGCACATGGTCATGAAGAAGAGGGTTAGAAGATAATACCTGATTAGAAGAACGAGGGAGGAAATCTGTGCGTGGGCCAACATAGGCGGACTGAAATTGCGGAGCAACCTGACCCGAAGAGACCAAAAAATGAGGCATCTGACTCAGATGAGTAGGAGCTTGTCGGTGTACTGTCGGCGGCTGCTGACTGATTGGTGGTTGATGGTGGATGTTCGGCGGCTGCTGGTGGTATTCCGGCGGGAAAGAATACGCATGCATCGATAGCGTATTGGACTGGTGGTGCCATTGTTGACCTTGCAATGGAGGCAGGTGGTGGAGAGGGATTCGTCAGAGGCGGTGGTTGATTTTGTTGGAGGGGAAGTGAATGCAAGACATGATTAGGTTGGGAACGAAGCCCAAATTGACGATCGCTGATGGGGATGACTGGATGACGCGGGGCTGCTAAGGTGCCGACCGCAATGTTCGCCGGAATGGCGAAACAAGGGGGTACCGGAGGATGGGCAATAGGTGCCGAAGAGGGATTTTGAATCACAGACTCAATATCGCTGGAAATTGTATTCTATGGAAGCGATTATGAAGTTTCATATTGATATATGTTCCAATGGTCGGGATTATACGGATTGTTGTAGTGATGTTGGGGTGGGTTTTCAGGATGAATTGGTTGATAGTGAAAAGCGGAAGGAGCGGTGTTTTGAGTGGAAGCTGGATCAGTGAAGTAAGGATGGGACGTGGCGGATGATTCAATTGGATTTTCTGTTGGTTCTATAGAACCGTGAGAAATGACCGGATGACCATTTTGTGATTGAGATGGATGAAAAAGACCCGTGTCGGCATAAGATACCATGATAGACATGATAAAAAGAATGTATTTGCTTGAATTACAAATGAGAAATACACAGGATATATATACCTGATACAAGAGAAGGAGTAATCACAAGAATAAGGAAAAGAATAAAATCCTATTAGAGAAAAGGAAACAAAGATAATCAGTAATAATGTTGATTGTCTTGAGTAGCAAAACAAAGACTTGGAGAAGACAAGACTTGGGAGACAAAACGTAGAGTTTAACAATTCAAAGTTCGATGATTTTTCTGTTACGAAGTGAAGTTTCGTGACAGTGTTGTTTCATTTTTTATAGTTGGAGAACGATGAGTGTAATTAACCCAAATATAATGTGTGGAAAGGCCTGTAGAAAAAGACAACAAAAACAGAAAAGTATTTAGGGGTAAAAGAAATAAAAATAAGGTTTGTGATTTCGGTTCAAAAAAAAGTTTGTAGTTTAATAGTTTGGAAATAGAGTTATGGAGTATTTTTTATTTTTCTAAATAGAGGTATGTGGTATGAATACTCCATCTGTTTCATAATATTTGTCGTTTAACGTTTTTACGCACATATTAAGAAACTCATTAATAAACATTAAAAAGAGTTTAATATTACCGTACTACCCTATTATAATTAATGCTCAAAATGACTCTATAAATTCCTAGTCAATCATCATGAGAGAAAAGTTGGAAAAAGTTTATTTAATGCTTTTTGAAAAGTGTAAACCGTTAAATATTTTTTTTTAAATATATTTCTCCAAAACGTCAAATATTTTGAAACGGATGGAGTATTTTACAAAAATAAAGTATTCAAATCACATTATTGAGTTATGGTGATATTTTTATCTCGGCTTAAACCATATGGAGGTCTTTAAAATTGTCCAAAAATGTCATTTTAGTCTCTCAATTTTGTGGACGGCCTATTGAGTCCTTCAACTTTCAAAATGTGGACCTATTGAGTTCTTATTCGATGATGTGGCACTGAGTTGGCATTAAAATTATTATTTTTCATATTTGCCAACTCAGTGTCACGTCCTTAAATAAGGACCCAATAGGTCCATATTTTCATAGTTTAGTGACCCAATAGGACACATTTTCATAGTTGAGGGACTTAATAGGTCGTCCTAAAATTGAGGGACTAAAATGACATTTTTGGACAACTTTAAGGACTTGCATATGGTTTATGCCTTTTATCTTTTAAACAACTTATATCTACATATTGACAAGATATTAATCTGCAGACAAAATTTTAGATTTATAAAATGAATGTCAATTGGTGAATAAGGTTAGGTGTTATGTAAAAGAACTTAGTTAATTAATCAACAAAATATCAATTATCGTTTAAACTATAAGTTGAAAGATAATAAATACGTATAGAAGTATAAGTTGCCATACAATTCAATTTCCATGGAAACCGATAATCTTTATAACTACATTGAGCAAACCGTACATTTGTGGGAAAAGCCCAACACTAGTTATTTATGTCTTGGGCTCATCATTTATGTGGTAGCGCTTAATCACCTGATAAAGTCGTTATGATAATTCATGTGTTTTGAGCCCGACATTTCTTTTAGTGACGCAGCGCTTAGTTGCCCGCGAGTGTAAAGTGGGGGTTGTCTTGAGTTGTGCATACGAATGTAAAAGTGGTGCCAAAAGGATAATAATTATAGGGGTTTTTACCGATCTGACCCATTTGAGAGGCCTATTAACGTATTTGATGTGTTTTTTTTTATCTTTCTTACATAACTAGTGGTGTATACTTCTTTTTGGACAAATATACCCTCATCTTCTACATTACACCATAATTTCACTTTCTCATTTCTTTTTTAAAATAGAAAATGTGAAACCGTTCGATTTTCTTAACTATATGGGTACAAGTTTGGAGATGATTTTTACCCAATTACAAGTTCCGACAACGAACTAAAGCTCCATTGTAATAGGTAAAGTGAAAAACGAGTCAAAAACCAAAGTTAATTCGTCATTTATGTGATTTCGGTGTTATTTTACTTCAAAACTAGTCATAATTGCAATCAAGTCGCACAAAATAGTCGCAACCTAAACGGATCTATGCTTAAATATAACAATTTTCATTTTCCTTAAGATTGTAGGTTGTTTGTTTTCAAACGATTTCAAACTCAAAAAGGAAATAACTTGAAATAAAGCAACATACCGAAAGCATGCGCATTCAAGAACTGTTCCTCGAAATATATTCTTGAGACTATATCGCTACAAACTTTACATTTTTAAAGATTCAAAGCAACAAGAATGCGACCAGATCTTGTCGCGTTTTGTAGCGTTTTGCTCTTTGACTGTAAATTATATAATTTCCACATATATGCATCAATAACTTCGCTTTTAGCACTTAAACTCTAATTTTGAAGTAAAATAACACCGAAATCACATAAGTGACGAATTAACTTCGGTTTTTGACTCGATTTCAATTTATCTGTTACAATATGGAGATTTATTTCGTTGCCGAAACTTGTAATCACCGTTAAATTCCACGAATCGCACGAAATTCTCTTTAAAATTGCACCCAAATAGCTAAAAGAGTGGAACGGTTTCGCGGTTGTATTTCAGAAAAGAAAAGAATAAGTGAGTTATGCTTTCAGATAGAAGATGAAGATATTTTTGTTCAAATGTCATAAAATTGCTAGATAAATAAATGAGATAGAAAACCCAATAATCACGTTAATAAGCTTCTCAAATTGACCAGATTTGTAAAAAGTCCAATAATTATACAAATTGTGCATGTTCCGAAAAACTTAATAAACGCGTATGATATGTATTGACATTGATGAACATCTCCGGTGGGGCAATAAGTGAAAATGGAGGATATAAAGGCGCATCTACAGCAAGCATTCGGCGAATCATCAGACGACGATGATGAAGAGAAAGTAGGAAACAATGATCAAATTGTGTGGACAGCAATCAAGGAAATCAATGGACTATGGCTATGCCACCACTTCCTCTCTCCACCCCAACAATCTATGCTTCTATCCGCCATTCTAAATGGTGCCCTTATTTCCCTTTTACTTCCTATATGCCGCTTAACTCTAATTTCTTGATTATCTCAATATTTAAAGGTTTGGGTTTCTGTATGCAGAGGGATGGTTCACGGACAAATCCAATAATCAGGTACGTAGCCCCCGTTCTTTATGACGGAACTGAACTGAACTGATTTTTCTGATTTGAATTTGCTGAATTGGTTGAATGAAACTGAACTACACTGAATTTGCTGAATTAAGCCAAAAAGAACGGAGCCTTAATTGCTTTGGATTATTTCCTATTTGTCATTGTGTTTTAGAAATGCTAACTGACTTATGAAATCAATATATCCGATGATTAGATACAAAGAATAATAGTAACACAATACTATGTTGTTTTGATTTTGAAACTTCCTGTTAAAACTCAAACAAATGATTATTAATGAGCTCTATAATCGAGCATATTCATGAACTTTATAATCATCATGAGCTTGTTCATGAACTCATAGTCGAACCCAGTCACGAGTTTTCTAGTCGAAATTATAAGTCTGGTTTGTCTGTGAATCGAGCCTCAAAAAAATGCGGCCTCTAAGCTCATGTGCAAGCCTAGCAATTAGTGTCTTATTTATTGCTCTGTCCCTGATGTTTGGTTACAGAAGCTTTACCATTGAAATGTTGAACTGAAGCAATCATTCTCTTACCAAATTTGGTCGCGATAAGTTGAGAATTCGATATATTTGATCTTGATAGGCTATGAGATTTGGAGATCTTCCATGTTGGGCTATTGAACTTTCGAACTCCATACGCAAAGCAGTGGTCCTCAGTCAGGAGAGTGATGAATGTGGTGATCAGTGTGTGCTTCCATCAGATTTGCTGTGGAGGGAACCATTGTTTGATCAACTAATTGTCAATTCATACCAACCAGGTGAGGTAAGATGCAATACGTTAACGTCAATTTTAGTTTCCACATTAAAAAAATTGCATACTTTTGCTCAATGTTTGATTATACTTTGTTACAAACGTAGGGTATATGTGCACATGTTGATCTATTGCGGTTTGAAGATGGGATTGCGATCGTGTCCCTGGAATCATCTTGCGTGATGCATTTCTCACAAGTTAGAGAAGATCCGTCGACATTATTGAAAGTTGGTGTTCACTTGAATCCTGGCTCTCTTGTGATATTGTCAGGAGAGTCTCGCTACTTATGGAAGCATGAAATTAACCGGAAACCCGGGTTTCAAATATGGGAGGGTCAGGAATTAAATCAGACGACAAGGTTATCAATAACCCTTAGAAAGCTCTGCACAGTTGATTAGCTAGAAAGCTGTAGATGGGATGGACCAACTGAGGATCCAATCCAGTTTGGGCTAAAGTTGTTTGTTTTTCATTGCTATTTCAACAAATTAAGGTCTCTTCAAAATAGAAAATAGTCTCAAACTATATATGTTCTTATTCTCTGCATCTCCTGCTCACATTATGTTTCAAGTTTGTACATAGAACTTGTTAGGTGACTACGTAATTCTTACCGAACAAGCTAGAGAGTGCAATTCTTAGCACATTGCACCAATAGAAACAGCATTTGCTTTTGTAGTCTCTTTACAAATACATTTCAAGTTTAAGTTAAATGACGTTTTTGTGCAATCCGAGCTTACTTGTTAGTTCACTTGTGTTTACTCGGTATTGAATCCGAGTTTTACTCATAAAAATCAAACGCATCAGTATATCGATCACATGAGATTTGTCATGTGAGCGAAAAATTAAGGCTAATTTTCTCTTTGTTGTCTCATATTCTCGATTGTTAAGAATTAAGCCACAAAATACCTACCTATTTGACGGTTTGAAAGTGATCCAAACCACAAAAAGTTACTGTGTTCCTACGTTCAGCTCTGATTTCAACTGGGTTAAAATGCATGAAGTCATTCATTTGAATGTGTTTTGAAGCATTTTTAATTTTGAAGATGGATATAACAAGTGATCTAAATAATCTTGTGTTCTTTAAATATAGATATACCACCTAGTACTAATTGTAATTCCAACATAAATAATGTATTTTGCAAAACTTTTACGTCATTTCTAAGATCTTTGTACAACAAACGAGATGATGGGGAATATCCTGTATTGAGCAAACCAAACCAAAGCCAAAGAAAGAAAACTTTTTACAAACTCGATCCAAATGAACGTAAAAATAGCAGCGACTGACTGTTGTTTCAAAGAAAAACAAGCTTAACGTTTAGAATGGCTAAAAAGGCAGCCCATGCTAAACAAGGCTTAACCAAATCTCCGGCGATGGGATTAACTTGTTTAAAGAGGCGACAACAGCCAAGAAGAGCAGCAAACATAGCCAAACTCACAACCAAACCAACCCAAGGGGCTCGTATCCAAAACACGATAGGATCCCAAACCCAAGAAAGAGCTAGCTGCGCCAGGTAAAAAGACAGAGCCGTAGGCTTCTTATGAAAACCACCTTCAGCCCAAACGAGCCATGCAGATAAACCCATCAAGAAACTAGAAACCATGCATGTCAAGTGTAGAGCCCAGATAGGAGGGAACCATATAGGTTTATTATTATTAGTAGTGTTGTAGCCATTTTTGGAGCCAAAGAAATAGATGTTGAAAAGGGTAAGAGAAAGAGGGACAGAAACAGCCATGGCTAGTGATCTCATACCTCTTTTAGCCATGGCCATCTTCTTGTTTCCTCTGCTGCTGCTGCTGCTTCTCATGGTGTCTTTCCGAGTGGTGGTGGTGTCTTGGGGAGGACGGTGTTTGATGTTTTGGGAATCCATGAAGAAAGAATTAATGTTGTGAGAAATTAAACTAAGTGGAAAGTGTGTGAATAGAGAGGGTTTTCAGGGCTTAAAAGTTTTGGAGGAGGGAAAAGTGAATGACACGTGTGAGCAAATAAGGGAAACAAGGGGAATACGTGGTGATGGGGGGAGGGTGAACAAGAGAAGATGACTTTGTCTTATGGATTTTCATTGACACTTGGATCATTTTTCATTTTGATTATTATCACATTCCATTTCATTAATATCATGGATAAGCTCTCTGTATTTACTCTTTTGGATTCACGATGGTGTTAGGAAATCACGGATCGAACTCAGTGTAGACTATTGAAGAACTCGACTAAAAATACGAACTTGCTTTCATTGATCAAACATAATTTTTTACAAACCTCACCATAACACTCATACACATACACATAACTCTCCATATTTGCTACATTTAGTAGCACTACAACACTCAATTTTATTCTCACATTTTTTCTACTCTCACTTGCTCTCAATTTTTGTGATGATACAAATGCCTCCTACTCATGCCTATTTATAGCCTTCATACAAAGTTCATGAAAAGTCTAGATGTTTATGTTTTTGGCTTTCTCTAGAATTTTCTTTTCACTTATTAAACTAATCTTTGCTAGATTATTCTAGATACTTAAGTCTAGAGTATTCTACAACATCACTAAACATTTATTTTATCTAATTGTTTTAAATTAATAGTTGATTCCCAACAGATAGATCATATTATTGGGCGCGACGTCCACATGGCACCAACATTACTTGGATTGATGTCCATTTTCCACTAGAAATAACCTCAAGGAAATAAAAAAAAATGGGAGCTTCAAAATATCAATCCTCTTGAAAAAGGTTTCATTGAATGAGAGTAGTTCCTTTTTTTGGGTAGCAATGAGAGTAGTGGTCGAGTGGTATAAAAGTGCTTCCGAATTAATATATCAATCATCTTGAAAAAGTTTTTAAAACTGCTTGTTTCCTCCTCTGAGTACACGTTCTTATGGTAAAGCATAAAGGTTCAACTAAACTGAATAAAATTGAAATAAATTAAATTTGCTCAACTGAATTGCTTTAGTTGGCCAAATTTAACATGGCTTCATCCTTCGGCACTCTTTTGGCCTTCATCTCTCGCCATCGAATTTGGTATCCTCTTGGACACAACAAGGAGCAACATGCAACTCTCGTGCCGCTCCTTCAACAAGGCGAATCGTTTCGCTGGCTGCCCCTGCCTACTTGTACTCCTTCCCAGGGTTCGCCATCTCGAGGGCCTCCCAAGAGCACACCACTTGCGAATCTTTCGCCACCGCGGCCGACGAAAAGCTTGGTAAGCAGCCCAACTAGCATACTATCAGCTCTGATACCAACTGTCACGGGCACAGAGTCTAAATAAAGAAAATTTTTGCTGAATTTAGTTGAACTGAATTGAATTGAATTAAATGGAACTAAACTTAACTAAATTTTGGTGAAATTAAATGAAAAAGAATAGGGCCGCAAAGTCAAATAACTCTTTCAAGTGGTTCTCTCTCAAATTCATTTTTAACAAATTTAACCCCTCATTTACCTTTCAAATAATAAATTTTTTAAATTTTACCTTACGTTTCTCTTTACAAAGATGAAAGATAGTTTATTCATACTCGGAGAAAAAGGAAAAATCATTTTTTCAATCAAACCTAAAGAGCATAATTTGATATTTCATACATTAGAATGAATTTGTACTTTTATTCAAAACTATAGACATATACTTTGAATCTTAGTTATATATGTGGAGTTAAAGTGGTAAGATATATATTTTCTATTTGAAAGGTTTACACTGAGTCGTGAAAAAATCTCTTAAAGTAAATAAATAGAGTAGTTTAATTTAATTTTATGGGATTTTCTTTTACAAAATCAGACCACTTTTAATAGATTGTTTACATATTTAGATATCTTTGATTTATAATTACAAATCTAAGCACTTTCTGGTTTTTTGAACAAAATTACGCTTCCTTAATTTGTTTCAATTTTGGATCAAATTTTTATTGCATGTGAAAATTGCAAATAGAGAGTACAGTTCGAGAACTTCTATTAGTAGTAAAATGATGAATTCTTCATTCTAATGATTGTGAAGAAAGACACAAACTCAATTAGATAATACCGATTTTAGAGTTGTCAATGCAAGAACTTTGTTATTAACATACTGAGAAAATTAACTAAGACATACGTAGTGGTGGTGATTGCATTTTGTAAACTTATCCGAGTTCTTTTTTGTTTTCATTTCATCTTCAATTCTATTGGATTTTGGCACAAGTATGCGTTTTGACATTTGTTGGAGATCGATGATAAAGATGGCGAAAGTCGACGGCAAAGATGGAGGACGACATAAAGAGTCTTTATTGATGGTGGAGAACGCCATTCTTGCTTAAGCATGAAAGAATGAAAATGAAAGAACAAAAAATAGGATAAGAAAGAGAAGAGTATTTTTGTCCAAAACCTTAACGGGGCGTTTGTTTCGTGGGACTAAGGGAGATAAGGTGGGTTGAGATTAAAAAAGGGTGTGGTTATATCCAGCCCATAATTAGTAAGACAGCCGATGGGATAAGACAGAAATGCCCTTGTGAAGAAATAAATTATTATTTTTTTTTTGCAAAAAGTAGGTAGGAACTGGAGCCTTTTCGGTGCCACCACACGGTGACACTCACGACCAATTAGTTTCACCATATGGTGGAACCGGTGAGACTCAAGTGCGGCCGCGCGGTGGCACTCAAAATCATCCAGTGCCACCACATGATGACACTCATTCTTCGCCAGTGTCACCGTGTGGTTGCACTTGAATTCGATGAGTTCGTTTAGACGATTAGTTTTTTTTTTTAAGAAAAATGGAAAAATTAATTTAAACAAAAATATAACTCAATCATAAATAATAGTGAAATTAAGTAACAAGTAATTTCAACGATATAATTTAAAAAAATAATAAGAAAAATAAAATTTGAAATAATCCGAAACCATAAATTTAGTAAATAGACGTACTTAGTTAAAAGTTATATAAAATTAAGAAAACACAAATACACGAAGAAAATTAATACAATTAAATCAAAAAAAGCATAACATTACACGAATGTATTTCGTAGTAAATTAGCCCATCTATCCATCTTTCCCAAATACGGTTCTATCAAGTGTTGAGCACTGAAATGACGTCTAGATTCCCACTATACATCCATTATAGGGACTGGAAAACCGGGTTGTAAGTCGATACGAATAAAATGATTTCCGGCAAGACAAAGACAAATTTCATAGTCTAGTGGGTGACCGTCGAAACGAAGCGGAAGCACAGTACAACATCCCATAAGCCGGTTCGAGAACAAAAATATTGCTGCATTAAAATAGGTAGCAATAGGGTATAAATCCTCTGGTAGTAGTGTTATCGAAGTGGAGGTACTCGTTAGTCCAAGCGCAACAAAACTTCTCTTTGTGCACCAACCATGTCGTGTCCAAATAACGTATAACCGCCGGATACGGTGTCATAGACAACTTCATACGACGCACTGCCTCATCATAGTACTCTAATGTTGGTGCTTCTACTATCACCCGCCATTTATTATTCTTGAATATCTCACCATGTTCTTTATCTCCACAAATTTTTCCCACCTGATGTGCAACATCCTTGTTTATGTGCCACGTACACAAAATGTGAGGTGTATTCGGAAAACCACATGTACCGGTTCCATCAAACCTAACTCCCGGTCAATCATAATGGTTTGTTGGGTTGAGATTGTTCCCCAATAGAACCCTTAGCTTTTGTAACACCCACATATAGCTATCCCTAGTTTCATCCTTCATTATTGCATAAGCAATTAAGAAGTTCTTATTTGTTAGCGTCATTCCAATAATCTCAAAAAACGACATTTGGTACTTATTTGTCTTATATGTAGAATCCATGCCGATAATCCAAGGGTAGGAGCGATACATAGTCACCATTTTTGGATGTGCCATAAAAAGATGAGTGATGACCTTACTTATCGGTGCTAATTCTGTCCAATGTTGATATCCATATTCAACCGGAAGATGATAAAATTCCTCAACCACATTTCTCCCCTCAAAACTCTCAGCCCTAAGTTTACGCAATTCGTGATAATCCCCAAATATTTGGGGTTAAATGCATCAATGATCACTCAACTTTGCCTTTTGTTTTAAAATACTCGCTCAACTTCAATTTGTCTCAATAAAGTCACTCAACTTTGAGTTTGTCTCAATTAGGTCACTCCATCAACTTAAAAAATAAATAAAATCCTAAAATAGTGATGTGGATGCCACATCAACACAAGTCAACTTTTGACCATTGACTTTGACTGCCACGTAGCAGCCACCTAAATGTATAATAAAAATTTACGACATGTGGCGCCTAGGTGGTCACACGTGGCGGTCAAAGTCAACAGTCAAAAGTTGACTTATGTCAACATGGCAGACACATCACTACTTTGGTATTTAATTTATTTTTAAGTTGATGAAGTGACCTAATTGAGACAAAACTCAAAGTTGAGTGACTTTATTGAGACAAATTAAAGTTGAGTGACTATTTTGAGACAACAAGTAAAGTTAAGTGACCATTGATGCATTTAACTCCAAATATTTGGGTAGTTTCAAAGTGAGGATTATAATCAACACCATCACCATCAAAATCATTTAAGGGAACCTACAAATATAGTTGTAGTCATCGTTATTGTTTAGCTAAATATGCGAGTTATAGTATTGTTACACTCAAGGGTTTTAAGTGCCGCCACGTGATAACACTCAAGGGATTTGAGTGCAACCGCACAGCTGCACTCATGGAAACTTAGTGCTCCCACGTGGTGGCACTTGAAACCCATGAGTGTCTCCGCGTGGTGGAACTCAAAACCCATGAGTGTCACCGCGTGGGGGAACTCAAAACCCTTGAGTGTTGCTTTTTTAAAAAAAAAAATATAGAACAAGTAAAACGGGTGAATAAATTACACAACAAAATTCTGAGTTGGTTCCGATTTTTATTTTTAATTTTTGTTATCTTCGTTGCGCCGCTACTTATGTCGTCCATCGTCGCCTCAAAATTCTAATCGGAATTTCGATGTCGCCGCTGTCAACCGTCGCCGGAGGCGGAGGAATAGTGGTGAAATGAAGGAGGGGGGACTGACGGGAAGATGGAGGGGAATGGTGGTTGGAGTTTATTTTATTTTTTGTTGGAGTTGGAATCTATTTAATTTTTTATTTTTTAAATTAAAGAGGGGCATTTTGGTCTTATACCCTTGGCTGCCTCACTAATTGTGGGCTGGATATACAACCCCACTTAAAAAAAGGCATTAAACTCAACTAATGCCTAGTTTGTTTGGGGGGTTGAAATTTGAGCTTAGTGCTCCAAGCTCAATTTTGGGGCTGAACTAATACATGGGGGGAGTGTTTTTATTTTTTGAGCTTGGACTTGGAGTCTCTTAAGTGGGGAATAGACTAAATAGCCCTTGTTAATTCTTAAATATTCCAGCCATATCCCTACTTCCATTTCATCATATCTTCTTCATCTTCTTCTCCGACAGCTTCTCCCGCGGTTTCACTCCTCTATATCTCCGTCGGAGGTCATTTTTTTCGGCGTCCTCCATTATCTCCGGTGGTTTCAGACTGAATTTTGATCGCACTGACATGAATTGTAATAGTGCGATGAACTTTTAAAGGCTAATGTTTCCAGAAATTATCACACGGCGGAAATACGATGCAGTATTATTTCTCACTGAAACTCAGAATTCATCGCACTGTCGAAATGCGATGTCGTATTATTTCTCTCCAAAACCACAAAACTGTCTGAAACCAAACAGTTATAGCACGACATCGCATTTCCGCCGTGTGATGATTTCTTCAAACCTTTGTTTTTCTCAGAAATCATCGCACTGACGAAACGCGATGCCGTTCAATTTTTCTCCAAGTGGATCTGTTTGTCATTTTGTAATCGCACAGCATAACATTTGGACCGCCGAAGATGATGAAAAGACGCCGGAGATAATGGAGGACGCCGGAAAATCGTAATGATATGAAAAGGAAAGAGATGGTTATTATTATATTCAAATTTATTTTTTTTATAAATATATTCAAATTTATTTTTAAATGAGAGGTAATATTGTCTTTTATTTTTTTGGCTTAAAATCTAATCTTTACTACTCCCTCTAAACAAACATGTTCTTAACCAATCTCAACTTATAAATTAAGCTCAACTCAAATTTGTTCATATGAAAAATAGGTCCAAGCTAATCTCATCTCATCCAAACGCCCGTAAATATATCTAAGATTTATAAATGTAAAAAAAAAAAAAAAAAAAGAAAAGAAAAGAAGAGTGTCTTGATAGGTAAATAACATATTGAAAATAATTATCTCAATTTTACGAGATGGATGTTTATTGAATGTTCACGGCGGCGGACATGAGTTAATCAGTGAATAAGAAGCTACAAGTTACAGTAGTTTCTTATTTCCATCACCTCAAATTAGATCATACAAAAACCAGATCGAAGAATCGCAAAATTGATTTTTGGTCGGAACGATGAAGCTGAAATCAAAAGTAGCATTCCCTTTGGGTTTAATTTCAATGGAAGCTCTCCTTGTCGCTCTTATCATCGCATTTGTTCCTTGTAAGTTCAACCATTCACTCTACTTTTTCATTTTTTAATCTCTTTTCTTTAATTTCCATTCATTTTTCAGATACCAAGATTGATTGGGACGCTTACATGTCACAAGTAAGTGCCCATTATTCTTTATTTTTAACTCAATTTAGCCCATTTAATCTCGTTCAATCAAAAGTTTACATTTCATTACTCTCGTTAACGTCCTCCCGAACTAGGGCTTAGTTTTGAGTTTAGATAATATGAATGGACAAACAGGTAAGTGGGTATCTTGCGGGAGAAAGGGACTACAGCAACCTCAAAGGTGATACAGGGCCATTGGTATACCCAGCTGGCTTTCTCTATGTTTACTCTGCCATTCAGTATCTCACCGGAGGCGAGGTTTATCCGGCTCAGGTAATCCTAAATCTCCGTTTTTTCGGTTGGTTTATCTTTGTCAGCAAACCAATTCAACTAAAAGCTACATCTTTTATATTAATCTCTATAGGTTTCAAGCGTGTACAACATTGACCCACCTTATCATTTCTTAAATTTAACGAACAACCGATTGAACTAAACTGATAGTGAAGGTCTAGCCATATCTTGGGTCTTTTACCAATGCATCCTTGACTACAAATGCTCTAACCTGCTCCCTGTTCCCTTTTCATGCTTTACTAGTTTTTGATAATGGTTGCGTGTTAAAAATATGTCATTTTACTCAATTGCCTTTTCAAATTCATACGAGATAACACAGATATGTGTATGCTTGTGTAACTAATTCTCGTAACCAATTATGATTTATGTTAACATGAAATATAGCCTCATGATTTCTAACTCTGGGCTTGCAGATTTTGTTTGGCCTGCTATACGTTGCTAATCTGGCTATTATCTTATTCATCTATGTGAAGACTGATGTGGTATGGCAATTTTATCTTTCATCTATCTGTAAATTCTTGAATAATCGTTTTATCTTTCTGAAATTAAAATGCAAGTTAACAGACTTGGTCAATATTCGATGGCTTGGTCAATATTCGATAGGGTTAAATTCTCAGTGAGAGAGTCTCTCATACCATGATAGAGAATATGCTAATAGTAGTAAAGGGTAATATGGGAAAGTAAGTTGTAAAGAAGGGTGTGTGCTTTAGTTAGTATATATGAAGAAGGGGTTATGAAAGAATTATGTTGTTTGACTCGTTTGAGTTAGGCTCTGCTTTGGGTAGAGAGGGAACAATATCTTCCTCTTGGGTTGAGTTTTAGCTCAATTCATCTTTTTATCTTTGTCATTCTGTTTCTGTTTCATTGACTCTAGTTCTTAAGCTTTTCTATGCAATTCTATAATTTCCATTTTACTACATTTGTTCTATTTCCTTGTGTTCTATTTTTGTTTCTGTCATTTGGTACCGTTTGTTGGAAACAAAATGGAAGCCGGGATGCAAAACCGAAACGGAAATTATAGAATAATCACTCTTTGATACTTAGTTTCTGAAATTGAAATGTATGTTAACTCAATGGCTGAGTCAATATTCGATAGGGTTCAATTTTCGGTGATAAACTCTCTCATACTAGACCTGCTACATAAGGCCACCTCTTTATTTTCCATGTTTCTCGAAACTCTCTCATACTAGTCCTGGGCAATTGTTGAAAGTAATTTATTGATTCCAAGTCTTTGTAGCTTGAAACTAGTACCTTGCTCACAGACTGCCATCTGTATATATACTAAGTCGATACATAAAAGAAAAAAAGAAAAAGAAAGATACTAGATTTTCATTCAAGGATCTTTGTTTTGTAAATGTAATGAAAGAAGTTAGGGTCAATGCAATTGAGATTGAGGAGGTTCATGAAACCACAATAGCTATTATGAACCGAAAGAGAGGAATTCTTACGTTCAAAGCTGGTGAGGAGAATATTTATACACAAAACGGAGGTGAGGAAGGAAAAGGCTTATGTTATTGGCTGAGAGAAGGGTGTAGTAACCATTCAAGCTCTTGATTGCGGTTTGCAATGACTATTTTCTTTCTTTGTCAAGGTCGGGTGATAATCATATAAAATCATTTTCAAAGGAATGTTGATGTCTGCATGGACAGATTAGTTTTATCAAAATTTTAGCATATGAATGATTAATGATCCAAAGTTAGATCTGCAGCATTCTATACTCACACAGCCAAGTTTTGTAGCTTTAGACAAACTAACTATTGGACATGTTAAAACAATTGAAATATTCCCATTCTTTCAATTTTAAAATATCTGCTAGATTATGCTATACTTCTGTGGCATGCTTTTTCCAATATTCTGTTTTGGCCTTGACAGGATCTTTTCTTCGCAAAATATTTTGCAGCTTCCATGGTGGGCTCTTATCTTACTTTGCCTCTCAAAAAGAATCCACTCAATCTTTGTGCTGCGTCTTTTTAATGACTGTTTTGCAATGACTTTTCTCCATGCTTCTTTGGCCTTGCTTATTTACCAACATTGGCATCTGGGACTTATCTTTTTCAGGTATCACTTAGTTTCTTGTCCTAATTATAAGAATCTGATTTTGGACAAGTTTGATATAAGTTTCTGCTTCATTTGTATAGTGTAGCTGTCTCAATAAAGATGAATGTCCTTCTGTATGCACCACCTCTATTGATTCTGATGCTACAGGTAAATCAACATCCAATACTTAAAGTCTGTACACTTTGCTCCTTGGTTAAGTGTTTGAATCATTTAACTAATCATATCTTCATCTTGCAAAAATTTCTTTTTACAGGCTTTGAATATTACAGGGGTGATAACAGCTTTAGCTGGTGCAGCCTTAGTGCAGGTGCTTATCACGTTTTGTACTCCTAAGACTGCTTTTGTGTATAAGCATAGAAGCACATGTTGAATTAGCATGAACAAGATTCTGATTTTTCGGATAAGAATACTTAAAAGTGTTTTTTTAGTCTTTGAAGCCCAATAGAAATATTGTCAATTTCTTCTCGTATGTTGTAGGTGAGTTGGAGTAACACTGGTACTGAAGTTCTGAAGGGCGCATTATCTTAATAATAGCTCATTGCTTCACGTGTTTGATGAACGATTCTGCAGATTCTACTGGGGTTACCATTTTTGATCGCTTATCCAATTGAATATGTATCGAGTGCATTCAACCTTGGGCGTGTGTTCATCCACTTTTGGTACTTACTTTTTGACTCTATGTTGCAAAAGGTTCTTGAATATTTTCTTTACATATATTGATTTGAGCATTTAGTCACAAGTGAACATTAGAATAGGCTATTATTTTACGAAATAAACTGAAATATTCTTATGCCCTTAGAGACATTACGAGATCTGTGTGTATGCATGTTCCTTGTATTGACCTATGCAGATAATGTATGTAGCTAGTTGGGGCCATTTACTAGATTACTGTGTGTGCTCACAGATCTTGCCTTCTCAGTTAGTTACTAGGAATGAGATTAATCAAATGTTATGAAGAGATCTCGGATGGGAATTCATGAATTTGATTATAAGAAAGTCTTCGCTGCATAAAAGAAAGTCTAAAATGTCTTCTTAGTTCCTACTACCACTATGCAACTTCCATTAGAATATACCTCAGAGGCTACTAGGAATGAGATTAATCAAATGTTATGAAGAGATCTCGGATGGGAATTCATGAATTTGATTATAAGAAAGTCTTTGCTGCATAAAAGAAAGTCTAAAATGTCTTCTTAGTTCCTACTACCACTATGCAACTTCCATTAGAATTTACCTCAGAGGCTAATAGCTTGGTCTGATGTGCATATTATTATTTTCTATTGTCAACACTTGGGAGAAAAGATCTTGGGTGGGTGGGTGGCGGGCACGGCCTGTGGGCAACTATTTTTCATGTGACTCCATTATTCAGAAAATGTTAAAACCTTCTCTCTAGAAGCAGCAGCGAAGTACGAGTGCCAGGCATTGATCATATAGTTTTGTGAAGCCATCAAATGTTAAATTCTCTAGAAAAGATCTTGCTATTTTTTCTGTTAGGGTGGGTTGGTGCTTTGGCTTTGCCCATGTACTGCTGTTTAATGTTCTTTATCAATTTGGTACTGTTGCACTTTTCTCTAAAGATTTTATGACTTGACTGTTTTTTTTCCTAATGTGATTTCTATATTTGTTTATTTTCTTATATTCAGGTCTGTTAACTTCAAATTTGTTCCTGAACCGATTTTTGTATCAAAGCCATTTGCAGTCTCATTACTGCTTGCTCACCTTGGACTGCTTGCAATTTTTGCTCATTATAGATGGTGCAGGTGCGTAACTTATTATCTTGTCATTGTTGTCAGGAATTTGACTAAAAGAGCTGACACTTTGTGGATTTTTTTGTATATTCCAGTGACTGACAAGAACTTTTCATGACCTATATAGACAAACTATGGTCCTATATTAATGCCTTTTTCTCCCTTCTTTAGGGATCACATCTTTGGTACTTTCTTAATGGTCTATATGTTGTTATAGCCCCCAAATATCATCCTAGGTTCCTTAGAAACAACATTATGTCTCAGCAGATCTGTACCTGGGTTTATGTTTCGTATATAGCAGGTCTCTCTTTTTGTTATTATATCTATGAATTTATTTTGAAATTTATAATTCATGTTTCTCTTCGTGGTCTCTCTGTTGCTCCTCTATGCATAGCATCAACGTCTTTGTTTGGTTTTAGAAGTTCCATAACAAAACATACGTTTGTTCACTTTACATGTTACTCCTAGATAGTTGCTAATGCTTGCTGCTTGCGCATCGATTAGTTGCTAATTGTATACGGAGTTGAGATGTAAAATCTATATTACTTCCAAGAACAAAACTGATAGTACAAAAATTTGGTCTCTTGCAGGGATGAAGGAGGAATTTTTAAGTTTTTGTATTCTAGAGTTGTATCCATGAAGCATGGCTATGCTGTTGCAGAACGTAGTGGCTCATCCTTGAAAATTCTTAAGCCAGACTGTGAGTATTGGTTTTTTTTTTTTTAAGAGTGACTTGAAGTCCTTTGTGCTTCTGTCTCCCTTCAGTCCCACTTTCCTTTCTTTTACCTGCCTCTGTACTGAATCTTGGTCAGATTGTTTCAGATATTGTGACAACTATGTTCTGTGGGAACTTCATCGGCATTGTATGTGCTCGCTCACTGCATTACCAGTTCTATTCATGGTGTGTTCTTTCATTACGACACTTTTTCTTCTTATTCATGCTTTGTCTGTGCCGTCTCATCTGTGCTAGTGAGTAGTAAGATATGTTCAACTATTGTTTGTATTTGCTTTGGGCATCTGCCCGTTGTTCTTATTTACGCCTTCACATCCACCCTCCCTCCATCTGAGCCTCTTAGATATGATTTTAATTGCACTTAGGCCCTGTTTGTTTGGCGGAAAATATTGTTCTAATTTTTTGTTTGCTTAGGAAAATAAGTCAATGGAAAATATTAGGCAAGTCGGTGGAAAATTTATGAAGGAATTGAGGAAAATGTTATACCCTTTTGAAGAGGGTAAAACATTTCACTAGATTGAAACCTTGGGTCCATCCCTTCAAAGACCAAGAGCAGTCATACAACACCCACCATTTCTTCTATTCCATAGCAGCCACCCACCAGCCAGCCGGCCACCGACAAGGTGCTGCATAACGATTGGCCAGTGAATGGACAGATTAGACACGGTCACTGGAATTGATCTCCTTAATGCCAGTTTAGATGAACGCGGAAGATGAAAATTAAAATTGATACTAACCTGTGCACTGAAGATAGTGACGAAAATGAGTGGAGTAGAACATGGTTTTCCTCATCGGCATAGAACAGTGGAGATATATATAGTGATGAAGGAAAACATTTGTCCAAGATATAAACAAACATTGACATATAATTGGTGTCCAAATATTTTCCAAAATATTCCAAAACATTAAATTCTGACAAACAAACAAGGCTTTATTATGTGTAGAATTTGTGTGCAGAAGTAGTGCTTTTATGGTGAATGTAGCGAAAGGCTTCTATGAAGCTTATAACTGTTATGCAGTTCTCAAGAAGTGGTTATTTAAGTTATTCTGAGTTGATGTCCTCTACTATCTTTAGCTGTTAGCTTTTAGTCCAGCGTCCATACAAGTTACAATATGCTGCTTGTCATATAATGCTTGTGCTGTTAACAATCAGTTGAGAGTAATTCATAAAGCGGAAATTGTCCTTTGTGTTTTAGCTTGATCTGCTGTCTTTAGCTGTTAGCTTCCGTTGAGGTGTCTAGATAGTGTGACAGTTTTGGCCTTTGCAATTTGGCACTGCATGTCTATTCCAAAGTTTAGCCTACATTTTGACGTAGGTACAAGTGGACACACGCATATGCTGGAAAGAATGTAAATGAATGTGGGAAAATGCTTTTAATTGAAAGCTCTTTCCAACCATTTCGGTTCCTTGCATTCTCTTACCCATGAATGTTGTTGGCTGACATTTATCATGTCCTGGTTGATGCACTCTACGAGATCATTTTCCTTCATGAACGTAATCCCTGAAAATTATTCCTTGATGGGTCTATTAGATTAGATGCTTTGAAATGATATTCATGCACATGTACGATGATATGGATTATGTTGAGAAGGAAATTTTTTGCAATTTAACACCTGTTAAACTTGATGTTACTTTTTATTATTGCAGGTACTTTTATAGCTTGCCTTATCTATTATGGATCACACCATTACCCACATTGGTTCGGTTGATAGTGTTGTTTGGAGTTGAGTTGTGCTGGAATGTGTATCCTTCCAATGTTTATTCATCTGCTATGTTGCTGTGTCTCCATCTCATCATCCTCTTGGGTTTATGGTTAGCTCCCTCTAAATATCCTTATCTAGAGGATAAAATTTCAAGCAAGAACAGATGATGAAACCGGTCGGGATTTTTCAACTGCTGGTTTTCGATAGATATAATTTCTTTTGAACTGTTAAATTAATATACAAAACAATTAACTAATCAGAATATAAAAGAAGCTGGTATGTTATAATCCTTTTTTGCCTTTCAGCATTAAAATATTTAGGATCGGATTTGGTAATATGAAAGCTTTTGGAATGGAATGAATGCTCGTTACATTAATCTTTTTCATTGTTAGTTTGCTGGTTGCGAAACTGTTGTGTTTGATTCCATTATATATAATTACTAGAGGGGTCATCCTTGCCTTTTCAGTAACACTTTTTTTGAGCATTTTTTTTAATCATTTGTTAAGAGAACATAATATTTATTTGGCCTTGCCAAAATTAAGTTTCAAGGTCTGCCATTATTTACGATTTGATAACTAATTTCATGATAAGAATAAAGTCGTCTCTCAACGGCCCCCTTCTTTAGTTTGCATTCTTTCTATTTGGAGATGTGTAGAAAACAACTTTTTCAGGTATCACTTAATTAGTATCAGTTTAGTTAAGAAATTTTTTATATTAATTGTATTAAAAGAATTTATAAAAATAATAAAAGAAATTAGATATAAATTTTGTAATTATAATTAACTTTCATAAAGTCATGACACCCAATTTGTAGTTAATTTTCACAAAATCATGACGCATTGTTTTTTGTTAAATTTTTTTTGGCACCATTTTAATACCTCAAAACGCAATTATGAACCAATTTTTTTTCTTTCCCTTTTTTTTCCTTTTGTTTTTTAGCAATATTCACGAACCTACATGTGTTCTACTATTTTCCAAATTTTATTTGATAGATGTGCCAACAATTTCATTTAATGTTTTAATTTTTTATTCATTCACACTTCAAGGCAAATGCGACACCGTTTTTTTAGTTACTGTTTTGAATCAATTTTAGATTTTGTATTGTTGATCTACTTCAATTTTATATATCTAGATAATTTCATTTAAATTTGGATGTTATTTTTATAGCTGAATTTTGATTTTTTATTATTAACAAATAAATAAACTAGCTCATTAGTAACCTTGATTATTAGAGAACCAAATTCAGTAAATTAGATTAAAGGAGAAAAGACTTTTCAAACATTTGTGATGGTAACGTGTTGTAATATATAATACTTTTTTTGAAAGTATTAACTAAGATATAAAAGCGAATGAAAAATAATTGCGCACTTAAATGGTGACTCTTCAAATTAATATGGAGAGTTACTCACCACTTGAATGAAATTGGATAGTAATATTTACAGCCCAATGGACTGTAAATAAGTATTAATATTAGTATTGAATTTATAAAGAGTATTTATTAGTTAATTAATTATTAATGTTAATTTAATTTTTTAAAAAGTATAATAAATAGGTAAAAGCTAATGAGCGCCTTGGGGACGCTAAATAAGTATATAATGATCATTAACCATTTGATAGAAATAATAAATAATGTGGACCCATTATGATTTTAAGCATTAACTATTTTATAGAATTCAGTGAACATTAATTATTTGATTGCAATAATAAAGTGGAGTAATTATAAGCTAATTATTTAATAATTTTTATGGTAATTACTATGGATTTTTTAGAGTTTATGATTGGGTTCGGTAGGGTTTAAGTTTGGGTTCATGAGTTAGGTTCGGGTATAGGGTCTGGGTTTAGTAGGTTAGGGTTTGAATTTGGATTTGGGTTTCGAGTGGTCAGGGTTAGGGTTCTGGGTTAGGGTTAGAGTCAGAATTAGGGTTTCGAGTTTATATGTTGGTTTGGGTTAATTTAATGATTTTAGGTTCGGGTTTGGATTTGGATTTCGAGTTTATATATTTGTTTGGGTTACTATTCATGGTTTTGGGTTCGGGTTGATGATTTTGGTTTGGATTTAGAGTCGGGTTTGAGGATAATGTTAAAGGTTCAGGTTCGGGTTTAGATTTATGTTCAGATTCGGGTTTAGGTTTATGTTTGATTCGGGTTTAGAGTTTATAGTTTAGAGTCGGGGAGTAATATTTATTTGAAATTTTCATAATTAATGTTTGCACAAACATTTAAGTTTCAATTAACAAGAAAAGTATTATTATTAAAGAATGAGTATTATTTATTTCATTATTAATGACAATTATAAAATGTATTTGTCTTATCTAGTCTTATCTAGCGCCCCGTGGCGCTCGTTAGCGGGATCGTAATAAATAATATATTATCTTAGTTTCAAAACTAGTTGTTACTTTTTTTATTAAACCATAAAAATGTCTAGTAGCATCCCGTTAAATTTTAATTATAAAAATAATTTTTATTTTTTTATTATACCCTAATAATCCAAAGTAACAACCCGTTAACCATTGGTTATAAAAAAATAGTTTATATTTGTTTATTATACCTTAAAAGTCTCAAACAACAACCCGTTAACTCTTGATTTTAAAAAAAATAGTTTATATTTTTTATTATACTCTAATAGTCTCAAGCAACAACCCGTAAACTCATGGATATAAAAAACAGTTTATATTTTTTTATTACACCCTGAAAGACCCTAGTAGGAACTCGTTGACCTTTGAAAATAAACATAATTGCTATTTTTTTTATTATGACATAAACGACCTTGGCACTAATCCGTTAATTTTTGGTTATAAATATATATATTTTTTATTAAAATATACTCCCTCCGTCCCAAATTGATAGGCAATATTTCATTTGCACACTAATTAAGAAAATTAGTTAAAACAATACATGTTTACTAATATTCCCTTAATAAATTAATGGAATAAATCTAATGTAAGTAATTATGATAGTCTTGATTAAAGTGTCTTGTCATTCTATTGGTTGAATGAAATTAATTAATATTGGGATCAATAAAAGTAACCTTGTAAATATAAAAAAGGAATTAATTAAAGTGAAAAATACGAGCATTTTAGACTTTTTGACATTTAATTACCATTTAAAAATAGAAAAATGCCTATATTTTGGGACACCCAAAATAGAAATAATGCCTATCAAAATGGGACGGAGAGAGTAAAATACTTCTACTTGCATTAATAATATATTGTATATTTCAATATAATAAATGCTTGTCCTAGAGTTAATGGTTTTTTTCAATGAAAATATAAGAAATTTAGTTATCATTAATGCTTATATACAACCCATTGGGTCGTATATATCATTTGCCATTTTAATTCAATGAATTGCCATTTTATCCCTTCCAATTTTCATTTTTTCTACACATTCTAATTCTCACTTAAATTAATGGTAGTCTGACTAATTTAGTAATTGGGCCAAAACGAAAAAGCCCAACATGTGGCATGTGGCCTCTTGTTTGCATAGACCTTTTATCTTCTCTCATATGCTTTCTCTGGTACAGTTCGGAGATGGTAATGCGTCCGTTCTATATGAAACATGTAATTAAAATTCTTTTTGTTATTATTAGTATAATCACAATTAGCGTAATTTTATTTCTAAAATAAATTGAATTTTAGAAAAGAAAATAATACTAATTATTTTTAAAATGTTTATATGACAAATATAATTTATAAAATAATATTATTATGAATTCTTTTTTGGTAAAATTTATGAAATTTATTGAGGCACCAGAGCATCTTTATCTTTTAATTTTAGAAAAGGTTCTAATTTTCAAAAAAAAGAAACAACGAATGAGGAAAAGCAAGAGAGAGAGAAAGCAAATTTGAAATTCAAATTAATGGCATATGAGTAAATAAATAGTAAATAATAATAATAATAATAAGAAGAAGCTACACAGATTCCGCATTCTCCAACCAACCTGAGTGATTTTTTCCAGAAGACATTTTAATCGGAGATCGTGGGACTAAGAGCTAACCATGGTACGGATCTCTCTTAATTTTGATTTTTGTTTAACTAATCACAGTTGATTAAGCTACCTTACCTACGGATCTTTGAATTTTTGTGATTTTAGGATGGACATGATTCAGAAGATCCTAAGCAAAGCACCGCTGACATGACTGTTTTCGTATGTTCCTTCATTTCTATCTTACTACATTTTACGGATTAGGTTACATTTCGATTAGGGTTTTCAGTTAAGTTTCCCTTGTTCGTTTTGTTACAATTCAAGAAATATTTAGAGGGCATTTTGATCCTTATCATTCCTTTGAAATATTGTTTATATTGGCAACCTTTTTTGATTTGCTTTTAGTATCAACGAAAGTAACCGTAATGGTTTTCATTTTCAGGTGCAAAATCTTCTTCAGCAGATGGTGAGTTATTATTTGGATCTCTTTGTTTTTGTCTACTGTAACTTTTGCTCACTCTAACTTTATTTTCCAGCAAAATAGGTTCCAGACTATGTCAGAGAACATTGTTTCTAAGAATATCCTTGAAACCTCCGTTACTTTATCTTGTCACGTTATGGCATTATTATTTGTGTGAATTCGTTGGATGATACATACGTTTAAACAATTGCGATTATTTATTTCCTTGACTTGAAACTACTTGATGAGATGGGAGGTCGCATAAACGAGTTGGAGCAGAGCATAAACGAGCTGAGGACAGAGATGGGAGTAGAGGGCTCTCCCTCTCCTCTAGCCCCATCCAAGCAAAAGCAAAGTGAAGACAAGGATGAGGAAAATACTACCAATTAATCATCCTGCTGTTGCCCTTTTGCAGACCACTTCAGCAAATCATCGTTTCAGATGTCAAAACTTATGTTTACCTTCTGCTGTGTTATTAGAGATGGTTTTTGTTGATTGTTTCGCTTTTTCATTAGTCTGAGAGGCTTACTAGGATGCTTGTTTATTCATATAGTTTTATGTAATAATAGTCTATCGTAAACTTGTTATCAGAAATATTGATGTGAATTATCATTCGCTTTCTATCCTTTTTTGTGCTGGAGAAATTTCCATTGTTTGTGTTGCCTTGTTACATAATCAATTGACTCGCATCTTCATTTTGTGTTTTAATCTTCTTCATACATTGAAAAGATTTGATTCATTTGAAAGTTGAGCTGAAATGATATGTAATCATTCATCAGTCAACTAAAATATATTGCCATGCTTTTGGAAAATTATGACCCTGTTCTAATGCCAAAAGCACACTTAGGAAGTCTATTTTTGTTTCAATTAGAAGAAAAGTTATTTTCTAGCATTAAGAAGAACACGATCCATTTCTGTTTGATTATTTTGACTGGAATATCTTCTTACCAAGAAACAGAGAATCAAAGCCATTTCGAATAAAACTCATACGCGTATTGCATTATCATTATTATAAATTGTTATTATGTGATTATTATCATATATAATGCAGATGAAGACCATAATAGGCTGAAACAAGATTAATTACTCCGGCAGCGAGCAATTTTGCTGCAACCGCGCGAATAGGGGTTAGCCTCTGCACCTGCCTGGCAGTTGTAGTAGGAAGCACCTCTCCAGGAACAGGGTGTAGAGCCTCTCTTCAGTGCATCATAGCTTATATACGTAGCAGTGGCCAGTATCCGCCGGCTGGTCTCTGATTCCATGCCGAATTCATCTTCTTCGGTGCATTCTGCAACTGTGCCGTGGCACTGGGATCTCCTTGGGAACCATTGCATCAGTGTCTGGTCTACGGGGGATGAGGAAATGATGATAGCAGAGAGCAAAGAACAGAAGCAGAAGGTAAAGAACAGTAAGGCTGAGGAATTAGCCATTGTTTTTGTTGCTTCTGTTTCTTGCTTTCTCTATTGTTTTTTATAGGACCCTTAAGCTGGAGTTGGTCAACAAGTAGTTTTTAAATAAATGTTCAAACGTGAGATGAAAACATCACTCCTTTCTTTTTTCATATGTTAATATTACATCCTGGATTATTTGGCAACTGAACCTCTTATTTTAAGATCTTAATTTAGTAACCATAACAATGAAGCATGTATGGTTGAGTGATTTTAATGTTATATTTAAAAAATTAATGACCTTACGGCGAAAATGAGTAAAATTAAGTGCGTGTAATTTAACCTAAAAAACATAGATGAATTGACTAAGATAGCTTGTTGCAGATGCAGAAATTAATGGCTTAATTAATTTAAAGCGTAGTATTAGTTGAAATGCAACCAAACTAATCCAACTTTAGGAGAAAGATTAATAGGGATTTCTAAGAAAAGGTCCTTGCTTCTTCAACTGATGAACCATTCATAAAATATAACATAAAAATAATTCTTTCTGTGGGTTTATTTCTACTTATGGACAAGACAAGGAAATAAAGTCCTACAGTTTTATCTGCAATGGCTGTTGTTAATTAATAATGTGTGATTAATTTTGTTGAGACTCAAATATCTCCTAAAACCTTTTCTTTTATATGCATTACATAATTAGATTGAGTTGTTAAAAATAAGGATTCAATTGTTTTAGAAGTTAAATTAAATTTATTATGTTAATGAGCTGTTGATGAAAAAGATGGATTATTTAGATTGGTAAACTACAAAGTGTAAGCTCGTAAAAATGTGAAAAAGGATAAACTAATAAGTTTTTCCTCAAGATCCCATCCATATAGGCTCTTGCAAAACGCCTCGTTTCTTGGACATTCAACATCTTATTCTGAATTTTGTAAAATCTCAATTTAATTTTGATAATCCCAAAACAAAAAAATAGATAATATATTTCTATATTTCAGATAATATATTTGTAGTAAAACAAAAAAATTAGCAACTAAAACAAATGCAAAAATATTAACTAACATAAATTGGTAGTTTAGTAGCCAAATACAATTAAATTAAATAGGTCAGTACCTAAAAGTGACAAAATAATAGGTCAGTTAAAAGCATAAGTTTTAGATAGATTGCAAATGATGTTTTTTCATAAATATATTATATATTTAAAGGTTGTATCAATTAAACGAAATTGATTTGCAGGGCATGACAATTAAAGTAATGAAACGACGAGTCATCTAATTACTATCATGTGACACAATATTTTTGATTACTCATCGTCTTTCTTATTATGTAGCACTTTTATCAATCTTGAAATTCAAATCCAAGATGTTCTAGTAAGTACTAATTGCTCGGTAAAAATTTATTATCTTCCTTGTCATTTACTCCTTTCGTTTTCATAATATTAGACGTTTTGGAGAAAAAAAAATTTATAAAATATTTGACATTTTACACTTATCAAGAAGCATATCAAGAAGCATTAACTTTGGCTTCATTATGATTGGTTAGAAATTTGTAGAGTCATTTTGAGCATTGATTACTAAAGGCTATAGAGTCATTTTGAGCATTGATTACTAAAGGTAGTATAGTACTCCATCCGGTCCATATTATTTGTCACATTTGACTAAATCACGGCTATTAAGGAAATGATTGATTTGCATTAAATATATGTAAATTGGACTAGATTACCCTTATTAATTAAGAGGGAAAAATTTACATTGAAAATCTAACATGCAAATAATAGGGATAAAATGGGAAAAAATTGCATTGAAAACCTAACATGACAAATAATATAGAACAAGACTTTTTCTCTATATGTGACAAATAATATAATATGGAACGAGACTTTTTCTCTATATGTGACAAATAATATAATATGGAACAAGACTTTTTCTCTATATGTGACAAATAATATGGAGCGGAGGGAGTAAAATCTAACTATCTTTAGTGTAACTAATGAGTTTCATTTTTTGATAATAATGTAATAAGTTTCTCAATATATGTGAAAAGCCTTAAAAGCCAAATATTGTTTCGATGGAGTATTTACTTGCTGTAAAGATTATTGCAGGAACAATCTGTGGGGGTTAAAGCGGTTATGGGGAGATATGTATGAAAAGAAAATGTACTCTGAAGCCCTCAACTTTATGTATTTTCTTTATCCTCATAAATCACTTGAATAATCAATAATACATTGATGGACATTCAATCATCCTTAGGTTTCTAAATATACAAAGTCAAAATGTATTCACAGAAAAGGCAGAAAGAAGCCTATCTTTCAAGCTTACTCAACAATGCATCCATTGGTGGCAGTTCCTTCATTATTTGTTGCCAGTCCGGCATCCCCTGCATTATTATTATTATTATTATTAGTATTCATTCACTCTCGATATCGCAACATATCAAGTGCCAAAAAGAACATCACTATTGATTCATATGGCACTTACTTTCCCTGATCTTCGAATTCGACCATCAAGACGTAATATTATATACACATCCTCCCCTGGACTTACTCCTTCAGATTTCTGTTGATCTTTTATCCACCTAAAATCAGTTCAGACGAACTATTAAACAGATTACATTACATGAAACTAAAGGCTAACAAGAAGAACACACTCCTATAAGCCCTTGTTCACTATAGGATTCCACAAAAAGAAACAATTGGGTAATAACTCTATGACAGGGAATGTGGGAAACATTAAAAGATGAGGACCAAAAATACAAGTTTGTAGCAAATCACCTTTCCCATTCAGCTGGTGATACAACTTCTGCCTTATATCGAACTTCAGCTTTCAGTTTTGATTTCGCAACTATGGACTGGGTTCGTTTTTCAAAATCTTCCTACCATGGTGCCATAAAATCTTATGTCAAGACTGTAAGACAAAGATTATAGAAAATCACAGACAACACATACCAAATGCATATATAAAGTGCATTAAGGTAAGAAGGTACACTGAATAACAAGAAATGGAGGAGAAATACAAACGGAATAGGTATACTACCAATACACTGCCCATGGATCCTCTCCCTTCTAGCTAAACCCAAGAGCCAAAACTTATCCAAACAATAATAATTTCTTACTTATTTCTACACTCTCTCCCAAACATCACAAACATCTCACTCATCTACGTGCCTTGTAATCCCATTTTCTTCCAAGAGAAGACATGCCAAATAGGTGCACCATGATTATTTCGGGCCAATGTAGCCTTGCTGCTACAATTTACATTTTGATCTCTATCAAATGACCATTTAACTAAGCCTACATCTTAATTCAAATTAAATAGGACCAACCAGCGTAAAACACATAATTTATTCTGATTCGTGAGACAAAATGTTCAGTGTGGTAAAAGGGAGAAACGGGGTTTAGGGAACCAAATTTCTTACCCCAATAGAAGGAAGTGCAGCGGCTGCCTTCACTGAAGCACCAAAGCCTTTTTTCTGTACTTCAGGTTCCCTACCTTCACCCCAAATAACAGGAACTAAAAGAGCACCTCGACTAAGGAGCTCAGTTCTGAACCTCTCTGCCTTCTGCATCGCCCGGGTTACATTCTCTTTCTTTCCGGCTAAAATTACCTAATTTTTACAAACCATTATGAGAGCACTTACCACACAGTATTTGGACAGCTAATCATGATGAGATGCTTCAAAATTTCATAGAGGTGTACATGTTTAGCCAACAGCTAAAACTTGTACCATTTTCAATAAGTTCATAACAATATAATGGACCATACAGAATTCATCAATCTAAAGAAAGCTGATACTTTTTCAAGAATGAGGAACAGTGCGACAAAATGATAATGAAGTCATATTTAGCTCTTGAAAGCGGACAATATGTAAAATGATTAAAACCAGTGAGACCGAGACATGCATTGCAGTTCTAGACAGAAGAAAAATTCTCGATACTGACCGGCCTAACAGTGTCACGAAGTTGCACAAGCTCAACAACCCGATTAGTTGAAAGGCGCAAAGGTAATCTTGATAGAGTCTCATCTCTGGTTATCTGTGCAATTTGTTCTTCCTCTTTCTTGTTATCCCATAAAAACAGGGCGACTAGAACAACAATGCCTGTAGATTACTGATTTAAAATCTTAGTCATTTTAAGAAGCAAGCTAACAACCTTCGGTTAATAATAGCTATTGTGCAGTAATGTACAATTCATGCCAAAAAGGTAGGATAAAAGTAATGCATACAAAAATTCTACCTTAAGTTTTTTAGTATACGACGAAGAAAATTTCCAGTGATTACCTCCAATGTTAATGGCAGCATTCCCAGCAGTTGCAAGTAGATCTGGAGCACCATCCCCACCCCTAATTGCGCTCAATAGCCTTGGAAACGTGAAAAGCAGTGAAATTCCAGCAGCTGCCGAGAATGCCACATAAAAAAATCTCCTAACTCCACGAAATGGTGCTTGGACCTCACTAATTAATTTGAGATCTCTACGGAAACCGTAGCCTATATCTTCCCCTCCCAGTTTCGCCTGTAAGCAGAACATGGTTATGGGAGTTAACACATAAAAAAGGTGATTAAGACATGAAAGAAATTGATGATAGTATGTATGATAAACCTCATCTTGCAATTCCTTGAAGTCAGGCAAAGCTCTGAAGGAAGCCAAGTCAGGATCATTCAAAATGGTTGCAAATTTAAGATTATATTCCCTCAACGCAGTACGAAGGCAATCAGCAGCTTTCTTTCCTTCCCCTCTTTCGTCAGGATAGAATAAAAAAGAAACAAACAAGGCTAATCAGCTCACGCAAGCTAACCTTAAAGATAAATTTAGCAACTTTAAGGTCAGACACTAACATCTTTGAGCATTGCAGATGAAAGCTTCATCAGGTAGTATATATAAATAAGTAAAATGTGATAATCTCGTAGTCAGGGATGCAAAATAAGGATAAGTAGCGCATAAGCTACTGCGATACTGTTACTTAATCGACTGAAGTATAAGGTCGAGATGATAGTTAGTTAGGCTAATAACATGTTTTATATTAATCTCGGAGAGATACCTGTAGGCATGGCAGCAGGCTTTGTTGTAGAGAGCAGCCTGAGCCTCGATAGGAGTGGGATCTAAAGTAAGTGCAGTTTCAAACTGGATTAAAGCATCCTTCACCTGAAACAACACCAATTAATTATTACAAATAATATAAGTGCCCTTTGGTTCGCGGAATATAGTAGGAATAATAGATATTCCTATTCTATTCTAATCCATTATATTAAATTCTATTCCGTGAATCAAACGAGGAGATTAGAATGGGAAAAGAAAGAAAGAAGAATAGGCACCCGGCCTTTGGAGAAGAGGGAGAGGCCCAAATTGACAGAGGACTCAGCGGTCTGCGTATCGGCCTCAGAGGAAGAAGAAGAAGAAGAAGAAGAAGAAATGAGGTAGAAAGAAGGCATTCTTTGGGTTTTGAAAAGCAAACATGATTTTCTCAATGTAGTAGAAGTTGAGCAGCTCAGGACGCGGTGGTGGTTTAGCGACGGAGGAGGAGGAGCGACCGTCGCCATTAGATTAATGGATAAAATTAAACGCTCTTCTTCCTCACGAGCTCTCTATTACTACTTGCTATATCTCAACACACATACCTACATTTATAGGTTGCCGTTTATCAAACTTATTGCTTTCCTATCCCGTTGCCACTAATTTTACACTCTAAGTTTGAACTTATGGTTAAAATTAATAATTTTTTATATTATTTTTTGACGATTTAATATAAGAAAGCATGTAACTTTTTTTGTTAGCTTAATTCCATTTCGAACTTTTGAAGTTGACATTTTTATTCATTTAGATATATAAACTTTGGGATTTTTTACTTAACTCCTTCAACTTGGCTTTTCACATATGTTTGACTCTTCATACACTTAATCTCAGTTTCACTAGAGCGAGTGTAATTCAATCACTTGAAAATAACACTTTTGGTTCCCCACTTTTCTCTTCTTTCTTCATTCTTCTTCTTTCTCTTTTTTTTTCTCTAATACAAAATTTGGAATTCCAAATTATAAAGTCTGAAGTTTCCAGATATCTTTCAGATTTGAAATCAAGAATTTCAAGATCATAAAAACTAGAATTTTTAGACTTTAAATCTGGAATTCCAGATTATAAAATTTGGAACTTTCTAGAATTTATGATATGAAAAATCTAGTAAGATCTAGAAATTTTAAATTTTATAATATGAAATTCCATTTTTTAAACTAGATTTTATTATCTGGAAATTCCAGATTTTCTGGAATCCAAAAGAAATTCTTCTAGATTTCAGTTTGAATTCCAGAAGTTCTGGAATTCTAGATTAGAATTAAAAAAAAAAAGAAGAAAAAGGAAGAAGGAGAAGAAATGAAGAAGACGAATGAAAATGAAATAAGATAAAATTAATTAAGTGTGTTTTTGTAATTTACCGTAAATTTTTTTTACCATTTTAGTTTTTCACTTTCCTTATATGTTTGTCTTACCAACATGGTGTCACAAAAACAAAATGTGTTCAAGTGGTGTGTTACTATAGAGTTAAATACAAAAATGTGAGGTATGCTATGAATATTTACAAATGTCTTATGGGTGTTGAATTCAATCTACAAGTGTCAAAAGTAAGTAAAACCATTTTGGTTTTGTTATCCACGTCTCACAATCCCCTTAGTTTTAGGTGGATATTATCATATTAGTAATTGATAAAAGAATCTTATTCTTTCATGAATATTCATCTGGTTGCCACTTGCACCTTCTTTCATCTTCTTCTTTGTTCTTTTTGCTGCTTTTTTTTTCGTTCAATCTCGCTGCAATTCATAGATTTCCTGTCTTTTGTTATTATGAAATTCAGTCTCACATCATATTTTTCTCCTTACAATTACAAAATCTGCATTTGTGTTTGAATCTCAACAAACAATTTTTCACCCTATTCATGTGAATTTAATTCTAATGAGATTTTCTGTAATTTCTATTTATTTTTAAAATATTTTGCATATGTCTGTTAATTAATAACTAGTTTCTTAATTTGTTCTTCCTAGCCTTGAAAAGTTTAAAAAATAAATCAAATTCATAAGAAAAGAGGGAAGCAAAACAACAAAACACATCAAATTTTAGCAGAGAAAATGATAGAGAAAAACCTGTAAAAAACTGTACAAGTAAAAGGAATTAGTCCATAGATAAATTTAGAAGAGTTATAATTATCAAATATGAAATTCAATATTTTACATAAAAAAAATGATATTCAGTTCAAATGATGAGAATATAAGCATATTAATCAATGTCAAAGATGAAAGGATGCAGAGCGGTCGAAGAATCAAGGAAATTTGAGTAAAAAGGGAAGAAAACTAAAAACAGTAATAATTCAATTTTAAATTTAAATAGTATTGTAACCGCATTACAAAAGTAGGATAAAATTAGATGTTATGATAAATTAATTATAAAATATTAGTAAACTGATAAAATTCAAGAATAAAACTTATTTAATTGTAAGTTAAATGAATTTTGGTGTAATTTCCTCTATTTGTTAGTCCATCATTCAAATCTTCTCGTCAAGTCCATTAAACCCAAAGAAGAAGCCCATTTTAAAAAAGAGCAAAATACATTACTTATATGACAGAAGTAAAAATGAGATAAAATTTTATAAGAAAAATATGTTACAAGATGATAAGATTTGAAAAATGAGCTGAAAACTTACCAACATGTGGTAGAAGAAATAAGTGACAAGCAATGGGGTCCGGATCCTCTAGAGTTCCAAGGAACTCCATGGTATGGAGTTCCTAAGATCTCAGCCACACACTTGATCCTAAGGCCCTTATTTAATTTATTAAATTAATCATAACAAAAATTAAACTAAATAAACTTTATTAATAATTAAACAAAACACCTTTTTCTCTCTCTAGAATATCGATCGTTCCTCCCTTTCTTTTTCCATGTGCATCTTCCCAATTGGAATTTCAGTCCCTAATTGGAAGCCCTAATTGGAATCGGTAATCAATTTCTCATTAAATCTAATTCAAGTTTACTCTTTGTTTCTAGAATGACGGATAATTCTACAGAAAATTGGATTCCACATGTTGGTATGGAGTTTGACTCGGTGAATCATGCTTGGAATTTTTGGTTAGAATATGGAGGGAAGATGGGTTTTAATGTTCGCAAGGCTTATGCGAATAAGAGTAAGAAGAACAAAGAAGTAATTACTTCTCGAAGATTTCTTTGTTCGAAAGAGGGTTTTCGCCAATTTGACAAACGAGATAATTTGACAAATGATCCTCGAGCTGAAACAAGAACTGGCTGTAAGGTTCGTCTTGGTATTAGTTTAATTAAGCATACGGGAAAATATCAAGTTCATGACTTTGTACCCGAACACAATCATGTACTTCATATTGAGAATACTACACACTTGTTGTCATCACAAAGGAAGATAACAGAAGTACAAGCTGTTGAAATTCAACTTGCTGATGATTATGGAATTATGCCTAGAGCAGCTCATGAGTTCATTAGTGCACATGTTGGTGGATCAACAAATCTTGGCTACACGCGTCGAGACCATAAAAATTATCCACGAAGTAAGCGCCAAAGGGATTATATGTATGGTGAAGCCGGAAGTTTGTTAAAATATTTTCACTTACAAACGGTAGAGAATCCTTCATTCCAATATTCAATTCAATTGGATTGTGAAGAACAAATAACAAATATTTTTTCGGCTGATGCAAGGATGCTTATTGATTATGTTGCATTTGGAGATGTAGTTGCCTTTGACACTACATTTGGTACAAATAAAGAGCATCGACCCCTTGGTGTATTTGTTGGTTTTAATCATTTTAGGGAGACAACAGTTTTCGGTGCAGCTCTGTTATATGACGAAACCGCTGAATCTTTTAAGTGGTTGTTTGAGACCTTTCTAGCAACACATGGCAATAAGAGTCCAAGGACAATGTTCACCGATCAAGATATCGCTATGGGAAAGGCTATTGCAGAGGTGATGCCAGAGGTGTGGCATGGATTGTGTACTTGGCATATCACACAAAATGCAACAAAGCACTTGTTATCATATGGATCAAACGTTCTCCAAGAATTCAAAGCTTGTATGTATGAGATTAAAGTGGAGGCCGAGTTTGAAAAAGCATTTGAAGCATTACGTGGGAAAGTCACAACACAAAGTTGGTTAGATAGTATCTATGACGTAAAAGAAAAGTGGGCAGAATGTTACATGATCAATGTTTTCTCTTTGGGGATGCGTAGCACTCAATTAAGTGAAAGCTTCAACCGAGATTTAAAAGGCTATCTTAAATGCACTATTGATATAATGCGTTTTTTCAAACAATTTGAGAGAGTTCTTGGGATAAAGCGTCAAAATGAGACAAATAATGAGTTTGATTCGCGGGAAAAATTGCCAAGAATTAAGATGCGGAGATCTCCTATACTTAGGCAAGCTAGCCAAATTTATATGCCAAATATATTCGAAGCCTTCCAAGACGAGTATGATTGGTCAACGGCAGCTTGTATTGAGCATCCTGTTGAAGGCCAACCAAGCAATGAATATAGAGTTCGAATTTCAGAACCTGAAACTAATAACTCTATCGATGAAGAATACCAGGTATTGAGTGATCCTCTGAACGAAACAATTTCATGTAGCTGCAAAATGTTTGAAAGATTGGGAATATTATGTGGTCATGCATTAAAAGTCCTTGATGCTATGAATATTAAATTGCTTCCAGAAAAATATATTTTGAAACGTTGGACAAGAGAAGCAAGGGCTGAAATGGTGAAAGATATTTCCGGGAGGACTATTTTTGAGGAACCTCAATTGGATGCTACCTGTAGATATAAAGCTTTATGTCAAAAGTTTGTTAAAATGGCTTCGAGGGCATCCAACTTTGTGGAATCATCATCTTTGGTAGATACTGGATTGAATAATATGATTGTCGAGGTTGAGAAGCTTTTGTTAAAACTATATTATGTTCATGAGCTACATTCTTTCTAACCTAGGCAGAAACTTATGGAAGGCGCCAAGCTCCGCCTTCTTATGCTTTGTGGGATGAGACTTCATTTTCAAGTCAGGTATGAACTTACAATACCTGTAACAATTGGTATTTTTGGAATAATGTTTCATCTTCCGTTACTTCTTATAGGTTATGAACGTACAAAATTTTAGTGAACCCAATTCCCAGACTAATTTAAGCTACGTCCCAAATGGAAATAATGAAGGTATAATCTTACTTCTCTCATCAATGTGTGTTACTTTGTAGACAAAACTTATTGTAATTTGAAGTTCTTCTTAATGGATATAGGTAATTGATGCTCTCCACGAAGGATTGGGTTGCTCGGGTTTCGAAACAATGTGTGCAAATTCGATGAAGACTCCGGCTTTTTTATTTGATTTCATTGTGTAGTTGGATTATAAATTCTTAAATATTGCTTTAGGTATTATTTCATCGTTTAGATACTGAGTATAATTTATATGTAAGAACTTGCTTAGAAGAATGAAGTTAAGTCGTTTGTAGTTAAGTAGTTCGTAGTTATCGTTTGTAGTTCAATCGTTTGTAGTTAAGTAGTTCGTGGTTGTCGTTTGTAGTTAAGTCGTTCGTAGTTAAGTCCTTAGTAGCCTATTACAATAAGTTTCATTTAGCCACGGGTATAACCATGGCAAAATGACCAAACATTTATAATTAATTACCAATTTCTTTTATTTATTATTATGATAACTTTTGGATTGAAGGGAGCTACTTCACTTCTTTAACAATCACCCACTACTGACTTTTTTAACAACACGCACACAATTGCAGACTTTTGTCTACTTCACTTATTGGCACATTTGACATCTAACCTAAATAATTCCAACGAAACAAGTGATGACAGCTTTAGACGGTGCTTAATTTTTTGTAACCATTGTAAGGAGTTTTGGAATATTAATTTAAGTGCACTCTTCTACTTTATGGGCAACGTCAAAATTACCATTACAAGTTTCATTTTGAAGCAAACAAAGAGTGTCTATAATAGAAGTTATAATACCATACATCATATTCCCGCACAATAGGTAATAAACAGGAAACATCAAATATAAATCAGAAGTGATGGCTAAATGGATTTTTTCTATGCTTGAACCAAGCATTATCAAACATGATTATCAATTTTTTCGGGATCAAGTGCTCCAGGGTTTGATTGCGGTCTGATTCATTACTATCGTAATCGTAATCAAAGAGTCTCCGTTAACTACTTCATTTGCACCCAATCAAGTATATCTCCTAACTTAACCAACACCTACATTTACAAATAAATCAATTACAATTCACTTAGCAACACTTTCAGGAGCTTTCTGCTTTCTATTAAACATTCCAATGTTAAAGCATATTGTTTCTCTAAATGAAATTATGCAAAGAAAACTAAAGCAAATGTGACATCAAATTCAATGGAAAAATCTTAGCCATTTAGGGATTAAATACTTCCCCAAGTAGTAAAGCTTTTCTTTCTCACTTTGATTACCTTGTTTAGAGGCAAACGCACCATTGATGCTTTGATAATTATAGCTTCAATCTTCGCTGGAAGCAGTTCAGTAGAGCAATCAGAGCGATGGAAGAAAATTAGGATTTCATAACTAGATTAGAATTAGATCCAATCGGCATCAAATCACAAGTAATTAAGAAAGTTAAGATCGATTAAATCGTTAAACGTACCTGATTTCTTAATATGCGTTGAATCGTCAAATCTGCGAGGCAAGAAATCGCCGGTTCCGGCACAGCTTCTTTTAACACCATATCCAACAACACCGGTGCTAGAATTCGCCGGAGGGGAACGGTAAGATGAATCCGGACGACTAGAAATTGGATCTAACTAAGGAACAATCTGCTGATAAAAACGATGAAATCTCCGACTAGAAAAACAATCGTCGCTTTGGGGAAAAACGATCGATGTTTGTCAAAAAGTAAAGGTAGAGAGAGAAAAGCTGTTTTGTTTAATTATTAATAAAGTTTGTTTAGTTTAATTTAATAAATTAAATGAGGACCTTAGGATCAAGTGTGTGGCTGAGATCTTAGGAACTCCACACCATGGAGTTCCTTGGAACTCTAGAGGATCCTGAGCCCTAAATTATGACAACTTTGCAATATTTTTCACTCTAGTCACTCAAAAAGTCCAATAACAAAATAAATAAATTTACTTAAACTTTATCAAAACCATGATCTTTATAAAACAAACCACTACAACATCATATTCTTAACAATATTTTTAACACTTTCACGATTATGTATGCAGAGTGGTGCTCACATGGTCAATGATTGACCAAATACAATTTGGTCAATCACCATTAGATCAAAATTTAAGGGTGGAGATTAGTTACTAATGAAACCACCAAACTAATCTCAACCCTTAGATTTTGATCCAACGGTGATTGACCAAATTGTATTTGGTCAATCAATGACCATGTGAGCACAACTGTATGTATGCATGGTCACACTTCTTACATGTATTTTCATAGAGGAAGGATCAGGTGTGACACTTATGTTATTATGAGACTGATTTTTATTGTATGACAACAGGTGGCAATTGTGTAATTAAATGGAAAATGATGGAATAATTTGAGGGGCATACACGTGTATGGTGAAAGAAGGGGGCGGATAATGTCAGCGTTGATGTCATCGCATGAGAGAGAAAAGTCTTTTATTTCTTTTCTTTAAAATACATTCTCCCGGTGATCCCGAACTCGATTTTCGAAAATTTTTATACCGTTGGACTCGCATTAATTGGCCAGTCATTTTGAGATCCGTTATGGTCAAATAAAAATGATTTTTTCATTTTGGAATATTTGGTAATGACTTTTGAAATATCAAGAAATTTGAAAAAAATCGTTTTTATTTGAACACAATGGATCTCAAAATGACCGGCTAATTAATACGAATCCAACGGTATAAAAATTTTCGAAAACCGAGTTCGGAATCATCGGGAAAATGTATTTTAAATAAAAGAAATAAAACTTTTTTCTCTCTCCTGTGATGACATCAGCGTTGACATCACCTTCCTCCTCCTCCCTTTTTTTCATGCGTCTAAGGCTTTTCTATATATTTACAAGTTTATCACCTTCCCCTAGTCAATTACTAAATTGTCCCTATTGTCACACCATAAAAGTTGTCACACCCAAGGACCTTGTCTCACTCAATCCTCCATCTATTTTCATATATAAAAAATTAAATGTATTAATACTATTTATTAATTCAATTAAAATGCCTACCCTCTATTGTAAATTCATATTTAATTTAATTAAAAATTTAGCTCATCTACAATTCATTATAATATAATAAAATTTAAATATTTTTAAATATTTCTTTCATTTCATTAAAGTCAAATGTATGAAATAAACGATAAAAATAATATTACATATTATACAATGACTTCAAGTTTTACGATGACGACCCAGTGTTAAGGTCCTGCAACAGGATTGTTGTTCCAAATATGCTCGACCTGATCCTGTTTAAGTTTGAAATGATCTTATCTGCTACGGATACGTGCTTCATTTTGTAGACAATTTGAAAAGTCAAACGCAACTTCAATTCGAACATGAGGTTCAGTTCCAACATTTTCCGCCCTAGGCGGCTCATGTACTTCAGGAGGATAAGATCTAATGCACTTGTGTCGCTCATTTTCGACTATAGTTAAACCTCGGTAAAGTAGTGTTCGATAAAGTAATAACCTCGCTTAAGTAATAAATTTCGTCGGTCCCAACTTGGGCCAATGTAGTAAAGTAATATTCTCGTTAAAAGCATAAGATAATAAAAATTTAGAAAGTCATGAAGGGCCCAAGTAAAATGTAAAGTAATAATTTCAGAATTATACATATATATAATATGTATGAGTTAAAAAATCCAATTTTTTAGAATTTGAATATATAGTATTTTGTTTAATTTTTTCCACCAGAGCTAAAATTAATATTATCCTTGACTTTACGTAAAGCATAAACCATTCTTGGTATGTTTTGCTCGTGTTGTAACAAGTAATTGTTCAAAGTGTTGATTGCTTGAACTGCTTTCTTTGATGACACACTTGGGATGACACTACTATCGTCTGGTTCAGGATCAGTCTTTCACCAATGTTCATTACAGACTCAAAAATTTGTTCATCTGTAGGTGATTCTATTAGTATTGTTCGGTTTAGGACTAGTCTCTGCATCAGTGTTCATTATCAATAAAGTAATAAATTCGGTAAAGTAATATTTTTTCCCGGTCCCAAGAGTATTACTTTAAAGAGGTTTAATTGTATCATATTGCGAAGAATGCTACAAGCGTCCATAATATCATGCAATTTGTACATGTTCCAAAGCCTGGCTGGACCACAAATTATTGCAAACCGGGCTTGAAATACCCTGAAAGCCCTTTCTTCATCCTTTCTTGCAAACTCGTGCCTTTGCTTGAATAAAGCCTTTTTAGGTTCAACAACATGTGGAATGCTTTTCATAAATGCTGTCCATTCAGGATATGTAACATCAGTCTGATAGTATCTCATCTTGTATGTTTTGTCGTTAACCATGAATATCTCCGGTGGAGCTAATCTGTCAAAATTTTCACAAGATAAATCTGATCTACCCAACACATTAAAGTCGTTATTCGCCCCAGCTGTACCAAAGTACGCGTGCCATATCCATAGATCTTGTGAAGCTACTGCTTCAAGCATGATTTTAGGCACCTTGTGATCTCCTCGGGTGAACTGTCCTTTCCACCCCACTGGACAATTCTTCCAAGTCCAATACATGCAATCAAGGGTACCCAGTATTCCTGGAAATTCATGAGTTTGCTCGTGCATTTGAAACATACGTTTTACATCATCGGCACTAGGGCGCCTCAAATATTTTGGTCCATACACCTCAATAATGGCACGACAAAATTTCTTCATGACTTCTAACACCGTGGTCTCAGCAATCCTGCAATATTCATCTCTACTCCATGGGTATCTCGGTGCTGAAATACCCCTACCCGATCTGCCCCTTCCTGATCTCCCTCTCATTGATCTGCTTCTAGCTGTTTCGGCCACGTCTAATTCGACCTCAACTTCATCATTATGTTCATCCGAGCTTACGTCGTCAAACATACTCGTATTTGGAGACTCAACATTAATCGGTGATCGACCGAAATGCCCGAATTGCCTAAATTCACTATAATTAATATATGGTTCGGTATGATGTGAGTTTTGGTGGAATGAGTTATACATTGATTGATACCCTCCGTGTTGATAATTGTTGATACCCATTTTTGTCCGACTTGAAAAACATACTTTTCTGCAAAAATGAACTTTTATGCCCTAAATTTTTATAAGCCTTATATCTTAAACAATTTCTAGGGTTGTTTAAAATATAAGACTTAACACAACTCGTGCTTTGAACTCTAATTTATCATATTTTGACGAATAATTGATAGACGTATCAAATTACAATCAAGATATAAATTATTAGTAGTTGCACACTTTTCTTAATTTCTTTTTAGTAAAACGATTAACTATCAATATTCTCCAATTTTATATCTTCTTTTAATTCTTGACAGGGACAATAGTCTAATTTGCCAAGTCAACAGCTCGATTCTCAAAGCGAGTCCATCATCCAATTAAAGACATTCGGATCAATTCAAGCTAAGAAGATGCAAAATCCATCTTAAAATCAAGTTCAAATGATCAAATTCAAACAGTCCAAAGTTCAAGTTGAAGTCCGAGTCAACATTCAGGACAAGATTCAAGTCAAGATCCATATTCAAGATCAGGTCCCAACTCCATTTCGAGCTCCAATTGAAGCTCAAACTCAAGTTTAAATATCCAAGATCAACTCAGACCAATTTCTAGCTCGGGTCAAAGCTCAAATTCAAACGTTTACAAATCAAGATCAAGTCCAAGCCTATCTCAATCTCAGCAGGCCCATAATTTTGGCCCAACAGATTCAAGAAAGCCCATCTACAAAACTCAAGCATATTTTGGATTGAAGGAAGCCCAAAAGAAGAAACTTAATCTCCAAGACAACCTATTAGCTTAAGATTTAAGCTAACCCATTTCTTCACTCAAAAGCTTACCCATTTCTTCACTCAAAAGACATCCAAATTCATTAGCTTAAGAACTAAGCAACTATTGCTTAAAAATTAAGCTACCCTCTACTATAGATAGAGCATTTATTTCACTTTGTAAGAGAGGCTCCATTAGTGGAAATTCTATACTAAATATACTAAAAATTTACTATTATCTTCTTCAATTTCTTTCAAGCTTATAGTTTCAATTACTTTGCATCTTCTTTGTTACCCTATTCAAGCTCTAGATTTGCCAAATTCTACATGCTTTTATGTTATCCTTTTATGCTTCTATTTCATTTCTAGATTTCTATTAATATTCATCTTGTTTTTGGGTTAATAATCATATGATAGGCTGTATTCAAACAAATTACTTTTGATTTGAAATAGAAGCTAGAATATGTCGATCCTAAACTATTTTCAAATTCATTGAAAAAAGGTTTCTGATTTCGATTTGAAAATAGTTTCAATATCAAGTTCGAAACCCTTACTAGTTCGCTCACGATTTCACACTCTGTCATTCGTTCCGTTCCCTCACTTTTTACTCGGCTCACATCCACTAATTTCTCCACATTTTTACATTTACATATTATAGAAAACCAAAATTAGCCTACACTAATTATTTTACAGTTACCCTAATTAAAACTAACTATCAAATACATTCAAAGTTTACACTTTTGTTTCCAGTTTTGTCTTTGCAGGTACTGTTTCCGTCGAAAACCGCTACTGTTCATTGCCGCTGACCGTCGCCGGAGAACTGCCGCCGTCCACCAGTCACCGTCCGGTACCAGAATCCGCCGCTGAGAGCCTCCGTACGCCGTCTGCCTCCACTACCGGCCACCGGAAACTGCTCCAGCTCCGTCACCCTCCTGCCTCATTTCCAGTCACCTCCGTCCACCTCTGCCGGCGTCCAACCGCCGGAAAACGTTCCAAAACCACCCTTGAATACCTACAAAAACCCTAATCAAAACCACGAACCTAGGCAATCACCAAATAGATCCACGGGTCTAATCAAACGAACCCAGATGTAGAGGAAGAGAACTTACTATGACGAGAACCGTCGCTGCTGTCCCCACCGTTCAAGGAACCTCACCGCCGTTGTTCCTCCATGAACCAGCCGCCTCCATTCACCGTCGGAACCATCACCGGTCCCAGTAGATTCGCCATCAATGAATGAAAAAGAAGAAACCGAGAGAAGAGGAAGACCAGAGAAGGAGAAGGGAAGCCGTTAGGACTTCACCGGAAAAGAAATGAGAGAAGGAGGAGTCGAGATCGACAGAGAGAGGGAGAAGGGGGCGGCTGTTTGTAGAAGAGAAGGAGGAGAAGATAAAATGATGATAAAGTAGGGTTTCCCTATTAAATACCCCATCACAACCCGGTTAGCATCAAAACGGATCCGATCCACCCGTCCCCAAACCGACCCGTTTCAGTAACCCGCGACCCACTAGTTCAGGCCTAATTCGCCTCAAACTCGGCTTGTAAATCTCCCGCAAGCCCAAGTAAGTCCACTAATTAATCTATTTACTTTTATATTAATACGTTAATTATTTTAGTTAATCTGTGATTAAATGTGTATATTTTATTGTATATACGATGTGATATAGATAAATAATTTTGACCATGTAATTTATTACCGTCATTTTTAGCCTTAGTTAGAACGCGATTAAGTTAATTATATATTAATATATCCATGTTATTTATGTTAGTTATAATATTAGTTAATTCATTCTCCTTTTAATTTTAATTAGTCAACTGTATCAACTTAGAAACCTTAGTTAACTCCGCCATTATTTATAGAAATTCAAACATAGAAGCTGATGTAAATATTAATAAATTGATCCTTGATTAGCTTAATTACACTTAGTTCAACAATTTTAATATAGATAAAAATACTCGCCCTTATTAATAAAATCGGGATTGTTAATTCTGTTAGTCTTTTTATAAAATATTACTAACTTTATTGAGTCAAAACAGTCTATTCATATTTATGTTATAAAATGTGAATTATATTTTATTACATTAACATTTCTAAATGGTTGTATAATAATCAAAATTAAATGTCATGTTATGACCTCTTTTTATTTAGAATTAAAACATAGTATTTACAACGAAAAGTTATGTCATAACTCGAGTTCAAATATAGTAAATAAATAAGTTAAATACTTATAAATAACCTAGGACTATAGAATCTCTGAGACCAGTTAATTATCCAAATAACATAATAACAGAGTCAATCTAGATAGCGGTTATCCAATCAGACTGTACAAAATGGTTGGTGGCGACTCGAACTCTAATTGGCGAAAATACCCCTGTAAGTGGTGTTTTCGCCCCCAAACAGTTGAGAGCGAGAACGGCCTCGCGCCCGGTGTTTTTCGGGGCGCGACAGCTGGCGACTCTGCTGGGGAATAGGTTTTTTTTAGTTTATTTATTTAATTACTTACTTATTTATTTATTTTTATTTTTATTTATTTACCCCTTATATAAACTGTACATATTTACTGCTTTATAAACTGTGCTGTGATTTACTTTTATGCTATAAGCCACACTAATGCACACGTTCACCCAAAGGGTCATGTTATGATCTACCCTTTTCAAAATTAGGACGAGGCAAAGTAGGGATTCCGCTCGAATGCGAGAATGGATCCCGAAACGTACTCAACTCGAGGACTGATCTCTCACAACTTTGGTGAGATAAGGAAATCGGGAACTGCTGCTTAGAACCTAACTACCCCCACTAGTACCAAGCCCTTTTGTGCAGGTATCCACCCTATTAGGAATTGTTGTGAATATATTTAATATAAACTGTTATACTCATGTACATGCATTGCATATATAATATTTCCCTTACTGTCAGTCAGCCCTTTTGTGCATGTATCCATCCTTTAAGATACTCATCATTATATGTTTTTATAATTAATTGCTCTTTACTAACTGTCAGTCCCTAACATAGCCTTTTACATAAAATTTTCATAACACGTTTTTCATAATTTCGCGTAGCACGTTAAACATTTTTAAATTCGAGAAGTTAGGTCATGCATTCTTTTTATTCTAGCATAAGTAAAACAATGTTTTTTTTACATAAAAATTATATTTCCATCATTTTTTACTTTTTCTCTCACTTATTTTCTAACATTTTTCCTATAACATTACATACTTGTTAAATATTTTCACTTACATATCTAGTTTTTAGGACATTTATTTTGATATGATATTTCTAAATAATGTTGTATATAACGTCTTTGTATGTTTCAAAATTTATTATCTTTTTTTCATAACTTGTTTTAAATAACTTAGTCTCGTTTATAAGTCCATCCCTTATGAATATTTCTTGTTGAGTATGCATTCTTCATGCATATTATCGTCTAGTCTAAAATATATATCATTGTCTAAATATTTTCATCTTACACATTTTCTATTATAATATATAAAATGAATTTTATCTTGTAATTTAAACTTTCCTTAGGATTATATATCTAGTTTATTTGCATATTTTGAAATTCATTTGCCATGTTTTAACTTGTTTTTTTTCCCGATTTTCATCCTTTGTTATACATAGTCTAGCTTTCTTGATTTATGTCAGTTTCCTCGTACGTGAACAACGTCGTTCGAGGCATCCATTTTTTCACTTGTGATTTACATGTTTTATTTAATATCAAAATAATTTTTACACTTTTTCACCTAGTTTTACATGTTTATAAATATTTTCTCCATGCATGTTCATCTGTGTGATAGTACATAAATTACATCTCTTTTAGTTCACTTTATAGTTTATATATATATCCTAGAATTTCTCACCTTGTCTCGTAGGATAAACTATTTCTCTTTAGAAGTCCGCATATAGTCTTTCACAGTCTAACCTTCTTGTTTTTATATTAACATTTTCATGCATAAACATTGTTATAACCCTTTTTACATTCTCTTAATTCAACATGTAATTTCTCTGTATATACTATGATTTATTCGATAACTTAGTAATTTATGACTTTTCTAATTTATGTCAAAATTGTCATGTAAAACTTTTTATCATGGTTGTCCAATTTTCATGTGTTATATGTTTACATCGCATAGTAAAATATGTCAATTTATTAAAACGCCTTCCATAAAAGCATGTTTCCTCCAATAAATAAAAAATGAAATTCTTGAAGAACCTTCTAAAAAGAGTCAACTTTGCATACTTTGACATTTTTATATCTACATACACGTCTTTTTGAAAAAATTAATTTTAGCATACACCTAACATGTTTGTTTCAAAATGTCCATTTAACGTCATGCATTTACATGTTCTCATTTTCTACATCTTTTTAGCAACACTCATTGGTATCTCATGCATTATTATATATCATGATGTGTTTATATGTATCTTTAACTTAACCATGTTTACCTGGTGATAACATTAAAATTTATTTTGATAAAAGGAAAATATTACCATCTTAGGCAAATTAACATGATAATGTTGAGCATATTAGGATCTAATCTTTGTATAGTTTAACCTTTTTATCTTGTATAGGTGTTCATTATGTCCTTATCTTTTAAGCTACGTGTTTCTCTAACTCAACATGTATTTGATTTGTATATTCTTATAACCTAGTTTTGTTTAGGTCCTCACTAGTTTTCTTTAATTGTCTAGCTTTTCCATGTTTTGCATGCATAAATATTTTGTAGCAATCATTGTTCATAACATATAGTTTCTTCTAGAATCCCTCATTTTTGTCAAAAAATATATATCTCGATAACCTAGTTTTGTTTAGGTGTTCATTCATTAGATTTCCATTTTGCGTCAACTCCGTCATGCATATATTCTAGGATCTATCATATCATTTCGTACAATGTTTTGTAAGTTCCGTCTAGTTATCCATTCATAATCCTTCATATAATAGTTTTTTTCATTTTGTGTCAATCTTCTCATGCATAATTCTCATATATTTTCTAGGAATCATCATTTCATAAAGTGTTTCCTAGTTTTGTTTAGGGATCCATTCATTACCATCGAAGTCTAGTGTTCCCGTTTTGTCAAACTTTTTCATGCATTCACATGTTTCCACATAACGCCATAGTTAAACATGATAAAATGATGAATAATGGCATGTACATTTGGCTTTAAAAAAGAGACTGCTTCAAAAAGAATAAAGGTCCATTAATTACCAGACTTGTGAGGATTTGAAGATGAAGTCTACAAACCAAAGAAGCAATCTCAGATATCAGGGACAAGTAGCACAGTTAATACTGAACAGTTGAAGGTAGTCAGAGCAAATTGAGCAGAGGTTCAGAGCATTCAGAGCTGAAGCAAAGTTTGAAAACATGTTACCCTGTACATGTCATTGATGACACCTTGACCAAATTGACCATATGATGCATGAAGATTAACAACTACATTGAAGGAAGATTATGGAAGCAGTTGGGTTTCGGCTGAGTTAGAGTGGTTTGCAACCTAGTTTTGTCTCTTCGAAAGATTTTTCAGATATCCCCCAACAGCACAATGGTTTGAGAATTGCAAAATGAATGTTTTTCCACAAGATTAAATTGTTAATACACTTGTTGTTTTAACTAAACTCTAGAGCTTATTTGAGTATTCTTCGAGGCGAAATATCTGATTAACTCATGTTTAGGAAATGACTAAGGCACCCTTAGGATAGCCCATTTAGCCCTACCTACCCTTCAAATATAGCCCTTAGTTATCCACTTTTGAGCCGACGATATTTTCTTTCGTGTCACCCAGTCCGGTTGTCAGTCATCAAAGGAAACCAGTTGACCGAAGAATAAATACCGGCAAGAATTGACCAAAAATCAAAAATTGGTCAAAAAATCAAAGACTGACCAAAAAGTCAGAATTGGACCCAAGAAGTCCACTTCCAAATAAAATCCAAATACTTGGAAATGACCCGAACAAGGTCAAATTAATTTCGAGATGCTACGTCATGTTAATCAAAGCATCCAATATTTATAACGAAGCTTGCTAGGTTGAAAACCCGCAAAGGGCGGCCTAGATAGCAGGCGGGGGGCAAAAATAAATAAATAAATAAATAAAAAATAAAAAAAGTGAGCAAAAAAAGAGAGAATGTTACTCAGTGAAAGGAGTAAAAAAAAGAAAAGTGAGAAAAAAGAGAGATTCATTGAAAAGCCTCCATAAAATTGAAAATGAAAAAAAGTACAAGCTAAATAATCAATAAAATTACCCGTCACGCAACGGTAATAGATCAGAAGATATCTAGAAGACTACCTTACATCAACCGAAGGCCATCCATTTCAACTGGTTTCCATTCCCATATTAACCCTAAAAACCCCAAAAGACCTTTCGATCCATAATCATGAGTTAATCTACATTAGTGGAGATGAATACGAAGAATAAGCTTATGGTAGTTTGAAAATACATTCAGTTAGGATACTGCAAAAATATCACTGAGAAAATAATGTTCGCATCATCACCATAGATCAAAGCTAAGAGACTTGGGGGTAATCAGAATGTCATCGTTGAACATCATTCAACATATGTCCAATTTTGAGAAGAAATCATCAACATAGAAGGCCATCAGTGGGATCACTTGGTTTATGGCATGATTTGAGCATGAAAATGAAGATCGGGGGCATCCAGAGTTATCTCCCAAAATTACCAAAGTTAGAGCCAGAGCATAATTGAAGCCACACATGCAGAATTTGGCCGTTTTAAGCAGATAAAAAGAAAAGTATCCGAGAACTTGCTCACAAACATCATCGATATCCCTTTCAATCTCCAAAGAAGAGTCAGGGTCGTCAGAATTGATCTCTTTAGCAGCATCCAGTCTGTTAAAAGTGAATTCTTACCAAATGAATATGCATTAAAGATCTTTGTAGATATGTGTCAATCTTTGAAGAAAACAAATTCCACAAAATGAGTGAGAAATGCGAGGGCATCAAGGTTCATCTTCACATTGACGACATATCATCCACGCTTAGCGAAGTCAAAGAACCTTCAGCATGAATGAGCAGATGAAAACTGAATCAAGCAAATTGGGGGCAGCTGCGGAAATGCTACCTTGGGGTATTTATGACATCAGTCCAGGATATAAGTGGTATAAAATTGGAATAAGTGGTTGAAATGTCATGAAACCCAAAATTAGAGGAAAAATTTATGAAAACCACCGATAAAGCTCGTCGTTGAAGGCAATGTTGCCTTGAGATCATTTATGACATCAGTCCAGGATGAAAGTGGTATACAATTGGAAATAAGTGGTTGAAATGTCATGAAGATTCTTACCCAGGGGGCAATTATGAGGACCAATCATTCATCCCATACAATTACAAAAAAAAACTGAAGACAAGAACGATGAAGTGATTGAAGAGCATTTGACTGCTTGGGGGCAATTTGATTGACTCCACTAACATTAAATCTGCCAAAATTGAAATATCAACAAGCTTGGGGGCGACACGGTTGAATTCCAGCATCAAGTCTATCCAATAAAATCACCGATAAGTTGAAGTCGGGAGCAACTGCAAAAGCATCTCTTCTCAAAGAATAAATGTCAGAAAGACATTATACAGAACCATAATTTTCAGAAGCCTTGAAGTTCAGAATCAACCAAGACTCAAAAAGATCGATCAATTTCCGCGCAAGGAGTAGCCGAGATATCAAATTGACAATTTGCCAGCCATATCAGCAACCTCCAGTTCTGGTTAAATGACACAATATTCTCATGAAACAGTTTTAATCTCTTCATCCGATAAATGAATAATTTATTACTTAAGATCAAAAAGAAAAAAAATCATAATCAATCAAACATCTTTTTTGCATATAATTAGCTGCATTTTCCCTCAAAGTTTCCACTGTTAAACTTTCCCCAACATATCTCCATTAAATAAGTCCTACTTAGGCACCTTCCTAGTGTGTTTATATAAATTTCCCCATTTTCTCCTTATAGCATGTCATATCATTCATCAACTTTAGAGTAAACTTGTACGTAAGTCGGTTTTGTCTCACTCTAGTCTGTCCATAAAATCTTTATTTCCTCATTCAGTTATCAAATTCTTTTGTTCTCGTTAAGTTATGAGTCCTAGATAGTTCTTCTAATATACATATAAATATCTTTGACTTATTCTGCACATGTACATAGGTCGTTTAGTCTTTCTCTTGTCAATAAAAAAAATCATTTTGTGATCATCGAGTTTTAAATCTTCGTTATTCTTCCTTATATGCATATACATATCAATGATTTATTTTGCAACTTTCATATAGATCGGTTTGGTCTTACTTTTGTCATCATCAAGTTATAAAATCTTGTTGCTCATTTTCCTAGGCACATAGGTATCCACGTTTAAAATAAACCTGTAAATAAGTCTATTTAATCTTTTCCTTGACTGCCGATATTTTTCCTTATTGAATTATGAGTCCTAGATATTCCTCCTGATATGCATCATGATTTTAGCTTTCATACATTTCTCTTCATCATTATCCTTTTTTTTTCATCTGTTAAATACATTGTATGTATTCCATGATCATTTTATGTTGTATATAGAGGCATATGTCCATTCATTTGTTAAACTCACTGTTAATAACCCATGATAAAATTTTGCCCTCAAATTAAATCCCATTAGTTTTCATCCTTAAATTTCATATAATTTTCCTCATCATTTTCCTTGTAGCCACTTTCTGCATAAATCACATTAAAAAATTTCAATTACCATGTTTTTTATATGTTTCTACCACAAAGCATCTTGCTATTCTTATTATCATCATATTTTACACAAATTTCACCATTTTATTTCCCTTTAATTTTTTAGATTAAATCACATTCAAAATTATTTTCATCTCAAATCACATTTACTATTTATATCATCCTGATTCATACTTTTTACTACATCACTTAACGATAAATTGTCTTTCATTAATTATCATATCTCATTGATATTTCATCATTTATTTTTCAAAAAAATTATTGTCAAATTTAATTTCCTCATATTTTCCTCACATTTAATCTTATAATCTTTTAAATCATGTAGCAATCATCTTCTTTTTTCATGCAATTTTCATCATTAATCACATTAATACTTTTCCAACATTATTCACTTTCATCCTCTCAAACAATTTTCATTAAATATAATTTTTGCATCATCAATTGCATTCTTTCTTAGAGGTTCATCAAAAAAAAAAAAAAAAAAAATAAATAAATAAATCTCTCAACGTCACAGTGATATCCTGATTACATGAGACATGTTTATATTTACATCTTCTAAAAAATTTTACTTTCTTACATAAAATTACTTTCCTTCATTTAGTCTGTTTAAAAGCAAACTTGTACATATGTCAGTTTAACCTTAATATTTTCAGTTAAAAATCCTCTTTTCATTATCCATGACTTGTTTTACAACCTGTACATAGGTCAGTTGTGACTTTCCTTTTTCCAACTTAAATCATTTTCTTCCTCATCAAGTTATAATTACTGATTACTCCTTTTTATAAGCATGTAAATAATCATGACTCGTTTTACAAACTGTACATAGATCAGTTTAGTCATACTCTTATTTGTCAATAATTCTTTTTATCTTCACATGTCATAAATATCAATGTTTTTTCATCCTTAAGTAGTAAGAGTTTAGTTACTCAAAAGCATGCATTTCTCCTGATTATATTGCATCATATATAGAAAAATTCCCTTCATTCATTTGTTAGAATTCATTGCTAAAATCAAAATACATGCCATTATTTTCTTTCACTTACCACTTTTAGAACAACTTGTACACATGTCAGTTCATCTTTAATCTTGTCAATATGCCATGTTCTCATCCTTGAGTGTGAATCTTGATTATTCCTTGTTATATACATGTGTTTCTCCATTGTCATTTTATCACATGTGGAATCAGCATACAAGTTCATTTGTCAAATTCATTTGCATATTCAAGACATCTTCATACTTCAGTAATCATGCATAAAAAGCATAACCATTTCAAGAACTTTTTGTTTCTTCTTTTCAAAAAAATAAATCTTTCCATCATCATGCACCTTGCGTTCTTTTTGAAACTGTCAAGTATTTTGCTCTAACTTTCTCAACTAACTTACAGAATAAATTCAAATTTTCTCCATTTTCTTGTTGCATGTTTTCAAACCTTCCGCAACAAAACAAAATTTCTGATTGAACCCCAATAGAGTCATCCTTTATCACTATTCCACAAATTTCTATCTATCTCACTTTTTACAAAGAAATTTCACTAACAAATCCTCATCGGAGTCAAACTCCATCAAAGTCAATTCCAAATTATCCAACTTCGATTCCTGTTTTCAAAAGATAAAGGAATCTCCTTCACCATATATCCAACTTACTTAAATACACATCTTTTCAAATCACTTTTTTCATCCGGTGGGGAGCCACTTTAATCACTCCCATTCCTAATAAAATCCAAACCTCTTTTCTAATCAACATTTATCCCATTATCAACTTCTTAAGTTCTAGCGGTGGGGAGCCACCTTAATCACTCTCATTCCTAACAAAATTCAATTTAAAACTTCTTTTCAAAACCATTACTTATCAAATTATCAATTTTTACCGATTTATTCCAACGGTGGGGAGCCACCCTAATCACTCACAATCTACCATTCAACACACCATCAAAAGAGATACAAATTCATGCGCGAGACCCAACGCGATAACAAGAAGGATCACATCATGCGCGAAACCCAGCGCGATAACAAGAAGGATCACATTATGCGCGAGACTCAGCGCAATAACAAGAAGGATCACATTATGCGCCAGACTCAGCGCAATAACAAGAAGGATCAGCATGCGCCAGACTCAGTGCAATAACAAGAAGGATCAGCATGCGCCAGACTCAGCGCAATAACAAGAAGGATCACAGCATGCGCGAGACCCAGCGCGATAACAAGAAGGATCACATCATGCGCGAGACCCAGCGCGATAACAAGAAGGATCACATTATGCGCCAGACTCAGCGCAATAACAAGAAGGATCAGCATGCGCCAGACTCAGCGCAATAACAAGAAGGATCAGCATGCGCCAGACTCAGCGCAATAACAAGAAGGATCACAGCATGCGCGAGACCCAGCGCGATAACAAGAAGGATCACATCATGCGCGAGACCCAGCGCGATAACAAGAAGGATCACATTATGCGCGAGACTCAGCGCAATAACAAGAAGGATCACATTATGCGCCAGACTCAACGCAATAACAAGAAGGATCAACATGCGCCAGACTCAGCGCAATAACAAGAAGGATCAGCACGCGCGAGACCCAGCGCAATAACAAGAAGGATCAGCACGCGCGAGACCCAGCGCGATAACAAGAAGGATCAGCACGCGCGAGACTCAGCGCAATAACAAGAAGGATCACAGCACGCGCGAGACCTAGCGCGATAACAAAAAGGATCACAACAAGCGCGAGACCTAGCGCATTAACAAGAAGGATCACCATGCGCGAGACTCAGCGCAATAACAAGAAGGATCACATCAGGCGCGAGACCCAGCGCGATAACAAAAAGGATCACAACAAGCGCGAGACCTAGCGCATTAACAAGAAGGATCAGCACGCGCAAGACCCTGCGCCATAAAAAGAAGGATCAACTATTTTTCATCAACAATAAAACCAACCTGGAGAATGCCCAGTCAAAAGCATTCAACCAATTCCTATCCCTTTCTTTCAATTTCACTTACATTACAACTAGTTTTTATCCAATTCATTTAATTCAATTTATAGCATTGACAAAAATGGACATCTTGACTGTACTTTGTATACTCCCTTTTCAATGGAGATATACAAAGGGGGGCAGCTGTTGATACCCATTTTTGTCCGACTTGAAAAACATACTTTTCTGCAAAAATGAACTTTTATGCCCTAAATTTTTATAAGCCTTATATCTTAAACAATTTCTAGGGTTGTTTAAAATATAAGACTTAACACAACTCGTGCTTTGAACTCTAATTTATCATATTTTGACGAATAATTGATAGACGTATCAAATTACAATCAAGATATAAATTATTAGTAGTTGCACACTTTTCTTAATTTCTTTTTAGTAAAACGATTAACTATCAATATTCTCCAATTTTATATCTTCTTTTAATTCTTGACAGGGACAATAGTCTAATTTGCCAAGTCAACAGCTCGATTCTCAAAGCGAGTCCATCATCCAATTAAAGACATTCGGATCAATTCAAGCTAAGAAGATGCAAAATCCATCTTAAAATCAAGTTCAAATGATCAAATTCAAACAGTCCAAAGTTCAAGTTGAAGTCCGAGTCAACATTCAGGACAAGATTCAAGTCAAGATCCATATTCAAGATCAGGTCCCAACTCCATTTCGAGCTCCAATTGAAGCTCAAACTCAAGTTTAAATATCCAAGATCAACTCAGACCAATTTCTAGCTCGGGTCAAAGCTCAAATTCAAACGTTTACAAATCAAGATCAAGTCCAAGCCTATCTCAATCTCAGCAGGCCCATAATTTTGGCCCAACAGATTCAAGAAAGCCCATCTACAAAACTCAAGCATATTTTGGATTGAAGGAAGCCCAAAAGAAGAAACTTAATCTCCAAGACAACCTATTAGCTTAAGATTTAAGCTAACCCATTTCTTCACTCAAAAGCTTACCCATTTCTTCACTCAAAAGACATCCAAATTCATTAGCTTAAGAACTAAGCAACTATTGCTTAAAAATTAAGCTACCCTCTACTATAGATAGAGCATTTATTTCACTTTGTAAGAGAGGCTCCATTAGTGGAAATTCTATACTAAATATACTAAAAATTTACTATTATCTTCTTCAATTTCTTTCAAGCTTATAGTTTCAATTACTTTGCATCTTCTTTGTTACCCTATTCAAGCTCTAGATTTGCCAAATTCTACATGCTTTTATGTTATCCTTTTATGCTTCTATTTCATTTCTAGATTTCTATTAATATTCATCTTGTTTTTGGGTTAATAATCATATGATAGGCTGTATTCAAACAAATTACTTTTGATTTGAAATAGAAGCTAGAATATGTCGATCCTAAACTATTTTCAAATTCATTGAAAAAAGGTTTCTGATTTCGATTTGAAAATAGTTTCAATATCAAGTTCGAAACCCTTACTAGTTCGCTCACGATTTCACACTCTGTCATTCGTTCCGTTCCCTCACTTTTTACTCGGCTCACATCCACTAATTTCTCCACATTTTTACATTTACATATTATAGAAAACCAAAATTAGCCTACACTAATTATTTTACAGTTACCCTAATTAAAACTAACTATCAAATACATTCAAAGTTTACACTTTTGTTTCCAGTTTTGTCTTTGCAGGTACTGTTTCCGTCGAAAACCGCTACTGTTCATTGCCGCTGACCGTCGCCGGAGAACTGCCGCCGTCCACCAGTCACCGTCCGGTACCAGAATCCGCCGCTGAGAGCCTCCGTACGCCGTCTGCCTCCACTACCGGCCACCGGAAACTGCTCCAGCTCCGTCACCCTCCTGCCTCATTTCCAGTCACCTCCGTCCACCTCTGCCGGCGTCCAACCGCCGGAAAACGTTCCAAAACCACCCTTGAATACCTACAAAAACCCTAATCAAAACCACGAACCTAGGCAATCACCAAATAGATCCACGGGTCTAATCAAACGAACCCAGATGTAGAGGAAGAGAACTTACTATGACGAGAACCGTCGCTGCTGTCCCCACCGTTCAAGGAACCTCACCGCCGTTGTTCCTCCATGAACCAGCCGCCTCCATTCACCGTCGGAACCATCACCGGTCCCAGTAGATTCGCCATCAATGAATGAAAAAGAAGAAACCGAGAGAAGAGGAAGACCAGAGAAGGAGAAGGGAAGCCGTTAGGACTTCACCGGAAAAGAAATGAGAGAAGGAGGAGTCGAGATCGACAGAGAGAGGGAGAAGGGGGCGGCTGTTTGTAGAAGAGAAGGAGGAGAAGATAAAATGATGATAAAGTAGGGTTTCCCTATTAAATACCCCATCACAACCCGGTTAGCATCAAAACGGATCCGATCCACCCGTCCCCAAACCGACCCGTTTCAGTAACCCGCGACCCACTAGTTCAGGCCTAATTCGCCTCAAACTCGGCTTGTAAATCTCCCGCAAGCCCAAGTAAGTCCACTAATTAATCTATTTACTTTTATATTAATACGTTAATTATTTTAGTTAATCTGTGATTAAATGTGTATATTTTATTGTATATACGATGTGATATAGATAAATAATTTTGACCATGTAATTTATTACCGTCATTTTTAGCCTTAGTTAGAACGCGATTAAGTTAATTATATATTAATATATCCATGTTATTTATGTTAGTTATAATATTAGTTAATTCATTCTCCTTTTAATTTTAATTAGTCAACTGTATCAACTTAGAAACCTTAGTTAACTCCGCCATTATTTATAGAAATTCAAACATAGAAGCTGATGTAAATATTAATAAATTGATCCTTGATTAGCTTAATTACACTTAGTTCAACAATTTTAATATAGATAAAAATACTCGCCCTTATTAATAAAATCGGGATTGTTAATTCTGTTAGTCTTTTTATAAAATATTACTAACTTTATTGAGTCAAAACAGTCTATTCATATTTATGTTATAAAATGTGAATTATATTTTATTACATTAACATTTCTAAATGGTTGTATAATAATCAAAATTAAATGTCATGTTATGACCTCTTTTTATTTAGAATTAAAACATAGTATTTACAACGAAAAGTTATGTCATAACTCGAGTTCAAATATAGTAAATAAATAAGTTAAATACTTATAAATAACCTAGGACTATAGAATCTCTGAGACCAGTTAATTATCCAAATAACATAATAACAGAGTCAATCTAGATAGCGGTTATCCAATCAGACTGTACAAAATGGTTGGTGGCGACTCGAACTCTAATTGGCGAAAATACCCCTGTAAGTGGTGTTTTCGCCCCCAAACAGTTGAGAGCGAGAACGGCCTCGCGCCCGGTGTTTTTCGGGGCGCGACAATAATGATACGGATTGTTGAATTCGGGTTGATTGAAATTTTGTTGATGTGGATTCAGATATGGATAAAAATTAGGTCGTTGATTTCTCCTCATCGGAGGCGACGTTTCAAAATTTGGAGAGTTTGAGGATCGGTATTAAGGATTATATGGATTTTGATTGCGAACTTGTGGGTTAAATGACTCAAAATACTGATTGCTCGGAACTTGAGAGTTAAAATAATCTTCATTATTTTCCATTCAAATATGAAGATTGAGTTAAAAATTTAATTTTTTGAGAATAGAAACAAAATAAGATTGATGGAAAAAATTACCAAAGCTTGAATGGTTTTTATAGAGATTTTTAAATTGATAGGCTGTTTTGAAATTATTGAAGTCTCATTTGTTCAAAATAATAAATAAAAGTTATAGAAATTTGTGGAGATGATTGTATAATTTTTATTTATTTAATTTGATAAATATAATTTATATTTAATTGATATATATATATATATATATATATATATATATAAATGCAAATTATTGAGATTTATTTCATCTTTGCCGTTTGTGTTTGTATTGAACACAACAAAATACATTTAAAATAAAAGGTATTAAAAATTAAAAAAAAATTTAAAATTATATAAGGCTGAGTAGTGACAGGAGTAGGACCCGCCACTACACAGCCTTGACAGCCCATATGGCATGTGTGAGGGACACACTCCATATGCATAAGGTTGTCAACGGGTTGGATCGGATCGGATTTAGCAAAAACCAAACCCGATCCGTCAGATATTCGGGTAAACCCGAACCCGATTATTAAATGGATTTGAAATCCGTACCAAACTCGATCCGCGGGTAATACCCGAACCTGTCGGTTACCCGAATATTTCATTTTTATTTTTGATTTTTTTAATACAAATTGTAATTTTTACTTTTAACTACCGATTATATTTTAAATAGTAAAATAAAAAATACCCCAATATCAAATCACAATAACTAATCCATAAATAAATATCCAAACACAATAATCAAAATAACAATCAAAACAATAATCCTCATACAATAATTATAAAAAAAATTCAATCAAAGTTTATTTTCAATGCAAAATCATTATCTCTTTTTTCCATTGCTCATACTCCTCACGCACTCATCATGAACCAATATTGGATCGCACTACCTACAAAAACAATTAATGCAAATACTTAAACACTATAAATTAACTTGATAACATAAGCATTCTCTAAAGTTAAAAAAACTTACCATCCCATCTTCAACTCCATCTTCATCATTAAAAAGATCACAATATTGAGCAAGAATTTCCGTACTCATGCGTGTATCTAGCAAAAAATATAATGATAACTATTTATCAAACTATTATAATCAAAATAACTAAATAGATTGTTACATTGTTATTTTTATTACCTTTGTATTCGCTCCATAACCAATTTTGAGTGCACATCAATACTTCTATTGTATCTTCACGAAGTTTGCTACGATGATTTCTTATAACTCTTCCGCTTGTACTAAAAGCAGACTCTGAAGCCACAGTGGATATATGAATAGCCAAAACATCTCTAGCAATCAATTGTAACGTCGGATACTTAAGAGTTTGACTCCACCAACTCAAAATATCAAAAAATTTAGTTCTAAGGAGCAACTTTTCTTCCAAATAATTATTTAATTCTGTCTTGGCATCGTTATCCTCCACGCACAAGAAGCTAAAAATTCCTCAAATTTAGCAAGTCGATCCGTAGTACAAGTTGAATTGCTAGAACTACCCTCTACTGTTAAGGTTGAATTGCTAGAGTTTTTCTTTTGCTTGTTTTTCCACATATTCAGAAATTAAAGTAGCACACATACTTTTGAACTTTTGAATTCTTGAACGTGACTCTTCTTCACCATACAAAATTGGATAATAGTACTCTAACAACTTCAACTTAAACCTAGGATCCAATATAATTGCTACTCCCAAAATGCCATGTACCTGATCCCAATACTTGTCAAACTTTCTAATCATATTTGATGCCATGATTTCAAAATGTAATGACCCACACGTTCTCCATTCATTAAGAGCTATTTTAATGTCACATATGTTTGGGAAAAACAAATTGATAGTAGGATACTTAGTCCCAGAAAATATTTCAGTGATATCATAAAATAACTTCAACTTATTACACACATCGTTAGCAATTTCCCACTCCTCATCTGAAGGAAGAGACTTATATTGATATTCTCGATCTTGTAGCCTATCAAATGCATCTCTATATGGAAGAACTGATTGAAGCATAAAAAATGTTGAATTCCACCTAGTGCTAACATCTAAGGCTAACTTTCTAGTGTAAGGAATATTCAATTGAAGCAATGCTTCTTCAAATTTCTCAATTCTCTTAGCTCCAGCAGTCCAATAAACAACACTTTCACGAATTTTCTCAATGCATTCACTAATATGTTTGAGTCCTTCCTTCACAACCAAATTTAATATATGAGCACAATATCGCATATGCAATAATTTCCCACCCAACATCAAACGTTTTTCTTAGAGGAAAACCTTTCTAAAACCAAACAAATCAATGCATCATTTGTAGAACAATTATCCAATGTCAATGTCGAAAGCTTATTATCAAGATTCCAGTCCATTAATGACTCAATAAGAACTCTAGACAACACATCAGCAGTATGAGGAGACATCACATAAGCAAACCTAATATATTAATAAACATAAGCATTTCATATATACAATAGACCATATTTAAGTATTTTTTAGCAAACTGGAAATAATAAGCATGAATGAAAAGAGAAATTGTACCTGATAATTCGACTTTGTAAGCTCCATAAATCATCTATGTAATGTGCTGTTATCACCATGAAACCTTTCTTTCGATTGCTTGTCCACATGTCGGTTGTAACGGCAACCCTACTACAATTTTTTTGAAACATCTTTATCATCTTTGCTTTTTCATACTCATACAACTTAAAGATGTCAGACCTAACTGTGTTACGAGTCGGCATCTTAAAAATTGGTTGAAGAGAGTAAGAATATTCTCTAAATCCTATAAAATCAGTCATCCGAAAATGGTAACTCATGCATTGCAATCATCCTTGCCAATTTCAATCTTGAGTTCTCTGGATCGAAGTTGAGAGCGCTTCCAATCAAGGTTTTTCCCTGACTATCTTGTTGCATTTTCAAAACAGCTTGTTTGATATCGCCATTTTTCTTTGTTCTACATACTCTCATATAGGTACTCAAATGTGACGTGCCCGCTTGCCCATCTCCTCTAAGTTGTTTCTTGCAATAGTTACATATTGCTTTCAACACACCATTTATAGTCACTCTATCAAAATGATCCCATACATGTGATGTAAGAGCTCTTTTAGATCCTAATTTTGGTCCATCAACTTCCTTCACATCATTAGAAGTGGCTACTGATGCCGTTTCTTTTGAACTTTGTGTCATGGGCTCACTTTGCTCCTCTATACGTTTATCTATTTCTTCATTATGTGAAAGTTCTGTTGCCCAAATATGACTATATAAAGACTAGAGGGGGGAGGGGGTGAATAGGATTTATTGCTTTTAAAAATACTTTAATATACTCTTAAAATATTTGCCTATTTAGATAAACAACAGTTCAAATAATTTTGCGGAAGAAACAGTTGTTTATAGAAAATAAGAGTATAAAAAAATTAAGCACAATTAATCACTAGCAGTTATATAATAAATAAATAAATGCAGAACAAGTGATTAAATAGCAATAATAAAGAGAGTAAGGGATAAAAGGTTTTGACACAGTTATTTATCCAGGTTCGGTCTCCTTGTGAGCCTAATCCTGTCCCCGAGAGAACCTCTCGAGATTTTCCACTATGATTTCTTCACGGGCAGAAATCAAGCCTGAGACAGTTCTCACAATCCGAGACACTGTCAACAAATACCTCTACCAGTATTTACTCTCTCGAACTCCAAGCGTCGAGTGACTTCTCTTAGTTTTTCTCAAGCTCAACTAAGAAACTTATGACACTTTCAAGGCTCAATGTTAACCTCTCATAAGCTTACGGGTGTTTAAGAACCTTTTACACTTTTATAAGGATCTAGTGTAAAACCTAGATTAAACTCCACCATTTAATCTTTACTGTATCTTTTTGAATGAAATAAATTACACTCAAGCTCTCTTAATACAGTTGAAGGAAAATATTAATCAAAGCTTTGAAATCTCTTGTATGATAGCTTTAATTCTCGTTGTTCTACCTTGTCTTCAACTGTCGACTTCCCGGCCTATTTATACTCCAAAATATAGCTGTTGGAGACTTCAAATTTGAACAAATTCGTTCACTTAGCCGTTGGAGGTCATATCCCATCAACATCACCTTTATGTCCTTCAAAGGTCCACTTTATGTCATGTTGTAAGTGTACTTGTTGAATTTGAACCACACACTTTACTTTAGCTTTTGACTGCCTCGGTTTTGGCAATAGTCTTGTGGTTGAGAATCACTCTTCAAGTACAACATGAGTTGTCTTTGATGGGATGATAAACTTGTTCAACAAGTTCGAATCTGAGCCATTGGATGGAGATCAAGTATGGAAATGGATGGTCTTGATTAATCTTGAGATGAACATATTTTTGCAAGACTTTAAACACCATATACGAATTCCATATATACATACATTATCATCAATAAGTTGTATCAATATTGTTAGAAATATGGATGATAAATATGTTTAATCAACATCATGGCAAGTATGTATTAACCGAAAATGTTAGTGAAGTAGAGATGTCGTAGTAATTATGAACTTCGTAAAATAATCATGGCAAATGTGTATGATTCATATAAGATCATGACGTGATTAATAAGTCCACAATATATCTCATATTCACACATTTAAGTTCATGGCATACATACATAAAAACTATTGATCACATAAAATATGGCATAAGTTTAGGCACGTATGATCGATAGTTAAATCATATACTTTTTCAAGATAACTCTAGATATTTCGTATAAAGCTCGTTGAAATATCTTTTAATAAATAATCTAGAGTTATGTAAATCATTTAAGTATAGAGTATATGATTAAAATTATTTTGTCACATATGGAGCATAAGTATATAAAAACCATTAATTAATTAAGTCATCAAAACAAGATGTTAGAATAACAAGTTCATCTATTAACTTTTGACTAGCTGGATCAACTGACATTGAGTACCTATAAGACAAAAAGAATACAACTAATCATAATTATCGAAAAACAAGGTTAGATTAGAAAAGGAAGAACAAAAAATCCTTGGTATACTTGGCTGCCACAATCATAATTAACCAAAAACTAACAAGTAATGTTCAATAAAAATCCTATAAAAAATCCTATAAACTCACAAGTAATCATATTCGATTTTGTCTCTAAATTACTCTGTAGAATTAAAACTATTAGCCTAAATACCCAATAAACATCTAATCTGGTTTCTTCAAAACTGATATGATGCTACAAAAAAAGAAAAAGACAGAATGAGGAAGAGACAACCCAATCCATATATGTCCCCCAATAATCCCAACTTTCAGCAAAACATCAACCCTTAATTTTATATTTCAGCAACAAAACTGCAGTTATTAATTATGCTTTGCTGCTATTTGTTCTTCTGTTATTGAAACAGAGAATAACTCTTGTTACATCATGATTTAAGGTTTAATTTCAATGAAAATAGTTAGTCACGCTGGGATTATACTAAGAATAAGAACTTACTCAAATCAGAAACTGATGGAAACAGAGAAGAAACATACCTGTTGATGAACACCGAAAAGAGAAGAGAAGGGAGGATCAATTGGAGAAGAAAAGAGCGGCTGTGTAAGAAAGCTGCGATTGATTATGAAGAAACTTGTGTAAGAAAAGAGATGTTGTGTAGGAAGAAACAGAGAAGAAGAGAAGAAGAGTAAATAGCGGTTGAGAAAGAAAAGAAAAGAGCCGCACATAAAAATTTCATCAGTTTATATATGGGCTAAGGTTAGTTGGGTAGGGTCATATTCGGGTTTAAATGGGTATTCGATCGGGTTTTATAATCGGGTTTCGCGGGTTCGGGAACCCGATCGGGTTTACATAGCTTACCGAACCCGATCCGAACCCGACTGTCGGGTATGAAAAAAAACCCATACCCGATCCGTGGGTATTTTAATCGGGGATTTTTCAACCCTACGGGTACGGGTTTGTGCCCAACCGATTGACAACCCTACATATGCAGCTGTATGTGGTCTTCAATTCCATCTTATTTATTTTCTTACTTTTCTCCTTCTTTCTCTTTCATGTTGTTCTCAATTCTGAGAACAAGCTCATTTGAGAACAAATATAATCATACCATTGGAGAGTATTTGAAGTTTTCAAACAGTATAAAAACAATTAAAAGCATACCACTGGTGATGCTCTTAGACTACAATTTTAGGTTGCAACTTGGACGAGAATTCTCCAAATTTATAGGAGCTCCATCTCAATGGGTACGGAAAATTTTTATTAACTTTTTTCTTGGATGATGGTGGGGAGAAAAAAATTTCCACATGCATAAGGCGGGATGAAGATCTCTCCTCTTAGCTCATGATAGGGGCGGATTTAGTAAGGGGGCAAGGAGGTCGACCACCCCCCTTGTTCCGAGAAAAATGCAAAAAAAAAAGAGAAAAAAATTAGTAAAAAATGAGTTATCTTATCTAGATATATAAAATGAGATGCATAAATACTACAATAAGCATATGTGAGATCTCGGTAAGTGGAAGAATATTTGGAGGCTGGAAGCTTACAAGAGAAGTTTTACCTTTTCACATCACAAGAACCATGTTTAATATTATTTATGTCAAGTTGTATATTTCTCTTAGCTAAAACAATTTGCTTATGTACTGTTAATTAGTATTTTATTTGTTTTTCTTTAACTTAAGCAGAGAACTGTTAGAGGTGAGAAGGGATTACCAATAACTTCTCAAATTTTAGATCTGAACGCCTTCTTCTATTTCCGACTTATCTTAAATTTTTGTAGTTAAGCTCCATTAATGGGAGTTATTATAGTTCATTTTGTTTTGTTGCTCACCATTAGTAATTAGTACTCTACTTGTAGGGCCAGCTTAAGGGCTGGTGGCTGTAAGTCTCTTTATCTGTTAATAAATGAATGTTTACTTTTGATGTGGAGTTCTATGAAGTTTCTTATGTTTCAGTCCTTAATAACATGTTTCAGTGTCTATAAATAACATGACCATAACTTTTATCTGCGCTTGTTCTTCATTTAAACTTGTAAATCTAATATGACCATTTTACCTATTTATATAGAGGGTTTTCATTTAAATGAGATGTTATTTTGTGATCATGCAAGTAAAAACGCGTTTTAAATGCCTTTAAATGTTAGTAAGGTCTAGAATCTTGAGGATATGACCATTTAAATGAAGTGAGCTTAAAGTAGATACCTTGACTCATTATTTGTAAAACATTCATGAGTGGAAGAGAAAAGAGACTGCAATCACTAGATCAATGTTGGGTCTGGCTTATTCCTCTTAAATCTTGTGTTAAATCATCATTTTATACCATCTTTATTGTTAAAACTACTTACTTTAGTTCATTTTCATTTAGATATTGTATGAAATCAACCACAATTATGATAAATATGTTACTTGTTACTAGAACATACTGTTTTATAAGGTTTTTCACTTTAGTTTTACTTTAATCCTCGTCAGAATGACACTTGTATTTATCCTTGCTACAAAGAGCCTTAGTATACTTGCTAGGATCGTATTATAGGACAATAAGTTTTTGGTGTCGTTATCGGGGATTGGAAGTAAAACTTTATTTGAAATTTTCTTTAAAATACTGTGTTTTGATTTGTGTGTTGATTGTGTAGCCATAGAGAATTCTATTCTATGCAGCTTATGTAAAGAACTCGACTGCAATCTCTTCTACTTGTCCTGAGATAGATTGTACTTGTACAAGCAATCGTAAAATAGCTCGATGAGCTTTACGAAGACAAAGAAGATGGATGGACGGAGAAACCTGTTAACGACATTGTTGGCTCTAACAATATCATAATGCCTAGAGGGGGGGGGGGGGGTGAATACACTACTAGAAAACAGCTGATCTGTGACGGAATATTGTGACGGAATGAATTCCGTCACTATATTTAAGAAATTGAAACGAAAAAGCGTCACAAAAAATTCCGTTTCAAGCTGTGACGTTATTTAGTGACGTTTTGAAAATATTCCGTTAAGACTAATTGGCGGGAATGATCCCGCTTTTCTTGTGACGTAATGGAAGACGCTTTTATTAATAACGTCACTAAGGTTTCAGCTGAGTAATATATAATATTAAAATATCTAAACAAGATATAATATAAAACATTAAAGTAATTAAAAATATAAAACAGTAAAGAAAATTCTGAGTAATGTTGTTTCTAGGTCATTCTCTACTGAAATCAAGCTCACCAACCCTAAGAAACATGATCCTCCTCTTTCGATTCTCCTGTGAACAAACTAAACCCTTAGAATCTTCTTTATTCTCACTTGAACCATGATTCTCCCTAACCCTAGAAACATGATGCCTCTCTTTCGATTTTTCACCTATATCTCGCCTGAACCATTGATTCCATCATAGATCTCTGCGATTCGAATGATTCTCCCCCATCAGTTGTTGTGTGATTTGCGTGGTATGGAGTTGGGTCGCTCTTTCTCTACTGAAATCAAGCTCGCCATTTTACTTAGTGTCCTTAGATAGCTGGTATGTTACTTTATTATCCAATATTGCTCTTTCCCTAGAACTTCTCCTATCACTATATACTTACTATCTGTTTGCTTGAGTTCTCTATCACATGTAAACCATTAGGGCGTTTCCTGGATTCAAACTAAGGGTTTTGGATTGTTAATTAGTTCATAAAGTTTCTATTATTTTAACCCAAGAGGCTAAGTTATATAGTTTGGTTTTCGATTCTTATTTTATATGATGTAGAAATTACTCTTCTTCTAGAAATCACAAGTTCAAATTGTTTTTCTGTCCTAAACAGCTGAGATTGTTTCTCGTGGTACAAAATATTTGGATCTACTTTTACTTCTGTTTTTGAAGAATTGTTGCTTGTGTTGTCCAAATATTTGGTTTCTATGCTTTTGCATCTGACATGAAGGACATTCTTTCATTTTTTTCCCGTATCGACATGAATTTACCATAGTAATCAACACATGCTTTCAATTTGCAGCCTCAGAATTGCATTTTTTTTACCATTGTTGTTCAGTAGCTAGCCATGGTTTTCTTAATTAAGAGTTCAATATGATTTACAATGTAGTGTAGATGATATTAGTTAGTGGAAGATATTGCTTCCAGGTTGAATTCCACACATCTCATTAAAGTGAAAACCAGTTGGGGATGTGTTAGCCTTAGTATATAAGTTGTAGATGATATTAGTTAGTGGTTGTAATTGGTTGAGATTTTAGAAAGTGATGCTTAATTAATCTATTGATATTGTAATGATGTAATTTATTTAAAGAGGTTTGTTGGAATGTTGTTGAGATGATGTGCTTTTGTCTAACAAGGATGCAGGAGCTTCTTGTTAGCTTCTCCCATCTTAAATATGGCATTTGGTGCACTTCGTGGATAATGCTCCATTGTTTGGTAAAACTGATTTTGTTAATATAATTACTCTAACTAATTGCATAATGTTGGGATATGTTTAAAATTCTATCTTTACTTGGAGATATTTTGTAGTAATTGATTGGTAACAATGTTGGGATATTATGCTCTCTTGATCATGGGGTCTATATTTTATGGTGTCAAAACAGATTATTAAGATCATGTTATGTCCTTATATTAGATGACACTAAAAGTCGGTCTACCCTAGAATTATGAAGCAAGCATATAGAAGAATGGTACATGGATTAAAAAACAAAGGTAACGAATGATATGTTATCTATATTAGCTAACTATGATAATATTTAGATCAGTTTTAATTGATTTAACATGTGCAATTTAATTTGAATGAAGTACGCCAAGAATTCATGTCGGAAGAGGTGTATGAAAGTTGGACCAGATATTGGGCATCAGCACCTGCAAAGAAAATTTCCAAACAAGCTAAACTTTCACGACATGGTGGAATTGAAAATGGACCAATGTCGTGCCATACCGCTGGATCCTTGTCGATGAGAGATCATCGTGAAATACTAGTAAGTTCCAAAAATACTCAAATTAGATCCCCTTTTGTTGTGCATAACATAGTTACATATGACCTTACCTTAATGTGTCTAGCTCTGAAAATGCATATATAGAAGTGTTGTTTTAGGTTAAGTTTTGTTATCATGTTTGTAAATAGAACCTGAAGAACATATGTTGTCGATGAAGTTTCTTTTTGTCTAAATTGCGTACAAGAGACAAGTACACTGTTGTTTTGATGCATTTGATTTTGAAGTAATGTTATTAAATTTGGATTGACAACTGTGTAATAGATATAGATTATGTCAATGGTTATTATTATATATACAGGGAGTCTATTGGTGGGATTTGATAATTCTGACAAATGTAAAACGATGTACTATAGATGACTAATTAATCTTCTGTCTAGTTCTCTTAGTTCAGCAACACCACCTTAGCTATGCAATTTGCAAATTTATAGCATATGTGCCAGCATATGAGCTAACCACTGTTGATTTTTGAATTTCTGAATTAGTACATGATGCTGATTTTTGTATGAATTGCTGAATAATGTGCTAACCCAATTTTCATATATTTTAGACCCAATTATTAGGCCGTCCAGTAACAGCATATGAGCTATTTGTGTACACACATACAAGGAACCATGATGGTGTGACATGGGTTGATGAGAGATCACATCGTATACATGTAAGTCTTTGAGGAAATTATGCGAACTCATTATATTATGCTTATGTCTTCGAGAGTATGATGAGAGAAAAAAGAAGTCATTCATATATGCTTACTTTTTAAAGAGGTAGACATTACTTTGTTTTGGGACCTGTAGCTATTTGTGTTTTCTACAGGAATTTTTTGCTTTCTGTGTTCAGTCCTAGAGAGTTGTCAAGGTCTGATTTTTGCCGTAGTGCAATGAGAATGAACAAGTAATTAAGCATGTTAGTTGGTCAATAATTGCTTTTAGTTTATTGCTGTGATTAGGGTCAGACTCTTACATTTATCTTGTCTACTACAATCCGACATGATTAAGCCAAGTGCAGTTTATATTTTTGCTTTCTGCAAGGACCACATTATTGGAATTGGACATTTGTTGCTCTCATTAATCTCATTTTTTTCTAATTGTGTGATTTATATACTTTTTTTCTATGGTGATTAAGGTTGGCTTTATGTTACGATAAATAAAATGTTTAGCTGATTAAGGTGGCAGTAAAACAAAGACAATATTAACTTATTCATTAATCATATTTACAGGAGAGGGTAACTGTCGCGCGAGAAAGGGTGCGAGAAGCTGCTGATCAGGTCATTGATGAGCAACGAGTGTATTATGATTCTGTTGGAGGATTTAACAACAGATCTAGACTTTATGGGCTTGGAGATGGATCGGGTTTTTATGCTTTTCAACCCCGGTCTCAAAATGGTGTACCATTCTCAACTTCTTCTAGCATACTTCAGATGCCGCAAATGACTGAGCAAGTGACACGAATGGAGCGTGACATGCAAAGTCTAATAGTTGATCGACAAGCTGATCAGATGCGTTTAGAAGGGGTCGAGTCTCGTCTTGAAAGTGTGATAAGACTGATTAGAGATTTAAGGTCTGAGATGGAGCTGTTGCGTACAGATATCGTATCATCCAATGAATCGCATCATGGATCGCACCATGGATCGCCATCTCAATAGGTTCAGGTATTTAACTCAATCCAAAACTTTTTTGAGTTGATCTATGACACACCAAATAAATAAATGAGTTTTGTTGCCTTAGATAGTGAGCAATAACCTGCCCATGATTATACTTGGTCCTTATGCAAGTTGGATGTCTTTTAGACCTATTGATTCTGCTTTAAGTTCATTCTAAGTTTATGGATGCTAATTTTATGCAAGAGAGTGTTAGCTTTTTACAATACAACGTTCGATTAGGTCATTCTATTTTTATGGTACTTTGACTTTAAATCCGACTTACAAGTGCTTAAATGATAGATTATGCAAATTTAATACTGTCAACGGTCATTTTGAGATCGTTTAGGTTTATAGGAGAGTTACAAGTAATGTATATCATTTTGTCATTGACTTGTGTTTTTTCTTCAGATCTTCTGTTTTGTAAAGGGATGCTGTTTTGTAAAGGGACGCTACATATGGTGTATATTTTGCATTTGTCCAACCGTTTTGAAGGGGCGCTGTCACTTTTTTTTGGTAATATATGGTGCTCTTTTGTGGTGGTTTGCTTTGTAGATCTTTTGGAGGCTGTGTTTTGCATAGGATTTAGAACTAATTATGATCTCATATCATGGTGCCTTTTTTGGAGGCTGTTTTGTATAGGGTCTAGAACTAATTATAATCTTATATCATGGTGTCCTTTTTTGGAGGCTGTTTTGTATAGGATCATAAGACAATATGATCTTATGTTATGTAACTAGTTATAGCCTAATTTTGTATAGGATGTAATACCTTGTCAACCTAAATTTATGATAATATAATATTACATTTATTAGTGTTTATATGATTGCATTTTATATTAATGGCATAAAATTATATGAATAATAAAACTAATATTCATTTGAATGCATTATTACTAATAAAAAAAGATAGCATTTTGTGACGAAAATACCGTCACAAATTTTGACTGTGACGTAATAGTATTATAATTTAAATTGGTATTGGCGACGGAAATTTTCGTCGCAAATGTGGACTTGCGACGGAGAAAATAGTGACGGTGAACGTCACTGAATGACGTCACAAAAAAGAGACGCTTTATTCCGTCCCTAAATAACGTCATAATAGGTGACGGAAATTCCGTCACACAACCGTCGCTGGGTTCCGTCTCCAGAAGCGTCCGCAAAATCTACGACGCCTCATATAACGACGTACCTTTTCCGTCACAAATTCCGTCGCAACAGCAATTTAGTGACGGAAATACAATTTTAGTGACGGATTTTTCTGTTGCAGATCGGCTGTTTTCTAGTAGTGATAGGTTTTCTTGTCCAAAATCAAGTTTTAGAAAAACTTGGAGATAATCAAATTTCTTTTGTTCAGAAGTTAGCTTATGGGAAGCGCTTTTGAAAGAAATCCTGTTTTAAGACAGATTCTGTCTTTTTAGCAACAGAGGTTCTGTTGATAGATCCTCTGGATAGTTTGTCTTCTGAACAAAAACTGAGATAGAAAGACAATCTGTTTCAGCACTTAGACTAAGTTGTAGAGTACAAAGGCAAATATAATAAGTAAATAAAAGGGAAAAAAGAGTTCAGAAGATCCTGTAGACAGTCGATTTATCCAGGTTCACTATAAAAGTCCTGTAACTACGTCTTGTCCCCTGTGAGTGCCTCAACAGAGATATAAATCCACTATTCAGTACTTATACGGCAAGTGCAAAAGCTCATTTACATCAATATAACTTTAGCTAATTTCTCACTAAGTACTGACCACCCTAGAATGAGTTAAAGGATTTTCACCAGAACAAACAACAATCTTATTTTTCTGGATTTCTCACCCAACTCAAACCTCAAATGGTTTTCTCTCAATCTAACTAAATATCACAAACGATATCAGTTTACAATTTCTATTATGAACTTGTATTTTCTTCACTCTCTCACTTTCACAAATTGGAAATAGGAAAAAAGAAAGAATGGAATGCTATGTTTTTCAATCAAAATAACAGTGCGTTAAGATAGCTCAAAAACTAAGGCTACTAATATGGAGCTTGAAGATGACCGTTGCTTTAATTTGAATCTTGAACAAGTTGTAGCCGTTTCTTTGTCTTGTTCTCCAAACGGTCTTCAAGTACAGTTGATTCCGTTATCCTTGTCTTTTAATCCAGACCATACACCAGATTTGAATTTGAGATGAGGATGACTATAATGTTTCTTCATTTAGTTAAGCAATGGGTAGACAAGGAACAATCATGGTTTGTTTGTTAGTGAACAGTATAGGCACGTAGACAGCAACTTTTTGAATCTTAACGCTTAGCATTAAATGCAGTTGCATGTACATTAAATGCTCCATGACATAAGTGATATGTCTTCTCAAACTGTTAACATTTAACATCCTTATTGTCTCTTCTGAAAGAACCTTTCATAACTAAACGGAATGCTTGCTTCTGAGTCTTGAACATCTGTGATGAAGCTTGATCAACTTCTGAGACGAGTCTTCAGAACTTTGCTTGACACTTCTGAGAGTGGTCTTCTGGTTGACTTAACTTTATCTTTTGAGATGACTTTAATCAGCAAACATGATTTCATTCAACACCTACTGAGAAACTTATATAGAACTTAACAAAAATTGTTAATCAATAATCATTAAGTTTATAAGTGTATGTATTTAAATATCTTCTGAAACACTTTTGACTAACCAAAACTCATAGAGTTCATCATTCTCCCCCATTTTGGTTATGGACAAACGTGTTTCAGAGAGGATAGTTACTTAAACAAATACATAAGTTTTAGAGAGTAACTCCCTTAGATTTATGTTTTAAGAGCCTCTGAGATGACTTAACTCCCCCATTTTGGTATAAATGGAGAACTTCATGAATCTGTTTAACTTAGTAAAAAAGCTCAAGATCAAGCTGTTAGAATTTCATGAGTTAACATTCAAATAGGCAAATTCATAAACATATTCAGCACAAAGAGAAATTGGAACAAAAATGAATCAAGAAACCAGAGATCATCATATTGAAAATGAAACACCATTATAGAAGAAGAAATGAATAAAGAGAATAAGTCAGAAAAACATAAAACATAAGTAGAACAACAAGTCTTATTACAAGCAACCCAACCCATAACCTACAGGCTAAGAACCTATTGGTAATGTTTGTGTTTTTTCCTAGATTCATCTTCAAAAAATTTCTTCTGTTGCTCATGAGTCCATTGACTTCTTGGAATAGATCCTTTAGGGCTAGAAGTACCACTTAGGCCACTAAGATTAGTTTCAGGACCTCTTTTTGAACCACTTTGTTGTCCAACACCAGCAGACTTCTCCCCCCTATTTGTCTAGAACGAATCAAAAGTTCAATTTATAGATGAAGAAACATAGTAGTAATTAATGCAAGCATCTCGAAATTGGAGAGGGAACCATTGATTGCACTGCTTGAACTTAACCCTTGGCGACTGTTTATTTTTTGATTCCTCATGAAAACGCGTGCGAATTCAAAGCATCAATAATGTGTATTGGAACTGCCAAATTACGCGACGCCTAACTTTCATACACTATCCAAACTGACTTTTCTTCTCCTCTGTTTACATCTTCTCTCTCCTTCTACTTCCTTTACATCTTCTTTTCCTATTATTATGGCAGTTTCAGGTTCTAAAATATGGCGGATATTGTGAAATCACAGTTGTGCATGTTTTATTATTTTCATTAACGAATTCGGGCTCCTTGCCATAAATACAAGTGCTCTCGACATGTCTGTCACACAATGAATAAATACGATGACTTATTGCCATTACAATGTGAAAATTGAAAGCATAAGCAGAAGAAGTTCAAACAATTGCCTAGTTATCATCAAGAAGTAAACAAAAAAAGTTGGTACCTCTCGTGCTGTTTGCTAGCTCAAAAGAAAACGAAATCCTAACAGAACAAGAAAATCAAAACACACAAATAGTTGGTGTATACCTGTTATCTAACACAATAGTCTTACATAATCGTCATCAGAAAGGCTGTCAACAATTATAGCATTGTCCTTAGAATCGTCCTCAGAAAGGAACTCATCAAGTTTGGCACCGATATGCCTAATCATCTCAAGTTGATTTTTGTTCCCTCATTATACAAGTGTTCAAGAGATTTACTGCAAAGATCTTTTCTTTCCAGTCTCAATTTACCTTAAAAACTAAAAATAATGCCTTACTCAACTTTTTTACTTGACTTTTGTTTGCCCATCTCATCTCAAATATGCTACCAAAAAATTGAAAGCAATGAGAATACATGGCGACTTAGAAAAGGAAACACGATTAAAAACTCAAATAATTTTGGAGACACTCTCAAAACATAACAAGTACAATTTATAGAAGAAGAAAAATAGTAGTAATTATTGCAGGTGCGAATTCAAAGCATCAATCTTGTACATTGGAACTGCAAAACCACGCGTCGTCATTTTGACCCTTTAGACTGATTCCTTATGAAAACTAATGCAAATTAAAAGCATCAATATTGATAATAGTGGAATTGCCAAACCACGCGTCACCCACCATTCACAAATGATCGCAATTGTCTTTTTTTCTCCTCTGTTTATATATTCTTTCTATTTCATCATAGTTGTGAAAATGACGGAGAAAAACATGATGAAACTGTTTGAGTTAATTTAATAAGATGATGTTTGCCAACTGTTCCCCTAAAAAATAGTAGCTATGAAAGAGAAAGAAACTCTAGAGAGAGAATGAAATTTAAATTCAAACTTGATTTTAGATGCCCTAACAAGAGCAAAGGTATATGTGTAAAGCAACATAATCTTTTTTTCAAAAATATCCCTGATCGGTCGAAAAAACGTGTGCGAGTGCATTACCAATTTTTTTTTTTTAGATTTATGATTGAAAACGTTTTTTGAATACAAAGCCCATGGGTCTCAATCAGTATGCATCTCATGATGTTTAGGTGAATGTGCAGAAAGCCCAACACCGTAAGATTTCGGCGGATGATTGATCAATTGACTCTCTTTAGACAATCGGAAAGGTACAATAATAGTTAGGGTAGAATGAGGCGCAGGGGATCACAAATTAAAAATCTAGGTAGCGGAAAGTACTAGAACGAAATTACGCTCACGCTTTATTTCTTTCTGCCTATAAAACCCTTACATACAGCCTGTCTTCTCATCTAGGGTTTTAAACATTTTACTTTTTTTTTCCAATCCTAGAATAACACTATGAGGTAAGCTCTTCTGCTCTTCTTTGATTTCATTTCATATGCATCATCTGATTTCATTATCCATGTCTTTTTGTTATATTTGAGAATAACTTATTCACATGTTATATTTATGTTTTTTTTCTTCAAATCTTAGCTGGGTTTCTTTAATTTATGTAACTGCGTCGTTTTAATGTTTCTCGTAGTCTATTATTTAGGGTTTGTGAGCTGAATGAATAGCTTATTATGTTATTAGGGTTTTCAATGATGTCGAGTTGGTTCCGAACTCGAATCTGTTATTTATTTTTGATCTTTTGTGATTATTTATGTATAATCTACTGATTTTGTGTTCCGTGATGTGCTGATGTTGGGAACTTTAAGTAGATGGTACTGTAAGGCTATTTCGGGATATGACTTGAATGTTTTGTTAATGATTTTTATGATTTTGGTTTCAGTCGTCATCCGGAGGTTAAGTGGGCACAGAGAGTGGACAAAGTCTTCCTCACAGTTCAATTACCCGATGCCAAAAATGCGAAGGTCAATCTTGAGCCAGAAGGTGTGTTTAAATTCACTGCCAGTGCTGGAGCAGATAACAATTCGTATGAATTGACGTTGGAGCTCTTTGATAAGGTTAATGTTGAGGTAAGATTCTTAATGTGAAATTTGCATTCAGGGGCTGCTGTTGATTTGTCTGTATATAGTCTAGTTTTGGCTGTTAACTACATCATATGTTAGTACTTAGAGGAAATTGGCTAACAGTTGCATAACTTATGGATTGACATGCACCCTTATTTACTTAATATATGTGGAAAAGTTTGTTAATGAGTGCATTCCTTAGCGGTTAAATGATAACTGTTCTGTGACTTGTCTAAGGCTATGTTGCATGAAAGGGAAAAAAGAGTGACAGAAACTAAGTTGGACACATTAGTAACGCACACAAACACACAAAAGAGAAGAAAAAAGTACTACTTTACATTGTAGGAAAGAGATGATAATGTTTCTTGTCTATTTATAACCATGTTGTATTATGATCAGAATTGTAAGAACCAAGTTTCTAGTTTTTCTTAAATTATAGGAATATTGCCTGCAAGTTGAAGTTTGGTTTCTGAAATGTGGAAATTCTTGGAAATTAAGAGTGTCCACACAACATAAGTCTAAGCATGTGAGATTAGTTTTGCAGGGTTTTCTTTGTTCATATAATGCGTGTCTTTTTTGGTTTAGTAGTTAAAGAAATTTGGATACTTCTTGTCTTCCTAGACTTCAGAAGTGCTTGTTTTTCTAATCCCTATATGCCGTTTGCTTACCCCTAGGAAAGCAAAATTAATATTGGGGTGAGGAGCATATTCTGCATTTTGGAGAAGGCAGAGAAAGTGTGGTGGAAGAAACTACTGCGCGCGGATGGCAAGCTACCGCATTATGTCAAAATAGATTGGGACAAATGGGTAGATGAAGATGAAGATGATGGTATACTCCTGTTTGTGCTATGTTTCATTTGTTGAGTAGAATTTACAGAATTTCATGATCATTGATTTGCTTATATTTCTATCTGGTTTCACAGGTCAAGCTGCGAACGTGGACATGGGAGGGATGGATTTTTCTGTGAGTGCTGACTTATTGGTTCTTAGTTGAAATATTCAATTTGGATGATGATCATTGTTTAACTCTAAGTTTGATTTTTTTGCAGAATTTTAATATGGGAGACATGGGAGGCATGGCAGGCATGGGTGGAATGCCGGGTATGGGTGGCATGGGAGGGATGCCGGGCATGGGAGGGATGCCGGGCATGGGTGGAATGGGAGGAATGCCGGGTATGGGCATGGGAGGAATGCCGGGTATGGGTATGGGCGGGATGCCGGGCATGCCAGGTATGGGTGGCATGACTGATGATATGGGTGAATTTGATGACAGCGACGATGAAGGTAGGGAATTAAGGTTTTTGGAGCTGATCTAAGATTGATATGACCAATTATATGATTGGAAACTTCTTAATTGTCTGGGTTTGAATTTTAGTCTTGGTACACGTCTGAAAATCTTAACTGCTTTGCAAGTTCCTCCATTGTGAGTTAGGACTGTGTTGGTCCATGTCCTGTCTCAATTGAGGACAGTAGCAGCAAAAAGCATTTGCCCTTTCTGTAAATTGTGTTAGTTTTTGTCAGTTTCGATACCTTATTTATCTACATACTACTTGAGTTGGTACTTATGACTTGCTATTTGTATTGTAGATGAAGTGGAGCAGCCAGAAGGTGCAAAAGGAGCTCTGAAGACAGATGAACCAGGCAGTAATGTGGGAGAGAAGGAAGCCGCACCAAGTACATGATTATCTTAGTATGAAGATGTGGATGATAGACGTGCGTTGAATTTTTCAGTATTGATGACTAATTAAATGAGTGTCTTTTCCATAGCCAAGTGAAGTTGAGTTCGGGCAATACCCAGTTTGTCTTATATGACAGCGATAATGCTCTTTAACTTGATTTAGAATGTTGTACTCTTGGTAGGTAATCCGCCTTATAAACTGAGATATCGTATTCCATTGTTTTTTTAGGCCCACTTTTTTACATGGGTGTGCGTGCTTTGTTTTTACTCAAATTTATGCCTCTGTTCCCCATTAGGGGAATTGCGATGGCTTAGTTTTCTTGCATCAGTTTTGTTTTGAGAAGTGATATTTTCTGTCAAATACCATTAGGATGATTTACTCTTTTTGGAGTTCAATCCCCAAATAAATCTGGAGGTCACCTATGACATAAATGGCTGCTTAATTGCAAAATATTTTAGATATAAGAGCTCAACAGAAGTAGTCTTGGGTGCTGCTAATGTTTGTAGATGCCAAGTCATTTCTGGGATAAAGGCACCCTGAGATGTTTAAAGTAGCTTCCACCTGACATGCCCTTTAGTTTGAAATGACAAAAATTGCACTATACTTCAAAATACCGCTTTATATATTTTTCGAGGAATGATGGGATTTCTTTCACTCCCATGACAAAACAATCCTAGAAGAGGAGCAGGATGGCAGGAACATGAGCTGGAGATCTCTTAGTCTCCTATCATTAAATGGAGCTGAGTGGAATGCATGATGTTATGGAGTAGAGTGGCGTGGCAATTAATAAAGATGGTGTTGTGGCAAATTTATAAAGTGCTCTCTGGCTAGCGATGGAAATGTAAGAATCCTATCGAATGCAGCTACTTTAACAAGTCAGTTTATTAGCTGGAATAGAAGCCTGCCCTTATTGTGATGCCTACATCTTTTGCTCTGGTTCATGTACTGTTGGAAGTAAGCCGAACTGAGATGCCAGGTGTGGCTCAGAGAAGAGGATCACGACATGTGATGCTGTAGCAGAAACAGCCGATTTATATGATCTATACTGGGATTACTTCTATCCGATTTTACAAGGACAAGTTGGATAAGGTTTCAGAGGGAAATGCACCTAAGATCAAATATTTCGAGCCAGCTTCTGTGGAAAATTTAGCATTGGAGGTCAAAAAATTGTGTGAGGAGGTTATACAGAGTGTATATTGATTGTTGTATATTTATGGAAGGAGGTTATATAGTAGCCACGCAATTTCATTTTACGATTTTATAATTAAAGAAAAGAAATTTAGAATAAAAATTTAGAATGTAGTTGAATAAAATATAAAGGATGATGGTGTCATATGGAGGCTATTTGAGGACGACGGATTCATATAGAGACTATTTAAGATATAATAGAAAAAATAAATTTTTATTTAATTATTAAGATGTAGCTGAGCTGAACTGGGTTATACAGAGTGTGATGGTTGTAGGTGTTATAATTTATATCAGTTCATGGGCCTGGTTTGGATAAAGAAAAATATAGTTCAACTAAGGTCTGTCAATGGATGCTAAATTGTATAAGTTTGGCTATATTGTAAACCATTATATATAGCTTATTTGGGTATGGATCTATCAAAGAATTATCTTTCAATATGATATCATTTGCCTAGGTACACTCACTCTCTTTCGCTCCTCTTTTCTCTGCCTTCGTCAACCTAGCCTTAGCCAACTACGTTTCTCCTTTCTGCCACCATGGTTGATGGCTCTAAAACCTCCACTCCGAAATGATTTTTTCATCTCGCTCTTGCGGTGCCTATTATCAAAACTCATATCTCCATAATCCTTGAGATGGAACGCTCTCTATGCTATGTGGGCAAAGCTCTTTAAGATTCACTACACCTCCCACTGCGTTCTTTCACATATCATTGCCAACTCCTCCGATAAAGGTAAATCACCGGCTACTGGAAGAGATGATGAGTTATGGCCGGTCCTCGATGCCACCATGCTCCAATGGATATATGCAACGATTTTTCTTGATCTTCTCCAAACTATCATGGAACCGGATCCTACGACATTAGAGGCATTGTCCTGATTATATGATATTTTTCAAGATAATTAACATTCTCGGGTTCTCACACTCGAGCAAGAATTCTACTTTATACACATGATAGATTTTCCAAATTCCTCGGCTTATTGTCAACGTCTCAAAGTCATGCCCGATCAATTGAAAAACGTGGGCTCTCCGTTAATAATAATCAGCTTGTCCTGCAACTTGTCACTGGTTTAACCGATGCTTATAGTGGTGTTAGCACCTTAATTCGCCAAAGCAATCCTCTGCCACTGTTTTACCAAGCACGCTCGATGCTTGTCCTCGAATAAGCCAGGCTTGCAAAGAAAACCTTAGTCTCATTCAATGCAGCGCTTGTCACTACTCCGTTTTATCCCGTGAGCGTTTCCCCGACTACCAAATATGCTTATTCTCCATCCGTGTTTGCAGTTTTACCCTCATCCTTATGTCATGAAAGATAATGGGGCATTTGGGCGGGTCAATCTTAGAGTCTCTTCGTCAAAATAAATTTATTTCGTGTAATAAAACTCAAACTTCTTCTCTTTGTCATGCTTGTTCTTTGGGAAAACTTGTTGCTTTGCCTTTTGATAATTCTACTTCTTGCACTTATATGCCATTTGACGACATAATTCATTGTGATCTTTGGACGCCACCACTATTAAGCTCTAGTTGTCATAAGTACTATATGTTTTTACTAAATGATTATACCAATTATTTATAGACTTTTCCTTTGTCTAAGAAGTCGCAAGTTTTACACATGTTTATTGCTTTTCGCTGTATTTTTCGTACTCATTTTGAGCGTGATATTAAATCTTTTCAACGTGATAATAAGATAGAGTTTGATAATTTATCAATTTCATGAATTTTGTCAAAAACAAAATGGTATTACGTTTTGCTTCTCATGTCCATACACTTCATCTACAGTTTGCACCATAGATAATATTATACGTACTTCACTTGCGTATGCCTTTATACCCCTATCTTTTTTGTATCACACATTGGACATGACTACGTATCTTCGCAATATACGCCCAAATAAGCATCTTTCTTATAACACTCCACTCAACCTCTTACGTCACCGTTCTCCCTCTTATTCCCATCTTCGTGTCTTCGGGTGTTTATGTTACCCTCTTCTTCCATCCACTACAATTCACAAACTCCAACCTCGCTCTACTCCATGTGTCCTCTTGGGCTACCCGTCTAATCATCGTGGCTATAAATGCAATCACATATCTTTAAATAAAAATTTATTAGCGTCATAAATTATTATATGAGTCAATTTTTCCGTTTCTAGACCACAATAATACTTCACTGCCTACATCCTATGATTTTTTAGAATCAAATATTTCTCCCTACATTCTAATTTGTGCATCAGTTAACTAATTCCACATCTCTTATTCCAACACTTACTTCCACTCCTCAAATAATTTCTCAGACTAGTCCACTCCACACAACTTCACACCAAAATTCTTCTACCTCTTCCCATTCAAATACTCCTTCCCATTCTCAGTCCATTCCTCACCCACCAACTACCATCGGCCCAAACCAGCCCAACAACTCTCCTTCCCATCCCTACCTATTGGGCCCTCTTCCTGACCCACGTCCAAATTCACGACGCTCTCTACATCTACTCAACCTCAACCACGTAGCCAAAGAGGTACTTTCAAACCCAATCCTATATACGTAAGGTCTTCACGTTCAAACTAAATCATCATTATCATATACTCTCATCTTCGCTCTCTGTGACCCAAATTAAAAAATGACCATGGACAACGAATATCATGCATTCATTAAGAATACGACTTGGATTTTTGGTTCTCATGCCAAATAATACTAATGTTCTTTGTTGTACTTGGTTTTTTGCTCATAAAAAATGTGTATTGATGGTGCTTTTAAGAGGCATAAAACTCGTCTTGTAGGTGATGAAAAATTTAAGCAATTTGACACGAATTGTACTAAGACTTTTAGTCTTGTGGTCAAAGCCTTGACTATTCGGATTGTTTTGAGCTTGACTCTAGCATCTTCATCGATTAAATGTCAAAAATGCATTTTTTTTATAGTGAATTAAATGAAACTGCCTATATACATCAATCAATGGGTGATATTTCTTTCATTTCTTTTTCCACACCTAACGCTCCCCTCCTCATTAAAAAAATATATAAAAAATTGTACCAGTTAGATGTACAATGATATTGTGATAATGAAAAGACGCAAGAAAAATGAAAGTAAGTACATGCATCGAATTCCAGGCATACGCAACACAGTAATTCTATCTACGTATTGTGATAATGACTTGCTGAATATTTCTTTATTTAATTGTTTAAAATATAACTATATGTTGATTATTGTTCTGACTTGGTTGACACCCTCACCTTATTTGTCTATCATGATGATTAGCACTTGAATTTTCTTTTTTCTATGTATGATGATTAACTCTGCAATATATTAAAATCCTGCCACATTTTAATATATCTTTTTATTTGGTAGAATAATACTGTTAAATTGTTGAACAACATTAATATACTGCAGAGTTAGTTTTGCAGGAAAAAAAGTGCAATACATCATATGAAGTTGTCAAAGAATTCCAATGTCCCTTCTCCACCAATTTCTAAAATTTTGTTATAGGTTTTGATAAATCGAAGCTGGAAGCTGCAATTTTTCTATTAGCACTGAATCAAGGTTTTGGAAAAAGTTAAGGAGAACTGAGTTTTTTTAGACAAAAATAAATTATACAAATAAAATAAAGGGTAAAGTACAAAAAATGGTCATGTGGTTTGAATCTTTTACAAACATGATAATGTGGCTCCAAATCGTATATAAGGGTATTTATGGTTTGCACTATTACCAAACAAAGTCTCAAACTGTTAACATATTAATAAATATTGCGTTGCAGTCAAAGTCAAGGAGTCATAAAAAGTATTTTAACTATAATTTTTAAACACAAAGCCTAGTTAGTGGATAGCTCCTTCTAAAATTCACATTTTAACTGTTCAAAAGCAGTTTTTGTATTTATAACGTCAATGCAAATGATATTTTAAGATTGTTAATTTGTAAACAGAATATATGTTAACTTCAAATAAAAAATTAACGACTCTGTTTATCAAATGAAATGTCAAAAAACACATTTAACTCGTCTTTTTTAATACTATTAAGAGTTTGAAATCTTGTTTGCAAATGGTGCAAACCACAATACCCTTGTTTGCATAATTTGAAACCACAAGACATTGTTTGTCAATAGCTCAAATTACATGGCCTTTTTTTATACTTTATCCTAAAATGATTTTTGATAAATCCTTAACCTATGAAAATCCAAAAACTAAGCACAATTAAAATAAAATTGTTTGAGTTGTCCAAAATTAGACAAAGTTGTCAATGTGAAGCCCTTAAGAAGGTGTTTGTTAGAGGGGATATATAGATGAGATAGAGATACAAAATGTGTAGGATAAGTTATTTAGCGTTTGTTTGAGAGATAAGATAAACGAGAGATTCTTATTCTTAGAATATACTTTGGAGGAGGGGTAGGTACATTGCTTTCCCGAGGCTAGAAAAAAATGAGTTGCTCTAGTAAACACAAAATCGATAGTAGTTACTATCGATGAGTTAAACAAAGCAAGCTCTAGCAACATGTAAATAATTCAATTATAACTTACTAAAAGGTGTTAGATCCATCCATCCATCAAAACAAAACAAAACAAATGTTAGATCAAGAAAGAACATACGAGCCAAATTTAGTTCAAATAATAAATTGTCAATTATATATAAAATCCAACCGGCTCAATAGCTTAAAACAGATTAGTATAGCAGCATTAGTACAAAAAGAAAATGACAAATATAATTAAGTTTTTCATGGAAAGGAAAGAAATACAAAAAATGTATTGCTCATCTCTCCTCCCCATTACAGTGATAGTATTTGTAGGTACATTGGTGGATTCATTGATAAAATTACAGAGATGCCATTTCTATATCTAATATTTCATCATTTTTATTACACGTCTTGACAGTTCAGTATGTGATGCAAAATTAATTAGGTTTGGACAAACGTACTTAATTAACCCACACTCTATCGACAGATCTCAAACATAAGATCCACACAATGAAGGAGAAATTCTGAGAAAAAACAAAATTTAGGGACCTTTTTGCTTTTGTTGTTTTGTTAATTAATACAAACTGCAAATTTCCAATAATTATGGTTTGCGAGTCAATTTTGGTAGGGAGTGATGTAATGTATGACGTTTTTCTCAATTTAAATTAAATGAATCCTTAACATAATACTCCTTTGATCGTACTTGGTTTTATTTAGCAATTAATCATGTGATTGTTGAAAGTAATGGTGTTTGGATGTGGACTTACTGCCCTTATATATATGATTGATTTTAACAAGGAAAATATTTTAAAAATTCTTTTTAATTTCTATATGAAAAGAGGAAATATGAATGTGAATGTGAATGAGATGTTATATATGATTATTCACTAGTTATTGATAATGGGCATGTTTTTTTATTCATTTTTACTAAGTTTAGTTTAGTTAATTAATTAATTTCAATAATATTTTTATTGTAAATGTACTTTAGTTTAATAATTTCCAGCTCATTTCGATTTAGAAATTTTTATTTCGGTAACATTTCAATTATAAAGGATAAATCTAACTCTTCATTTGTATTATATCATATTAATTTTTTTAAATGCGTTTGTGTGTATTTTATCTTGATACATTTGTGTTAATTTGTTTTGTTAGAAAAAGTATCATCATACTGTTGTTCATAAAATTTTGAATGCAATAATTTAGGCTTAATTTATATGAAATGACGAAGCGCATGTCTTCTCAAAGGAAAATGCATACTAGAGTGAGCCAGAAGCTAAATGAACGAGACCGAGCGTTGGGTGCAAGCAATAAATGAAATGACAGTAATCATGCATTGCTTCAAAACTCTGCTTATTTTTTTCATGGACGACAACTACTCGAATGTGAACGAATAGTCTAAGCAGCGTGAGGCGGAAACCTTTGATGAAAACCCAAAATGAAATAACTCTAAGTCAAATGTGCGATACTTAGAAGTCATTTGCATAGGAGCACTCATTGAAAGTTTTCTCACTAGAAAAGTGGAGATCAATACCAGTTGGATTGACCACCCATGAAGTAATTGCCCTACTGAGTGAGAAATCTCGCTCTTCTTAGTCTTAGCTTAGTATTTCGGTTTGGAAAAGGAACAACCCTTTAGGCTTTAGGGGGAAAGAGTCGTCATGGAGTATGTAGTGTACTATTCCCTCCCATCACCTTTGCCCTGATGTGTAACTAGTAGTACGGCTAGATCGCTCTATGCTTAGCGCTAATTGGAGTCTCGATTGTACGATTTGATTAACTTGACTTGATCCTGACTCTTGAACATATTTTTTCAATTGACTCAGTCAATCTAAAAAAGAATTCTGACGCTTGTTTGACACATTTAGGGATGTCAATTGAATGAGGATGGAGAAAATTATATTCCGAAAAGCTGGGATAGGGAGAGGCATCCTTATCCAGTGGGAATACCCATACCCACCATATTACCCCCACGGGAATCCCTAACAAGATCTTTGCTACTCATTTAATTTATTACCTTCATTTAATTATTTTATGGTTCGTGTTTTTTTTAAAAAAATTATGCGTTGTTTGTGTTTTTTATTATTTGGTTACTTTGAACTTTTATTGCTTTTAATATGATTCAAGTTTGCTAATTTCTACTATATGTTTTAAATTTGAGCCACTATATATTAATGTGTGATTTATAAAGTTGATAAAAATTTTTTCCTTACCATCCACGTGATGAATGGCGGTTCTCGCAAGAATTCCCATCAAATTGGAGAATGGTAGGTGGAAATTGTAATTACCCTACCCGCTCCATTGACATCCTTACTCATATCAAACCTAGGTTTGGCTAATAATATATTATTATTATTATTATATACTTAATTAATTATATTTAAGTTTATTTTTTTTGGGAAGTTATATTTAAGTTTATTATTGATATAAAATTTATAAATTATATATCATAAACCTTTGCTAAAATATCAACCATGAAATCTAAATACATAATATTATTTGACATTAATTTTTTTTATTCCGAAAGGATTTGACGTTAACTTGTTGACTATTTCTGTAACCAAAAAAAATAATTGTTGACTACTTCAAATTTGCGTTTAGACACATGAAACACAGTGTCGTGGCAATATGGTGAAAGTTTCTGATATATTTTATTAAAATCTTCGGCCCAAAATTAATATTATCGTCAAACTTTAGTAACTGTTTTTTTCTTAGCTAGACAAAGAAACAAAAACAAAAGAATTATTTTGTTCTGAAAGTATCCACAATAATCCTCGAAAAGAATGTGCACCTGAAAGAAGAAAATGTTGGGGCATACGGTTATATATAAAGCATGAACCCTATTTATAGTTTTAATGATATTTTATCTTTCAATTCAAAAATAAAAGGGGTTAAACTTATTTTAAATTTGAAGTTCGGAGAATGAAGATGGAATATGGTGTCTTCAATTAAATAGTAATATAAAAGTTATTTTATTTACATTTTGCTTTTGCTTTTCTTTTTTGTTTGATATTAATATTAATAAAATATTGTTTATAAGATTAGAAATAAAGTAGATGGTTTGAGAAATTTTACTTAGATATAATATATTTAACGGTTCCGATTTAGGGCTGCATACGAGCATTTAATAGAACTGAATATGATATTATATTTAATACACATACTGATAATTGTGTGAATTCTCCGTGCAATTTCTTCCTCTCGTAACCTACAAAACAGAACCGGCGACGGTATCGCCGGGTAATTTTTCGATGCCTAAGTCAGTTACTTGTTTGAGAAGTGTATTGCAAGTAATGAATATATAGATGAATTATACCGTACTTGGGGGGTTTATATAGCCAATTTCAGAGTTTAGTTCCCTCTTGGACTTGGACTCCTTTCCCTAGTCTGATTACGAGAAGTCCTTGATTGGAATTAAGTTACTTCCACGGGCCTAAAAGCCATCCGCCCCATCAAGCCTTTAATTTGAGGCATTAGATGGGCTTGTAGATACTGACAATGGGATGGGCCTGTTTGAGATATAGGTCAGGCCCGATAACAAGATTCTGCTTGTTATCAGATGCCTCCCCCCAAGCCCATGTCCATTGCTTTAGGATGGACCTTTGGCATTCTGCACGCTTGCTGGCTCTTATTGGGCAACGTTCTCAAGGCATTTAATTCCCTCCTCTATTTAAACCAGCAGCATTTTTGAAAACGTTTTACTTCTCTCTTTTTACAACTTCCAGACAGTTGCGATTTTCTTCATTTGCACCTCTCCCTCTCTGTTTCAATTCTCAGTTCATTCCACATGTGAGTATTGGGACTTCTTATTTAATCATCGTCTCCGTTAGTTCGACCTTTTCCATCACGTTTTCCTGTTATTCCAACATTCCTTTCTCTATCCGCCGCTTATTTCATCATGCCAGAGAGTTTAAACGATTCCCACGACCGTCGTGTGGCTATCGAGGTGTCAGAAATGTTCACATTGTCGTCTTCCACTTACTCTTCTCCAGCTTTCACAAATATTGATCCGCTTACGCGTCTACGCTGGGGTGAAACTCCTCAAGATAAGCAGAAAGTTGTAGATCTTACCCCGCTGCCACTGCCCGACTACCCTTTGGACAAAAAACGAAAGGTTGGGTCCTGGGTGACAGAGGCGGCGCTACACCAGCTGTGCGTTTTTCACCCTTGGATGCAGGGATTAGCCTGCAAGGTTCCTCCCGCTCACTTAACGCCAGAAATGTGTCCGCGGGACCATTTCGTAATTCACTTCGTCCAAGTTGAGATGGGTTTCACCTATCCGCTTGCGGATGATGTCACCGCTCTGCTCAACCGACTTGGCTCCCGCGCAACTTCATCCCGACGCGTGGGCGGACATCACTCTTAACCGCTTTCTCCTTCAATGCATGGGGTTCCCATTCAACTATCGCATCTTCTCGTTTTTCCATTCACTTAAGCGAAACAAGGACGGGACTTATACATTCGTCCGATCCAAGAAATACTCGCCTTTCCACGAAAAGACCAACAAGTTCCATAATTGGGACAAGGTGTACTTCTTTGTGGAGATCCCTAATAACGCGGATGTGAACTTCCAGCGGGCTTTCACGTATCTGCCTACGAAAACGGCCAAAGAGAGACCAAATCCTACGGAGCAACATGCGGTAGATTGTCTGGGGCGAGTGGATCAGTTGATGTGGACATATGGCCAAGCTCTCGACATGATGCACTACCGCATAGCTATCGTGGATAGAGAAGGAACCAACATGCGGCTTTGGCCTTACCGCGCGTGGGTGTTAGCTATATCCATTTTTATCTCCTTCTTTCTCACTATCTTTCTTTTACCCGTGTAGGGGTATTGATAACGTCGCTCTCATAACTGCAGAGCGAGAGAGGCCAGGAGGTCGAAGAAAGCTGCGGCGGCCAAAATGGGGGCGGTTGGCTCCAAACAGGCGACTGTGACGATTGTCCCTCCATCTGCCTTAGAGAAGAGAACCGCGGATCCACCCTTAGATGCTGTGGATCCCAAACGCCCACGAAAGGCCCCTTCCACATCCCCAGTCATTCCTTCGGCGACTGCATCTTCCTCACTGGTAAATATTTACCTTGGGGATTCCTTGTTTGAATAAATTTACTTCAACTAATCGGGTTTTTATGTTGTGATCACAGGTGGAGCCCGACCTAGGCGTCTGGTGGGTGTCCAAACTGGGACTTGTTGTTTCCTACTCCGTGCGCGACGTGGTTGTGAGCGTGGTTGGCACTCTAGCCAAGGTGCCATCCGCCTTGCGCCAGAGGAAGATCCCTCATCACGTCGCCACGGAAGGTCTCCAAAAGCGAGCGCTGGAGGTAAACTTACAGTTTACTTCACGTTACTTTTGCTTTTCTCTTCTTTTTCTTTTTATTTGCATTCCTAACAAGTTTACATTCTTCAGATTCTCAACCTTGGCGAAGCAGCTTCCTGTGCTTATAGCAACCAGCGTAAGGTTGCGGAAGGCCTTCAAGCCGACTTGGCTAAGGAGAAGGAAAAGGTGGCTGCTTTGGAGGCGGAGCTCGTGGTCTCCACGGAAGAGAAACAGAAGGTCGAAACCTTGGCGGTTGACCAACTCGCATCCATTGTGAAGCTGCGGTCTGAGGTGGCAGATGCAATGGAGCGTGCGAAGGAGGTGGAGGAGACGTGCGCTTCTCGCATATTCTGGTATGGTCGCCGTCTCCACGCTGCCTATGCGTACAACCATCCAACCCTTGACCTTCATGCCACTAAGGTCCCAATTCCTTCCAAGGAGTTGGCCTTAGAGTGGGATGTCATGGACGCAACGGATGAAGCGGACATGGACGAGGTCCTGAGGAAGGATTGGGAATCCTTGTATAGGGTGGCTCCTGCCAACGCGCCTGTTCAGCCGGAAGGTTCCCCTGCCGCTGCGCCCTCTTTGGGGACCCCTGTGATCAGCTTGGAGAAAGAGGATTGATCTTCCTTATATAATTTTTGTATTTTTCTTTCACGCTTTCATAGCGTTTTTGTAATCTCTTCGCGCCTTTTTGCGCTTTTTAATGATTATGGTACTTTATTCTTCATGATGGCGTCGTAATTTCATGTTATTTTTGTTTCAGTTCCAAGTGTTTTAATTACTCAAGTGTATAACGCAAATTGCTAAGCAACCTTTCGCACTTCGAGCGACTTGATAACTTTTCGTATGTTTAAGTCATTATTTGACTTTTCTTTCTTCTGGGTTATAACAACTTATGACTTTCAAGTGCCTTTAGCAGTCTAGGTTAATTCGTAAGTTGCTTACCGAAGTTATAAATAACTTCTCGTACTTTGAGTCATTGTTGTGACTTCTAAGTCATAATATATGAGGGGCCAATCCCTCTATAATGCTTCTTTTTGTTTCACGCGTGAGTTTTTATACGGATATCCTTCTGGTGTACACTCTTTTATGCCTTAACAATTTTGCCGTAATTTAGTTTTTTAGCGTGGATAACGAATTGTATGCTTTTACACTGACAACTTTCATTTTTATCCGCACAGAATAACTTTAGCATTTTTGTTTTCTCGGTCAATGAAGATATGTACGCGGTTCGGGGTTCCCGCCTGCCCTCAATGAGGGGTAAAACACATTTATGTGTTGCATCAGTATCTTAGAATATGCAAAGTTAACAAATAACAATCACAATTATAAAGAAGTCTGATTTTATTTCAATGTAATGATCGTAATACATGATATTCCTAAGTAACGAGATGCATATGGGACGAAGATCTAGGCCTCATTAAAAAACCTTGGCGGGAAAACCCAACGGGAAAAACCACGCGAAGGGAAAAGAGTGCCCGTCCTTTCCGCGTCCTTATACATTCGCCCTTTTGTACAGTCTTAGATTTGCTAAGTTCCATGTCCTCGGGAGTAACTTTCCCTTAACATCTTCTGTCTTGAAGGTCGCGGGTCCTAATTTCTTGGTGACTTTGTAGGCGCCTACCCAGTTTACTCCCAATTTCCCTCTGCCTTCATAGGATTGCACTTTATCCACCTTCTTGAGGACTAAGTCGCCTTCTTGGAGCAGTACGGTCTTTACCCGCCCGTCATGGTATTTCGCTATTCGTTGTCTGTAAGCAGCCATGCGCACATATGCTTTTTCCCGTTTTTCTTCCGCTGAGTCTAGCGAGTGTCTTAAGTTCAACTCATTTTGACCATCACAGTAATAAATGACCCTGTCCGTTGGCGACTGGATCTCCACAGGAATCATGACTTCAACACCATATACTAATGCGAATGGACTTTCCTCCGTTGCCGTTTTAACCGACGTGCGATAAGCCCATAGCATACTTGGGATTTCATCCGCCCAACCTTCCTTCTTCTCTCCTAATCGCTTCGTGATGCCCTTTACCATGGCGCGATTAGTGACCTCTGTCATCCCATTCGTCTGAGGGTGGTTGACACTTGAAAAACGATTCTTGATTCCCATCCGTCCACAGTAATCTTTGAATTTGTCGCAATTGAATTGCGTGCCATTGTCTGTTATGATTACACGTGGGATACCAAATCTGACCACAATGTTCTCGCGAACGAACTCTATTACCCGCTCAAGGGTTTGAGTTGGGATCGCCTCTGCCTCCACCCACTTAGTAAAGTGGTCAACCGCCACAATTAGGTATTTTCTTTTCTTCGTTGTTTCGGGGAACGAGCCAACCAAGTCGATTCCCCAAGTAGAGAAAGGCCATGCTTCAAGTATTTTAACATGGTTGGAACCCGGGATTACTTTGTCATTCGCATGGATTTGGCAATTGTGACATTCCACAACTAACTTCTGGGCATCTTCTTCCATTCGTGGCCAGTAGTAACCTCTCAATCTTGCTTTCATGACAATCGCCAAACTGCCCTCATGAGCTCCGCAAATCCCCTCATGCATTTCTTTCAGCACGTAATCTCCTTCGTTCCTGCTAATGCACTTCAACTATGGATACGTGTAAGATTTTCTGTATAACGTGTTGTCTCTGATTGCATATCTCGCAGATTGGCGCACGATCTTGACAGCCTATACCCCATCATTTGGAACTGTCCCATCCTAAAGGCATTGGCGAATGGGATCTCTCCAATCTTCCTCGTCTTTAAGTTCCCCGATCGCCATAACTTCTACTATTTCATAGGCGGACGACGATCGCAACTCCAATTCGCATGCTGTTTTATCCCAGGGTTCATTGCTAGCAGCCGCTTTGGCCAATTCATCCACAATTGTATTTTGCCCATGTGGAACGTGTACCAGTTCCCATTTCACATCTTTCGTCTGGAGATCTTTGCTTAGCTCCTCGATGACACTGATGTATTTAACCATCTTTTCATCTTTAACCAAGAAGTTTTTAGTTATCTGGTTCACCATTAACTGTGAGTCGCTATAAATTATAGCACGCCGTGGTGCAATTTCACGTATCATCTTCATTCTGCAGATCAAAGCTTCGTATTCTGCGGCATTGTTTGTGGTTTTAAATGTTAACCTTGTCGCGTGATACAAAGTGATGACTTCTGGGCCCTTAATTACAACCCCAATTCCTGCACCCTCTTGACATAAATCATCGTCAGTGTACATGGACCATTCCTCTTCTTGCTATTGGTGTGGCTTTTCTTCGTCCCATGTGAATTCATTGACAAAATCCGCTAAGACTTGGCACTTCAATGCCGGTCTATTTTCATAGCGTATGTCGAATTCGCCTAGACGGATTGCCCACTCCATCAATCTTCCTGATATATCTGGCTTCTGCAATACTTTGCGCATAGGGACCCCGGTGCGAACAACCACTGTATGCGCTTGAAAGTATGGACGCAGTCTTTCTGCTGTCGTAATGATTGCGAGAGCCATCTTATCGATCTTTGTGTATCTCGTCTCTGCGTCTTTCAACACTTTACTGACATAATAGACGGGATACTGCTGAGTGCCTTCTTCTCTAACCATCACCGTGCACACGGCTGTGTCTGTGACAGAAATGTATAGGTATAAATCTTCCCCTTGAACTGGGCGACTCATCAACGACGGGTAGCATATGAGTCGCTTGATTCCTTCAAACGCCTCTTGACAGTCTGGTGTCCACTCGAAAGCCTTTGATTTTTTGATCGCTGCATAAAAAGGCAAACATCTGCGACCGGAACAAGATATGAAATGCCCTAAGGCGATTATTCGCCCATTTAGCCTCTGCACCTCTCTAACTGTTTTTGGCGCCTGCATGTCCATTACTGTTTTATTTTCTCGGGGTTAGCTTCCACCCCATGTTGACTGATCATGAATCCCAGGAACCTGCCCGATCTGGCGCCAAATGTACATTTTTCCGGATTCAACTTCAACCCATACTTCAGCAACACTTCCAAAACCTCGCGGATGTCGTTTGCGTGCTCTTCCATCTTCTTGCTTTTGATTATCATGTCGTCCACATAGATGGAAAAGTTATCGCCTTTTTTGTCCGAAAATATTTTGTTCATCATTCGCTAGTACGTGGCACCTGCATTTTTCAAACCAAAGGGCATTACGCGAAAACAATAAGTTGCTTGATGCGTAATGAAGGCGGTTTTAAGCTCATCCGCTGGCTCCATGGGGATCTGGTGGTAGCTGGACTTCACGTCTGTAAAGGACAAGGTCTCAAATCCTGCAGTTGCATCTACCAAAACATCAATATTAGGCAGCGGGTACATGTCTTTTAGACACGCTTTGTTCAAATTGGTGAAATCTACACACATCCGGAAGGATCCGTTTGGTTTCTTTACCAGCACCACATTCGCTAGCCACTGCGGGTACGTAACTTCCTTGCTGGCTTTTGCCTTTAACAATCCTGCGACAGTTGTCTCTATCACCTTCTGGCGCTCAGGCGCCTGGTTTCTTCTTTTCTGTTGCACGGGAGTAACATTCTTGTCTACATTCAGCTTGTGGGTTGTGATCTCTAGGCTTATTCCCATCAATATCTCATCGGGCCCCGTGAATACCTTCTCGCACTCTGTGAGCACCTTTAGTATTGCCTCGCGGACATCCGCTTCCAAGCCTTTTGCAATCTTGACCCGTTTTTCCGCCGTTATGGATAAGACCTCCGTCTCGCCTGATGCTTATGCAGGCGACTTTTCAGCTACATCTTCCTCTTCCTCTTCCTGCGGCTTGATTTCCATAGAAGTTAGATATGTGGATTGTGAGATAGCTGGGTCTCCCTCTACAATGACTCGCCCTATCTGCGTTGGTAAATGGAGGGCGAGGTGCCTCATGGATATCAGTGATTCTGATTCTGATAGGAAGGGACGACCCAATATGACGTTGTACGCCAACGGGACATCCACAATGGCAAATTCCTGCTCGCCTCTCCACTTCACTCCGTTATCTCCCATCTCTACTTCCAAAATAACCTGGCCATTTGTTTGTGATGAATGGCCATTGAAACCTAACACATCCATGTACACTTGCTCAACTCTGGCCTCATGGACATTTAGTTGATTGAAAGCCTTCTGAGTGATAATGTTGCAACTGCAACCTGTATCAATTGAAACTCGCTTTATGTCATATTCTTCGAGACTGGCGGTTATGACAAGTGCATGAGCGTGCGGCTCATGAATGTGGACAAACGGGTAGTTGATAGCATCCCCACTTTTAGTATTACTCTTGCGTTGTTCACGACGCGGCTTTTTAGCTTGTGGTTCATACAAGCCTCCACTAATCATGTTTATGACCCCCTTTCGCTGCTTCTTGTTATCCGCTTTATCAGTGCCTTCACGAGGCGCCTCTCGCTTCTCATCTTTCTTAGTTTCATCCTTCTTGAGGAAGTGATCTAACTTTCCTCTTTCGACCAGCTTTTCAATCTCCCTCTTCAGTTCAAAACAGTCATCGGTATCGTGGCCCTGAAGTTTGTGGAACTTGCAGAAGCGGTTCATGCTCCGTCCCACGCTTGTTCTTCCTTCGGCGTCTGGGTATTGTACGTCTCGTTTAACCGCATTCTTCTCGATCCACAACAACACTTCCTCTCGCCTGGCATTTAATTCGGTTAGTCGTCCACCAAAATTACTGCCACGATTTCCCTGTTTTGAGCTTTTTCCCGAATTGCGTTTTCTATCATCGGAGTTGTTCTTACTCTAGTTTTTGTCCTTGCGATATGCGCCTTTATGCTCGCGATTGACATCATCTACCTCCACAAATTTCTTTGCTATATTCATCAAAGCCGCGACACTTCTGGCCTTTGTGCGGATGATCTCCTCCTGCATGCTGGAATCCATTAACCCATCAATCATCTTATTTCTTACCGAGGAGATGTCAATTTTGTCTAGCTGGACCAAGATGTTGTTAAAGGCGGCTACGTATTCACGCAAGGAACCGTAGTTTCGTTGTTTAATATCAGCCAACTTTCTATCTGTGATTTCAGCCGGTTTGCATCCCACGAACTTCGCGCAGAAATCACGACTATATTGCTCCCAACTATGGATTGCACCTGATAGCAAATACTTAAACCATCTTACCACCGATCCGCCCAAGGTGGTGGAGAACAGGCGGCAAAGAATGCTTTCTGACGCACCGCTGATGTCCATCAACTCTTTATAATTTCGCACGTGTGCTTCTAGATCGGAATCCGGTTTGCCAAGGTACTTGGGTAGGCTGGGCGCTTTAAATCTACTGTCAGGCTTAAACGTCCTTATCTTCTCCGAGAACGGGGAGTCACTTTTCGTAGCTTCTACCTGCTAGGGCGCGTAACCCATCCTGGTCAACATTCGCTGAAGTTGGGATTCCGCCTCTTTGTCCGGGTGGATTTCTTCCTCTTCGGCTTCGCTTTCTTCTTCGATTGGCTCGTTAATCACAGTCTCCCTTTTTGCCAACCGCTGACCAGTGTACGGATCGAATAACCAGTCTCCCGCGTCTTTACTTGCTTCTGACCGGGACCCACTCGCTTTTTGGCTTCCTTCTTTTCTTCGCTGCGTGATATCCCGCGGGGGAACCTCATAGGGTCGCCCTGTAGTATGTAAATATAAATCCTCAGGGGTCAAGAGACATGGGGAGATATATAAGCCGCTTTGACTGGTAGTGACCCTTGACCGCCGAGCGCTTGACTCTGGGAACAATTGCCGAGGCTGGATTGGTAGTGCCTGCGGCTGCGACTTCCCCGGGGGTGGAGTTGGAGTGACCTGCGAATTGCGGAAGATTGCAGGTTGTGCATCTCCCACTTGCTTACCTCTATCTCCTTCAACAAGGCGAGACAATAGAGCGATCAAGCGATCCCCTGAAGCTTGACTCATATTTTTGGCTAGAACATCTCCCGTAGTTGCGAGAAACTGAGCATCGGTCTCTGGTGTGTCCAACAGATGTGTCACATCCTCCACCAAGATTGGTCCATCCCAATTCGCCTGGGATCGTTGCGAAGTAGAAATCTGGACTGTTGCCGCAGTTGACACCGACATAGTCTCTGATGTCGCAGCTGCGCCCACAGAACTTGTGTTTGAGGCAACATTCGTATCTCATATGTTAAGCGACATTCTGAAGGTCTGTTCGCTTGTTTTCCGGTGAACCTTTATACTCGTACAACACTGTGGTTGGGATCAAAAGGTCCACGCTCACCGCACCAATGATAATTGTGTGAATTCTGCGTGCAATCTCTTCCTCTCGTAACCTACAAAACAGAACCAGCGACGGTATCGCCAGGTAATTCTCCGATGCCTAATTCAGTTACTTGTTTGAGAAGTGTATTGCAAGTAATGAATAGATAGATGAATTATACTGTACTTGGTGGGTTTATATACCCGATTTCAGAGTTTAGTTCCCTCTTGGACTTGGACTCCTTTCCCTAGTCTGATTAGGAGAAGTCCTTAATTAGAATTAAGTTACTTCCACGGGCCTAAAAGCCATCCGCCCCATCAAGCCTTTAATTTGAGGCATTAGATGGGCTTATAGATACTTACAATGGGATGGGCCTGTTTGAGATATAGGTCAGGCCCGATAACAAGATTCTGCTTGTTATCACATACATTTATTAGTCAAATTAATTTAAAACTACATATGTTAACAAAATAATCAAAATCGAAAAAATTCTAAAACAATATAACTTACCTAAATAAAAAATCCTACATTAGATATGACATTAAAGATTAGTAAATAATTTTCCTAACCCAAATATTGACCCTGACCCTGACCCTGACCCTACTATGAACACTGACCCTAAACCTTGACCCTGACATTGACTCTGATCCTATCATGAACCCTGACCCTAAACCTTGACTCTGACCCTACCATTGAACCTTGACCCTACCATTGAACTCTAACCCAACACCCTAAACCCTGACCATAACATTACCCTAACCCAATACCCTAAATCCTGATCCTAACATTGAACCCTGATCCTAATTATTGACCCTAAATCCTAAACCCTAACCCAAGACTCTAACTCTAAACCTTAACCCTAAATCCTGACCCTAATTTCACAATAGGAAACTAATTTTATTAAAATGGTATTAAAATTGTATTTAGATTATTAACATATACAACACTCAATCAAATTAATTAATAAATATAAAAATATTTTGGATAATAAAATGTTTAGTTACATTAAATGCTTATATGCAGCCCTAAGGGCTGCATATATCAAAACACTATATTTAAAAATAAAGTAGAGAAATTTAAAATTAGAGTAAATTAAATGATATAAACCGTTAAAAATGGTCACAATAAATTATAGTTAAAGTAAAGTAATCTTTTATTTTCATAAACTATAAATACTAGATAGCGTGCAATAGATTTGACCAATAAAAAATTAAGATTCATAAAATTTCATTTGGAAATAATCGATATAAATAATAAAAACTTTTCAATTGCCATGTTTAACTTATAAGCTGGTTGACGTGAGTGGTTAGACATTCTCATTCCTTAACAGAAATTTGAAGTCCATCTCTATATTTGTATGAAGCATTTCAGTTTGACAACATTTATATCACTTACAAGAATCTTTTCATACGAACGTGAATTAGTATAACATTATGCAAAAATATTTCGTATTTAAGTTAATTTTAAAAAAAAAGCCCGAAGAATTTGATAAAGAGGTTCACCATTGTGCAAATGACACGTAGCACAATCACCCTTAGCGTGAATGTAGGTGCAAGCCCATCCATCCTTGCCTTGCCCCATAAATAAACACAAAGTCTTCTTTTCTTGTGCCTAAATTCTAGAAGATGAAGAGAGTAGTACATTGGCGAGTAGTTTGCACGCGAAACGTCGGGGAGTTGATTAAAATAAACAAACAAGCAGCTGTATATCCAATTGCATTGCAGCATGCATCAGATTTGGCGAAATAAATAATAATAAAGACAATCAGACAAAAGTCCACTTATTTTATTAATTTAATAATAATACCTCCAAATCTATCTCTTTCTCTCTTTTTATAATATAGGCAGGGAAGAGTCAGAAGAGTCATGTAGTCCAAGTCTACTACGTAGTAGAATTTGTGTGACGATTATTTTCTACTCATACATTGCACCATGTGATCTCAACTCAACTTGTCTTTCTCTCTCCATTTCTGGTTTTCTGAGCTATTTCAATAAAAGGCAGAGAAAATCGAACATTCTATCTAAGTTGACACTTTAATTATTGGCATCCCGACAAAACTGAACCCTACAGCGAACCTACTTTTATTAGGTTTTCTGAGCTTCATTCCTCTTCTCCCGAGCTTTTCCATGTATTCATACATATGCTCTTCCTTATCTTATTTTGTTTTACTATACATTACTAGTTACTATAATCTACTACTATCTTTATTTTGTTTTGTCTTCTGCTAATTAATTACTCTATGTATGTATGTATGTATCCTCATTACCAACTAAACCTGCTAATTCTATACTATGAAAAGGACCACATATTTTACTTGCCTTTTATTTCTTAACTTTTGCCTTTTCCTTCTCCAATTATTGAATTTCCTACATGCATTTTTGTGATGTTAAACGTTTAAAAAGTAACCAATTGGTTGCAGCCTAATTGCTACATCCATCAATGTTGTGTGAGTGGGGGAGACTTCAAATCCTGCTCCTTACAATTTATATAAAAAAAATGTTTAAAAAGTACTTCTTTTTGTTTTCTTCTTTTTAGTTTATAGATCATATTTATTTGCTTCTCCCTTTTCATTATTTTTTTTTATTGTTGTTGTTGTTTTGAGAGGAATGAAATATTCTAGAAGGAGAAATTTTATATTATGCCCGTATACCATGTCATCTGCCACCGAAACAATAATTTAGAGAGTTTAGAGTTCAGTTGTAGGATTATCTATAGAATCCCATATAAATAATCAACTAAAAACTAGATTATCAATTAGGTGTAGTCTCCAATTGGTACATCCACCAATCTGTTAAATGTGGAGTCGTTTAATTATTTATTAGCTTGGTGTACTACGTCATCTGTACTATGAGTTTACACTCAAATCTCCCAACTAAAAGTTATAAGTAGAATAAAATGATTCCGAAAATCCTTTGAAAATGAGAGATACGGTATCTACTCGTCGTCCTCCTCATTTATTTATTTATCCCGAGATGCATGTGATTGTGCAGTTGTGCTCTTCTCTAATATGGGAATGTATGCACACTGGTTTTTCTTTTTTATAGTATCTGAAATATTATTCGTTCATGAATCCTAATATTTTTTTTCTTTATTTAGAAGATTGATTTTTGTTTTAAAAAATCAATTTATACTAATCTCTATTTTATTTAGTATTCAATTTGAATTTGAATTCTAATGCGACCGCGAATAGTCCAAGTAAATGTTCTCACAAGCTTAATATTTGCAGGTAGGAAAGGAAGAGATTAAGGAAGCTTATCTACAATGGCTTCTTCATCTTCTTCTTCTTCAATGATGTCATGTTCAGTTTCAGGAGATTCATCCCTTCCATTGGCATTTCAATGGCTAAGATTCATCCTCTTATCTCCATGTCCTCAAAGAGCTCTCCTAGCTTCTATCGACCTCCTTTTCTTGCTTGTCCTCGTCATCTTCGCCTTTCGAAAGCTCTTTTCGAGATTCACATCCACTTCCGACGTCACCAAGCCGCTTATTATTCGAAGCCATAGCGCTTCTGTTGTTACAACTGACTTCTGGTATAAGCTATCTCTTCTTATATCAATTCTGTTAGCTTCTGGTTACACTGTTGTATGCGTTCTCGCATTCGCTGGATTCACGTATCCGCCATGGAAGCTTCTCAATGGTTCTTTTTGGACTGTTCAAGCTTTTACTCATGCTGTAATTGCTATCTTGATCGTCCACGAGAAGAAATTTCAAGCGGTTACTCATCCGATTACTCTTCGAGTTTACTGGATTGTGAATTCGGTTATTGTTACTTTGTTTATGATATCAGGAATTGTTCATTTGGTTGCTCGTGAGAGTGATCTGATCGTGGATGATGTAATTTCCATTGTTTCGTTTCCGTTGTCCGTTGTTCTTCTTTCAGTTGCCATTAGAGGATCAACTGGAATTACTGGAACTAGAGTTTCTAAACGTGATGATGATGTTGAAGAAGAAGAAATTATGGACAAATCAAATGTGAGTGGGTTTGCTTCTGCTTCGAAATTCTCTAAAGCGTTTTTGCTATGGATGAATCCTTTGCTTAGTAAAGGCTACAAGTCTCCGCTTAAAATGGATGAAGTTCCGACACTTTCCCCTGAGCATAGAGCGGAAAGAATGTCGCAGATCTTCAATTCTAATTGGCCGAAAGCCGAAGAAAAATGCAAACATCCTGTTAGAACTACCTTGCTAAGGTGCTTTTGGAGGGAAATTGCGTTCACCGCTTTCCTTGCTGTTTTACGGTTGTGTGTCATGTATGTCGGGCCCGTTCTCATTCAAAGTTTTGTAGATTATACATCGGGGAAGAGAAGCTCTCCTTATGAAGGATATTACCTTGTCCTCACTCTTCTTGCTGCTAAGTCTCTTGAGGTGTTGACTGTTCACCAATTTAACTTCAATTCTCAGAAACTCGGGATGCTCATTCGATCCACTCTCCTCACTTCTTTATACAAGAAAGGGCTGAGATTGTCCTGCTCTGCTCGCCAAGCTCATGGAGTTGGACAAATTGTCAATTACATGGCTGTTGATGCACAACAGCTCTCAGACATGATGCTGCAGCTACATGCGATATGGCTAATGCCATTGCAAGTTGGTGTTGCTTTGTTGCTTCTATATAATGCCCTTGGAGTTTCAGTTCTTGCAACCTTAATCGGAATTATCGGTGTTATGATCTTTGTTGTATTCGGCACAAAAAGGAACAACAGGTTTCAGTTCAATGTGATGACTAATCGTGATTCGAGGATGAAAGCGACGAACGAGATGCTGAATTACATGCGTGTGATAAAGTTTCAGGCATGGGAAGAGCACTTCAACATGAGAATTCAGAATTTCCGTGAATCTGAATTTGGTTGGCTCTCCAAGTTTATGTACTCAGTTTCTGCCAACATTATTGTGATGTGGTGCACACCATTAATAATATCAACAGTGACATTTGGCGTCGCCCTTCTGCTTGGAGTGCCACTTGATGCAGGGACAGTATTTACAACTACATCTATCTTCAAAATCTTGCAGGATCCCATCAGGACTTTCCCGCAGTCTATGATAGCGCTTTCTCAAGCAATGATATCTCTCGACAGGTTGGATCGTTACATGTTGAGTAAGGAATTGGTGGAGCAGTCTGTGGAAAGAGTGGAAGGTTGCGATGGCAGAATCGCCGTGGAAGTTAAGGATGGAACTTTTAGTTGGGATGATGAAACGTCAGATGGAGTTTTGAAAAATATCAATTTTCGGATCAATAAAGGGGAACTTACTGCTATTGTTGGGACTGTGGGATCTGGAAAGTCATCTCTTTTGGCATCAGTTCTTGGTGAGATGCACAAATTATCAGGAAAGGTGTGTATTCTCAGATTTGTTTATTGTCTATTTATTTTTTCCATTTACTTCTTTGATTTAGTATTCTGCATCAGTGAAGAATACTTATTTTTATTTTTTTTACTACAACAGGTCAAAGTTTGTGGATCGACGGCATATGTTGCTCAAACATCATGGATTCAAAATGGAACCATTCAAGACAACATCTTGTTTGGTTTGCCGATGGACAGAGAGAAATATAAAGAAGTTCTCAGGGTCTGTTGCTTGGAGAAAGACATGGAAATGATGGATTATGGAGATCAGACAGAGATTGGAGAGCGTGGAATCAACCTAAGTGGTGGTCAGAAGCAGAGGATACAACTTGCCAGGGCCGTTTATCAGGATTGTGATATCTATCTTCTTGATGATGTTTTTAGTGCTGTTGATGCTCATACTGGCTCTGATATATTTAAGGTAAAGGAGCAAATACTTGCATTCAAATTTGCCCGAACTATTAAGTGGCATGTCAACTAACTTAAATATATTGTTTTTCTAGGAATGTGTTCGAGGAGCACTGAAGGGAAAGACTATCTTACTTGTAACACACCAAGTTGACTTCTTGCATAATATTGATCTTATCATGGTAGGCTACCTTAACATTTCTTATACATATTCATACATATAATAAATGGATTTGTAATGTGTATTAGACTTGTTTCTGAATTCTAGGTTATGCGTGACGGAATGATAGTACAGTCAGGAAAGTACAATGAGTTAATGGCGTCTGGGTTGGATTTTGGATCACTAGTAGCTGCTCACGATACAGCTATGGAACTTGTAGAAGAAGCCGGCACCAATGCGACTGGTGAAAATTCTGCCAAGTCACCCAAGTCTAGTCAGGCTCCCTCCAATCTTGGGGAAGCCAATGGTGAAGATAAACATATTGATCAAACAAAGTCAGAAAAGGGTACTTCAAAGCTCATTCAAGAAGAAGAAAGGGAAACTGGAAAGGTGGGCCTGCAAGTGTACAAGCAATACTGCACTGCAGCTTTTGGTTGGTGGGGTGTTACAGTGGCAATTTTATTGTCCATAATATGGCAAGCATCTCTCATGGCAGGTGATTATTGGTTAGCCTATGAAACTTCAGAAGAACGAGCTGCATTGTTCAATCCTTCTCTGTTCATTACCGTCTATGGAGCTATTACAGCTGTTTCTCTGGTGCTGTTAACAGCAAGGGCCCTTTTCATTACAGTCATGGGGCTTAAAACTGCCCAAATTTTCTTTGCGGGTATTCTTTATAGTATCTTGCATGCGCCTATGTCGTTTTTTGATACCACACCTTCTGGAAGGATATTAAGTCGGGTAAGCATACAATGACTAAGCAATATGTCTCATCCTATTGGCTATTGACTCTTTGACTAACAACAATAAAAAAAAAATTTATTTCTTTCCAGGCTTCTTCCGATCAATCCAATGTCGATCTTTTCATTCCCTTTATTTTGGGCATTACAGTTGCCATGTACATCACGCTGCTCAGCATCATCATTATTATATGTCAATATGCTTGGCCGACAGTATTCCTGTTATTTCCGCTCGGTTGGCTGAACTTCTGGTACAGGGTATGATGCCTCATTTTATCTATGCAGTTTCTTCAACAAGAAAAGAACAGCAGAATGTGTAGTGTACCTGCTGTATATGAGATCAATTAGAATCTTTCCAGAAGAGAACTTTCAGATAATCTTCTGGACTGTATTTATAAAGTACTAATAAGCTCTCTATCATCTATTGCAGGGATACTTTCTTGCAACTTCTCGTGAACTAACTCGCCTTGACTCTATTACTAAAGCTCCCATTATTCATCACTTCTCAGAAAGCATATCAGGAGTGATGACAATTCGGTCTTTCAGAAAGCAAGAAATGTTCTCTCGGGAGAACGTTAACAGAGTTAATGGCAACTTACGAATGGATTTTCATAATAATGGATCAAATGAGTGGTTAGGTTTCCGTTTGGAGCTTATTGGGAGCTTTATCCTGTGCACGTCTGCTATGTTCTTGATTGTGTTACCTAGCAGTATTATACGGCCAGGTAACTATGTACTAATAATGTGACAGGCAACAACTCCCAGTATTTAACTGTTGAAAATACTTGCTTCTCTATGATCTGAACCATCAACAGCTTTAACTGTCTGAATTGCAGAGAACTAACTCAATTTCGCGTGATGCAGAAAATGTTGGTTTATCTCTCTCATATGGATTGTCCCTCAACGGAGTGCTGTTTTGGGCCATTTATATGAGTTGCTTTGTGGAAAACAGGATGGTTTCTGTTGAGAGAATTAGGCAATTCACTAATATTCCATCTGAGAATGCATGGAAGCTAAAAGATCGAGTTCCTCCTCCAAGCTGGCCTGACCGTGGAAATGTTGATCTTAAAGACTTGCAGGTAAATTTCCACTCTGGTTTTGTATAAATTTTTAATACAAAATCTAGCATTTGTTTTTTTTAATGAAACGAAATGCTGGCCAACAGGTTAGATATCGTCCAAGCACGCCTTTGGTTCTAAAAGGAATTAGTCTCAGCATTTACGGAGGAGAAAAGATTGGTGTTGTTGGACGCACAGGAAGTGGAAAATCAACTCTAATCCAAGTGTTCTTTAGGCTGGTAGAGCCATCCGGAGGAAAAATAATCATTGATGGAATAGACATTTGCATGCTAGGACTTCATGATCTTAGGTCTCGTTTTGGAATAATTCCTCAAGAACCTGTGCTTTTTGAAGGAACAGTAAGAAGCAACATTGATCCTATTGGACAGTATTCAGATGAGGATATATGGAAAGTAAGAATGCTATTCTTCATTTCAGATTTGACGTCGTCTTATTTCGAATGAATCTGTTTTTGAAACCTGTTCATTTTTTAGAGTCTTGAACGCTGCCAACTGAAGGATGTAGTGGCTGCTAAACCTGAAAAGCTTGATGCTCCTGGTATGTCTCCTTCAGATGCTTTATTTTCTTGTTTCAACATTCATGTAAAAAGGAACTTCAAAGTTACTGATCGATATCTCCTTTAATTTGAACCTTATACGAATGAAGTGGCGGATAATGGTGACAATTGGAGTGTGGGTCAAAGGCAGCTTTTATGCTTGGGGAGAGTTATGCTAAAGCGTAGCCGATTGTTGTTTATGGATGAGGCAACAGCTTCAGTTGATTCGAAAACAGACGGTGTAATTCAGAGGATTATAAGAGAGGATTTTGCAACATGTACGATTATCAGCATTGCTCACAGAATACCCACAGTCATGGACTGTGATAGAGTTCTAGTCATAGATGCAGGTGTGTTAATTAATCTCTTTCTCTCCATATGTTAGTCTGATGTATATTATGTATGATGATGATGATGGTGATAATATAATGATTTGTGGTTGATACAGGACGGGCAAAAGAATTTGATAAACCCTCTCGTTTACTCGAGAGTCGATCACTGTTCGGGGCACTGGTTCAGGAGTATGCCAACAGATCAGCTGGATTATGATAACTGATATTAGCTTTTCAGAACCAATTGTAACAAAGTTAGTATTCTACTGGAAGTAGTAATAACCGCGTTAAGGCATATAGAATAAGTGACTGATCATCCCAATGTTACTGAATGATTTCAAACCTTTCTTTTGACAAATGCCTATAATTAGTTAATCCGAGAGAGTGTACATCTGAAAAACAACTACTGTATTCATCTGAATCAAGTATGGCAAAATATCTCCACCGTTTATCTCTCAAGAAAGAAGACATGGATGAGTCCAACTCGAACTGATTACGTACAAGTATCATCATTCGTAGAAACAAGCTACTGCTCAAACAATGAATCCTAATACTAAGTTAATTGACTATACTATGTAACACCAGGGTCTAAAAATAAAAAAGGAACACATAAAGCCATGTAGTAAAATGCTCATAACATTAGAAAAAATTCTGTTGTCCCAGCATAGTGTCCCCTTCCCTGTTCCCTTATAGATACATGGTTTTCAAAAATCTAAGCATGATCAATGCTTGTCTACCAGACAGAACGAGCATGTTTTCCCAGCTATTGTGATTATTAAATAAGTTTTTAATGTGCATTAAGTGAGTGTTTAATTTAGTTCATTAATGTATTAATTTATATTAATGTATTAGTGTATTAATTTTGTAATGTTATTATAAAAGAGGTAAAGTACTAAAAAATGTTTTATGGGTTGAGATATTTGCAAACATGGTCTTGTAGTTTAATTTGCACTTGTTATTTGCACTATTTACAAACAAAATCTTAAATGTTAATAGTATAAAAAAGAGTTAAATGAGTATTCTTAACCTTTCATTTGATGAAATCAGTCACCGATTTCTTATTTCAAGTCAACATACTCTTTCTTACAAATTACAAATTTTAAAAAATTCATCTACAATCGCATCACAAATACAAAAACTGATTTTTAATAGTTAAAATTGTGAATTTTGAATATATATAAAATTGATTTAGGAGCGCTCTCAATTAACCAGGTTGTATGTCTAAAGTTACATATAAAAATATCTTTCCAACTCTTTAACTTTGACTATAATATCGTCTTTTTTAATATGTTAATAGTTTTGGACCTAGTTTGCAAAATGTGAGAAACACAAATAATAATTTATACAATTTTACATTGCAAGACTAAATAATGCTCTTTCCTATACTTAGCCCTATTAAAAAAATATCAACTTGTTAATTTATTTGTTAATTTAAAAAGAAATTAAGTTTAAATTTAATAAGGAAACGTGAGTTGATTTTGACATAAACATCAACTTCAATAAAAATTTTGTTTATTAATTTAGAATGAAAATTATTTAGGGTAAAATACACCACAGGTACCTAAACTATGTCCATTTTTTCAAACATGTATCTAAAAACTATTTTTTCACATTTAAGTACCCAAATTAACGACTACCTCCCAAATTAGTACCTAGTGACCTCCCATAGCAGGTTTACCTCAAGTCGATGTTGTTCAAAAGAAGTCAACACATGTTTGACCAAATTTTTAGTTGACTCAGTTAACCGAATTATAAAAAAGACCAATTTACCCTCCATCTTCTTCTTCCTCCATTTAACCTTTCTCTCTCCTCCTTCACATTCTTCCTCCACCTCCATTCAACCTTTCTTTCTCCTCCATCTTCTTCCTCCATCCAATCTTTCTCTCTCTTATCACCATAACCTATTTTCTTTCTTCTAATTTATTCTTTTTCTTTCTACTTTTTTCTTTTCATTTTCTTTAAAAAAAACAAAAAATCGATCATAGGTAGGAAGGCGACCCGCCGGAATCTGGGAAATTTAGATTCCGGCGGGTCGCCTTTGGGATCTGGAAATCCCGATGCCGCCGCTGGTTTTTCAGACAGACGGCGCTGGGATTTCCAGATCCCAGCACGACCTGGGATTTGGAAATCTCAGGTCGCCGCCGCTGGTTTTTCAGACCGGCGGCGCTGGGATTTCCAGATTCCAGCGCGACCTGGGATCTGAAAATCCTAGGTCGCCGCCGGTCTGGAAACCAGCGGCGGTGCTGGGATTTCAAGATCCCAACGCGACCTGGGATCTGGAAATTCAGTTCCCGACGGCAACCGGAATATGGTTGCCGTCGGAATCTGGATTTTCAGATTTCAGACCGTCCTTTGCCGGGTCTGAAAATTAATTAGAAAAAGAGGAAGAAGAGAAAAAAAATTGAAGGAGAAAGAAAAAAAAGAAAAAGAAAAAGGGAGGAGGAAGAAGATGAAGGTGGATGGGCAATTTAGACATTTTGCTCAAGTAGTGAAAGAAGTCAACTAAATTTGCATTGACTTTCGTTGACTTGGCGTTGACTTATGAAAAACCTGCTATAGGAGGTCACTAGGTACCAATTTGGGAGGTCATCGATAGTTTGGGTACTTAGATGTGAAAAAATAGTTTTTAGGTACCTGTTTCCGAAAATGGGCATAGTTTAGGTACATGTGGTGTATTTTACCCAAATTATTTATCATTGACTTGTCATCTTTTTTCTTTTTTTTAAATACAAACGTATTGTTGGGCTACTTACGGCAAAAAGATAACAAACTAAAGTTCAAGTAAAAAGCGTAGAAGTAGGATATAAATATGATGACCGAGCAAGAGCATCGGCTAACTCATTTGCTAATCTCTTAGTAAAACGTACCGAAATTCCATTATGACGAGCAAGGATAGACTTTGAAAGAAGAACCATGTCACCCAATTCACTAACATCAGGACCCGAACGAGTGTATAGTCTGTGGAGGAGTCGCATACTGCGAATTCTCAGCGCCATGGGTTCTACGCATCATTCTGTTCAGCTTTTGAGCCGCTTCTCGACTCATGTGTTTCGACAACATCGTTGCCGCCTCCTCAGCGAAGTCCACTTCATCTAGTTTCGCAATATCGTGAACTTCAACGTCGTGCATGATGCCTTGATTTCGTTGCCCGACTCGAGGGTCGATAAGATTGGCCATCGGAGCACTTATGTCAGCGACTGTTTCAGTTGCACTAGCCGTCGAAACGTGGGGTATTTCCGACGTGTTCATGGTGAATTTCTTAAATCCTAGTTCGAAAAGGAATCCACGCTCACCGCACCAATGATATCTTGCGGATTCGAATCTTCTCCCTCTTCCTTAGCTTGATTGAGATACCTGCAAACAGAGCCGACGAGGTGATTGTCGGTAGACACTCAGTCGCTCAAGTCAATAAGGGAATAACTTGAATTGTAAGCAAGACTAGAATATAAGGAATATTGTAGCTTTAGGGTTCACCTCATAGTATGTATTTATATGGATTAGTTATACCGTATCGTAATAGGTTTAGGACTCCCCATAGTCGGTTAGAAGATATTAAATAACTACTAGTTTAGTTAGGAAATCTCTCTTTAGGAATGATCATTAATAAGATCTTAGAATCCGAATTAGATGAGGCTACCGACTAGTGGGTGAGCATTCGCCCCAAAAAGCAGATACCACCATGTGGATGCCCCCTCTTCAGCGGAAAATAGCGAGAGCTCCCCTGGACCTCTACTAGACCAGGAACCATTAGGCCTATTCGCTGGCTCATCCATGCCCTGTTCAATTCTTGCTGTTATCAGTTATGAACTAAAATATCTCTGCCTTACAATCAATTTAGCTAAAGTTCTTTCTATTATATTTTGTGAGGCCTTGTATTTATTTTGAATGACATTTTGTAGGTGAACCATGGATAAAATCAGCAGTATAGGCAATTCTTCTACAAGTAATGATGTTAATGGAAGTAGCAGTAGTTGTCAAAAGTCTACTACCGAAGGATTAAGAGAAGAATCAACACCACTTGTACAAGAAGTGTCAACCACCTCAACTCCAAAGGATTCTATGGAAGCGAACACGGCAAATGAAGAAGAAACATTATTAACCAAAGGATGTCGGTCAGATGTTTGGATTGGAATCACTATAAAAAACAAAAAAATGGTGATAAGTGGAAGGCGATATGCAATTATTGCAAAAAGAAACTTGGTGGAGAGATAAGGGATGGAACCTCACATTTACGTGGTCATATTCACATATTTCACTTAAGAACAACAAGGGACATTAGGAGCTAAGCTTGATGATAAGGGGAAGTCATTGGCAAATTTGGAGTATAATTATGAACTTGTTCGAAAAGAATTAGCTTGTATGATTATTTTCCATGAACATCCAATGACAACGATGAAGCATTATTGGTTTTGTAGATTTATGAGTGTTGTACAATCAAAGTTCAAGAGTGTTAGTCAGAATACTATTAAAAGTGACATCTTCAAGTTATATGAAACTGAAAAGTCAAAAGTGAAGCAATTGCTTGAAATGAATGAGAGTAAAGTTACTATCACAATTGACATGTGGACCTCAACACATCAAAAGAAAGGATTTATGGCAATAACAACACATTTCATTGATCAATCATGGATTTTGCAAAGTCAAATAGCTGAGTAATTTTTTAATAATCTTACCCCTAATTATATAATTATATTGTTAATTATACAATTTTTGAATTTGATTGTATATTTCATTTTGTTTGATTAGGTTCTTACATGTACCTTGTCCACATACCACTGAAGTGCTTTCTAAAGTGCTTTCTGATAGCTTACTGAATTGGCATCTTGATCATAAGGTGTCTGCTTTGGCTTTAAATAATTGATCAACAAATTATGCGATGACGAGGTTGATGGATAGTAAGTTAACTTCTAATTGTCTTTGATTGAATAAAAAATTGTTGAATATAGATGTTCCGGACATATTTTGAATTTGATAGTTAAGGATAAATCAGAAATAATTGATGAATTATTGAGAATGTACGTGATTTTGTATCTTTTTGGACTACTACTCCTAAGAGGTATGAAACATTTGAAGATGTTGCCCGCCTAATGAGAATTAGTGTGACTAAAAAGATAGTTTTGGATTGTAAGACTAGCTGGAACTCGACATATCATATGTTTAATGTTACTATTCCATACAAGGATGTTTTTAAGCAATTGAGAAAGAACCTCTTTTTGAATGTTGCCCATTAGATGAAGATTGGTTAATTGCTCAACATGTTTGAGATAGGTTGAAAATCTTTCATAATGCTACAAAAATTTTCTCTGGAACCAATTATCTTACTGCTAATCTTTTTCTTCCTAACATTTGTGAGATTATAATGAGTTTGAGGACATGGTCAAATTCCAATGCACCATATGTTAGAGAGATGACACATAGAATGGTTGCAAAATTTCACAAGTATTCAAATGATCAACATTGTTTTGAGTATAACAACGGTACTAGATCTCAGGTACAAATTCATGGTATTAGAATATTTTCTTCCACTATTTCATGGTGAAGTAATGGCTAAGATTGAAATGGAGAAAATAAAAACTGCTTATGCTGAATATTCAAAATTTAATGGCGGTGAAAATGAAACAAATGTTGAGTCCATGATGAATGATGATGTTTCTTTTTTGGGAGATGGTGTATATAGCTTTGATCAATTTGTCGCTTCTTCTGAAATGTCTATTGACAATGTTGGGATTGAATTATTTGGAGGAGCGTTTAATGCCAAAAAAATGTGAGTTTGATCTGTTAGCTTGGTGAAAATGTGAATCAAATGTAGGCTCCATCAACTGTCAACTTTTAGATGATTCATTTGAGAGCAAAACAAGACTACAAAGTTTATATTTGCTTGTTTTAATTATCAAATTAATTTTGATACTTTATATTCTCTTATTTGATTATCAAGTTTATATTAAGGGCGGAATGAGGAATGCAAACCTACCCCTACTTGTGACGACAAAAATTTGTGAATTAATTCAAAAATTTGGATTTTAAGGATCATACGAGGCATTAGGCAAATATTGGGGATGAGATGAGATGAGATGAGCTTGGACCTAAATTTGAGATAGAAAAAATTGAGATGTGATTATTTTTTAAAGTTGGGCTTGGCTAACCCTTGTTTGTTTGAAGGGATTACTGAGATTATGTTTTTAAATAAAAAGATGGAAATGTCAAATATACTCATGACTTCAAATTAATTTGAATATAATATTCACCCACCACTTCTTCTTCTTCTTCTTCCATAACGTTTAAAACACATTCCAACGGTTCCCAACCATTGCCAAAATCGATTCCTCCTTGTCAGCATTCTTCGACACCATCAACCTCTCCGGCGCGACCACAACACCGGTGATTCCATCTTCCCTGGAAGTTGGTTGATTTTACTCTTCCCGTTTCGTTTTTATCATTGATGGTGAAGAAGAGAAAAGTTCGAAGCAATTCCGAAGGAGGTGAATCTTCTTCGAAGAAGCGGGCAAAGGCAAAAGAGAAGAAGATCCCGGAGAATGAGGCCTCACCTATTCAAGTACAAACCCCAAACTGAGAATTTATTCCCAAACTTGCATGATTTCCAATTTTTGCTAAACTTCTTTGGATGTACAATCATTGAATATCTCCCAAATGTGAAGAATTTCATGTTTCCGTTTCTCATATATTGTTAATCGTCTTGCAATTGTATAATGTGGTAGACACACATATAAAAAGCATGTTCATACTATGCTTATGAATTCGGGTTTTTGTTATTAGTGTTGAATGTGATATTTTCTCAATTGTTTTTGATAAATTTTGATCATTTTGATATGTTAGGTGCAAAATGATATGACTATTTTATTATTGCTTGACATATTGCACATATATGGCATTGAGTCGTATTTTGGTAATTGGGAGTTTCCTTCCTTGTTAATTAGTATGCAGTTTGCAGAGTGATCTCATTCAATCGTATTTGTGAAATTAGATTGATTTGTAGTGAAGTTGGCATTGGTATCGTATGTATTTGATTGCTTTTGCAAAATGCGATTGAATTTTCGCTTATATTATTAAGTTTGGCTTTTGTTTGGTTATGTCATTTTACAGCCCTTAAAGCCCGTTGATAGTACGGAAGCTGTGGCATACAAGTACCTATTTGCCTTCAATACCAATGTCAAGCTATCGAAAAGGTTTAATGTAGAGTTTGGGGAAGATGTAAACGATCGTTTGACGGCTAAACATAAGAAGTTATTCAAAGGGAGTTGCTTTGGAGCATACTTACCCATGAACCTCCCACCTCTAGCCGGTCTTCTTTGCCATGCTCTCTTAACTAGAGAGGTCGTTTCTGATGATGCTAATGAGATGACTTTTAACGTAAGAGGAGTAAATTTGGTATTTGGAGAACATGATTACGATCTCATGACTCAGCTAGAGTTAGGTGATTTGCATGTTTTCAATAAAAGGTTGAAAGATACTCGGTGGGAGAGCAAAGGGAAAGGATTGGGAATCCGAAAAAAATATTCTTTGAGGACAAATCGCAAATAACAAATATTCAAACAATCGATGCTTTTTTGGATACCAAGGAGTGGTCAGATGATGAGGTAGTGATGTTGGCTAATCTTTACTTTATAGCTACATGTCTTCTTGAAAACTCAGCTGCACGACTTATTCCAGACTACATCTTGGATTTGGCTAAATATCCCACTCTTTTCAATGAATATCCGTAGGGTACTTTAGGGTACTTTAGGTTACAAGCAGATTTTCAAGGCGATGAAGTCTTCTATTCCGAAGAGAGAAAAACAGTTAAAGGAATTGGGAAAGTGGTCGAGTGTGAAGAAGGACAAGAAGATCATCAATGTGAGGCAGAGAAAGAATGATAGGAAGGTTAACAAGTCTAAGAAAGACAAGAAGCAAAAGAAGGCTCGGAAGGGCGACAAAGCCACTTATCAACTTTTTGGCTATCCTCATGTTTTGCAGGTATATCTCAATCAATTTTATTTGGTTTCACAAAGTTTACAGTATAGAATGTCTTACTTCTTTTACTTTAATTGCAGAGTTGGTTGTGCGAAATGTGGGATGCCGCAAGTGTATTCTTTCAGAAGGCAAATAAGGATGTTGGGGTACCCCGTGTTTTGACATGGGATTACAAAGAAAATGGCGCACAACCTATGCATGGATCTGCATACAAACTTTTCTTTGTAAGTTTCTAAATCAAATCTAGTTGCCTTTATATGTGTAGATGTTATTTAATTGCAGCGATAACCAACTTAAATATGTACACGTGAACTTTTTCTTTTTGTAGGAGGGTTGTGAACTGAAGTCTACCATTTTTTATGTGAATGATGAAGAGAAGGCTTGTGTGTGGTATAAGAACCTATGGCGGACGGTTAATGGGCCCGATGGTCAGGACGGCGAATCTGATGATCCGGAACAATTCTTTATCAGCCCCCATATGCCGGATAAGTCTCAAACCACTACTTTCAATAACGAGGCGTATGATGAATTGAAATTATTGTTCACTTCCCACCTTGAATTTTGTGCTAGACAATTTGCAAAAATCAATGAAGGAATGTCGAGTTTGTTAACCCGTTTATCGAGACTAGAAGCTGATTTCAGTGATATACAGAAGAGGAAGGTTGTTGATAAGAAAGATGATGGTTTTGAGAGAGATGACCAAAACAAAGATGGCCATGACTTTGGAGATGACTATAAAGAAGACAAGATGGATGGAGGAAAAAATGAGGGTAGGTGCGAGGAAAAACAAAAAGGCAGTGTGGATGGGAAAAGACATGTTGATGAAGTGATAAGGGAGGGGGGAATGCTGGTAAATGAAGATGGGAATGTATTGGGGGAGGGAAAAAAAGATGTAAGTGAAGAGGAGGAGGAGATTGTGGGTGAAGTGATGGGGGATGGGATAAATAATAAAAGTCAAGAGGAGGAGGAGGAGATTGTGGGTGAAGTGATGGGGGAGGGGACAAATAATACGAGTCAAGAGGAGGAGGAGGAGGAGGAGGAGGAGGAGGAGGAGATTGTGGGTGAAGATGGGCGAGGGCAAATTAAAATAATAAGAGTCAAGAGGAGGAGGAGGAGGAGATTGTGGGTGAAGTGATGGGGAGGGGACAAATGATATTTGTCGAAAGGAGGAGGATGTTGTTGCTCACATCAGTGGTGAGGCGACACAACATGGCAGTGAAGGAGGGAAAACAGATGCAAGTAGTGCGATGAAAGAGATATTTGTTAATAATCCCCTAGCTATAATTGCGTATGTTCCTCCCGTATCTTTTGTTCAGCCTTTTTCCTCTTTTATTTCTATTGAAACACCCATCCAGACCTTGAGAAGAACAAAAAGAGCTAGCCGTTTCAAAATATCTCCGTACACCCGATCCATGTATAAAGACAAAAACGGGGAAGGGGACACAAGCCGAGCATCCTGAGAAATTGGATTATATTCCTAAAAAAACCATGGATGAGTTCAACAAGTGGTTGAAGATGAAAAAGCCAAATGAATGGATCAAGACTCCGGGACCATCATAATATAGAAAGACAATGACAAAAGCATCAACATTTTAAGTCTACGTCGTCTTATTTCATCGATGTAGATTATAAGCTCTCGTTTAGGAGGTCGACGAGCCATTTCTGTGAAATCAAGATTATACAAAATGCTAATCAATCAAACAAAATCAGTGGACCATCAAACATTTCCAATCTATCCCGGCAAGCATCGAAACATAAAGACATTTAACACCACAAATTAAACAATGCAACACATAACACAAAAATAAACATTACCACAACATTCATACAATTTTAAACTCATAATTATACCTTGGGTAAGTTGTCATCTTGGAAGCCTTCATTGAAAACGGGTGCATTCACCAATGTAGCATCTTCATATTCGAGAAAAAGTTTCGCATACTCGTCTCTATCTATGGGCGCACAACTTCATTTTCCTCACCGCTTCCTCATCATAATAAGGAATGTGATCAACCCCGATATCAAGTCCAAAGCCGAGAATGAGATGATGTATCACCACATTATTCTCATATCCTAGTTCTCTCACCATGTCAACCAAAAAGGAATAACCCACAAGTTCCTTTTCATTGTTTCGGTACCGAGCCGTGTCACCTCCAACATAAGTTACAGGTGGGTTTTTTGCAAGTTTACCCTCATAATGGACTTTAAAGTTGACTTTGGTTCGCATTTTCTATAAACATGGACGGAACATGTACGTTTTTACATACCGAAAAACATATGAAATATGACATGGAATATCTTATATTCGATTTTCATAATGCTAACTAACTTGTAATCATGCAATTTCGATTTCACAACAATCATACAATTTCAAAATTCACAAAAATCATACAATTTCAAATTCACAAACCCTAACCCTAGCCATACATGACATGAAAACTCACTCTCTAACATAGCCAACAACACAGATGTCATCATTTTTTCCCTTAAAACACAACTAATGTCATTAACCTAAATAAAAGAAGAAGGAGAAATCAATTACATTGCTTGAAGCAAAAGAAGAACGAGAAGGACTATCCAAAGAACGAAGGACCACCAGGGGAGCTTCTTATCTGGCCAAAATCGCCTCTGAAGTGGAAGAAATGTGAGGCATGTGAAAAAGTGGGAAGAAGAAATGTTGCGCGGGAATGAGGAAGGAGATGGAGTCCGGGTTATATTGGATGAGGGACAAGGGTGGTATTTTTAATAATGAAGAAGAGCTAATTAGTCATTTTCCCACTCAAGTTTCTCTCATCTCATCCCTGAAAATCAATACCACCCCGCCTCCCCTCAGGTATTAGTTTTTTAGCTTGGTTGAGATTAGCTCTCCAAACTCACCTCTCCATCCTACTAAACAAACTAGGTATTAGATGAGATTAGCTTTTAATTTAGTCTATATACAAGCTCATCCAATCCCTCCAACCAAACGCCCCGTTAGTTCACAATTGGTGTGAACTTCATTGGAGTTGCTTTTAGAGATGAGTAAAATGTTCAAAAGGTACAAGAGTGCTTTCTACATTTTACGGCTCTTTTTCATTCCAACTTCACCAACCCAAATCCAAGGATCGAGGTTACTTCATGTGGCAATCGGTTTTAATGGGTATTAATAAACGTGGCTATGGGCTTGGGTACCTACCAGGTCCGTCTAGGCCCAGACCAAAATGGGCGAGCTTGGACACTTACAATCTTCAAAAGCTCAGCCCCGGATGGAGCTCGTATAAAAGCCCGCAAATTTATGGACGGACTTAGGTTGCATAGAATTAGTGTGAGCTAGTCTAGTTCGGTTCAAAGTAATATATATTTAAATTAAATATGAAAAATATTATAAATAAAATATAAAATATGGAAAAGTATAAATAAAACCCTTGTGGTTTCATGAATTTGCAAATAGAGGAATGTGGTTTCATTTTTTGCAAAGAGAGGCATGTGGTTAACAAAATTGACAATTAAAGGAATATCACTTAAGGTGTTAGTATTTGAATACATGTCATATTGACTTTAATGATGTGTCATGTTGACTTGTGACTTTGATGATGTGGCACAATAAAATATTATTTTTTTGATGACATGTCATGTTGACTTGATGACGTAGAGGGTTGACTTGATGATGTGGCAAATGTTGTTAGTCAAAATCTTTTATTTGTCAAATATGTAAACCACATTCCTTCTTTTGCAAAAAATGAAACCACATTCCTCTATTTGCAAAACATTAAAACCACAAGGGTTTTATTTGTACTTTCCCCTATAAAATATACCATAATACAATTATTCTTCAAACTATCTACCATATATAATCCCATTTAGATGATTCTCTTTATTTTCTTTTTGTTAAAAATGGTCTTTAATAAATTAATATACATGTTATAACAGAAAGGCAAAACACACTATTTGTCCAAAAAAGGGTGATAGGCGGAGGTGTAGGTATAATAAAACCCCGTTGGTGGAACCTGTTTAAGGCCGAGTCAGCCAGTCTGAAACGCTGCGTTTTAAAGGAGAAAATAAGGTTGCATCAGCATGATAGGTGCAAGGGGAGTTGAGTAAAAGCCAGAAACCCTAATCAAAGAAAGCAGAGAGGGAGATGGGAAGGTCAAGAAGGAAATACAAGCAATCAAGAACCAAGGTTCGTGTCTCTCTTCCCAAAAAGAACCAAAACATATTGAAACCATCTTTCAATCTCCCTCCTAAGTTCCAATCCGACCGTTCAAAATGGAACCACAAGGCTAGCGTCATCCAAAACTACAAAGCCTTCGGTGTCCTCTCTAACCCTAATTTCCTCGGCATTAGATCCCGTACTTCTCACATTGTCGAATCCGATGCCCTCCAGCTCCCTCCTCCTCCTTCGGATCAACCTCTCGACGAGTTTCAACCCTTCGATTCCGGTAGCGACCTCGAGGAAGATGGTCTGTTTTCTTTCTTCATATTTACATATTTAAAGGAGAATTTGTATTGTTTATTACCTCAGTAGTCGATATTCTAAACCGTTTGCCCAATTTCATTTCGTACTGTTGCATTACATTTTAGCTTAGGTTACTCTATATGCCATTAACAACTACCAGTAGTCCATATCTGGTAGTTGTCGTAGTTGTCTCTGTTAAATTCAGTAGTCAATATTCCCATTATATTCAGTAGTCGATATTCTAAACCGTTTGCTCCATATCATTCTGTTTTAGTCAAGGCTAATTTATTTGGTGGATTTTACCAGCCCTAAGGTGAACCTTCGCCTTTTCTTTAATCGTATGCTGAATGCACATGTATTGGCTTCTGTTATTATTTAGTGATTTCCAGAAGAATGTCTCTATTATCATACATCATTCTCTGAAAGTCTTCTGTTTAAGTCATCGTTATATGTCTAGTCTCTGCAATTTCTGAGTTTTTGTGTGTATCTTGATCTTGGCCAGAGTTGATTTGTTGCGAGTTGTGTGGTTGTCATTAGTTTTTTTAATTCATGTACACACAAGCTGTATACTGTCATGGCAACTTTCTTTTCTGCTTTAAATGCATTTCTGAACTCTCACTTAGGGTTTGCTTGGGATCATTAAAAGGAGGTTAACTATCTAACCCTGCTTGGATAGGAGTTAGGGTTCTTTTAAGGTTGAATGAGGGTTAAATGGTGGTTAGAAAACCATGATTTACATCCAGATTCAGTCCCACCAAATCGGTGCAATCTGGAGGTTTTATAAATAACCTCCGCTCCCCTTCCTTCACCTTCCTTTAATGAACCTCCTGTAACCGTGATCCAAGCAAACCCTTACTGGAGTTTTCATCATTATTAGTTTTTCTTGATGAGCTGCATATATTGTTAATTGTTTAGCCATCAATTTAGTTCATAATGGTGATGCAACGAATTTTATTTTGAATTGTGTACTTTAAGAGGGCGGTGAAACCATCTGGATTGTAATTTTGTTTTTCCTTGTGTGCAGATGTGAAATCAGCCCTTGGAAAGAAGCGTAGAGATGGGCAAGGTGCGCCTTTGCAACCATTGACCACTATACAGCGTGTTCGTATTGGTCGATTGGTTGAGAAATATGGAGACAACTACCAGGTTTTTTTTTTTCTTTTCCTCTTTTGGACTTTTTCTTTTAATGTTCTTGGTGTTAGTTGGCCTCACCATATGTTTGTTGTTTCACAGGCAATGTTCATGGATACAAAATTAAATTCGATGCAGCATTCAGTTGCAAATCTTCAGAAACTGTGCAGAAGATTTCAGGCACATAAAGATAAAAATCCCTTGATTGTTTCTTGATTTACTTGAGCACCAAAATGTACTGAGACGTATGTGTTCCTGAATTTTTAAAGTATGTGACAAGAATATCTGTACTCTTTTTTTTCTGTCTTTTAAGTATGGCATCTCCTCGAGTGTTTGCCAGCATAATTTTGATAGTGTAAGAAATGACAGAAGTACATTATATATTTACTTATTGACAGAGTTTACTGGATTGGTCTTGGAAAATCTGCAAAGTTTAGTATGGTTTGTTTTCGCACAGGCTTTTTCTGAAAATGATGCAACAAAAATCCATGTTGAGTGGCTTATATTTTCCTTAATGTCTTTCAAATAATTGTGGTTGTGAACCAATATTTACAACGCAAGGGCAAACTCACACCGAGACAGCCAGATTATATGTACAGAGGACAAAAAGAAAGTTGGCTAAACGAGCTACTTCTATACAAAAGTTTTGAAAAATCAAGCAGCAGCCAGCAAGCCATAGATAACATAATCAACAACATTATTTTTATTGATTTGTTTGAATCCAAAATCAATCAAAATGAAGATGGAGAACCTAAACACCCAAGAAGGCTCGACACTGGGTTTCCCAGTGTTGCTTTGCCTGCCGAATTCTCTCAGCCCTTTCTGATTGCAGCCGCTTCTCCCAGTATTCATGGCAGCTGTTCAGACAATATAAGAGATTGAAACTGTTAGGAAGTCTGCTATCATTATATATTGAACTGAAATGTTTTACAAGACAAAAAGAACAGACCTTCGACTCAATAAAATATTAAGCTCATCCAAGTGCACAGCTCCTTCAAAAACTCCAGCCTGCAAAATAATTACCAAATGCATGTGAGACTCTAATGGCTTTATGATTTGCAGCCTTCATGAATCACGTTTAAAAACCAACTTGTGAAAGCTTTGACACGAGACAAGTAATCTCCCATTTCATTTATTTGAAAATAGCAAAAGTGCAACTATGATTTGCAGCCTTCATGAATCCCAGGATTTTTGTTTTAACATTTACAAAGAGTTACCTTTCAACTGTTAGCAATTATGGTCTCACTCACAAACGCCATTAGTTTTTTCTGACCTACCATAGATAATTCTTGTTTGTTCTTCGTAAAAACAAAATCTGTTTTCTGAAAAAGTAGCCGAGATAGTGGAATTCAACATCTAAATTACGACTATTGGTCTGAATTTATTTGATTTTAGAAGCAAAACAAGGCTACAAGGTGATCAAATATGTGTTAGTATTGAAATAGTGTATGTTGTGAAGAAGCATATGTGTCACAAAAATCAGCAGGTGGGATAACATACACCATATATGCATATAAGATGGCTAATGTTGAAGAGAGTGGAGAAACATAGTTAGACATCAAAAAATTTATAGGTATTTGAATCCACATTATACACTCCAATATATATGAAGGGAGAAGAAGAAAAAAAAGGTAAAGTTTCTGATTTCCTACAAGTGGGATTGCATTAGAGTGCTCCCAGACCAATGAATTAAACCAGATCCAGAAGTTAGAGCACGGAGCAGTCTTCTACCATCAAAAGACTAGATGTAGATCTGTGGCTGGCTACCTTATGAAAAGAACAAATACAAATGAAATGCCAACTAAACTAACCTCTCGGCACAAAGGGCATTTTTCTTTTGGGTCTGCGGCCTCAAGTCCATCCACAATTGTTACTGAAGCAGCAGAGCAAGCACACATGTAGCAGAATATATGGCCACATGTTAGAGATACTGGATCAAAAACCGTATCCTGTACCAAAAGAATCCTCAAATTAACTCAAGAACGAATGCATGTTAAAACTCATTTATCATTTATTTCATTCATGTTGATAACCTAAAACAATGCAACAAGTAGCTTACCAAGCATATAGAACAAGTCAAATCAGTATCAAGCTTCACAGAATCAAAGAGCTCGCAAGAGAGTGAAGGCTTATGTTCGTCATCAAATATTAGAGAGCAGCCTTCAAACAAGGCAGGAGATTTCTTCTTTGAGTTCACCTTTTGTTCCCTTAAATTGATGTGGAAAGCCATAAGTTCACACAGCCAAGGGGACTGCAGAATCTCAATATGCATGCTCTGCGCTTGAGACCTGAATGCCTGTCCTTGGGTCGAGTAATGAACCTGTAACCGAAACAGAATCATATATATCAACCAACACAATCCATATTATACTTGAGGATTTACACACGTGACCACCATACCTTATCATACTTCTTTAGTATTTTTCGAATCGCAATAGCATTAATAAGTGCATAGGTAACCAAGTCCTTGCCCTCTTGCATCAAGGAACCATGATTTCCCCGGCCTTTGATCCAGATAACGTACTTTCGGAAGCCAGAAGCTAGATGCAACTGAAGCAATTTCTGTGCTCGCTTATTAAAGCAACCAACTACTGCAGACATTTCGTTGAGAAGGGAAGGAAAGAACGTTCCATCACACACTACATGTAAATCTTAATTAGGAAAAGAAGTTGCAGATACAATAACATGAACACAATTCACCATTAAATTTCAGGAAATTTCCCATTTCAAGAAACATAATACAAAATACATCCTCATAATTATTTTCTTAAATAAAAGCTTTTTGATCAGCAAACAATGATTAAATATAACAAGATTATGAGATAGATACCTGGACAATGAAGAGGACAGCGTTGTCCATCGGTAGTATGATGGTGAGATTGAAAATCTTTTCTGCATTTCTTCAAAATCTTTTTGAGTTTCTTGAAACCAACACCAGGCAATTCTGTAGTCTGGCCTTGCATATATTCCTGGTATTTCTTGCAGAATTTCATTGCATAAATCAATCTAGCATCAAGAAATGGAAATAATAAAAGGGTTGTTTGGCTTTTTCTTTTTGGTGTATTATATAGGAAGAAGGGTATTCAGTCAAGTTTTCGTAATTTTCTCCTATTTTACATCTTCTCTTTTCCTTTTCTATATTTTATTACATTGTAGATAGAGAGTATCCACTTCTTTATATATCAGATTTCCTTTCTAAACCTTAAAGTTGCTATTATTATTATTATACATCTCATTCATTGATTTTTTGAAGATTTTATTTCTTCTATTCAGATGTGGCAAATATAGTTACCAAAGAAAAAGATAAGGCAAATATAATTTCGATTAATTAACACTCCTAATAGTTAGTAGGATATATCTCAAGTACCTTTTTTTTTTTTTTTATAAGATCTCAGGTAACTTGTGAGTGCTGCAACTTTGAATTTTTCTTTGCCCAAATTAACATACCACTATGATGGTAATTAATAAAGGAAAAGAAACTGTCTCCATCTTATCAGAGCCTTATCATCCAGAGCAAAAGGGGCTCTTGTTCTCATCCCTATGAAAATAAATAAATATATAAATCTATTCTAGTTTGCTTACAAAATGCTGTTGTGTAATTTAAGAAAAGTTGAAATATTTCTTTTATTATTATTCTGAAACCTATTCTAACTTTTTCTTTTTCTATATTTCGTAGGGAAATTCTATGGTTACTTTGTTTTTTACAAAGTAATCATTACTTTGTTTTATTCACCATTAGATCATGGGGTAAAAACCAATCTAATGGTAAATAAAACAAAGTGAAAACAAAGTAAACAAAAAAGAAAGTGACCATAGCCTACACCGTTTCTTATTAGTCTGAAACATTGCACGCACGAGTCAGATAGATATTACGAATATCATAGATTATTATCTTCACTCTAAAATGTTTTGATTATGTGAAACTCAATCAAAAAAGAATACAATTACATATTTTATTTATGGATAAGAAAACATTGAGCTTGTATATGAGATTGGTGAAGTTGCTATAAAGAGAATCAAACAATTAATTTACGCAAATCCAAACATATGTATATGGACTAAATTTGCAAAATCGTATTTTTAAATTTGGAAGTTCCCTTTTGGATAGATAGTCACGACAATAAATTTTAACGAAATATTTAGAGTCTGTTTGGTGTTGCTGTTAGTTTTACAGATGTGGTAGTTACGGTTAACCGTTGTTGTTTGTTGATAGTTGTTTGATAATTAGTATTTGGAAGGCTTGTAAAGAACAGTTGCCGTTAACATGACTAATATGGACATATCATTTATTAATAAATAAACAATAATATAAATTAAAATAATAAATAATAACTTTATAAATATTCATGTTATTATTCTTCAAATTTAATGTAAATATATAAATAAAACTTTATGGCATGTCGTGCTTCAAAAATTATTTGTTTCTCCATAAATTAAAAGTTTGATCTCTCAATCCATTCATCTGGGTTGTTCTAGTATTCTCGTGATTCTCATCTATATTGATATTATTTGAATTATTCAAAGAATCGTATCGCATAAAATTGAGATTTTGATCGAGTTGCAAAAATATATGTCAAAAGACAATACATATAAATTATACATGCTGCAACCATGGAGAAGAGTAGCTTAATTGATTATTTTTATCACGTAATATGCTCCTGCAAAACAGTAAACGCTCCCGCGAGACGCTTTAAACTAACAAGATGCATGATCCATATTCCACATATTTCTACAAACTTTAATGCATGAGACTGCCTTTACAAATCAGTCACGAATTTACTGTTGTATTTTTCCTTAGAGTAAAATAAGTTTGTTGAGAAAAAGAAACCTCAATGGGAAAAAAAATATGGGTTAAATGCATTATTGGTCACTGAATTTTGATGATCGTCTCAAAATAGCAGTGTTCAAGAAAGCGCTAGGCGCTAGTCGGGCGGTGACCCTCCGCCTAGCGCCTAGAGCGCTCCTAGGCGGTTTAGGCGGTTTTAAAATAAAATAATATTTATTTTTATAATAAGTTAATTATATGTAAATAAATTAATAAAATAATTAGAGTACCGTGATTAATTTTACTATTTTTTAAAAAATATGATAATTTGAAGAGATTTGTTTCTCCGGTAAAATAATTATTGCATTTATCTTTTACACAATCATAATTTAATGCAAAATACATTAATAAATAAATTAGGCCATTAAAAATTTAAAGAAATAAAGTATGCTCATTAAAAACTTAAGAAATAAATTAGACCCATTAAAAAGGAATTAAAAAGAGGAAATTACATCAAAACTCAGGTTTTAAATTTAATTTACAATTAAATAAGTTTTATTTTTGAATTTTATCAGTTTATTAATATTTTATAATTAATTTATCATAACCTTTAATTTTATCCTACTTTTGTCAAGCGGTTACAATACTATTTAAATTTAAAATTCAATTATTATATTAAAAACTAATCAATGATTTTCTAATCCAATTCACGTTTCCTTCTTTCTTTTCTGCCTTTACTTTTCTTCCCTTTTTACTCAAATTTCCTTGATTCTTCTACTGCTCTGCATCCTTTCTCATTATCCTTATGCTTATATTCTCATTATTTGAAAATGAATTTCATTGTTTTTTATGTAAAATACTGAATTTCATGTTTGATAATTATAACTCTCCTAAATTTATCTATGGACTAATTCCTTTTACTTGTAAGTTCTTTACAGGTTTTTCTCTACCATTGTCTCTCCTAAAATCTGATATCTTTTTGTTGTTTTGCTTCTCTCTTTTCTTATGAATTTGTTTTTTTTTTTTTAACTCTCCAAGGCTAAGAAGAACGAAAAAACAACTAGTTATTAATTAACAGACATATGCGAATTATTTTAAAAATAAGTAGCAATTGCAGAAAATCTCATTACAATTAAATTCACATGAATAGGATGAAAAATTGTTTGTTGAGATTCAAATACAAATGCAGATTTTGTAATTCTAAGGGAAAATCTATGATGTGAAACTGAATTTCATAATAACAAAAGACAAGAAATCTATGAATTGCAGCAAGATTGAACTAAAAAAAAGAAGCAAAAAGAACAAAGGAGAACATGAAAGAAGGTGCAAGACCAGATGAATATGCATAAAAGAATTTTATCAATTAATAATATGATAATATCCACCTAAAACTAAGGGGATGTGGAACGTGGATGACAAAACTAAAATGGTTTTACTTACTTTTGACACTTGTAGATTGAATTAAACACCCATAAGACATTTGTAAATATTTATAGCATACCTGACGTTTATGTATTTAACCCAATTAAAAACTTAAGAAATAAATTAAGCCCATTAAAACCGCCTAGGGCCGCCCAGCCCGCCTAACTTCCGCCTAACCCACCTAACTTCCGCCTGATCCGCTTAAACAACCCTTCTGATTTTTATCACCGATTAGGGTGAAATCGGAGCGGTTTTGGACCGCCTAGCGCCTAAGCGGCCGCCTAGACCGCTTTCTTGAGCACTGCAAAATAGTCACCCAACTTCAATTTATTCTAATAAAGTCACTCAATTTTGAATTTTGTTTCAATTATGTCACTTCAATCAACTTGGACAACAAAAAAGTGATATAGTTGTCACGTCACTGTAAGTCAACTTATAACCATTGACTTCGACCGCCACGTGACATCCACCTAAATGCCAACCAATATAAATGTAATTAGACATCTAGGTGTATGGGGTTTCAAATCCATGAAATCCAAACTTATTAACGAGGCTATAATTGAGTTGTTAATGGGGTTTCAAATCCGGCATGAGCTTGGTTTACAAATGCAGTCATTAAAGTCTTGGTAAGAAACACAAGCTGATTCAGAAATGGAACCAAATTGATCCGCACTTTTATCCATTTGACCTCCGAGGGAGCTGCTAGATTGAGATAGAATAAAACAGCTGCAGAGTGAACAGTAACGCGCACACAGAATTTGATAAACAACCCAATTCCAACACGGCAGGGAATCCGCAAAAAGAATCAAGTCGACAACGACAGCGACAGCCTTCCTTTCCGTGAAATTCTAGTGCCTTCTTCTTCTTCTTCTTCTTCTTCTTCTCCTTCTCTCTATACAATACATAAGTTGATCCTTGAAACTTAACTCATCGATCAATGGCGAATGTCGAGAAGCAGGTGATGATAGTGGGAATAGATGATAGCGAGCAGAGTAACTACGCTTTAAACTGGACGCTCGATCGTTTCTTTCTTCCTTTCGCTTCTTCTAATGCTCCTTTCACTCTCCTCCTCCTCCATGCTAAACCTACTCCCGCCTCTGCCGTCGGTCTCGCTGGCCCTGGTATTAATCTATCCTTTCTCTTTTCACTTCTCGTATCGGCTTTTTATTTCATCATCATTTCTTTGTTTTTTGTTTAGGAGCTGCCGAGATTTTGCCTTATCTCGATTCTGATTTGAAGAAGATTGCTGCTAGAGTCATTGACAACGCCAAGAAAATCTGTGCTACTAAATCGGTAATTTTATCAGATCATCTGTTGCACGAACACCTCATTTAGTAGCTCGCGCATCTGTATCCGAGTCAATGTCCATTTCATTTTGTTTCTATTTATAGGCTATTTTTATGAAGGTTATATTTTAAAGAGAATGTTTCCTGTATCTATGTCTGTGTCCGTGCAACATAGTCTGAATCTCATCCAATCCCATGATTGTTATGCATCATCATATTTCCAAAGACTGTATATCTGCTCTATGTAAATCATCGCAATTCATTGAGATCTTGGTTGCTTAATTAGCTACCTATCCTATTAGGCTTTAATACTTTCGGTTAAGGAATTGAAAATTTTATATCATAACCTGTCAAGTAAGGGTGATTAGAAGCATGTTGATGTTAATCATAGGAATATTTGCTTTCAATTTTGTTTTTCAATTCACAAATACGTATTTGGGTTTATACATGCTCATTTGAATTGGGATGTCTTGATAAATGTCGTGTGCATCATTTTATTTTCGCTACAGGTGGAGAATGTGACATGTGAAATTGTTGAAGGCGATGCGAGAAATGTTCTTTGTGAAGCTGTTGAAAGACACCATGCTTCAATACTAGTCGTGGGCAGTCACGGTTACGGAGCTATTAAAAGGTATGGCACTCTTGGAATAGTTTGAATTACTGAATGTGATTCTTTGTAATGAACAAGTTTGATTGCTAATTCAAATTCCCAAAAATTTCGCCTTTAGATATTTTGGCATATTAACAACTATTAGCTAAAGATAGCAGCTAGTTAGGCTTCCCCAAAATCCAAATACAAATAGGCTGTTTAATAATATGATGTTTATGATCCTGTGCAGGGCCGTTCTAGGTAGCGTAAGTGATTATTGTGCTCATCATGCACATTGCAGTGTGATGATTGTGAAGAAACCTAAGATCAAACACTGACCTGCCTTGCTCTTCCATTCCATGCATCCTCAATTGACATCTATTGGTTCGAATATGCTACCTAAATAAAATTAATGGTGCTAAGTATTAATGTTGAAAGAATGTACGTAGGCCGCTCTGTTTCACAATCATAATTGTGTATCTGTGTTTAGTACATAATAAATCATTTATGTTTAGTGTTATCACGTAATATACAAACAGGCATATACATATCCATGCCATGAGATGGGAACCGAGTAAACTCCATGAGACACACAAAATAAAACATTATTAATACTGTTGGGTTGGGTTGGGTTGGGTCCAATGCATTTTGGTTGACTATAATGTTAGGCGCCAATGGTTACTTCAAATCACTTTGGATGGAATGAAGCATATGATCAATGTATCAAGGAAAGGAAGTCACTATGTTTTTTCATGACAAGTCAGATTTGTCATCTACTCGAACTTGTCGTCTCACAAGCATTGCATTAGATCATGCTAATAGTAATGACAAAAAGCATAATGAGACCCTTGATCTTTCACTTTTTGGTGCATTGAGTCTTTGATCTTTTATTTAGATACATTTTTAGTTCTATTAAGCTTCCATCTAATAAAATTGAATGATTTGTTAACTTTGACAAATTAATAAGACCAATTGAAATATTGTGATACCTAATTAATTACAATTGATTGAATATTCAATAAATTATTCAACAAAAAAATTTAAAATGAACAAAAAATCAGTAGATATTGTTGTTGTTTTGCTCATTTGTTGGTCATTTCGAAAGTGAAAATGAGAAGAATGAAAACATAAATGAAATTTAATAAGTGATGTTTGACCATATTATTTATGTCTCAATAGTACTTATCAGTTGTTCATTTTAATTTAGTTCAGCAATTTCTTTTCTGTAAATGTACTTCAGTAATTTTTAGTTATAAAGAATTTAGGCTTAATTTGTGGGGTCGAAATTGAAGAGAAGAACTAAGATGAAAAATAAAAGAAGAGTAGAGATAAAGAAAAAGAAACGGTTACAGAAATGAAGTTGAGAGACAAAGAATACTAATTTGGAGGAAAGAGAGAGAATGTGCAACGTTACTACATTCCAATAGGCGGGAAGAATATATTTTTTCAAATTTAAAAAGACGTATATTGTCTAGATATATAAGGATAAAGCAAAGTGAATTACATATATTAATGAAATCTTTTAAACGGGCTAGATTTGTAATTACCCCAAAATATTTCAATCTTATCAATTTGTCAAAGTTAACGAATCATCCAATCATATTAGATGGGGGCTTGATAGAACTAAAAATAAAAAATCAAGGGCTTAATGTGTCCAAATCAAAGATCAAGGACTGAATGCGCCGAAAAACGAAAGATCAAGAGTTTCAAGATGCATTTTGCTAATAAGAATAACTGAAGTCATTTGTAAGACATAATTTTTTTCAAAATACATTTTGGATTAAATGCAAGATATAATATTACCGGATTCCAACGCTGGCGGTGAAGCGCAAGAAGGTGATTGAAGGAGATGAGAATAAGGAAGAAGAATGAATGTTGATTCCAAATGCTTTGGGGCTAATATTAGTAAAATAAAGTCATGGCTAATATTAATCAAGATTGAAAGTGTCTAATTTGATAAACGTAAAGCTAAGTAGTGTAAATATGTAAACGATCTATAACAAGTAGTCTAGCTTTGTAATTATTTTTAAATGGGAAATTTCAAAAAAGTTTCATGTGGTTACAAATTGTCAAAAAATTGACTGTAATTCTGCTTTGTGACAAAAAAAAGGTGATTGCGGTTTGTATATTTCTCCAAAAGAAATACTGTAAAAATGACTGCTAACGACGTTGAACTAGAAAATTGAAAGTTGTCTAGTACATCATGTATTGTAAAACTGTATTTTTTTTTATTTTTCAGAACCAATATTTTTGAAATTCTTTCTCTTTACACTAAACAACGCCTAAACGACCTTAAAATTAAGAAATGGAAAAATTAAAATTCATTAGAACATTATTAACTCTTCAATCTTTTTATGTTAAAGGTCTTTTGCAGTTATTTTAAAGATCATATTTTTTGGCATGGTTTTCAGAACCGAACCGATCATTAGACCGGTAAAGGTGCCATGCTAACTTCTGAACTAGAAAGAAAGAGTGTACGCAGCTACCTTAGCTAATAGTTACCTTGAAGATAGAGTAAAGTCCATGCAACTACCTTGTCTTAGCGGTAAGGTTGACTTGCAATATTCGTTACTCGTTACTGAATTAGTTACTTCGAAGGACTAGCTGGACTTTATTCGTAAACAAACTGTGGGGCAGAATCCGTTTACGAAAAATAAACCATGTGTTAGGTTCTCGTTTCGAGGGATCTTGGAACATACAAATAGGATTACCCTCCCCCTCCTTCTATCTTATTGACTTATTCCCATGCATCGGATATTTCAGAATGGAAGCATAAAAAAGATCGAATGCTGGGGATATGATCGGGTTCAACCAATGTCGAACCGAATTCAATATACTAACTAAAATATATAGATTTTTATTACTTTATAACATTTTACATTTTGATACATACTAAAATCTTACATTATATTAATAATATTATCTATTTTGAAAAAAAAAGTGATAGTTAATATTTGATAACTATTAAAATGTCCTAAAATAGATTCAGTTATCCATAATTAAAGCTTCAAATTCAAAGTTCATAAAAATAGAAGACGTGATTTAATAATTTAATGTAATAAAGTTTAAAGTTCACTATATTAAAATCATAGTTATCAAAATTGTACAAGTCAAAAAATTAAAAGAGTCTAGAGTTTAAGATTCATATTTTAAAATTAAAATAAAAATATATTAATAGAAATATTTGTTATAGTTACCAAAATAAATAAATATTTGTTACATATTAATTAAAAGGCATTAAATATTATCATTTGATATATTTTGAAACATTAAAGTATGATTAAGGGGTAGCATAGTGATTAGTAATAAATGCTTGTAATTCAATGACCAAGGTTTAATTCTCTTTTCAAGCAAAATTTGCATTTTTTCTATTTAAAATTTGAGAGATATAATAACATGACCAGACCAATGAATTAGAACGGTTCGCTAGTTCACCAATTCGACCAACCGATTCCAACAGTTCTGACTGATTTTCAGAGAGTGTTAAAACCGAAGACATCCGAACCCGAATTTTGATCTGGTTTCAGTTGGTCTGATCCAATTTTCATAACCATAATTTTTAGTAAAATATAAAAACCACGCCGTCACCTTTTCGTCAGAAATCAGACCAAACATTTATTTAACAATTTTTAAAAATATAATTTAAACTTTTTAAATTTACTACAACCGATAAATAAAAAAGAAGAAGAAGAAAAAAAAGGAAAAAGAAAAGAAGGAAGGAAGGCAGGGAGGGGTTTGAGATTTGTCGTCTTGTTGAACTTCTCCTCTCCTGTCATCTCTTCCCTTTCCATTTTATATATTTGGTGGGCTCAATCAATCAGGCAGCGTTGGTTCTCATCATCATCATCATCATGGAGCGCCCTGACGATGATCCTTCTTCTTCTGCTCTTTCCTGCTCCATATGCCTCGATTCCCTCTCCCATCCTTCCCCCAGATCCATCGCCAACCTCCATTGTGGCCATCAATTTCATTTAGGTATAATCATTTTCGATCTTCATTTCTTTTTCCCTATACAATGCACTTGCATTTTGCATTATTCATCTGCCCTAACTACTTCATATTATTATAATTCTTTTTATTCCGTCAAGCCCTAGAACTCGGAATTGTATCGTTTCATTCGCCTTACTTGTGCTATGCTTGCAGATTGCATTGGTTCCGCCTTTAATATGAAAGGAGCTATGCAATGCCCTAATTGCAGAAACGTTGAAAAAGGCCGATGGCTCTATGCGAATGGCTCTTCTCGTTCTACACCTGAGATAAGCATGGAGGATTGGATCCCTGATGAAGATTTTTATGATCTAGCTTATTCTGAAATGGTAATAAAGACTGTTGCTTTACGTTCTCTTTACTATTTCTTGTTAGTTATGTAGCATGTGAATTTTGTCGCTTCTGAATACATCCATTAAAACTTTTCTTGTTTCTGAATGAAACCGTTGAAGCGATCGTATGACATTCTTTTACTGCTCTTTTTGTTGTGGTTCTCTCAGGCATTTAATGATTCTTCTTTTTCTGTAATATATGCCCTTTAAAGTGTCTTTTCCTGTTTTCTTTCTTTTGTTTATTAGTCATCGATGGTTTTGTTTGATATGGTTGTCGTATTGGATAGTTTGCAGAGTTATATTCAAATGTGAATTATGAGCGCAATGATTTTTTTAGCTTTGCTGCCTATTGTTGTCACATTTAATTAAACATTAAGTTCATTGAGTTGCGGACTGCTCTAAAAAGTGACAGAGATGCTCGCCTAGCTTCACAGGCAAGAGGCGGATAGGAATTAGTGCTCCCAAGACCGTGGGTGAGCCTTTACTTTGTACAAAGCTGCCTAGACAAGCAGCTTTGTGGCAAGCATATCAGCCCGGGTATTAGGGCATAAAAGGAATGCCTTGGGTATATTTTTGCCTTCTTTTATGAAAACTTTAATTCTGTGTTAAAAAGGAAACATCATTAATGGAAGAAGTATTGGAAACATAAGAATCATTGTAAGGTAACAAGTCAAGTACTATAGTTATCTAATTGAGTTTTGCCTCGTGAATGGAAATCCTCATTTTGTGACTCGTGAACCGACTCGAATCAGAAGGTTCATTTTACTAGAAAAAATTAGCGTACCTGATTTAATAATTATATCTTTGTGGATAGTTTGACTTTCCAACTCTGTTTATTTTCCTTGTATGTTGTCGACCTTGATAGTGATGGAACTAGTTCAAGTTGCATAATGCTTAGTAAAGGATGAGAGCGGGTTGCTTAGTACTTAGTAGTTAGTGCTGTAGAGAGTTTAAGATTCTGTATAAGGTCTTAGCCTAGTGGTTGAGTTCTCTGACTGGGGAGGTCATGGGTTTGAACCACATCCAGGGCGGAGGGCATGTTTAACTGCAATCGCGCAAATTAAAAGAAGAAAAAGAAAATTGACGAACGATGATGAAGAAAAATGTTTTGATTCATTAACTAATTATCATAATTTTATTTCTTTTTCTTGAAATTTTCATATTGTTTCTTTTGCCATTAATTCATCTCCTGCCTTAATTGGAGCTGATTCACTACTGATGCAGACGATTCACAGCCGATTCAGTGACAATTTCGACTCGCCCTACAGAGCTGGCTCAAACTAGAGCCGACTCGTGCGATTCGAATCTCGAACCGCGTGATTTTGGTAACAGTAGTAACATCTTAGATAATATTTATATTTTCAAAATTAATGTCCTCTTTCCAAATAAATTAAGCTTGTATGAGATGATATAGATTGTAAAAAGATTGTCTAATGTAGTACAACTGCTAGAAAAAGAAAACATGTTTGGCCCTTTTGAAAATAGGTATGTTTCTCTTTGAAAGAAAACATTGCTCTGGTGAGCACTTAGCACCTTGGGCAATTTAAGGTCTGATCCTCTTAGAGACTAACGCTTTTTCTCTACTCATGAATGGTCTTAGAAGAATATGTATACGGTAAGCTATCGCCTTCTACTTATGCCTAACATCTTCTAAATCCAGTAGCTTTTTGCAGGAGGTGGTTCTTTTGTGGTAGGAGTCAGAATCACTTTCAGCCTGGGGTTGATAGGTCGAACATAGTGTAATGTGGCACTTAGCTAGAAGGTTCTGTGACAAGTATTGAATTTCGCATACTTTTTGAGTGTTTGGATTGACCTTCTAGATGCAATGACCATAGATGTTATTTCACAATTTTGCAATAGCCGATCAATTGTCTTTGGATTTATATTTTGGCATCTTAAAAAGCTGCGAAGAATGTAAGTTCAATAAAATGGATCTAGGCTGGACCCATATTGCTTCCTTGATCTTTTGTGGAATTAAAATTGAATAAAATTGGTTTCGGCTGATTCTCAAGGAGCACTATTGTGACCTCTGTCTGATTTGATCTGGTGGGCGCCGCCAAAATTTTATTGTACTTCTATGTATTTGGAATGCGTACGGCATTCTGAAGAACGAAGTTACGTATTAAAGACTTACAACACTTAGATTGAGAGCCCACTGTCTTATTTCTGCTGTATTTTAGATGGATATTTAGTACAGTGATTTAACTATATTCGGCTTTTCTTCTAGTAAGGGGAAGTTTTTTTTTAGTTACCAAAAGGTTATGACGTTCATGGCACATGCAATATACATTCTGATGTTTTTTTTTTTGTTTTTTTCTCTTTCAGCCTTACAGATTTCATTGGTGTCCATATGGGGAACTGGCACGTGTTGGTTCATCTTTTGAGTACGATCTCTTTTCTATGATTATTTAAAGCTTGCCTTATTTCGTAATGGCTTTCCTGGTGATATGATTTCCAACATCACTTATATTCCAGGATATATTCTTTTATTATATAATGTATTTTTCATTTTTGTTGGAACCTTTTCTGTTATTTGCATTTTTAGCATGGGACTTGGCGTTTTTTCTTCTTTTTTATAACTTAATTGTACCAAGTCTAGTTTCATCATGGCCTTAGAAAACAATGACATTGTTAGGTATACGCGAATCTGATTTTGTAATGGAAATTCTTTTTTGCATTTGTTGTTTATTGGAATTGCTTTTGTTGCTTCAATTTTCATATTTGGGTTGTTGCTTTTTGGCATGTTAAGTATCCTGCATTAGCTAGGTATAAAGAACAAATGCCATTTATGACAATTAGAGTCATCTAGTCTAAAGTTGGATCACCTGTTCATATCCGGTCATGCTTCAGATGTTCAGCCTTTGGTTTTAAAGCTGTGTGCTGAGTATCTGACATTAGCTAGCTATAAGCACAATGTGTCTTCGGCTCTTTTAAAATTGTTAAGACAATTATTAAAAAAGGAAGCAGCTCGGAAGCATTTTCATATCTTGAGAATGCTCTCTATAGTATTATTTGTTTTCGTGAAAATGTTGGTTAGTTTCTGGTGTAAGTATTCTTATGCTCTACTTATAAAATTATTCTTTATGTATTCCAGGGACGTGGAATCTCCATCAACTACCTGTAAGTGTTCTAGTAAATTGATTTCTGGTGAAACTTTATGGTGGCTAAATGGCAGTATAATAAGATAAGCAAGAATTTGTTTGATGTGTTAGATCATGACTTAAGAGGGCACCATTCTGCATATGCTGAACACACTGCTGCACCATCGGTTGCTCATTCCTATATAGCATTAGTTGGACCTATTCCGCCAAACTCATCAAGATCTAATGATAGTGTTGATGATCCCAACTTCAATCAGCAATGGAATAATGGTGTACCTGGACGCCAAGAAATGTTCAGTACCCATGCTTTTCCTGCCATTAATATCCCATTGAACAACAGTTGGGGCCGCCGTTCCCCTCCTTTTGCTGTTTCGAGTGGTCACATTAATGGTGGTTACCCAGCAACTGTTCCTCTGACTTACAGATCTTCTAATGCCGAAACAGATGCAAGGACAAGGTCCATGCCTTTTCCCCATCCAGTTCTTTTTGGTCATGGGTAAGTACTCTGCAATATTAAGTGGTATCTTTTGATTTATTCTCTTGCATGTAGAGTTGATAAAAAGTGGAAGTTGGCTTTTCATCCTTAAGTATGCTATTAAATGGCAATTTCTTGGGTTTTTTTTTTTTTTTTTTTTTGTTTTTTTAAATTAGGTAAAAAACCATGTTTTATGATGCAACCTGTAAGAAACACAGGTCGCTTCATCAACATTCCAAATGGTCATCCCATATTGTGAATTGCATGACACAGATAACATTTTCTTTTCAGCTTATTTTCTGTCAATCGTGGGATTTGTTTTAATGGTGTTCCTTAATCTTATTAACTAGCTGTAAAGGGCATGATAGTGAACCCTCCTGCCTTTCCTTTCTGTAGGACTGGTCCTATAGCTGGGAGCTCGTTTGTGTCTTCAATTGTTCCTCGTCACCCTGGCAGCGGTGCTCGGATCCAGATTTCCCATGGTTTGCATCATCATCGTCAACAAGCTAGCAATTCACCTGGGGTTCCATCACCAATCATCCATGGTGTGAGGAGATCTGATGGACCCAGGGGTTTACCTGCACTAGTCCCAGCACCTTCCCAACATGACGGTGGTGGTGGGGGCTTCTTAATCATTCCTCCAAATCCTTCAGGCCAGGCTCCTCAAGAAGCAGAAAATCCTTTGCCAAATCATTTTCATGCATGGGAAAGAGATTTTACTCAGCTGCAGCATGTTTTGTTTGAAAGGGATTCAAATTGGGGATCATTTCATCAGAATGGCGGTGGTCCAGATCCTTCCGGCAACCGGACCACCAACTTTTGGCATAGGCACGCTTCCTGAGGAAGCTGTGGTGTGCAAAAGATTATGAATGAAACTTTCCCAGTTTATTGGGTGCATTTATTTATATGGCAGCCAAACGAGCCAAAGCAAATGTAATAGCTACAATAGAACCTTTTGGCTTCTGAAACTGTATATCATAACTGATGCTGCTGTCGATGTTTGTGTAAATTTTGTCCAACTGAGAACCTTGTGGCTTCTGAAACTGTAAATTTATTCTCTTGAAGTGTGCTATAAGGCTGCATTATGCTACATTCTTCTTCTGGTACACAAGAAGATTAATAGTCTTGTCAGTTCTTTTGATATAGTCAGATTTAAGTAGACGTGACAATGTTTTCCTAGGAATGGAAAACATGAGTCTGTATATAGCTTATCTTGTTAATACCCAACAAACAAGGGTCAGCTTCTGTAGTTGAAGTAGTGTGTTGAGGTCCTGTAGTATATCTGTATTGAATCTTGTGCTAAACTGGCTTAAAGTATGCTTAAATCATTTTAACATAGTTTTCTTTTTGTTTTAGGTGTACATAACTTTATGAAACGCATGCTATCTATTACAAAAGAGAAAATCAAACTATATTCTTCTAATTATAAATATATAAAAGCGTATAAATCATATATATAGGGAGAGACTCTTGTGAGAACCCCTATGCTTATGCGAGAACTGTTTTTAAGGTGAGAACCCTCCTAAACTACGTAGTTTCAGTAAGGACCAAAGGGCATTTATCCCTTTTATTTGAATTAAATATCCAGAAGAGAGAAATAGTGGAGTGATGAGTCATCATTTCTTTCTTTTTTCTTAAAAAATGTTTTCCCGGTTATTCTGAACTCCGATTTCGAATATTTTTATATGGATGGACTCGTAGTGACGAGGCGCTCATTTTAAGATCCATGAAGCTCGGGTAAAAACAACGTTTTCAATTTTAGAACATACAGTTTTAATTTTAGAACACAGCATCTGGTTTCATCTTTTTTTTAATACGGTGCTTTAAATAATACTATATACGTTCTATACATTATATTCTGTATTCTAAAAGTTCAAGAGAATGTTATAAAAAATATTTAGTTGATATCAAGAGCATATTTGTTTTCTCCTTTTATAATATATTAAAATTTGCCACTCATGTTATAAAAAACATAACGTATGTTTTAATTGTTTTAACGTGTTCAAAAATTTTAGAGTCTATTTACTAAATTACGTTACATAAGTTCTAAATTTTGTGGAACAAATACTATTGCATAGTTCTACAACTAATTTAATGCTAATGAACATGTGATCTAAATAACGTTACATGTGTTCTAAATTTTATAGCTCGTGTTCTAGACAATATTACATGTGTTGAAAAAGTTATAATCTTTGTTCTGCAAGTTAAAATGAACTCAATACACATAATTAAAATGTAATTTATAATTTTAATATAGAAGTTTTTGGTTTTTTAGTTTTTTACGACAAAACATAATATATATTGTTTAGGGTTCGAGTTGAGATTTAGAATGAGGTTTAAGAAAGGATCGAGAAGATATGCATGTAGCGTGTTCTGTAATATTAACAGCGTGTTCTAAAATACTAACATTTGTGTTCTGTAATATTAATAGCGTGTTCTAAAATACTAACACTGTGTTCTATAATACTAATAGTGTGTTCCAAATTAACTAACATTTGTATTGTCAATAATAATCTTTTAGAGTTTTTCATATGTTATAAATCGAATATCATATATCTATATCTAAAAACTAACTCATATAATCTAAATAGTATGTCATATGTTTTATAACTAATTTCTTATATTTTTAAAATTTTATTTTTTTCGGCAATACAGTGGACTAATAATGGTTTTGATTTAAAATCATACACAATAGAAAATTAGAAAAATAATTAATTATAATATTTAAGAAGAATTAATTGTGTCCTTAAAAAAATTTAATTTATTAATAATAAAAAAGGGGAAAAGATAGTAATAGAGAGGGATGGTCAGTTTGATTAATATATAATATTCAGTGGTCAATACAAAATAATATTTGAATTTGCCTCAGTGGTTAATGCAGTGGGTGTTGGTTGTGCCCAACTAGGTTCGAAACCCAGTAGTACCTCTACTTCCTTTTTTTTAATTAAAAACGATTTATAAATGCATTTAAGGAATATATAGAAGTCAGGTTGAAGATTAACCAAATCAAGGGACTGTCCAGGCAGTAAAAACTGGTGGGGGAGAAGCAGCAGGTCGCGGGCTCAAATCCCTAGCCCAGCATTGTTTTCATTATTTTTCTCATTTTCAATCTTCAAAACTACGTAGTTTTGAAGGGTTCTCACCATAAAAAGAGTTCTCGCATAGGGAGGAGTTCTCACTTGATCCCTCCCATATATATATATATATATATAGAAAAGGGATCAGGTGAGAACACCTCTCATATGTAAGAACACTTTTGTATGTGAGAACACCCCCAAAACTACGTAGTTTTATTAATAGTGGAGGACCAAAAGAGAAAGTTTTCCCTTTGCTGTAGGCCGAAGACAGAGGAGAGAGAAATTGATAGATTTTTGAATTTTTATTTATTTCATTTTGTTTAGTTTTAAATTTCTCGGCTTTTTCGAACTCCGATTCTAATTTTTTTTTTACCGTTGGATTTGTTTCGACGAGACGTTTATTTTGAGTACCATTGTTGTCAGGTAAAGTCGACGTTTTAACAATAAAATTCATGTTCAAAAAATTAAAACTGATGCTCAAAAAAATAATTTGCATGTTCAAAAACTTACAATTCATGTTTACAGGAGCAACAAAATTTAAAACACATTTTGAAACTTAGAAATGTCATGTTCAAAAAATTATTTTGCGTGTTCAAAAAATTATTTTGCGTGTTCAAAAAATTATTTTGCATGTTCAAAATATCAAAACTAAAACTAAGGATCAGAGTTAATAAGACCCCAAATTCTATTGTCTCTGTTTCCTTGCTCCATCAAATCAATTTCCTTGGTCCAAAAAATAAATTTCAACTGGTTGTCTTTGTTTCGGCTTCTTTTTCTTCTTCCTAAACGGCGTAATTAATAGATCCTTACCTCTTTTTTTTCTCATTTGGATTTGACAATCGACGCCGCTGCCGTATGTGACGAAGGTTGCGGCGGTACGTTGAATTTTTTCAACTCAAAATCCTTCTCTGGCGCTGGTTCATGTTCCACCTTCCTCTTCTCATATCCAATATCTTCATATGTGCTTTTCACTTTTCTCTTCACAGGTCATGTATGAATCTCCGTCGTAGATATCGGCACAGATCGCGGCGGAGATTCTAGTGGCGTCATTCTTCAATTCCTGCTGCTTCTTCTCCGGCGCAATGTGATCGGAGTTAAGGGAAAGAATGAAGGTGGAGGGAGGAGACGATAAACTGGGGAAATAATCAAACACGCTCCCCTATTTCTCTGAAGAACTAATAAAAAAAATAAAGTTTATATATAAGCGCGTTTGCTTATAGACAATAAGAGCTCTTGTCCCAGCGGTAAAGAGTGAGGTGGGGAAGGAGGTGCCTGGGGTTCGAATCCCAACAGGTGCATTCCGTTTGTTTTTATAATTTAAACTCAAAACTACTCAAAACGACGTATCTCGCATATGAGGGTGTTCTCACCTGATCCCTTCCCTATATATATATATATATATATATATATATATATATATATATATAGGGGAGGGATCAAGTGAGAACCCCTCCCTATGCGAGAACCAATCTTATGGTGAGAACCCATCAAAACTACGTAGTTTTGATAGTTAGTTAGTGTGTTTAATTAAAAAAAAACGAAATGAGGGCAGCAGGGTTCGAACCCACACCTCTCCAGTCCCAAGCATTAATGCTTACCGCTAGGCCAACAACTTTAATTGATATAAGTGCAACGCACTCCTATATAAACCTTTATTACTTTCTGCCACCAAGCTACAATGTTTGTTGCCATTTTCTTAAAAAATGTTTTCCCGGCTATTCTGAACTTCGATTTCGAATATTTTTATATGGATGGACTCGTATTTACAAGGCATTCATTTTAAGATCCATCATGCCCAGGTAAAAACGACGTTTTTAGATTTAGAACATACAGTTTCAATTTTGGAACATGCGGTCTGGTTTCATCTTTTTTTATAATACATTGTTTCATAATGCTATAAACCTTCTAAACCTTATATTATGTATTCTAAAAGTTCAACATAATGTTTTAAAAAATATTGGTTGATATGAGCAACATATTTGCATTCTTATTTTATAATATATCGAATTTGCGACTCATATTCTTTATTAAATTTTCATTATTATTGTTATTATTATCAAAAACATGTTCATTAGCTTTAGATAATACTATTTTTTAAAAATACAGGAAATTAATTGTAGAACATATGACTTACGTTTTAGATTGTATGACTTAGTTTTTAGATATACGACATTTTAGAACATAACAAACATCGTTTAGAACATTGCGCTTAACTATTTCAAGAGCATTGTACTTCACTTTTCAAAACAGAGACTATAATTTTCGAACACATGTAATATTATATAGAACACGAGCTATAAAATTTCGAACAAATGTAACGTTATTTAGTAAACATGTACATTAGCCTTAAATTATGAGTCGCAAATTCGATATATCATAAAATAACAATGCAAAAATGTTACAGATATCAACTAATATCCTTTAGAACATTATGTTGAACTCTTAGAATACAATATACAAGGTTTAGAAGGTTTATAACATTATTTAAAACAACGGAATTAAAAAAGACGAAACCAGACCGCATGTTCTAAAATTAAAGCTGTATGTTCTAAAATTGAAAACGTCGTTTTTACCCGGGCTTCATGGATCTTAAAATGAGCGTCTTGTCAATACGAGTCTATCCATATAAAAATATTCGAAATCGGAGTTCGGAATAAGCGGGAAAACATTTTTTAATAAAGAATAAACAAATGATGACTCATCACTATCCTCTTTTCTCTCTCCTGGATATTTAATTCAAATAAAAGGGATAAATGCCCTTTGGTCCTTAATGAAACTACGTAGTTTAGGGGGGTTCTCACCTTAAGAACAGTTCTCGCATAAACATAGGGGTTCTCACAAGAGCCTCTCCATATATATATATATATATATAGACTTAGGCTATGGTGAGGGAGTCCCTCACTCCTTATTCTAAGGGAATTTTAATTATAATCTTGTTACCAAACAAAACTAACTAAAGTATTTTTTTTTTTTATTTTTTAAAAAGGAAATATGATTCCACATCACTAAAATATAGAGAACATAATTATTATAGTAGAATTATATGAAAAAAGTAAACTAATTGGATATGTATGGGTTCCGTTAATACTACAAACATTGGAATATTAGCTAAACTAATCTGACTAAATTAAAATTGTAAAGGCTGCAAAATTATTTTTTTATTAATTTTCTAGAATTAATTAGAATCTAGGGTTAAAGAAAGTTTGAGTCTAGGTTTATGAATTTGGGGTTTAGGGTTTAGAATAATATTAGAAAGCTGGGGTCGGGGTTTATAATTTAAGGGTTTCAGGTTTAGAATAATATTAGAAAGTTAGGGTTTATGAAGGGTTTATAAAGTTAGGATATAGGGGTTTATGGTTTACAAGTTTAGGGTTGTTAGGGTTTAGGGTTTATAAAGTTAGGGTGTTGGGGTTATAAAGCTAGGGTCTAGAGTTTATAGGTCAGAGTTAGGGTCAGGATTGATGGTTTAGAGAGATAGAGTTTAGGGTTTAAATGAATTTAGGTTATAGGGTTTAAGATTTAGAAAGCTGGGGTTTATAGGATTTAAATGGATTTAGGGTGGATTTAGGGTTTAGGGTTTAGAAAGTTATGTTTTAGGGTTTAGTTGAATTTATGGTATAGAGTTTAAAAGGTTAGGGTCTAGGGTTTAGAAAGTTGGGGTTTAGGGTTTAGTATAATAAATTAGATTATTTATAAAAATTGAAAGTGGAATCAAAAAGAATTTCTTGAATAAAATTTATTCAATTTGGAGAAAGTAAAATTGCTGATGAAAAAAAGAGAAAATGGATTTGAATTAGGGTTTGTTTAATTTAGGACGTGGAAAAATGAAAGAATGCATGCTAGATTAGGATTGTATTTAATGAAATTTGTATTTGATTTAATTAAGGTGTGACTAATGTGGCGATTTTGTTTGGTAACTGAATTAAAATTAAAACTCCCTCAGAATAAGAAGTGAGGGAGTCCCTCACCATAGCCGGACTGTATATATATATAAGGAGAGACTCTTGTGAGAACACCTCCCATAGGTGAGAATGGTTCTTATGGTGAGAACACCACAAAACTACGTAGTTTTGATAGTTTTTAAAGTGGAAAATAAATAAAATATGAATACCCATGCTAGGATTCGAACCCCCATGGGGTTAGCTCCTCCACTGATGCTTTACCACTAGGCCAAAGGAGATTTTATGCTTTGTAAGGGACGCGCTTCTATATAAACATTAAAGGGAGGAGAGAGGAAGTGGTGTAGTGATGAGTCATCATTTATTTTATTTTATTAAAGAATGTTTTCCCGCCTATTTCGAACTCCGATTTTGAATATTTTTATATGGATGAACTCGTATTGACGAGGCGCTCATTTTAAGATCCATGAAGCCCGGGTAAAAACGACGTTTTCAATATTAGAACATACAGTTTTAATTTTAGAACATGAGGTCTGGTTTCGTCTTTTTTTAATACAGTGTTTTAAATAACGCTATAAACTTTCTAAACCTTATATTCTGTATTCTAAAAGTTCAAGATAATGTTTTAAAAAATATTAGTTGATATATGCAACATTTTTGCATTCTTATTTTTAAAATATGTCGAATTTGCGACTCATATTCTAAAAAACATAGCATATGTGATAAAAAATTTAACGTGTTTTACAATTTTAGAGTCTTCTTTTTAAATTTCGTCAGAAAAGTTTTAAATTTTATGGAACAAACACCATGACATAGTTCTACAACTAATTTAAAGCTAATGTAGATGTTTACTAAATAACGTTACATGTGTTCGAAATTTTATAACTCGTGTTCTATATAATATTACATGTGTTTGGGTTCGGGTTGAGATTCAGAATGAGGTTTAAGAAAGGAGGGAGAAGATATGCATGTTCTAAAATAGTAACCGTGTGTTCTGAAATATTAAGAGCGTGTTCTGAAATACTAACAATGTGTTTTGTAATATTAAAAGCGTGTTCTAAAATACTAACAATGTGTTCTATAATACTAGTAGTGTGTTCTATAATACTAACATTGTGTTCTTTCTAAATTACGTCACGTAAGTTCTAAATTATATGGAACAAACACTATTGCATAGTTCTACAATTAATTTAAAGCCAATGTACATGTGTTCGAAATAATCTAAACAATGTTAAATATGTTCTAAATTTTATCGCTCGTGTAATAAACAATATTAAATAGGCTCTAAATTATATAGCTCAGTTTTTAAACAATGTTACCTAATTTATAAAGATTATAATAAATTAAACAATGTTACCTAATTTATAAAGATTATAGTACAAAATAAATAAAAATTAAAGTAAAAAGAGAATTTAGAGCTTCTAATAATTAAAATGATAACTATTATAATAAAATAATGGAAAGAAAATCAATTAAGTAGTAGAATCCAAAAATAGTGCATTGTAAAATATGGAATAAAAAAAAGTAAGTTGCGTTGGGAATTATGCCAAGAAAACAAAAGAAAGATAACCAAAATTGGCGTTGAAAAAAATAACCAAATTAGAGTTTTTGATAATAATAATAATAATAATAATAATAATAATAATGTCAAGAGAATTAATTAGGCATACAAATCTAATTTATGATTTTGATATACAAAATTAAATTATTTATTTTTTAATGGTAAGACATACTTTCAAATATATGTAAGTGGTTTTAGAAAAATAAAAGTATTCATAAGTTATCCCATTAATGGTATTTAAATTTAAATAGGGAACAAATCAAATTAATTTAGCTTTTTAAATTATAAAATAAATTAAATTTTGGATTTGATGGTACACAAAACTACTCAGCAGCTAAGTGATTAAAGTAAACCAATAAGATGATGCCATCCATGATTCAATTTCCATTGTATTCAATTTGTTGATGAAGAATTAACAGAAGACCATAAGTTTATATATAAGTATCGTCCCTACTAGACAGAAAGAGCAGCTGTCCTGGTGGTAAGACACTACACTAAGACTGTGCCTGCCCAGGGTTCGAATCTCTGAGGCAATAGTTTGGTTGTTTTTTCCCTCATTCTCACATAGGGGGGTGTTCTCATGTGATCCCTCCCCTATATATATATATATATATATATATATATATATATATATATATATATATATATATATATATAGGTCATTTGAAGTGACAACTTTTATGGTGTGACAATAGGGACAATTTAGTAATTGACTAGGGGGAGGTGGCAAACTTGTAAATATATAGAAAAGTCTTACACGCATGAAAAAATGGAGGAGGAGGAAGGTGATATCAGCGCTGATGTCATTACAAGAGAGAGAAAAAAGTTTTATTTCTTTTATTGAAAATACATTTTCCCGATGATTCCGAACTCGGTTTTCGAAAAATTTTATACCGTTGGATTCGTATTAATTAGCCGGTCATTTTGAGATCCATTTTGTGCAAATAAAAATGATTTTTTTTCAAATTTCTTTGATTTTTATTCATTTAATCACTTTAATAATTTATTGGGACTAAACTGTGCGGAATTTGAATTTAGTCCGAGAATTAAAGTTTCTTAGAATTACAATATACATTTTCTCGAATTTTTTCAGAATTTTCTGAGCAATTTTTGAATTTTTTATTAAAATTTCTACAATTCAAGACGGTTTATAAAAAGAAAAGAGGTGACATGTTATGTCTATATCTCTCTAATATTCCAAAATCAGATCCTAAATGTCTCAAAAGAAAACTATAATCCAAAAAACATGTTGATATCAGAATACGTTAATATTCTAAACAAAACATGCGGATATTCCAAAAGTCATTACCAAATATTCCAAAATGAAAAAAATCGTTTTTATTTGACCACAATGGATCTCAAATCGTTGATAAGTTTTGGAATATCGTTGATAAGTTTTGGAATATCGTACTATGCCTTTTGGAATATTCTGGTCTGTATTTTGGAATATTCCAAAATGAAAAAATTCGTTTTTATTTGACCACAATGGATCTCAAACCGTTTTTATTTGTGTTTTTTGTTTTTTTTTATTATACCATAGGTAGTCTCGTATCAACCCGTCGTGTTTTTTCTTTTATTATACCCTAGGTAGTATCGTATCAACCGTCGTGTTTAAATGGATAAAAAATTCACAAAATTGCCCAGAAAATTCTTGAAAAATTCCAGAAAATTTGTATTGTAATTCTAAGAAACTTTAATTCTCGGACTAAGCCCAAATTCCGCACAGTTTAGTCCTAATAAATTATGAAAGTGATTAAATGGATAAAAAATTCAAAAATTGCCCAGAAAATTCAGGAAAAATTCCAGAAAATGTATATTGTAATTCTAAAAAACTTTAATTCTCGGACTAAGCCCAAATTCCGTGCAGTTTAGTCCCAATAAATTATGAAAGTGGTTAAATGGATAAAAAAATTCAAAAATTGCCCAGAAAATTCTGAAAAAATTCCAGAAAACGTATATTGTAATTTAAAAAACTTTAATTCTCGGACTAAGTCCAAATTTCGCACAGTTTAGTCCCAATAAATTATGAAAGTGATTAAATGGATAAATTATGTGTGGAATATTGTAGTATGCGTTTTGGAATATTGTATTATGCATTTTGGAATATTCTGGTCTATATTTTGGAATATTCCCAAAAAAGTTTTTATTTGACCACAATAGATCTCAAAATGACCGGCTAATTAATACGAGTCCAACGGTATAGATTTTTTTGAAAACCGAGTTCGGGATCATCGAGAAAATGTATTTTAAAGAAAAGAAATAAAAGACTTTTCTCTCTCCTGTGATGGCATCAACGCTGACATCATCAACCCCCTCCCCTCACCATACACGTGTATGCCCCTCATATTATGCCTTTTTTTCCATTTAATTACACAATTGCCCCCTATATATAGAGGCTCAGGTGTGACAATGTGCTTATGGTGTGACAGCCCAGTTATGATGTGACAAGAGAAAAAGGTGGAGGTAATTTTGTAATTGAACATGGGAAGGTAGCAAACTTGTAATTAAAAGAAAAAGCCTTATGCGTGGAAAATGGAGGGAATGAAGAGGAGGTGATGTCAGCGCTGATGTCACCTCTGGAGAGAGAAAAAATTTTAATTTATTTTCTTTAAAATGAATTTTCCCGCTCTTCCCGAACTCATTTTTTTAAAAAAAATTATACCACTGAACTCGTATTAATTAGGCGGTCATTTTGAGATCCATTGTTGCTATTTATAAGCGATTTTTATTTTTTTTATTTTTTCTATGGTTGTTTCAAAAACATAATGTGTTGTTTCAAAACATTACCGTGTTGTTCCAAAAAAATACTGTGTTGTTTCAAAATACTCGGTTGTTCCATATGCTGTATTGTTTCAACAAAATACTCTGTTGTTTTGAAATAATACTCGGTTGTTCCGAAATAAAATGCCTTCCTATAATTCTGCTCCAGTTGATTACCTTTTGGTCATTCATATTTGTAACAATATCACAAGCAGCCCATGATAATTAGAACGGAAGGAAAAGACAAGGCAGTTAGATAGTGCAATTAATGTTTGTTTTTTTCCATAAAGTACTGCATTTCTGCATAATTGGGATTAAGAACAGATATTCATGAGAGACAACAAGTTATCTGATCGTAAATAACATAGTTAAATTGATAATTACTTGGAAAATGGTAAGATGTAAAGAGAAAAACCTTAAAGTTATATTCTCAAAACTAAATCAAACCTATGATGGACACTTTGATTAACAAACATGCTCATGTTGTTCCTCTAAACTTGCAGAAAATAGCTGGAGAACACAGAGATCTGTGAACGGCGACGATAGAGTTCTCCAACGGTGCTATTCCAGGTGGATCTGTAAATGGCGGAGAACAAAAAACTAGGTGATTAGAGAAGGCTGGAGGAAGGTGGAGGCGGGGGCGTCACCGGCGGGAGGAGGACGGACGGACGGACGGCCATGGCTTCATCAGTTTGATAAATGAAAAAAAATTGAAAAATTATGTTTAGAGACCTAATAAATTACACAATTGGTACATGTCTCACCATAAGGGGGTGTCTCACCTGAACTTGACTATATATATATATATAGTTGAAAAACCTACTCACCTCCTTCCACACTTCACCCCTTACCACCAAGCCAAAAGCGACAAAACTAGGATTCGATCTGTGTTCTTCATCATCCAGCCACTACATTCTTACTGCTATGCCACTCGATGTTATTGTTTAATTGAGAACACTTTCTATTATGTACGAAACCGGACCGCCCCTCAAATCACTACATTCACTATCTTTTTTAATTAAACATTAAATTGTTTTAATTTGTTTCTCTAGCTAAAAATAATTACTTTTCATTTCAAATATTAATTTTATTAATTAATGGTTGACATTTGACTACTAATTTAATCTTTTCATACCATATTTACTATTATAATTTATTAAATTTTCCATATTTCAAGTTTTTTAAATTAATCTTTCTAAATGTATACTTTTGATAATAATAATTAAGTTTTGTGTTAATTAACCTACCAAAATTGGCATACGTTGATGGAACTAATACAATAAAAATGAAATCTTTTTACTTATTTTTTATTTAATTCATTAAGTGGTAGCACTATTTTATTTGAAAACTAGATTTCTCTCAAAATCTAACTGAATATCACAATCGATATTAGTTTACAAGATTCCTATTATGAACTTGTTTTTCTTCACTCTCTCACTATTACAAAGTCTAAAACTAAGAAAGATTGAGAATGGAAAATGAGTGCTCTGTTTTGCTTGTTAAAACAGTACGTTAAGACTTTAGCTCGATAATCGCGTGTATGGATGCAATGGAGCTTGGCTACTATTTATAGTGCTTTGGAGATGACCGTTGCTTGAATTTGAATCTTCAATTGATGACATCAGTTTGTTGTAGCCGTTAATCTGTCATTTCTCCAAATGGTCTTCAAACACTTTGATTCCGTTAACCTTGTTCTTTAACTTAATCCGGGAAGTGATTTGAAATCAAGGATAAGGTTGACTGGAAATTTGCTTCATTTAGATCAACAAAGGGTATACAAGAAAATGTTTGTTTTATTTGTAGCAGACATGCGCGATCCATTAAAACAACTTTTTGAACTTTTGGCGCCTTGCATTAAATGCAGAAGTCAGAGCATTAAATGTTAAGTAAGACCCGTGACTAGCGCTTCTGAGTTCCTTATTCCTTTTGTCTAAGCTTCTGATCAAAATGGAATATCTTCTGGTTGCTTCTAAACTTCTGAGGAGAGCTTTAACTGTCTTCAGAAAGTCTTCAGAGCGGAGCATCCGGCTTCTGAGCTTTAAACTTCTGCCTTCAGCTATTCTTCTCTTCTGAGTCTTCTAGGCAATCCAGAGTTTCTTCATTCAGCCCCTGCTGAGAAACTTATACAATACTTAACAAAAATTGTTAGTCAACATTGAAAAGTATATAAGTAAAAATAGAATTTCATCTTCTGAAACGTTTGGACAAAATCAAAACACTTAGGGTTCATCATGTTTTACTATTTATATCGGCGTTTATTCATAAATTACATGTCATTTATCTTTAACACTTAACCCACATCCAAACAATCTGAGGTTTATTATAATGTTAGTGTCAATATTATACTTATGATGATTAAGTAGTGTTTCAGCTCTTTTTTAGTGGAATTATTCTTAAAATTTTGAATCTAATTGCGGTTTTAACTTTTAAATCAAACGATTGTATAGAATAATGAGACCTAAACTTCTATAAGGTTCTTTAATCAAAACGATACCACCTTCAAAAAGTTGATGAACATTAAAAATAGGCCTAACCCACATTCAAGTCCCTAAAGTTGTCCAAAAATGTCATATTAGTCCCTCAACTCCGGGGACGACCTATTGAGTCCCTCAACTATCAAAATGTGACTTATTAAGTCCTTATTTTATGACATGACACTGAGTTTTCATATATGAACAATAGTTTTTAATATCAACTCAATGTAATATCATCCAATAAGGACTCAATAGGTCCACATTTTGATAGTTGAAGGACTTAATAGGTCGTTGTAAGCACTGGTTTTCGAATCCAATGACGAAAGCTATTTCCGAACTCCTCGATTTGCCAGTCGCGCAAGCGCCAATACTCGTTAAGGAACAGACCAACTCTCAGGAGTCATAACTCACTTTACCTGCATCCCGGGAACACAAGATTGACATCGTCAAGCTTGTTACAAAGTCCTCTTTCTCCCAAAAGCCATACGGTCTCCATTTTTCCAAACCGTACGGTCTCCTCCAAAGTAATAGAAACCATACAGTCTCCATCACCGAGACCGTACGTGTTAATTAACATCTTATTTTGATGACTTACTTTATGGTTTTTATATTTATGCTCCATATGTTTTAATCATATACTCTATACTTTAAATGATTTATATAACTCTAGATAATATTAAAATATATTTCAACAAGCTTTAAAAGAAATATCTAGAGTTATCTCGAGAAAGTATATGATTTAACTATCAATCATACATGCTTAAACTTATGCCATATTTAAATGTGATCAATAGTTTTTGTATGTACGCCATAAACATAACCTTAAATGTATGAATATGAGATATATTATAGACTTAATCATGTCATGATCTTAATTTAAGCATCATACATATATGCCATGATTATTTACGGAGTTCATAATTACGACGACATCTCTACTTCATCAATATTTTCGGTTCATACATACTTGCCATGATGTATGATCAAACATGTTTATCATCCATATTCAAAAAAGATTGATGTAATTCTTTGATGATAACAATGTATGGTTGAAAGCACTGGTTTTCGAACCCGATGAGGAAAGCAATCTATGAGCTCCTCGTCGCGCCAGCTGCTCAAATACTGACACTCGTCGGAGAACGAATCATCTTTTCAGGGACATAACCTCTTCCGCCCGCACCTCGGGACCATGAGTGTGGCACCTTCACGCTTATGAGAAAATCCTCGATCACGAAATAATATACGGTCACGAGTACTATTCACAAGGGACCGTACGGTCTCAACACTGTTTGTTAAGACCGTACGGTCACAAACCATCTGATCGTACGGTCACTGCCACGTGGCAGACAGAATCCAATCCTTATCTGCCACGTGGCTGGGGGTCCAATGAAAACGTGACACGTGTACTAAAATCCAAACGAGTTTGGTCGGGCCTTGCAAGGTCTGGCCGGGTCTTGGGCTAAGCCCGGCTCAGATCCAAATTTGGATCTGAGACGGGCAAACATGTGACCGTACGGTCACCAAATTGGGACCATACAGTCACAAGCTACCCTATAAATACCCCCCGGATTTCTCATTCAATTCACCAACAAACACTCATTCTCCTCTCTCTCTAGCTCGTTCTAAAGCGATTCTTGACCCGATATAAGTTGCCTCTGATAAAGTTGCCTAAAGTTGCCTCCGATACAGAAAAGAATTGCTAGAGTCCGAGCTTGAGAGTCTTTCTTTAGAAATATTCCCAGAAAAGGTCGTCACGACCACCAAAAATATACCCCCCCCCCCTTATTTGAAAGTTTCCAACCTAGGCATCACTCGCAGCCCCGCTAGAGCTGAATAAGTCATGTTCCTAGCTACCACTCGGAGGACGCCCTACGCAACTCCGGCCCCCAAGGTTCCTCCCTGAAAAGGTCTTCGTTCTTCAACGAGCATCGGTCCGTGAGCAATCACTGGCACGCGACGAGGGTAAGCTTCTGAGGGTTTTGTACCGTGTCACCTGACGGTTTACTGTCTAAATATTTGCGCATTTAAATATTTCTGTGTGATAACCCTAAATACAAGATAATAAACTGTTAGGCTGCATTAAAGATCCTCTGGGTCACTGGAATGTCAGAATCAATAAGTTGTATCCACGAACGTAAATAGAATCCTGGTTTTCAAACAATCGGTACAAACACCGGTTTGTACATTTTCCCGGTCGGCCGGGTGGCGACTCTAGTCAAAGAAGGCTAAAGCCGCTATGAGCGACCACTTACGCTCACAATGGTATGAATAGAATTCATGTATGGTGATTAATCTCTACAAACTTATGATCTTCACAAAGTTAATCAACACCATCCATTCCCTTCTTCGATCTTCATCAACGGCCAAGAATCAAACTTGAAGAGCAAGTTTGACATCCCATCATCGTGTACCTTCGAAGGCTTCTCAACCACACCTTTATGCACGAAGAACGAGGCATGCATGCAAAAGAGAAGGCTTGGTCAACAAGATAGAAAAGTACACTTACAACATGACTTAAAGTTGACATTAGATGGACATAAAGTTGATGATGATGGGAAAAAAGATTCCAACGGCTAAGTGAAGATTGTTGCTCAAATTTGAATCAACAACGGCTCTAATTTGGACTATAAATAGGCCGAGAAGTTCAACAGTTGAAGCAAGGGAAAAACATCGAGAATTAAAGCTATCATACGAGAGATTTCAAAGCTTTAGTTAATATTTCCTTCAACTGTATTAAGAGAGTTTGAGTGTTATTCATTTCATTCAAAAAGATACAGTAAAGATTAAACGGTGGGGTTTAATCTTGGGTTTAACATTAGATCCCGATAAAAGTGTAAAGGTTCTTAAGCACCCGTAAGCTTATGAGAGGTTATCACTGAGCCTTTAAATGCCATAAGTTTCTTAATTGAGCTTGAGAAAAACTAAGAGAAGTTACTCGAACACTTGGAGTTTCGAGAGAGTAAATACTGGGAGAAGTATTTGCTGAAAGTGTCTCGGATTTTGAGAACTGTCTCAGGCTTGATTTCGTCCCGTAAAGAAATTCTTAGTGGAAAATCTCAAGAGGTTCTCTTAGGGACTGGACTAGACTCATAAGAAGACCGAACCAGGATAAATGCTCTGAGTCTTATCTCTCTATCCCTACTATCTTTATTATTGCTATTTCATCACTTGCACTGTATATATTATAACTGCTTGTGATTAACTGTGTTTTAAACTGCTTATACACTTATTTTATATAAACAATTGTATTTTCCGCAAAACTTTTTAAACTATTGTTTATTTAATAGGAAAAATGTTTTAAGAGTATATCATTTGTTTTAAAAGCAATAAATCATATTCATCCCCCCATCTAGTCTTTATATAGTCATATTTGGGCCAACAGTATAGTCTCCTTACGTGCCTGTACGGTCTCTATATATCCTTATCTGCCCCACGTCTCTAAATTCCAAATAGCTTAAATCACCCAGCCGGGCCTTCTAACAAGGTCCGTCTGAGATCTGGATTTAGATCTCAGACAAGACTTATGGAGACCGTACCGTCACCCTTCAGAGACCGTACTCTGGCTACGACAGGCTCATTTTTTTTGATCTTAGCTTTAATCTCTTCGATTCTTTTCTCGTTCTCTATGTCATCGAGGAACATGTAAATTTTTATTATTTTTTCAAAACCTCCAAGCTTATACACTTTCATAACCTCTTTAACCTATAATAAAAAAATCAAATAATTAATTAGGTACAGAAGGTATTTCTGATACTGAACTCTAAACGTGAGATATAATGACCGGTAGGTTAAAGTAGTGAATTTTTTTAATTCTTAATAAAATTTAAACATAAAACATATTTAATGGTTTACTAGTTATCCACAATTTCTAATTAAATAATAATTAGAAATCATACAAATAATAGTCCTACATATGAATTTAACTCAGTTTTTTCGATAATTATCACTTGCGAACTTTATCTTTCTTCTTAATATCCTTATGTTCATCTAGCTTGGCCTCTTTCGGTTTCTCATCCCGCAAAAGACACACTTCCTCTACTCTCCCTGATTTAAAAGTAAATAAAAAAAATGAAAAAAAGACTTAAATAACTTTCTAAAGATAAGAATAATCATACCTAGTGGAGTGAGGTAGTGCACTTCACGAACAATTTAAAAATCCAAGAATCCAAAACCGCTATAATGACCGAAACTTAGCCCCACGGGTTCAAAAAGACCTACGAATCAAAATCACCTATCACGCGCCTACAATGGCCAACAATCACAACACTGTGAGTTTGTCCCATATCATGATTCGTATCAACGGTAACCCGTGAATAGGTGTCAGCCCCAAAAGTTCATTTGAATGATCCCGACATAACCACCCTGGTTACGACCGACTCATTTTTCTTGATCTTAGCTTTAATCTATTTGATTCTTTTCTCGCTCTCTAGGTCACCGGGGAACATGTGAAGTTTTTTTTTGTTTTTCAAAACCTCCAAGCTTATACACTTTCATAACCTATTTAACCTATAATAAAAAAAATCAAATAGTTAATTAGGTACAAAATGTATTTCTGATAATGAACTGTAAATGTGAGAAATAATGACCGGTAGGTTAAGGTAGTAATTTTTTTTTAATTCACGAACAGTGTGAAAATCCATGAATCCAAAACCGCCATAATGACCAAAATTTACCCCCCACGAGTTCAAATAAAACGAATCAAAATCATCTATCACACATCTAAAATGGCCAACAATCACAACACTGTGAGTTTGTTCCATGTCATGATTCGTATCAACACCAACTCTTGAATAAGTGTCAGCCCCAAAAGTCCAGTCGAATGATCCCGACATAATCACGCTGGCTGCAACCGGCTCATTTTTCTTGATCTTAGCTTTAATTTCTTCAATTCTTTTCTCGCTCTTTAGGTCACCGGTAAATATGTAAAGATTTTTTTGTTTTTCAAAACCTCCAAACTTATACACTTTCATAAGTTCTTTAACCTATAATAAAACGAATCAAATAGTTAATTAGATACATAATGTATTTCACATATTGGACTTTGAATGTGAGATATAATGACCGGTAGGTTAAAGTAGTGAATTTTTTTTAATTCTTTTTAGAATTTAAACATAAAACATATTTAATAGTTTACTAGTTGTCCACAATTGCTAATTAAATAATGATTAGAGATCATACAAAAAATAGTCATCCATAACAATTTAACTCAGTTTTTTCTATAGTTATCACTTGTGAACACTATCTTTCTTCTTAATCTTCTTCTGTTCCTCTAGCTTGGCCTCTTTCGGTTTCTCATCCCGCAAAAACCCACCTCCTCTACTCTCTTGAATTAAAAGTAAATAAAAAAAGACTATGAAAAAACAAACTTAAATAACTTTCTAAAAATAAGAATAATTATACATGGTAGAGTAATGTAGTACACTTCACGAATACTGTAAAAATCCATAAATCCAAAATTGCCATCATGACCGAAATTTACCCCCCAAAAGTTCAAATAAACCCACGAATCAAAATCATCTACCACACGCCTACAATGGCAAAAAATCACCACACTGTGCATTTGTCCCGAATCATGATTCGTATCAACACCAATCCTTGAATATGTGTCAGTCTCAAAAGTCCAGTCGAATGATCCAGACTTAATTTCGCTGGCTACGACCGGCTCATTTTTCTTGATCTTAGATTCAATCTCTTCGATTCTTTCCTCGCTCTCTAGGTCACCGGGAAAAATGTAAAGCTTTTTTTGTTTTTCAAAACCTCCAAGCTTATACACTTTCATAACCTCTTTAACCTATAATAAAAAAAATCAAATAGTTAATTAAATAGAGAATGTATTTCTGATACTGAACTCTGGACGTGAGATATAATGACCGGTAGTTTGAAGTAATGAATTTTTTTTAAGTCGTAATAGAATTTAAACATAAAACATATTTAATGGTTTACTAGTTGTTGGCAATTGCTAATTAAATAATATTAGAGATCATACAAATAATAGTCCTCCATATCAATTTAACTCAGTTTTTTTTATAGTTATCACTTGTGAACTCTATCTTTCTTCTTAATATCCTTCTGCTCCTCTAGCTTGGCCTTTATCGGTTTCTGATCCCGCAAAAGACCCACCTCCTATACTCTCATTGATTTAAAAGTAAATATAAAAAAACTATGAAAAAACAAACTTAAATAACTTTTTAAAGATAAGAATAATCATACCTGGTGGAGTAAGATAGTACAATTCACGAACAGTGTAAAAATTCATGAATCCAAAACCGCCATAATGACCGAAATTTACCCCCACGAGTTCAAATAAACCCACGATTCAAAATCATCTATCACACGCCTACAATGGTCAACAATCACACACTGCGAGTTTGTCCCATATCATGATTCGTATCAACACAACTCGTGAATATGTGTCAGCCCCAAAAGTCCAGTCGAATGATCCCGACATAACCACGATGGCTACGACCGGCTCATTTTTTTTCTATCTTAGCTTTAACCCGTCGATTCTTTTCTCACTCTCTAGGTCAACGGGAACATGTAAAGCTTTTTTTTGTTTTTCAAAACCTCCAAGCTTATAATAAAAAAATTCAAATAGTTAATTAGATACAGATGGTATTTCTGAGGTTGTTAGTTTATGGTTTGGATATCAATGTGCTTTCTTGGTGGTGTTTGATTTATTGATGTGGTTATAATAAGATTTGGTTTGTGTCCTTTCTCTAGTTGGGCCTTGTTAGCCCCTTATTGCTTTTTTCTTGCATGAATCAATGTGAAATTATGTTTCTCGTAAACTTTCTTTAACAATATGTTGTTCCTTTTGAATACCACTTTTGTTGCTTGTACTTTTAACTACTCCATTGTTAGCCGTTTGATGAATTGACTAGAGTGATATGATAATTTCTTAATGCTTAGCTACTATTGCTCATCTGCATTTTCAGCACATAAGTTTTTTGACTGACATTTTAGGTAGATCTAACTTGTTAATTTTCATAAATTGATTCATTGACCATGTTTTTTATTCGTACCTTTCCGACTATATTTATGCTATTCAATCAGAATTTGAATATAATAGAAGGATTCAATGGAAAATAAAAAGAAATTAAATGAATTTTTGGCTCTCTAGTCGGTTATAAAGAATCATAATTAGAAGGATTTAATGGAAAATAGAAAGTAAATAAATGGATTTTGGCTCTATAAGTTCACACCCTATTTTGACAACGGCAAAAAAGTAATTACTGATGTATATTCTTGAAAGAGGTTGGCTGTTATTATTAAGGAAAAACACCCAAAAATACCAACAATTCTAAATTAGGTTATAATTATAACTAGTCGAAAACTTGTGCGATGCACGGGTTAATATAATAACTTTTTTTAAAAACAATTAATAATCAAAATAGTCATATACATACTTAGTAATTATGTTCTACTGTATTTAATTTTAGTTTTTTTCAAAATAAAATTTGACTCGTACGTTTAGAGAATATTTCCCTAGATTTTACTATTTGATGTAGTACATAATTTCTTTGCATGGCTTTTTTTTCGCATATATACCTAATGCAGAACCCCAGTACTTTCTTTTGACAACTGAACCCCAATACTTAAACATAAGAAGCTTTGTGTTTCAACTGAGGCTAAAATTAAAAAAATAAAATACCCTTACATCTTCTTCATGAGTCCATATTTCTTGAAAATTTGAAACACAAACGAATCTAGTTATACAATATATAAAAAAAAGTATAACCAAAGCGTATTTCTCGTAACAGTGGATGCGAACTATAGCCAAGGCCAATTACCTGCACCAAGATGTTGTACGTGTTATAATAACTGCAGTAAAATTCAGATTAGATGGAATTTGGAAAACATACCAAAAAGGAGCCCATGGTGTATCCAACATTTCAATTAACAAATTCAAATTATATGGCCACCTGCATTTCAATTAACAAATTAAATGCGTCTATAATAAAAAAAATTAGAGTCATTAATAAGATAATCTCTCAATTCTTTTTATCAACTCGTACTTACCAAATCATACCGCAGACATGAACGATCCATAGAAAAAATACGCGACTCGGAACTAAGTAAATGACTGGAAATAGTATCATAAGAAAATTAAGACATCGAAACTCAGAGAAACCTAAGTAATTACCATACAATTCCGAGAATAAAAATTATTGAAATTAAAGATTACTACCCAAAGGAAGTATGAGATGTGTTAGAGCTTGGTTGAGTTTGATGGCCTTACACTCTTTTTTGCATTTGGTGCATGCTCAAGTATATATCAACAACCTAAAGATACATATAGCACATAAAAAGGGGAATTTTTTTGTTATAAAATAAAATTTGGGAGATCCTGCTGAATTGAGATTGCTAGAGAAGATTGATTTGTTGATGGTAAACGTTAATTTCTTTGAGCATCTATATTCATTCACTTAGGCAATGAGAAGAGTGGTTTCTTTATATAGTACATTAATTCATAAAACGGAAGAGGGAGATGAAGGATAAAAAAAAATCAATGAAGGAAATAAAAAGAATTGTAATTATGTGACCTTAAAAAAAAACATAAAGAGTCATAGAGGATATGTAGTTAATATAAAAAATTCACTTTGTAAATTAAGAGTTAGAACGTTACATGAATTTTATTTTATTTTCTTATATACTGATTATTATAAGGAAGATTAAGAGGTTTTTTTTTTTTTTTTTGTTGATTTCTTCTAATTTTGAAAAGAAAGCCAAAGGCTGAAGCATTAATGTTTATAAATAAATTTAAGTTCATAAAAAATAATAACGTTCTCTTCGAAAGAAAAGATAATAACGTTTATCAATTTAAAAATATTAATTGATGAAATAAATAAATAAATGAATAGCTAAAAATAAAGAGGAAAAATCAAATAAAGAAGAAAATAAAAAAATCTTATATCTTGACACCTCATTTTTTCTGCTTAGATGTCTTGCTCTCAATTCACAGTTTGCCTCAGCTTTTATATTTGTAAAGATAAGAAAGAATTTTTAGAACGTGAGCTATAAAATTTAGAAAATAATTAACATTGTTTAGAACACGAGCTATAAGATTTAGAACATGTTTAACATTATTTAGATCATTGTATTTCACTTTCAAAGCAGAGATAATAATTTTTCGAACAAATATGACATTGTTTAGAACACGGGCTGTACAGTTTAGAACGTATCTAACATCATTTAACAAACATATTTATTAATTTAGAATATACATTATATTTTTTAGAACCTGAGTTACGAGTTTGATATATTATAAATTATAATGCAAATATGATCCAGATATCAAATCAAAATTTATTTTGAACATTATATTTGCCTTTTACAATATAATCTATATAGTTTAGGACATGTATAACATTATTTAGGACACCGTACTGAAAATAGGTGAAACCATACTGTGTTCTAAAATTGATGCTATATGATCTGAATCTTAAAAACTCATTTTTACCCGGGATTCATGGATCTTAAAATGAAGGTCTCGTCAATACGAGTCCATCGATATAAAAAATATTTGAAATCGGAGTTCAGAATAGCCGGGAAGACATTTTTCAATTAAATATAAATAAATGATACTTTGTGATCAACTAAGTCATACACCCTATAGCCTTTTACACTACTAGCAAATCCAAGAAACACCGCTTTGTGTGCTCTTAAGTCGAACTTTTTTCTATTTCTATGCAAGGTACTTATGTAACATAAACACCCAAAAAATCTAAGCATTGAATAGTCGGGTTTAATGTTATGTAAAATCTCATATGGATGGTGAAGTAAAGCTGTTGTCAGCCTATTAATCAAATGAACAGCGTGCCCAATGAAATATGTCTATAAACTTCCACTTTGAAACTTTAGAGCTCTAGCAACATTCAAAATATGGGAGGAGAGAAACTAAGATGATTAAAATTGAGAGGAACGAAAAGAAATCTTGCGAAATTCTTGAAGAATGCTCTGATACAGCTTTTCATAAAGCTCTACCCTAATATTTATACAACAGACTAACGGTCATAATTAACCAAAGGTTAATTAACTAATTATACCTTACAAAGATCAAATGAGAACCGAAGATGAATGGAAATAAGCCGAATGTTCAATAATATGAATACAAAGATTCTCCCTAAATAGGTTTAGAAATTAAATTGTAAAAGTTTCCAATCATTCAATTAGACAAAGTAAAATTCTAAAATGAAGTTAAGGACGTTAGAAACTAGAATGTATAAGATTTCGAGCTTAGAAGATTTGAAATTAATTGAAAAATTAAGAAAGGAAAAGTCGGATAGATTTGATAATGAAAAACGAAATATGGACAAAGGTTGGACATAAATTGTATAGATTAAGTTTTAGGACATGATTAAGGCGAAACAAAATCCTAAATTCAAGTTTAAGATACGGAAAACGATAGTAAATGGGATTTCGAAAGCTTAAATGGACTGTAAACGGTCGAAAAATAGCTAAATAAAATTGGTGGCTATAATTGCAAAATAGGTAATATAAAATTTATAGAGACTTTTTCAAAAAATATATATATTTGAAAGTAAAAATCAATATACTAAATTATAGGGATATTCTATGGTCACTTTGTTTTTCACAAAGTAACCATTACTTTGTTTTGTCAACCATTGGATCATGGGTTAAAAGCTAATCCAATGGTGAAAAAGACAAAGTGTAGACAAAGTAAGGGAAAAACAAAGTGACCATAGCCTGCACCCTAAATTATAATTTGTGTATGGCACCAGAAAACTAATAAATATTACAAAAGTGTAATAGTATATAATTAAAATTTGATAATGTTGAAGTTAAAAACAAATGAAGTATAAATAAATCATAAATTAGAAACACTATTCATAACTTAATTTTTTAACTTTTTTGTAGTAGTAAAATAATTCAATTAGTGAATAAATGGAAAACAAAAAGCAAAAGAAAAAGGATAGAGTTGTTGAGAGGACAATGGGGGGAGTCTAGTGCAAGTGTGGAGGGATAAAGAGAGTCAAAATATATTATTAGAGGACAGGTCAGGTCGGAAATAGATAGATAGATAGAGTGGTTGTTGTATATAAATTATAATAGTAATTATTATTTAATTAAATTTATTACAACCAATAAATAAACAAGAGGTTTCAGATTTGTCGTCTTTCTTCTTCTTCTTGTTATTCAACTTGTCATCTCCTCTCCCTTTTCCATTTAATTTCAGTCAATTTGATGATGGAGGATGATCCTTCTTCATCTGCACTTTCGTGCTCCATTTGCCTCGATCCCCTCTCCCTTCCTTCCCCCAGATCCATCGCTAAGCTCCATTGTGGTCATCATTTTCATTTAGGTATTCTTCTTTCTCTTTTTTATACCTTACTTTCAACAATTTATATAATTATAATTAAATTATGCAACAAACAATTCTTTTTATTCTGTCAAGCCCTAATACTCGGAATTGTATCGTTTCATTCGCCTTACTTGTCCTATGCTTGTAGATTGCATTGGTTCCGCCTTTAATATGAAAGGAGCTATGCAATGCCCTAATTGTAGAAATGTTGAAAAAGGCCGATGGCTCTATGCTAATGGCTCTTCTCGTTCTACACCTGAGATAAGCATGGAGGATTGGATCCCTGATGAAGATTTTTATGATCTAGGTTATTCTGAAATGGTAATAAAGACTGTTGCTTTACGTTCTCTTTACTATTTCCCTGTTAGTTATATAGCATGTGAATTTTGTGGCTTTTGAATACATCCATGAGAACTTTTGTTGTTTCTGAATGAAACCGTTGGAAGTGATTGTATGACATTCTTTTACTGCTCTTTTTGTTGTGGTTCTATCAGGCATTTCGTTATCCCTGGTTGATTCTTCTTTTTCTGTAATATCCATAAGTGTTTTTCCTGTTTTCTTTCTTTTGTTTATTGGTCATCGTGGCAAGAAATATGATTTGGTTTTGTTTGGTATGGTTGTCGTATCAGATAGATTGTAGAGTAATAATCAAATGCGAATTATGAGCGCGATTAGTTTTTAGCTTGTCATCGTTAAACTTAATTAACCATTAAGTTCATCTAGTTACGTGGATGATACTCATTGACTTGTGGACTGCTCTAGAAAGCGACATAGATGCTTACCTAACTGCACAGGCAAGGGGCGGAGAGGAATTAGTGCTCCCAAGGCCTTGGGGGAGCACTGTACTTTCAACGAAGCTGCCTAAGGGAGCACTTTTGTGGCAAGAATTTCAGCCCGGGTGTTAGGATATAAAAGGAACGCCTTTGGTATAATTTTACCTTCATTTTTATAAATTTTAAAAAGGAAACATCATTAATGGAAGGAGTATTGGAAATAGAATATTCATTGTAAGGTAACAAGTCAAGTACTATAGTTGTCATATTGAGATTCTGCTCGTGAATGGAAATCCTAATTTTGTGAGTCGTGACTCGTAAGTCGATTTAATAGTCGATATCTTTGTGGATAGTTTGACTTTCCAACTCTGTTTATTTTCCTTGTATGTTGTCTATAACTTGATAGCAATGGAACTAGGTCAAGTTGCTTAATGCTTAGTAAAGGATGAGAGCGGGTTGCTTAGTACTTAGTAGTTAGTGCTGTAGAGAGCTTAAGATTCTGTATAAGGCAAGGCCTAGTGGTTCAGACTCTTACTATGACTGGGGAGGTCATGGGTTCGAACCACATCCAAGCGGGGGGCATTTTTAACTGCAATTGCACAAATTAAAAAAAGAAAAAGAAAATTGATGAACGATGATGAAGAAAAAAGTTTTGATTCGTTAACTAATTACAATAATTTTATTTCTCTTTTAGAAATTTCTTATTGGTTCTCTCGCCATTAATTCATCTCCTGCCTTAATTGGAGCCGATTCACACCGATGCGGACGTTTCACAGCCGATTCAGTGACAATTTTGACTCGTGCGCTTCGAATCGTGATTCGTGCGATTTTGGTAACAGTAGTTACATCTTAGATAGTATTTTGGTTTTCAAAATTAATGTCCTCTTTCCAAATAAATTAATTTTGCTTAAGATGATACAGATTATAAAAAGATTGTCTGAAGTATAGTACAGCTGCTAGAGAAAGAAAACATGTTTGTCCCTTTAAAAATAGGTATGTCTCTTTTTGAAAGAAAAGGGACTGCAGTTCTGATACATTGCTCTGACGAGCACCTAGCACCTTGGGTAATTAATGTCTCATCATTTTAGAGGCTAACACTTTTGTTTTGCTCATGAACGGTCTTAGAAGAATCTGTATAAGGTAAGGTGTGCCGCCTTCTCCTTATGCCTAACATCTTCTAAATCCAGCACCTTTTTGCAGAAGGTGGTTCTTTTGTGGTTGGATTCAGAATCATATTCATTCACCCTAGCGTTTATGGTTCGAACATAGTGTAATGTGGTGCTTAGCTTGAAGGTTCTGTGGCAAGTATTGAATTTTGCATACTTTTTCAGTGTTTGGGTCTGCCTTCTAGATGCAATGACCATAGATGTTATTTCACAATTTTGCAATAGCTGTCAATGGTCTTTGGATTTATTTTGGCATCTTAAAAAGCTGCAAATAATATGAGTTCAATAGAATGGAGCTCAGTTGGACTACATCTTGCTTTCTTGATCCTTTGTGGAATAGAAATTGAAATAAATTGGTTTTGGCTGATTCTCTAGGAGCTCTATGGTGACCTCAATCTGATTTGATCTGGTGGGGGCCGCCAAAAGCTTATTGTACTTCTATGTATTTGGAATGCGTACGGCATTATGAGGAACAAATTTAGCTGTAAAAGACTTGCAACACTTAGATTGAGAGCCCACTGTCTTGTTTCAGCTGTATTTTAGATGGATATTTAGTACTATATTTGAATTCTATGTTGCAACCATGTTCTCAAGAGAATCAGACAAATAATATAGCAAAAAGGTGTTGTATGAGGAAAATATTTGGTCGTGTAATGTATCAGTGAAAGTCTTGCACTACAATAATCTGGACATGGCGTGTATGTGAATGTTATATTTTCAGCTTTTCTCTTAGTATGGGGAAGTTTCTAGTTAACAGAACTTTTTGACGTTCATGGCACATGCATTATACATTTCTGATGGTGTTTTTTCTCTTTCAGCCTTACAGATTTCATTGGTGTCCGTATGGGGAACTGGCACGTGTTGGTTCGTCTTTTGAGTACGATCTCTTTTCTATGATTATTTAAGGCTTGCTTTATTTCATAATGGCTTCCCTGGTGATATGATATCTTTCTGATTTCATTTTAACATCCCTTATATTCCGCAATACATTCTTTTATTATATGATGTTTTTTCCCTTTTGTTGGAACCTTTTATATTATTTGCATTTTTAGCATGTGGACTTGGCGTTTTTATAACTTAATTGTTCTAACTTTAGTTTCATTTTGGCCTGAGAAAACAATGACACCAATAGGTATACGCGAATCCGATTTTGTGATAGAAATTCTATTTTTTGGATTTGTTGTTTATTGGAATTGCTTTTTCTGCTTCAGTTTTCATATTTGGGCTGTTGCTTTTTGGCATGTTAAGTATCCTGCATGAGCTAGGTATAAAGAAATATGCCATTTATGAATCCAGTCATGCTTCAGATGTTCAGCCTTTGGTTTTAAAGCTGTGTGCTGAGTATCTGACGGCGGCTAGCTATAAACACAACGCAATCTTTGGCTCTTTTGAAATTAAGACAATTATATAAAAAGGAAGCAGCTCGGAAGCATTTTTATATCTTGAGAATGCTCTCTGATATTATTTGTTTTCATGAAAATGTTGGTTAGTTTCTCGTGTAAGCATTCTTATGCTCTACTTATAAATTGATTCTTTATGTATTCCAGGGAAGTGGAATCTCCATCAACCACCTGTAAGTTCTAATTAACTGATTTCTCGTGAAAATTTATGGTGGCTAAATGGCAGTATAATAAGATAAGCAAGAATTTGTTTGATGTGTTAGATCATGACTTAAGAGGGCACCATTCTGCATATGCTGAACACACTGCTGCACCATCGGTTGGTCATTCCTATATAGCATTAGTTGGACCAATTCCTCCAAACTCATCAAGATCTAATGATAGTGTTGATGATCCCAACTTCAATCAGCAATGGAATAATGGCCTATCTGGACGCCAAGAAATGTTCAGTACCCATGCTTTTCCTGCCATTAATATCCCATACAACAACGGTTGGGCCCGCCGTTCCCCTCCTTACGCAGTTTCTAGTGGTCACGTAAATGGTGTTGACCCAGCAGCTGTTCCTCTGACTTACAGATCTTCTAATGGTGAGACAGATGCAAGGACAAGGTCCATGCCTTTTCCCCATCCAGTTCTTTTTGGTCATGGGTAAGCATTCTGCAATATTAAGTAGTAATGTATCTTTTGATTTACGCCTTTTCATCCTTACGTATGCTATTAAATGGCAATTTCTAGCGGGTTTTTTTTTTTTTTTTTTTTGCATTGGGTTGCCATTTGTGATTCATTGTTCGGTAAAAAAACCATGGTTTATGATGCAACCTGTAAGAAACACAGGTTGCTTCATCAACATTCCAAATGGTCGGTCATCCCATATTCTGAATTGCAAGAAATTTTTCAATATTCCCCATGCGAAATTTGACAGCTGAAATTATGTTCAAAATGGCTCATTATGCAACTGAGATAACATTTTCTCTTCAGCTTATTTTCTGTCAATCATGGGATTGGTTTTAATGGTGTCCCTATCTTCTTTTTTTTTTTTTTTAACTAGCTGTAAAGGGCATGATAGTTAACATTCCTGCCTCTCCTTTCTGTAGGACTGGTCCTATAGCTGGGAGCTCATTTGTGTCTTCAATTGTTCCTCGCCACCCTGGCAGCGGTGCTCGGATCCAGATTACCCATGGTTTGCATCATCATCGTCAACAAGCTAGCAATTCACCTGGGGTTCCATCACCAATCATCCATGGTGTGAGGAGATCCGATGGACCCAGGGGTTTACCTGCACTAGTCCCAGCACCTCCCCAACATGACGGTGGTGGTGGGGGCTTCTTAATCATTCCTCCAAATCCTTCAGGCCAGGCCCCACAAGAAGCAGAAAATCCTTTGCCAAATCATTTTCATGCATGGGAAAGAGAGCCTTTGTCTCATCTGCAGCATGTTTTGTTTGAAAGGGATTCAAATTGGGGATCATTTCATCAGAATGGCGGTGTTCCAGACCCCCCTGGCAACCGGACCACCAACTTTTGGCATAGGCACTCTTCTTGAGGAAGCTGTGGTGTGCAAAAAAATTATGAATGAAACTTTCCCAATTTTTTGGGTGCATTTATTTAATTGGCAGCCAAACGATTAATAGCTACAATAGAACTTGTGGCTTCTGAAACTGTATATCATAACTCATGCTGCTGTCAATGCGTGTAAATTTTGTCCAACTGAGAACCTTGTGGCTTCTGAAACTGTAAATTATTCTCTTGAAGTGTGCTATAAGGCTGAATTATGCTACATTCTTCTTCTTGTACCCGAGAAGATTAATTGTCTTGTCTGTTTTTTCAATATATTCAAATTTGAGCAGATGTAACAATGTTTTCCTAAGAACGGCAAAGATGAGTCTGCATATAGCTTATCGTGTTCATACTCATGACTAGTTTGACATTGTCACGAGGAGAAGCAGCTTTTTTGCGGGCGAAAGTGCTGGTAGGAAAAGTGCTTCGAGAAAAAACAGTAAAAATGTATTTATCAAATTATAATCTCGCTTTAAGAAGGCATACATAATCTTAAATTATCAAACAGTAAAAAACAACTAACTATTGCATTCACCATTATTCTATTCAACGTGTATGTAACTATATAAAACACACACAGTTGCAATGAAATAAAATATCGAGTTATTTTGGCTCTACATTTGTCTTCAATTAACTGGTTAATGATGACATAAAATAACAACACAAATTACAAGATAGAGCATTAACTGGAAAACGAAAGTGAAGTATCATTCCGGGAAATGGACTGTAATTAAGATTGCATAGCTAACTCAAAGTATATAGTTAATCTGCAGATGTCGCTACTGCATATACCATATTTGCTTACAAGCACAGTTGTGGAGCAACTGAATGTTTATTATGCTCAATAATTAGATGTTACATGTTGAACCATTTCATACTTGTACATTTTCATAATCAATCTACTGAAACAAGTGTTGCTGACGAATTGTTGTTTTGTTGAATTGTTGTGCGTGAACTCACCTTTCCTCCTTTTAATAAGTGAGAGTACCACTTGGCAGATTGCTTCGGTTGTCTTTTCAACTCTGGATCATTATAGTCTACGTAATACAGTCCGAAGCATGATTGGTAGCCGAACAGTAGCTCGTATAGATCTAAAAACGACCATACGAAATACCCTCTTGTATTTGATCCATTCCTTCACCAGTTTCAAACAATTAATATCATTAACTTAATCACACTCATATGCTTATAGTTAATGAAATCTGGATAAATGATGAAATTAAATTGAGAAACCTGATAGCATCAAGCAGACTTCCAATGTATGAATGCAGATACTCCACCCTCATAGTGTCTTCAAGTGAAGTGTTATGCCGGAGCACTTGACCTGCCAAACAAACCCATTTCCTTTTAGCTAAAACTGATTTCCATTTGTGCATAAAGAGACCTATAGAGGAAGACACACCATTTTCATGAATGTAGACAGGAGGGTTCCCATAAGTTTGCTTTATATACTCCAATAGTCCTTGCAGACCCCAAGGCCATAAAGGATACTGCACCAAGTAAAACTCGGTTAGTATACATATATATTGTCCTTCACTAAACCAAATAGACAAACCAGGAAAAGTGTTCTTACGTATTCCGGTGTTAGTATGAAAGGGTTTTCTGGATCCACTGTGACAAACACCAAATTCATGACATATTTGAGTTTTAGTTAGTTACACTAGTACAAGTGAATTAAAACTATACTAATTAATAACCAGTTAAGAACGGTGAACATACTAAGCATATATAATTCCATATCCGAATTATAATCTCGAGGTCCTGTTTTCAGATCCTTGGAATTGTCCTTCACATAATTTACACTATAATGTATGAGACCTATGAAGTCAAATGCTCCTTTGACCAATTGGGATTCTTCACTAGTCAGAACCGGAATCCTGGATTGTGCCTTCTTCTTCATAATCTCAGGATAATCACCGTACACCAACGGATCGAGAAACCTGTATCAAAATAAGTAAAGTTGTAGAATTCAAACTGAAAACGAAAGGAAGGTGATTTTTCGTCTTGTAACTTACCAACCATAAGTGAAATCTCTTGCTCTTTGTGTAGCGATGATATCCTCAGAAGAGTTAGTAAGCGGGATAAGCCAGATGGCGAAGAGGGTGAGCCCGATAGTTCCATGTTGCTTCTCCTGGATAACCATACATACATGCATACATGCTAGCTTTTAATTAGTACAGTATTAGAAACCACTTAAAAGTGGATGATGGATTTGTACCTGGTATTTTGTCCTGTAGAGTCTGACAGTTGAAGCATGAGCCAACAACATGTGATGACCAGCTAGATATGGCTCGTAGGTAGAATTTCCTTTGAAGCAGTTGAAACCGAAGGGGTAAGAGCATCGTCCAGGTGGCGTCATTCCGTAGTCATAACCTCCAGGTGCTGCAATGTTGGGTTCATTTACAGTAGTCCAAGATGTAACTCTGTCCCCAAATTCTCTGAAGCACACTTCTGCATATGCTGTGAAATCCTCCCTACAATCAATTCAATAATACACATTTGGTCATTTTCTTGTCTCGGTCCTTAGATATTGTTTGATTGATGCAGATTTAGAAAGAACGAGAGTGGAATAGTATATACACAATCTTTCTGCTAATCCATCCTGAATATTCATCATCAAGAGCTTGTGGATAATCATAATTGTACAAGGAAACATGTACTTGGATGCCTGATAATTCGAAACAAACACCATCAGTCATAGCAGAAAATACAAAAAAGAAAGGAAGTATGGAACTCGAAATGAAGGTCGGGTGGTAACCATGGGTAACAAGTTCATTAATGAGATTGTTGTAATACTGTAAGCCCTTTGGATTCACTTCCCCTCTTCCATCTAACAAAGACAGACAAGACAAGAAAGCATAATCAAGTTGATATATAATACGATATAGAAATAATCAGTGTGTGCATATGACACGTACTCGGGATGAGTCTTGACCAGGAGATGGTAAATCGATACGCATCTAAACCAGTTTCTGCCATAAGTTGAACATCCTCCTGCATCAAACAAACATATAAAGTCAAATAAAATAGCTAGGCTGAAGAACCAAGGAAACACATGTTATATTTGACATAAATGTTCATACTTTGTATTTGTGATACCCATCAACCGCCACTTCTCCCGCTGCAATTAATTAACCAATCAGAAAATTAACATCATAAGCTTATGGTATAATGAATGTATTAATTAATGAATTAATTAGCAAGAAAAGAAAAAGAAACATACCACCATGAGTAAAGGAATCCCAAATGCTAGGAGATCTTCCATCCTGGTTGGCTGCTCCTTCCACCTAACAAAAATAACCCAAATGCCATTACTTAAGACTAACATCCTGTCATGTCCTGTTTGTTTTCCGAAAAATAAATGGAGTAAAAGTTGACCTGATAAGCAGAGGTAGCAGAACCGAAAAGAAAGCCGGGAGGGAAATCATGCCGGCTATATTCATCAGCTGCAAGTGCAAGTGTTGCTGAATTAACCATCAAAGTTAGCATTAGCAACCAACAAAAAATGGACATCACCATTTTGTTTATCCTAGTACCTACAATACTAAAGCTCTTTTCTTTTTGTTCCATGTTTTTATATTGTATGTAACAACACCATATGATATATGCACCAATCATTTTCTAGCCACGAAAAGAATGACGTTAGCTTTATGTAGAATCTCCAACATTTCTTTGCCGTCTACCATTTTATTTCTATACATAAATTGCCAAAATTCAAAACATCAACATCTCTACTTTTTTTCTTATTGCTGATAATTACAGCTGCAGCATTTTCTGTTCATGTCTTTATTGTTTTTGTCTACTATCATTTATTTCATAATTAATTATTATTTATAAAAATTATTAGACTGATACTTGTGGTTTCTTTTGTGGTAAATATATCGACTACCGTGGATCAGGGAATTTTTTTAGCAAAACTGTCTAACTTTAATAAAATACTGATACGGGATGAAGAACGAGTTTGCAACTTTATCGAAAGATTTAATACACTAGCATTTTTGCAATTTCTGTAAAGTTTCAAGTCTTGAAATTCAGCGTTTTAGATATATTTTCTTTCGAAACATGCTAACTAACAAACTCATGGCATTGTCACGAGTACCATGTCGTTTCAGTCAAAATTTGAACGTTTAGACCTTTAATTTTTCAATAAAATGTTGCACTTTCTTTTATAGGTTTTCCTATTCTAATTACAATTTTAATGTTCTTACATTTTTTAATTCAACTTGAGCATTTTGGCTATTTCAAGAAGTATTTTGAATGTAAGAGATTTGTTTTTTGATATTAAATAATACAGTTTCCTATTTTCAGATTTCTCTGAATTTTGAAGTTTGATTGACGAATATTCATGCCCGAATCAACATTCATTTAACATGTTTGATATTACTATTGTGTCCCTTACCCACAAGAAAAGTTTTTTTTTTTTGTGTGTGTGTGGAGGTTTTTTTAAGCGGATTATGACATTATTAGTCACTAGAATTCGAGGAATTTTTATCTACTAAAATAAAGCCGTTTGGAATCATTTAAACACATCACCAGTACCCACTTAAAGATTAAACAAAGAAAAGTGATTTGTTAATTGATTCCAAATGATTATATTTTAGTGGATAAATGCATCAAGGAGGATGCTTACATTTACGTGGAACTTCATTAGCACAATAGAATTTCTCGAGCTACACCTAAAACATAAATTTGAATACATTGGAAACTTAGAATTCAATTAAATTTACAGGTTTCAACTTGAAGAAACGTGTAAGTAGAGGAAATATGATTGAAGTTGTAAAAAGTCCCAACAAGTCTTTATAATTAACATGATAGCTCTTTCTCTTAATCATATTTTCTTCCTTGTCTGTTTACTTTTTCTTGTTCCGGAATCTATACACCCCGGTCATTAAACTCATTTTTGCAGAAGTTAGCTGTTTATAAACAGCATTTGAGAAGATTATGTTAGAAACAGAAGTAAAATTAAAGAAATGTTGAGTTGAATGGTAAGAGATGCAAGTTGCTTTTGAGTTCTAGTACACATCCAAAACTTATTTAGGAAATGGACCACTTATATGATATTTGATGAGAAAGCCAGCCAATCATAAGAATAACACATGGATCTGAATATTATTATAATTATCATATAATGATCTTGTATACAAGAGTGAGTGAAATGTGAAAGTACATGAAGGATTGAGTTGAAGTATTATTTGGAAGCTGAAAAACTAACTCCTTCTGATGCTGAAGCTGAACTAAGAGTTGCTCCTTTCAGAAAGTGAGAGTACCAATGAGCAGAAAGCTTAGGAATCCTTTTCAATCCGGGGTCCTCCCTGTCTACGTAATAAAGGCCGAAGCTTGTCTCGTACCCACTCAATAATTCAAATACATCTAAGAATGACCACGTAAAATACCCTCTTGTATTTGATCCGTTCCTTCATATTCCGACACAAAAAGAACTTAACTCATCATTTTATTTGTACCCATAAAACAGTTAATCTATTCAAGTTAACACAAACAATACCTACCTAATAGCATCAAGCACGCTTCCAATGTATGCCTCTATGTATTGCACCCTTGATGTGTCATTCAACGATGACGAAGTTCGTCCACTCACCTGCCCTGCCCATCAACAACACGCCCACAATGCCTTTTTCTTTTTTAATCTCAAACAGGATTACCATTAATATCAAGATAAAAAAAAGAGAGAGTGAGTTACCATTTTCATGAACATAAATAGGAGGGTTTCCGTATTCTTGCTTGAAGTACTCCAATGCTGCTTGCATACCCCCTGGAGTTGTAGGATACTGACCAAGTTTCGTATTTAGGTACATAACAGTTATTAAACAAACCTAAAGCATATAATAAATCTCAAGTGCTTTCTTTTGTGCCCATTTTCATTCAAAACAAACATTATATCTCTATATATCTATATATATTTTAAGTCTCACTCTCACCTCAGATGCATTCGTGAAAGCAGGAGCTGCATCACCAAGAAATTACATACACCATATTAAAACTTATTTATCAGGCTGCTAACAAACATAAAGCTGACCTATCTATCTGAACCAGGTAGAAACTAGAAACATAACTTATGTATGAGCTTACTGATCATTTCTATTGCCATGTCTGCTACGAGATCTCGATGCTCTGAATTTAGGCTATCGGAATTGTCTTTGATCTGTACCGACACATAATGGTTCACTCCAAGGAAGTCAAATGAACCTTTAACACAATATGATTCCTTTTTAGTGAAGGTCGGTAGTCTTAAGCCTGCATTTCTCTTTACACTCTCAGGATACTCCCCCGATGCCAAAGGCTGCATAAACCTGCAAATTTTTTGATTCAAACCAATTAAAGGTTGCCCAATTCAACGTATGTCAGTTAGATTAGCTTTCAGTAAGCATTCCTAATTATAAGGCTGACAGTTCGCCTTTTAACTTACAAGCCAACCCAAAAGTCATTTGCTCTTCGAGTTGCAAGCACATCCTCAGTTGAGTTTGTCAGTGGAGACATCCCAAACACGAATAGATTAATCCCAATAAATCCAAGCTGCTTGGCCTGCATTTCCATGAACAAGTGTCACATTAAATTTTCCTTCTCTGGAAGTCACACCTGAAATATTATTACTAAACAGAATAAGACGGATGAATTGTTTAAGACCTGATACTTATTCCTATACAATCTCGCAGCTGAAGCATGTGCCAAAAGGATATGATGTGCAATCAAGTATGGCTCAGAAGACGAGTTGCCTTTGGTACAATTTATTCCAAAGGGGGGAGAGCATCGTCCAGGAGGCAAAAATCCCTCATCATAACCCATAATTGGAATTATATTGGGCTCGTTCACGGTTGTCCAGTATAAGATTCTATCACCAAACTCTCTGAAACACACATCTGCATATGCGGTGAAGTCCTTCCTGCATCCACAGATATACATTCAAGTTATGTTCCTCACAATATCTCCTCCTATGTATTAGGTGATGATCGAGATTAAAGAAGTCGACAGAACTATACACAAATGTTCGGCTAAGCCATCCTCCATACAGATCTTCTAGAACCTGTGGGTGATCAAAATGATATAGTGTGACATGTGGCTGAATGCCTGTTTTTATCAAGAAACGGAAAACAAATTAATAAAATATGTAAACCACTGAAAATGTACATAGAATATTTAAAAGTTATGGTGGTAACCATGGGTGATAAGCTCATTGATGAGGTTGTTGTAATACTGCAAACCCTTTGGATTAACAGGTCCACTTCCATCTGGTAAAAATCAAAACCAAGTATGTATGTGAAATAATTCTTACTTTGTTCTTCATAGTTTTAAGTCAAGACAGAATCTTACTCGGAATAAGTCTTGACCATGAGATGGAAAATCTGTAGGCATCTAAGCCAGTTTCAACCATGAGTTTCACATCTTCCTGAACCAAATGGATGATAGAAATAAAAATGCAAATACATTGAATTTCAAGTCACGAAATAAGTTAATCCAGATAATCACCTTGTATTTGTGATACTGATCAACTGCTACATCTCCAGTTTCCCCTCCCATCTTTCCTGGAAAATCATTAGAAATCAAACCTTTAATACTTTTATAAGTACCCAAAAAAAGAAAAACAATATAATTACGTAAGACGGAAGATGAAAGTAAAGGAAGAAGCAGACCATCATGTGCATAGATATCCCAAATGCCAGGGCTCCTCCCATCCTCATTTGCAGCTCCTTCTACCTTTTAAACATACAAGTAATTAATTAACATCTCTTTCTAATGATATACAATAGATATGGAAGTTGAAAATGAAGCTGAAAACTTCGGAAACAGACCTGATAAGCAGAAGTACCAGAACCGAATATAAATTCAGGAGGGAAATCATGTCTGCTATATTCAGAAGCAGACAAGACTGTTACTGCTAAATTTAGCACAAGAGTTAGCAGGTAATACATCCTTGGCATCCTCAGTCCTTACTACTAGAGAAAAACCTCAAGTATTAAGTAAGAGATTGGTTGCAAGTTTCGACAGACAAAGACAAAAAAGAAAGACAGTGCAGTTTTCAATTGATTTACTTTTGTAATTGTAAATCAATTTTTTCAAAGACAAAGTAGACAATGCCGTAATTAGGCAATCAAGGCCGGCTTATTTATAAATTGTTATTAGTATTAAAAAGGAAATGGGAGATGAATTTTTTTTCCAAACCGTTTTTGTCAACAAGGACAAATAAAGTCACTCTCGATATCGCCTTTTTCCTTTTGTATGTTGTGGAGCTATGAGATATTTGCTGGTCATATTATATATGTTTTTCCTTTTAAAATGCTTTGGTTTGACATCATCAGAAAAGGATACCAAGAGAAGATGATTTCCATTAGTCAAAAGATAGATTATCAAGAGGACAATTTGGACTTGTTCTCATTTTCATATGACATTAGCTTGAAAACGGTTACAAGTTCCTCTTCAGTTTCCAAGAGTCTCTTAACAAAGACTTAACTAATCCCGAAAGGTATCTCAAAGCGTTAGGATTGCCTCGTGTATTTAAGCAATCATTTAGCTTTCCAATTTAGCAATATGGGACATTTAACATAGTTATTTTCTTTGCGGATATCTTTCCTTTAATCTTACAGAAAAAGAAAAGGCAGGTGCAGCCAGAAAGAAGGAACAAAAATGTTTGTTTTTATTAATCATTATAAGGAAAAGGCCAACTACACATAGATATTATATAAATGAGGAACGACATAAGAAATATCAATCAAATGCGGCCAACGAAACATGAGAACATATGTATGTATCTTATCCAGAAAGTACATGATTAAGGCTTTTGATCAATTGCCTACTTAATCAAGTGAGTAATGGACAAGGGTGATAAATTATTTGGAAGCTGGATTATTCCTTCATCTGCACTTGATCTTCTAACAACTCCCCCTTTCAAAAACTGGGAGTACCAACGGGCAGAAAGCTTCGGAACTCTTTTCAGTTCAGGGTCGTCTATATCTACATGATAAAGACCGTAGCATTGCTCGTATCCGCCGAAGAATTCGAATACATCTAACAAAGACCATGTAAAATAGCCTCTTGTGTTTGATCCATTCCTGCAGGGACAAGAACTCAGATTATATAAAAGCAAAATTAACATGTGTCATTTTTATTGAACTTGAAAGAAAGAAGCAAACCTAATAGCATCAAGGACACTTCCAATGTAGGCGGTCAGATATTCGACCCTTGGCGTGTCATCCAATGATGAAGTGCGTAGATTCACCTGCCCTGCAAACAAATAACATTCCATTCAGGCCCTTCCTTCTTTGATGGAAATAAATTGGAACGGTCCTCTTTTTTTGGAGTAATGATGTTGCTATAAAAAAGAGAGAAAGTGATACCATTTTCATGAATGTAAATAGGAGGATTGCCATATTCTTTCTTGAAGTACTCCAGTACTGCTTGCATACCCCATGGAGTAATTGGATACTGACATTCATTTATATTTCCTTCACTGTTAGTTATGCTAACTTTCACCATAATTGAATTTATATAAAATGCTAGCTTAAGTGCTTTATAATGACCAACAACTCAACACATAACTGTTGAGTTCGGACTCGATTCTTGAGTTATTAGCATTTCAAGAATTATAACTCAGCATATATATATATAGGAATCTTAGCTTCCTAAGTGTGAAATAATTGGTTATGGCATTTAATACAAAATAGGTTGTTAAAATTTCAAATCTTACCTCAATAGAAGTAAAATTGGTCACCCAAGGAGCTGCATAAATCACAAATTGGAGAAACGGTATTAGAAAGGTGAGGTTAGAAATATGAGCTGACTGCAGAAATGTCAAGAAAACTTGTTTTCTTGAGAGCATATAATTTTCGAGCAGATACAAAAAAAAAAAAAAAGGGTTACCTAACATTGATACTGCCATGTCTACAAATATATCTCTGAACTTTAAATTGAGGATGATGGGGTTGTCTTTGACCAGTACAGAGGAATAATGGTTCACTCCGACAAAGTCAAATGAACCCTTAAGCAGTTTGGATTCACGATTGGTAAAGACGGGTAGTCTCAAGCCAGTATTTTTCTTTACAGATGCAGGATAGTCACCAAATACCACAGGATGCATTATCCTGGAACATTCAAAACAGAATTAAGCACAATATGTTAATGTACTAGTCTAGTAATTAACTCCAGCAGCATAGGATAGGTATTGTTTTAACTTACACGCCAAACCAATAGTCATTTGCTCTTCGCGTTGCAAGCACATCCTCAACGGAATTCGTTAGGGGAGCAGTTCCTAATGCTAACACATTTATTCCAATAACTCCCCGTTGCTTCCCCTGAATCACCATCACAGCATGTCAAATCTTGTAAAGCAAATAAAATATTTGAAAATTTTCATCAGAAGAACAACAGTTAACACATGAATTCAATAAAGTAGAAAGAAACAGATTGAAGTGGGTAAGACCTGATACTTTTCCCTATACAATTTGACAGCTGAAGCATGCGCCAATAGAATATGATGAGCAGCCAAGTAGGGCTCAGATGACGAATTGCCTTCGGTGCAGTTGGATACTAATGGAATAGAGCACCGATTAGGCGGGAAAGTTCCAATATCATACCCCAAAAGGGTAATGGCATTCGGCTCATTCAGAGTAGTCCAGTGTAAAACCCTGTCCCCGAATTCTCTGAAACACACTTCTGCATATTCTTTGAAATCTTTCCTGCATCCACAAAAACAACATTCAGTATCTTTCTTGCTCCTCTCCTCTGTCCATATTTAAAGCCAGGAAAAAGCTAGAGTAGTATACACAATTTTTCGGCTAAGCCATCCTCCGTATTCATCTTCTAGCACCTGTGGGTGGTCAAAATGGTACATTGTGACATGTGGCTGGATACCTATTTCATCCACAAACAGAATTATTTTTTTTTAAAACAAAAATGTTAACAATCATAATGAATCATTCTGAAAGTTTAGTTTAGGCAGTAACCATGGGCGAGAAGCTCATTGATTAGGTTGTTGTAATACTGTAAGCCCATGGGATTGACAGCTCCTCTTCCATCTGGCAGAAATTATGTTACATTAAACAAGAATTGTAATAATTTGAGGTCGATCTTTGTATGACATGATTAAAAGAAAAGGAAAAACATACTCGGGACAAGTCTTGACCATGAGATGGAAAATCTGTAGGCATCTAATCCAGTTTCAGCCATGAGTTTCACATCTTCCTGAATTTAGTATTTGATTATTAAGACAAGAAACGTATATAAAGCAAAAACATTTTCCTAAAATAAAAAGATGTTCATATACATATATATTGATTGACCTTGTATTTGTGATACTGGTCAACAGCCACATCTCCGGTAACACCTCCCATATTCCCTGGAATTTCAACAGAAATGTAACGATTAATAGACACGAAACGAAGATGACAAGAATAAGATATAAAGGAAGGAAGAAAGAATGAGACCGGCGCGTGTATAGGCATCCCAAATGCCAACACCCTTTCCATCCTCATTTGCTGCTCCTTCTACCTTTTACACATAATAATAAGAACAATAAGCAAATTATTATTCTTAACTTGTTGTCATGCATGCATATTTTCTGAAGAACAGCTACCTGATAAGAAGAAGTCCCAGAACCGAAGACAAAACCAGGAGGAAACTCATCTTTGCTATATTCAGAATCATCAGAAGAAGAACACAAGAAATTCAGAAAAAGAAACACAAAGCAACAGAAAAACTTGAACATCCTCCTATCTTGATCAATCCAAGTAGCAGGCCTGCCTAGTAATATTTATTTATTAAATGATTATCTCTCACTGTATATGTGTGTACTTAGTGGAGTTAATTGTGTTGATGTCATGGAATTTACACCCATGAAAATGAAGGAGATAAGAAAAAGTTACCCTCCACTTCTTAATGGATTAAAGACAAAGCAGTCATTATCATGGTGATGTAATAACAGAAAGAAAATGTGAATACTTAGAGATATTAAGTTTTGGTTTTTGTCCGAACCATTTGTCTGTTTTCAGTCGACATTAAAATAAAAGTTGTAATCACTTTCTAGCAATCACATTTTTTCTTTCCTTGTGACTTTATTTCTTTGGAGTGAGTGGCCATTATGGATTTTGCAACCCTTACTCTATTCTTTTTTCCATATTTAAGTCCACACATGCATCTTATAAATTCCATTTTGTTTTTACTTTCTTTCACACCTTGTAAATGTTATATTTTTTTATTTTTACGCAATAAAGAAATATTCCTCTATCCCAAGTTTAATGAAAAAAATAAAATTAAGATTTAAAGTATGACAACTACCTTTTTAGTCAATTGAGATGATTGGATGGATGTATTTGTTGAAGAAGAAAATGGAGACACGTTTGCTCTCCTTTTATGAGTATGCCAAAACAAGAAAAATCTAGAGTCCAAGACAGTAATATCAAATTATTGTGTGAAGCTCCTAATTTGGGGTATCCATAATAATATCATAATAATGCATCCAATAAAATCAAAGTAAAATATCATCTTCAGTTTAAACAAAAAGGTATACAGGAAAGCAACAAAAAAATTCGTAGGGAACACTTTACCCCACACAAACAGGATTTGATAAAAGAAATTCCGTAGTCACAGGAAAAAAAATAAAAATTGAAGCTTTAGAAAAGAGATGATGCCAAAGACTTGATATTCCAAAGCAGGCCTGATTGCTAAAATGACTGGGCTTAAAACAATGGTTTAGCCTAGTGAACACTTCTGAGGAATAATTACTAAATAATTACTAAATAATTACTAAATTATACTACTTGTTATAGCTCATTTATATTTCATTTATATTTCAAAATTTTGGGTAAAAAATATCCCTTATTTAAGAACATCACATAACCCTTTCCCATAGCCCTTTCACTTTCATCTTATTTCCTTCCTTCTTTGTTTGTGATCCCTCCTTTACTATTACTCAATTGTTTCCGTTTTCTCATCTAATCGACGACAAACACAGTGCGGCGACATCAAGTAAACGGAGGTAACTGGGAGTAATTAGGTGAGAAGAACAACAACTGGGTGTTAAGTCGATCGACGACAAGCAAACAACTACGACGACAAATAAACAGCGGCGAAATCGATGATAAGGACGACAACTGACGGTCTCATCGATGGACAACATAGAGGGTTCCTTGATAGACGGTGGCGAAATCTACTAACGAGTAAGAGAAGAATGACAGATCTAGAAATGACTAAAATAAGAAACAATAGAAGAAAAAAGGGAAAAAGAAAAAGAGTAGAATAAAGGATTGACAAGAAACATCATATCTAGTTTCAATTTTCATGTCGTGTTGTCGTTCGACACGACATAAAAAAATGAAAATAAACGAAAAAAAACATGTCGTGTTGTGGTGCGGCAGGACAGGTTTTTTCATTATTTTTTGTATTGTCTTGCAGATTTAAAGCATAAGTTGATTACGTAGTGGATTTTCATGTCAGAGGAATTGATCTGGGCATTATTTCACAATAAATAAACCTCACAAATCACAAATTGTTCATCAATCGCCGGAATCGGGAAGAAAAATGTCTTGGGCTTCAAATTGATATAAGAATATATAAGATGAAGAAGCAAAATTGAGCAATTGAGGGACAATGGCATAACACTCACCATTAGAGCCACTATGACTGACCTTTTTGAACTTTTGGAGATAAAGGAGATGAATCGGGAAAGGATGTGCTCTGTGCGTGACCGAATGGAAGGAGATGAAGAATGATGAAGTTCTGGCGATGAAAGAGATAAAGTTCTAGAGATGAAGAATGATGGAATTTTGGAGATGAAAGGATATGCTTTGTGGTTGGTCGAAAATGGAAGGAGATGAAGAAGATGAAGTTCTGGAGATGAAGAAGGATGGAGTTCTGGAGATGAAAGGACGTGCTCTCTGTGGTTGGTCAAAAATGGAAGGAGATGAAGAAGATGTGTTGGCCCTATCAAGAACAGAATCACCTAGAGGGGGCTGAATAGGTGTCAATGTTGAAAACTGAAAATTTCTAAGTTTTCCGAGAAACTTAATTTTCAGAGTCAAATTTCCTCAGAGTCAGAAGCAAGCTTACAGAAGTAGCTTCTGAGGGAAATTCTGCCTAAACACAGTTAGACTGTTTTCAGCAACAGAAGTTCTGATTTGAGAGCTTCTGGACAGTCTTCTGAACAAAGACAATGATACTTAGAGAAAATCTGTTTCAGCACTAAATATGAACAAGTACACAGAAGCAAAAATAACAAGTATAAGAGGGAAAAAGAAGTTCAGGAGATCCTGATTGAACAATTCGATTTATCCAAGTTCGCCACAGAAGTCCTGTGACTACGTCTTGTCCCCTGAGGTCGCAGCCTACAGAGATTTTATAAATCCACTATTCAGAACTTTTATGGCAAGTTCAGAAGCTCCTTTACATCAACAGAACTTAAGCTAATTTCTCACTTAGTTCTGACTAGCCTAAAAAGAGTTAAAGGATTTCCATCAGAACAAACAATACTCTGTTTTCTGGATTTCTCACCCAACTCTAATCTCAACTAGATTTCTCTCTAAATCTAACTGAATATCACAAACGATATGAGTTTACAAGATTCCTATTATGAACTTGTTTTTCTTCACTCTCTCACTTAAACTTAAGCTATGCTAAGAAAGATTGAGAATGGAAAGGAATGCTCTGTTTTTCTTGTTAAAACAGTGCGTTGAGATTTTGCTCGATGATCATGCGTATGTTGATGCAGTGGAGCTTGGAGACTATTTATAGTGAATGAAGATAACCGTTGGTGAATTTGAATCTTCAATAGAGATGACATCAGTTGTTGTAGCCGTTAATTTGTCAAGTCTTCAAACGGTCTTCAAAACACTTTGATTCCGTTATCCTTGTTCTTTAACCAAATCCGGTAAGTGATTTGAAATCAAAGATGAGGTTGACTGGAATCATTCTTCAATTGGATCAACAAAGGGTAGACAAGGAAATTCTGGTTTCTCTTGAACAGACAAGCGCGCTCCACCAAAACAGCTTTTTAAACTTTTGGCGCCTTGCATTAAATGCAAGTGTCAGAGCATTAAATGCTATCCAGAACCCGTGACTAAGCTTCTGATCAAATTGGTAAAAGGATTTCTGATTGCAACGAACCTCTGAGGAGAGCTTTTAGCAGACTTCGGCTTCAGAGCGGAGCATCCAGCTTCTGAATTATTGAAACTCTGACTTCAGCAAACGGATCTTCTGAGTCCTTCAGGCAATCCAGAAATGATTCATTCAGCACCTGCTGAGTAACTTACACATAGACTAAGCAGAAAAATATTAGTCAACAAAAAACTATATGTAAGAGAGCATTAAGTTTTCATCTTCTGAAACGATTGGACATAATCAAAATACTTAGGGTTCATCATTCTCCCCCATTTTGGTTATGGACAAACCGTGGTCAGAAGGTAACAGAAAACATGAGGTTTAGAAAATGACTTCCTGATACATATGTTTCATAACTTCTGAGTAAATTAACTCCCCCATTTTAGTGTAAATGGTGAACTTCAGCAATCTGTATAAACTTAGAAATGACTTAAGATCAAGTTGTTAGATTTTAGTGAAGAATAATTTACTAAGTCACAGAGAAACATAAGCAAAAAGTAAGTAATCAGAGACACAAGAATGTATAAGAAGGATTCAGTGTATAAAATCATCAGAAGAGAACATATGAAACAAGATAATCAGAAGAGCAGAAGAAGTCCTAAGACAAAAACTACCCAACCCAGAGCCTAGCTAAGAAGCTTAAGTCCTAATGAGATTACAAGTTCCTAGGTTTCTTCAGGGGAGGAGGAACACCACTAGATCCTTCAGCAGCACTCGGTCTCTTCATTGTCTGACCACTCTGCTGAGCAGACTTCTCCCCCGTTTGACCAAAACCAAGAGCAACACCCAGAGCACCTTGAGAGTTCAATTTTTGTTGAACATTCAGTGCAGTAGAATATTGCTGAGGAGTTGGCCTCACAGAGTTGATCATATCCATTCTTCTTCTGAAATCAGCATCAATGGTCTTCATATGATCAAAAGTCTGACCAGACATAGGTCTCTGTTTCTGAACGTCTTCCAGAAGGAGCTTAATCAAGCGATTGTTAGCATACACAGCAGCAGTAAAGTGCTCATTCTGAATGTAAGTTTGTCCTCGGACAAACCGGTAGCAATTATGAAGAGTCTTTTCTTGTTCACGTGCTTGAGTGTGCATAACTTTCAGAAGCTCGGTAAGCTCAGCAATCTGTACGCTCTGAGCAGATACAGCAGACTCAATGCTAGAGAGACGATTGTTGAGATCAGGAGTGATGTCATATACAATCTTAGCAGCCCCGGAAGATGATGAACCTTGAGAAGAAGATTTCACTTCTCTCAGAATATGATTGGCAGTACTTTGCAGGTCATCAATCTTACTTGGGAGCATCTTCTCATGAGCCTCATAATGCTCGTTTGCTTCCTTGACTTCTTCTGTCAATATCTCCAAATTCTCATTGACCTTCAGAGAAGAAGCAAGAGCAATGTTGTCCAATGATGGAAGAGTCAGAGCTAATTCTCTTAACTTGTACAGCTCATCATAGGTAGCATGATGAAGTGAAGAAAGATTGCGTATGTAGACAGAAGGATCCTGCATTTGAAGCATAGTCATGAGCTGCAGGTTCTGAGCTTTCAAAGAATGTAATTCTTGCAGCACAATGCCCTGAGCATACATGTCAGCAGCAGAAGTTCTTTGCCCCATACCAGCAAATCTGTTCAGCCATTCATCAGAGCCACTCTGACTCATTCTTCTCAACTCCTCAACATTGGGAGCACCACCAGCTTCGGATACACCAGAAGCTCTGCCCATGAAACCAAAACTACCAAATTTGTTATCCAGATCATCTCGATTCATGTGCTTGCGTAGGAAGTCATAATTGGATGACAACCCAGCAAAACAGGAAGTAGAGGAGGAAGTAGTTAAGGGATCACACACAGGAGGTGCATGTCCAGAAGTTGAGAGTGGAGGGATATGAGAGGTTGAGAGAGGGATGGTATGTGAGGTTGAGGAGGAAATGGTAGTTGAGATGGATGGTAGTATGGATGGTAGTGAGAAAGATGGAGCAGTAAATCCAATTGATGGACTTACAGAGGAAGTATGAATGGAGGAGGTAGTGGATGTGGCTATGGAGTCTGTGAAAATGGGAGCAGTGTTTAGATTCACTTCTGAAAAGGATCCAGAAGGAGGAATAATTGGAGGAGGTACAACTTCAGAAGTTGAAGTTGTAGGAGGAATGGAAGTGTGAGATTCACTCACTTCTGTGACAGAAGGTAGTGAAGGAGATGGATGAGGAGTGTGAGTGGGAGATGAGATAACCTGTTCAGAGGAGTTTGGATCAAACATAGAAATGGGCTCAGCAAAGATATGAGCCATTCTGATCAGCGTTTCAGAGGCATCCCTATCACCAGGGTTTCTTCCTTGATTCAGAAGAATGTTGTCAATGAAGTTTTCATCATCAACATTCTCAACAAACTGTTTTGCACCCTGAAGAACCTCTTCATCTTCTGGTTCACTCTCTTCTGACAGCTCTTCAATCAGAGGAGCATCAACATCCTCTTCAGCGGACATCTCCAACATGTCCTCATCAGCAGCTTCCGGTTCCTCAACAACAGGATCCTCTAAATCAGCACTGGGGGCAACAACGAAGTCCTTTTTCCTCAGAGACCTTCGTTTTGCAACAGCCTTCTTTCCGATCCTGGTGGAGAGAGAGATATTCTCAAGTATCCGAGTGGACAGAGAGATATTCTCAAGTTTCTCTCCTTCTTCTGAAGTCTCAACTTCCTTTGAGAACTCCGCATCCTGAAGTTCAGCAGCACATGCTATAAGTCTTGCATCTGCCTTAGCCTTTGCAGCAATTTCTCTTTCAGCTGCTAACTTATCCTCAGCTTCCTTCTTCTTTCTTTTCTCATCAGCGAGAGCCACAACTCTTGCAACTTTTTCAGCTTCAGCAGCCTTCTCTCTTTCAGCAAGGCGTGCGTCCTCAGCATCCTCAGCTTCCTTCTCAGAAACATCCTTAGGTTTCTCAGCAACGATCTTGCCAGAAGGTTCAACACTGATTGTTGTTTGAACCATAGTGGGAAGAGGTTCTGAGACAACCACTTTCTCAACAGTCAGGACCAACTTACTTGATCCTTTCTTCCCCTTGCCCTTTCTGGCAGCATTCTTACCTTTCTGCACAGTAGCCTCAACAATTTCCTTCTGAGCAATACTCACAGAGGAGCCCTTCTCATTCTTCTTCGGAGTCACACCAAAGTTAAGGTTCCTGAAGGTATGCATCTTCAGAACCGTACTCCTACTTGTAACACCTTCTCCTGAAACAACAACAGAGGCTGCCTCAAACAACCTAGTCAGGAGTGAGCCATAAGCTAATGCACTCACGGTAGTCACATTCTTCATCTGCCTTATCAGCATGGCAGGGAGATTGATCTTCTTCTGATTGACCAGATGCCACATAAAAACTCTTTCCCTGTTGGAAACACCATTAACCCCTCCAGCCTTCGGAAGGAACACATTAGTTGTAAGATAGTGTGCCCACCTCTGGTGCTGAGTGAGCCAAGTGGCATAAGTTTCCTTAGCACTTAGATCTGGTCTGGCCCAATTTGCTTCTGAAAAGCCATCTGCTGAACCATCATCACCTATGATGATTCCTTCATCATCAATACCGATCACTTGAGAAATAGAAGCCCTGCTGACCTCAATCTCAACTTCTCCGACTTCCGAGTGTAGAACATCCTCCTCATTAGAAAAGAAATGGAGGTTTTGATAGAATTCGGTGACTAACTTAGGTAGATGAATTCATCGAGAGACACGAATGAATTCCAGTTTTGAGCGCTAAGCCATTTGGAGATAGGTTCAGTGGATTTAACTTCATCATCTAGGAACCTAGAGGTGAATACCCTAGATTCGCTAACTTTCTTCTTGGATTCAGTGGTAAAGATGTGAGTAACAGTGATTTCTTGAGCCATTGTTGAAGATATAAGAAATTAGGTTAAGGATTTTGAGAGAAGAGAGCACAGAAAATCTATGGAGATTCTAATAGCAGTGAAAAATGAGAGTAAAAACTTCTAAGTATGGAAAACCCCTATTTATACCCAAACAAGGAAACCGTTCCAATTCAAAAAGCAAATACACACCGTTTAAAAAGGGAACAGATAACCGTTAACCACAGAACAGCGCCGTAAAATGCAGTACATAACGCATGCTTAAATGTCAAATCATGATTAGAATTAATTATCACTTAATTATCTCAAACGATTAATCACTTAAGACACAGAGAAATAATTAAACTAAATTACTGAAGTGGATAAGTCATACCAATGCCTTCTCGTAGGTTGCTGAAAGAAATACCAGCCAGAGGCTTAGTAAACATGTCAGCAAGATTCTCTTCAGAGGGAACATGAGTAATGATAATATCCTTCTTCAGAACATGATCTCTCAGAAAGTGATGCCTAATATGAACATGCTTCATCCTGCTGTGCTGAATAGGATTCTTTGAAAGATCAATTGCACTCTTGTTATCACAGTAGATTGTAATTGTTCCAGGAATGATTCCATAGTCAGCAATTTGTTGCTTAATCCAGAGCATCTGAGAAACACAACTTCCAGCAGCAACATACTCAGCTTCAGCAGTTGAGAGAGCCACAGAGGTTTGCTTCTTGCTATGCCAGGAGACTAGGCACTCCCCCTGAAAATGACAACCACCAGAAGTGCTGACTCTTTTCAATTTATCTCTACCATAGTCAGAGTCTGTGTATCCTATAGGAGTGAAATCAGAACTACAGGGATACCACAAACCAGCTTCTGGTGTGCCTTTAAGATATCTGAGAATTCTTTTGATAGCAACATCATGAATTTCTCTAGGCTTTGATTGATATCTAGCACAAAAACACACAGCAAAATGTATATCTGGCCTGCTGGCTGTTAGGTATAAAAGAGAACCAATCATACCTCTGTAGGTTTTTATATCTACAGGTTTACCAGCTTTCTCTTCATCATCAATGTCTTTGCTGACATCCATTGGAATATCGACAGCATTAGAGTCCATCATGCCAAATTTCTTCAGCACTTCTCTAGTGTACTTGGCTTGATTGATAAACACACTATCATTACTTTACTTGATCTGAAGTCCTAAGAAGAAGGTTAATTCTCCCATCATAGACATTTCAAACTCAGCCTTCATGTGGTCACTGAACTCTCTGCACAAAGATTCATTAGTAGCACCAAATATAATATCATCAACATATACCTGAGCTATAAGGATATCCTTGTTCCTCTTCAGAGTGAACAGAGTTGTATCAACACAGCCTCTGACAAATCCCTTAGACAGAAGGAACTTTGTCAGTCTCTCATACCAAGCTCTGGGAGCTTGTTTCAGTCCATACAAGGCTTTCTTCAGCTTGTACACATGATCAGGAAACTTAGGATCTTCAAAACCAGGGGGTTGAGACACATAGACTTCCTCATCAATGTAACCATTCAAGAATGCACTTTTCACATCCATTTGAAAGAGCTTGAAACCTTTGTATGATGCAAAAGCACACAAGATTCTAATGGCTTCTAATCTTGCAACAGGAGCAAAAGTTTCACCATAATCTATGCCTTCTTGCTGACTGTAACCTTGAGCAACAAGTCTTGCCTTGTTCCTCACAACATTTCCAAATTCATCAAGCTTGTTCTTCAGAACCCATCTAGTTCCAACAACCTTTATGTTGTTAGGTCTGGGAACCAAAGTCCAAACTTCTGACCTTTTGAACTGGTCAAGTTCTTCTTGCATTGCCATTAACCAAGAGTCATCATTAGCAGCTTCATAGAAGTCCTTGGGTTCCAGAAGTGACACAAAAGCCACATTCCCCATGTATCTTCTGAGCTGGGCTCTGGTCATGACAGGATTATGAACAGAGTCAATTATGTTCTCTAAGGGATGATTCCTATGAGTTCTAACTTCTCTTGGTACATCCAATGAGTCTTCTGAAACTTGTTCATCATTTGTTGAATCATATATAGGAGCATCTTCTGGAAGGAAGTTGACTTCTGGAGTAGAATTTTCTTATTGAGCTTGTTCAGCAACAGGAGGAACTACTTCAGTAGCTCTGGGAGAAGCATCTTCTACTACATCAGGAGATGCAACTTCAGGAGCTTGAACTACATCTTCATCAGGAGCTCTACTATCTGCAGGGTTAGTCTCATCAAACTGTACATGAATAGATTCATCTAAAGTTTGAGTCCTCTTATTAAAAACCCTATATGCTTTACTATGTGTTGAGTAACCAAGAAAAATGGCCTCATCTGCCTTTGAATCAAACTTTGAAAGATATTCTTTTGTATTCAAAACATAGCACTTACAACCAAAGGTTCTGAAATAACCTATTTTAGGCTTTCGACCTTTCCAGAGTTCATAAGGGGTCTTGTTCAGAATGCTTCTGATTAGCACTCTATTCAGAACATAGCAAGCTGTGTTAACAGCCTCTCCCCAAAAGTACTTAGGAAGCCTTCTTTCATTGATCATAGTTCTGGCAATCTCAACCAGAGTTCTATTCTTCCTTTCAACTACCCCATTTTGTTGAGGAGTTCTGGGAGCAGAAAAGTTATGATCAATTCCCTTGGTTTCACAGAATTCTTCAAACCTAAAGTTTTTGAATTCTCCACCATTATCACTTCTGATATGAACAACCTTTTCATTCATTTCATTCTCAAGTTTCTTTATCAGGACTGAGAAACATCCAAGTGACTCATCTTTGCTAGACAGCAAGATGACCCAAGTGAATCTTGAATAGTCATCTACAATGACAAAGGCATACTTCTTTCCACCCATGCTCATTGGTTGAACATGGCCAAAAAGATCCATATGAAGTAATTCCAAAGGTTTTTTAGTTGAAATGACTTTCTTAGTTTTAAAAGAGCTTCTGGATTGTTTACCAGATTGGCAAGCATTGCATAAATGATTCTTTTTAAAACTAATTTCAGGCAGACCCTCAACCAATTGATTTCTAGCTACTTTGGCCAGAAGATACATGCTCACATGAGCAAGTCTTCTATGCCAGAGCCAGGAGGTATCCTCTTTGGACATCAAGCATATATTTTTGCAAAGATTTTCAAGGTTCAGCATGAAAACATTTTCAACTCTATGAGCAGTTAGAATAACTTCCCTTGACTTACTGTCCAAGATTTTACATCCAGAGGAGCTGAAGACAACATCTCTACCTTTATCACACAATTGTGCAACACTCAGGAGATTGAACTTCAGACCTCTGACTAGGGAGACATCTTCGATCGGAGGATTAGTTCCTATGGATCCAGAACCAAGTATCCTTCCTTTCTGAGCATCTCCAAAGCTGACTTTTCCACCTCTTTTAGGATCAAATGTGATGAATGCTTTTTCATCACCTGTCATATAACTTGAGCACCCACTGTCAATGTACCACAGCTTTGACATTGATGGAGCACTCAGAGCCACCTGCAACGCAATCAATTAGTGACAGGTACCCAATCCTTATTGGGTCCTTAAGAGTTAGTCTTTTCTTCAGCAGGCTTTAATGATATCTCAGATTGCAAGAGGTTTTTAATATGGTACTTGCAATCCTTCAACCAATGACCATCACTCTTGCAAAGCTTGCAAAATGGAGGGTTCTTGGATCTTTCCCTTTGCTTCTTGGGAGATTTCTTCTTCTTCTGAGAAGGACCAACATCTTCAGAGGCTATAACAGCACTCTCAGAGGTGCCAACATCAGGAGGAGAAGCTATCTCTTTCAGAAGAGAGGGAGTGACAGGTTTCTTCTTCTTCTGGGGTTTATCACTTCCCAGAGACAGCTTTTCCTTGCCTTTGGCTTTAGAGCCATTAGCAGGAGTGCTGAACTGTTTACACAGTTTTTCTTCTAACATATTCATGTCAGAATAAACTTGAGTAAACCTAAGAAACTTGTCAGCCTCACTCTTGTCCAATTTCCTTTTCAGGTACTTGAACATACTATAGAGTTCTTCAAGAGAATCAAAGATATTTTGTTCAGAAGATATGTTTACCTCGGAATCATATGTAGCTTCAGGAGGTGCGGAAGTTTCTCCTGTGACATCTTCAGAAGTTGGCTCATCAATAGCCATAAAACAAATCTGAGCTTGCTCTTCCTTCTCTTAAGGATCATTGCTGGTCTCAGAGTCTGACCAAGCAGCCAGCATAGCTTTCTTGAACTTCTTCTTATCTTTCTTCAGCTCCGGACAGTTAGGCTTAATGTGTCCCGGTTGCTGACATTCATAGCACACAATAGGCTTATTTGGATCTCTCTTGAACTTTTCACCAGAGTCGGGAGTTTTCTTGTCAAAGCTCCTGAAAGGCTTCTTGTAGTTTCCACCTCTGCCTTTTCTAAATGCCTTCTTGAACTTCCTGGTCAGCATAGCCAGTTCCTCATCTTCAGAGGATTCTTCAGAAGATTCTGCTTTCAGGACTACTCTTTTTCCTTCTGACCTCTCTCTTAGGTCATGATTCTTTAATGACATCTCATGAGTAATTAGAGACCCAATGAGCTCATCATACAAGTAATAGCTCAAATCCTGAACTTCTTCAATAGCAGGCTTCTTGGCTTGCCAAGACCTTGGTAAGCTTCTGACAATCTTCTTCACTCGATCAGATTCTTCAATGTCTTTTCCTAAACTCTTCAAGTCATTGACTATCTTGGTGAATCTAGAGTTCATATCTGAAATAAATTCTTTATCAAGCATTTCAAATAACTCATATTCTCTCATGAGTTGGTTGACTTTAGATTGCTTCACCTTTCCTGTTCCTTCATATGTGACTTCCAGCTTGTTCCAAATATCCTGTGCAGTTTCACAAGAAGAAACTTTGTTATATTCAGTAGCTGTAAGTGCACAATGCAACATATTTATTGCTGAAGCATTAGTTTGGAGTTTTTTCAGAATGTCATCTGTGTATTCTCTCTGAGGAATAACAACATTCCCTAAACCTTGTTCCATTCTGGTAGGAATGAAATCACCATCAGTGATGACATACCAAGCACTCATGTTCTGAGCTTGGATGAATTACATCATCCTTTTCTTCCAGTATGAGTAGTTGTTGCCATTAAATAATGGAGGTCTAGTAGTGGAAGAACCTTCTGGAACTATGAAGTGAGAAGAATTCTCATGCTGGTGTCTACTAGCCATCTCTATTGATTCTGATAGGATCTTACACTTAGATTGTTAGATCTTTAGTAAATATGCGAAGTAACCTGGCTCTGATACCACTTGTTGGCCTTATCAAGAACAGAATCACCTAGAGGGGGGTGAATAGGTGTCAATGTTGAAAACTGAAAATTTCTAAGTTTTCCGAGAAACTTAATTTTCAGAGTCAAATTTCCTCAGAGTCAGAAGCAAGCTTACAGAAGTAGCTTCTGAGGGAAATTCTGCCTAAACACAGTTAGACTGTTTTCAGCAACAGAAGTTCTGATTTGAGAGCTTCTGGACAGTCTTCTGAACAAAGACAATGATACTTAGAGAAAATCTGTTTCAGCACTAAATATGAACAAGTACACAGAAGCAAAAATAACAAGTATAAGAGGGAAAAAGAAGTTCAGGAGATCCTGATTGAACAATTCGATTTATCCAAGTTCGCCACAGAAGTCCTGTGACTACGTCTTGTCCCCTGAGGTCGCAGCCTACAGAGATTTTATAAATCCACTATTCAGAACTTTTATGGCAAGTTCAGAAGCTCCTTTACATCAACAGAACTTAAGCTAATTTCTCACTTAGTTCTGACTAGCCTAAAAAGAGTTAAAGGATTTCCACCAGAACAAACAATACTCTGTTTTCTGGATTTCTCACCCAACTCTAATCTCAACTAGATTTCTCTCTAAATCTAACTGAATATCACAAACGATATCAGTTTACAAGATTCCTATTATGAACTTGTTTTTCTTCACTCTCTCACTTAAACTTAAGTTATGCTAAGAAAGATTGAGAATGGAAAGGAATGCTCTGTTTTTCTTGTTAAAACAGTGCGTTGAGATTTTGCTCGATGATCATGCGTATGTTGATGCAGTGGAGCTTGGCTACTATTTATAGTGAATGAAGATGACCGTTGGTGAATTTGAATCTTCAATAGAGATGACATCAGTTGTTGTAGCCGTTAATTTGTCAAGTCTTCAAACGGTCTTCAAAACACTTTGATTCCGTTATCCTTGTTCTTTAACCAAATCCGGTAAGTGATTTGAAATCAAAGATGAGGTTGACTGGAATCATTCTTCAATTGGATCAACAAAGGGTAGACAAGGAAATTCTGGTTTCTCTTGAACAGACAAGCGCGCTCCACCAAAACAGCTTTTTAAACTTTTGGCGCCTTGCATTAAATGCAAGTGTCAGAGCATTAAATGCTATCCAGAACCCGTGACTAAGCTTCTGATCAAATTGGTAAAAGGATTTCTGATTGCAACGAACCTCTGAGGAGAGCTTTTAGCAGACTTCGGCTTCAGAGCGGAGCATCCAGCTTCTGAATTATTGAAACTCTGACTTCAGCAAACGGATCTTCTGAGTCATTCAGGCAATCCAGAAATGATTCATTCAGCACCTGCTGAGTAACTTACACATAGACTAAGCAGAAAAATATTAGTCAACAAAAAACTATATGTAAGAGAGTATTAAGTTTTCATCTTCTGAAACGATTGGACATAATCAAAATACTTAGGGTTCATCAAGATGGAGATAAAGAAGGAGAAATAAGAATGGAGACAGCTTAAGTGGTTTTATAGAAGGAAGGGTATTTTTTCCTTTAAACCTTGAAAGTGTCTAGTTTGGTAAACGTTAGTCAAACTAGTCTAGAAACGTCCACGCGCTATATCAATTAGTCTAGTTTAGTAATTAACCCAAATTCTAATTACAATATCAGGTGAGAGCATAACAATTTCATAAAGAAAAAAACCGCGATCGTGGTATTGGCTTTATGAAGAGGGGTGTCTCGTGGGAGAGTTCACTTAGGCGTCTGCGTAAGGCCTCTGATCAAGGGCGAAGCCACACTATAGGTAAGGGGGGCAATTGTCCCCTATATTTTTTTCAAAAAAGAATTTATTCTATATATATATATATATATATACAGCCAGGCTATGGTGAGGGAGTCCCTCACTTACTATTCTAAAAGAGTTTTAGCTTTAATCTAGTTACCAAACAAAATACACCCACCTAATTAATTTAATGAATTTAAAGTAATAAAATGCTAATTTATTTTGTTTACAACTCTTCTAATTAGTATCCTAATTAAATCAAACTCTATTTTCCTAAATACTAATTAATTCAGGAATTAATTAATTAATCATATTATCACATACGAATTGTAGCAAATTGAATTTATTTCAACATTAATTTATAATTCTAATAGATTATCCGGGTTTCAATCTTTTATGTGTAAATTTAACATAAATTATTTTAATATTAGAGTTTAGGGTTTATAAAGTTAGGATTTAGAGTTTATGGGTTTAAAGTTGTTAGGGTCTAGGGTTTATAAAGTTGGAACTACGGGTTTATGATTGTTAGGGTTTAGGGTTTATAAAGTTCGGGTCTAGGAGTTTAGAATTATTTGAATTTATAGGGTTGTTAGGGTTTATAAAATTAAGGACTACGGGTTTATGATTGTTAGGGTCTAGGGTTTATAAAGTTAGGGTCTAGGAGTTTAGAATTATTTGAATTTAGGGTTGTTAGGGTTTAAAAAATTAAGGACTACGGGTTTATAAAGTTAAGGTCTAGGAGATTGAGTGAATAAATTAGAGAATTAATAATAGATTTTTGTTCTTTTAAATTAGATGGTTATTTTGTTTGGTAACTAGATTAAAACTAAATATACAAATTGATAAAACCTAGAGAAGTAATTTTTCAAGATGAAGGAAGGTCATAAAAACAAGAGGAGTCTTTTGGAAGCTTGTCCAAAGTAATGTTTTTTTATTCAATTTTGAGTGTATACGTGAATGTATGTTTACAGTAATTCAATTTTGAGAGGTTTTAATTCCGCTGATATCAGAATACACTAATAATCCAAACAAAACATGTTGATATTTCAAAAGTCATTACCAAATATTCCAAAATGAAAAAAATCGTTTTTATTTTACCACAATGGATCTCAAAATGACCGTCTAACTAATACTAGTCCAAGATCTAAATGTTCCAAAAGAAAACTATAATCCAAAAAACATGCTGATATCAGAATACACTAATATTCCAAACAAAACATGCTGATATTCCAAAAGTCATTACCAAATATTCCAAAATGAATATGTTGCCCAAAAAGCATCCAAGTATAAAGAAAATGTATACAAAAACATGCAGATATTCCAAACAAAACATGCTAATATTCCAAAAATCAATACTACAAAAACAAAAGAAAACTATAATCCAAAAAACATGTTGATATCAGAATACACTAATATTCCAAAAGTCATTACCAAATATTTCAAAATGAAAAAAATCGTTTTTATTTGACCACAATGGATCTCAAAATGACCGCCTAATTAATACGAGTTCAACGGTATAAATTTTTTCGAAAAATGAGTTCGGAAACGTCGGGAAAATGTATTTTAAGAAAAAAATAAAAGACTTTTCTCTCTCTTGTGATGACATCATCAGTCCCCTTTCCCTCACAAATCACGTGTATGCCCTCTTTACAAATATGCCATCTTTTCTCATTTAATTACAAAATTGCCACCATTGTCACACCAAAATCGAAGTGATGCGTCTTGCTTATTTTGTGGCAGAACCAGAAATATATACCTCATTGGAAGTATCACATGTCTAATGATAGTGTCATTGGACGAAGATCATAATAAATTTTCTCCATCAAGTGGCTCAAGCTTATATTTTCATTTTATGCCTAAACTTAATAGCCAAGATGACAATTTTGTAATTCTTGTGCTGTTGTTATAAAATTATCAGTTTGAATTTATAATCTTGTCTACTGAAGTGAAATGAAGTAAATAGAAACAATCTCAAGTTTGAAAGAGCAAAATGAATAAAACCAATCCAATAGAAAGAGCATCTTTAACAGTAGTCTCTCAATGTTAAATGAACGATAATAAGTCCAATAGAATCTTAACAAAAATGCTTCTGATTAGAAAGATAAGTAACATTTGAGAAATAATGGAGTAAAACAATTAGCATTAGTCCAAAAATGAGTAAATCAATTACATTGAAAAAAACTAAACAAAATTACAAAGAAAAATTACATGGTTGGTTGGTTATATGTAGACCTTGGCATGGGTCAAGCTGGGCTAGGCTTATCAGCTTTTAATAAAATTTACAAACCCCAACCTCAACTCAATCCACAATAAATTTAGGCGATTTGGATTTTGGATTTGGGTTTGGATTTAAAATTAAAATTTCAAACCTACTCGCCAAGCCTATATGTTCATTTAAATTTGTATTGAAAAAAATCCCCACAACCTATATATCTATATATATATATATATACTAAAAGAAGAAGCAAAGGATGAAACATGACAAAAGAAGAGAAATTTAATGGATGACTTGGCACAATATTAGAGAATTAAGCTTATGTGTCATTTTCTCCTTAAATCAATATTAAATTATTAAAAAATCAAAATTATATATTATCAACACATATTTATCTCTAATAGAAAACTACTTTACTAAAACTCATATTTAAACCTTATATTTATTTCTAAATATCAAAAGAAAATGATATATATATTAAAAGGAGAGAGAAATTTTAAAATATTCCTAGAGTACGGGTGACGTGGTACTCCGGACAAACAATTTGATAACACGTCACATATGTTAATATCTAGGGTTTATGATTTAGGGTCTAAGTTTTATTTTTTAGGGTAGGATTTTTATTTTAATATCTATAACTTTATATATAATAAAGTAAAAAAAGATAGATTTTTAATTAATTACACATTGTCAAAAATTTATTGGTTGTGGTGACACATGCCAACCATTTATTGGTCTAGAATATCACTTCATCGTACTCCAAGAGTATACTAAATCTCTCGGGGAAATGAGAAGCAAAAGATGACACATGACAAATGATGAGAAATTTAAGGGATAACTTGGCACAATATTAAAAAAGTAAGTTTATGTGTCATTTTCTTTTTAAAAATCAATATTAAATTATTAAAAAAAATTAAAATTATATATTATCAATGTATATTTATCTCAAATAGAAACCTACTTTACGAAAACTCATATTTGAACTTTATATATATCTCTAAAATATCAAAAGAAAATGATATGTATTATTTTGATCAAAAGAAATTGATATGTGTCAAAAGAATTATCTCTATAAACTGTATTGTCGTGTTAGAAATTGACAGCGTTGATTTTTTTTATTTTTTTAATCATGTACTATTTTAATCAATTTCATACCAATCTATCTTAAATTGATATGTATTTTTTTGTCACAAATAATATGTATTTTTTAAACATAAATATTATCTATTTTAATGGAATTAAGAATTAGAAAAAGTATTAGAATATAAAGAAAAGTAATAATTTGTATCTATATCTATATTTACATAATAAAAGGAGAAGCAATGAGTGTCTCTTGGCAAACAAAGAGAGAATAGAGAAATGATGTGGCTTAATAATGGAATTTAATGCTGATATTTAGAGTTTCTAAAGAAAAATAAAATTTTAAATTAATGACTAATTAATAACTAACTAATTAATAACTAACTAATACTATCTGTGAAAAAGATTAATATTATCACATTGAAAATAACAATATCATGAGTGCATTCAAAATTATTTTAGGATATAATTAAAAATAAACACTATTTTATAACTAAGGATTAACGGGTTGCTATTAGGGGCATTTTAAGGTATAATCAAATAAATAATTTCTTTTTAAAAAAACCAAGTTAAGAGGTTGTTGCTAGAGATATTTAGGGTATAAGAAAATGTATGAACGACTTTCTAACTAAGAATTAATTAACGGGTAATTGTTGGACTTTTATGCTACAATAAAAAAAAAACTCTTTTTATAATTCTCTCAAAAATTATTTTTTTTATAATTAAGAGCTAACAAATTGTTTTTTCGATGCTTTTAAGTATGGGGTTTTTCTATGGTCACTTTGTTTTTTACAAAGTAACCATTACTTTGTCCATTATCACCATTAGATTAGGGTAGTGAATTTTGATCCAATGGTGATGAAGGCAAAGTAACCATAGCCTACAACTTAAGTATAATAAAAACGTTCCATTATTAGGTTAGGTAAACATAAATTAAAAAATAATTAATATGCACTTATATTTATAAATTCATATACTTTAGTTTTAAAATAACTCACATATAAAAGAAGGGGATATTTTATAGTCATGAGTTAAAAACTAATCCAATAGTGAAAAAGACAAAGTATAGACAAAGTAAGGAAAAAACAAAGTACCATAGCCTACACCTAAAAGAAGATATACAAAACTATACAACGTGAAATATATTGTTTTCGCATAGCCCGTGTCAAAATCTAACTAGTAATAAAGGGATAATCGCTGGCTAACTCTTTCCATTCTTTCTGGGCTAATCTGCTTTTGCTAATCGCACCCGATCCCTCTTTCTTCTTTTAACTACGAAATCTTTTACTGGAGCTACAGCTTTTCCACTGAAACTCAACGCGCCACTCCAGCAAAGCGGAGAAAAAACATAAAATCAATCTACCAAGTCCCTAACCCAGCAATTATCTCCGCCGCCGCCGTTAGTGTCCTTCGCCGCCGGTAAGTTGTCTTGTCTGTTTATTTGAATTTCTAGTTTAGAAGAATTTTTCATCTGAATCGAAATAATTTAATTTCAGTCGAGCTAGATATGTTTGGAAAAATTAACAATTGTTTAGCGAATCATAAAGTTGTTAGAGTAATCAGTCTTAATATAGTTATCTCAAAGCTTTGAGCTTCAAAGAATTTATACAACCATGTGAATCGTGACCCAAATAGAAATCTGGTTTAATGTCCGCATCATTGTGCGAGAATCATAGTTTCTGCGTTTATTGCTTTAATTTTGTTAAACTGGTAAAATTATCCATTGTTTTAGCTCCTTTCATCTAATTTTCAACTTTGATATATTGTAATCACATGTGCTGTTTTTTAATGAGCCTAAAGTTAGACGGAGTAGAATGAGATGAGAGAGTTTTCCTCTGCAATGTCCATGGTGGGATTTGGTATTTTGTTTCTATCAATTGTAAACAGATCTGAGCTCTGATTGTATTATTCCGTGATAAACATACGTTTTCAAGGGTATGTTTCTGGACAATCGGGCTGGTCAAACGTGTTACCTTTTGTTGAGAAGAGAGTATTATGCTTTCGGTTAGGTTGGGTCGTATGACTAGTTCTAAGATTAATAATGTCTGATCTTAGTGACCCCGAGGATGTGTTGCCTGCACAAATGTAAAGAAACTAGATAAAGCCAGTGAAGTTATTCAATTTTTAAAAGAGCAGTGATTTCTGGGATTCATTAGTACCCTATTCTCCTTTTTCTACCCGAACACTGTTAGCATGACCAATTAGGAATATGGTTTAGAATCACAAATGTCTATTGTCTTTAGAATAATGTAAAAGAATCAGCTCAAATGGGATTGAATTGAAAAAAAAAATCAGTGGGTACTTGCGTTCATTGTTTCAAACAATTCCAATAATAATAATAATAAATAATAATAAAAAATAAAAATGAACTAACAATGCAAGTCAAAGATTCAGTGAATGAAGGTGCAGTTTAGTGTTTAGCCAAACTTACTTTCTTGAAAAAAGATTTGAGAGATAATTATAGGTAAGCTTACCGCATCCAAGTTATAGCTTAAATTCATTAGGATAAATAAACCCTTAAACATCCTATTGCGTGTAAATATCTCAATAATTGCTTAGGTATTGACATAAGTGTGACTTTATTTATGTTATGAAATTCTGTGATTAAATATTTGAACATCTGGGGTTCTGATCCCACCATCTGGGCTGAGTAAATGAGGATGGGAGTGGCATATCTCTTAATGGCATTGTGAAGGAGCAGAATGACATATTCCTGCAAGTGCACTTAAAATTAGGGGAATCAAGGTGTCTTAGTTGGGTGTATATGCGTCCAATAAGCTCCCTAAAGATCACTGTTTAATAAAATCACAGTTAGGATTAACTTCTAGAATGCCATCTCCCTTATCCGGATCAAGTTCAATTGATCAAACCGGCTTGAAGAAGCAAGTATGCACATTTGGGATGTGTGTTAATTGTACCAAGATTAGTATATTAAACTTTAAACTATTGATGGAAAGCATAGTAGCTTCTTGTGGAAGGGTGACACTGGCTGCTTGCTTAGAAAGATGTTTGCAAAGACAAGTCTGAAGCAGGCTAAGTAGAGAGATATGGTGAGTGAAAAAAAAAGTCATTGAGCACACATTTTGAACTGATTGTTGCGGATAGTCTTTTTCAGCAGAGTAGGCGATAAAGAATAAGCTCAATAAGCTTAGATTCTGGGAGCTCATCGGATGCTAGCTGGTCTTGGAGGAACTTGTTTAAGCATAAAGAGGATTCAAAATCATGTAGGGTATGGGGGAATTCTTTGTCACTTTTGTATTGGTCACATTGATATTAATTCTTGTCTCCTTTTTTTCTTACAGAAAGATCTGCAATTTTTTTTCTTTAGCTGATGATGTATGGAATTAGAGAAATGGCATACTGTTGTCGAAGGGCGTTGCACACAGCTTCCTGTCGTGGTCCCTCGGATACCTTGATGAGAAAGATCACTGAGATCCAGAAGAGGAAGAAAATTAAGAATCCCAAGAAAAACCAATTGTTTGTGGAGACTCCTGAATCAAAAGCATTCCTTGATACAGCAACTATGCCAATGTTCCTCACTGTTGTTGGGACTGCACTCTTCGCCAAGCTTCTCATGATGGTATACTCCTCAAATTTCAAATTTGATAATCCTTATTGTTGTTCAATGAGGCATTGCTAGTTTGGCCTTTTATTAACTTTGTGAGAAGTAATGGGTAGGGAGGGAGTTCATTTCTCTTGTTTCTCTCTGTTATTCTGTCATTTTGCTAGGCAATGTTAGTTTAAAGTTGCAATTCTAATTTGATAATTAATAAAAATAAAAAAATGTTTCCTGCACAACAGATAAATGATAAGTCATGCTTCTATTGGATATGCTACTGTAGTATAGAAAATATACAACTCGCTTAAGGAATTTCTCCCCTTTTGTCTATTTCAAGTTCAATTGGGTTCCTATTGGGTGGGATTAGAAAAATTGAATCCTAAAATAAAAAATAAATTAGATTTTATGCATTCATTTGGGGTTTATCTTCTGTTTTTAATCTGCCCTGTCTCATAGTGGGTAAAGATTTATTATTTCTTCCTGATATCATCTTTCATTTGCTAATAATTTAATTTTTTGAGGTTTCATCTGCATCTAGTAATCTGTATAGTTTATGTTGTGTAATCATAGTATGATGATAAACACTCTCAAGAAACTATTGAGCGTAAAATCAAGAATGCTCCTCCTGGTCAAGGCACAATCAGGATGCTTGAACGTGAAGAATGGGATGAAATTCGAGAGGTGAGGCCAAGGACTCCTTTTGAATCCAAGCTTGCCCGTCCAAATGCACGAATAAGAACTGGAGAACCATTGCAGATGGTGAGTTATTCTATTACTTCACTTTCTTTCTTGAAAATTGGATTTGCTTCTTTTCGTCCTTGTGACCTTAGCCTGTGTGACATGGTTAGAGGGATAAATTTCATAGGTCTGCCATATTAGTGGAAATAAAAAATTTCGTATCATTAATCAATATAGAGCATCAATGTGTCTTCCAACTGAAGAATAATGGAAATTTTTTTGGGTCACATTAGTGTCTTTCTTCTTGGTTTCCCCCTTCTGATGTGATCCAAGATTTGGGTAGTCTTTGATTTAAATGGTCATTTTCGTAGTGCTTGTTCATATTATTTGTTTTGTTTGTTCATATTGTGAGCTTGACCTAGGGAAAACTATGCAAGTTGATCTTGGATTTCCCTATCCAATATTGCATTGATTTCTTAGTTTAAAATCTGTATTATGGTATATTTTAATTAATTATTGAATTTTTTATGTCATTGTTTCCGCCAAAGCCTCCAACGTCCATAGTGGTTGTTTCCTTGAGATATCGTGTCCTCTTCTGCAGCCTTTAATACTATGAAGTTGTCCATGTCATCTATCAGTTGTTTGCATCCATTATATTATTGTTTGATTCTTGTGGCTTGTTTATATGCAAATATGTTCAATTCTTTTGCATGTGTGCCTTCTGGCTCCTTAAACTTTCAGAATCTAGATATTGGTATTTGATGGGTAAATTGTAATACGAATGTTATTGCCAGCTGTTGGGATGCTATGTGAGTTAACAATTAATAATTGTTTGGTAAGATCCACTCAGAGCTGGGTAGTTGGACATTTTAAATCAGGAAGTGGTTCTTCTTTGGTTTACAAGTGAGACAATGGTTGCTGAATTGTCCACTCTAGTTCAGTCTGCAACTTGTACAAATTATTCACTGATTAAAAAAAAGAAAATTGAAAGATTTAATAAGTTTCCCAATATTTACAAGGTGTTTTTTTCCTTTATGTTGTTAAACGTGAAATGTCTGCCGCCTAGTCTTTCATATAGGTTAGTTTTATTCATCAACATTTTTCTTATAAAATAGATGCACTTTCCCCAGTATACAATTATATGAGCCAAATACTCTAGTCAGAGTGTTGGTTCCTATTCATTAGAGTGTTCTTTATAATCTATGAAATGTTGCTACTTACATTTTTTTTTTATCTCAAAATACTGTTTGAAAACAGTACAATTGTTTCTTTCTATCCATTGTCATTAGACTGATGCAGCCTTTACATTGCTTCTTAAACTATGGCAGTCAGTCATTTTGGAAACTGTTTTGAACACAGCTCATCAACATTTGTTTCAAACTTCACACAGAAAACTGCACTCAGAAAATATACGGTCTACTGTTTAAGTATGGTTGTTGCAAAACAAATTGATATACACACAGCCAAGGAATCTGTTCTTCGTTTACCACATGGCTATCTCGTTCTCTATTCTTTGGTAGTTCTCTCTCCTTTAGGTATGCCACATATTGGAAATTTATCGTTCTGCAGGTTGCCGGAAATCTCATTTGCAATGTTTTGATTAACCTAACAACCTTACCACATCCTATATGGTTTGAGTTATGTTTTCTAAAGGATTCATGAGTCTCCCATCCAGAATTTTCCATTCTTAAATTACTATTGAACTTCCTGTCTTCCGAATGGGGTCATGGAATCTATCAATTAGGCTTTTCCCTTGAACCCGCTTATTATACCAAAATGACAAAGAATTCCCCCATACCCTACATGATTTTGAGTCCTCTTTATGCTTAACCAAGTTCCTCCAAGACCAGCTAGCATCCGATGAGCTCCCAGAATCTAAGCTTATTGAGCTTATTTTTATCCCCTACTCTGCTGAAAAAGACTATCCTCAACAATCAGTTCAAAATGTGTGCTCAATGACTCTTTTTTTCACTCACCATATCTCACTACTTAGCCTGCTTCAGACTTGTCTTTGCAAACATCTTTCTAAGCAAGCAGCCAGTGTCACCCTTCCACAAGAAGCTACTATGCTTTCGATCAATAGTTTAAAGTTTAATATACTAATCTTGGTACAATTAACACACATCCCAAATGTGCATACTTGCTTCTTCAAGCTGGTTTGATCAATTGAACTTGATCCGGATAAGGGAGATGGCATTCTAGTAGTTAATCCTAACTGTGATTTTATTAAACAGTGATCTTTAGGGAGCTTATTGGACGCATATACACCCAACTAAGACACCTTGGTTCCCCTAATTTTAAGTGCACTTGCAGGAATATGTCATTTTGCTCCTTCACAATGCCATTAAGAGATATGCCACTCCCATCCTCATTTACTCAGCCCAGAAACTAGTTCAAGATATTGTAGAACTTTTATGTAGAGCTCCGGCCAAGCTCACGTCTCCTTTACAAAAGAGGAAAGATCATCTTCGAAGCATAAACGAACTCGACCTTTTCACAGTCAGGACGGCCCTTGAAGTTCTTGAGCAACTTACTCATGACATCTGGAGAGATACTCCATACGAAGGACAAACAATAAAGCTGACTACATGCCACCTTGTCTCAAACCCTAGTCCATCTTTCACAAGAATAGATGAACTTGGAGTATGGATACAAGTTGTCAACCACTTAATGAACGTTTCTCGAAAATGGAAACCTATTAAAGCTTCTTCCTTCATATCCAATGGGCTAAAACATATACTTTCCTTAGATGAATATTTTGTTTTATTTGTGTCGTAGCCGTAATGCCTCGGAAGTCACATTGCTAGCAACCTGTTATAAAAAATCTTCTTTATCAGGACAAAAGTCAAAGGCAGGTTAATCCGTGCTAGTTGATTTCCCTTGCATTCTCCCAAGCCATGGAGTAAATACCCTGCGGATGAATTACTGAACAGCATGTTATTGGTTTTGAATCACCCAATTCCTCAGGCGTATTGCATTTAGGAATCGTGGTAAGGGTTGTCACATTCATTTATTCCGTAATTTGCCGTAATGAAAAGATACCTTGAGTGGCGGACAAGCACCTTTTCCTGCTATATCCCGACATTTTTTCCAAAGAAGTACTTACTGAATCCAGCTATCTCTGGAGCTTTAAATGCTTCTTTAATTTCTGCAGCTGTTACTTCTGTTGACATCTTATCTGCTGCTTTCCTAGAATTCAAAGGACCCCTATTGATAACTTCCTGGTTAATGCTCTGCGTTACCCGTGTAAAAATCTTTCATTGCAAGACAATTTGCTTTTGGTCTGTAGTTACTCTCCCATCTTCATATTCATACAGGTTGTTGATCACTTGGCGAGTCTATGTTAGAATTATTAGTTAAATGTTGCAATATTGTTACACGTACCTGTAATCAAAATGTCTTATCATGAGTCAAGACAATTAGATTATATTTGACCACCATGGTGATGTGGTTTTGTGTTGTTCCATGTCTTGGTTTCCTTTGTGTTTCCCCTATACGCTAACGAGAATATCTGTGTCGCTGGCAAGTGTGTATGGTATTCCTGTATTAACATCTTATAACATAGAAAAATAATACAATTTTTTTTTAACTTGTGGTGCAGCAAGATCTGAAGGATTGGACAATAGATGTGGTTACAGATGCAGTGACGCGTGTTGAAGAAAGTGTTAAAAGGAAATCATGACTCTTGTGCTCCTACTCCTAAGAAAAGAAAAGAAAACCCCTCCCTGTTTGAAGTATCATATCCTGATTATAGTGTATGCAGGCTGAGATAACAAATATGCTAATCAAATTTGAGAGCATTGTATTAGCAGTCATGTGTAGATATATTCCATTCCATGGCAAGTTCCTCATTTGGCCTGCCTACCCCTAATTATAAAAGAGAAGAGAAGAGAAGAGAAGAGAAGAGAAGAGGGCTTGGGGGATCAAATTTAGTTGTAGAAGAAGCATAAGGTGACTAGTGTGGGACAATAACTCAGGTCAGGTCCATGCAATGCAAGTGAACATACATACACTTATTGTTTTGACTGGACAATCATATTATTATTCTACATTACCCTAACCCTGATATTTTTCATTGTCTTGCATATTTTGACTCTAAATTGTTTTGTTTTGCTTTGGAATTGAGTTTGTAATAATAAAAAAGAAAAGCGATATTGCTGGCTAGGTTAAACACTTGCCTCCAGGATGGATCCAGTCAGTTAATTAAGCTGTCAAATTCATGCTTAAAAGAATAAGTTGATTTCAACTGATTTCTTTCCACACAATTGTAACACTTGGACTTTAGATAAGACTTTAGCTCTCTCATTTTCGACGTTAAATTCAGTTCATTCATATCTCATTAATATCTCTTAAAACTATTCATTGTACAAAACTTCCTACCCTGACGTCATCCTTTTTGAAGCGAGCTGATTTTGGTTCTTCTAATAACATTGTGAAAGAAATCATGCTTAAAATAGGCTTAATATCTCACCAGTCCCTTCGACATGACAAAAAAGCTACATTCACTCTTGTATTTAACATTTGTTCTTCAACTTCTTTAAACTTGAGAATTCTGTTAACGTCGCACACAAACACTTTTGTTGACGTTGCACACAAAAACACATAGAAGCATCTCCATATAAAAGGTGAAATACACTTACGTTGATGTTGATGTGGATGTTGACTTTTCAAACACCAATAAAACAACGCTACGTGTAAAGTTTTAATTTACTTTTTCTTTTTTTTGATAAAACTAATATTTTTGATAACTAAAACTGGTTTACTCCTTTCAAAAAAAAACTGGTTTACTTGCTCCACCTCCATCTTCATGCATCCCCGTTGTCGATCTCTAAAATTCTAAAACAAAAATCGAACAAGAAAGAGGATGTTGAAATCGGAGGCAAGAATTGATGGACAGCAGAATGATTATCGCCGAGGAGAACGTGATTTCCATGGATTGCAGAAAATTGAGGGACGCATGAAACAAGTGCTAAGTATTCAATATTAATACGACTTTTTTGTCAAGTTGAAGGGGCTAGCGAGGTATTAGCCCTCAAAATAAGGAAGGTTTCTAGAAACGAAATGGAGCTATATATCTGCAGTGTGTCAGATGTCAGGGCAGGGCAGCTGATTTCCTATTTCCCAAAAAAAACCAAATTCATAATCAATGAATAATTCAATGAAACGATGTCGTTGAGATAATAATAATAGAGGTGTGTGCCTGTGCCTCATCCACTTGTCGCCTTCAGAAAGATTGCAGCAGCTCATCAATGACGCACGTGACTTTATTGCTTTCTTTCTTTCTTGCCAAAACGCCACTCTTACGCTTTCTTCCTTCCCCACGTGTCACTCACCTGTTATACCCAAACTGCCCTTGACTGTTTTATTTTCTGCAGTTACTCCTCATCTTTTGCAAATTATACTTATTGGTGTATTCGTATTTGTGTCTGACACGTGCCGTATACTGAGTTGAAATTCATTTTTAAGCTATTTTATGAATGTTATGTTCTAAAAACGTCTCCTGTATCCGTATCTATGTTTGGACAATATAAATCAAATTACACAACACTAAAGCAACTCAACTATCAATTATATCACCATTTACTAAAACTAAAAAGAGGGAATTTGGTAATATAAAATAGTAATATAACAAGGAAAATAATAATGGTAATCATGTTTGAGATGAACATTCTTACTAGTTGTTTTTGGTAACTTGTTATGGTCCTTTTCCCTATTAGTTAAGAATATTATTTTGGTTTGCTTTTCTGGACACTACTGCACATTTATATATATAAAGAGAGTGGGGGAAGGGGGTGGTTATATATTCATTCATTGCACCTATACAAAAAGAGAGGACTGCTTTTCTTTTGTTCTTGTTTCTCTAAAGGTAAAGCTAGATTTCCATATTTTGCTTTTTTGGTTCTCTTATTATTACTATTATATACTGCTCAATCTTAATTTTCTCAAGTGATTATCATATCACAATAACTGCTACACTTTTAGTAGTTTCTGATCAACTTCACAGTTTTCTTTTCTTCAGGTTTAGGTCCTGTGCTTTCATATTTACTTACTACTTTCTTTCTTTCTTGCTTGCTTTATATTGTGGGTGTACTATTTTCTGTACCAGATATATCAATACAAGTAACACACAGTTCAGGCTCAGATAACAAAATGGTAGATTCTAGTGATACTTATTTAGAGAGAGGCTATGGAATGTATGGGGTTGCTGGTGCTTCTATAGTTGCCATTCTCCTACCCTTGTTGGTTTCCGTGGTTTTTATGCGGAAGAAAAAGTTGAAGCAGAGAGGTGTTCCTGTTCCAGTACAGCTTGGTGGTGAGGCTGGTTATACAGTTCAAAATGCTCGAACACATCGCTTAATTGAAGTTCCTTGGGAAGGGGCTACTACCATGGCTGCTTTGTTTGAGCAATCTTGTAAAAAGCATTCCCAACACCGCTTTCTTGGAACCAGAAAGCTTGTTAGTAAGGAATATGTGACTGCCAGTGATGGTAGAAAGTTTGAGAAACTTCACTTGGGTGATTATCAATGGCAGACTTATGGACAGGTTTTTGACCGTGCTTGCAATTTCGCTTCTGGACTTATTAGAGTTGGTCATAGTGAGGATACGCGTGTTGCCATTTTCGCTGAAACTCGAGCTGAATGGTTCATTGCCTTCCAGGTATTCATTTTAGATCACTATAATTAATTTGCAGCATTTCTTTCCTTGTCTTTTTTCATCTTGAATACTGAACTAATTAATTACTTGTGTGGAATTAGGGATGTATGAGGCAGAATGTTACAGTTGTTACTATTTATGCTTCCCTAGGTGACGATGCTTTGATCCATTCACTCAATGAGGTAGGGTAGGCCATTTCTCTATGCTTGGTCTGCTATCAATTATGATTTGCCTTTTATTATTGATGGTCCTCACTCAAATTTTCAATATTTGGGCAGACACAAGTTTCAACGGTCATTTGTGATTCCAAGCAATTGAAAAAGTTGGTTTCTGTGAGCTCAAGATTAACAACTATACAGAACGTGGTTTACTTCGAAGATGATGAAACTGCAAACGATTATGGTATCGCAGGAAGTACGAGCGATTGGGTGGTTTCATCTTTCTCTGAGGTTGAGAAACTAGGAAAAGAAAGTGCTGTTTCTCCAAGCCTACCTTCGAAGAACGGGGTTGCTGTTATCATGTATACAAGTGGTAGTACAGGCCTGCCAAAGGTATATATAGATTCTTCTACTTTATGCCTTATTCTGTTTCTTCTTTGTTTTCATGGCTTAATTATAGGATTGTCTCCACTAAGACATCATATAAAATTGAACAAATTTTGATTGAGCTGAAAGACATCTGAAAAAGCTGAGGGAGTACTTTTAAGATTTTGAAGGCTTGATTGATATGCCAGCATTTTGATAGCTGGACAAATACTGTGTCACAAAATTAAGAATATGTTTTCTTTTAACATTAGAACTCACAACTTTGAATAACTTGCATGATTTACTTCACACTAAGATCGTATCTTGTTAAATGTGATAGGGAGTGATGATTACCCACAGTAACATTATAGCCACGGCTGCAGCCGTAATGACAGTGATTCCAAAACTGGGTAGCAACGATGTTTATTTGGCATACTTGCCCCTAGCACATGTTCTTGAGCTGGCTGCTGAGGTACCTACCTTTCTACTTTATTCCTATTTTCCATCATGCCACTGGAAGGATAATAACTTCATTTCACCGGTTGTCCAGTCTATAATGTTGACTGCAGGTTCAGCAATCGGCTACGGTACAGCACTGACTTTAACTGACACATCTAATAAAATTAAGAAAGGAACCAAAGGCGATGCTTCCATGTTGAAGCCAACTCTCATGGCAGCTGTTCCGGCTATACTCGATCGTGTCCGAGATGGAGTTCTCAAAAAGGTATTAACTCTGTCATCTACTTCAATCAAATTTAATAGGTTAAGGCACCTGATCTTAATGAATTCAGGTTGAGGAAAAAGGAGGGTTGGCAAAGAGCCTTTTCAACATAGGATATAACCGAAGATTAGCAGCTATAGAAGGAAGCTGGTTTGGTGCTTGGGGGCTGGAGGCATGGTTGTGGGATGCCACAGTCTTCAAGTCAATACGCGCTGTTCTTGGAGGAAATATTAGATTCATATTATGTGGTGGAGCTCCTTTGTCTGGAGATTCCCAGCGGTTCATCAACATATGCGTGGGGTAATTACTTTCTAATATTGACAAGTCAGGAAATTAGTATTTTGTTTCTATTTTTGTTTGATCAGTGCTATTCAAATAGTTAGCATCTTGTGGCTTGAGATCTTTGAATTACTGATGTTGTTGTGACTAATTCGTTCCATTCTAAGATGAGTAACTGGTAATTTACTGTTTAAAATGCTGTGCATTTGTGAAGTGCCTTCATATTTTATCAATAATTTTGTCTCCAAGCATAGCAACTAAGGTTGATTTTTCTGTGTGCTTACTTTACACCTTCAGGACCCCAATAGGTCAGGGTTATGGCTTAACTGAGACTTGTGCTGGAGCTGCTTTTTCTGAGTGGGATGACGCCTCTGTGGGTCGAGTTGGACCTCCTCTTCCATGTTGCTATATTAAGGTCGGTTATTCTATATCTTTAGTTTTTGTCAAACTTCTTTCAACTTGTACCTTCATATATGGGGCAGTATTTCCAAATAACAAATATAATTGCAAGCTGGTTTTAAGCAAATTCTAGTGTTTTGCTTGTTTATGGTGCCAGATCTTTTGTTGAAATTCAGATAATCATAGCATTCGATATGCTCTGCTGTGGTTTTCTCATAGTTGGTTTGACGGAACTATTTCATTTTGTTATTACAGCTGGTTTTTGACGGAACTATTTCATTTTGTTATTACAGCTGGTTTCTTGGGAAGAAGGTGGGTATAGGATATCTGACAAGCCAATGCCCCGGGGAGAGATTGTAGTCGGCGGAAATAGTGTAACCAGTGGTTATTTTAACAATGAAGAAAAGACTAATGAGGTCTACAAGGTATATGATAATTCATGTGCTATCTATAATCTTGATCAGCATTATACAATAGCATGGGAAAAATATTTGAGTTGTTGCATTGTACAGGTTGATGAAATGGGGATGCGCTGGTTTTATACTGGTGATATCGGACGTATTCACGCAGATGGATGCCTTGAAATTATTGATAGGAAGAAGGATATTGTGAAGCTTCAGCATGGAGAGTATATCTCCCTTGGAAAGGTGTGCAATTTCTCTGTTTTCTGCTGGTGGATCATGATCGTCTAATATCAATATGCTCACTAATGTTATAATTGCAGGTTGAGGCAGCACTGATGTCAAGTAGCTATGTAGATAATATCATGGTATATGCTGACCCCTTCAAGACCTATTGTGTAGCTCTAGTAGTTCCGTCACGTCAAGAGCTTGAGAAATGGGCCCGTCAAGCTAATATTGAGTATCACAACTTTTCAGAGCTCTGCAACAGAGCTGAAACTGTTACTCAAGTTCAAGAATCACTGTTTAAGGTTGGTTCATTTGTCGAATTATGTTCTCTTTGTGATTCAATCACTCCATTTCCTTGTGGTTGGCTAGTTATTCTTATAGGTTACTAAGTCCACTCAAACAAATTTCGAGCTGTATCTGAGATAGGTTTGTTTGTGTGTGCAGGCAGGAAAAGCTGCAAGACTGGAAAAAGTAGAAATTCCAGCAAAGATCAAGGTGTTGGCAGATCCATGGACACCTGAATCAGGATTAGTTACGGCTGCTCTCAAGATAAAGAGGGAGCAACTGAAGACCAAATATAAAGAAGAGCTTCACAATCTCTATCAGTGAAACCAACCCTGCTTTTTCTTTCTTTTACCATGGGATTTTTCCCAGAAAGTGTAGTACAATTTTACAGGAAGCTTGAGGTTCACTAAAGTGTCATTACTCCAGTTGGATCCTAATGATAGTCATGTTTTTCATAATAAAAGCATACCCTCTATTATAAGAGAAATGTTTTTGCATGTGAATGATCTACAGCTAATAATAACCTTGATCAATGGTTTCAAGTGATAATATTTTTTTTGGTATTAATTGTTAATTGTTTCGTATTTGCAACGAACAATATTAGTCTGGTTGAAGGTGAAACGATTGCTTTGACTGGAAATTGAGCAAAGCTTGAACACAAGTAGTCAAGCTGAAATTGGTGTGTGATAAAGTTTCATTATTTGTGAAATAAACAATGCAGATGGAACCTTAACACAACTGCTTTATGCTTAATGCATATATGCCTCATTCTCATAGGTACCATTTGGAATCATGTATTGCAGATATGTTTCAAAAATTATAATAATTCCATCCTTATATGTTGAATATCAAATAATCCACCAGCATTTCTCTAGTACAACTCGGAATTGCAGTATCAGAATGTTGCTCGTGAAGAACAAATATTGCTATGCGTTCAAAGTTCTATCAAAAGAATCTACCGGTGGAAAATTCAATCAAATAGTGCGAAGGAAGTGGAAATCATATTTATTTTTCCAAAATTTCTAATATCAATTTAAAAGGAGTTGTCAAGAACTTCGTGTGAAGATATTTACAAAGTGAATACATCACGTTACCGTAATTGGCTGGATGGCAAGACCTTCCAGCTTCATATGAAAGATGTTTTTCAGCCTGTTCAGTCTTGATGATGTGAGCAAAATTTATATACCCCCCCCCAAGTATAATAGTATGAAGAAGTCAAACAATCACTTGTCATCGGCTGAAGTTGGGGTGAGTGAAACAGGCATTTCTGATAATGATGGACGTAGGACCAGGTACAGACAAGGACCCAATAATGGAACTAGTGATACAGGAAGAAGCCAAGATCCCTTGTCAAACCTGTGAGAACAGAAAGATTATCCATGCCAGTTGATATTTCAAATTCAAAACGATCAAGAAAAGAGAAAATGCAGAAGTAGACTGAAATCAAGGCTAGTTGTTTCTGAAATTTGTTACCATTTCCTGGCACTCATATCATTGTACACCCAGAAAGGAGCAAATGCAGACAGTAGCATGAAATCAAGGCTCATTACATGAATCTGCAAGTGCAGTGCAATTTGTGAGCTGATAAGTTTCACAGAATTAGACTAACAAGATGATCATGCCTCTTCTTTTTTCTTTTCTTTCAAAAAATGAAAAAAAGTTTGGCCATCCTTTTTTTTATCCCTGGCTGACAAGGAAATGAGCAATAAGAGTCATGAAGAACTTACAAATTTGCTTCCCCCAAAGTACTGGTAGAATTCTTTCCAGACGTCACCATTTGATAGACCCCCATAAATTAATAACCCAAGTCCTGCAGCGAGAGATACCTGATTCACAACAGGGTTAGCATGTGTTTTTTCATGCAAACTAATAAGACTAATTCAGATAAGAACTATGAATTGCTGACGTTATGAAAAACAGCAGTCGATGGAGTAGAAAGGAAAGGATTCATGTCTCCTTAAAATCTAAGCTCCAGGTTCTCTTTTTATAACTTTAAATCACCCAGAAGAACTTTCACCATTTCCCGATAGAAAAAGCGACATAAAAAGATCCATTGAACCTCTTGAAACAAGATCAGCATGATCTGATTCGATATCTTAGATATGAATCTACTTATTTCTCTAAATCCAAATTTCAAAACTTAGCATTTCCTTCCATAACATATGTATGTATGTCACTGAGGTCATATCTTTCATCAAGAAAAGGTTCGAGGTGACCAATGCCATCAGTCTCTTCTACATGGTGAACTTGATAAACGATTGACATATAAGCAAGCCCCTTTTTGGACCACTACGTCACACGTTACTTAATAGACCCTAGGCGACAAGCTACCAACAGTTTTTTGTTTTAGTTTCTTTTATTCAATCAACTGGAGGTAAAGAAAATTTACCCCAGCAGTAAGCTTGGATTCCAGAAAATTAAGAGGCCATCTTCCTAGCTCAGATTCGTCAACAGGTGGAGGTGGTGGTCTCCACAACACAAAATAGGGCAGAAGAGCATAAGCTCCACCAAAGCATGAAAGTACAGCAAATGGCCACACTGGGATTTTGCTTTTTGAGCTGCAAAAAACAGAATTACTCGACTGCTTCAATTATAGAAAACTTTACTTAGAAAGTGGATTGACTGACGAAAAATATCAGCAGAAAAGTGTTACAATTCAAATTCCTATATGCATTGCTGATAAAGAGAAAGAACTCGGGTACGAGAATGAATCACGAATTATATGTTGATAAGTCAACGAGATCAAAAGGTAGAAAATTGGAAAGAAAGCGATGAAAAAGATATTGAATTGATTAAAGAAATGACCTTCTTCCGGAGGGAAGTAGAAGCATGGTGTAGACTAAAGGCCAGAGACCCATGATGTACCATAAAGAAACAATGACTTGATTCATTTCAAAGCCATCATCTCCAGTAAAGTTGAGGAGTTTCTTCAAGAAATACAAATCCGTCGACTGCACAAACAAGAAATGTATTACTATAAGAAAAGCTAATGAAAGAAAGAACTAACTAGTACATAATATAATAGTGTAGTAAGTATACAGACCGGGGTCTGGTTAGGAGCAAGCTGGAAAACATAGTACATAAGAGCACCATATAAGGGCAAAAGAAGAATGGAAGTAGTCCAGTCCCGACCATCTTTCCCATTATCGCTATCTTTGTCAGAATCCAACAAGCTATGACATATTTGAAGTTGACTTTTGTTTTTCTTGTGGATTGAAGTTTTATAACATTGTGGTTTAAGGAAACTAGGAGGAGAACTGAATGTTCTTTTGGGTAGTAATTGTAAGATGTTGGGATTTTGGGAAGCAGTTGTTATTCTTGGATTTTTTATTTTAAGAGGAAGAAGAGAAGAAGAAGAAAAGTTGCAGGAGATGAGGTTGGAGTGAGTTATCATCTTGCAATGCTCTCGAGTCTCTTCTGCCTGCTCCTTCCGCTTTTTAATTTAACAAATAATCCTACTCATATATAAGACATCTTCCCCTAAATTCTTGAACCGAATTAAATACTCGAAACAAATAGTTTAGAATTGTATTGTCAATTAATTTTTACTCTTTTACTTTAGAATTTGAAACGCATTTTGTACCGTTGATAGAAATTAGTGTGCTGGAGAATTTCACATGTTTAAAATTACCGTGTAAATGTGATAAAAACTTCCAGACCATAGAAATTAATCGGAGATGAATCGGTTTTGTATTTTTCTATTTTTTTAATTATTTTAAATAAATTAATATAAATAATTTTTAAAAATACATAAAAATACATGCTAGAAACAAAAAATATTGACCAAACTACCTAAAAATAATAACTAGTTTTTTGTCCAAAATGATAAGTGGTGCTCAAATAAAAACATTCAGATTGGAGGACAAATTGACCTTTCGAAAGAGTTACGTGAGCCATCTGATCCTTATGGGTGGAATACAGTGACAAAACGGAAAAAAAAATATAGTCCAACTCAGATAGAGCCACATATGCAGCTTTCTTCAAAAGAAACTCGTACTTATTTTCGAATTGGTACTCGTTCTTCAAAACGACAAGTGCAACTTTCCAAGCGTGTGCAACTTCTCAAGCGTTATTAACCATCTTAGGATTGTTTGATTGTTTTTGTTTTCTTTATTTTTTTATCTTTCTACTTTTTATCTGTTTTTTTCTTTTGTTTTGTACTTTTGGGTTCGAGTTCTTCCCCATCCCCAACTTTTAATTAAAAAAATATACTCAAATGTCGATAAAAATAAATATTTTAATATTTATTACATTAATATTTCAACCATCTCTTGTTCTCCAAATTCATAATCTTCAAGTAATTTCTAGTTTTCTTTCTTAAACTCATAGTTCATAATTGCGTACTACTTAATTTTTTATGGATTTTTATTTTATTTTGTTATTTTTAAAAATTAATTATTTAATTAAAATTACATGAGCAATTTTGATTTGGCCGACCTTTTCTCAATTGGGCTGATTTTTTCTATTTTTGACCGAAGAATCGGTCATAAATCGGTTGACCGATTTAAAACGACCTATTTGCAAAAATCGGTATGGTGTTCTCAATTTTATCGATTAATCGCCGATTAATAGGTCAACTCGGCCGATTTTTATAACACTGCAAATAGCATAAGAAGAAGAAAATTTTACATGATAAAAAAATGATCAAATTTTTGTTTACCTAATGATTAGAGAAGAAGCCGGCACTAGTATCATGTAAATATAGATAATGAAATAGTTAGAAAAGGAAGATAGAGTCTGGATAGAATTCTCATACAAATATAATCCAAATAGAAAATAAATATAGGAGAGGGGGCACGTAATAATACATAAAAATTGGAAATGATTTAGAGATTAATAGAAATAGATATATAGTTAAAACAAACAGATATATAGTTTTATTTAAATTAATAGAAATAGATAGTAACATTTAATTTTAATGAAGATACATAGAGAATATTTAATTTTAATTCTAAAAAAATTTAAAACTAATTTTTAACTTTAAAAAAAATTCTACGACGACACATCATCAAACAAACAATACATTGTAAGAGTATTAACAGGAATAGACTATAATATTTAAAAAAAATTAAAAAAAGATATATAGAGAATATTTTTAATTTTAATTTGAAAAATATAGGGTAAATTGCACCACATGTAATAGATGAATACATCATCAAACTTTTCCCAGATTTTAATATAGTAATAGATGGATAGAAGATATAGGGGTAAATTGCACCACATGTACCTAAACTATGCCCGTTTTTCTAAACAGGTATCTAGAAACTATTTTTCCTCATCTAAGTACCCAAACTATCGATGATCGCCCAAATTGATACCTAGTGACCTCCTATAGCCAGTTTTCCCCAAATCAACGCCGTTCAACGATAGTCAACGCCGGTTCGTCCAACTTTGACCTGGTCCGACCAAAAGTAAAAAAATTCCAGAAATGGAAAAGAACATTTTACCCTTAAAAAAATTTCCCTCCCAAAACCAACTTCCAGCACTCCAACTCCCAATGGACAACAGTTCTCTCTCCTCCCTTTCTTTAATTAAATAATATATTGTCTCTCTCTAGATATCTTCTTATTTCTCTCTCTCTCTCTTTCATCTAGTTTGGCTTCTGCACAACGGTAAAAGGGAAACAAAGGGAAACCGAAAACCCTAAAACCCCATAATGCAAGACTGAAAACACGTTACCTGAAATTTTGAACTTAAAGGGAAAGTAAATGGCAAGTTTCAGAACTTCAGGATCTTCTTCTCATAGATCGAGGAGACGAGATATCTGTGATTGTGGCTTCAAAGCTGTTGTGAGGACCTCATGGAGAAACGATAATCCTGGTAGAAGGTTCTACAATTGCAGAATTAAAGGGGTAAGTTTAATTTTTGCAATTTCTTTTCATCTCTGGACTGTAATGCTTTGAAATTTGAGATCTGCTTTGCAATTTCAGAATCGACATGGGAGTTGCAATTACTTTCTCTTGATTGATGACAAATTAAAGGATAGACCAATGTCTATTGTCCTCGGACTGTTGAGGAAACTCGAGATAATGGAGATAGAATGTGTACAATTAAGAGAGACAGGAAGGAGAAATCAAAAAAATGAAATTGAAGACGTTGGTGAAAAAGCTGGGGGAATTAAAATTGAAGACAAGAGCTATTGGAAAGAAAAGTGTTTCAGTTTTATTTTTGTTGTTATCTTTGTGCTTTTGGCTGGAATGTATTTTGGAAATAAGCAGTGAAGTCGTAGGTTTAGGTAGGTACTTATTTGGGAAAGTTGTAATAGTGTGGGTACCTGTATGGGAAAACTTGAATAGTTTGGAAACTTGATTGGGAAACAGTTAATAGTTTGGGTACCTATTTTGGAAACTTGTAACAGGGTGATGTTTTATTATTGATGAAATGTAAGGTTTGTTTGATGTACGTTTTGGTTATTTAAAAGCATGAAAAAGTGATAGATCTTGAACAAACTTCTACAATGTGATCAATGTATTCAATAAAAAAGAAATATTGAAAGTAACCAAATGCAAAATAGGTTTGCTTCATTACATTAGATAATAAATATGTCCAAAAAAGCTGAATATAAACAAGGGATCCCAGTTAACTGTTATCTCCTACATGTGCATGTTCTCTCAGTCAAGTCCACCACATACTGCTTGCCAAGTCCTGTCACCTGAGCTCTAGGACTGAGAGTGAAATGTGCTTCATAATGCTTCGCAAAGTCCTTGTTGATATCCAACTTCTTCAGGATCTTGGGGCACCACCTTTTGTTGTTTTTTTTCATCAATTCTGCCTTTGTTCTCACCCTTCTCATCAACCTGTGTAATCACATAGTCATTTAGGCAGCAAGACAGACACATAGGCATCAAGACAGACACATATGCAACAAAATACATATTCATAAACATACCTCAGCTTGATCATCTCATACATTGTAATAATTCCCTTGTCTTTGGCATCCAATATATACCTATTGAAGCATTCACATAGGTTATTGAGAAGCATGTCACACTTGCTCCATTTGTTGAAGCATGCCCTGGACCATTGCTCACATGGTTTCAGCCTCAGCCATGCTCTTGCTTCTGGGCAAACAGCCTCAATTTTGCAGAGCCATTCATTTAAGCTAGCCTCATATGCTCTGGCAGCATGCCACAAAAGACTCTTCAGCTCAAGGGACTTAAACTGTGTCCTAAAGTTGGTATACATATGCCTAACACAGAACCTGTACTCTGCCTTAGGGAATATGTCCTCAACTGCTTTTATCAATCACAATGAGTTGAACTCACTCTTGGCTACAAGATATAAAACAAATGCATATTCTATTCTATTAGAAGTCACAAAAGGAAGACATAACCACAAATGAACACATTTAACACATTTTAACCTATATAATCCTACCACAACCAAACTACTATTATTTTAACACAAAAGTCAGATCCAAACCAATGGATCCCAGATAATAACCCTTTTTCCATAGACATTTACTTCCCCCATAACAACATGCACCAACCACACTGAACCCCCACCATTATTATAAAGACACTAAACACCATAAATTTCTTACATACTTTATAAATTAGTAAAACTCACCTGGCACCATCACATATTGAATATTGGCCATTTTTTAAACTTCCAAACAATATGGTCCAGAGAATCTTTGAAAGTAAGATTAGACACTTCACTGGTCCACTTTAAGCCCTAAACCCAAAAACTTCTTTTTCAATACTGTATATAAAGTGGGTAAATGTACAAAGAAAATCAAAAAAAGTTGGGCATTTTAACAAAGAGAGAGAGAGAGAGAGAGAGAGAGAGAGAGAGGGAGAGAGAGAGAAACTGAATATGACCGTTTTCTTCTTCGATTCTTGGATTTTCTTCTTCCTTTTATTACGGTATGTGGTTCTTTCTTAGTCGACTGGAATTTCAACAATATTTTCTTACGATCTGTGTTCTTTCATCCTACTCAATTTTAACGGTTAGGGATCGTGAAAGGTTGAAGACCGTTTCTCCTAGTTGATTTGCGGGTTTTTTACAATCTCAAATTTCAAAAAATAATGTAAGAGAGAATAGGAGATGAGAGAGAAAACATGTGTTTTCAAAGGAGAGAGAGCTGAGGGAGGAGAGAGAACCGTTGTGTATTGGGAGTTGTGTCTTGGGGGTTGGGGTGCTGAAAGTTGGTTTTGGGAGGGAAAAAAAATTTGAGGGTAAAACGGTCTTTTCCATTTCTGAATTTTTTTAACTTTTGGTCGGACCAGGTCAAAGTTAGGCGAACCGACGTTGACTTGGAGGAAACTGAGATCACTAGGTACCAATTTGGACGGTCATTAATAATTTGGATACTTAGATTTATTTCTAGATACCTATTTAAAAAAAGTGCCATAGTTTAGTTACCTATTGTCGATGATTTACCCGAAGATATAGATAATATAGAGGTCATGGTCGCTTTTAAGAATTTTCATAGCATACAATTATTAATTTTGGAATTTAACTTTTATTTTTAACTTTTTAATGGTGAGGTGAGCCAACTTACGGCGTTTTATATAACGGTAAAAACGACCGGAATATCAATCACTCTACTTGAGCTTAGAAAGGATAAGGTGCCCTCCTCTCCCTCTTCACGTCAGCCATGGCTGAAAGTTCTAGAATCTTTCAGACAACACTCCTTCCAGCATTCTCTACACTTCACAAACAACGCACGCACCATCACGTGCCAACAACAACCTTTGTACAGAAGAAATACGCAACAATTCAGTTCTCATCATCATCATCATCATCATCATCATCATCGTCAACGGTGGTAACTGAGAAGGTCCCTTGGGGATGTGACGTTGATACGTTGGAGAACGCGGCGGGGCTCCAAAGATGGTTGTCGGATAAGGGGCTTCCTCCTCAGAAAATGGGCATTCAAAAAGTTGAAGTTGGAGAAAGAGGTTTGGTTGCTCTCAAAAATATCAGAAAGGCTGAGAAGTTGCTCTTTGTTCCTCCCTCTCTTTTTATCACTTCTGATTCTGTAAGTTGTTTCTCTATTCTTTTTTCACTTCTGGGTCTATTTGCTTCATTTTTCATTCTATGTTTGGAAACTTCTAGGAGTGGAGCTGTCCTGAGGCCGGTAAAGTGTTAAAACAATATTCTGTACCAGATTGGCCTTTAATTGCTACTTACCTCATTAGTGAAGCAAGTCTTCAGCAATCTTCAAGATGGAGTAACTATATCTTGGCCCTTCCTCGACAACCCTATTCACTATTGTACTGGTAACTTATTCTTCCTTTCTATACTTGCTAACTTGGTGAGCTACCGAAAGGGTCTACTCTCAGTTTCTTCCCCTACAGCCTCTCTGTATCATTTCAGGACACGTGAAGAACTAGATAGGTACTTGGAAGCTTCACAAATTAGGGAGCGTGCCATTGAAAGGATTACCAATGTTATTGGAACGTATGCTTTTTCTTTTCTTTCTTTTTATTTGTTAAATTGAATAGAAATGTGCCTGATTTTATATGTATTCTCATTTCAGTGATACACCTTGTTGAGCCTATATTATCATTGTCTTCTCTTGATTGTTTGTTATTCTATATGTGCGTTACAGATATAACGATTTAAAGCTTAGGATATTTTCCAAGCATCCTGAACTATTTCCTGAAGAGGTACTTCAATTGCTTTTCCGCAAGCATAATAAAAATCCTTTTTGTTTTACTGCAGAAACATTTTTCTTTCATACTATGTCATTGTAGAACATGATGCATAGCTTGTCTTCAAAATAAGAGAAGTTTTCTTTTGGTTGTCTTGCTTGTGAAATGGAAATTTTACTGCATGTATCCGATCCTTCGACTGAATACCCTTATTCTTTTCAGAAACATCTTATGGTACCATAATTGACGGGTCTTTTTGCAGTTGTAAGATGCAACTGCATTTATATATGCATCATAATTTATGCAATTTCTCTAAGATCATTCTTTTCTTACTTTGGATATGAATGAGTTGCAGGTCTTCAATATTGAGACTTTCAAATGGTCATTTGGGATCCTCTTCTCTCGATTGGTAAGTGAAGTTTTTCAAAGTTTTTTTTTTTTTGTGAACTTGAATTTATCATATTTTTTTTGAAAGGTGAATTTATCATATTTTGTCATATAAATTCCAATTTTATTCATGCACAAAAGGAAAATAAAAATGTCTAGTGTGCAATGTGCAATGTGCTATCCTAGTTGCACTCTTGCAATGACTAAACTTTCTTTACTTGCTAGAATACCTGCGCAGTCCAGTATCAGATTGCAAGAGATGGATGTAGAAATTATATTTATGTTAATGGAAATGTATAGCCTATAGTTAAACCTCCTATCCTGCATAGAAGAATGAAAAGATTGCCATTTCCCTGACCAACCCCACATCTGAGATTGACTTCTTGTGATTAAACCAGGCTAAAACTTTTTTAATGTACAACTCAAATAGTTTTTTTTTCCCTTATCATAATTGATTGATCTATCTAATATAGGTCCGTCTACCATCCATGGATGGAAAAGTTGCATTGGTACCCTGGGCTGATATGCTGAACCATAGCTGTGAGGTTTGTTGGTTAATCTTTCCAGTAGAGTATTGTTGTTGCTTGAGTGCAGTATTCAGTTTTAATGGGAAGTGCTGCATTTGGCTTATCCAGGTTGAGACCTTTTTAGATTATGATAAATCATCACAAGGAGTTGTCTTCACAACAGATCGACAATACCAGCCAGGTGAGCAGGTAAATCAGAATTCTCTATTTATAACTTTAAGCAATAGATTTCAATGCATAGTGATGTACGAACTTTGCAATCCACTATTATTGGTTTAAAACTACTTGCAAACTGAGTATAAATTAGAAGTAGATGTATTGTTTTTGTTTGTTTTACTTTTCTTAAATGGTATCAAAAGATTATTTATTATGGGAAAGCAAATGTTTTCTGGAAATTAATTTTGGATTTGAAATATCATATATTATGTATAGGATAATAGTATCCAAGAATAGAAGGGACAAATCTACTCTTCTAAACCTATATATCTAAAGTAAGATGTCGCTTAAATGAGAAAATTCATGTAGATTATATAACATCAACGTTAATGGTTCTGAGGATGAAAAAACTTCAGAATATATAAAATAAAGAAGTAGGAGGATGCAACAATTATTCCAGATAATGACGCAATAGGATGATGCTTACTGCAGGTTTTCATTTCATATGGCAAGAAATCTAACGGAGAGTTGTTGCTATCATATGGATTTGTTCCAAGGGAGGGCACCAATCCTAGTGATTCGGTTGAGTTGTCACTGTCCCTCAAGAAATCTGATAAATGTTACAAGGAAAAGTTAGAGGCCCTTAAGAAGCATGGTCTATCAGCGTGAGTACAATTGGCACATAGAATCATCCGTATGAAATCAGCTTATATCTGTGGTCATCACCTTTTGGTTTATTCATCTTGTATTTATGCATACCACCATGAATCTAAATTTGTTTGTCCAAAGTCTTCACAATCTCATTTCTTTTTGAAATTGAAATGTCAGACTTGAGTTGTAAAATCTTTCTGTCTATGCATTTTCTTTGCTCAGAACCTCACTTGTTCAATATGCAGAACTCAGTGTTTTCCTTTGAGAATTACTGGTTGGCCTGTGGAGTTAGTAGCATATGCATATTTAGCAGTCAGCCCTCCTAGTATGAGAACACAGTTTGAAGAGGTTCGGTATTACTTCTCAAATTGAAAATCAGTTTTCTAATCTAGCAATCTAATCTTTAAGCTCCTTTTTTTCTGGTCCAGTTAGCTGCAGTAGCATCCAATAAGGTAACCCTCAAGAAGAATGTTAGATATGCGGAAATTGAGGAAGAGGCATTACAGTATATATTGGATTCTTGTGAGTCAAGCATATCAAAATACTCGAAATTTTTGCAGGTGAGGAATGCTTCTAGACACCGGTTATAACATTTTTATTGGCCAAGAATGATAAATAATAATTTTTCCAAGTTCCAACTCATATCTGTGACAACATTTTTAAATAATGGTTATGATTATAGACATAAGAAGTGACTGCTCTGTTTTTCTGTGAAAGTTCTAATGATAATAAATCAATGCACATGACATCAAATGTTGCTTCGTAATGTCTGTTGATTTCTTAACCTGCTATCTTTGGGTGGAATTTGTAATGGACGATCTAATATGGGTCTTTATGATTCCATCCTCTTAGGCAAGTGGATCAATGGATTTGGATATAACATCTCCAAAGCAACTTAACAGAAGATTGTTCCTGAAACAGCTAGCAGTAGACTTGTGTAATAGTGAACGGAGAATACTATACCGTGCACAAAATGTAAGATTAACTTTACAGCTCTTATGCAGTTTATGATATAACCTCTTTGATTAACAATCTACTTGATTGATCATTAGTAATCTTTTCAGTTTCATTTATGCAGACAGATGATACCACATATGATAGTTGGTGCATCACTTGTAATGTTTTCTTTTCTCATGATGTTTTGGTTTGCCCTACAGGTTTTGAGGAGAAGACTGAGGGATATAAGGAGTGGCGAATTGAAAGCTCTAAATCTATTTGATGGGTTGAGGAAACTTTTTAAATAAAGATGTTCACTGTATTGCTCATGCTTGTGGTTTGCACCTCTACCTCCATTTATGAGCTTCTGCTTTATTAGTGAGTTTAAGTGCCAGATTACAAGGAGGCTTCTCAACTGGAGCAAGAAAATATTCGGACTATGGAGATCCTCAATTGCAGCAAAAAACTTGAGTTGGTAATTTAACTTGCTTTTGTTTACAAGGCATGCCTGTAATATACTTTACTTGCAACAAAAAAATAGCTTTTCCATGGAAATGCTCTAGTAAAGTTACATATTAAATGTTGCTAGTCCCTGAATTTTAATTAATTTATCAACTTATGTAGCTCAAAAGTTCATATTAATAGCCTTAGCTGCTTCCAGTTTTGAATTTTTTCTGATTTCAGAGTGACTAGTTTTTTTATTATGCTTTTATTTCTGAACTACGGATTAGCTAGAGTTTCAAGCCTGAACTGACACTGATTAGGTTGCTAGTCTCTGGAGGATCAGTCACAAAAATTAGTAAGGTTCTTGATCGATTCCGAGACCTGTTAGTAAGATTCTTAAACAAGGAATAGCAGAATAGGAAAAAGCAAATAAGGAAGTTCTAGGAAAGTAAAAGATAAAATGTAGTGAATATAAACTGTAATAGGAAGTTCCAGGAAAGAAATAAAAGAAAAAATGAAAGAAAATAAACTGGAATGTGAGACTATAGCAAATCTTATGTTGATTTCACTCGATCAAAATGAAGTTCAACTGCCTCTTACAAAAAGAAATGAAGTTCAACTAGCACAGTGCCTCAGGATAGTGTTCCCCGAGTCAATGAATCAATGGCATCCGGTGAATTTTAAGTATGGCCGGAAATTATTACAAGTTAGCTTATTGCTCACTGCATGAAAACCTTTTCAATGCTCTTTGAGAACTGAAACACCAACCACTTGGTTCTAGTAAAGTTACGGCTTTTCTGAACTAGTCATAGAAGCTGTTAAGCAAATCCCAGGTGGTTGCTTAAATTTGGTTAACACGCTGTTCAATCTACTGATATTAGTGATTGTTGGAGAACTTCATCAGAGCCCTTGTTTATTCCCTTCAAGAAAGAACAGTACCAAAGTGCAGAGAGCTTAGGATATCTCTTCAATTCAGGATCATCTAGGTCCACGTAGTATAACCCGAAGCTCGCATTGTACCCATATAATAGCTCAAATACATCCAAAAAGGACCATGTAAAATATCCTCTGGCATTTGATCCATTCCTTCCAAATACAATGATAATGTCAACAATAATACAAAAGATGATTACCTAGAGAGCTAGAAGAAAAGATGGAAAAAGAAATTCATATATATACCTGACAGCATCAAGAAGACTCTCAATGTATGATTCTAAATAAGCAACTCTGGAAATGTCTTCCAACGATGATTTTCGCTCTGTAAACTGACCTGGCAGCAACCGCATTCCCCTATTCAGTACTGAAACCAGGTATATGGAGCAACAAACCAACAAAGGCATTACCGTTTTCATGGACGTAAACAGGAGGGTTGCCATACACTTGCTTCAAGTACTCTAAGACCAACTGTAAACCCTGAGGCCTTATCGGAAACTAGGGAACACAGAATACACTTAGAAAGAGACATTAAATAAATGCATGTCCACATTTGTTATCATACATTATGATTAAATCTTACCCCAGGTGCCGAGGAATCCCGGGGGTGCACTGCTACAACCAAAATAAGAAAAAGGAACAATTATTAGGTCACTGCAGTTCTTCCTATTATAGTTAGAGAACCAACTGGCAAAGCTATTTCATGAGTATAGACAATACCAACAATATGTGGCAATTGTTTCTAAATAACTTGCCTATTTCGACTGCTATATCTGCCATCATATCTCTATTTTCTAATTTCAAAGAGTCGGGATTAGCTTTGACGTGAACCATGGAGTAATGATTGATTCCCAGGAAATCAAATGAACCCTTAACCTGTTTGGATTCATAACTGGTGAAGGCCGGTAGTCTTAAGCCTGCGTTTTTCTTTACTATGGCAGGAAAGTCTCCAAATACCAAAGGATTCACCATCCTGGAAAAATATAAGAAGCAAGAACACAAATGTAAATTATCCAAATTACTTACAAGGAAAAACAGACAACTCGTTTTAACTTACAGGCCAATCATAAAATCGTTGATTCTTTGAACAGCAAGCAAATCCTCTGACGAATTTGTTAAAGGCAGAACCCCAAACATAAACACATTCAAACCAATAAATCCATGTTGCTTATCCTGGACAACCAACCGATTCCATATGACTCCTCATATTCACATTGGCCTTAGACGATACCTCCGAAAAATTATGTGAAAAAAACTAAAACAAAATGGGGTGAACATAAATAAACCTGATAGTTTTTCCTGTACAATCTCACAGCTGATGCATGTGACAACAACATATGGTAAGCAACCAAATATGGCTCGGATGAGGAGTTTCCTTGATTGCACTTGATTCTTCCAAAAGGTGGAGAGCAACGATTAGGGGGTAAATAACCTTCATCATAACCTGTTATTACAAAAACATTGGCTTCATTCATAGTAGTCCAGTGTGAAACCCTATCCCCGAACTCTCTGAAACACACATCTGCAAATGATATGAAGTCCTTCCTGCACCACCCATGTAATCAAAATCAATTCTGATAGTTCCTTAAAAGCACCACATGTGTATATATTTGGACAAACATACACAATGTTTCGGCTGAGCCATCCTCCGTACTCTTTTTCAAGTGATTGTGGATGATCATAATGAAAAAGTGTGACATGTGGCTGGATGCCTGTTTCATTCAAAGTGAAAAACAACACTTAAATCAAAGAAAAAGATCAGAATATGATTTGTTTTTGGTAATGTTTGGAAAAAGACCATGGGTGACAAGTTCATTGATGAGGTTGTTGTAATACAGTAAACCCTTGGGGTTGACTGGCCCTCTTCCATCTGAGACAGAATAGTGAAGCATTATTAAGTTGATTACAGATAGCTAGTGTTGAAGAGGAATAAAAGAAGAAACATACTAGGAATGAGTCTGGACCACGAGATAGAAAATCTGTAAGCATCCAATCCAGTTTGAACCATGAGTTGAACATCGTCCTGCCATGCCATGCCAGAAGATGAGATGATTCCACAGACAGTCGACACATAAAGAAAAGAGCTAAAGTATAACAAACTGCATTGGTCAGAGTGACTGACCTTGTATTTGTGATACTGATCGGCTGCTACATCTCCAGTGCCGTCGTGCCAATGGTCTGCAGTTTTTGGTTACAAAAGTTGAAAGAAGGAAAGTAAGAAAGAGTGGAAAAAGGAAGAGAGAAGCAGACCAGAGTGAACAAAGGTATCCCAAACACTAGCAGATCTTCCATCAAGAAAGGCAGCACCTTCAACCTGATAAGCAGATGATCCGGAACCAAACACAAAACCAGAAGGGAAGTCTGTCCTGCTATAACTATTACACAACACAAATGATGATAAATTCAACAACCCAGTTGCCACAGCCAAGAAGTAGTATAAGTACTGCTGCAGCTTCATTGATCAAGTCTACTCTACCCTTTTGGCTTTTGCTACATAAATATTCTTAATTTCTCATCAAAATGATGCACACACTACAGTATACCTTATCACTTTTCTTCTCTTAGCCACATAATCATCACACCTCCAATTCAAAACTTAATTATATATGACAAATATCCAAATCCAAATATGGTAAAAAGTTAAAACCAATGTCTCGAAATAGTATGGAAAACAAATTTAATCATTGTAGATTAGCTTGTCTTGTCCCGTCCTTCATGTTTGGGCCTTAAGACCTTTTGGGTTCATACCCGTCTCGTACCCTTTTAGACCAGATATGAATAGTCTCATTAGAGACGAATAGTGTCGAATACCCACGGATAGGGTGCCCATTGTCATTCCTACCTTTACTCTGTCAATTCTTAGTGATTGCTAAAACCGCCCCTAAATTATCACTTATTGCCTGTAAATTACCGTTTACCGTCCCTCAAAGTACAATTTTGCCTCTTTTAACAATAATGTCGATCTACCAAGCAATAATTGTTACATTTGGAAAAGAAGTACAAACTATTGAGTTCAAATCCTATAATTGACAAAATTTGAATTTTCAAAGAAAAAAGAAAACAATAATGTGGAAAAACAGATGCTCATGTCACTGCCTGACTGTAATCTGGGGACTCAAGTAAATTTATTTATGATGTAAACAACCAAACAAGCATTCTATTTTTATTTTTACAGGAACAGCCACTCTATTTAATAATACGCACTTTAAATTTCATTATGAAGCAAATATTATTATTATAAACATAATTTTGTTAATGAATACTAATAAAATGTCAAAAGTTTACATTTATGGCCTTAGCTCTAGTAAAGTTACATATTAAATGTTGCTAGTCCCTGAAGTTTAATTAATCTATCAACTTATGTAGCTCAAAAGTTCATATTTATTGCCTTAGCTGCTTCCAGTTTTGAATTTATTCTGATTTCGGAGTGACTACATTTTCTTATTATCCTTTATTTCTGGACCACGGATTAGCTGGAGTATCAAACCTGAAGTCACACCGATGGTGCTGCTAGTCTCTGGATGATCAGTCACAGGAATTAGTAACGTTCTTGATCGATTCTGAGACCTGTTGGAGTTTTTAAACAAGGGATTGCAGAATAGGAAAGAAGATATAAGGACGTTATAGGAAAGTAAAAAATAAATTGTAGTGAATATAAACTGTAATAGGAAGTTCTAGGAAAGTAATAGAAGAAAAAGTGAAACAAAATTAACTGGAATGTGAGACTATTCCAAATATTATATTGACTTCTCGCGATCAAAATGAAGTTCAACTAGCTCAGTGCCTCAGGATTGTGTTCCCCAGGTCAATGAATCAATGGCGTCCAGTGAATTTGAAGTATGAGCGGAAATTTTTACGAGTTAGCTCATTTCTCACAACATGAATCTGTGAAACTTGAAACACCAAACCACTTGTTTCTAATAATGTTCAGCTATTTCGAACTAGTCGTAGAAGCTGTTAAGCAAATCACAGGTGGTTGTTTAAATTTAGTTAACACGCTGTTCAATCTATTGATATTAGTGATAGTTGGAGAACTTCATCAGAGCCCACGTTTATTCCCTTCAAGAAAGAAGAGTACCAATGTGCAGAGAGCTTAGGATATCTCTTCAATTCGGGATCATCTAGGTCCACGTAGTATAACCCGAAGCTCGAATTGTACCCATCCAATAGCTCAAATACATCCAAAAAGGACCATGTAAAATATCCTCTTACGTTTGATCCATTCCTTCCAAATACAATAATGATGTCAACAACTATATAAAAGAAAATTAATGATTATCTAGAGAGCTAGAAGAAAAGATGGAAAAAGAAATTCATATATACCTGACTGCATCAAGAAGACTCCCAATGTATGATTCTAAATAAGCAACTCTGGAAATGTCTTCCAATGATGATTTTCGCTCTGTACGCTGACCTGGCAAAAAGTGCATTCCCGTACTCAGTACTGAAACCAGGTATGCGGAGCAACAAACCAACAAACACATTACCGTTTTCATGGACGTAAATAGGAGGGTTGCCATACACTTGCTTAAAGTACTCTAAGGCCAACTGTAAACCCTGAGGCATTATCGGAAACTAGGCAAACACAGAATACGCTTAGATAGAGACATTAAATAAATGCATGCCCACATTTGTTATTATACATTATGATTAACTCTTACCCCAGGTGCCGCTGAATCCTGGGGATACACTGCTACAACCAAAATAGAAAAAAGGAACAATTATTAGTTACTGAAGTTCTTCCTATAGTTAGAGAACCGACTAGTAAACCTATTTCATGAGTATAGACAATACCAACATTATGTGTCAATCATTTCTAAATAACTTGCCTATATCGACTGCTATATCTGCCATCAAATCTCTATTTTCTAATTTCAAAGAGTCGGGATTAGCTTTGACGTGAACCATGGAGTAATGATTGATTCCCAGGAAATCAAATGAACCCTTAACCTGTTTGGATTCATAACTGGTGAAGGCCGGTAGTCTTAAGCCTGCGTTTTTCTTTACTATGGCAGGAAAGTCTCCAAATACCAAAGGATTCACCATCCTGGAAAAATATAAGACGTAAGAACACAAATGTAGATTGTCCAAATTACTTGCAAGGAAATACAGACAGCTCGATTTAACTTACAGGCCAACTATAAAATCGTTGATTCTTTGAACTGCAAGCAAATCCTCTGATGAATTTGTTAAAGGCAGAACCCCAAACATAAACACATTCAAACCAATAAATCCATGTTGCTTATCCTGCACAACCAACCGATTCCATATGCCTCCTCGAATTCACATTGGTCATGTGAAAAAAATTAAAATAAAATGGGGTGAACATAAACCTGATAGTTTTTCCTGTACAATCTCACAGCTGATGCATGTGACAACAACATATGATAAGCAACCAAATATGGCTCAGATGAGGAGTTTCCTTGATTGCACTTGATTGTTCCAAAAGGTGGAGAACAACGGTTAGGGGGCGAATAACCAACGTCATAACCTGTTATTACAAAAGCATTGGCTTCATTCATAGTAGTCCAGTGTGAAACCCTATCCCCGAACTCTCTGAAACACACATCTGCAAATGATGTGAAGTCCTTCCTGCAGCACCCATATAATTAAACTCAACTTTGATAGTTCCTTAAAAAAAACTAAATGTGTAAGAGATATTTGGAGAAACATACACAATGTTTCGGCTGAGCCATCCTCCGTACTCGTCTTCAAGTGATTGTGGATGATCATAATGAAAAAGTGTGACATGTGGCTGAATGCCTGTTTCATTCAGAAAGGGAAAGGAAACAATTAAATCAAAGAAATAGATAAATATGATTTGTTTTTGGAAATGTTTGGAAAAAGACCATGGGTGATAAGTTCATTGATGAGGTTATTGTAATACAGTAAACCCTTGGGGTTGACCGGTCCTCGTCCATCTGAGACAGAATAAAGCTATGAGTGAAGCATAATTAAGTTGGTTATATCTAGGTAGTGTTGAAGAGCAATAAAAGAAGAAACATACTAGGAATGAGTCTGGACCACGAGATAGAAAATCTGTAAGCATCCAATCCGGTTTGAACCATGAGTTGAACATCGTCCTGCCATGCCAGAAGATGAGATGATTCCACAGACAGTCCACATAAAGAAAAAAAACTAAACTAAAACAAACTGCATTGATGAGAGTGACTGACCTTGTACTTGTGATACTGATCGGCTGCTACATCTCCATTGCCATCGTGCCAATGGTCTGCAGTTTTTTTGGTTACAAAAGTGGAAAGACGCAAAGTAAGAAAAGTAAAAAGAGAGTGGAAAAAAGAGAGAAGCAGACCAGAATGAACAAAGGTATCCCAAACACTAGGAGATCTTCCATCAAGAAAGGCAGCACCTTCAACCTGATAAGCAGATGATCCGGAACCAAACACGAAACCAGAAGGGAAGTCTGTCCTACTATAACTACTACTAAACACAAATGCTGATAAATTCAACAACCCAGTTGCCACTGCCAAGAAGAAGTAGTATAAGTATTGTTGCAGCTTCATTGATCAACTCTAGTCTACTCTACTCTTTTGGCTTTTGCTACATAAATATTCTTAATTTTTTATCAAAATGATGCACGTCACTACAAAATTGTTGTACCTTATCACTTTTTTTTTTCTCTTAGCCACACAATCATCACACCTCCAATTCAAAAAATTTATTACATATAACAAATATCCAAACCCAAATATGGTCAAAACCAATAACATGGGAAAACTATCTCAGCTCAAAATAGTAATAAAAGCACACTTAATCAAGGTAGATTAGCTTGTCTTGTATCGTCTTTGATGTTTGGACTTTAGTTCGGGATAGTCAAGGACTTGTTACAGGTTGTTTTGCCTTTCCAATTGACTCCGATTTATCATTTTTGGCTGAGCTTAATGCAGCCATATTAGCAGTTCAAATAGCCTCGGATATGAAAGCGATTCAACTTATGTGGTTCGAATTTTTAATGAAAGGAATGCTTCGGTCCCATGGTTGGTAAGGAGAGATTGGAATACTTGTGTTAACATTATGCGTGCTATAAAGATTAAGGTCACACACATCTATCGGGAGGCTAATCAGATTGCGGATGCTCTCGCAAATTTTGGTAGAATTAGTGATCATTTATTTTGGTGCGATAATGTTCCCTCGTTTTGTGTTAGTTTCTGTTCTGACAATTTAAGCGACCGTAATTTTTATCGGTTCGCTATGTGATGTTCTCGGATACTTTTCGTTTGCTTCTCTTTTAATATATTTGGAGTTTGGATGCGTTGCTAGATGTTTAGAGGTGTCAATGATGTCTGGCTTAGTTGCTCCGTCCTCATTATTGAGAGATGTTTGGACTTGAGACCTTTTGGGTTCTGCCCAGCCCAATTATTTATGAAGTATTGCCTTTCCAAATCCTATTTTAAACAATAATATACTCATTCCCCGTAGAATTAGATTATAATGATCCAAAATTTCTCTAACACAATTGATTTGTTTTATTTCTTTTTTTTTTTGGGAAGAATTTGTTTTATTTTCAAATCATATAAATTCTAGTAAATCTCTAAAAATATTAAAAAAAATAACATAAACCAGTATTTACATCGAAGGGAGTGTATACTCAAAAACGAATTCATACGGAAGCTATTTAGATTATAATAAAAGATTGATTCCAGAAAATAAATTTATCTCTTCAGTTTTTGCTTTGCCTGTACGAATATGAAAACACAGTTAATGATTTTTAGAGTATAATAAAAGATTGGTTTTAGAAAATAAATTTATTTGTTCAATTGTTGTTTTGCCTGTACGAATATGAAAACACAGTCAATGCTTCCATAATTTAGAAATTTAGTAAGATTTCAAAATAAAAAAAATCAATCAATTAAGTTTCTGTTCAAAATATTTTGGATTTGATCTATGTGAAATTGATGTGTGGTAAAATCTGGAGGATTAATTCATTGTTCTTGGTTATTTTATTTCCTGCGTTTTATTCCTTTGTAGGCTGCGTTTTGGCTCTACTTTTATTTTACTGTTAGTTCTAATTAGTTGGTTGGATTGAAGGGCGGGTTGACACGTGTCCGTGACCTCATCAACAGCTATTTAGGCTCACACCCTTGTGTGTGACATTTATCAAATGAATAGAATATTTCTGGAGATCTCTTTTTGAGCTCCTTCTTCCTTCTCCTTCTGTGTTCTTCCATTTCCCCTTGTTTCTCTATTTTAACTCATATCATCTGGTATCAGAGCATCGATTCCACCTATAGCTCCCATCACATCCAAAATTTCTATATAGTTATGGCGGATGGAACTCGTTCCCAAGATCTCAAGAAGATAGAAGAAAATCTCAGAAATATGGTGAAAAATATGTTTGCTGAGCATGTTAAGAAGCAAGAAGACTCTATTGGCGAGCTCATCACCAAATCTCAGGATGTTCTCCTAGAGGAGATTAAGCAACTAATCCCATCAAAGACCAACCCAACTTTCACTGCCAATCCAAATGTTAACCTAAACACCGATTCCCCCACCCAAAATCAATCCTACCAGCTTGCAACCCGATTCGCCAAAGTTGATTTCCCAAAATTTGACGGAACAGATCTGGACAGTTGGTTCTTTCGTTGCGAACGATTTTTCCAGATAGATTCCACCCCAGAAACTACGAAGGTGAAGCTCGCCTCACTACATCTTGAAGGGCGAGCTTTAGCATGGCATCAAACATATCTGTTGAATCGAGGGAGGTTAGGTGAACCCACTTGGCATGAGTATGTGATTACAATTAAGAATCGTTTCGGAAGCAGAGTATATGAAGATCCCATGTCAGATCTTAAACGATTGAATCAAACTGGTACGTTGATGGAGTATATCGAATCCTTTGATAGTTGCTCTCATAAGGTTTCTTTATCGGAGGAAAATGTGCTAAGTTGTTTTTTGAGTGGCCTCAAAGATGAGATTGGATATCCACTGCTTATGCAAGGACCCAAAACCCTCCAGCAAGCCTATGCTCTTGCTAGAATCCAGGATGCTTATCTTCAAGCTATTCAACCTGGGCGAGCTCTAACCAATCGACCCCCAAATCCTTCTCAAACATACTTTTCCCCAAAAATTTCCACCACCAAACAGCCACCCATACTTCCTACCCCAAATATACCAAAACTGTTACCTAACCACTCTACCCAAGCTCCACTCCCTACAACCAACTACCCACCCAAAACCAGACGTTTAACAGAAGCTGAAATAGCTGATAAAAGGTCCAAGAACTTATGCTTCTGGTGTGACGAGAAATTTTCCCCTGGACACCAGTGCAAGAAGAAGTATCTTCATATGATCATGGTGCAAGAGTGCCCGGAAGAAAACGATAATGGAATAGAAGGAGTTGGTATAGAAGCAGGTCAGATGGAGATGCCTGTCATTTCGTTGTGTGCCATGGGAGGAACAATGGAGGTGACTTCTAATACCTTGAGGTTGGTGGGATTTCACAAAAAACAGGCTATACATATACTGATTGATTCCGGTAGTACATACAATGTGTTGGATATTGCTATTGCTAAGAGAATGGGGTGTTTGATGACTAATATAACTCCTATCGAGATTACTGTGGCAAATGGTCAAGTTATTAAATGTTGTTGGATGTGTGAAAATTTGATGTGGGTTATACAGGGTGACCAATTTAAGGCTCCGTTTCTCGTAATGTCTTTGGAGGGATGTGAAATGGTTCTTGGAACTCAATGGCTAGCTACGTTGGGGGATATAACATGGAACTTCCAATCCTTAACTATGTCATTTACATTGGATGGAAACAACCACACCTTGCAGGGATTATCTCGTACCACCGTGAAATTCGCAACTGAACAAACAGTTCTCAAATTGCTCAGTCATGGCCATACTGCCTACCTAGCCCAAATTCAACTCTTAAATTCCCTTACACCAGTGATAGAAACAGTTCCACCAACACTAGTTCCTTTATTAGAAGAGTATCGACACCTCTTCAACCCCATTACTACCTTGCCCCCAAACAGAAACCATGATCACATGATTCCTTTAATACCAGGTTCTACCCCTGTGAACATTAGGCCATATAAACACTCACCACTACAAAAAGATGCCATCGAAAAGATGATCCGAGAATTACTTGTTAATGGTACAATCCAGAATAGCGTCAGCCCCTATTCTTCTCCCGTTGTTTTAGTCAAGAAGAAGGACAACTCCTGGCGAATGTGTATTGACTACAGTGAGTTGAATCGGAAAACTATCAAGGACAGGTTCCCTATCCCTGTAATTGAAGAATTGTTTGATGAACTACACAGTGCAGCAGTTTTTACTAAGCTTGATTTAACTTCAGGGTACTACCAGATTCGGATGCATGATGCCGACATCCACAAAACTGCTTTTAGAACTCATGAAGGGCATTACGAGTTTGTGGTCATGCCATTTGGTTTGACAAATGCCCCATCAACCTTCCAGAGTCTTATGAATGAGATTTTTAAGCCATACTTGAGGAAATTTGTTCTAGTTTTCTTTGATGATATTCTTGTGTACAGTCCAGACATGGAAACTCACATTATGCACTTGAGAATGGTCTTTGACAAATTGCAGGAACATGAACTCTTGGCTAAGAGGAGCAAGTGTACCTTCGGTAGCACCACCGTCGAGTATCTAGGCCATGTAATCCATCATGGTAGGGTATCTACTGATCCAAAGAAGGTGGAGGCAGTAGCGAATTGGCCAATACCAACTAATGTAAGACAGTTGAGGGGATTTCTCGGTCTAGCTGGTTACTACAGGAGATTTATTAGATCTTATGGTGTTAAGAGCAAACCACTTACAGATTTACTTAAGAAAGAAGGGTTCACTTGGAGTGATGTAGCTACACAGGCTTTTGAATTCCTCAAAGAAGCTCTCACCAGTGCTCCTTTGTTAGCATTGCCATCCCCTGAGAAGCAATTTGTAGTAGAAACAGATGCTTGCGATGTGGGTATTGGAGCAGTGCTTATGCAAGAAGGACATCCTATAGCATATATCAGCAAGGCTCTTGCCTCGAGACACCAAGGGCTCTCTGTGTATGAAAAGGAGCTCCTTGCTGTGGTTCATGCAGTAAAAAAATGGGACCACTATTTGGGACATAGCAGATTCTTGATTAAAACAGATCACAAGAGTCTTAAATTTATTTTGGAGCAACGAATCACCACTTCTCATCAACAAAAATACCCGGCTAAACTTTTTGGCTACGATTTCGAAATTGTTTATAAGCACGGTAAGGAGAATCAAGCTGCTAATGCCCTTTCTAGACTTCCTGTGGCAGCACTAATGGCTCTTACAGTGTCCACACCTGTTCAAAGCCTCCTACCAGAAATCGAAGCTAGTTGGGCACAAGATCAACACCTGCAGCAAGTGATGAAGGATCTTCAAGCAGGAATAGAAGCGGATGGACCATATACCTGGAAAGGGGGACTGTTGAGGAGAAAGGGAAAGTTGGTGGTAGGGAATACACCTGAACTGAAATTAAAACTCCTTCAATTGATGCATGATACGGCAGTTGGTGGTCATTCCGGAGTACAAGGTACTTACAAAAGATTGCAGTTGCTATTTTACTGGAAAGGCATGGAGAAGGATACCAGGAACTACGTCCGAAATTGCTCAATATGTCAAGTTTGCAAGTATGAAACAGTCAAGACACCGGGTTTGCTCCAGCCTCTACCAGTGCATGAAGGAATCTGGACTGATGTTAGCATGGATTTTATTGAGGGTTTACCAAAATCCAACGGAAAAGATGTAATACTAGTGATTGTGGATAGGCTCAATAAGTATTCTCACTTCTTAAGCCTTAAGCACCCATATACAGCTCAATCTGTGGCAATGATATATTTAACTCAGGTTTTCAAACTACATGGTCTTCCCACCACCATTGTGAGTGATAGAGACCCCATCTTCCTTAGTAAATTTTGGGAAGAGTTATTTAAACTCCAAGGGGTGGAATTGGCTCGATCTACAGCTTATCACCCTCAATCGGACGGACAAACGGAGGTTGTGAATCGCTGTCTAGAAACGTACCTGAGATATATGACCCACGAGAATCCCAAGGGATGGGAACATTGGTTGGCTCTGGCGGAGTGGTGGTACAATACTAATTACCATACCTCTACGCAAATGACTCCCTTTGAAGCTGTGTATGGCATACCTCCCCCTCTACACATTCCTTACTTTCCGGGGGATTCCAAAATTGAATCAGTTGATCAATTGCTAAAGGATAGGGAGACTGCACTAGAAGTGATGAAGCATCAGTTAAGGAGAGCTCAGAATAGAATGAAGCAACAAGCAGATGGAAGTAGATCGGAACGGTCCTTTGAAATTGGAGAATGGGTTTATGTTAAATTGCGACCTTATAGGCAGCAGAGTGTAATCTACAGGGGCAATTAGAAACTTTCTCCATTGTACTTTGGGCCATTTCAGGTGGAAGATCGTATTGGGTTAGTGGCTTATAGGTTGAAGTTGCCATCTTCAGCAACCATACACCCTGTCTTTCATGTCTCACAGTTGAAGAAGAAATTAGCTTCTAACGTGGCTTCGTCTACCACCTTGTCTGCTGCTATGAAAGAAGCTCTTGTGCCGATGGCGATACTGGATAGGAAAATGGTGAAGAGGGGAAACAGGGCTGCTACTAAACTATTGGTCCATTGGTCAAACGGGACACCGGAGGAAGCAACCTGGGAATTTGCTTTTGATTTGAAGAACAGGTACCCTGAGTTGGACCTTGAGGCAATGTCTTAAGAGAAGTGGAATGATGTGTGGTAAAATCTGAAGGATTAATTCATTGTTCTTGGTTATTTTATTTCATGCGTTTTATTCCTTTGTAGGCTGCGTTTTGGCTCTACTTTTATTTTACTGTTAGTTCTAATTAGTTGGTTGGATTGAAGGGCGGGTTGACACGTGTCCGTGACCTCATCAACAGCTATTTAGGCTCACACCCTTGTGTGTGACATTTATCAAATGAATAGAATATTTCTGGAGATCTCTTTTTGAGCTCCTTCTTCCTTCTCCTTCTGTGTTCTTCCATTTCCCCTTGTTTCTCTATTTTAACTCATATCAAAAATCTAGTCCGTGGTGTACGAAATATCAATATTTATCATAGTGGATGGCCCTTGACCCATCTCCTCAAAGGCCTCGTGTCCAACTTAAAATATTCCGCCAACGTAATGGTCCAAATAGAGACATGCCTCAATGATTCTATATGTATAGAGCATACAAAGCACCCTCAAAGTCAAGAAAGCTAGAACCAACTCTAGTATCCCTCACTCAAACGAAGTTAAAACGGCAATTCTAAAATCTACGGAGAAGACAACAAATGTACCAATTCGCTAGCTTTTGTTTTTGGTAGTGTCAAGTGTGATTTTCTCTCAGTTTTCTTTGTTGCCCAAGTGGCTTGTATTCTGCCTCTCAGGCGTTGTCTCCTGTTATTTGTGTGCTGCACCTTTCTTAATCAAAAGATGAAGGTAGTGTCCTAGTGATTACAAGATGATTTCAAAGCTGTTAATTTTATCTCCATATTGCAGAATTTTTTGGCAAATAAGATAATAAATCTAGAAAGAGAAAAATGTAATAGATTAAAGAGAATGATAGTGGCCCCTTGTAAAAAAAAAAAAAAAAAGAATAGAATGATGGTGTACACAAGGGAAGCAATGAATAACAATAACAGTTGATACTTGATATCCAAGATTTGAGAACAACAGTTGATACTTAATAAGTGGTGTGGTTACAATGCCAAGAATGAATAACAAAAGAAAGGAAACTCTCATATCTCCATCATCTTAAACCCCGAGCGAGCGAGCGAGCTCCAACTTTCATTCCAGGAAACTTGGCTCTTCCTTCTTAAGCATTAAACAGTTATCTAAACTCCCTCTTGTGATACACATACTTTCATTCGTAATCTCTTAATCACAGCAAGCAGTCCTATCCGTATGGGTCAGTTCTCAAGCATCCAAAATCATCATATATATGGCAGCACGCACAAGACATTTTAACAGAACACTGAAATTACACAGATAAAAACAAAGATCAATATACAACACCAGTGTGTCTTTCACTATTACTGTCTTTCAATTAAAGCTGTCAAGAAGTATAAATAAAGCTGTCAAGAAGTACAAATAACGCTTAAGCATTTTACGGCATGTGATAATTTATTGGGCAAATAACCTGCTGACTCATAGTATTCCTGTTTCATCACAATCAAAAATCTCATATATACAGTGAAACAGGCCGACTTTGTTTCAATACCAACAATTCGAGACAGCCTAGTTGCCAGCAGAACTAGGAATAGGATACATTGGGGTTTAGCACAGCCAGTCCTGAGAACCGGAAGTGAAGTCTATCAGATCTAATCCCCTCTTGTTGTTCAACTGACTGGTTGTAGGTTCGCATCCTACTTGGGGAGATTTGACTCTCATCCCCACGTTAAAGAAATGAGTTTACGTAGAACATGGACTTAAGATTTGCTGAGGCCTATGTGATCCAAACCCATAGAAATACGAATCAAGAAAACTGACACAAACTCCACTTGACAAGGCTAACCTTACAAAAGTTTGAGTTAGAATTACACCCAAATCAAATGGGAAATCAAGGAATCCACATAGTTGACCAGACCTCAGAACAAATTCGCTGTTGGCATAAACATTCAATCTAGTACAATCTCTCCTGTATCCTCTAACCGAACTACGGTTTGACATTAAGGTCACGCATCAATAACCTATCAAAATCATTACTTGAAACGACTAAACAAAAAAGACTCAATTTTTTCATTTGGGGGCAAAACAAAATGGAAAACAATAACAATAGCATGAAAAGAGAAAAGAGAGGAAGAATACCTAGAAATATAGTCAAAGATTACAAAACAAATCCCTTCAAGTACTCAGGATCGCGCTTAGCCCGCTCCTGAAACTTCTTAAACCATCGGTCTAAGATATCCATAGGCACAATCAACTTACTCCCATCAACTCCACAAAACGACTGCATATAATTAAACAGATTCTCCCCTACTTTCATAGCAAGCCGTTCAATCCTATTCCCGGCAGCAACATCTAACGAGGGCAATGACGCCAAGTCTTCAACCGAAACCCCAATTTTCGCAGACAGCGGGGGAGAATCCGGTGCAGTCAGTTGCAATTGGCCCCCGGGTTCGGGCCAATTGAGAGAAAGAACAGCAGAAGGGCGTGCTATAGTCACAGCACCGCAGTATTGAAAAGGAGAGCCCGGAGACTGAATGTAGACAGCTAGGGCTTTATCCGGCGGCAGAGTGAAGCTGTTTAGTAGAAATATACAGATTTCTCGAACTTGATCATACGCCTCACCTGAGAAACTTACAATGAATTAATGAACGAATGCTATGTTGTCCGGACACGGATACAGATACGTGTTAGGGAAAACGTTATTTCTAAAACATAAAATAGCCTAAAAATGGTGTCAGGTGACTTACCGACGAAAGTATTCATGTCAAGAATCCAGTGGAAGGTGTCAATTTGGGAGAAAGTAGAAATATCCATAGGGAAGCTTCTGTTTGGGAACACTACGCCGAACATTTTGGTCTGCTCAATTCAATAATCGGACACCATTAACAATAGTTAGAGGCTATTTATTTATTTATTGTTCCAGGATTCAGGATGTTCTAAGAAGAATGAGTGAATGTTCGAGTAGCATCTAGATGGCATTGAGCCCATTGGCTTGACATTCGATTCATTCCTTTGGGCCTTCTCGGCCTTATACATGAAACTGAAAACTTAACTAACAATTTAGATAGTCGATCTTTGTTGGGAGAGTTTATAGAGGTAAACTTTACATTTGATTCCAATAAAAATAAGGATAATGATAGCCGTATGCTAAGCTTGCCGAAGCAATGGCTTTGCGGAGTGGTTTTGCATGGGCGCTTTCCTTCGGGAAACAAAATTTTTCGTTCGAAGTAGATGCGAAGGGTTTTGTGTCTAATATTCGGGAGTCGTCTCTTGATTTCTCAGAATATGGTGGGTTTGTCCAGGTTTTACGTGGCCAACACAATTGTTCAGTTGCTTTTGTGCCTAGAGTAGCTAATAGTGTTGCTCATGAATTGGCCGAACATGCGCTATCTAGTGCTAATCCATTTTGTTCTTTCAATGTTCCTCAATTTATTAGTAGTGCTTTATTTATTAATCTGATGATTATTGATTAATTAAGTGCTCATTTCTCTAAAAGAAAAAATGGCTTTATGCATTTTAATTATTTTTTTATGAATCGTTATTTTATTAAAGTGTGAAATATCTAAGTTTAAAATCCAAACCTGCAAAGCTGGAGAGCCTATCTATAACCTTAAATTCATTATTTTTCTCCTCATTTTCTTAAAAAAAAAAAAAAAAAGGAATTTAGTTGTTAACTAATAAACCAGTCTCTTTTTGAAAAAAAAATTATAACCATAGAATTTACCCTATATTAGTTATTATTTTTAATAGGCAAAAGCTAACGGGCGCCTCGGGGATGCTAGATAAGCATATAATAAGCATTAACTATTTGATAGAAATAATAAATAATGTGAACTCATTATGACTTTAAGCATTAACTATTTTCTAGAATTTAGTGAACATTAAATATTTAATTGCAATAATAAAGTGAAATAATTATAAGTAAATTATTTAATAATTTTTTTATGGTAATTATTATATAATTTGGCGGATTTATGCTTGGGTTCAGTAAGGTTAGAGTTTAGGGTTTAAGTTTGGGTTGATGGGTTAGGTTCGGATATAGGGTGGGTTTAGAGTCATGGTTAGGGTTAGGGTTAGGGTTTAGTTGGGTTCGGGTATAGGGTTAGGGTTTAGTAGGGTTAAGGTTTGGATTTGAATTTGGGTACAAAGTTAGGATTAGGGTCAGGGTCAGGGTTAGGGTTTGTGGATAATATTTTAGGTTTAGGTTCGGATTTAGATTTATGTTTAGGCCCTCAAAATTCTATAATAATTACCATAAAAATTTATTAAATAATTCACTTATAATTACTCCACTTTTTATTTGCAATTAAATAATTAATATTCACTAAATTCTATAAAATAGTTAATGCTTAAAGTCATAATGAATTTATATTATATGCTTATCTAGCGTTTTGAAGCGCTTGTTAGCGGGATCGTTAAAAGCTAATAATTTGGTAAAAATTGAGTTAAAGGATCTAAACCAGACAGACTAGCTCTTCGGAGATTTAATTCAGTAAGTTATTCTTGATATCCGACTGACGGTGTCACGTATCAACACATTTTAGATAGTTTCAAAGGCTTGATTGGCCCCCAATTGAGTAGAAAAAAGCACAAAGGAAAGGCCACATTTCCTATTAAAGTTTCACAGTTCTCAATCAAAAGAAGCCGCCCGTTTTTAATATACTAAAAGACAATTTAGTAAAATATTATTTTATCCACATTTTTGTTCCACATATCAAATATAGTTTCAACTATTTAGCATTTAATAAAGGCAAAACACATATTTGAGCCCTTGAACTTTATTGATTTTAAGGATCATGTCCCTGATCATTTATTTTTCCACATTAAGCCCTTGATCATTTAATTCTTTATTGATTAAGCCCTTTTTTAACACCTCCATCCAAATTAAATCAAATCAAATAAAGAAAGAAATATAAGGGGCCAAAACGAATATCTTTCACTAAACCTCCTCATTCTCTAGAACTTAACATGCGATCAACCTCCAAAAAAGATGATTATTCTACTGGAAAAAAAGACACTTCTTAATCATATTATTCTCAAACATTGTACACTTATATCTCATGTTCATGTAGGATGTATTTACATGATCATATTATGTAAGAGGAAAAAAGCTTCGAAATATCGATTTAAAATTGTACTCTCAAGTCACATCTCATGAGTAGTCCAAAAGTCTCATCCGAATTTCTCAATTTAAGCAACTCTCTCCCTTCTTCAACAATCAATTAACACCTTTTACTGAATAATGCAATTTAGTTCCCAATACTAGCAAAAACTATTGTTGTTGCAACTTTCATGAAAAAATTGCGTTTACAAAACAATTCAAAGGAAAGAAGAATCACATATATCTTTAGGGTTGCATTGTTAATTTTACATGAGAAATATTCTGGATAATACTTACTTTAGTCCTTTATGTTTCTTTATTTATTTGATTTGGTTCAATTTGGATGAAGGTGCTAAAAAAGGGCTTGATCAATAAAGGATTAAATGATCAAGGGCTTAATGTGGAAAAATAAATGATCAAGGGCCTAATCCTTAAAACTGATAAAGTTCAGGGGCTTAAATATGTGTTTTGCCTTTAATAAATGCAGAACTATTTTTGAAAAAATTGGAAAAGGTTGCAATCTAAAAGTCTACAATTTATATAGTAGCTTTTAAAATATCTACAAAATTTACATTGCAATAAGAGTTGGTTCAAGTGGTAAGGCATTTCATCTTCTACTTAAAAGGTTTGAAGTTCGAGTCCTCGCTTCGTCAAAATTTAGCTCTTACTGGTAGTCAATCTGTAAACTCCACTGTTAACCCTTATCGAGGTCTGTGGTTTGTCCTGACCTTGCGAGTGGGTAGGCCTACCCTTAACTACACTTTTTGTTAAAAAAAAAAAAAAAATCTACAAACTTATCTAAAAAGTTGATACTAATATTTTTTTATTAAAATAATTCTAACTTTTCAATATCATTTAACAAAAACATATTTTATTTTTAAATAAAATATTTTTAGGTTTTGTGTTGCACTCTCCAGTAAATTCTAACGCAGCATTTACGGGGCGTTTGGCAAATATTGAGGATGAGATGAGATTAGCTCAGCCCCATTTTTGAGATGAGATGAGATTAGCTTAGCTTCATTTTTTAAGTTAGGGTTGGGTAAGACCATGTTTGTTTGAAGGGAGTAGTAGAGATTAGATTTTATTTGAAACAAGTAAATGTCAGTTTTGCCCTCATCATTCTTAATTGATTTTCCATAAAACAAAACCCCTCCCACAACCGTTACCACTTCCTCTCAAAAAAACACAACGCTCAATTTTCTTCCATACAAAACGACCATCGGCGATTCTATATCACCATCTCCGATTGATATCGGCGGCAGCAAGAACGGCGACAACGCCTCGTTTCCAGTTGGTAGTTATTTTCAAAGTAAAAAGTTTTCACATTACATCGCACGGAAGGAATTCGATGATGTGTGATGCCTTTTCATTTCAAATTAAAGTTTAAGAATACATCGCAGTTAAGGAATTCGATTTCGTCCGATTTCTCGAAAAAACAGCAAGTTTGGAGGCATCGCACGCGGACGAATTCCATAAATGCGATGAGTTTTGGTTTCATATTAAAGTTTCAGAGTTCATAGCATTTGAGGAATTCGATTCCGTGCGATTTCTGGAAGAAACAGACAGATTTGGAGGCATCGCACGCGGTCGAATTCCACAAATTCGATGAGTTTTGGTTTCACATTAAAGTTTCAGAATTGTCGCGTTTGAGGAATTCGATTCCGTGCGATTTCTAGAAGAAACAGACAGATTTGGAGGCATCGCACGCGGTCGAATTCCACAAATGCAATGAGTTTTTCTGTGGTGCATTTTATCAAACATAACATATGCAATTTAAAAAAACAGTTAAAAAAACAAGATGGATTACAATTAAACACAAATTCCCTAATCACAAGTACAAAACAAGAATCTACAAACATTGCATACAAAATATCATTCCCAATAACATACAAAATGTAAAATTTGGATTGAATGAAGCTCCATCATCATCACTCCATCATCTCATCATCATCATCAAACACAAATTTCAACTTATTATTATCATCATTAACAAAAATGCAGCTTTCACAAACCACCGTGGTCGCCGCCGCCTTGTCTTCATCGGCGACACTTCTTAAAGACAACACCAAAACCACTCTCTCTATAATGCTCGTCACCTTCGTCTTCTCTCTCATCTCCATCTTCTCCCTTTCTCCTTCCTATTCCTTACACACATCATCTCGTCCTCGGCGAGACCCGTATCTTTTCCCGACCCGATGTGGCACGTTTGACCGGCGACGATGAACGGCGGAGGGGAAGAAGATGAACGGCAAAGGGGAAGAAGATGAACGAAGAAGGAAGGAGGATATAGTTGTTGGGTTATATTAGATAAGGGGACATGATGAGAATTCTTTTATTTGTTTGAGGGTTACTTAGTCATTTCCATACTTAAATGACTCCAAGCCCCATCTCACAAATTAAAGACACCCCCCCCCCCAGGTACAAGTCCAGCCCCAATTTTGAGACTAGAGCACTAAGCTCAAATTTCAGCCCCCCAAACAAACTAGGGAGTAGTTGAGCTTAGCCACTTTTTTTAGTCTCATCCCTCCTAATCTCTTCTACTTAAAAGGTTTGAAGTTCGAGTCCTCGCTTCGTCAAAATTTAGCTCTTACTGGTAGTCAATCTGTAAACTCCACTGTTAACCCTTATCGAGGTCTGTGGTTTGTCCTGACCTTGCGAGTGGGTAGGCCTACCCTTAACTACACTTTTTGTTGAAAAAAAAAAAAAATCTACAAACTTATCTAAAAAGTTGATACTAATATTTTTTTATTAAAATAATTCTAACTTTTCAATATCATTTAACAAAAACATATTTTATTTTTAAATAAAATATTTTTAGGTTTTGTGTTGCACTCTCCAGTAAATTCTAACGCAGCATTTAGTTCTTGTTTTGGATTCCCTTTCTTCAATCTTTCCTCTTTACACGTACAACCACCGAACAACCTCTTCTCCTTTGTCCATCTCAATACTAGCCAGTTCTTCTCGTCGGTCCTCCCTCACTCCGCTGACCAGTTCTTGACACCGCCGGTCAGTTTTCCATTCCGGTCAGTTCTTATCGTCAGTCGATCATCAGATTTCTCTCCCTCGTCCTCAATTTATTTTTCTTTCACGTTCTTGTTCCTTAATTGGATCTCTGCAAATACATAAAACAACCTATTTGTTCTTTGCCTGAATTCAGTTGATCAATTTGTGTTTCAATTTCATAAGGAAGAAGAGATGGATCTTCTTGGAGGGTTGAAATCAACCAAATCCCAATTGTTTCGCCGCAAGGAAACACATGATTATGTAAACTCCATTGCAATTCAGATTCTAAAATTCCCAGTCGCATGAAAAGTACAGAATTGCCTCTGCATATTTCTATCAATTTGTAAATTTTTGTTTTAATTTGCTATTTATTTTATTTCTTTATGTTCAATGTTTCAATTTTACAACAACAGAATTACATGTCGTTAATTTAGCATTTCAATATTTAACTATAAAAAAGTAAGATATTTTTGAATCTTTTTGACAATGAATATTGAAACAAGTTTCATCATAAAAATTATATTGTAAAAAAACAATTATATAAATTGAAATAAAATTTAATTGTGAAAGTAGGTCGATTCCTTCAATTGAACCAAACAGTTACAAAAGAAATCATAAAATATTGTATTTTTTTCCAAAATAAATCCAAACACATAAGAGAATTCAGGGTCATTCTATTCTTTTCCATGTTTTTCCTCACACCACTTTTCCATATAACACTTTTCTTTACAACAACTACTTCTCACAACAATATTAAATTAAGCCTTATTAAACCTCAAGTACAGTGTCATACTAATACATTACAAGAAATCATAATGTTTGTAACAACAATTACTTTTTTTTTTACAGCTGTGACAACAATTACTTAGCACAACATTTTTTGTAACAAAATCTATTATCTATTGCTATCCAGTTTTGCTCACATGGTCAATGATTGACCATGAGAGCATCATTGCTATTACAATAGTTATATAATTATCGCAAGAAATTTTGTGACAATTTTTTAAAACTATCACAATTAAATAATTCAATTTGTAACAATAATATTTTACTTATAACTAAAATTCTTAGGGTGAATAATTTAAAAGTCTTTAGCGTTTTGCGAAACACATTGTTTAGTCCCATCATTTTCAAAAACACACGAATAGGTCCCTAACGATTTACTCTGTTAACTCTTTAGTCCTTCTGTCTGTTTCTAGTGATCAATCTATTAGTAAAAAAAAAAACTCCAGTCAACATCCAATTTAAAAAATAATTGAATGTTGTCTGTTTAGTCCATAATGATGTTAACTGAAGTACTTTTTTACTAACAAATTGGCCACTAGAAACAGGCGAAAGGACTAAATAGTTGACAAAGTAAATTGTTAAGGACCTATTCGTGTGTTTTTGTAAATTATTCACCCAAATTTTTATGTGACAATTGAAACTGTTACAAAACATATAAAATATGCTACACCATATTTTTACTTTTCTTGATGGAATGCTACAACATATTTTTAATTGTCACAAACATATTTTTTTTTTGCAATTTCCAAGGACGCAAGGAGTATTCTATTCTCTCTTTTTTATTCCAAGTTCGGCCCGTGATGTATTCACAGCCATTATTTAATACTAATTGAATTGATGAATGGGTTTTAAGGATACAAAATACAATTACTCCTTCCGTCCCATTTTGATATGCATTATTTTTATTTTGGGTGTCTCAAAATATAGGCATTTTTCTATTTTTAAATGGTAATTAAATGTCAAAAAGTCTAAAATGCTCCTAGTTTGTCACTTTAATTAATTCCTTTTTTATATTTACAAGGTTACTTTTATTGATCCCAATATTAATTAATTTCATTCAACCAATAGAATGACAAGACACTTTAATCAAGACTATCATAATTACTTACATTAGATTTATTCCATTAATTTATTAAGGGAATATTAGTAAACATGTATTGTTTTAACTAATTTTCTTAATTAGTGTGCAAATGAAAAATTGCCTATCAATTTGGGACGGAGGGAGTAATTTTTAGGGAAGGAAGGATAACAATGTATGTAGAAACATATATGTCTAGATACAGAATTCACCAATTTGAGGAAGAAAGTTTCTTTCTTTCCATGTTTTTGTACGCCAGTTAACAGTTGTACAGATTTGCATAACAAGACCATTCATCTCCAACTTGTAGAAAAACATGTCCACATGACATACCAATCAATGGCGTAGTGAATGCAAGTTGAGATGGCTCTTATCTATGTTACCCAGATTCAGTATCAGCGGACACGGAAAATGTTGTTTCTAAAACGTAACATTCATAAAATAGCCTAAAAATAGTATCTGACATGGTATCCGGCACGTGTCGGACACTGATACAGGTACGGATACACTAGTAAGGAGCAGCGTCCGTGTATCATAGGCTTTTATTAGTAGTTAGCAATAGCAAGTTCGCAAGCCAACCCAGTTGAAGTAGAGGTTATAATTTAAAGGAAATTAATAACAGTCATGCTTGCTTGCTTATAATCCCTACATTGAAGCATGAAATAAATAGCAGATCACTGCAATTTATCCTTGACATAGTAACCTCAAAATTAGGCAAAACTCCATCCATCTGAATTTACATCACAAGATAACATTTCAGTCATATATTCCCATCCCAAGGTTCTTCACCACATTGTTAAACTAACAGGCAACCTTAAACAACTGAAAGTTTAGTTAATTGATTGATATTGAACAGTTGGTTCAAATCCGCAATCGACCCATCAATAATCAATTCAATCGAATGCAGTAGTAAACTAGGAGGCTATTATCTTCGCTCATAATCAACGTTTGAAGGCGAAAAAGATCAACAACAGCAAATTCAACTTGGAAAGCAGTAGCTAATAACAATCAAATCTTAACGAAACGAAACTTACATTAAAAAGCACAAATACAATTATCAAATCATACAAATCCGAATGCTTGAAATAATACTACTAATAAGAAGAGTGAATAGAAATACCAGTCAAGTGTAAAGGGGCAAGTCGGTCCAAGCCCCCGAGACATGGCCATTCTCACAGACATAAGCTCGAACAACAGGCTCACCGTCTTCATGGTACCCGAAAAACCTCCTCAAACAAAACGCGGAATGCAGATCCCACGTTTGATTACATCCACAGAAGGCACAATTAACATCAATCTTGCTCCTATTCCCGTCGTTGATCGCTCTCCAAACCCTAGACCGTTTAAAATCCTTGAAAACACCTCTGAACAACATGTAATTCCGCTTCTCTTCCATATGAACACATCCTGGCCAATCACAAACATACAAGCAATCTCCCCGAAACCGACTAGCCAACAGCTTATTCCCTTGTTCTCGCCTCAAATTCCATATCCCGGACGCTAAATGAGACCTCATGCACCGTCGATTCGTCTTCCTCCTCTTATTCTCCGCCGCCTCAACTCCGCAATTGTCCACCTCATCAACGCCGCCGATGCCTGTCCCTCCTTCCTGAGATTCCGATACATCGTACAACGTATCGTAATAAAGATCATCGAATAGCGACCAAGTGCCACTCGAATTGCCGTCGGTAGATGAAGAAGGCGGCGGAGGAGGAGCTCTGGGCGCCGATTTGCGGTAATTATCATCAGGACCGAGCTCTCTTTCGAGGCCGAAATCGGAGTATTCGAGAAGGACACCGGCGTGGCGGAGACCAGGGCAGCAGACGGAGAGCTTGTAAAGAGCGGACCAGCCGCCGGGGATGACGCCGTCGGAGGAGGAAAGGAGATCGGAGACGACGGAAGGTATGGTGTTTTGACATTTGGATTTGAAACAGATGGTGCGGATCAAGGAGGAGAATTTAGTGCAAACAGAAGCGAGACGAGGCCAGTTGCGTGGGTCATCTTCAAGCTTGAAGAAAATGTTCAGAACGACGTCGTCGGAAAGCTTTGAGAAAACTGTTGCTTCTTCTGTCATTTTTTCTTTTTTTGTGTTGATTTTGTAGGGAAGTGAACAAGGTAGGTGACAGGTTTCGATGTATTTATAAGATATGTTGTGGTTGTGGTTCGGCCTCGTATTCCACTGCAGTGAAATGAATATGAATAATAATGACGGCAATCAGGCGGCTTCGCTTCTTCATCTCGTCACTAAAAATAGCTTATTTATTCGTAAAATTACGGGAAATCACACTTTTTGATAAAAATTTACACTCAAATTACGTACTAAAAAAAGCTAAATTTTGAAAAAATGAAAATTTAAATAAACCTTTTAAGCTGAAGATCGAACGTTTTACTACTTGAATCAGTTTTTAGTAGTTCCCATATCTGAAGCTGAAAGCCCTCTAATTGTGTTAACTTAAAAACTGTTTTATTTTTGAAATATAAAAATGATTTAGAAAAGTAACAGCGCAATTTGTTCAAAAAGTAATTAATAATATGTTTACAGTGAAATTTCATTATATTGCCTTGAATTTGAATATAACAATATCTAGAAACGAATTTGGTTGTCAAGATTTTATTGTATACAGACAAACATGAAAAATAGAAAATTCAAATCCTTTAAAACTATCAAAAATCAAAAGAAACTATGAATGAAATTAATCGATATTAGAAAGAATTTTTTTTTTTCTTTTTCGAAATATTGGAAATATGCTAGTACAAAAATTAAGAAAAACGATTGTTAAATTATTAGTAGTATAGAAAACTTTGTTGCATATGCATAGTTTGAATCAAAAGGACAAATATTGTGAAACAAAAGAAATAGAGAGAGTAATTAAGAAGCAAAATATGACAAGTTCACTTAGATGATTGAAGGCAAGCACAATTAACTGCAGCAGGAAGCAATCATGTAATGGAGGCCAAGGGACTTCTCAATTATGTGGACGCAAACAAGAGAAAAACTAGGGCCACACAAACACCCCAAAAACCAAACCCATCACACCATTATTGAACGGAAGAGAACACCTCATATTATTTTTATTTTTCTCTCTTTGTTTTGCTAACTGTAAAACCTCTCACTAACTCTAATCCTTGTAATCCCACCTCCCTATTATAATTAAACATCAAAATTTAACAGTTTATAACTGGTGGTTGTTTGGTATACATAAGTTCCCATAGTTTTATGATTTGACTTAGTTTGATTAATAAAAAGTTGAGAAAATAGGAGAATTCAAAATTCCTTATAAAATTGAAATTGAAATTCCCACAATTTATGCCCATCCTCCTTGGTCATTCAAAATTAAATTATGAGAAATTGAAATTAAAATTCCCACCTAATGTGGAAAATTAACCCACCCTCCTTAGTCATTTTGTGCAAATTCTCTAATGTCAACCAAACACATTAAAACTATTTCATTTTCCTAGGAATAATATTAGCGAAATAATTTCATGTAAGTTCTCACGGAAATAATTTCTTATGAAATGAAACTTGTCACGGGATTTAAATTCCCATGTATACCAAACGACCTCCTAGTCTTCTTCACCCTCCCTACCTTCTCCCATACATCATTTTTATGCAATTACATTAGCACACAGATTTATGGCCACTCAAATCCATCATAATCAACTTCTCAATTCAAAACACAATAATAACAAATAATAATAATCCACAAAAATCCTATACTTGTCCAAGGTGCCAGAATCCCTAATGTTCCAGAAAATATATTATATATATGTAACATATTCAGAACTAGTCCCATAAACAACTTCAACGATTCTCTTTCCGACTTCAAGCATATCCAACCTTCCTTGCTCATCCAACAACTCTTTTCCATCTTCTTACCTGTAACAAGTTTAATATCAATGAGTTCCAACCATCACAAAACCTACAATCTCACACGAGAGATGACAATCTTAAACAGGTTTATTGTACAAGAAACGAAGAATTAGACCTGGATAAGCTCTTGCTTCTACTTCTGCTTCCGCTAGGGCTCCGACTCGCACTCTTTTTCTTTGGATTTGGACTTGGACTTGTGCGCTTCTGGCGCTGCAGACAATAGTATTAAACGAAAAATATACATCATGCATAACTGATGTCCCAGGGACCAGGCCACTTGCATCGTAATCAGTACAAAAACTTTAAAAAATAAAATAAAATAAAATTTGAAGCACATTGGGGAGCTGCCTAAAAGCATATAGTTGGACAGTCACTGGGAGCCTTTTTTTCAGTTCCATTTTCCTGGCCTAGTTTTCTTTTCATTTTACCCAACTCCATTGTGAAGCCAGTCAGGTCTCATCGGACAATTTCCAAGGATCCGATAAGGCTAAAAATAACATTACGCGACATACAACTTATTCGATACCTACATGAGAATAGAACTTACAGATGGAGGTGGAGATCTTGATCTTGAATGTGATCTGCAAAAGTTCCAGAAACAACCCAAATTTAAAATCCACACGTTCCTTAACAACTCTCATCCAAGAGCCTTGATGCCTCTTCCACTTCAGAGTTACCAAATTCCAAAGGGGTAGAAGAAAAAAAACACAGACAAATCCTTAGCAACTCAAGAGAAAACAAAATAAATGTGACCCAAGTCATAAAAATCCCACCCAAACAGAATCCCTAAGTAATTGAAACTTAATTAAAAAGAACCACAATGTGTTATTAAGACACTAACGGACAGGAAAGAAGCAAGCTTCCCTACTGTACCACCAAATCCACAATAAGTCCAGCTAGCAGGTCCTATTAGCCAGGCAAATGTTGGAGTAGAAAATGATATTGACAGTTTCTACGCTCATTGCGTTGAGTTCCAGATCCACTAGCAGTTAGCTCACAGAAATCCGGCTTTACTATTGCAATCCATAACCTCCTTTGATCCCAATCTAGCACTCATGCACATTTTCCATGCTAAATACATTAGATAATAGACACCATAAGGGTTTCCAAAGCTGCCCATTGAAAAACAGCATACCTCCACAATCAAAAAAGATGCAGGAACTGAACCATATCCCATCAAGATCCTATTATCCAATCCCCAGTTTGCTGCATGTATCAAACAAGGTAATTTTCATACAACAAAACAAATGAGAAAGAAAATGTTTTGAAAGTCCAAAACTGCTTTGTTTTAGCTACCCCCGCCAGTGAATGCCACACAAGTACAGTTTCAGGAAGAATTTAAATTTGAAAATAACTAAAAATCCCGAAGTCACTACATTTTAAGAATTGAAGTAATCATACTCTACAATTAATTCCAGCTAAATCACCTTGATAGCAACACTCCTGGCAACCACCAGTTATTATACTATAACACTAGAATTTCAAAATCCAATGACAACACGAAGGCAGTCAGAAAACAACAGTGCAGGCCAATGCTACCGCTTCAAGTGTTCAGTATCATAACCCAAACCACAGGGTCACGTAACTTAAAACTACCTATAGCAAACCTTATACTCTGAACAAAATATCAAATACCAGAAGAACACTAACGTTTTCGTTAACTGAAGCCTTACTGACCCCTCCAATAAATCTCAATAAGAAAACGAACAAAGTCACTCAAACATAAATCGAATTAAACTTCTCAAATCTGCATGCATCTGCAGACCAGAAAATACAACCAATGGAAATACATGATATATACACACCAAAAGAATTTGCAAACAGACCATCCATGTCAATATAAAAATCATATATGTTTCTTTTGTCAATATTCAGTACCTCATAACACAAACTAAGACGCTAAGCAGAAGAGTAACAGTACCTTGACAAAGAGCGAGGTTTTGACGCGGAGCGTGAACGAGAAGCAGATCTTGACCTTGACCTTACAGGCGAGCGGCGAGAAGATTTGGTTTTAGGAGATTTGCTGCATTGCATGACAAGGTCAATAATCAATTAGAGATCATACAACTTTACTACAGGGAGTAGTAGAATAATATAAACCTTCGGCTCCTGCTCCTGCTCCTGCTCCGACTAGAACTTCGGCCCCGACTGTAACTTCGACTGACACTACGACCTCTTGAGCGAGACCGACCGCGACTAGGACTCCGAGAGAAGTCCCTCTTGGAATCATATTCCTTCACCTGTACACAATCATATTAATGAAATGTGAATATACACAAATATAATAGAGGATATGTAGGCAACAAAATGTGAGGAGAGGAGGATCCATCATACACGAACATATGCCCTAGAAAATGCATTTCGAAACTCTGTGTCATCAAGTTTCTTGATCTGAAAAGAGAATGTACAAAAAAAACATAAGGAAACGAATGTAAAACTTACTCAATGTTGTTAAATTGGAGAATAAAAAGATGTGAAATAACTTACCGCATGCTTCATGTCTTCATAGTTCGTGTAATCCACAATCCCTGTAGTGCCTAGAAGCAAGCAAACATATGATAAAATAGAATGTCAACAAGAGTTCTTTTGAAAACAGTGGCATACTACATAATATCCACTTCACTTAATAGCAAAACGTGTAACAACACTTAAATAGGATGCACAAAGTTAGAAAATTTGAGACAAGACAGCCAGTAAAATGACGCGTTCATTAGGGTCTTAGATATCAACAGGTGAACAAGTTCACCTATCACACTCATGTACTAAGGTGCAAAGCGCGCTGAGGCACTAGAACCTAGGTGCAAGGCAAAAGACTCAAGCGCGCTGCTGATGAGCAGAGGGCACAGAAAATGGAGAAAGATACAAAATATAATCTTCGATATTTGATACTAATGTTGCTAGTACTCTATTAGTAGTTGAGGCACAAATTATGATGAACATAAACATACACGTTAACCAGACAACAAGACAACCACATACAACATAATATAAAACGTCAAAAGCACCAAGTTAAGTGTTACAACATAGATTACAAAACTAGAACCGCAGCAGCGCTCTGTTAGTTTCTCATGTCGCAAAAGGAGCTCCTCTCATTTACGTCTCTTACTTCTCTTCCATCCCTTCTATTTTTACCATCGCTCGTAACCCTTTCACTTAGATCATGGGTTTAGATTTAAGTTTACCAAATAAGGCAAGTGGTTGAGAATGGTCAACTATATTCATGAGAGCAGTAAGAAGGAAATTAAAAACAAAATCATTAGATTAAAATGCAGAAGAGGCGCACCTATGAAGCCCTGGCAAGGCGCACAAGGCAAGAGCCTTTTAACCAAAGCCTCGCATAGGACTTATTTGAGCCTCGGCTGAGGTGCGCTTTTAATAATTATAATCGCAACATTATTATAAATTAAGAAAAAAAAAAAAAAATAATCCCAAAAGTATCAGTTGGCGCACAAGGCGAGAACCTTTTAAACCATAGTTGTTAAAAGCTCAAAGCCATACCAAGGCACAAAAAGGTCATGGAGGCGCGCGCCTTTGAAACACGAGGCGCATACTCCAAACAATAAATATAATCTATTCCTAATGACACATATATCAATATTTATACCAAATTCAAACATAAACTAGAAAAACACAAGCCATGAGACATCTAGCCAAACAAACCACAAGGAGAGACAAGAAATAAGAAGAGCATGAACCAAAAGCCAGAGTATCTCACCACCGCCCTCACGGAAAACTTGAGAGAAACAGACATCACCTGCACGTCGCATGTGATCCTGACGAGGAATAGATAAGGCAAATTTAAATTACAACTTGCAAACTCAGATTTCACAAATAGTCAACATGCATACATTGACATACAAAGCTACACCAAATAAAATACAAAACTTTAAGAGAACTAGGAAGGAAAAGTTTCTAGCCACCTTAAGGTCCTGCCATGAAGCAGAGGAGGGCAAGCCAGTGATCAAAACTGCAAGATAAAATATTTCAGGATATACATGCAATAATATGTCATCAATTATAATGAGTCAACGCTGGACATTTTATACACACCGCGGAACTCAGAGCGCCTGGAGACTCCTCTTCCACGACCACTACTACTATGACTACTCTGACGATCTGAAGAAGAATATCCTCGTCCACCATGAGCAAGCTCCACCTATATATGTCCATAATATATGAGAGATTTATTAATCCCCAAACACCATACCAACAGATAAAAATTATTAGATTCCAGAAAACAACTAACACGTAAACGATGCCCATCAAAATCATAGCCATCTCGGCCACGAATTGCATCCTCAGCATCTCGGGCTTCTTCAAACTGCACAGACAAAAAACAGAGTCAGAAAACGTGAAATAAGAGGGAAGAAGAATCAGTAGTATGCACAACTCACCTCAACAAATGCATAACCAGGTGGCCGCGGTGGAATCTTGAGATCAATGTGCGCTACAGGTCCATACTGCATTACACAAATATAAAAGTATCATCACAAACTAATGACACACATACATATACCATTCTTACACACCATACAAGAAATCCGATAACTCGTATGAAACAACAGAAGATGAATTAATAACCTTGTAAAACAAATCTTCTACTTCTCTCTCGCGGATATCCCCAGGCAGATTTCCAACATAAAGAGTCCGGCTTGCACGGCTACTCATGTTCCCTGAAAGAATCAATTACCAAATTAACAATCTTTACAGACTTTCACATCCTCTAAATTGCTCTAAAAACAAAATTCGCATCTCGTATTGATCACAATCTATGACAGTTGTTACAAAATTAATTTAAACAATTAAAAACCTCGATGTTTTCTCCGATTTACAGCAAACTAAAGAAGGATTAGGTATAAGTAATCTTGTTTTTCAGAAGAGATGACATGCGATGGATAAGATCATACCTTCGGATGGATGGGTAGAAGAAGCTTTTACTCGGAGACACGAACACAACTTCGAAGTTTAGGGTTATGAGATTCGGAGAGAGTACGGTCAACAAATCTATCTATCTATCTATTCTATTAAGGTAAAATACAAAAACAATCACTGTGGTTTCAAGTTTTTACAAAAACAAAACCTGTGATTTATTTTTCTCAAAAAAAGTACATGTGATTACAAATTTTAACAAAAAGGTGACTTTTCAATTTAAAACGCCAAAAATAACCATTTAACGATTTCAAAGTGAAAAATTCAAAACATTAACGTTGTTTAGAATCACATTTGTTGTGCAACAACGATTTTCATTTTTCAAAATCAGCATTTTAACTTTTTTTCTTTCTCTAACGTTTACATTCTCTCTCTTAATCAAACATTGCCTAACTGATCTCGAAATTAAAAAGTTGAAGAATTAAAGTTGCTTAAAGTAAAGTATACTTATTTCTCTAACGAATCTAATTTTTATGTAGTTAACAGTTATTTTTTGAATTTATGAAACCTCAGACATTTTTTTGTTAAAAATTGTAACCACATGTATTTTTTTTTTTGAGAAAAATAAACCATAATTATTGTTTTTGTAAAAACTTGAAACCACATGGGTTATTTTTATACTTTACCCTTCTATTAATTTATTACTCCTTCCGTCCCAAAACTATGTGCACAAATGAACGTGCACAAATGAACTTGCACACTGAACAAGAAATATAGTTACTTTTATAAAATCAATACATTTTATTTTTTTCTTCCTAATCTACCCTTTCACGTTAATTTATAGTCTTCCTCACAATTTGAAATTTTTTTCTCTTAATATTGAAAAACTACAAATTGCATTAATGATGAATCCATTTTTAATGAATTTCAAACTACAAATTACAAATTTCAGCTGTGATATCCATCTCCAATATCTAGAAAAAAACATTAATTAATGCCCTTTTACTTGCAATTAGTAATTTAAATAATCTAAACCATCATAATTAAGGGGTACAATAGTAAAATAATAAGTGAAAGTTAGTTATGTGCACATTTTATGAGACAAAAAAATTAGTTATTTTGCACATAGTTTTGAGACGGAGGGAGTAATATTTCTACTAATATAAACATTTAAAAATTGTTTTGCTGATGTGGATTTTCATAAAAAAAATTATTTTGAATATTTTTATTTAGTTTAAGAATTGCTCTTTTTATTAAAAAAAAAAAAAATTATTTATTTATTTATTTATTCTCATCTTCACAATGTGGCGCTCCTATCAATGATTTTTATTTACAGCGTCATGTCATAACTCATATATTTATGATGAATAAAGAACTTATAGCACATTGTAGAAAAAAAAAACAAAAAAAAACTTAGAGCATCTCCAAGGCTCCTCCTTATCATGCTCTCTAAAATACTATTAAAAGAATATATTCTTAAATTTAACTGTCTTAATTTACGTGTTTGCTCCAACCATACTCTCTATTACACTCCTTATATTACTATTTTATTAATAAAATCATAACATGAATTTAAATTGACGAGAGAAAAATGGAAGAAAAAGAGAGGAGAAAGAAAAAGTATGTTCACAAAAATGGAATAGGGAGCCATTATACTCCTCATAGTTGAGGAGCAAAAATTGTCTCCCTAAATTTCTAGGAGCCACCTCATGCTCTTGGAACATAATTTTCTCTATTTTCCTCCCTAAATTTAACTAAAGTAGAATTTGAAAAGCATCTTGGAGTTGCTCTTAGAGCAACTTTAACCTTCTCCATTTCACTCCTTAAAATATTGTTAGAGAAATACCTCCCTATCTCTGATTCCACACATACTCCAACCACACTCTCTATCTCTCTCGCTATTTATTATTTTATTCATAAAACTTATAACATTATTTTGAAATATAGGGATAAGTTTAAAAATAATGCTCGTGATTTGCTCAATTTGCAAATAAATGTCTGTGGTTTCACAGTTTGCAAACAAATGTATGTGGTATGAATTTTTTTTGCAAAATAAGGTATCCAAAATTACAACTTTACGTTTTAATGCCAAAGAAGTACATTTCGTATCTTTTAAGAAAAAATTACGTTTACATATCAATAAAACATATCCTTTAATTACATTACTCACTCTCAAATCGAAATCATAAACCATATTATTGACGTTTTGCGTTCTTCTATAATTTGACTATTTACGGACTAAATTGATATTTAAGTCCATTTTACAAATCTGCAATTCGATTTGGAGAATCAATATGGTGTCAATATATAGATATAAGTCATTTAAAAGATAAAAATATCATTAGAAATCAATATTGTGATATCGGATACTCTTTTTTGTAAAGACATTCATACTACATACCGCAATTTGCAAAAAATATCATACCTCATATCTCTATTTGCAAACTGTTAAACTACAGACCTCTAATTGAAAATTGAGTAAACCACGGATAAAATTAAATTAAATAGTACAATAAGATGTTCAAATTAAATTACAAAAATAATTAATTGTTCACATAAAGTCATTAAGACGGGTTAATTTTGACGGTGGTGACTTAATAGTGAATAAGGCAACCTGAGTGCGCTGCGGTTGCAGTTCACTGGATCCACTCACATGGCTGGATCCACTCACACGGCTCCCGGCGCTCCCGACTGAGTTTTCGCTGGCGGCCCTTTCGCTGCCTACACTTTCCTCACGGTACCAGTCCACTTTTAATGGACCCATATCAGCCCTTCCATCCTGATTTTCAGAGAAAACCAGTGGACCATATTGGAAGAGAGGAAGATTTACATTTTCTGCCCAAGAAAATTGGGGATCTCCTGAAGCCATGGGCGCGACTAGGTTGATGCTGGAAATAATATCCGCCATTCTGGGCGGCAGAGTATTTGGAGGCACATACATATTGCTTATAATCATCTCCCACAACTCCACATTATTTTCCCAGCAGCCTTCAACAGACTCGTAGGGGCCTTCAAAAAATCGGGCTCGAGTGAGCTCTTTGAATAGAGAGGGTTGTTCAACGTACCTACTCTGTAACTCAAAGAAAAAAAAAAGAAAAATCAGAGTATAAATAGAAAAGCAAGTCATTCATACACGATTTTTATTCTAATGTTAGCTATTCTAATGTATTAGGATGTATCCATCAAGTTCCACCATTATACTTGAAGCAAAATTGGTAACTGAACAAACTGTACCCATTTTTACTTTATAGTATGAACTAATGGATATAACAGCACGCAATGAAGTCTTATTTATCCTCAAATTCCACTTAGAATCAGCTCTTCCCCAACAACTTTAAGCTTCTATGATTTCTGTTCACCAATATATTGAATTACTGATGACTAAAGTTGTGATCCAATATGACTTCAAGAAGAGTCCGCCTTTCTCATTCGATCATTCAGGAAGAGAATCACTTTTTGGTACCCAAAACAAAGGTTCGAAATCGCCTCACTTGTATTCTAACTAGTGTCAAGGCAAATGAAAAAAGGGAAGATAAACGAAGGTTTGTAATAAAAATATACATGTCATTTGCAATCCTAAGTAATATAAACATGCAAACCCATTTGCAGCCTACCACCCTGTCATTTGCTGAGTTAATACATTGTTCCAAAATTCGAGAAACATACCATTTTCCGTCTCCGTCTGCGACTCTCAGCAGTTGGGAGTTTTGGCACCCGGAATTTACCACCAATCGGAATTTCTCCGTCTCCGTCTCTTCTTCTCTTTTTTAAAACGGTGACCACAAGTTTTTGAGATGCCATGGATTAAGGTGAAATAATTAAGGCAGGCAGGTGAAGTAATTAAGATGAACTGTTGGAGATTTGACTGATCGTCGGGAACGGTGCCTGAACTAAGGAAGATTTGAGTAATTGGAGATTGTATATTTTAATTTGATCACCAAATTACACATTTGCCACTGAACTTTCTCATGCTTGTCCACATTTTGGGCATTTCACATTTTGGCCACTTAAAATTTGCCATTTTTTTCTAATTCCTAACTTAAAGAGTGCCACGTCAGTTCTGATTTTTAATGGAGATCTTATGCGTTACCGCCGAACATAAAAAAATAATAATTTAAATTTTGGACTTAAAATTTGCCATTTTTTCGAATTCCTAACTTAAAATTTGCCATTTTTTTCTAATTCCTAACTTAAAGAGTGCCACGTCAGTTCTGATTTTTAATGGAGATCTTATGCGTTACCGCCGAACATAAAAAAATAATAATTTAAATTTTGGACTTAAAATTTGCCATTTTTTCGAATTCCTAACTTAAAATTTGCCATTTTTTTCTAATTCCTAACTAAAAGAGTGCCACGTCAGTTCTGATTTTTAATGGAGATCTTATGCGTTACCGCCGAACATAAAAAAATAATAATTTAAATTTTGGACTTAAAATTTGCCATTTTTTCGAATTCCTAACTTAAAATTTGCCATTTTTTCGAACTGACGTGGCAAATGTTAAATGCCCGTTAGGCGTTACCGCCGAACGGTGGAATCACAAAATGTTTTCAGGCATAGACAGGACAGTTTAAATTAATATTTTTATGGAACGATTTGGCCAAGTGGAAACTCAAAATTAATATTCCTTCAATTTCTTCAAATTAGATTTTAAATTTTTATAATTTAACCCCCAAACAAATGCACTTGTCATGTTTACAAAAAAAAATTGTTGTCTTAGCAGTCAACTATTTCTATATAGAAGCATTGTTTTCCATAGGATGGAGTCGCCTTGTTCTGTTAATGGAGGTTGACCAATACGATTTTTTTTTATTTCTTCACGAACATCTTTTGAATCTCTCAACATCTCCAAGTACTGCATAAAATCGCCACCAAGGACTGCAAAATCATTTTTAGTTAGTTAACATGTACAAGCTTTGCTTTTAAAAAAACGTATACAAGCTTAAGAAACACATTAGGTTAGAAAGCTTCTTACTTAGAAAGTTGTCGTTTGGATCATGTTTAGTAAATGATTTTGGAAAGATGCAGTTGTTTGCCTAAGCAATTCAAATTTTAACAGTATTAGAGCATCGACATCAATGATATGTAACAAAAGTTTAACAGTTCACTTACATTATTTAGGAAGGCCTTATATGGAGAATCATCAATTAAGATCGTGTTTGAAGCATCATAATCCGGATAATCATCCCACACTCTCTTCAATTCCTTAAACACAATTGTCTTTCCATGGTTGGGATTAATAAGAAGATATGGTGATTTAACACTTATAGTTGTTTTAATGCACATTTCTCGATCCTGCAAAATACAAGAGTTGCAACACATTATGCTCGAATAAATGATTCCGAATACTAACTTTTGCAAAAATATGTTGTGAAAAAAAGCTCACCCAACTAAATAGTAAGTCCTCTTTCTCCTTAATTCCCATGGATTCTAGATGTAGAATAATGTCGTTTATATTATGTCTGAAAACTAAACATGTCAACGAAATGGTAGAAAACCATAGATGGAAAAATTTAAGTATAGATTTGAACATACCTCATCTTTGATGTCCAAATTGCCACCTTAAAATTGGATAAGCAAAATTTCAGAAAATCAATGGCATGGGGTCTTAACTGTATTTTCTTGTTAGGTTCTAACCGTCTTTGATTGCCACTTCTTAACTGCCCTCCGTCTTCAGAAGCCAGGAGCACTCCATTCACATCCAAAATAATGAGTTTACTGTCCCGTTCTACAACCTGACAATTATTGCAAATGAAGCATTATAGAATGATCAAATTGGAAGAAAAAATTCACTTAAACATAGTTGTTATTTTTTTATTTTCTTTATGAAAATATAACCTCATTCTCAGCTGAATAAAAAACATCAGGTGAATCTGTGTGAGGCACATCAGTGTTCGTTGGAGCTGAGTTCGTTGGAGTTGATGTTGATTCCTGCAAATTATATCTTTTTTTCTTTTTTTGATGGACCTGCGAATTATTTCTTCTTCTTTTTTTTCCATGGACCTGCCAATTATTTCAAATGAAGCATTAGAGTATTGATTAAAAATTGAAAGGAAAAAATTCACTTATAAACATACTTTTTATATTTCCTCATCTGTATTCCAATGCCAAACATTTCCAAGCATTATCCACCTATACCGATACTGGGATGGCAATTACTTATTTGTTTTTTAAAAAACCTCATCTGCAATAAAGCATTATCCACCCATACAAATGTTGGGATGGTAATTACTTATTTTTTAAAAAAAAAAACCTCATCTGCTATAAAGCATTATTCACGCATACGGATACTGGGATGGCAATTACTAATTTAAAAAAAAAAAATACCTCATCTGCATGTGAATTCAAATTTTGCTCTTGCACTACATTATTCATTGGAGCTGATCTTGATCCCTGCCAATTATTTTGAATGAAGCATTAGATAATGATCAAACTGAAAGAAAGATTCACTCATAAAAAACCTGAGATATACAAAAATAAAATCATACCTCGTCGTCATTTATCAGCACCTGTGAAAACACAAAATCTCTTTTCAGAATACAGAGGTTTCGCCTCTTCCATACGCGATTCATACATTCGTAGAAAGGGTTAAAGCATGTCCAATCTTTCCCTTTATTCTTGCTTAGTTGAATCATATGTTTTCTTTTTTTGTTTTGTTGCTTTTGGAAATCCTTCGACTCTAATTCCTTCGGCTCAATCACATCTTCTTCATTCAATCCCAATTGTTTGAAGCAAAACTTCGGTTGATTCATTGCCACCTCATTGAAACATATGCATGGCACACGAGCATATGTAAGCCACAATTGATCCCGACACTTCTTAGGAAAATCAATAGTGCGGTCATGTAGACTATAGGGCTGCCAACAAATCTGTGAAAACATAAAAAAGTCATAGTGCGGTCACAACATAACTAATCATTTTTGTATAATCAGTTTTTATATTGAGTTATCACTCAATGCCCTAGGAGAAGGGCTCGAGCATTGAACATTGAAACTTAAAGGGATCATTGGCAAAAAATCTGTCATGATTCTCATAGATAGTGGAAGCAAGCTAAGTAACTATTCTAATCCGTTTTAAATAAAAAATGGCAGACAACAATTAACTTATCGGTTTTACATAAAAAAATGGCAGTTTTAGATACTAATCAGTTTTAACTACTAAACTAATCAGTTTAAACTACTAAAGCATAAACATATGAAAAGGAACCACACAATAGGAAAGAAACTCACATCTTCCTTAGTCAACCTCTGTAATTGTTCCTTGTATGTTTCCACCGAAGTCACGTTTTGAGTGTCTTTAAATTTTGCACTCGTTGTATGCATCCACCCCAAAAATAAAGGAAATTTGGATGGTCGATCAAATAAACCTCGAAAAATTGAAAATCGCTCTAATGCAAATGCCTACAAGAAAAAAAGCATGTGAGTTATCAATGAAAATCATTAATATATTAGAAATCAAAATAATAAATTACTAATATTATTTAAAAACCTTACCAGTATAGCGTATGAAAAACCATCGAGACCTGCATTTTGACGTTCTTTCAACTTTATACATGCTCTCGCCATGGAACATTTGAGGTAACCAGCTACTGCAGCCCCCCAAGCATACTTGTTGATTTTTTCTTTTTGCAGCAGTGGTAAATACAATATCGGAATAGTATTACTCTTGTTCGGAAAAAGCACCAGTCCAATAAGATACAACAAATACGCCTTCACATAAGGCTCCAAAGCAGCAACATTAGGTAAATTTGCAGGAACTGTCTCAAAGGCCATCTTCAAATACTTCGGACTAATCTGACCATATTTCTTTCCTGTTTTTCCCATAAGCAAACTTTCAGCCTTTTCCTTATCAACACAAAGATGCTGCATAATAACATCAACAACGTCGTCGTCCTCAAACCCTGATACCTGCATTCCAATTGGCACAATAAAAACTGTTTGTCATAAAAACTGTAAACACAAACACTTTTTTACAAGCTTGATAAACCTAATCAAAATATATATCAAACTAACAAAAGAGAGAATGGAAAGATACTTAAAACAATAAATATACCTGGATCCCATCAATTGGAAGTCCTGTAATATACAGGATATCCTCTAGGCCAAAATCCAAATAGGAATCATCACAAGGAAACTTAAAGCATTCTGAACCTTTATCATAAAAGAAGAGCAATGCAGTTATCATTTGCAAGTTTTGAGGGGCATGATCTCCCATTCCTACGAACCATTTGAAGCAAGTAGCTTCAACTGCATCAATAACTCTTTGATCAGCAATCCAAGACTTGAACTTCTTCAAGTGCATGCTACAACTTACTGCTTTTGTAGACATACCTACAGTACCCTAACCATTAGGACAATTTCTGAAATATGTTCTTGCTTAACCTTGATTTTATATTTAACCAAATTCAAATCAAGAACTATTTAACAGCACTAATAAGCTAACCTTTGAACGACAACGGCGACGGCGAAGAAAAATCGGTGAAGGAATCGTTTCGCCGGAGTGAAAAATGGAGGAGAAAAATCGGTGAAGGATATTGGTTTATTTCAAGGAAAAAATAATGGAGATTGAAGCATGGAGGTCGCCGGAGATTGCATAATGGTGGAGGTTAGGGGAGGTCGCCGGAGTAGTGGAGGCAGAATGGAGGTTAGGGGAGGTCGTGTAAATGGAGGCAGAAGGAGAAGGGGGAAGTTTTTTTATTTTCAAATACCCAGATTTTTAAAGGAGCTTTTATGCGTTACCACCAAACATAAAAAAATAATAATTTAAATTGTCTTTCTCATGCCTGTCAACATTTTCTAATTCCTAACTAAAAATTTGCCATTTTTTCTAATTCCTAACTTAAAATTTGCCATTTTTTTCTAATTCCTAACTTAAAAGCCCGTCCATTGCTTGTTGGGCCTTTGTTAATATGAGTGCAAGGCGATCCGCTAAAATTGTATTACATTCATCATGGAAAAATATAATTCATGGAAGGACTTCATGGAACAACCATTTTCCTTTTGTTAGCTCTTCATGGCATGGGATCATAACAGGATTTGAAATCATATACGTATCAGGTTATTTATGTAGAAATTTCAGTGTCTCCATCTCACTAGATCGAAATAGATTTTACCATCTAATGCATCGTCATAGGTTTCTCCTTTTATATGCGGGAACAAGTTTGAGTGATATAAATACAATTTTGGAATCTCAAATTAGCTAAATTCAGCAAAGTATCTTGCGAAACGTTACAATATATAGTTTGAGATCTTGTATCATTTTTTTGAAACAAACACGTATTTTTTCGGAACAAACACAATATGTTCTTAGCTTTAGTAACACCAATGGTAACCTGTCCTGTTGAACGATCATCTTTGCTATTCTGTTTTAAATGTCTTTCGCATTATCAAAAATACGACAGAATACGATCATCTTTGCTAATCTGTTTTGAATGTCTTTCGCATTATCAAAAATACGACAGAATACGATCAACTTTGCTAATCTGTTTTGAATGTCTTTCGTATTATCAAAAATACGACAGAATACGATCATATTTGCTATTCTGTTTTGAATGACTTTCTCATTATCAAAAATACGACAGAATACGATCAAAATCCAGCAAAAACAGACAAATCAAATCAATTTGACGAATTAGACACGATTCATACAAAAAGGGGAAGCCAATCACTTACTAGGTCGAATCCAGCAAAAACAGACAAACTAAATGAACACCTAACATATTTTCAGTAAAAAAATCATAAATACATCTACCTTCATATGTAGTTACGTACATTGTTTTAATGATGTGTAAGCAACCTTTGCTGCACTGAATTCTGCCTTCTTCTTGATTGTAGCTGTCAGTCCACTAAAAATCTGTCCATATACCTCCACCGTTGAAATGAAAGTCTGTTTATGAGATTCACCATAATTACTCGTGCTATAAGCAGGCATCCGAAAAGATTTCTTCTGAGCAAGTTCTTGAAGAAGATTCTTATATGCAGATTCATCCTAAAAATAGAATACAGTAAAGACTTAATATTTTCGCGTTCATAATAGATAACAACAAAAAAAGTATGAAGGGAAATGAGTTCAAAAAAAACTAGCCTCTTCAATTCCTTCTAGTGGTAGTGACATCAACGCAACTTTAGCAGCAGCTTGTTCAGCCCTGCTTAATGTGCTAAACATCTCCTGACTCTCATATGTTTGGCCATCTACTGTGACCTTGCACTTGAAATAGCGTACATGAGGAGGACCAATGAGCTCACAAGAATAAACTGGAAGGTCAATACCTTTCTTCTGCGCATAACTTTGCAACCGATTTTTGCATAAATTTTCCGCATCTGCAGTATATTGAAACTAATATATCATACTAAATCACCAAAAAGAAAGAACTATGAATAACATGAATAAGTGAGTCCTAAACAGGACGTAATTTTAAATTCACATTCTTATATACCTAGGTATAAAGCATTCGCCATTGTTCCTAAATTACGGTCTGAAGTGCACTGAACTGAACCGAATAGCATTTACTGAAGTGAAATTACTGAACTGAATTGAATTTAAATGAATTTACTGATGAGTCGTAAATAACGAGCACGAGTATAGAAGTATTAATTACCGAGAAAAAATGGAATAGCCGGGGCAGATAATGAATCAAAAGCAACCTTAGCCGCGTTGTTTTGTGCCTTCTTAGAAGAAGGAGCAAAAGATGGAGAATTGAAGGAGCGGCCATTAACAGAAACAGTGGCTTGATAGCGAGGACAGTGGTCAGGACCATCCCTGATTATGGCATAGTCAGGCAAAGTCCACGCATTTTTATGGCACAACTCTTGCACCTTTGTTTTGTACATTTTCGACCTCCTTTTACGGTTTCAGGAAAATCAGAAAGAGTAACCACAAATAGAGGGGTAGAAGGGAGGAAGGAGGAGATCGAGTCACTCACTGGAGATCAAAAGAACGCCGACAGAAAGGCTGCTTAGAGGATTGTAAAATAGTGTGAGTTAAATACCTTCAGTTTTATAAATTTTGTATTAAATAAGAAGGTTACAAATTTCAAAAAAGAAAAGAAGCTTACAAAGTTATTACGTTTTTTGGAGTTCATATTTTAATGTTTTAAAGAATCAAAGGCAACTCCTTCCAAGAAATTAATGAGAATCAATAAGTTAAATTCTCATAAAAAAAAAACATATACAACCTGAACTGTACATATTTAATCACCATATTTAATCAGTATTCTCACATGATGCAGTTTCAAACACACAAATTATACAACATGTAAATTAGAAATAGCAACACAAAATATCTAAACATACTCCTAACTCTTTCTACTGACTTAATTTTCTCCTCCGCTTCAACGAGCTTCACTTTCAGCGTTCTGACATCCTCTTTGACATCTTCAACTTCAAATCTTACCAAATCTAGCTCCTTTTGAAGGGTTTCAATTGCCCATTCATCAGCCCATAAGAAAAAGTTGCATCCCTGGACCAAATTATAACACAACAATCAAACAGAGTTTGTATCTTCCTAAACAATTGAATAGCAAGATCAAAACACACAAATAGATTTCTAATGAACAAATTCACACAACCTATTAGCAATCCAATAACATAAACAACACAGTGACAACTAATCCAGCAACAATCAAGTTCACTAATTATGCTTATTAGAGCTAGCTAATGAATCAAATGAAGCAAACAAATTATAATATAATCTAAACTATGCTGAAATTCTACAGCCTAAATTTAACCCCAAGTATAAGTAAGATAGATAACTCACATTAGTCATTGAAGAGCATTTCCAAAATAGCCTATTTGGATTTGATGCAGTCCGCGAAACAATTAGCTTTGCCGGGTTACTACAATCGCAATAAACAGTGTGGCTGCGAATGTGGCTGCGAGAAGACATATTTCTTGATTCACCACCGGACGACATGGCTGCATAACAAACAACAAACTGAAACTATTATTTGCAGTTTTGGAATCTTTAGTAATATTCTCTAAAGCAAGTATTTTTGCAGTTTTTTTTTTTCACATTTACTTCAAACCCTTGTAATTAAGAAAACCAAGTAGAGACGAACACATGTAATTGAATCTTAGAAGACCCAAAGTTATAATTTTGAGTTGATAAAATGAATCCCCGAACATGGAAACTGAATTAATAAAAAAGAGAAAGTAAAAGAGAAGCACATTGGTACGTACGTCTAACGCTTGTGGAAGGAGAAGACGTCTGTGAAAATCAATTGCAAGGTTTAGGGTGAAACTGAATCGTCTTTATTGAGAGAAGAGAAGAAAAGAAGAGAAGAAAAGTAATTTAATCGTCTTTAATTTAAATCGTCTTTCAACATTTTGGGGTTCCTCTTTCCGGCGTTAACGCGTAAAGAATGAAAGAGAGTTTCGGCGTTACCTCCGAAGCCGTGATATATTTTATAATTTTTTTAGAATAATTAATACAATATTATTAACTAACTATATAAAAAATTGTTAAACAAAAAATAAAGGAGAGATCAAAAATATACATATTGCTATTTAATATAACATTTTTTTTGAATAAATACATCAATTTCTTAGATAATATGATTGATTACTATTAATCAACTAATTAATGTAATATATTAAAAAAATATCAGCATGTTTACCCTAAATATATGCATGTAAGTAATCAAAATTTTCCATAAGTATCATCTATTGGTATAATCATAAGTATCATCTATTGGTATAATCTATTGGTAACTAAAGCATTTATTGTTACGGAAAATTCTAACTCTCTAAATCGGCAAATATTCAGAGCACTGTCCGGGATAATAACAATTTAAATCTATAGATAGAGAATATGATAAAAAAAAATAAAAAGAATTACAATTTTCCTAATTTATCAAGAAGCATCAACCCAAAAGTGGTACGTAGCATACCACTACGATGATTACCATACCAAATTTGGGATGGGCAATCGTAAATCATGTCGAGGTTCAGCGGGCGCTGGCAGAGGGCCCGTGAAAATTTGCAACGCCAATTCTCTCATCTTGCTCAACTTTCCCCGCACTTCCAAAGTTCCATAGACTAAAAATAGTCTAATTTAAGAAAACGCAATCGAGTTTTGGCCCAAACGAGGTAATTTTGTCATGTTTCGTGCTACCCGATGTTCATCGGGCAGAATTCATGCCAAGTCGAGGTTCAGCGGGCGCTGGCAACGGGCCCGTGAAAATTTGCAACGCCAATTCTCTCAATGTGCTCAACTTTCCCCGCACTTCCAAACTTCCGTAGACCCATAATAACCTTATTAAGGAAACGCAATCGAGTTGTTCCACAAAAGAGGTGATTTGAGGAAGTTTCGTGCCAGCCGATGTTCGGCAGGCCAAGTCGAGGGTCGTCGGGCGCTGGCAGCGGGCCTGTGAAACTTTGGAACGCCAATTCTCTCATCTCCCACAACTTTCCCCGCACTTCCAAACTTCCATAGACTAAAAATAGTCTAATTAATAAAACGCATTCGAGTTTTGGAAAAAAAGAGGTCATTTTGGCATGGTTCGGGCCAGCCGATGTTCGGCGTGCCCGGGACACTTCGGGACGCCAATTCTCTCATTTCGCTCAACTTTTCTCGCACTTCCAAACTTACATAGACTCATCATAACCTATTAAAGGAAACGCAATCGAGTTTTGGCCCACGCGACGCTCCGATAACGTTTTTAGAGGGGCAGTACCCAATGGAACATGGGCAATATCCAGTCCACGGGGTCCTAAATCAGACTTAAGGCATATATAGGGGCGGCGGCGTAGTTCGGAGGGCGGAGTGGTTCGTCGGCGTACGTGGAGGTGCATGAGTGGTGTTTTGGTCGTCAGGGCTTGCAGGCTCCGTGCTCGCGCATCGAACTGCTAGCCCGGCGTCCGGTCAGTCGCGGCCCGTAGGCGATTTTGAGCCGTCGGGCGAGGACGGGTTCCTGTGTTGCGTATCGACGAGGCGGAATTCATCGATATTGCCGAAGGTTGCTTTCGTTGCGCGCCTCTCGTAGGCAGGCGGCGAACCGCGTCCCCGCATAGGGGCGAAAACGAGCCAAACAGTGCCAACATGGGTAAGCAAGCTCAAAACTGGGAGTTCGAGCTAGAGATGGACTCGACTTAAGAAAAGTGCGAAAAGGTTGCGGTCCTCGGACCGGATCCGTAGTAGCACTTATGAGATGGCTCTGTCTTTGAGGGTGTTCGACACCAAGCTCCGCCGAAGTTTACGCGAAAAGGTCGCGGTCCTCGGGTCGCGTCCGCAGTAGCATTTATGAGATGGCTCTGCCTCGGGTGTCGGATTCGAGCTCCGCCGAAGTTTATGCGACCCTAACCCTAACCGTTTCATACATAACCAAGGAGGCAAATTGTATATGGTTAAAAGAACGGGCCACGTGCTGTATTGGGAACTAAGTGTTCTAAATGGATTCATCCCATCAGTACAAAGACCAAGTCTAAGATTTCGAACTTCCCTACCGAAATCCACAAACTTTCAATTAATGGTTTTCCACTGAGGAGAATCCGCAGGATGCCTCATGTACCCATCTTTCTTCCTCCCTTCATCATGCCACCTTAACAATTTTGCAGTTTTTTCTTCTGAAAAAAGGCGTCTAAATCTTGGTATAATAGGAAGATACCATAAAACCTTAGTTGGAATACCTTTCTTACTTGAATTCGAACAGTTCCCCTTTGTCTCACTACACCATAAATGGTCTGTTGCAACCCGGATAAGTGTTGTCTCAAGTCATTAAAAAGTTACCTTAGAGGCATAGGCAACTCTTTTGAGAAAAAAATAGAGTTGAATTATCAGTCGTCGCCAAAGATACCTCTGGCAACATATTTTCTTATCTCTAGCAACAATGTGCAATGTGTTGCCATACATAGTTTTAGCAACTTATTTCATACTCTTTGACAACATTTTTGATAGTGTTGCTATAAACATAAAACCGTTAAACTAGTGTGTAATTGCAACTCTTTTTTTGTTAACACATTTTATCTATAGCAACTCTTTTGCATATGATTGCAACACTACTCAATTTAACATATTTAGCTCTAGCAATGTTTTATACTCATTTTCATATAATGAAAAACTTCTTATTATAAATAATCATTTTAAAAGCCTTTTATAGACAAATAATAGTATGAATTTAACTTTCTAATGGTTTATAACAGTTTTTATAATTTCAATATTAAACATCCATAATAAACATCCATAATAGTATTCTCATGAATCTAATCTCATTATCCAAAAAAAAACTAAAAAAGTATTACAACACCATAAAACTAAAATAACATATTCTTCCATCTCTTGATCGTGAGAGGTTTCTTCATCTTCACTTGAAATTCCACCATAAATATCTTTTATGTCAATCTAGAGATCCGGACTATCTATTGCCAACTTCTTCAAAATCAATGTCAATGTTTCCTTAAGTTTTTTTGTCCCTCTTCTCCATTTCAAACATGTAATTGGTCACAACAGATGAAAGTGTTATGTTAAGATTATAAACTGCCACCACAAATGATAAGGAGACAATAACAAACGCACTTATGTCCAAGGTGTGGAGTGTCTCGTTAAGATCTTATAACGAGACACTCCACAACTTGGACACGAGTCCAAATTTGCATATTCGTGTCGATACAACACACAATCATTTGGACATGAATGTATCTTCTCGTACTCCATACCCATAGGACACATAAGCTTCTTTGCCTCATAGGTAGAGATAGGAAGTTCGTTCCTTCGGGAAGCATTTCCATTAAAATTTCCAACAACTGTGTAAAGCTCTTGTCAGTCCAACCATTACTCGCTTTTAAGTTGAATAATTTGAGGATGGCAGAAAGTTTAGTGAACGATTTACAATCTGGATATAAGGGCTTCTCGGCGGCTCTCAATATATTGTCGTACAACCGGGGATACTGTGAAATGTTCTTGTGCATCATATGCATGCATCATGTCATCAACCCTATCCTTCTCCACTTCATTATCCTCATCGAAATCAACATTGGCAGTATTGTCACAATAATTGCTCATAGACTTAGTAGAGCTTCCCGCATTATCATTCATCTCACCATGTCGTGTCCACCTTGTATTTTTTGTTTAAAACCCCAACGAATTAAGTGATCATTAATATCACTAATATCATCATATCCCCTATAGAGATTACAGTCAATACAAGGACAAACAATGTCATTTTTTTCTTTATCAAGTTTATGTTTTAACGCAACTCTATTAAACTCCACAATCCCTTGCACGAAATTTGTAGACGTTCGATTACCATACATCCAACTCCTATCCATTTTACAGAATTCTGCAAAACATGATTTTTTGTTAAATGCACAAACGCTACTCAGCTTGTTAGCTAAGTAGTGAATTACAAACAAACTGTATTAAACTCCCATATGGAAGTCATGACACACAAAAAACAATGTGAAAATATATCAAAAGAACCTTAAACTATTCCTCTGCATAAAAGAATAAAAATTTCAATGACATTACTTTATTATCAAATTTCAATTACTAGCACAATTATCAAATTTCAATCTACAAATGCAACAAGTTTACTTCACCACGAATTTTTTTTTTACCATGTGAGTGGAATGATTATATTAAATAGTATTTACTTGAACTCAATTATCTTTTTGAATGGATTCGAAATGATTTTAAAATTAAGAAACAGATTAGTTGAAAAAATATAATACCAGAATATGGGTCAAATTAACAACTAACATAATTGAATATGGGTCAAACAAGTGAGTAAAGAACCAGAATAGCAAAGAATATAGAATAATTTTCCACAACAATTAAAGAAACGCAATTATCACATGTAAGTAAAAGAACTCGTCAAATATGCAAATTTTGTTAATATGTCCTAGACTAGTAGCCATGACAAGCAGTATCATACAAGCACTGATGCATACAAATTACAGGAGTTACTATATGGTTAAACAAAGGGTTCTTAAAAACTTCAGTCCTATATTTGTTACAAAACAGATAGGCACCATAAGGACTTTCATACTCGCACTGCAATAGTTGAGAACTCTAAAATCTTACTAATCTGTTTATTGTCTATGATATCCTGCAAAATGAATAAAAACACATGAAATCATCTCCCTACATTACTGACTTAGCTGTCGGAGAACGACCCCCGATTAGTGACTCGAAGCCTAACCGTTTACTGCCTTGCAGGTTAGGCAGGATATTCTTAACCCTCGCTCGAGCTCGGATCAGTTCACAAAGGCACAACAAATGGATTAACATTTTGCTAATCCGAACAACAGGTTTTCTCTTTTCAATCAAGCATGTGAAGAAAAATATTATGCAATTCTCTTAATTAACATACATAGCATCTTGTTGTTGAACACATCAATTTTTTCTTTCACATGAAAAAATGCACAAACTAAGCAATGAAAACTCAAAATCGTAGCAATCGAATAGTGAAAGAACACATTTAACAACAAAATTACAAAACAAAACTAAAAAATCAGTAGCTAAACTACAAGAAAAAACGAAGAGGAAGAGTGAAATTGTTGTGGATATAATTATAATGGTTCACCAATTGAATCGGGAATGTACTCGCAAACTGAATGAGCAACCAATTGAATCGGGAATGGACTCGGTACTGATTGAGTTCGAAGTAGAGACACGAAGATTATATAATATAATTCATATCCCTAAATGGATTCGGGAATAAGAATTCCTATCCCTAAACGGAGATGAAGAAGAACAAAAAAAAATCCTAAATTTCATAGAATAGAATCCTTAAATCTCAAAAAGGCGCGCAAGTTACTTTTTGGGCGAAAGTTATATGCAGCTTAGTTATATTTATTACTTTTTGGGCGAAAGTTATATATATTACTATTATTATATGCAGCTTAGTTATATATATTATTTGTTAAATGTATTTTAATTATAGGTTGTATTGTCGCGGTTAATTAGGTGTGACGTAAATATATTACTTTATGTCGCGCACAGCATGCCGCGACGCTAAAAATAAGAGGTTTGTTGTGACACGTTACTTAAAGGGCGACACTATAGTCAAATTTTAGCTGTTGTGTCGCGTTTTCTTAAAGGGGGACATAAACAATAACATACTTATGACGCGGTCTATAGATGCGCGATGCAAAGAATGGTATAGGATCCTCTATAGTGTCGCGTTCGCCTGACCCGCAACATTAAAACTTCAATTATGTCGCTTTCTTGATAGCGCGACATAACAAGTGCGTCACAAGTGAGCATTTCTGTACTAGTTTTGGTGTCTTTGATGCACAATAAAAATCAAACATGGTAGATAAAACTACTTAAACTTTCTCTTTCAAGCATATAGCATCAATAGGCAAATATAACCGATCCATAATCCAATCGACCAATTCCATCTTATGCCTAGGATCAAGAATCACTGCAATGAAATATCATAATATTCAAACCATTAACATCACCCCAATACTTGTCATATTTCTTTTTCATCTTAGCAGCCATTAATCGCAAACTCAACTCACCATTCTCACACATCGAAGAAAGCATCATCCCAAGACCGTAAATTTCGTTCATGTATTTATTACCAGTCACATAAGATGATCCAGACAATTTCAATGTAGTTTCATAAAATGTTTCAAGAAAAGGTAACAAGGTTCTGACATACTCCCAATCCCTATCAGTAGGTATCCCATGTTTACTCGTAAGGTCGCTAGCATATTTAACATCAGTAGATATCAACAATTGAAATGCTTTTTCAAATTTTAGAGCACATTCTAACATTAAGTAAGTGGAGTTCCACCTAGTTTCCACATCTAAGCATAATAACTTGTTGATATCTAATTTCTCTTGAACAACACAAGTTTTAAATTTTTGCAACCTAGTAGGAGAAGAAGGGACATAATTAACATCAGTACCAATTTTCACAATCATCAACTTCAGACAAAACATCTTTCACAATCAAATTCAAAATATGAGATGCACATCTCATATGCTAGTACTCACCATTCAAGACAATCCCTTTCCAATTATTCAATCTTTTTTTCAAGTAACTCACACCAACATCATTTGCAGTCGCATTATCAACAGTTATAGTCAAAACTTTCTCAATTCCCCATTCCAACAAACATTTCTCAACAGATTTACCAATTACCTCACCACTATGACGGAAATAGGACAACAATTGATAATTTTTTTATTCAATTTCCAATCATCATCAATGAAATGAAGAGTAAGGCACATATAAGACAAATTTTGATTGGAAGTCCATGCATCAGTAGTAAGACAAACTCTTGAAGACATGTTCTTCAAATATGCTTTCAACTTCAATTTTTCTCCCTTATAACAATTGTAAACATCTCTACCTATCGTTGTTCTTGAAGGAACAACAAAAAATGGTTGCGTTGGATTACAAAATTCACGAAATCCTCGATGCTCAACAAACCGAAAAGGTAACTCATCAAGCATGATCATCAAAGCAAGATATTTTTGTACATTTATCTTGATCAAATTTCCACGCTACAAGTGCATTGACACCGACACTTGATTCTGGCTGATAATTTAATACTGGTTAATTACTCTTATTCTTATTCGGTGGATATTTCTTGCATTTACTCAAATGATTACTCAAACAACTAGTACCACTAGAAGATGGACAAGCAAGAGATTTCTTACAGTAGTTACATGTGGCTCTTCGATTTTCAGGTAGCTTTATAGGAAGTTTGGTGAAATGTGGCCAAACCCATGATGTTGCTTCTGCACATTTGCATCAGGATGTGGTGGTTTTGATGCATTTTGATTCTCTATCTCCACATCTCTAGAAGGAATAGGAGATTTAGTTTGTTTCACTCCCGCTTCCGGCTCCACGCTAGTGTGTTTAGTATTATCAGTAGCGGAGTTATCACCAATACTTGACATCTGAAAATATATACCAATTAAATAAGACAACATCCAAAAATTACATTAACATGACTTAATTATAAAACAATCACCATTCACGCAAATCACAAACAGATTACTAAATCTTTTAAATTCTACATTATCATTGAAGCATATCAATATTACTCATCATAATCCAACTACCCAACTTTAATCCCATTAAAAGCTACCAAGTAAATTAAAATTAGATATCAAGAATCTATATTCTGCTTTCAAAAATAAAAATTCAAACAACCAAACAATCCAAATCGTAAACTACAACAAGTAAATAAAATAATCAAACTATGAGATGCAACGAAATCACCAAATCCAAATCCCTAACTAAAAAATAACTAAGAAATAAGATAGAAAATCACATACTCCGTAGTTTGTAGAATAAGATGCAACGAACAAGAAAGATCTGAAATTGAGGAGATGGCGGCAAAACAATAGAAGGAGACTATGAGTGTGCGGTTGTGATAGATTAACTAGGAGGATGTGTGGCGGCAATAGAGTGACCTAGAGAGTAGAGAGAGAACGAGATGAGGGATTAGAAAATGAAAGGGAAATGGAATGGGTAATTAGGGCGTACAACAAAACAATTGCTCGCTCTCTCTCTCTCTCTCTCTCTCTCTTTTATTTAATTATAATATGTTTTTTCTTTTTTCTTTTTTTTGAAGACACTATGTTTTTAATATTTAGTATATAATACATACAAAATAATATTACAATATACATATATATATGGTTTCGGTTAACCGTCGGGTATTCAAACCTGTTAACCGAAACCGAAACTGTGAAACCGGTTTTCAAAAATTAAAAACCATATATTTTGGTCCATCAGTTTGGGTTAACCTATTTTTCGGTTCGGTTTCGGTTTAGTTTTGCGGTTTTAAGGTTTTTCGGATTTTGATGTGCACCCCTATAAATTAAGGCTTAGGCCCCGTTTGGTAAACAACTTTTTGAGGGAGAATTAGAGCTTTTGACCTTTTTTAGAGGTTTTGACCAATGAAAACTCTAATTAAGTGTTTGGTAAAGAGAGGTTTAAGATAGCTTTTTGAGATGAAAAAGCTAATTTAGAAAAAACTACTTTTAGGAGCTTTTCGATATAGCTTTTTGCAGTATTTATTTGATTGACCTTTTTAACCCTAATGATTAAAAATGAAAATAATATTTATAAATAATGAATGTCCTCATTTGTCATTTTGCACAAACAGCTATTTACAATCAGCTTTTTACAAACAGCTAATCAAATCAGCTAACAGCTAACAACTAACAGCTAATTGCCAAATGGGGCCTTAATCTTCCTCTCACAACATACCGAAATACATACTTATCAAGAGTCAAGTTTAGGTTAGACACCCCCTTTACCGTGAGACACATATCTTATTGTGTGACAACATCATCCAGGCGGGGCAATTTTGTAAATAATCAAGTAAAATTGGAACGATCTCATTTCTCTGTTGCGCCTTCAACGCTCCTCCCACCTTTATCGTCCAAAAAATTCCTCCAGCCTTCTCCAATCACCTATGCTGCTCCTGCCACTTACCAAACCACCGCCTTCTCCGGTCACCTCTGCATCTTAAGCAAAAAACCTAACTTCCACCGATGTCTGCTGTCTAAGTCAAAATTCGCCGACGACCTCACCTCATCTTTGATTATGTCGTGGTGTCCAAAATTCATTGATTGGGAATGACACGATATTCTGTCTCATTTAAGGATTAAATTTCATGTTGTATGTGTTAATTTTGATTATATGTTGTTGACATCTCAAATTAATTAATTCAAGGTTTGCAGGTCTAAGTTGTATGTGATAATTTATCACATGGAGAAGAGTAGAAGCAAGAGGAGAGACTCAAACTTATGTTATTTATTAATTCATGCTTATATGGAATTCAGTTTTAGTCTGTCTAGATTGTGATCTTATGATATGATGTAGTCGTGAGAACTGCATTTTTCTTTGTTTTGATTGCTTCGATGGAATTTGAGAAGTTTAATTGATTCTCTTGTTAATAGGGTTCTTATGTTGTTGTGTTTATAAAGCATAACATCAATAATTCGCCTCTCTATGTACAAAAGATGCCGAATCATATGTGTTATAACACTGCTTTGATTTGATTTGCATGAGCGTAAGTTGATGACTTTAGTCTGAAGTTCAATCTTATGTCAACTCAGTGAGATCCACATTTTCGTATATAGAGGTGTGTTTTCAAATCCATCTAAGTTTTAATGGATGTACTTGAATAGGCTATTAGTTAAATAATAGAAGAAGAGAATGGCAAGAGTTTAGGGTTTTATATTGACCTGGATGTATATAATGTGAACCCATGGACATAAAAGTCTATTTACTTACGTAACATTTGTTCTCTAAGTAGGCATGGAATTGAAAGCTTTTTATATAAGCGTGTAAAATTTGGAACAATTCTTTTACCAAGAAACAATTCTTTAATGGGCAAATATATTTATAGCCTGTTGAACTTAGACTTTTTTTTATCTACTCCTTCAGGTTGCGTGTTTCTTGGATGTACGGCTATATATTCATGGTTTTTAGGAATTGTTTTTGTGAATGATTTGTTTGGGAATTTTGGTGGAATTTGTTGAAACATGTCCATTTTGTTGAATGAAGAAACTTTTATTGGTTTGATGATTTGAGTGGAAAATTATGAATGGAATAAACAGATGACTTATGTACAATTGGAGTTGCTTTTGTAAGTAATTGGTACAATACAAATATTATAGAGCTTCATTCAATCCAAAGTAATAATTATTAGCATATGGAACAACAAAACGTTCATATGGAACAATTTCATAATCAATTTGGAACAACCAATTAATTCAGTTGGAACAACACAATATTATTCTGTTGAAACAATATAGCATATGGAACAACAAAATATTTCATTTGGAACAACCAAATATTTCATTTGGAACAACAAAATATTAATTGTTTGATAAAATGATTTAATAGTTACTCAAACTTTTTTGAAACTCATTCATCTATTATGTGCACTCTAGGTGTTTGATAAAAATATATCTAATGTTTTTGTCGTGTGCAGCTAGCAAAGTGCTTGAGTTATTTAACATAGTATTTCCAATTTTATTAACTTCTTATTGTGTGGGTGTTCTTAATTTTAATTAGTGGTAAAAAATTGTGGTAATAAAAGCTCCATTCAATAGGTTTTACAAGAATAATGGTAAAAATAATGGTAATAAGAGCTCCATTCAATCCAAAATATTAAATTATTATATGTTGTTCCAATAGACGATTCTGAATTTGGAACAATTTTATATTTGGAACAACTGTAGAAAAATAAAAAAACGTTTATAAATAACAATAATGGATCTCAAAATGACCCGCCTAATTAATACGGGTTCAGTGGTATAATTTTTTTTGAAAATGAGTTCGGAAAGAGCGGTAAAATGCATTTTAAAGAAAAGAATTAAAACTTTTTCTCTCTCTAGTGATGATATCAGCGCTGACATCACCCCTTATTCCTTCCCTCCATTTTGTACGCATGAGATTTTTTATTTATTTACAAGTTTCCCACATTTCACTGTTTAATTACAAAAATGCCCCCACCTCATTCTCTTGTCACACTTTGTGGGGTTTGTCTCACAATAAGCCCATTGTCACACTTGAGCCATTCTCTACTTATCAAATACAAATAAGTTTGCATTTAGTTCTTAAATTAAGGCTTATTCCTCTCCTCTCCACTTTCATCCATTCTATACAAGTTGTTATGTCTAACTTCACACGATTAATCATGGACATGTTTGAAGAAGAAGAAGAGCTTATGATGAATACTGCGGTAATAGCAGTTCATCAACTTTTTCAACGCAGTCATGAAAATGATGAAACAAACCGTGGTGGATCTGTAATGAACCATCGTGTCCTTGATCGTAATAGATTTGAAGGTTATGAAAGACTTTACCGCGATTATTTCTCTAAAAATCCTACGTTTCTAGAGACATTTTTTAGAAGGCGATTTCGAATGCGTGGATCGCTATTTTTACGAATTCAAAGGGCGATGGAAGAGCATGATCGATATTTTGTGCAGAGAACTAATGCCGTAGAAGTTTGTGGTCTATCATCATTACAACAAATAACAGTTGCCATGAGGATGCTTGTATATGAAACGCCTGCAAATGACGTGGATGAGTACGTGAGAATTAGTGAAAGCACAACAATAAAGAGCCTTCGAAGATTTGTGAAAGGAGTTGTTGAAGTATTTGGTAATGAATACTTGAGACGACATATTGACACCGATGTTGTTAGGTTATTGGCCATAAGTGAGGAGAGGGGCTTTCCAGGGATGCTAGGAAGTATTGATTGTATGCATTGGAAGTGGAAAAATTGTCCAACTGCATGGCATGGAACGTACACTGGTCATATTCGTGAACCAACTATTATCTTAGAAGCAATAACGTCATATGATCTTTTGATATGGCATGCTTTTCTTGGTCTTCTAGGATCACTGGATGACATCAATGTATTATATAGATCTCATGTCTTTGCAGAGTTAGCAGAAGGACGTGGACTTGAGGTAAGATATACCATCAATGGTCGTAATTATAACATGGGATATTATCATGTAGATGGCATATATCCGTCATGGTCAACTTTCGTCAAAACTATTCAATCCCCGCAAGGAAACAAGAAAAAACTTTTTGCAATTACACAAGAGTCTGTTAGAAAGGATGTTGAACGAGCATTTGGAGTGTTGCAAGCCCAATTCGCAATAGTACGAGGACTGTCCCGTTTTTGGGATGTCTAGACAATTAAATATATAATGACAGCTTGTATAATAATGCATAATATGGTTGTAGAACATGAAAGGGACATCCGTCGTCCTGATTACAGCTATGATGAAGTTGATGGAACTCCAACAATTGCATTGTCTCGTGCTCGCACAATTGAGTTTCTAGAGTTCGTACAAATCCATAAGGAAATTCGGGGCAAGAGTACTCACTTTCAACTCCAAAATGATCTGATTGAGCAGATATGGGAAAGATATGGTTCAAGTTAAATTAGTGTATTTGCGTGTAATTGTGTAGTTTCAATTTTATGGTGCAGTTTCAATTTACTCAATTTACTTATAGTTTTACTTTTACTTTTATGTTGTATTTTCAATTTATGAGTATGTATAATTAACTTATTCAAAGTTAGTTGTTTAATAATGATATACTGATATATGTTCAAGTGAATTTAAATAAGGCTATCAAAATAAAATATCCAAACAAACTTAACCACATACATATAATAATTCAAGTCTTAAATATAATAAGTTTTACAGAATAATAAAAAATATAGGTTTAGAGGGGAAAAAAAGTGAGTTAATTTATTTAATTCATCTTTTTTCAAGAATGTAGACTTTGAGATCGCTGTAATACCTAGCTAGACTTACATCCAATTTAGTGACGTCAATAGATAGAATTCATTCCCCGTGAAGTATTTCTTCGCGCTCTTCCTTCTTTCTTTCTCATTCGTGCCTCTCCTTTTCCATTTTCAATAGGTCATCTAATTTTTCAAGCCTTTCTTTTTCTATTCTCAATAGCTCATCTGCTTTATCAAGTCTTTCTTTTCTTGTTGCTTCATGTGCTTCTTTCATTTCAACTAACAATGTCTTCATACCTTTAGATTCAGATTCTTTTTCCTTCTTTTTTGCCTCCTTAAATAACTAGTCGTATACCCGTGTGTTGCACGAGAGTACTCCACTAATATTAGTATTTATATTAACTTACACTAATTTATTAGTTAAATAATTATGAATGAACTCATTTAAATTTGTCTAGTCTTTGCTTTAGTCAATATGTTGTAGAACAAACAGGAGGATGAGGATGTCATTCTAAATTTAATAAGGCAAAAAACATATCGATTACAAAGTATGATGTTCCATACCTTTAAAATCCAACACTACATCTAATTGAGATAACTCTACTAACAAACCAAAACCTTATGAGTTACTAAACTTCACTTTCTTAGGCAAATAAACATTGGAGACCAACTACATTTCTAGACAGCATCTCAATCTCATAATGCATGCATTTTTAAAAGCAACAACAAATACATTATACATAATAATTCCCAAGATTAAGCTTTATAACAAATTGTTAACATAGCAAGCAAGCAAGAACTTGCAGCTGAAAAATCTATCAAACATCTCACTTTCACGATTAATATTGCATCATCTAGGTACTTAGAATGAGCTACAAACTTAACAAACAACAAATTTATTAAATAAAGAATTATTATACATTTGGTCCATTGGAACTTTAGCCTATAAAAACCAAAAAGGAATTTCCAGCACGCAAAACAAAACACTACAATGCCATGCAACCAGAGCTTATTTGGGGTTCTTGGCTTCAACAATCTCTAATCAATTTTTTTTAGCGATTCAGAACCAAGACATATGCTTCCTTTTGCAGACATAACATATGAAAACATTCCATTATAACTAAAATTTGATTGAAAAGCAAAACAAATTTAAAATATAGGAAGATAATAAAATGAGACCATTAAACGTGCTAATTCACTTCTTTGAAGTAAAATTCGCCATGTTGAAAACGGAATAACATAAATCATTAACCATATGACAGGAATATTCATGTATTAATACCATTAAATATGGGATTAGCGCTTTCTCCAAACTTCATTGAAGAGAAAACAGAGAAATTTGATTTACAAAAATGAGAATCTTAAGAGAGTCCATAGAGGATCATACATACCAAAAAATGGTTGACAATCGTAGAAACATACAAAGTTGAATTAGCAGTATTCACATCAAAGCCTGAAACGTACAAAACTGTATCAACAAAAAAAATATCAATTTAAACATTCAAAATTGAATTAGCAATATCCACGTCAATAAGTGAATTCACACATCATCAATTTAAACATACTTGTTAAGATATCAATTTACAGATACAAAATATAATTAGCAATATATACGTCGATCATTGAATTCACTCATCATCTATTAATATTCATAAAATCCTTAAACATAATTAGAAATATCCATGACGAAGCCTACATCAAAGTAGCGATGGGAGACATGGCCAAGAACATCAACGTGAGTATTGCAGTGGATGAGTAAAATCATCTTGGAAAATTGGAGAGGGATGAGGCTGCAATAGATAATGATGAAGAAAACGTGTGATTCAAAGTGAGGTAATTAAAAATGAAATCAATTAATAAAAATTATTATAACGTTAGAAATTTTTAATGTGATATAACTTTTGAATTTGGAGAGGAAGAGTTATAATGTAACATTAAATACAATATAATTTTTTAGTTGATTAATTACATTTAAGAAGTCAAGAGTGGTTATGATTTTTAAGAATAACTAAGGCGAGAGAGGATGGACTATTTTATTATTTCAATTAAATTAAAAATCTCAAAAAAATGAGAGAGTGACACCTTAGATTTTGGTGAGGTGGCATCATGTGGTGAAGGTGTTTTAGTTCCGTTGTTGCAGGATCTATACCATCGTTCAAACCTACAATATCTAGAGTACTAAGTGAGGAGGATGTCGGGCTTCCGCATTCTATCGTCTTTTGTTTCTTATTTGTACTCAATTTGACAAGTTTTGGTGCATTCTATCGCCTTCGTCTTTCACATCTTTACTTCTGAATCTACTTCTGACTCGTGTTTGTACTCAATTTGACAAATTTTGGTGCATTCTATCGCCTTCGTCTTTCACATCTTTACTTCTGAATCTACTTCTGACTCGTGTTTGTACTCAATTTGACAAATTTTGGTGCATTCTATCGTCTTCGTCTTTCACATCTTTTTCATCCGAATCTACTTATGACTCGTGCAGAGATTGAGTCTTCTTTTGTTTATTCTTCGACTTTGGATCATCTTCTTGGATTGAATTTACCATTGACGATTTTATGCTCTTTCTTTTCCTAGACTCTCTTTTAAATGGTTCTTTTTTAATACTTGTCGATTTTATAGCCCTTTCTTTAAATGGAGTTTCCTTTAATGTGACTAGTTCGTTAGAGAACCGATGTTCACTAAATGAGAAGTGAATAACCTCATTTGGGGATCTTATAAGGACCATTATTAAGAGTTTTACTTTTCTTTTTTTTTCAGAATTAACTGTTGGCCCTATCAAGAGCAGAATCACCTAGAGGGGGGGGGGGGGGTGAATAGGTGTCAAAGTAGAAAACTGAAATTTTCTAAGTTTTTCGGGAAACTTAATTTTCAGAGTCAGATTTCCTCAGAGTCAGAAGCTAGCTTACAGAAGTTGCTTCTGAGGGAAATTCTGCCTAAACACAGTTAGACTGTTTTCAGCAACAGAAGTTCTGATTTGAGAACTTCTGGACAGTCTTCTGAACAAAGACAATGATACTTTAGAGAAAATCTGTTTCAGCACTAAATATAAGCAAGTACACAGAAGCAAAAATAACAAGTATAAGAGGGAGAAAGAAGTTCAGGAGATCCTGATTGAACAATTCGATTTATCCAAGTTCGCCACAGAAGTCCTGTGACTACGTCTTGTCCCCTGAGGTCGCAGCCTACAGAGATTTTATAAATCCACTATTCAGAACTTTTATGGCAAGTTCAGAAGCTCCTTTACATCAATAGAACTTAAGCTAATTTCTCACTTAGTTCTGACTAGCCTAAAAAGAGTTAAAGGATTTCCACCAGAACAAACAATACTCTGTTTTCTGGATTTCTCACCCAACTCTAATCTCAACTAGATTTCTCTCTTTAAATCTAACTGAAGATCACAAACGATCTCAGTTTACAAGATTCCTATTATGAACTTGTTTTTCTTCACTCTCTCACTTTAACTAAGACTATGCTAAGAAAGATTGAGAATGGAAAAGTTGCTCTGTTTTTCTTGTTAGAACAGTGCGTTGAGATTTTTCTCGATGATCACGCGTATATTGATGCTTTGGAGCTTGGCTACTATTTATAGTGAATGAAGGTGACCGTTGGTGAGTTTGAATCTTCAAAGGAGATGACATCAGTTGTTGTAGCCGTTAATTTGTCAAATCTTCAAACGGTCTTCAAACACTTTGATTCCGTTATCCTTGTTCTTTAACTCAATCCGGTAAGTGATTTGAAATCAAAGATGAGGTTGACTGGAATCATTCTTCAATTGGATCAACAAAGGGTAGACAAGGAAATTCTGGTTTCTTTTGAACAGACAGGCGCGCTCCATCAAAACAGCTTTTTGAACTTTTGGCGCCTTGCATTGAATGCAAGTGTCAGAGCATTAAATGCTCAAACAGAACCCGTGACTTAGCTTTCAGAAGCTAATTTCCAGTTGTCTAGACTTCTGATCACATTGGCAAAACTTCTGATTGCAAAGAACTTCTGAGGAGAGCTTTAGTAGACTTCGGCTTCAGAGCGGAGTATCCAGCTTCTGAGTTATTGAAACTCTGACTTCAGCAAACTGATCTTCTGAGTTCTTTAGGCAATCCAAAAATGATTCATTCAGCACATGCTGAGCAACTTACACATAGACTAAGTAAACAAAAATTATTAGTCGATAGTAAACTATATGTAAGGGAATATTCAGTTTTCATCTTCTGAAATGTTTGGACATAATCAAAACACATAGGGTTCATCATTCTCCCCCATTTTGGTTATGGACAAACCGTGGTCAGAAGGTAACAGAAAACATGAGGTTTAGAAAATGAACTTCCTGATGCATATGTTTCATTACTTCTGAGTAAATTAACTCCCCCATTTTAGTGTAAATGGTGAACTTCAGCAATCTGTAAAAAACTTAGAAATGACTTAAGATCAAGTTGTTAGAGTTCAGTGAAGTATAATTTACTAAGTCAAAAGGAAACATAAGCAAAAAGTAATAAGTCAGAGACACAAGAAGGTATAAGAAGGATTCAGTGTATATAAGTTCATCAGAAGACAACATAAGAAACAAAATAATCAGAAGAGCAGAGTCCTAAGACAAAAACTACCCAACCCAGAACCTAGCTAAGAAGCATAAGTCCTAAAAGATTACAAGTTCCTAGGTTTCTTCTGAGGAGGAGGAACAACACTAGAACCTTCGGCAGCACTTGATCTCTTCTGACCAGACTTCTCCCCCGTTTGACCAGAACTAAGAGCAACACCCAGAGCACCTTGAGATTTCAATTTTTGTTGTACATTCAGTGCAGTCTGATATTGCTGAGGGGTTGGTCTCACAGTATTGATCAGATCCATTCGTCTTCTGAAGTCATCATCAATGGTCTTCATGTGATCAAAGGTCTGACCAGACATAGGTCGTTGTCTCTGAACATTTTCTAGAAGGAGCTTAATCAACCTATTGTTAGCATACACAGCAGCAGTAAGATGCTCATTCTGAATATAAGTCTGTCCATGAACAAACCTATAACAATTGTGAAGAGTCTTCTCTTGTTCTCGTGCTTGAGTGTGCATAACCTTCAGAAGTTCAGTAAGCTCAGCAATCTGTGCGTTCTGAGCAGATACAGCAGACTCAATGTTGGAGAGTCGATTGTTGAGATCAGGAGTGATGTCATATACAATCTTAGCAGCCCCGGAAGATGATGAGCCTTGAGCAGAAGATTTCACTTCTCTCAAAATGTGATTGGCAGTACTTTGCAGGTCATCAATCTTACTTGGGAGCATCTTCTCATGAGCCTCATAATGCTCGTTTGCTTCCTTGACTTCTTCTGTCAATATCTCCAAATTCTCATTGACCTTTTGAGAAGAAGCAAGAGCAATATTATCCAGAGAAGGAAGAGTCAGAGCTAATTCTCTTAATTTGTACAGCTCTTCATACGTAGCTAGATGAAGTGTAGAAAGATTGCGTATGTAAACAGAAGGATCCTGCATTTGAAGCATAGTCATGAGCTGCAGGTTCTGAGCTTTCAAAGAATGCAATTCTTGCAGCACAATGCCCTGAGCATACATGTCAGCAGCAGAAGTCCTTTGCCCCATACCAGCAAATCTATTCAGCAGTTCATCAGAGCCACTCTGACTCATTCTTCTCAACTCTTCAACACTGGGGGCACCTCCAGCTTCAGAAATACCAGAAGCTCTGCCCATGAAACCAAAACTACCAAACCTGGTATCCAGATCATCCCGATTCATGTGTTTGTGCAGGAAGTCATAGTTGGATGACAACCCAGCAAAACAAGAAGTAGTGGAGGAGGTAGTTAAGGGATCACACACATGAGGTGTATGTCCAGAAGTTGAGAGAGGAGGAATTTGAGTGTTTGAGGAAGGAATGGCATTGGTGGTAGAGGAAGAAATGGTAAGGGAAATGGAAGGTAAAGTAGATGGTAGTGAGAAAGATGGAGCAGTAAATCCAATTGATGGACTTACAGAGGAGGAGGGAATTGAAGAGGTAGTGGATGTGGATATAGAGTCTGTGAAAATGGGAGCAGTGTTTAAATTCACTTCTGAAAAGGATCCAGAAGGAGGAATGATTGAAGGAGGTACAACCTCAGAGGTTGAAGTTGTAGGAGGAATGGAAGTTTGGGAACCACTCACTTCTGTGACAGAAGGGAGTGAAGGAGATTGATGAGGAGTAAGAGTGGGAGTAGAGATGACCTGGTCAGAGTTTGGATCAAACATTGAGATGGGCTCAGCAAAGATGTGAGCCATCCTGATCAGTGTTTCAGAGGCGTCCCTTTCACCAGGGTTTCTTCCTTGATTCAGAAGAATGTTGTCAATGAAGTTTTCATCATCAACATTCTCAACAAATTGTTTTGCATTCTGAAGAACCTCTTCATCTTCTGGTTCACTCTTTTCTGACAGCTCTTCAATCAGAGGAGCATCAACATTCTCTTCATCAGACATTTCTGACAAGTCTTTATCAGCATCTTCCGGTTCCTGAGTAACAGGATCTTCTAATTCAGCACTGGAGGCAACAACGAAGTCCTTTTTCCTCAGCAACCTTCGTTTTGCAACAGCCTTCTTCCCAATCCTGGTAGAGAGAAAGATATTCTCAATTATCCGAGAGGACAGAGAGATATTCTCAAGATTCTCTCCTTCTTCTGAAGCCTCAACTTCCTTTGAGAACTCCGCATCCTGAAGTTCAGCAGCACATGCTATAAGTCTTGCATCGGCCTTAGCCTTTGCAGCAATTTCTCTCTCAGCAGCTAACTGATCCTCAGCTTCCTTCTTCTTTCTTTTCTCTTCAGCAAGAGCCACAACTCTTGCAACTTTTTCAGCTTCAGCAGCCTTCTCTTTCTCAGCAAGGCGTGCTTCCTCAGCATCATGAGCTTCCTTCTCAGGAACATCCTTTGGCTTCTCAGCAACAAACTTGCCAGAGGGTTCAACATTGATTGTTGTTTGAACCATCGTGGGAAGAGGTTCTGAGACAACCACCTTCTCAACAGTCAGGACCAACTTGCTTGATCCTTTCTTTCCCTTGCCCTTCTTGGCAGCAATCTTTCCTTTCTGCACAGTAGCTTCCATAATTTCCTTCTGAGCAATACTCACAGAGGAGCCCTTCTCAATCTTCTTCGGAGTCACACCAAAACTCAGGTTCCTGAAGGTATGCATCTTCAGAACCGTACTCCTACTAGTAACACCTTCTCCTGAAACAACAACAGAGGCTGCCTCAAACAACCTCGTCAGGAGTGAGCCATATGCTAATGCACTCACGGTCGTTACATTCTTCATCTGCCTTATCAGCATGGCAGGTAAATTAATTTTCTTCTGGTTGACCAGATGCCACATGAAAACCCTTTCCCTGTTGGAAACCCCATTGACTCCTCCAGCCTTCGGAAGAAAGACATTTGTAGTCAAATAGTGTGCCCACCTCTGGTGCTGAGTCAACCAGGTGGCATACGTTTCCTTGGCATTCAGATCTGGCCTAGCCCAGTTGGCTTCAGTAAAACCATCTGCTGAACCATCATCACCTATGATGATTCCTTCATCATCAATCCCTATCACTTGAGAAATGGAAGCCCTGCTGACTTCGATCTCAACTTCCCCGACTTCAGAATGTAGGACATCCTCCTCATTAGAAAAGAAATGGAGGTTCTGATAGAATTCTGTAACTAACTTAGGATAAATGAATTCATCGAGAGAGACGAATGAATTCCAGTTTTGAGCGCTAAGCCAGTGAGAAATAGGTTCAGTCGATTTAACTTCATCATCTAGGAACCTAGAGGTGAATACCCTAGATTTGCTAACCTTCTTTTGTGATTCAGTGGAGAAGATGTGAGTGACAGTGATTTCTTGAGCCATTTTTGAAGATATAAGAAATTAGGTTAAGATTTGAGAGGAAAGAACACAGAAACTTGATGGAAATTCTTAATTGCAAAGAGAATGCAAGTGAAAATTTTCTAAGTATGGAAAACCCTTATTTATACCCAAACACAGAAACCGTTCCAATTCAAAAAGCAAATACACACCGTTTAAAAGGGAACAGATAACCGTTAACCACAGAACAACGCCGTAATATGCAGTAGATAACGCATGCTTAAGTATCAAATCATGATTAGAATTAATTATAACTTAATTATCTCAAACGATTAATCACTTAAGACATACAGAAATAATTAATCTAAGTTATTGAAGTGGATAAGTCATACCAATGCCTTCTCGTAAGTTGCTGAAAGAATTACCAGCCAGAGGCTTAGTAAACATGTCAGCAAGATTTTCTTCAGAGGGAACATGAGTAATGATAATATCCTTCTTCAGAACATGATCTCTCAGAAAGTGATGCCTAATATGAACATGCTTCATCCTGCTGTGCTGAATAGGATTCTTTGAAAGATCAATTGCACTCTTGTTATCACAGTAGATTGTAATTGTTCCAGGGATGATTCCATAGTCAGCAATTTGTTGCTTGATCCAGAGCATCTGAGAAACACAACTTCCAGCAGCAACATACTCAGCTTCAGCAGTTGAGAGAGCCACAGAGGTTTGCTTCTTGCTATGCCAGGAGACTAGGCACTCCCCCAGAAAATGACAACCACCATAAGTGCTGACCCTTTTCAATTTATCTCTACCATAGTCAGAGTCTGTGTATCCTATAGGAGTGAAATCAGAACTACAGGGATACCACAAACCAGCTTCTGGTGTGCCTTTAAGATATCTGAGAATTCTTTTGACAGCAACATCATGAATTTCTCTTGGCTTTGATTGATATCTAGCACAAAAACACACAGCAAAATGTATATCTGGCCTGCTGGCAGTTAGGCATAAAAGAGAACCAATCATACCTCTGTAGATTTTTATATCTACAGGTTTACCAGCTTTCTCTTCATCATCAATGTCTTTGCTGACATCCATTGGAATATCAACAGCATTAGAGTCCATCATGACAAATTTCTTCAGCACTTCTCTAGTGTACTTGGCTTGATTGATAAACACACCATCATTACTTTGCTTGATCTGAAGTCCTAAAAAGAAGGTTAATTCTCCCATCATAGACATTTCAAATTCAGCCTTCATGTGGTCACTGAACTCTCTGCACAAAGATTCGTTAGTAGCACCAAATATAATGTCATCAACATATACCTGAGCTATGAGGATATCCTTGTTCTTCTTCAGAGTGAACAGAGTTGTATCAACACAGCCTCTGACAAATCCCTTAGACATAAGGAACTTTGTCAGTCTCTCATACCAAGCTCTGGGAGCTTGTTTCAGTCCATACAATGCTTTCTTCAGCTTAAATACATGATCAGGAAACTTAGGATCTTCAAAACCAGGAGGTTGAGACACATAGACTTCCTCATCAATGTAACCATTCAAGAATGCACTTTTCACATCCATTTGAAAGAGCTTAAAACCTTTGTATGATGCAAAAGCACATAAGATTCTAATGGCTTCTAATCTTGCAACAGGAGCAAAAGTTTCACCATAATCTATGCCTTCTTGCTGACTGTAACCTTGAGCAACAAGTCTTGCCTTGTTCCTCACAACATTTCCAAATTCATCAAGCTTGTTCTTCAGAACCCATCTAGTTCCAACAACCTTTATGTTGTTAGGTCTGGGAACCAAAGTCCAAACTTCTGACCTTTTGAACTGGTCAAGTTCTTCTTGCATTGCCATTAACCAGGAGTCATCACCAGCAGCTTCATAGAAGTCCTTGGGTTCAAGAAGTGACACAAAAGCCACATTCCCCATGTATCTTCTGAGCTGAGCTCTGGTCATGACAGGATTATGTACAGAGTCAATTATGTTCTCTAAGGACTGATTCCTGTGAGTTCTAACTTCTCTAGGTACATCCAATGAGTCTTCTGAAACCTGTTCATCATTTGTTGAATCATATATAGGAGCATCTTCTGGAAGGAAGTTGACTTCTGAAGTAGGATTCTCATCTTGAGCTTGTTCAGCAACAGGAGGAACCACTTCAGCAGCTCTGGGAGAAACATCTTCTTCTTCAACAGGAGATGTAACTTCAGGAGCTTGAACTGCATCTTCATCAGGAGCTCTACTATCTGCAAGGTTAGTCTCATCAAACTGTACATGAACAGATTCATCTAAAGTTTGAGTCCTCTTATTAAAAACCCTATATGCTTTATTATGTGTTGAGTAACCAAGAAAAATGGCCTCATCTGCCTTTGAATCAAACTTTGAAAGATATTCTTTTGTATTCAAAACATAACATTTACAACCAAAGGTTCTGAAATAATCTATTTTAGGCTTTCGACCTTTCCAGAGTTCATAAGGGGTCTTGTTCAGAATGCTTCTAATTAGCACTCTATTCAGAACATAGCAAGCTGTGTTCACAGCTTCTCCCCAAAAGTACTTAGGAAGCCTTCTTTCATTGATCATAGTTCTGGCTATCTCAACCAGAGTTCTATTCTTCCTTTCAACTACCCCATTTTGTTGAGGAGTTCTGGGAGCAGAAAAGTTATGATCAATTCCCTTGGTTTCACAGAATTCTTCAAACCTAAAGTTTTTGAATTCTCCACCATTATCACTTCTGATATGAACAACCTTTTCATTCCTTTCATTCTCAAGTTTCTTTATCAGAACTGAGAAACATCCAAGTGACTCATCTTTGCTAGACAGCAAGATGACCCAAGTGAATCTTGAATAGTCATCTACAATGACAAAGGCATACTTCTTTCCACCCATGCTCATTGGTTGAACAGGGCCAAAAAGATCCATATGAAGTAATTCCAAAGGTCTTTTAGTTGAAATGACTTTCTTAGTTTTAAAAGAGCTTCTAGATTGTTTACCAGATTGGCAAGCATTGCATAAATGGTTCTTTTTAAAACTAATTTCAGGCAGACCCTCAACCAATTGATTTCTAGCTACTTTGGCCAGAAGGTCCATGCTCACATGAGCAAGTCTTCTATGCCAGAGCCAGGAGGTATCCTCTTTGGACATCAAGCATATATTTTTGCAAAGATTCTCAAGATTCAGCATGAAAACATTTTCAACTCTAGGAGCAGTTAGAATAACTTCCCTTGACTTACTGTCCAAGATTTTACATCCAGAGGAGCTGAAGACAACATCTCTACCTTTATCACACAGTTGTGCAACACTCAGGAGATTGAACTTCAGGCCTCTGACTAGGGAGACATCTTCGATCGGAGGATTAGTTCCTATGGATCCAGAACCAAGTATCCTACCTTTCTGAGCATCTCCAAAGCTGACTTTTCCACCTCTTTTAGGATCAAATGTGATGAATGCTTTTTCATCACCTGTCATATGCCTTGAGCACCCACTGTCAATGTACCACAGCTTTGACATTGATGGAGCACTCAGAGCCACCTGCAACACAATCAATTAGTGACAGGTACCCAATCCTTATTGGGTCCTTCAGAGTTAGATTTCTCTTCAGCAGGTTTTAATGATATCTCAGATTGCAAGAGGTTTTTAATATGGTACTTGCAATCCTTCAACCAGTGACCATCACTCTTGCAAAGTTTGCAAAAGGGAGGGTTCTTGGATCTTTCCCTTTGCTTCCTGGGAGATTTCTTCTTCTTCTGAGAAGGACCAATATCTTCAGAGGCTATACCAGCACTCTCAGAGGTACCAACATCAGGAGGAGAAGCTATCTCTTTCAGAAGAGAGGGAGTGACAAGTTTCTTCTTCTTCTGGGGTTTATCACTTCCCAGAGGCAGCTTTTCCTTGCCTTTGACTTTAGAGCCATCAGCAGAAGTGCTGAACTGTTTACACAGTTTTTCTTCTAACACTTTCATGTCAGAATAAACTTGAGTAAACCTAAGAAACTTGTCAGCCTCACTCTTGTCCAATTTCCTTTTCAGGTACTTGAACATACTATAGAGTTCTTCAAGAGAATCAAAGATATTTTGTTCAGAAGATATGTTTACCTCGGAATCATATGTAGCTTCAGGAGGTGCGGAAGTTTCTCCTGCGACATCTTCTGAAGTTGGTTCATCAATAGCCATAAAACAAATCTGAGCTTGCTCTTCCTTTTCTTCAGGATCACTGCTGGTCTCAGAGTCTGACCAGGCAGCCAGCATAACTTTCTTGAACTTTTTCTTATCTTTCTTCAGCTCCGGGCAGTTAGGCTTAATGTGCCCCGGTTGCTGACATCCATAGCACACAATTGGCTTGTTTGGATCTCTCTTGAACTTTTCACCAGAATCAGGAGTTTTCTTATCAAAGCTCCTGAAAGGCTTCTTGTAGTTTCCACCTCTGCCTTTCCTAAAGGCCTTCTTGAACTTCCTGGTCAGCATAGCCAGTTCCTCATCTTCAGAGGATTCTAAAGAAGATTCTGCTTTCAGGACTACTCTTTTTCCTTCTGACCTTTCTCTTAGGTCATGATTCTTTAATGACATTTCATGGGTAATTAGAGACCCAATGAGCTCGTCATACAAGTAATAGCTCAAATCCTGAACTTCTTCAATAGCAGTCTTCTTGGCTTGCCAAGACCTTGGTAAGCTTCTAACAATCTTCTTCACTCGATCAGATTCTTCAATATCCTTTCCTAAACTCTTCAAGTCATTGACTATCTTGGTGAATCTAGAGTTCATATCTGAAATAGATTGTTTATCAAGCATTTCAAATAACTCATATTCTCTCATGAGTTGGTTGACTTTAGATTGCTTCACTTTTCCTGTTCCTTCATATGTGACTTCCAGCTTGTTCCAAATGTCCTGTGCAGTTTCACAAGAAGAAACTTTGTTATATTCAGTAGCTGTAAGTGCACAATGCAACATATTTATTGCTGAAGCATTAGTTTGGAGTTTTTTCAGAATGTCATCTGTGTATTCTCTCTGAGGAATAACAACATTCCCTAAACCTTGTTCCATTCTGGTGGGAATGAAATCACCATCAGTGATGACATACCAAGCACTCATGTTCTGGGCTTGGATGAAGTACATCATCCTTTTCTTCCAGTATGAGTAGTTGTTGCCATTAAATAATGGAGGTCTAGTAGTAGAAGAACCTTCTGGGACAATGAAGTGAGAAGAATTCTCAGGCTGGTGTCTACTAGCCATCTCTATTGATTCTGATAGGATCTTACACTTAGATTGTTAGATCTTTAGTAAATATGCGAAGTGACCTTCGCTCTGATACCACTTGTTGGCCCTATCAAGAGCAGAATCACCTAGAGGGGGGTGAATAGGTGTCAAAGTAGAAAACTGAAATTTTCTAAGTTTTTCGGGAAACTTAATTTTCAGAGTCAGATTTCCTCAGAGTCAGAAGCTAGCTTACAGAAGTTGCTTCTGAGGGAAATTCTGCCTAAACACAGTTAGACTGTTTTCAGCAACAGAAGTTCTGATTTGAGAACTTCTGGACAGTCTTCTGAACAAAGACAATGATACTTTAGAGAAAATCTGTTTCAGCACTAAATATAAGCAAGTACACAGAAGCAAAAATAACAAGTATAAGAGGGAGAAAGAAGTTCAGGAGATCCTGATTGAACAATTCGATTTATCCAAGTTCGCCACTGAAGTCCTGTGACTACGTCTTGTCCCCTGAGGTCGCAGCCTACAGAGATTTTATAAATCCACTATTCAGAACTTTTATGGCAAGTTCAGAAGCTCCTTTAAATCAACAGAACTTAAGCTAATTTCTCACTTAGTTCTGACTAGCCTAAAAAGAGTTAAAGGATTTCCACCAGAACAAACAATACTCTGTTTTCTGGATTTCTCACCCAACTCTAATCTCAACTAGATTTCTCTCTTTAAATCTAACTGAAGATCACAAACGATCTCAGTTTACAAGATTCCTATTATGAACTTGTTTTTCTTCACTCTCTCACTTTAACTAAGACTATGCTAAGAAAGATTGAGAATGGAAAAGTTGCTCTGTTTTTCTTGTTAGAACAGTGCGTTGAGATTTTTCTCGATGATCACGCGTATATTGATGCTTTGGAGCTTGGCTACTATTTATAGTGAATGAAGGTGACCGTTGGTGAGTTTGAATCTTCAAAGGAGATGACATCAGTTGTTGTAGCCGTTAATTTGTCAAATCTTCAAACGGTCTTCAAACACTTTGATTCCGTTATCCTTGTTCTTTAACTCAATCCGGTAAGTGATTTGAAATCAAAGATGAGGTTGACTGGAATCATTCTTCAATTGGATCAACAAAGGGTACACAAGGAAATTCTGGTTTCTTTTGAACAGACAGGCGCGCTCCATCAAAACAGCTTTTTGAACTTTTGGCGCCTTGCATTGAATGCAAGTGTCAGAGCATTAAATGCTCAAACAGAACCCGTGACTTAGCTTTCAGAAGCTAATTTCCAGTTGTCTAGACTTCTGATCACATTGGCAAAACTTCTGATTGCAAAGAACTTCTGAGGAGAGCTTTAGTAGACTTCGGCTTCAGAGCGGAGTATCCAGCTTCTGAGTTATTGAAACTCTGACTTCAGCAAACTGATCTTCTGAGTTCTTTAGGCAATCCATAAATGATTCATTCAGCACATGCTGAGCAACTTACACATAGACTAAGTAAACAAAAATTATTAGTCGATAGTAAACTATATGTAAGGGAATATTCAGTTTTCATCTTCTGAAATGTTTGGACATAATCAAAACACATAGGGTTCATCATTAACCTCAAGTTTTTCTTCAGCACTTGATTCTAATGTACGAGAGAAATTGATGGGATAATAATCAGTAAATGGAGAACTCTCAAGTTTTTCTATTAGATTCATCACATTTTTCCTTTAATACACCACCAATTTTTTCTTTCTTCATATCAACTTCTTCATCCTCCCATAGTTCATCACCTAATCTTTTATCTTTGAAAAAACTATCATTTAAACATTCATCAACATCCTTTAACGATTTAGGAACAAAACTTTCTTTAAATAAAACCAACAATTTTTCTAGATTATCATTCATGAAATGGAATGAATTTTCAATATTTTTATTTGATTCAATAAGAATATCTAACTTGTCCAATTGAAGGAAATTGTTAGAATTATTATCGACCGATGGTTTATTTTTTGTATTATTAAGATCACCAGCTTTAATCTGCATTACAATAAATTGTAATAAAAATATAAACTATATAAAAATACTACAAACCATATTGTTATTATATACTAAATATTAGGGTAAAATTCACCTATGGTGTATGAACTTAGGTCCAAATCACACTTTAGTATCCGAACTTCAATTTTTCACTAATATGTATGAACTTACGATGACCTCCGACTAAAGTGTACAGCCGGTCAAAATGACCGGTCAACGCTTGGTCAACATGCCACGTCATATTTTTTCATTTTAATTTTTTTAAGTAGGTCCCACTAGACATGAAATTACTCTCTTAACCCTCCCTCATTTCAAACCTAATTTTCTATCTCCCCTCTCAATATTTACACCTCTCCCCTTTTTCTCTCTCATCATCCCTCTTCCTGAAACATATACTTTTTCTTCTCTCTCTCTCATTAATATTTCTTATTCATCTTCAAACCTTGGATGCTTAAAATTTCGTCTTCATCTTCTTCTTCACACCTTTGTGGTTTTGTTTTTCTCCTTCTTCTTCTTCTGAAATCATCTTCTTCCTCTTATTATCGTCTCTCTCTTCTCAATTTTCTTCTTCTTCTTCTTCTTCTTCTTCTTTATAGAAACCCTAAATCGAAGATCAAGAAATGCTTTTGTGGTTTTGATGCCCCTCTCTTAACTGATCCTAGTGAATTGAATCCAGGTAGAAGGTATTACAACTGTAGAAATTTCCGGGTAAGGACATGTTTTTCTTAAAATGCATTTATTATTCTTAATTTTCATATTTATCTTCTTCTCTAAAAATCTCAAAATTCATTTTTCTGTCTAATAGAAACGAAATGGATGTTCGTTATTTGAGTGGGTGGATCCGGCTATTAAGGATGATAGGGCCAATGCTCTTATATTTGGACTAATGTAGTATTCTGTTGGAACAACCGAGTATCCAAATTGGAACAACCATAAAAAAATAAAAAAAAATAAAAATCGTCTATAAATAACAAAAATGGATCTCAAAATGACCGCCTAATTAATACGAGTTCAATGGTATAATTTTTTTTGAAAAATGAGTTCGGGAAGAGCGAAAAAATGCATTTTAAAAAAATAATAATTAAAACTCTTTCTCTCTCCAGAAGTAACATCAGCGCTGACATCACCTCCTCTTCCTTCCCTCCAATTCCACGCATGAGGAGATTTCCTTTAATTACAAGTTTGCCACCTTCCCTTGTCTCACCATAAAAACTAGTCTCATCATAAACTATTGTCTCATTTAAACTTGACTCTCCCTGACATATACTAAATTTTTTCATTATATACCTAGTTACAATAAAATCATCGTAAAATATGAATTCACAATTTAAACAAATACAAAACTTTCAAAAACGTAAAATATGTTTTGAAAACATTTAATAACATACACAAATTTTAGGATAAATTACACCAATGGCGCCTAAACTATACCCACTTTTCCAAAGTGGTACCTAAACAAAATTTTGTTCCAAAGTCGTACCCAAACTATCGATGACCTCCCAACTAAGTACCTAGCCATCGGTTGGTGATCGGTTAACACGAGTTTGACCTATTTTTAGTTCACCACTTTGACCTCTCTATGTGAAAAGACAAATTTACCCTCATCATATTCAACCAACTTTAATCCTAAATTACTTACTCTCACCCCACTTAAAATCTGACACGTATTAATTAAAAAATAAAAATCTCATTTACACCTCCCTCATCTCCCGTCCTTCTCTTTCCTCATCTTCTTTCTCTCTCTTTTTCTTTCCTTTGCCTTCCTCTATCTCTCTTACCAAAATCAAATTTGCTTCTCCTCACTTATCTCTTCTTTAATGGCCGACTAATGTTTTTCTCCCAGAAAACCCCCTCCAAAACTCCCATTTCCGCCATCGTCGCTGCGTTCAAACTAGAAAATTAGAAGAGGTGGTTGTGGCTTCCTCGATAAAGTTGTAATCAAGAAAATCCAAGAAAGAATCACTTAAAACAAACTATATCTTAAGTTAAAATCATCCCTCACCGATTCTCAATTTCGAATTTCTGGGTCTCTATTCAATTCTCTAGTATGCAATTCACAGAAATTCATATCAAACAAACTTTTCTCAAATTGCATACCTACCTTACTTCAATTCTTTCCTCAACTTCACCTAAAATTCCACCAATTCTCCCCTCTCCATCGGAATCATCTCGCCGTTGGCAAAACTAGAGGCCTAGGTGTCTCGGACGATCAATCCTGCAGTCAGCGAATCCATATCTCTTTAGATTTGCGTATGCAGAATTGCAATCGAGTTAATTCGGTTACAGAGTTTTCAATTTGTTCTTTAAAACAAAAATAATGGCTATGACAATGAGATTGGGAAGTTAGATAAATTAAATTTGGGGAAGACGACGTACATGAGGAGAGGCTAGGTTAGGATAAAGGTCGAATAGAAATGGAGAGAAAGGGAAAGAAAGAGAGAGAAAGAACAAGAGAGAGAAAACAATTATGGCATATATTTTAATTGATGAACTTTACATGTGTCCGATTTTAAGTGGATGGGAAGAGAGAAATTTAGGATATAAAGTTAGTAAAATTTTAGTGAGGGTCTATTTGTCTTTTCACATGAAGAGGTCAAAGTAGCCAACTAAAAGTCGGTCAAACTAGCGTTGACCGGTCACCAACCGGTGGCTAGGTACTTAATTGGGAGGTCATCAATAGTTTGGGTACGACTTTGGAACAAAATTTCATTTAGGTACCACTTTGGAAAAGTGAGTATAGTTTGGGTCCACTGATGTAATTTACCCACAAATTTAATGTTGAAACAACAAAAGTTTACCTCAGTGTGATCAATCATTGTCACTTGCTTTGTGGGACTTAAGTTCAAATCCACGTCTTGAATCTGTTTATCCATGTCTTGAACCCGTATAGTTAAAGACTTACCGAACCGAACCCTTCAAACGATCAATTTGCAAATAAAATCTCGCACTTTAAACATCTTCACTACTATTTCTATACAGGCTTATATAAATCCTAATTTGTGTCAAACAATGAATCATAATACAGTTTTAATAGGAACTCATAAACATATTAACCATTATAATGTTTATTATTATATAATGTTTCAAATTTTACGAATTATAAGGTACTATATTGTTTGCAAAAATCAATTAATGGCAAGTGTCCTATATGCTTTATAATTCATTAAAAAACATAAGGTATTGCTTGGTTGGAGGTTTGAAGAGTTTCATGGAGGTGAGGTAAGGGGAAGGGAGGTGAATTAGAGCTTATACATAATCTTGCTTGGTTGGAGGTGAAGAATCATAAGGTTAATTAATCTTATGTTGTTCGTTTTGGAGGTTTTATAGAGTAAAGTTAAACATATTAATTATTTCTTCAAACGCCCCTAGCCACAATTAATATTAATTTTTCATAAGTAATTTTAAATTTTTTTATCTCAAGAATATATCTGAAATTATAAAATAGCAAAATAATGTGCAAGTAACACACTAATTCGTATAAAAATCTAAAAGCCATTAAAATTATAAATAATCAACATTCAAATTACAAATAATTCAAAAAACTAAGAAAAATCTCAAATAAAAAAAAGTAATGAGCAATAATCCAATTATTTCTTAAAATGAAAACTTAAATATCAACTAAGTTATGCATCCTATGTCTTCATGAATTTATCCAAAACAACCTTGCGACGATGTATTGGGCACTTAACTAGCAATTCTAACTTGCTTGGATTATCCGACAGAAAAACATATGCATCATCAACAAGATTTTGTTCAGTTCCCATTTCTTCAAGCAATGCATACATATCATAATTTGGAGTTGCGTTTTTTGCTAGCACGACATTCGTCATCTTATTAGATGCTTCCTTCATACCATTAGCAATAATTGATGAACCCTAAGTGTTTTGATTATGTCCAAACGTTTCAGAAGATGAAATTTGAGTTTTCCTTACATACGCTTTAATGTTGACTAACTTTTTTTTTAAGTCCGTGTGTAAGTTTCTCAGCAGGTGCTGAATGAAGATTTTCTTGATTGCCTGGAAGACTCAGAAGAATCGAGAAAGCTGAAGACAATTTTTAATGTTCAGAAGCTGGATGCTCCGCTCTGAAGTTATTGAAGTCTGTTAAAGCTCTCATCAGAGGTCCATTGCAATCAGAAGATATTTCCTCCCAATTCGATCAGAAGCTTAGACTAAAGGAATTAGCTTTCAGAAGCTAAGTCACGGGTTATGTTTAGCATTTATTGCTCTAACAATTGCATTTAATGCAATGCGCCAAAAGTTCAAAAAGCTGTTTTGAAGGAGCGCGCATGTCTACTCAAAACGAAACCAGAATTTCCTTGTCTACCCCTTGTTGATCCAATTGAAGAATGTTTCCAGTCAACCTCTACTTCAACTTCAAATCACTTACCGGATTTAGTTAAAGAACAAGGTTAACGGAATCAAAGTCTTTGAAGACCGTTTGAAGACTTGACAGATTAACGGCTACAACAACTGATGTCACTTCTTTTGAAGATTCAAATTCACCAACTGTCATCCTCATTCACTATAAATAGTATCCAAGCTCCACTGCATCATCTATGCGTGATAATCGAGCAAAATCTCAACGCACTGTTCCATTCAAGAAAACAGAGCACATTTTCCATTCTCGATCTTTCTTAGCATAGCTTTAGTTTAAGTGAGAGAGTGAAGAAAAACAAGTTCATAATAGGAATCTTGTAAACTGATATCGTTTGTGATATTCAGTTAGATTTAGAGAGAAATCTAGTTGAGATTAGAGTTGGGTGAGAAATCCAGAAAACAGAGTGTTGTTGATTCTGGTGGAAATCCTTTAACTCTTTTTAGGCTAGTCAGAACTAAGTGAGAAATTAGCTTATGTTCTGTTGATGTAAAGGAGCTTCTGAACTTGCCATAAAAGTTCTGAATAGTAGATTTAAAATCTCTGGTGGCTGCGACCTCAGGGGACAAGACGTAGTCACAGGACTTCTGTGGCGAACTTGGATAAATCGAATTGTTCATCAGGATCTCCTGAACTTCTTTCTCCCTCTTATACTTGTTTACTTGCTTCTGTGTACTTGCTTATATTTAGTGCTGAAACAGATTTACTCTTCATATCATTATCTTTGTTCAGAAGACTGTCCAGAAGTCTGTTAACTCTGAACTTCTGTTGCTGAAAACATTCTATCTGTGTTTAGGCAGAATTTCCCTCAGAAGTTGCTTCCTTAAGCTAGCCTCTGACTCTGAAGAAATTTGACTCTGAAAAATAAGTTTCTCAAAAAACTGAGAAATTTTCAGTTTAGGACTTAGACACCTATTCACCCCCCCCTCTAGGTGATTCTGTTCTTGTTAGGGCCAACAATAATTTCCATTGTACTAGAAAGGTTTGTCAGTAGACTTTCAGCAAGACTTGATCTTTTAATTCTTTTTATCTTTGAGGAAGATGGAGGTTCAGAATTGTTGCGAGGATGAAGTTCGTCAAGTGCACTTGTATGTAGATCATCATCACCAATATTTTGCAGTGTTATATTATTTTGAGAAACTCCAAAATCAATATCATCAATTGTATGATCAAGAACAGGGTTAGCATATTCATTTTCTCTATTGACTCTTCTTCTATTGAAGATATATAAGATCTTCTAAAAATTGTCCTGCAGCCCTATCTTGTCCATAAAGTTGAGCTAGCTTTTCATAATTTCGAACACGTTTGTTCCTCCAGTCTACATCAGTTGGTAGAGTCTACATAAACGAATATATCACAAAAATTTATAAATAGAACACATTAAAACAAATAATGGTGATTAATTTATGTGACCTACCTCAATCAATTGTTGCCATACTTCAGGTTCAGCACTCCATATTTCAGTCGATGGATTCCAAGAAAAACCACTCATTCCATTTTTTAAAAACATCATAATATTGAGTAAATGTTCTTTTCACGACCTTGATTCGGTTTTGAGCCTTATCTTTATTAATCGGCTTATCGGAAAACTTTTCTTTCAACTCTTTTACAATATTGTCCAATGCATGTGATATAAATGATCCTCCAACTCTATTCCCATTATTAGGGTAAATTACACCAGCGGTACCTGAACTATACCCACTTTTCCAAACTGGTGCCTAAACAAATTTTGTCCCAAACTGGTACCTAAAGTATACGTGACCTCCCAACTAAGTACGCATTACCTCCTATAACCGGTCAACACGCGGTCAATGCTCGGTCAACACTAGTGAAAGCAAGTTTGACCATATTTTTGTTGACCCATTTGACCAACCTATACTAAAATGAATTGACCCTCCTACCTTCTTCCTCATCACATTCTCTCTTATTTTTCACCATAACTCCTCTACTTCTTCTTTTTTTCCTCCACCCTTTTTTTCTTTTCTCCTCCTTTCTTCTCCTCCTTTTTTTCTTTCTTTCTTCTTCATCTATTCTCCTTTTTCTCCATCTTTTCTTTTAAAAAAGGGCCGCTTGCATCGACGGAATCTGGATTCCAGATTTCGGTCGGTTATGCAAAGGACCGAAAATCTGGAATTTTCCAGATCCGGTCCGTTCCAGAACCGGCCGGAATTTGGAAAATTCCAAATTCCGCCGGAATCTTGTGGTGAAAGAAGGGGGAAAAAGAAAGAGGAGGAGAGAAGAAGAAAGAATAAGAAAAAGGAGGAGAGAAGAAGAAGAGAGAAAGAGAAAAAGAAAAAGGATAAGGAGGAGAGAAGAGGAAAGAAAAAAAATGGAGGAGGAGAAAAGAAGAACGAAAAAAAATGGAGGAAGAGGAGAGAAGAAGAAAGAAAAAAATGGAGGTGTAGATGTGAGAGAAAATGAGGAGAGAGAGAGAGAGTGGAGGGAGGGTTAAATTAGTCATTTTGCAATAGATAATTATTTGGGCCCCATAAATTTGGTCAAAATTACATTGACCGCCGTTGACTTTGTGTTGACCGTATGGTGATTGGTTGTAGAATGTAATTTGGACTTAAATTGGAGGTCATGGATAGTTTAGGTACTATTTTGGGACAAAATTTTGTTTGGGTATTAGTTTGGGAAATTGGGTATAGTTTGAGTTTGGGAAAGTGGGTATAATTTGGGTACTGCTGATGTAATAATTATATGGAGGTGTAAATGTGAGAGAAAATGAGGAAAGAGAGAGTGGATGGAGGGTTAAATTAGTCATTTTGCAATAGATAATTATTTGGGCCCCATAAATTTGGTCAAAATTACTTTGACCGCTGTTGACTTTGTGTTGACCGTATGGTGATTGGTTGTAGAATGTAATTTGGACTTAAATTGGAGGTCATGGATAGTTTAGGTACTATTTTGGGACAAAATTTTTTTTGGGTACCAGTTTGGAAAATTGGGTATAGTTTGAGTTTGGGAAAGTGGGTATAATTTGGGTACCGTTGATGTACAACAGAAAATTATGCAAATATATTATATGATAAAAAAATATAAATGGAAATAGATGACATAATAATCTATCTTTATAAATATTAAAGCAATTAATCACATTGCATTCATGAAACTAAATAAAAAACAATATACTTCACTCCATATCACACAAAATGAGCAATTAAATTATTGAATATAATTTAGCCACATAGTAGCTGATATATAATCTCTCAACAGCTCCCCTTTTCTAATTTCTTCGTTACTTTTTCCACTAAAATGATGCTCTTGTTGAAGATTATTAACATTTTGAAGTTCATTGTCAACTTCCTCAAGTATTTCGGCATTTGGATCGGCGTCCATTAAATAATTATGCAAAATACAACATGCACAAATAATTTCATTTTGTGTTTTGACATTATAGTGTGGCTCGGTTGAACTTCCTATTATAGGAAACCTCTTTTTAAGTACTCCAAATGTTCGTTCAATTGCATTACACAAGGATGAATGTCGAAGATTAAATAGTTCACAAGCATTTTGTGGAGGATTTCTTGAATACTCTTTCAAATGGTACCGCTCCCCTCTATAAGGTGTAATAAGTCCACTTCTCAACATGAATCCAGCATCAACAAGGGAATATTTTCCTAAATATGTAAATGCACTTTATTATTAGACTACCCATAACATATGCGACCTAAAAAAATAAAACCTTTCACACAATTACCTTCTGGAATTTTAAGAGGGCGTTGTCTAAATAAAGCATTTTTCATAATTCTTGAGTCAAATGTTGTTCCTTCCCACCCAGTTAATACATATGTGAATTTCAAATCAAATGTATATGCAGCTAATACATTTTGAGTAGGATATTCCTTCCTTCCACAATATTTGGGAGCATCTATGCATAAACTTTTACTCTTACATGTGTGCCATCTATAGCACCGATATAATCCTGATAATACATCTTATCCTTAATACTCAAACAATATATATATATATATATATATATATATATATATAAATTAAAATATTTAAATTCTAAATAATTGATCACCTTGAAGTATGGGTAGTATCTCTCATTGCTGTATATATATAATGTTATTAACAAAAATATTCACAACAAGCTACGAATATATTTCTGTTTACATTCTTTATTATCATATATAATATTTCTAGATAATAGAAGACATATTCTATTTTTTTTAGCCAAAAAATATAGATAAATTAATCATATGATGTAATAGCCATGTGTAAGCATGCATGTTCAACTATTTAATATTTGTTGTATTTTTCTCAAGAGCAAGTCATTGATATAATTTGATTCTTCTTGTTCTTTATTATTATTTATAATCAACTATAACATATATGAAGATAACAATCTTCATCAAATATAAAGCAATCGGATAAAAGAAAGATTCAATTTTATCAATAAATAAACAAACAAAAATTGCAGGTCAAGAATTTTAATTTCACAAACCTTTGTCAAATGCAAAAGTTGCCGAAGGAATGTGGAGAAGGTGGGATCAATTGTGAAAGAGGAGCTGATAAAAAGAAATAGAGACGGCTAGGTCGAGACTTGTTGAAGGAGGATAACATATATAAGCAAATGGTAGAATTATTTTAACGTTAAAATAAAAGTAGATTTGAAATTAAGATTATTGTTTGAGGTTATATTTGTCAAGTGAAAATATCTAACCTCCAAATCTCACCGATTTGGAGGAACAAAAAACTCAACCTTTTTAACCTCCTATTAACCTTAAAATAACTGTTACACTATACGCCCTAATATGCGGTTAACCTCCCCTGCGACGATTTTTCAAAGCTAGGGTTCCAGCCTTGTGGCATTTTTCTTTAATTTTTTAGGTGGTTTAATTTACTGTGTCCGGTATTTTGTTATCTGATGGCGGTGGAAGATCTAACAAGGATGTGGGGTAAACTAAAACTCACGAACGATGAAGGGTTGGTGTTTGTGGTCGACGATGATGAGTTAGCCGATATGAACACATCAAAAAAGATTCTGGGCAGGTTGTTGTCCCCCAAACCCCCAAATTACAAGGGATGGCGAGAGCTTTTAATCTAATATGGAAGACATCCAAGGCCTTCAAGATGAATGAATGTGGGGATGGCCTTTTTGTGGTTGAGTTTGAATCTCTGAGAGATAAGGAGAAAGTGTTACGCGATTCGTCGTGGTATTACGATAGAAGTTTGGTAATCCTGGCAGATATGAATGGAGTTTCACAACTATCCCAAATAGATATGAACTTGTGTGAGTGTTGGATTAGGTTGCGGGATGTCCACTTTAACTGGCGTACAAGCGGAATCATTAAGAAGATTGCTTCGAGGGTAGGTGAAGTGGTTGATATTGATGAGGAGAGTATTGAGATTACTGCAGCTTACGTTCGCGTTAGAATTCGTTGGAATGTTCAAAAGAAACTTCTTAGGTGTGTTACTATTGCTGAGAGCACGAAAGGTAAGCCTGAAACCATGATCCCGGTGCAATATGAGAAACTCCCGAACTTTTGCTACAATTGTGGCATTATGGGACATGTACATATTGATTGTGAATCAGAAAGTGTTGTATCTGAGGATGGAGAGTGGCCCTATGATGCATCACTTAGAGCCACGCCTTCTAAACTTCGAGTGGTGAAGAGTGGTGTTGTGAAGAAGGCGTACCCAGGCAGTGTCCGTGCGGGAGACTGGAAAGCAAGTGGTGAGAAATCTAATGTTAGCAGGAAATTATTTTCAGAGGAGATCGGGGTTACTTCAAATCCGATTAGTGAGAATGCTATGAATAATAACCAGGAATTGACACACAGTGATGCAAATACACAGATTGGGACTGAAACTCATGTCGTCAATCTAGCTCAGTCTATGGAGGGAATTGAAAATAGTAACACACATTATCAGGTTGATAGTTTGGTAGTGTCTGATGTCGTTGGTGAGAAAGTATTGTTGCAACCCATGCTCCAACAACAGCTTAGGAAGGTGCATATCAAAAGATTAGCAAGGGCTGGTGTTGATGGGAACACGAGCATTGAAGTAACCGAAGTGATACAGCCAAAAGTTTTAGCTGGGATGAAACAAAGAAATGGAGAAATGGTGGAAACTGAGGAGATGTTCGGGGAGGGATGATAGATTGAAGAAAATCAGAAATAATGATCAGAGGGTGGAGACCGATTCTCGGTCCCACCCTATGCAATGAAAATATTAAGCTGGAACGTTCAGGGGATGGGCAACTCCTAGACGTTCCGAACCCTCAAGTGACATATAAGGGACTATTGCCCAGACATGTTCTTTCTGATGGAAACACGGTTGAGAAAGAACGATTGTAACGGCTTATACCAACATTTTTCAGATTTCAATCTTTTCATAATTGATGTGGTTGGTTTAAGTGGCGGTATTATCTTTGGGTGGAAGAAGGAGATGGATGTTACTATTCTAAGATATTCGATACACTGTATCCATTTTAAGTTGAAGACGGATGCTAATGTTGTTTGGCGGGGGGCTGGTATTTATGGATGGCCGGAGAAGGCAAATAAGCATTTCACATGGGATTTAATGAACTTATTGTTCTTGCTGGACACAGAGCCATTCTTATGCTTTGGGAATTTTAACGAAATACTGTGGAACTCGGAAAAAAAGGAGGAGTGAGTCGGGATGATAGAAATATGGCTGATTTCCAAGATATAGTGGAGGGATATTACTTATATGATCTCGGGTTTGAAGGGGATGAATTCACTTGGTATAATAAAAGGTCGGGAGATGGTGCAATATGGGAGAGGCTGGATAGAGCTTTAGCATATAACAACTAGATGGATCTGTTTCCAGGCACTCAAGTTGTGACACTACCTAGGATTGACTCTAACCATAATCCAATTCTGATCCAAACAACTCCTAGAACGTGTAATTTTAGGCGAAAGAAACGTTTTCGTTTTGAGACTATGTGGACTCGACACCCTCTGTGTAAAGAAACGGTAGCAGCGGCATGGACCAATTCTGGTGGGGCATCAGTGCAAGGTAAAATTAAAGCAGTTAGCGATAAGCTCTCATGCTGGGATCGTCAAGTGTTTGGTCATGTTACTTCTCAGGTCCGGAAATTAACTAAAGAGCTGGAGGACACTCAAAAGTAATCTGATAGTAGCAGGAAAGAGGAGGAGAATGGGATTGCTAGAAAGCTTAATGAAGTGTTGGACCGAGAAGAGGTGATGTGGAAGCAAAGGGCTAAGAAGGAGTGGTTAAAATCGGGGGATCGAAACACGGCTTTTTTCCACGCGAAAGCTAAGATGCGCAAGAGAACGAATCAAGTGAAAAAATTACAACGAGATGACGGTATGTGGGTAGACGGTCAGACTGAGGTTCGGCAAGTGGTGATTGATTATTTTACCGATCCTTTCTCATGCTCTTCTCCGTCAGATGGGTCTCGATTTCTTGAAGCTATGGACACTTTTTTGAGTCCGGATCAGATTGACATCTTGTCGCAAGCTTTTACGTGCGAAGAGGTGTACAATGCTCTCCAACAGATTAATCCAACGAAAGCTCCAGGGCCGGATGGTATGTCTTCCTTTTTTTATCAAACCTATTGGGAAATTGTTGGCGATGACATTACTACTCTAGTTCTTAATTGTTTAAACACGGCCGAGATGCCTGAATCCCTTAACCATACGTTTATTACATTGATCCCGAAAGTGAAAAATCCCACCTCTATGAAAGATTTACGTCCAATTGCGCTCTGTAATGTGTTGTATAAAGTTATCTCTAAAACCATTGCAAATAGACTTAAAGTAGTTCTGCCTACTTTAATCTGTGATACCCAAACCGCCTTTGTTGCTGGTCGACTGATCACTGACAATGCTATCTTAGCATTTGAGGCTTTTCATAGCATGAAAACGTGAATTAAAGGGGTTAGAGGTAACTTTGCACTCAAATTGGATATGAGTAAAGCCTATGATAGAGTTGAATGGTGTTTCTTGCAATCTATACTTGATAAGATGAAATTCCCTGGTCATTTTTCTAAACTGGTTATGATGTGTGTGTCGACCATCTCAATGTCGTTCCTGGTTAATGGTCAAGTAGAGGGTTCAATAAAGCCGAGTAGGGGTCTAAGACAAGGGGATCCAATTTCTCCATATTTGTTTCTTCTTTGTGCAGAAGGTCTTTCAGCTAGGATCCATAAAGCAGAGCGTGATAATCAGTTACACGGAGTAAAGGCGTCTTGTTATGGGCCAAGAATCTCTCATCTTTTTTTCGCGGACGATTCTTTAATCTTTGGTAAAGCCACGATCTCGGATGTGAACAACCTGAAAAGGATATTGGCGGAGTATGAAAGTGTCTCGGGGCAGATGATCAATTTCGATAAGTCTGAGATGTTCTTTAGCTGTGGAGTTCCCGACGTTAGACGTGATACTCTGTGTAATATGTTTCAGGTAAAGGAAACCGGTGAATTTCCCAAATAACTAGGGCTGCCTACGATTATTGGTCGAAGCAAGAGGGCTGTGTTTGCAAGCATCAAGGAGCGTATCCAGCGTAGACTTAAGGGTTGAGAGGAACGTTATCTTTCTGCTAGGGGAAGAGAGGTGCTTATAAAAGCGGTTATACAGGCTATTCCACAATATTTCATGTTAGTATTTTTGTTATCTGATAGTCTATGCTCGGAAATCCAAGGTTTAATGAATTGTTTTTGGTGGGGAGGTAGTGAATCCAAACGTCCAATTTATTGGTTATCTTGGGATGTAATATGCAAATCAAAATGTGAAGGAGGTCTTGGCTTCCGATGGTTGAGGTCTTTTAACTTGGGACTTTTAGCGAAGCAGTGTTGGAGATTATTGGAAAACCCCACGTCGTTATGTGCTCGAGTCCTTAAAGCAAAATACTATCCTGATTCATCTCTAATTGATGCTCCGCTTAGTGGTAGTCCGAGCTTTCTGTGGAAAAGTATTATGGCAACGCGTAAGGTTGTGAACCGAGGCATTATTTGAAAGGTTGGGAATGGCGAGTCGATTCATGTTTGGTCAGATAATTGGATACCGGAATTAAATTATAAACGCCTTTTGACGTCTTTGCATCTGCAACGGCCTGTAATGGTTTCTGAACTGTTAGATTTAAATCCGGCAGGTCCTGGGTGGAACGTTCAAAAACTGAATGACTGCTTTGTCCCGGATGATGTTGTGGCGATTCGGAAAATTCAGATTTCAGCTAATCGGCCGACAGATGATATTTATTGGGGTCTGACTACTCATGGTAAATTTACGGTGAAGTCTGCCTATTTTGCAGCAGAAAATATCCGGAGGTCTGAGGCCTCGCAACCATCCTCTTCCATTATACACTCAGTTCTTTGGAAAAAATTTTGGCACCTCCAAATCCTAACCAAGATACTGCATTGTGTGTCGAAACTAATGACTAACATTTTACCCTGTTTTGCGGCTCTCTCAAAGCGAGGAATCCCGACGGCGAACATTTGTAAAGCTTGCAACGCATATGGTGAAGATTGGCGACATGTTTTTGTTAATTGCCCGAAAACGAAAGAGATATGGAAATCAACGGGGTTGCTGAGATGGGATTGGCAGGCAGCAGCAGATCCAAAAGATTGGATTATGAAATGTATGTCCCTTGCTAATTCCGACGAGACGGCAATGAATTTCATACTGATTTGGTGGATATGGTGTAGGAGGAATTCTTTTCTCCATAATGATTGCTGGATGGATTCTATTATGCTTATTGAGAAGGCTAAAACTTATTTTGAAGATTGGAAGAAAGTGGTTATTAATAATTCTTTGGGTATTTCGGGTAATTATATACCGAGCACTCAAAAGGTTTGGTGTCCTCCTCCCGACGGTGTTGTTAAAATCAATTGCGATGCCACATGGGGGGATAATGGCCTTTCCGCGAGTGCGGGTACAATTGCTCGGGATTCCAATGCCCAAGTCCTTGCTACATTGGGAATGCCGCTTAATCATTGTTCTTCGATTGAAGCCGCGGAGTTACAAGCTCTTTTTGAGGGAGTAAAATTTGCTCGGGATTGTGGATTTCATGCCATTCGGGTGGAATCAGATGCCAAGATAGTAATTGACACCCTCATTAGTGGAGTTCTACCTCATTCCTCTTTACGGTTTATTTACTTTGATGTCTTGTCTCTTACGAGGCAATTTCGGTCATGTAATTTTACTTTTACTTGTCGAGAGGGAAATAAGGTTGCTCATGAACTCGCTAGGTGGGCTAAGAGTTTACCATCTCCTATTATGTTGATGGAGGATTGTCCTAGTATAGTTTGGAACTCGGTTTGTAACGATGCTTCTAGCCTTTACGATTAATATATGTTCTTCTTCTTGCTAAAAAAAAAAACCTTAAAATAACCTTTGAAAACCTTTCTTTAAAATTAAATTCCTAACCAAACAAGGTTAGATTGATAACCTCCCCTCAATTAACCTTGAAAAAACACCAACCAAGCAATGCCTAAAAAGTGAAAGAGACGTGTACATAATTAATTAAATAATTATTATATATTCCAAAAAAACCTATTACAAAGATTTTTTGGTATAAAAATTTATTTTAAATTGTTGGCCCTATCAAGAACAGAATCACCTAGAGGGGGGTGAATCGGTGTCAAAGTTGAAAACTGAAAATTTCTAAGTTTTTCGGGAAACTTAATTTTCAGAGTCAAATTTCCTCAGAGTCAGAAGCAAGCTTACAGAAGTTGCTTCTGAGGGAAATTCTGCCTAAACACAGTTAGACTGTTTTCAGCAACAGAAGTTCTGATTTGAGAACTTCTGGACAGTCTTCTGAACAAAGACAATGATACTTAGAGAAAATCTGTTTCAGCACTAAATATAAGCAAGTACACAGAAGCAAAAATAACAAGTATAAGAGAGAGAAAGAAGTTCAGGAGATCCTGATTGAACAATTCGATTTATCCAAGTTCGCCACAGAAGTCCTGTGACTACGTCTTGTCCCCTGAGGTCGCAACCTACAGAGATTTTATAAATCTACTATTCAGAACTTTTATGGCAAGTTCAGAAGCTCCTTTACATCAACAGAACTTAAGCTAATTTCTCACTTAGTTCTGACTAGCCTAACAAGAGTTAAAGGATCTCCACCAGAACAACAACACCCTGTTTTCTGGATTTCTCACCCAACTCTAATCTCAACTAGATTTCTCTCAAAATCTAACTGAATATCACAAACGATATCAGTTTACAAGATTCCTATTATGAACTTGTTTTTCTTCACTCTCTCACTTAAACTTAAGCTATGCTAAGAAAGATTGAGAATGGGAAGTGTGCTCTGTTTTTGCTTCAAACAGTGCGTTGAGATTTTTGCTCGATTATCACACGTACATGATGCATTGGAGCTTGGATACTATTTATAGTGAATGAGGATGACCGTTGGGAAATTTGAATCTTCAACAGAGATGACATCAGTTGTTGTAGCCGTTAATTTGTCAAGTCTTCAAACGGTCTTCAAACACTTTGATTCCGTTATCCTTGTTCTTTAACCAAATCCGGTAAGTGATTTGAAATTGAAGATAAGGTTGACCGGAAACATTCCTCAATAAGATCAACAAAGGGTAGACAAGGAAATTCTGGTTTCACTTTGAGTAGACAAGCGCGCTCCATCAAAACAGCTTTTTGAACTTTTGGCGCCTTGCATTAAATGCACTTGTCAGAGCAATAAATGCTATCCAGAACCCGTGACTAAGCTTCTGATCAAATTGGTAGATGAACTTCTGATTGTAATGGACCTCTGAGGAGAGCTTCAACAGACTTCAATAGCTTCAGAGCGGAGCATCCAGCTTCTGAAATAATGAAACTCTGTCTTCAGCAATCGAGACTTCTGAGTACTTCAGGCAATCTAGAAATTCTTCATTCAGCAACTGCTGAGTAACTTACACATAGACTAAGTAGAAAAATATTAGTCAACAAAAAAACTATATGTAAGAGAATGTTAAGTTTTCATCTTCTGAAACGTTTGGACATAATCAAAACACTTAGGGTTCATCATTCTCCCCCATTTTGGTTATGGACAAACCGTGGTCAGAAGGTAAAAGAAAATATAAGTTTTAGAAAATAACTTCCTGATACATATGTTTCATAACTTCTGAGTAAATTAACTCCCCCATTTTAGTGTAAATGGTGACTTTCAGCAATCTGTTTAAACTTAAAAAAAATGGCTTAAGATCAAGTTGTTAGATTATAGTGAAGTATAATTTACTAAGTCAAAAAGAAACATAAGTAAAGTAAGTAATCAGAGACACAAGAGTGTATAAGAAAGATTCAGTGTATAAAAACGTCAGAAGAGAACATTCAAAACAAGATAATCAGAAGAGCAGATAAAGTCCTAAGACAAAAACTACCCAACCCAGAACCTAGCTAAAAAGCTTAAGTCCTAATGAGATTACAAGTTCCTAGGTTTCTTCTGAGGAGGAGGAACAACACTAGATCCTTCAGCAGCACTCGGTCTCTTCATCCCACTAGACTTGAGACCAGTCTGACCACTCTGCTGAGCAGACTTCTCCCCCGTTTGACCAGAACCAACAACAATGCCCAAAGCACCTTGAGAGTCCAATTTTTGCTGAACTTTCAGTGCAGTTTGATATTGCTGAGTAGTAGGTCTTACAGAGTTGACCAAATCCATATGCTTCCTGAAATCAGCATCAATGGTGCGTAAGTGGTCATAAGTCCGTCCAGACAAAGGTCGTTGCCTGTGAACATCTTCCAGAAGGAGCTTGATTAACCGATTGTTAGCATACACAGCAGCAGTGAGATGCTCATTCTGAATATAAGTCTGTCCTCGAACAAACCTATAGCAATTGTGAAGAGCCTTGTCTTGTTCACGTGCTTGAGTGTGCATAACCTTCAGAAGTTCCGTAAGCTCAGCAATCTGGGCGCTCTGAGCAGTCACAGCAGACTCAATGCTAGAGAGACGATTGTTGAGATCAGGAGTGATGTCATATACAATCTTTGCAGCCCCTGAAGATGATGAACCTTGAGCAGAAGATTTCACTTCTCTCAGAATATGGTTGGCAGTGCTTTGCAGGTCATCAATCTTACTTGGGAGCATCTTCTCATGAGCCTCATAATGTTCGTTTGCTTCCTTGACTTCTTCTGTCAAAATCCCCAAATTCTCATTGACTTTCAGAGAAGAAGCAAGAGAAATATTGTCCAAGGTAGGAAGAGTCAGAGCTAATTCTCTCAATTTATACAGCTCATCATATGTAGCCAGATGAAGTGTAGAAAGATTGCGTGTGTAGACAGAAGGATCCTGCATTTGAAGCATGGTCATGAGTTGCAGGTTCTGAGCTTTCAAAGATTGAATTTCTTGCAGCACAATGCCCTGAGCAAACATGTCAGCAACAAAAGGCCTTTGCCCCACACCAGCAAATCTATTCAGCAATTCATCAGAGCCACTCTGACTCATTCTTCTCAACTCCTCAACAGAAGGAGCACCACCAGCTTCTGAAACAGCAGAAGCTCTGCCTATGAAACCAAAACGACCAAAATGTGTTTCCAAGTTATCTCGTTCCTGGAAATTGCGTAGGAAGTCATAGTTGGATGACAACCCAGCAAAACAGGAAGTGGTGGAGGAGGTAGTTAAGGGATCACACACAGGAGGTGCATGTCCAGAGGTTGAAAGATGAGGGAAAGATGAGTTTGTGGAAGGGATTGTATGTGTGGACGAGGAAGAGAGAGTAGGAGAAATGGATGGTAAAGTGGATGGTAGTGAAAAGGATGGAGCAGTAAATCCAATTGATGGAATTACAAAGGAAGATGATAGTGAGGAAGAAGTAGAAGTAGAAATGGAGTCTGTGAAAATGGGTCCAGAGGACAAATTCACTTCTGAATAAGATCCAGAAGGAAGAGTAGATGGAGGAGGTACAACCTCAGAGGTTGAAGCTGTAAGGGGAATGGAAGTATGAGATTCACTCACTTCTGTGACAGAAGGTAGTGAGGGAGATGGATGAGGAGTATGAGTGGGAGATGAGATAACCTGGTCAGAAGAGTTAGGATCAAACATAGAAATGGGCTCAGCAAACACATGAGCCATTCTGATCAGCGTTTCAGAGGCATCCCTATCACCAGGGTTTCTTCCTTGGCCTAGAAGAATGTTGTCAATAAAGTTGTCATTATCAACATTCTCCGCAAACTGTTGTGCACCCTGAAGAACCTCATCAACATCTGGTTCACTCTCCTCTGATATCTCTTCAATAAGAGGAGCATCAACATCTTCTTCAGCAGACATCTCCAACATGTCTTCGTCATCAACAACTTCCTGTTCCTCAGTAACAAAATCCTCTAACTCAGCACTTGAGCAACATAGAAGTCCTTTTTCTTCAGAGACCTTCTATTTGCTACAGTCTTCTTCCTGATCCGAGTGGAGAGAGAGATATTCTCAAGGTCCTCTCCTTCTTCTGAAGCCTCAACATCCTTTGAGAACTCCACATTTTCAAGTTCAGCAGCACATGCAATAATTCTAGCATCGGCCTTAGCCTTTGCAGGAATTTCTCTCTCAGCTGCTAACTTATCTTCTGCTTCTTTTCTCAACCTTTTCTTTTCAGCAAGAGCCACAACTCTTGTAACCTTTTCAGCTTCAGCAGCCTTTTCTCTTTCATCAAGGCGTGCGTCCTCAGCATCCTGATCTGCTATCTCAGCAGCATCCTGATCTGCTATCTCAGCAGCATCCTTTGGTTTCTCAGCAACAATCTTGCCAGAAGGTTCAACACTGATTGTTGTTTGAACCATAGTGGGAAGAGGTTCTGAGACAACCACCTTCTCTACTGTTAGGACCACTTTGCTGGATCCTTTCTTTCCTTTGCCCTTTCTGGCAACTTTCTTACCTTTCTGTACTGAATCATCCACAATCTCCTTCTGAGCAATACTCACAGAGGAGCCCTTCTCATTATTCTTTGGGGTCACACCAAAGTTAAGGTTCCTGAAGGTATGCATCTTCAGAACCGTACTCCTGCTTGTTACACCATCTCCTGAGATAACCACAGAGGCAGCTTCAAACAGCCTCGTCAGGAGAGAACCATAAGCCAGGGCACTTACAGTAGTGACATTCTTCATCTGCCTTATCAGCATGGCAGAGAGATTGATTTTCTTCTGATTGACCAGGTGCCACATAAACACCCTTTCCCGATTGGAAACACCATTAACTCCTCCAGCCTTCGGAAGGAACACATTTGTTGTTAGGTAATGTGCCCACCTCTGGTGCTGAGTGAGCCAAGTGGCATAAGTTTCCTTGGCAACTAAGATCTGGTCTGGCCCAATTTGCTTCTGAAAACCCATCAGCTGAACCATCATCACCAATGATGATTCCTTCATCATCAATACCAATTGCTTGAGAAATAGAAGCCCTGCTGACCTCAATCTCAACATCTCCGATAACCGAGTGAAGAACATCCTCCTCATTAGAATAAAAATGGAGGTTCTTATAGAATTCGGTGACTAACTTAGGGTAGATAAATTCATCAAGAGAAACGAATGAATTCCAGTTTTGAGCACTTAGCCATTTGGAGATAGGTTCAGTGGATTTTACTTCGTCATCTAGGAACCTAGAAGTGAATACCCTAGATTCGCTAACTTTCTCCTTAGATTCAGTGGTAAAGATGTGAGTGACAGTGATTTCTTGAGCCATTGTAAGAAATAGGAAATTAGGTTAAGAATTTCGAGAGAAAGAAAACACAGAGAATCTATGGAAATTCTAATAGCAGTGAAAATGAAAGTAAAAAACTTCTAAGTATGGAAAACCCCTATTTATACCCAAACGAGTAAACCGTTCCAATTCAAAAAGTAAATACACACCGTTTAAAAGGGAACAGATAACCGTTAACCACAGAACAGCGCCGTAAAAATGCAGTAGATAACGCATGCTTAAATGTCAAATCATGATTAGACTTAATTAACACTTTAATCATCTTAAACGATTAATCACTTAAGATAAACAGATATAATTAAACTAAATTACTGAAGTGGATAAGTCATACCAATGCCTTCTCGCAAGCTGCTGAAAGGATTACCAGCCAGAGGCTTAGTAAACATGTCAGCAAGATTCTCTTCAGAGGGAACATGAGTAATGATAATATCCTTCTTGAGAACATGATCTCTCAGAAAGTGATGCCTAATATGAACATGCTTCATCCTGCTGTGCTGAATAGGGTTCTTTGAAAGATCAATTGCACTCTTGTTATCACAGTAGATTGTAATTGTTCCAGGGATGACTCCATAGTCAGCAATTTGTTGCTTAATCCAGAGCATCTGAGAAACACAACTTCCAGCATCAACATACTCAGCTTCAGCAGTTCAGAGAGCCACAGAGGTTTGCTTCTTGCTATGCTAGGAGACTAGGCACTCCCCCAGAAAATGACAACCACCAGAAGTGCTGACCCTTTTCAATTTATCTCTACCATAGTCAGAGTCTGTGTATCCTATAGGAGTAAAATCAGAACTACAGGGATACCACAAACCAGCTTCTGGTGTGCCTTTAAGATATCTGAGAATCCTTTTGACAGCAACATCATGAATCTCTCTAGGTTTAGACTGATATCTAGCACAAAAACACACAGCAAAATGTATATCTGGCCTGCTGGCTGTTAGGTATAAAAGAGAACCAATCATACCTCTGTAGGTTTTTATATCTACAGGTTTACCAGCTTTCTCTTCATCATCAATGTCTTTGCTGACATCCATTGGGATATCAACAGCATTAGAGTCCATCATGCCAAATTTCTTCAGCACTTCTCTAGTGTACTTGGCTTGATTGATAAAAACACCATCATTAGTTTGCTTGATCTGAAGTCCTAAGAAGAAGGTTAATTCTCCCATCATAGACATTTCAAACTCAGCCTTCATGTGGTCACTGAACTCTCTGCACAAAGATTCATTAGTGGCACCAAATATAATATCATCAACATATACCTGAGCTATAAAGATATCCTTGTTCTTCTTCAGAGTGAACAGAGTTGTATCAACACAGCCTCTGACAAATCCCTTAGACAGAAGGAACTTTGTCAGTCTCTCATACCAAGCTTTGGGAGCTTGTTTCAGTCCATACAAGGCTTTCTTCAGCTTGTACACATGATCAGGAAACTTAGGATCTTCAAAACCAGGAGGTTGAGACACATAAACTTCCTCATCAATGTACCCATTCAAGAATGCACTTTTCACATCCATTTGAAAGAGCTTAAAACCTTTGTACGATGCAAAATCACATAAGATTCTAATGGCTTCTAATCTTGCAACAGGAGCAAAAGTTTCACCATAATCTATGCCTTCTTGCTGACTGTAACCTTGAGCAACAAGTCTTGCCTTGTTCCTCACAACATTTCCAAATTCATCAAGCTTGTTTTTCAGAACCCATCTAGTTCCAACAACCTTTATGTTGTTAGGTCTGGGAACCAAAGTCCAAACTTCTGACCTTTTGAACTGGTCAAGTTCTTCTTGCATTGCCATTAACCAGGAATCATCATCTGCAGCTTCATAGAAGTTCTTGGGTTCAGAAGTGACACAAAAGCCACATTCCCCATGTATCTTCTGAGCTGAGCTCTGGTCATGACAGGATTATGAACAGAGTCAATTATGTTCTCTAAGGAATGATTCCTATGAGCTCTAACTTCTCTTGGTACATCCAATGAGTCTTCTGAAACTTGTTCATCATTTGTTGAATCATATATAGGAGCATCTTCTGGAAGGAAGTTGACTTCTGGAATAGGATTCTCTTCTTGAGCTTGTTCAGCAACAGGAGGAATTACTTCAGCAGCTCTGGGAGAAACATCTTCTACTACATCAGGAGATGTAACTTCAGGAGCTTGAACTACATCTTCATTAGGAGCTCTACTATCTGCAGGGTTAGTCTCATCAAACTGTACATGAACAGATTCATCTAAAGTTTGAGTCCTCTTATTAAAAACCCTATATGCTTTACTATGTGTTGAGTAACCAAGAAAAATGGCCTCATCTGCCTTTGAATCAAATTTCGAAAGATATTCTTTTGTGTTCAAAACATAACACTTACAACCAAAGGTTCTGAAATAACCTATTTTAGGCTTTCGACCTTTCCAGAGTTCATAAGGGGTCTTGTTCAGAATGCTTCTGATTAGCACTCTATTCAGAACATAGCAAGCTGTGTCGACAGCTTCTCCCTAAAAATACTTTGGAAGCCTTCTTTCATTGATCATAGTTCTGGCAATCTCAACTAGAGTTCTATTCTTCCTTTTAACTACCCCATTTTGTTGAGGAGTTCTGGGAGCAGAAAAGTTATGATCAATTCCCTTGGTTTCACAGAATTCTTCAAACATAAAGTTTTTAAATTCTCCACCATTATCACTTCTGATATGAACAACCTTTTCATTCCTTTCATTCTCAAGTTTCTTTATCGGAACTGAGAAACATCCAAGTGACTCATCTTTGCTAGACAGCAAGATGACCCAAGTGAATCTTGAATAGTCATCTACTATGACAAAGGCATACTTCTTTCCACCCATGCTCATTGGTTGAACAGGGCTAAAGAGATCCATATGAAGTAATTCCAAAGGTCTTTTAGTTGAAATGACTTTCTTAGTTTTAAAAGAGCTTCTGGATTGTTTACCAGCTTGGCAAGCATTGCATAAATGATTCTTTTTAAAACTAATTTCAGGCAGACCCTCAACCAATTGATTTCTAGCTACTTTGGCCAGAAGATCCATGCTCACATGAGCAAGTCTTCTATGCCAGAGCCAGGAGGTATCCTCTTTGGACATCAAGCATATATTTTTGCAAAGATTTTCAAGGTTCAGCATGAAAACATTTTCAACTCTAGGAGCAGTTAGAATAACTTCCCTTGACTTACTGTCCAAGATTTTACATCCAGATGAGCTGAAGACAACATCTCTACCTTTATCACACAGTTGTGCAACACTCAGGAGATTGAACTTCAGGCCTCTGACTAGGGAGACATCTTCGATCGGAGGATTAGTTCCTATGGATCCAGAACCAAGTATCCTTCCTTTCTGAGCATCTCCAAAGCTGACTTTTCCACCTCTTTTAGGATCAAATGTGATGAATGCTTTTTCATCACCTGTCATATCCCTTGAGCACCCACTGTCAATGTACCACAGCTTTGACATTGATGGAGCACTCAGAGCCACCTGCAACACAATCAATTAGTGACAGGTACCCAATCCTTATTGGGTCCTTCATTGTTAGATTTCTCTTCAGCAGGTTTTAATGATATCTCAGATTGCAAGAAGTTTTTAATATGATACTTGCAATCCTTCAACCAATGACCATCACTCTTGCAAAGCTTGCAAAAGGGAGGGTTATTCGATCTTTCCCTTTGCTTCTTGGGAGATTTCTTCTTCTTCTGAGAAGGTTCAACATCTTCAGAGGCTACAGCAGCACTCTCAGAGGTGCCAACATCAGGAGGAGAAGCTATCTCTTTCAGAAGAGAGGGAGTGACAGGTTTCTTCTTCTTCTGGGGTTTATCACTTCCCAGAGGCAGCTTTTCCTTGCCTTTGGCTTTAGAGCCATCAGCAGGAGTGCTGAACTGTTTACACAGCTTCTCTTCTAACACTTTCATGTCAGAATAAACTTGAGTAAACCTAAGAAACTTGTCAGCCTCACTCTTGTCCAATTTCCTTTTCAGGTACTTGAACATACTATAGAGTTCTTCAAGAGAATCAAAGATATCTAGTTCGTGAGAGTTGTTTACCTCAGAGTCATATGTAGCTTCAGGAGGTGTGGAAGTTTCTCCTGTGACATCTTCAGAAGTTGGCTCATCAATAGCCATAAAACAAATCTGAGCTTGCTCTTCCTTTTCTTCAGGATCACTGCTGGTCTCAGAGTCTGACCAAGCAGCCAGCATAGCTTTCTTGAACTTTTTCTTATCTTTCTTCAGCTCCGGGCAGTTAGGCTTAATGTGCCCGGTTGCTGACATCCATAGCACACAATAGGCTTGTTTGGATCTCTCTTGAACTTTTCACCAGAATCAGGAGTTTTCTTGTCAAAGCTCCTGAAAGGCTTCTTGTAGTTTCCACCTCTGCCTTTTCTGAAGGCTTTCTTGAACTTCCTAGTCAGCATAGCCAGTTCCTCATCTTCAGAAGATTCTGCTTTCAGGACTACTCGTTTTCCTTCTGACCTTTCTCTCAGGTCATGATTCTTTATTGACATCTCATGAGTAATCAATGAGCCAATGAGTTCATCATATTCATAATAGCTCAAGTCCTGAACTTCTTCAATAGCAGTCTTCTTGGCTTGCCAAGACCTTGGTAAGCTTCTGAGGATCTTCTTCACTTTTTCAGATTCTTCAATATCCTTTCCCAAACTCTTCAAGTCATTGACAATCTTGGTGAATCTAGAATTCATACTTGAGATAGATTCTTTGTCAAACATTTCAAATAACTCATAGTCTCTCATCAACTGATTGACTTTAGATTGCTTCACTTTTCCTGTTCCTTCGTAAGTGACTTCTAGCTTGTTCCAAATATCCTTTGATGTTTCACAAGAAGACACTTTGTTATACTCAGTAGCAGAAAGTGCACAATGCAACATATTCATTGCTGAAGCATTAGTTTGGAGTTTTTTAAGAATATCATCAGTGTATTCTCTTGGAGGTATTACAACTTCCCCTAACCCAGCTTCCATCCTTGTTGGGATGAAGTCACCATCAGTGATAACATTCCAGGCACTCATATTCTGAGCTTGGATGAAACACATCATCCTCTTTTTCCAATAAGAATAGTTATCACCATTGAATAGTGGAGGTCTAGTTGTGGAAGAGCCCTCGGGAACAATGAAGTGAGAAGGGTTCTCAGGCTGGTGTCCACTAGCCATCTCTATTGATTCTGATAGGATCTTACACTTAGATTGTTAGATCTTTAGTAAATATGTGAAGTGACCTTCGCTCTGATACCACTTGTTGGCCATATCAAGAACAGAATCACCTAGAGGGGGGGGTGAATAGGTGTCAAAGTTGAAAACTGAAAATTTCTAAGTTTTTCGGGAAACTTAATTTTCAGAGTCAAATTTCCTCAAAGTCAGAAGCAAGCTTACAGAAGTTGCTTATGAGGGAAATTCTGCCTAAACACAGTTAGACTGTTTTCAGCAACAGAAGTTCTGATTTGAGAACTTCTGGACAGTCTTCTGAACAAAGACAATGATACTTAGAGAAAATCTGTTTCAGCACTAAATATAAGCAAGTACACAGAATCAAAAATAACAAGTATAAGAGGGAGAAAGAAGTTCAGGAGATCCTGATTGAACAATTCGATTTATCCAAGTTCGCCACAGAAGTCCTGTGACTACGTCTTGTCCCCTGAGGTCGCAGCCTACAGAGATTTTATAAATCTACTATTCAGAACTTTTATGGCAAGTTCAGAAGCTCCTTTACATCAACAGAACTTAAGCTAATTTCTCACTTAGTTCTGACTAGCCTAACAAGAGTTAAAGGATTTCCACCAGAACAACAACACCCTATTTTCTGGATTTCTCACCCAACTCTAATCTCAACTAGATTTCTCTCAAAATCTAACTGAATATCACAAACGATATCAGTTTACAAGATTCCTATTATGAACTTGTTTTTCTTCACTCTCTCACTTAAACTTAAGGTATGCTAAGAAAGATTGAGAATGGGAAGTGTGCTCTGTTTTTGCTTCAAACAGTGCGTTGAGATTTTTGCTCGATTATCACACGTACATGATGCATTGGAGCTTGGCTACTATTTATAGTGAATGAGGATGACCGTTGGGAAATTTGAATCTTCAACATAGATGACATCAGTTGTTGTAGCCGTTAATTTGTCAAGTCTTCAAACGGTCTTCAAACACTTTGATTCCGTTATCCTTGTTCTTTAACCAAATCCGGTAAGTGATTTGAAATTGAAGATAAGGTTGACCGGAAACATTCCTCAATAAGATCAACAAAGGGTAGACAAGGAAATTCTGGTTTCACTTTGAGTAGACAAGCGCACTCCATCAAAACAGCTTTTTGAACTTTTGGCGCCTTGCATTAAATGCACTTGTCAGAGCAATAAATGCTATCCAGAACCCGTGACTAAGCTTCTGATCAAATTGGTAGATGAACTTCTGATTGTAATGGACCTTTGAGGAGAGCTTCAACAGACTTCAATAGCTTCAGAGCGGAGCATCCAGCTTCTGAAATAATGAAACTCTGTCTTCAGCAATCGAGACTTCTGAGTACTTCAGGCAATCTAGAAATTCTTCATTCAGCAACTGCTGAGTAACTTACACATAGACTAAGTAGAAAAATATTAGTCAACAAAAAAACTATATGTAAGAGAATGTTAAGTTTTCATCTTCTGAAACGTTTGGACATAATCAAAACACTTAGGGTTCATCATAAATGAGTATCTTCCCATACATAGCAGTACATAGTGTGTACTGCAGAATTTGTTGGAAAATTGTGAGAATTAAATGTCTACCTTCAGTTTTATAAAAGTAAAAAAACGTTTTTGTTTTTGTATTAAATAAGAAGGTTTAAATCCAATTTTTAATTTGCTTTTAATGCATTCGCCTTTGTTTGGGAGTTGAAAGGTTAATGGAGGTTAGAGTTAAAGGAGGTTAACGAGAGTAGCGGAACGGAAAGGGAAGTGACGGAAATAAAAGTTAAATGTTAACCTTGTTTGTGAGTTGCTGAAATTAAATAGGAGGTTAATGGATGTAAATTAGTTAAAATGTTTACGTTACTCTCATTAACCCTCATTTTGGAGGTTAAGGTTTCGAGGTTAATTGAAGTAAAATTTTAACTCTCATTAACCTTTATTTAATCTTTTAAAGAACTCCCAAACGAGGTTAACTAAAAAGTTTACATTCTGTTACTCCCATTAACCTTCATTAACCTCTTTCCAAACAAGGGCTTCGGTTTTACAACCTATGCTAGAGTTTTTTTTGGCTAATATATAGATTTGACAAAAAAAACAAATATGTAGTGACTGTTTTGCTTCCAATTTTGTACATTCGAATTTCAATTCTTATTTTCAATTCGGTATTTGTTCCGGTGATAAGATTCTATATACGGTTAGAGTTCGCCTCCGTAATCCGTTGTATCCTAGGAGACGGTCACCAACACGGGTGCAATCTGTCTTAAGGAAACTGAAAGGGCATCGGGTTAAAATAAATTCGGTATTTGGGTTTGTTAAATTTTGATTAAATTTAGCCTATGTATATATTGTTGTAATCGCTTGATTGATAATATATTCATATCTCTTTTATCTTTGTATATTGATTAGATTAACGTGCCACTTCTAACAATCTTAAGACAGAATCGTGTTTAACGTGTTTATCTAAGCATTTTTCGGGGACACGTTCGGTTTCTGAAATTTACTTTTACCGAATTCTTGGACAAAATATCAATCGGTTTTCCAGGGAGTTTATTTGAACTGTTTCGACGTATAATAGGTTCCTGGATAGTTGGGTCTGTTTGTTCAAATTGATGGAATCATTTTTGGTTTCAGGTTTATATATCAAATTCGAAGTTGTTTGGAATTAAATTCAGATTATCATTCTTGGAAGTTATGATTGAGTGGATCAATTTGGTTGAATTTGATCTTTGATTGGATATATGTTAGCTTGCTGGAAATTTTTAATTGATGGATGAACTATGAAATTTGTTTCTTGGACTGGAACTGTTTATTCAAGTCTTAAAAATTAGGATGATTCAATTTTATATTTGATTGCTAGACAGTTTCATTAAGAAATTTGTTGGACGATTTGGATTACTACTGCAATTATTTTTCCATATTTAAACTATGCTTATATATATTTTGTTATAAACAATATTGTTGTTTATAATTTGTGATTACTTTATTTCTGTTAGTGTTCTTTATTTTTGAGACTAATTTATTCTGTTTTTATTTCAGTTTAATCTCAATCAATGACTAACGGAAATAATGGAATTGATGGAAGCAATTCACATAATGAGGATGGTTCCGATTCCGGTGGAAACAATGGAAAGAACACGGAAGCTCCATTCAATGGAGGTGGTTCCGGTTCTGGCCAAGGTTTTCATGTAAGGAACACGAAAGCCTCGAGAGGTACTTTGCCTTTGTCTGTAGCACCTAGCCATAGTGACAGACATTAGAAATTAACGGGTGTGAATTTCAAAACGTGGCAACAAAAAATGTTGTTTTACTTGACTATGCTCGGATTGGCTAACTTTATTAAGAACGATCCACCTGCTTTGCAAGAGGATGATCTAAATAATACGAATGCAATCGATGTTTGGACACAGTCAGACTTCATTTGCCGTAACTATATTTTGAATGGTTTAACTGATGCACTTTACAATGTTTATCAAGTTAAGAAAACGGCAAAAGAACTGTGGCTTGCTTTGGACCACAAGTATAAGTCCGAAGATGCCGGAGCTAAGAAATCCTTGGTTGGATAATTTCTGAATTTTACTATGATGGATTCAAAATCTGTGATAAGTCAAGTACAAGATCTTCAACTCATTATCCATGATATCCTAGCTGAAAGGATGGTAATTAGTGAAACATTCCAAGTGGATGTTATAATTGAAAAATTGCCACCCGCTTGGAGTGATTTCAAGAATCACTTAAAACATAAACAAAAGGAGATGAGTGTAGAAGAGCTAGTTGTTAGGCTCAGGATAGAGGAAGAGAATAGAGGCAACTCTAAGAAAGTCTCTAAACAACCTGTAGCTATGGACAGTCAATATGTGGCTAGGGCTAATTTGGTGGAGGATATTAAGGACTCCAAAAAGAAGGGCAATGCAAAGTTGGGCCCAAAAGGTGGTATTTTGAAGAAGCCCAGATTTGTGGGTAAATGCTACAATTGCAACAAACATTGACACAAGTTAGCTGATTGTAGAATGCCAAGAAAGGCTAGAGAAGATGAGGCCAACGTTATGGAAGCTATGACTCAAGATGTGTATGAGATTGATCTGGATGCCTGATTTGTGGAATTTTTGTTTCAAGATGTTCTTGAGAAGAATGAATCTGTTTTGTCTTATAGTATTTTCTAATGGAATAAGACGTTAGGATATGTATCCAATGGGATATAGAATTTTCTGTAATTTCTTTGTAAGTCCGCATACGAATGAATAAATAATGTTGTTTATTTAATATCATTGTGTCATGACACGCTTGAAACGGACTTGTTAATTATAAGACGCGCGTAATTTAATTAACAACTAAATATCCTTTATTCCAGTTTAATTATAAACATAAATGTAACTTTATGTTAAGACAAAATGAATCAAAACTTTAGTTCCACAAAATAGAAATGGAAACTTAAAAACTGTTTGATTTCACAAATAGTGATAGTTGTGACTTTCTAAATGTTAGTACAAATACACTATATACAAACGTTAAATCAACAGTTCTTGTTTACCATGAAAATGTGGGGGTAGTTGTACCATCAGCTAATGACCTTGTGATAAAGTACCCTAAAAGATTTTAGACAAGAAAACCACATAGATTATGGGAAAAGGTCAAAAGACTTTTATGATTACTAGGAAATGTGGGGGCGTGTCTTGCTAAAATAATAGCTCCATTATCGTAGAAATGGAAACTAATGGATTGCATTTCCATTGCTCTTCATGAGGTAGTATATTGTTTCATGGTAACAAAATCAAAGAATGTTAATTCTTTGAGAAATGAAGTTTCGTCTTCTTGAACTAGTCTATGTAAACTGTTAACAAGAGTAGTGGGAAACTTCAACGAGTTAAGTTGAGACTAACGATAAGAAAGAAGTTGGAGAGCGTTTAAACTCTCCAGATAGTCTTTATGGAAAAAGGCTATAAAGAGAGTGTCTCAATCTGTAAAACCATACGTGGAAAATAGTAAAATTCCTTCGGAAAACGAACTCACTATTTCTAATGGATTTTAAACGTTAAATGAAAGCAGATGAAACGATTAATTTGGTCATGACCATCATGATTGCTACATGACTTTCATATAGACGAGTGTGACAAGTATGGGTAAACCACAAAGGTAAGAAATGTTATTTTACAGTTTAGATGAATAATATTTTAATTGTGGATAACAATGATTAATGGTGAAAAGGGTCATGGAATGTTAAACTCCTGATTTAACATATGGACTTGATTTGAATAATCAAATCAAATAATCACCTAAATTATTTAGGTTAACAAGGTCACACTATGTTAATGTGAATTGTAGGCATTCTATTGGACTTCATGAAATTGTACAAGACGTGATATTGCTTCTATTATGAGAAGTATGAGCAAGTATACGAGTAATCGTGGGGATGCCCATGGAAGATTACTAACATAAGACTTGAATATCAATGGTACAATTTTGAGTATAGAATGCACTATAGAAAGATCTAAAAAGATACATATATATTCTAGAAAGAGAATAGTATCCTAGAAATCCTCAACGATAGAGTATGAATCTAGCTGGAGGATGACTTAAATTTGTGCCCACATTATGTATTTTTGTGATAAACAAACAATAACTAATGAGATACAAAATGTAATATATAATGAAAGAAATTGACAGGTGTGTCGTCGATATAATTCGTTAAACAACCAATCTCAACAGATGTTGAATCTATTGATTACGTAACATCAAAGATAACACAATGGATCCACTAACCAAAAAGGTTAATTAGAGATCAGGTTGAACTATCATCGAAAGGAATAAGACTAAAGCCCATTAGAATTAAGGCGTTATGTGAAGGAAAACCCAACCTAGTTGACTAGAGATCCCAAGATCCAGGTTCAATGGAACAACCTAATTGCATAAACCTTGTGAGGTCACTGTGGGGGTCACCCCAGGTCAAATCCTATGATGTAAGCAGTGATATAAAAACGTGTAAGGCTAAGCTAAGCTAGAATGATATTTTTAGTATCAACTTAAGCTTTTAATGATTCTTTGTGCATCTACGTGTTAGAGCAAAAGAAATCACCTATGTGAGGGTGAAGTGGGGTCGCTTCAAAGGAGACTAGTGATGCCTAGTGTTCCTAAGCTCTTGCAGAACCAGGAACATTTCCTGACCATAACGAACATAACCATGAGAACCATAAAACCATGTTATGTTGGTATTTGTGTGAAGTATATCATCATTTACACAAACGGCAAATAGTTCAAGGACATCGCGTCTACTATTCAGCCAGTAAAGTAAATATATTTTCACAAGGGAAGGTTCAAAAGTGTTGCCTATCTATCCTATGGAAATATCGACTATAGAGAGTTATCACCACGTCGTCTTTGTCTTGTTTTGCCTCTCATTTAATTCATGTAGAGGGTTGTTGAAAAATAGTGTGAATTAAATATCTACATTCATTTAATTAAATGCCTATGTATATATTATTGTAATCGCTTCATTAATAATATATCCATATCTCTTTTGTCTCAGTATATTACTTAGATTAACGTGCCACTTCTAACATAAAAATAATTTCACAAAATAAATAGTAATTTTATTCAAAGAACTTACAAATAGTAATCATCGAAAACACTCCAAAATTACAAAATCCGCGGTGGTCGTAGACTGTGTGTCATGGGGAGTCATATAAAAGTCCCCAACATTCAATATACTGGGAAATACGCCACTAATTCCGGGTCCCACTTTAAAATATTCTACAAATTCTCGGATGGACCCACGGTCATATAACGTGTCAAGGAAGCGGATGACGCTGTACTATCGTACACACATTCCTAGCGCAAGCACTATGAAACCTAATCACGATCATCCAATCAAAAATCTTACCACAGTACAGCCAAAGCTTACATAGACTCGACCTTACCTGATTATTACCGGAGGAGGCGGGAGGGAGGGAGGGACAGGCGAAATCCGTGCTCCCCTTCGAACCAAACAAAGCCTTGTCCATTTCAGGAATTATTTATTTATTTATTTGGTAACATCTTTTTCAGTATTCTGCTATACTAGAGTATTGGCGGAGGTCGGAGCAGAGAAAATGGCGGTGGATTCTTCATCTCCGACGTCGTCTTCGTCAAGCTCTTCTCGTTCTTCTCCATTTCTCTTGCCGGAGTTCTCGTCTCTCCCGGTGATGTCGCTCCGGCACAGAATCGTGGAGAAAATAATGGAGAACCGCGTCACTCTCATCGTCGGCGAGACTGGTTGCGGTACTTTCTTTATTCCATTTCTATCTCTCTCGGGAGGCAGTTTCAGTGACATGCATTTGCTATTTGTCAGAGATCAATATAAAAGTAAAAGATGTTAACCTCTAACGTTTGGTTCAATCGGTTAACTAACTGGTAACAGGGACTCTGTGATTGAAAGGTTTAAGTTCGATCTCTGACAACCTCGATCAGAGGTGTGTTTGAGATTAATATAAAAATGTTGTTGCTCGAGCTTTTGGTTCAATTAGTTAACTAACACTATTTGGAATTTCCTTGTCATTTGTATATTTTCAACTTAATTTTATCTCAGTTAACTCTATTAATCGAACTAAAACAACGGCTATATGGTTTCAGTTTTTGCTATTCCAATCACTACAATTGTATGGTGTTGATTTTGTTAATTTCCTTACCCTAACTTGGTATTTGGTGATAATAGTCTTTGGTCTGGGATTCCCTGATGCCTTGCCTTTAGCCTGAGATAGGAAGAAAACTATTAGAGACGGGGCCGGAGACCGGCAAACCCCCTCTGACGATGAGCCAAAGGAAGAAATAGAGAGAAAGTGAGTAGAAAGGAATAGTGAACATACCATTTTTGGTGGTTGATCGTGCTTTATATAGTGGATATTAGGTCACCTAAACACGCGTCATCGTTTGAGTGGTTGTTGGAGGATAATTCCGTTAGGAGGAAATTTCCTGGCAGACATGTGGTTGGTGAGCTTTTTGCGGGGTTAATGACACGTGTGGTGAGGTGGTTATTCAGGTCAAATGGTTGTCACGTGACCTCGGCATATTTACACGGATATCGTTTTTCAGGACATTTTGATTGCTGTCTTAGTGGAAAGTATTACTAAATTTTATTCTAGGATTTCCTTTTCGTTTTATGATTACTTCTTTCCTAGATTCAAGCCGTAGAATAGGTAGGACTCTATATAGCAACTCCTTCACTACAAAATAATTTGTGCTTAATGTGGAATGTACATTACTCAAATTTTGTGCAATGGATATTTTGTGTAACAATCTAGACGTTCCAAGTCCGAGCAAATGTTGAGGTCAGCTATTTGACAAGGAACAACTATTATACTCCGAATATATTCCGCGACCTGAAGGTGCTTACCAAACTGAATCAAGTATAACCTGGCTGTTCACTCTTTCCAGCATCATTGCGAATTACATACACTCTTATACTCGCCTGTATTGATTTTTCGATTTTATTTTTCTTTTATGAATATGTGAATATAGAGTTCAGTTGTATTGCTTTAAGTTGCTTTACTTGGATGAGACGTTCTTATTTTTACAATCCATGCGATAATTTGATCGTTTGAGCATTTTAATATAAAGCATATCCTGGTGTGCTTAATTTTCCTTTGTATTTTTACCTTAACCTATTGTTTGTTCATCTTAGGCTGTCACCTTGATAGCGCTACTTTTCCACATCCTTCTCTTCATTTATTTTTGTTTTTATATTTTTTAAATTTATCTTCCTTTTTCTTTTTCCAATTCTTCTTTGAAGGAAAAAGCTCTCAAATTCCGCAGTTTCTTTTGGAAGAAAACATGGAACCCATATTATGCACACAACCCAGGAGGTTTGCTGTTGTTGCTGTAGCTAAAATGGTAGCAAAAGCTCGCAACTGTGAACTTGGGGGGGAGGTTGGATATCATATAGGGCATGAAAGACTCTTATCAACAAGGTACGTTGTACTCTGTTAATTAACTAGTGGCATTTGTCACATTTATCTGTATGCATCTCTTCTTTTTGTCTGTGTTCTTGAGCCATCTTTGGATTGTACTTGCTTTATTAATATTTTTCTAGTGATAAATTGTCGATATCTTAACTCTTTGTTTTGTGTCACAGATCAAAGGTTGTCTTCAAAACAGCTGGCGTTTTATTGGAGGAAATGAGAGATAAAGGATTGAATGCACTCAAATATAAAGTTATCATTCTTGATGAAGTGCATGAAAGATCCGTTGAGTCAGATCTTGTTCTTGTCTGTGTGAAGCAGTTTTTGTTAAGAAACAATAACTTAAGGTAAACTGGTGCTTCTGTTTGTGTCATGCAGGAAAATGCATCTTGGTTCCTGTCACAGTTCAATATTAATTTTGTTTTTTTATATATAGTTCTATGGTTGTTTATCATCGGTCTCATTCACGATGGTCTGATCAAAGTTGATTTATCCAGGGTGGTATTGATGTCTGCAACTGCTGATTTTGGAAGATACAGAGATTACTTTAAAGATATCGGCAGAGGGGAAAGAGTTGAAGTGCTAGCAATCCCTAGCTCCAATAACCAAGCACTTCATCAGAAAAGAGTTTCATATCTTGAACAGGTAATTTCTTATTATATTACTTACTTCCATTTAAGTGGATTTTGCTTCAACCGTTGATTGCTGCTTCCCACCTCCCATTTTCTTGCATGTAAATTTTCTTGAACTGGATCTAACACATCAAGCTTCTTTTGCTTTCAAGCATAGCACCATCCTTTTATAACTATCATAATTACTTCTGCTCTTGCACTCAATTATGAGTTATCTCTATTTAATACCATACACTACTTGGAAAAGGACTACTGTATCTTAATTGTTTTTATGATTGTTAAGTATGTAAAACAAGAATGAAGTAGGTATGATTTTGTAAACCTATATGCTCGAGAAATTTTGTAAATCAAATATTTGAAGAAACAAGCTTGAGCGCAGCCCAGACAAGGCCCTTGCATTGTATTTTTCCATTTTAGACATAAATGTATTCAATTCCGTAGGGCCAAGGTATCTGCCACTTAAATTACAAAGATGCTAAGAAATACACAAATAAGTTTCTTTTTATCATGTTATTTATTGCGTACAACTCAAGAAAGCGCTCTTAACAAGTAAACATCCTGATATGTGGTCAATTGTTTATCTATCCATGATAATATATTTGTAATGGTAGTTCTATGCAAGAGAAGCTGTCTTATCATTTGTCACACTAAAATATGGGTTAACTACTCTCAAAATGTGAAGTACACCAATATACACCCATAAAAAAATTACATATTTATCCATAACTAATAATGCTTACAATCACACGCTAGCGCTGTGTTAAGCTTGCTAAGTTGACTACTCCCTCATATTAATGGACAACAACCTCAAAAGGATACATTAAAGCTGTTTGGCCCACTGGAATAGCTCACTTCTCTTGCATGGATTGTTGGCTTTGATTATTTTGGAAACCTGTTGAGCCTAAACTAATGGTTTAAATTTGTAATGCAGTCCTTATTAGTCCCAATTAAATAAATCAGTACCTAAATGAATAAGCCAATATTGAGCACATCAAGTCTGCAATTTGATTTTAAAAAAATAGTCTTCCATTTCATATTAAAGTGGCAAATTAATGACATTACTGACATATTTCTTGTTCTCTGAACAGGTAACTGAACTTCTAGGAAAAAAATCAGAATCTTTGGCTTCTAGTTATTGTTCAGGAGGAAGCCTTTCCACAGAAGTTGCTGATATCAATCCAGAAGTGCACAAACTTATGCATGATTTGGTATTGCACATTCATGAAAATGAGCCTGACATTGAAAAGAGCATTTTGGTTTTCCTTCCTACATACCATGATCTGGAGCAGCAATGGTACCATCTCAAGCCACTGAGTTCATGTTTTAAAGTTCACATTTTACATGGAAGCATTGGCACTAAACAGGCTTTCAGTGCTATGAGAATATCGAAATCTCATCGTAAGGTATTTCTTCAATTTATTACTATGTTGTGGATAATTGCAGTTTAGTTATTTTCTTAAAGGTTATGGAATAATTTTCTGTTGTGTTTTAGTTCTCTAAATGGCCTAATCATTTAGATGTATCCTTTTTGTTCTAATCTTAATTTAGGGCCAGCGTTTCTGAATTCTGCTGCAATTTTCTGTATATAGTTAGTATTTATCCTTTTTGTTCTAATCTTAATTTACTTCCGAATTCTTCTGCAACTTTCTGTATGTTGTGTCTATGGATGGTTAGTAAAATTTAGTTGTTTGAAGTATATCAAGACACTACTAATTTCGCCTTACATACCAAAGCACACTCAACCAGTACATAATTCTCACTCAGTGGTGGCAACCGAATATTCCCTAAAAGTACTGAGCCAGGTGGAGTCAGCCTCTCCAAGATCATTTACATCAACCAAGAGTTGTAGTCTCAATGAAGGGCAGAGCAACAGGCCTGTCAAACAGTTCAGAGCTTGACCTGCTAGGGGTGGAGTTGTTATAGGGGCAAAAGGGCAGGTCAACAGTCTATTGATCTTATCAGTGTACTTCCCATTTTATTTATTTTAGATAGAAAGCTGAATTGCCATCCAACCCCAACCCCCACCCCCACCCACCCATTCATCCAAACCAAGAAGCATTTTATTCTAATTTTCTCCTATGATGTTTCTTCCGGTACAATTTTATGGCTTCAAATAATCTAGAGAAACGATATCACTGAAGTAAAAAATAAAAAGCAGAGGTTTATGTTAGTCCCTTAATAATATCTTTATCTAAAATTTTACTATTACTTAGAAATACAATTCAAAATAATTTTATACCCTATGGAGACTTAGGTCTTGATCTTAAGTGGCAAACTAGCAGGCAAAAAGTTAATGGTAGTGTCCTTCACTGCTCTTTTATTGAGACTTCGTATTGTTATCTTTTAGACTCCCCTGTTTGCTGAAGGTGAATAGTCATATTATGAATCTTGAACCAAGCTCAATCGACCTGACCAGATTCTTGTCCTTTAGGGAATTATTTTTCCCTTGACCTTGTTTTGGTAAAAATGTTATAATGCTTTGGTTGTTAGAGTGCTACATGATGCATCGGGTCCTCGTCACTCATGAAAGCATGCAAGCAAATATTTTTGGTATTGTGTGCCAATTCTATATTATATCTTGTTTGTAGCTGTTCATATGGAGGTGTTTTTGCATAGGTGATTTTAGCAACAAATATTGCAGAATCCTCCGTGACAATTCCCCAAGTAGCGTATGTCATTGATTCATGCCGATCTTTGCAAGTATTTTGGGACACTACAAGGAAGAATGATTCTGCTGAACTTGTCTGGGTTTCTAAATCTCAGGTTGTTAGTGGTTTTACAGTTGATTTTGAACTTTTATCATGCGTTCCTTTCTGAAATTTCAGTTTGCCTTAGGCTGACCAGCGTAAAGGGAGAACCGGTAGAACTTGTGATGGTCAAATTTACAGGTTAGTGACCAGATCGTTTTTTAACAAGCTTCAAGATCATGAGTCTCCAGCTATCCTCAGGTTGTCGTTACGGCGACAAGTACTGATGGTTTCCTGTTCTGAATCTAAAGCAATTAATGATCCTAGAGGTATATAACTTTTCATTCCAGTTTTCTTGGAAATGATTCTGATCATGTTACTGCTTAATTTAATGGCTAGAATGTGTTTTTTTGTATCACACTACTAATTTTGCATGCTTTGGGATATTTGTACACTACATCTCCTTTCTTCTTTTTTTTTTTTTTTTTTTTTTTTTGCAAAAGTAGAATGTTAAGTGTTAAGGCAAATTTTAATTAGCTGGTTTGCTGTTTCCTTTCCTAAACATGGACCACAATTCTAACATGTGGTTGTGGAACTTCAATATAGTCTTGTTGCAGAAAGTTCTGGATCCCCCTGATCCTCAAGTTGTTGAAGGTGCTATTGACTTGCTTGTTCACTTAAAGGCATTGGATAAAGCTTCTTCGAGAGGTCGGTATGAACCTACATTTTACGGACGACTGCTTGCCAGCTTCTGTTTGTCATTTGAAGCTTCTGTTCTTGTTACCAAGTTTGGAGACATCGGGTTGTTGCATGAAGGCATTCTATTGGGTGTATTAATGGATGCACAACCTCTACCCATACTTCATCCGTTTGGGGAAGAACATCTGGTATTATCTGATAAAAGCACTTTTTATATGCACTCAGTGGTTTCAACAGTTCTCTGTCATAGACTGATGTCATACTTCAGTTTGCAGAGTATACTTTTCAACACTTTGGTGGTGACTGTGACAATGTTGTACAACTTGGTAAACGGGAGATGATATTAATTGGAAACTTGTGTGCATATCAGTTTTGGCAACATGTTTTTAAGGTAAAGATGTTTTCTAGCTTGCATCTTCGAAAGGTGCTGTGCTTGATAGAATTTTATAGTGTGATACAGACATCTTCCTTCTCATGCAGGATAAGCATCGCCTTGAGCACCTTAAACAACTTAAAAATTTGAATGGCATGAATGCTGTGAAGTCACTGCTACCAAAGATTGAAGAAGAGTGGTGCTTATTTCATAATCTTGTGCAGACATCTCTGCATCAAGTATCTGAGATGTGTATGTATTCAATCGCTATAAAGTTTGTCTTTTTCTCCTTTCCGTGTGGACCTTCAACTTCATTATTAACGAGTTCTCTTCTCTCGAACTTACTTTTCTTTTTATAACTTCGCCAACATCTTTTTGAAGATTTTCTTCTCCTTTCTTTCAGATGAAGATATACTCAATTCTCTGCACCAATTTCGGCCCAGATTCCTGTGTAAATGTGATTGCCTCCCAACGTGCTACAGTCCTTATGAATTCAGGCATGTTTGTCTTCTAGAATGTCAGCCAAATGGAGATATAAACTCAGATGATCCAGAAGTTGAGCACCACATTTCGACCTTGGGGACAAAAAAATGCTGTGCTGTGCCTTTTGTGTCGTCTAAACATTTTCAGACTGTTAAAGTGGCAGAACATTTGTCAACTATTGTCAAAGAGGTAAACTAGGCTTCATTGTCTTTTACTTCAGTATGCAAATTTGTTGGCCTTCTAATGGGTTTTTTTTGTTATTATTTGTTGTCAGATGAGAGTTCAATTGACCGACACACACAAAATTGCTCATTATGTCAATGATCATGTGTTCGATGTCAATGAAGAGGCTACTTTATGTGTTTATTTTATCAAGGGATACTGCAACAAGGGAAGTCAATGCTTATTTTCTCATTCACTTCAAGCAAAAAGACCTATATGTAGATTCTTCTCCTCTTTACAGGTTCACTGCTTTAGCTTTTATCACTTGTTATGCCTATACATCTAACTCATTATGCAGTTTTCTATTGGTCATATGCAGTTTTCTTTTGGTCATAGTTCATTGTTATCTTGTTTCGTAGAAGCTTGTTCTCTTGTGTAGCCATTTAACTGTTGCACAATATCCAAAAATTGTTGTGAAATGCCTTATTTTGCATTGAAACCAGATAAATAATTGGAAAGTTGTTAATATTGTTTTCAATTCAAATGAAGAACATTTATAGAATTGAATGGAGAAAAGAGAATTGGTTTTGCTATTAACTTTGTTTTGGCTTAGTAATGACTGTTATTTGGATTTTTGTTGATGGCGATTGGAATTATATTATAGTTTAAAACCCCTAAAAGACTGGTTTCCTTTTTGTCAAGATGGGGATTAGGTTTTCACACTTTTCTAAAAGACGACATTTTTTATTAACGCTATAAAAATCACTGTTGATGACTTGAGAGTGAAAATATTCAAGAATTAAAATTATCTATTACCATATTCATCATTAAACCACATTTTACGGTTTTCAAAAATCATCGTTTTGGATATTTGTCTCTTTAAACATTGAGTTTCTCTCTCCTGACCAAACACCTTTGATCTTAAAATAGAAAAGTTGAAGAATTAAAATGTCGTAGAATATCAGTAATTCTTGAAATAGAATTAAAATGTCGTAGAATATCAGTAATTCTTAAAATAAACCATTTTTGAAGTCGTCAATGGTGATTATAATAGTGTCTATAAAAAAAGGTCTTCATTTTACTAAAATGGAAAACCTGTGCCTTGATTTTGACAAAAAGTAAACCATAGTCCTTTATTTGAAAATGATCGAAACCACATGTGTTTCTTTTTTTTCTTTTTTTTTTTTTGAAATTTATCCTATATTATAGGTAGGAACTGAGATTCGCACCATCATTTTGGCTGGATGTTGGAATGTTACTTGTTGATTTTTAATCCATTGGTAGTTGATGACATAATATATATCATTTCTTGCTGATCCTCTAAGACTGGTGGATTCTCCATGCCTTTTCAGAAGCTCACATAATTGGTTATGGTTCTGAAATTTTTGTACGCAGGGTTGTAGGAAAGGAGAATCCTGCAATTACTCCCATGATTTGGGCCCATCAATTCCCTTATTTAGCTCGTCTCCATGCCTTCCAGAAGAAGATGATGATGATGTCAATAGTGCCTCCCTTCTACAAATTTTTCCAACATCTTCAGATGGGTGTATTCTCTTATTTGATGACACTGATTTACATTTTTCCTCAAATTTTGCTCGGCATTATGACCCAGCCAAGATAGTATCCACATCAGGCTTGACTGAAGCCACCATAACTGCTGCATCATTGACGGGCATCAGAGTTCTTTGGGGTCTCGAACATCCATACCAGACAATTTTCGGCAGTGGACAGAATAATCGTATTCCTTGGAGCGAAGTCAAGTGTGCATTATGGTTCCTTAGTTTAGATGATCACAGTGAAAATTTTGAGGAGGAGAAGATACTTGTGCGGAATTTCTTCGAGTATTTAGCCATCAGAATTATAGCTGATTCCTTGTACGAACTACAAGTTATCATTGTCATGAACAATATAAGGTTTTCACAGTTACAGGTAATCTTTTTCTTAACAGAATGTTACATTGAACTTGTATGGAAAAAGTGTGCGAGTCTCGGGGCTTGTGATGTTAAAATGATTTCATATCACGCTATTGATGTGGTTTCAGGTTGAAAAGCTGGGAAGAGAGGGGTTCTTCTTCCTGAGAGGTTCATTTCCCTTTGATGAATTGAGCTTTGGGGGTTTGTCAGATACAATGAGAAGTAAGAAGCCAATGACACCATCAAAGCCAATATCATATGTTTTTGACTTGCACCCACCTACTGATATTCAGTTTGATGACTATGCGGCTATGCTGTCCAAAAGTCTGCATGATCTCCAAGTATGAGAATACTATAGTCATTACTTTTTGAAACTAGATTGTAAATACCGGAAGATACAAATTCATCTTGTCCTGGTACCCTTAGCATTATTATGATTTGAGTAAATAATGGAAGTAGTGCCAAATACTGGATTTGGGCTTTGGCTTGCTAGTTTTAGACTTTTTGTACGCTTAAGATGCTCCAGCAGTAGCAGTTTAATTCTTGTTGTTTATCCTTCAAGGACAAAATGTGGATGTTTTTACTCAATGCGGTTATATGTGTTAATTACTCATGCAGAGTGAAGTTAATTCTTCTTGTTTTTCCTAAAAGGAAAAGAGGTGGATGTTTTTATGCTCAATGCGGTTATATGCGTTAATTACTCATGCAGAGTAAAGTTTTTTATTTTGTGCCGAGTAAAGTTTTTTATTTTGTGCCGAAGCAATTTTTAAATCACAGGCTGAAACAGGTGAAATCAAAGGGGGGGTGCTTCTGGAACTTCTAGCAAGATGAGTTTATTTAATTGGAAGTCTTTATGTCAGCCCAAGAAGTCTACTCTACATTTGAAAGATCCAAGATCTAAGCCTAAAAGCTATGGGAGCTATTTCTTTCTCTAAAAGATACGGAATCCAAATAAAATGGAATTGCAAATAGAACTTTTCCAGTGCTAGGACCTTCCATCAAGAGGCGGGAGCGTGCTAGTCTGAGAGAACCAGCAGAGAGGGGGCCAAGAATCTTCTCCATCAGGGTTGCCACAGTCAAATATACCGGAGAGGGAGAACTCCTAAGAAAAGCACCATGAGACGGGGCCGTTATTTGAATGCTACTGCGGGTACATGCGAAGAAATGATCAAAAGGGCTGTATTTGTCAGGGAATTAGGAGTTCCTATCGTAATGCATGACTACTTAACAGGGGTATTCACGGCAAATACTACCTTGGCTCGCTCTATTGCCTGCATTGTGAGTTATAAGACGACTGAGGAAAGAAATCCGAATAGCTGCCATGAAATAAATGAGGTAAAACCAAGTTAAAGTGATTAGCTAAAACCTTTGTCATTGACTTGTATCAATATGTTACAGAGAGCAATATAAATTCTTCACGTGTTAAAACTGTACCTTTTAGCAGATAAAACTTGAATTTTCATTGTTCTAAATGCATAGTATGAGTTTGGGGTTCATTTTCCCTAGAAAAGGGACAAAGTTGAAAATTTGGCCAAGTACATGGGCCAAAAATGTTGTTTCGCCTTAAAACATCTCATTCCACTATGAATTTCACAGTTGAAGTTGAATTCTTTGCGCACTATGAGAAAGTTTAAACCAGGCAAAACAAAAAGCAGGAAGAAAAAATTACTATCAGTAAACGTGTGTAATCATCTTCGTAGTTCTTAAACATATCCTCTAGAGTATGTATGTACAACATAGTATATACCCTCATTTCTTACAGTAACACGATACACAGAAATCCATAACGTTTATGGCAGCCTCCTCATCAAACTAAACAAGCAGCTTCTGCTTGTTCTCTTGCCACTCCCTGATTTCTGTTTGAATCTTTGCTTGAACATTAGCATGAAACCCTGGATACGGCTCATAATTAAAGAAGATTTGAAGAGCCTGAAGATAAGAAAAAATATCAACTAGTCATCGAATTCAAAGTGCCACTGGTTCGTGAAAAACTTAACTTGTAAGAAATTACCTCGAGGAGGACAAAGAAAGGAGCCATTACAAGGGCTTGAGTGAGGTTGTCCAAAAGAGCTGGCGCCCGTTTCTGGAGTATTATGACACTCAGAAAAGTTATGATACAATAAAGTAATTATTCAGAAACTCACATATCATAAAATAGGTTACCTCACAGACCACATGGCCAATGATCTGTCCTGCCCAACAAACAATTTGAGTCACTAGAACAACCTGTAAAATGTTAGGTAACTTAAATTAATATATGATTACTGTCTTATTGTAGCTATTTGTTGTTAACATTAACTATCAGCTCGAGTTTTTAGTTTAATTAGTTAACTGATTGTGGTGGTCAGTTCGTCATTGAGCTATTCAGTGTAGGATCTCTGCCGCTCCCATCCAAGTCCATTGGAACTTGGAGGCGGTCATTTGGTCTAGGATTAAGACAAGGTAAATGTCTCCATAAGTAAGGAGTCCTATGGACACTCTGGACGGAAAGAGTACAGAGTGCGCGATCCTAAAACGGTCGAGGGTTTCGGGATAAAGGAATATAAGGGACGGAATGTCAAGGAGTGATTAACGGAACGATTATTGGAGATAGACCTCTTGGCTGCGGATACAAAGGAACCTCTATAATCGAAAGATTCTGAGTTCCCTGTCAACTCAATATTTGTTAAATTAAACACACGGTGAGTTAGTCTACGTTATCCACGCTTCAAACCCAATTGATAGTTAAAGCTAACAACATCTTTTATATTATTGTGTGACACGAGAAATGAAAAAGTACCTTCCAAGAGAGAGAGAAGCCAAGGAATCTGGCAAGAAAGCTACTAGAAACCCAACAAAGGGCACAAAGGAGGGCGGCAAAGGAACCAGCTTTAGGATCAAGACAGATATAAAAGAGAGCATATATCAAAGTAAAGAGGAACCCAAAATTGAAAAGGAGAATGGCATCGTTAAGGCCGAAGAGAGAAAAGGTAAGTTTAAAGAGAGAAGGAGTGAAATAAAGAATGAGAATAGCAGTGAATAAGATAGGCCATACAAACATCATGTGAATCACAATGTTCACCGGATTGCTATGGTACGAACCATAGAAGGCGAAGAGCTTCTCAAGATCAAACAGTCCTGCTTTTCCCATTTCGTATTTCTTCAACAGAAATGACAAGGATGAAATTCAAATGAAGGTATGTGATTTTGGATACAACTAATAAGAAATTGTGAATCTGAAAGGTTGAATAAATGAAAAGGAAATGCTATAGATGATGGATGGATTGATTGATGATATGGTTTCCGTCCCAATCGCGTGTCTTCTTTTGCATTATTATATTATTATACTCACCAGTTAATTTTAAAAACTAACGGGTACCGCGGTCATACTTTTTTTTTTCTTCTTCTATTTTCTATAGTTGCCCATTTTCGTTAACAACTTTACGGACTTTTCCATTTTTCTTTTTGGTTTCCGTTTACATTTTCTTTTAATAAGCTTTTCCATTTACATTCTTGCGCGTACGCTTCTCTAGGGGTAACAAGAACCTTCATTTCAACAAAAATTTATTATTGTTTTTTTGGCAGAGCTACCTACATATATGCTCGTCTATTTTGATCATTTTGGTCCCCAATCTTAAAAGATGTTATATTTGCTTCCTCAAAAAAAACCTACTTAAAAGTGTTTCTAATAATTTTTGTTTTGAATATGGTGGAAATGATTTTTTGACCCATGTTACGCATGGACCATAATATTTGACTACAACAAAAAAAGATTGAAATAACTTTAATATTATAAAGGAGTAAATGTAGATACACTTTTCTTTATTTTTGATAGAAGAGATATCATATCATTGAATAATATAGAAAATGTAGATACACTTTTAAATAGTTAAAAAGGCATCGTTCTTTAAGTTTTTTCGGGGTGATCAAAATGGATAAATTTAGAGTGCTATATGTGCTAAGCCTTTTTTCTTTTATAATCTATAGGTTTGGAATTCGAACCCTGTCTTCCTCACTCTCGCATTGATAAGCATACCAATTAGCTACAACCAGAGGCGGATCCAAAGACACAGGAGGCACGTGCTCCCACTCCAACTCTTATTACTCTTTTTCTTTTTTCCAATTCTAATATTTTTGCTTTTCCATGAATGTTATGCTTTCAATTTTATATTTCAACCTCACTCCAACTAATTTTACTCTTTTTTTCTTTTTCAAATCTATTCTTTTTTTCCATTAATGTTATACTTTCATTTTAGGGCAAATAATTTATTGGTCCGTGACTTTTGTCAAAACTCACCGTTTAATTCTCATATTTTGAAAAACTCACTATAATGTCCGTATCTTTTGTCATAATTAACTCTTTAGTCATTTTTATCCATATTTTATAGATTTTAAACATAATATATTTAACTTTCAGGACATTCATATTGTAATACAAACTGACCTTGTGATTTTGTTATGTCATATTTGTCTGTCTATGCCTAAATATAAAAGTTATAGATCTAAAAAAAATGGACAAAAGGACCAAAAAGTTAATTATAATGAAATATGATGCCCTTGTATTGAGTTTTTCAAAATATAAGGATCAGATAATGAGTTTTTAATAAAAATCAGAGACTAATAATCATTTGCCTATTTTTTTTCTTTTTTATAATTGTTATGCTTTTATTTTATGAGTCAAGTTCAAATGAGACAAGGGTTTAAGATGAAACTAGTTTTTATGGTGAGACAAGCCCCTTAAGGTGTGAAAAAGAAATAGGTGGGGATATTTTTGTAATTCAACAGGGGAAGGTGGCAAACTTGTAATTAAAGGAAAACTCCTCATGCGTGGAATTGGAGGGAGGGAAGATGAGGTGATGTCAGCGCTGATGTCACCTCTGTAGAGAGAAAAAGTTTTAATTATTTTCTTTAAAATGCATTTTTCTGCTCTTTCCGAACTCATTTTAAAAAAAAATTATACCACTGAACTCATATTAATTAGGCGGTCATTTTGAGATCCATTGTTGTTATTTATAGACGATATTTATTTTTTTTTATTTTTTTATGGTTGTTCCAAATTGAATACTCGGTTGTTTCAGCATAATACTACATTTGTTCCACAAGAGTAATACATTTGTTCAAGCAGAATACTCTGGGAGTGTAAAAAACTTAAAAAACGTTTTTACATAACAACAATGGGTCTCAAAATGACCGTTTAATATGCACATATATATTTCAGCAGAGCACTACATTTGTTCCTGCAGAATACTACATTTGTTCCACTAGATTACTACATTTGTTCCAACAGAATACTCTGAGAGTGTAAAAAAAATTAAAAATCGTCTATTAATAACAACAATGGATCTCAAAATGATCGTCTAATCAAGACAAAACCAACGGTGTAATTTTTTTGAAAAACGAGTTCAGAATAATCAAGAAAATGTATTTTAATGAAAAGAAATAAAATAATTTTCTCTCTCCTGTGATGATGTCAGCGCTGACATCACCTTCATCCTACTTTCACTCCTTTCATATGTTGACCTATTATGCACTTATTTACAAGTTTGCCATCTTCCCCTTTCTAGTTACCAAATTGGTCACGTCTCACCATAAAGCCCTTGTCTCACCTGAATAGTGAGTTTTTAATAAAAATCAGAGACTAATAATCATTTGCCTATTTTTTTTCTTTTTTTATAATTGTTATGCTTTTATTTTATATTTTTTTTCTTTTACATTAGTATCTTTAATTTTTGTCTATTACTTTTACTATTATTGTTGTGTTTCTATTGAATTTAAATGTAAATTCAAATATTTTTTATATTTTGTTTTATCAATTATATTTTTTTCTTGTTAGTGTTTCTTTTTTATATTGATTGGCTTTCTTGTTTCGAATGGAACTAGAGTAGTTTATGATAAATTTTAATTGTTTTGCCGTTGAACTAGAGAAATGTAAAAAAAAATTTACATTGAAATGTGCCCCCCTTATCTCAAATCATGGATTCGCCACTGGCTACAACCAATTGATTAACAAAACTTAATTATTAGGTATAAGGGCGACTCTAGTATCTTGGGAGCCATATGCACTCTACTAAGTAAAATTAAGCCATATTATGGAAACTAAAATATGCAGCTTATGCAATTATATATAAAAGTAAATCAGTGTGCTATTTTCTCATATATAGAGATATAGATAGGTTAAAGATTTGATTTTTCAAATCACTTCATTTTTGAAGTATATAGTATTATTATTGTTGACATGATTCGATTGAAAAAAGAGAAAATGTGTACTATTATCATTACTAAAAGAGAGTTGGACACAAGGACGAGCTCACCATAAAGAAAATGAAGAGGAAGAGAAGGCATATAGATGCAAAAATGATCAATGTTATATGTGTAGTAAAAAAAGGCCACTATGCTCGAGATTGCTGGTACATGAAAGCCAAAGGAAACATGAGAAGAATATGAATGGGACTTTGAGGCCTTTGTGTGCTATTATAGATTCAGAGATAAGCGATGCAATCACGCAATCTAAATGAGATGAAAAGAAAGAACAAGTAGTTGATGATGGGTAGCAAGAGAATGAGGATATAATGAGGACACTAGAAGTCGTTGAAGATCAGGGTGGTCGTGAGGAACCACTTGCAGCTATGGAGATTCCACTATCAAGAGGATGGTGAAGCATAAAAGATTACCATCCAATGAAGAGGTGGAGTATAATCAACAAGTAATTATGGAGATGTCGCTCTGTTGAGGAGGTCAGTGAAGCATGAGAGGATACCACCAATAAGGGTGGTAGAGCCTAATCCAACAGGTCTGTCTAAAAGGTTATCGCCCAAGGAGAAAGTGAAACCTAGGCCAATGAAGATACCAAAAAAAAAATGTGGTAGTGCAAGAAAAGAGAGGGCAGATTCCAATATCAATTCCCATTACTTATTTAATCAGATTAAACAAATATTAACATAAAGAAAGATCCATTCATATTCTCATTTCCTACTTTTATTCTATCTAATCAAACACCTTTTAACTTTGTTAACTAACCAACATATATACATATCAAGATAAGAGAATACTAAAGTAGAGTTAAATGAGAGAAGTAGTGATAATGAGCATAAAAATGAGAATGGAGAAGAAGGAGCCAATGACAGAAGCTGAAATTCTTTGGCAAAAGTGACTGAAACGTGGGCAGATAGGAACCCAATTAGCACTACTGTTTCCTTCATGTGCCAAGAATACAGTGCTTACTGCAGTAGAAGCCCCGCTTGTTACCGTTACCAACATTACCTAAATCTCAGGAAAACAAAATGGAGTTTTTATCTAAAGTTGTTTGGAAAAGACCGAACCACGCGACAACTCTAATTTCTAATTAGGTTAGGACTCACATGGTTCGACCAAATATCCAAAGTAGTCAGACCAAATAACATAATAAATAATTATTATATATGTACATATTGTAGAAAATTGTATATGCATTTTAATTATAAGCGTTTGAAAAATACAGAATTTTTTTTTCAAAAAAAATAAAAATGAACATATTTTTGGTGATTGTTGTAAAAACCGTTATTTGGATAAAAGAATCAAACCTCATACTTCACATTTATAAAAAAAGTTAAACTGGTATTTGTAAATCTAAATTCGATCAACTGGTCCAGTTTGATCCTAACAACATTGATTTTAACTTAATCAATTGGTACATATATTAAAAACATAGTTGGATAAAATAAATAAGTGAGTAATTACCATATCAACGATAAGCAAGATTATCCTAGCGATTTTAGGGATGCTTCTAATCCTCATAAAGTGACAGATAGAAAGAGGAATGGAAATGGAAAGAAAGAGATATCCACATGCAACTGAATTTGCAATGACGAAGAATCTGCATATATAAACGTCCAAGTAATAGTTTAATGGCTACTACATATGACATGTTAATCACATGACATAAATAAATCATAGTAAATAAATAAAGTTTTATTTAATCAAGTAACCAACACAACTATTTGATATTGTAGCATTGCATCAATAGGGGAATAATCCAGTGAGAACACTCTCATATGCGAGAACACTTTTATATATGAGAACACTTTAATTAAAACTATATAGTTTTCACGAGAATTTTTCCCTTGTTATTCTATTGCTGCACACATAAGTAGAGGAGAGAGAAATGTGGTGCAGATGAGTCATCATTTTCTTTCTTCTTTTTTTCAAAAATGTTTTCCCAACTTTTCCAAACTTCGATTTTGATCATTTTTATACTATTAGACTTGTCTTGACAAGCGCTTATTTTGAGATCCGTGATAAGTGAAGTCAATGTTTTAACATTTTGAACATAAGTTTTTTAGGTTTTCTAACACGTTTTCAATTTTGTTGTTGTTCTCAACGCATGTTTAAGTTTATGAACATATGAGTTATTTTTTTGTACATAAGTTTTATGTTTCTAAACATGTGAGTTATTTTTCGGACATAAGTTTTAAGTTTTGAACATGTTTTATGTTATGTTGTTGTTGCAAGAAATTTGTTGTCCCCAATTATACGTCCCCTTCACCATTCTGATGGCAAGCTGTAATTTTGAGGTGAAACTGAAGTTTCGGATTTTAGCATTTTTGGGCCATATTTTTATTGGAAACGGCCCAATGGTCAAAGACCTATGGGTTCTAGTGGTTTTTGGCCAAATTCAGTCATTTAGGGCCTCAAAACGGCATTTTTCTGTAATTTCATTTTAATTACCTAGTTTTCCTATTTTGTTTACTTTCCTCGTAGCATTCGGACTAGGGTTTCTGTAAGCCTATATAAAGGCATGCTTTTATTTTTCTTTAGACTTTGATTAATAAAATTATTAGTCTTGAGCTTTTCTTTCAAATTGTTGGTATTTTTTGGATGAACAACCCTTGAAGGTTATTTAGCGGATATTCGTTTGTCGAATCAACATTACATAACATTATCGTTTTTCCCGCTGCATCACATCCCCATTCATTTTTTTGCCACGCGTCTTTTATTTATCCTAGTCATATTTAAATTTGTTAACTCTACTTAACCCTAATAATAGATTTAAACTGCAGTTAACTTTAGGATTAGTGTTAGCTAATGAATAAAACATTGCATGCTTTATAAGTTGTATGCATCTGCAAATTTTCTTCCACTTCCTCTCTCTTTTGGCTCCTCATTAACCTTAACACTCTCCCCTACAATTGATCATTCTATCCCAATTTCATTATATTTCTCATCTTTTCTACTCACGATTAACGTTTTTCTTCATGATAAGAGATTCCAATCTTTTCTTGTTAGCAATTTTTTCCAATTAGCAATTGTAATCTTTGTTTAATTCCAACATTTTCTTGTTCCGATGATGAGCGATTTCAATCACTGTTTGATTCACATTGTATTTTTGAAACATGTAAAACGATTTTCATTGTGCAACTTGATGAATTAGCAGAAAGTTGCAATTGGGTACCTAGCTAATGCTTGAGCTCTATAATTATGAGATTTTCTTTTGACAATGAGCCCACATGTTTTCTCCTTTCTTCTATTCTATGGAATATGAGTGGGTGACTATGACTTGTGCCAATTAAAGTTTCATTAGCATATAACCATAACTATCACTTGATCAAGTAGAAAAATATTGGAAAAAGAATGAAGTTTTGGGGGCATCATTTTTTTATTCGGGTTAAACAGAATTAAACAATCTATGGCAGTTTCATTTGCAGCTTGAAACATAATAGAAAATATGTTCAGAGATTTAAAATTTATGTTAAAAACATACCTCACGTGTTCAATAAATTAACACGTATGTACAAAAAATATCTCACAAGTTCATAAATCTAACAATTATGTTCAAAACAGCAACATCAAACTGAAAACATGTTAGAAACTTAAGAAATTATGTTCAAAAAAATAGCTCACATGTTCAAAAACTTACAAAATTGTTTTTACCTAAGCATCATGGATCACAAAAATGACCTTCTAGTCAACATGAGTCCAATGGTATAAGAATCGTCAAAATTGAAGTTCAGGAAAATCATGAAAATGATTTTGAACAAAAAATAAATAAATGATGACTCATCAACACCACTTTTCTCTCTCATGTTCTCCCATGCGTATAATATTAAAGAAGAGGAAATTTTTTCTCACTTGGTCATCTATTATTACAACTACGTAGTTTTGAAAGTGTACTTACATATAAAGTGTTAGAGTCAAGTTCAAATGAGACAAGGGTTTAGGATGAGATTAGTTTTTATGGTGAGACAATGGGTATTTTTGTAATTCAATAGGGGAAGGTGGCAAACTTGTAATTAAAGGAACACCCCTCATGCGTGAATTGAAGGGAAGGAAGAGGAGGTGATGTCAGCGCTGATGTCACCTCTGGAGAGAGAAAAAGTTTTAATTATTTTCTTTAAAATACATTTTCCCGCTCTTTCCGAACTCATTTTTCAAAAAAAATTATACCAGTCAACTCGTATTAATTAGGCGGTCATTTTGAGATCCATTTTTGTTATTTATAGACGATTTTTATTTTTTTTATTTTTTATGATTGTTCCAGTAGAATACTATATTTGTTCCACTGGACTACTCCAATTATTCCACCAGAATACTACCTTTTTTACACTCCCATAGTGCATTTAAAAAAAATAATGAAAATATTCTGCTGGAACAAATGTAGTAGTCTGGTGGAACAAATGTAGTATTCTGCTGGAACAACCGAGTATCCAATTTGGAACAAAAATAAAAAAAATAAAAATCGTCTATAAATAACAACAATGGATCTCAAAATGACCGCCTAATTAATACGAGTTCAGTGGTATAAATTTTTTTTGAAAAATGTGTTCGGAAAGAGCGAGAAAATGCATTTTAAATAAAATAATAAAAACTTTTTCTCTCTCCAGATGTGACATCAGCGCTGACATCACCTCCTCTTCCCTTCAATAGGCCCCTCCATGTTTTTAAAATTTCAAAAATGCCACCACTTTTTAACTGTCTCACACTAAACAAAGTCTCTCCATAATAACATTGTCTCACCTGATCCCATCTCTAAAGTGTTATCCATATAGAAAATGTTCTCACATTAACTCATTCCATATAGAAGACTTTATTGACCTTTTTCAAATGGGTAAATTACACCACCAAGTCGCCGCCGGTCTGGAAACCAGCGGCGCCGTCGGGATTTCCAGATCCCGGCTGGAGGCAATCCGTCAGTATCGTTTTTTTATTACGGTATCGTTTTTATTTGGATTGTTTTTGTTTATGTCGTTTCTATTTATTTATTTTGAAAAAAAATGAAAAAGAAGAAGGAAAAGGAAAAAATAAAATGGAAGAGTAGAAAGAAAAGAGTTATGGTGAAAATAGAGAGAGAAAGAGGAGTGAGAAGGTAGAATGGAGGAGGCGGAAGAAGGGTAAATTCTGGACATTTTACATTCAATGGTCAATAGGGTCAACAAAAAAATTGGTCAAACTTGGTCAAAATTGCGTTGACCAACGTTGGCTTGAGGTTAACCCGCTAATAGTTTGGGTACATGAATGTGTAAAATAGTATTTTAGGTACCACTTTGAAAAAGTGAGTATAGTTTAGAAATCTGTGGTGTAATTTACCCTTTTTCAAATGGAGCTAAGTTTGAGTGACTATAAGGGAAATTTACCCTTATCCACCAGACAATCAATTGAAGTCATCTGCACATATTAATTTTTTAATATCAATCTTTTTTTGAAAAAAAAAATTCTTAATATCAATAATCTCCTACGAAGTGTTGATATCTCATCACTTTGAATGTAGTAGAATTAAGCGTCTTATAGATATGTAAACTATATAAAATATGAAAGTAGAAGGGATTACGTACGTGAGAGTCGGGAGATCATTATATTGAGCTTTGAATTGGAGAAACTGAATAGAAAATGGAAGTGTTTGACTAGAGGTAGCCATGGTAATAGCACTTGCTAATGTGCCAATTGCTGCAAAAATTCTTAGAATAAGGTGTAAAACTGGTATTGATGACACCTTATTAACATCTTTTATTTCATGATCATCATCTCTGCTCTCCATTTTGCTCTCCTTAATTTATTTGTGTTTGCTTCTATTCTATGGTGCATGCTATAGATACTAGCTAGAAGCATATGTATAGAGTTAATAAGCTAGTAGACATTCAAAGAAAATACGAATTATCTAAATGGAATTGGAGACACTTACAAATATTAAAAACAAAGAAAAGTGGAGTAAGTAGAGTAGAATAGGGTTTGTTTTGCTTCTCTAAGCATGCATCCACTTCTTGATTGTTTAAATTAATTAGATGTATATGAAAAAAGAACGGGAATAGTCGTCGAGAGAATCTTCGTTCATCATTAGATTTTGGAGTTTTTTTCGGCTTTTAGTTTAAAGATAAGTTCTTTCTTTGCTTTACGTTGTTTTTTTTTTGTTTTGTTTTTTTTATCGCTTTTGAATAAAAAACATGAGAGGAATATTAGTTATTTGAAGTTTTTTGTTTGTTTTTCTTATAAAAGAGATTTTTATTTTTTTTTATCTATATGGTGATTATAGTTTGTCTCTTTTTATTTTATGTTTTATTTTGTGTGAAGGTAGAAGAGTTTTTGCTGCTATCAAATAAAGTTGTCTTTCAAAATAATAATAATAATAATAATAATAATAGAGCTACTGATTGAATGACGAATTTCGCATGAACTTCTTAGATCATCATCAGTGTGTTGTATCGTTTGTAGGCGTTCAAGATCTCCTTGTAACTGATATATATGGTTTAAGCGCCTCTAGTTATATCTGTATATCGTAATTTTGTCTTTTCAATGTTCTTTCTTTTCCTATTCTTTATTCTTTGAGGCTTGTAACTCCTGCTTGTTACTGAAAAGATGTATATGACAATTAAATGATATTTTATTTTCACTTGACTAGCCTCCACCATTTTGCCTGTTGTAAAGTATTAATTGGAGTGTAATTCGGCTGGAACAAGGATAGGCCCATCCGTAAACAGGCCCATTGGGCTCTGAAAAGGAGTGAGTGTTATTTATTATTAATAACTGTATGCGTATTTGTTAGGCTTCATTTAGGTAGTATATATTAAGTTCCAGTGGGAGGAATAAGGAAGTTGAGGATGTCGGAAATTGATGATGCTCATAATAATGTTGCTGTTGTCCAGACTAATGTCTTGAAAGAGGTCAAAGATTGTGCTGAAAATCCCATGCTTTCACCTCAGCTGCATGAGGTAGAACCCAATTGATTAGGTGGTTTTTTTTTTTGTGTTTCTCATGATCACATTATTTTTGGTTGGTTGGTTCAGGAGGAAGAAATGATTAAGAAAAGATATGGAGGGATACTGCCGAAGAAGAAACCACTGATATCCAAGGTACCTAGCTCCAGCATTTTAGAGGCCTTGTCTATTTCAACAATAATGAATTTCATATAGTTAATATGCAATAGCTACAATTCATTCTGTCAAAAAAAAGAACTACAATTAATAGTCAGATATAAGTTTCTTTGACGTATACCAAAGTAAATTGATCGATAGTATGCAATGTAATACAGGATCATGAACATGCGTTCTTTGATTCTGCAGACTGGGCATTGGGGAAGGTCAGACTAGTTCCATTTCATGTTTCAGTTTGTTTTCACTTATTTATGGTATCTCTTAATGAATGGATTCTCCATCTCATTTGATCTGATCATGTTTTGACAACTCACTCACAGCAAGGTCAAGCAGCACATACTAATAAGCCTAAAGCACCGGCTGAAGCTCTCCGTCCTAAACTGGAGGTACGAATATTTCCGACTAGTTTGAATTAATAATATTAATTTGTGACAAAATTATTAAACAAGAAGGATTTGGTTGCAGCCCACTAGGCAGCAGCAAGTGCGTTCCAGGAGATCATCTTATGCTCCACCTCACCAATCTGATTGTGATTCTGATTCTGATGGTACGTACCTATAAAAACCAGAGGTCGTGCCCCTTTAGTTGCCATATTATATTACATATGTTATTATTGACATCTAATTGCTTTCCATTTTGTAAAGCAGTAGTTGATGGTGGTGGGAATCCTCCTTCTGAGCACGAAAACGACATACTATTAGTAGTTGCTGCTGCTGCTGATCATGATATTAACAACATTGACACTCACACTGCTGCCTAGGCCTAGCCTATTACAGGGAGGGGAGGAAGGGAGAGTCATATTAAGCCTTTTTACAATTGCCCAGTCCGAGTATGGAGAAATTATTAGGGGGTCCTCGTCCTTAAATAAAGTTAAAAGAACCTCCCATTAGATTTTTGACAAATATATGTAACTTCTATTAGTAGATCATTTAACACTTGTCAATGATCTAATGGAGACTCTTTAACTTTACTTAATAACCTGAACCCCTAATAATTTGCCCCGAGTCCGAAGTCTTGCTCTATTTTCCAAAAGTGAATGTTCAATTAATGCCACGGACATGGTTGTACTCTACTCCATTAATACTAACCAATGCATCTATCTATCTATCTATCTTTTGTTTCTTCTCTATAACCACTTATGCTATCTCATTTGCTCAATGATGTTTCTTCCATTCCTATTTTATCTATCACTTCATTGAATTGAATTGAATTCTCTTTTACGAGGTTTCAAGATCACCAACATTAATATCTATTTAAGGAAATATGCCAATTATCTGACAAACTCAAATATAATTACACAAAATCAAACAAAACCATGCCAAATAGTATGGTTCTAACACTTAATTGACTTAAAATCGATCCTAATCTAGAGGTACCTAGTTCACGTCCTAATATATACAATGCATACTACAACTTTAACAATATCCAACCAACTCAACCCGATACAAGAAAGATAACACGTTAAAAATCCGCATTGAGTATACTGCTACCATTAGACCATCCCAATTATCTACTTGGCTCCTATTTGCTCTTCTCCTATCATCCACCTATTTCTATATCAAAAAAATAGATTTAACAAAATAAAAAAATATATTACCATTATTAATTAAAATATAGTAATAAATAAACCTGTCATGTTCGATACATTTTTATTTCATCTGCAATAATTTAAGTTGAATTTTATATCATCATTATTATTTAAATGATTTCATTTCATTTATTATTATTTAAATTGTTCTATATGAAAATTGTTTTTTTTTTTATCTCAATAGTAAAAATCACTTGTAAACTGGATTTTATTAGCAACACCGAACACCCCCAACTATGATTGTGCCAAGTGGCACAAACTCTCTTAATGCAACATGCCAAAATTCTCTCATAATAACTCTGCTATCTTCGTCTTCCTCTTAGCTGATACAATTTTGTATTAATGACGATCAGATAATGGCATTTCATAAGAGTTATGTTTCGCGTTAACATTGACAAGGCGACAAGCATAGCCAAAGACGCACAGCGCAATTATTATGAGAATTGAAAACATGTGAACTCACTGCATTTAATATGAACATAATTACAATATACAAAGCATCCTTGTCAACCAGTACGAATCCCCATGCTCTAATTTTCTATCACAAAACTTCAGGTAGTAAATTTATGCCTCTGGAATATTAGTCCTGCACCTTCAAGATCAAACATTATAACATATATAGTGGCAAATCAATTAAAAACAAAAGAGTAATTAATCACATCGGACACATGCAATGCATAACCCACCATAAAGCAAAGACACCTTCATATAACACTTGGATCTTATTCAAAATCTTAGCGCAAGAGACGCCATTTCAAGCTTTCCAAGAGTAATTAAGTTGCAAAAACCACATTCAAGAAACCAACCAAGAAACTGAAAATAATGAGCACTTGAAACTATAATGACGCAATTTGAGATTGGCTATGCAACTACTTGAGCCCTGAACTGCTAGTTGCAGAAAACATACCTTTCTTGTGATGCCATGAAAACCATGATAAATCAAACCTGCCAACGTTTAATTGCACAGAAAAACTTAAAACATCCACTCAGGGCCTACAGGTAGAAATTAGAGTATGGAATATAGAAAACAAGCCTACCCATCCAGATGAATTTAACTCCACCATTCCGACAATCTGTGCGTCAACACAAAGAGGACTATGCACAACTACCTCCTAGGGAAACCATCCCCCATTGTATTTTCCCAAAGCTTAAGAAACAAACCTGAACACATACCATGACTAAGATACATGCCTTAAAATCGTTTTTCAGCATTGGAACCATCTAATAACATTTAACAGAAAAATAGAAATCATATTTTAAAGAAAAAGGTAAACTGTCAGGTGGCTCCCTTCCACTCTTAAAAAGGTAACGAGAAGCTAAAGGTATTCACAGAAAAGAAACAAATAAAATCACAAGTTGAAATCAAAGAATTCCTGCACCTCTGTTAAGATGATGGTAGAATGCAATTCATATTACAATCGCCTAAGGTATGCAAAGCTCTACTGGCTACTCTCAATCCACAGAAAGATTGAAAATTATAAAAAGTAGATGCTACAAGAATTTAGTCATACAAGCTAGGCTTCATATCACATAGTTTCTACAAAGGAAATACATATTATTGTTTTTACATACATGTGTGCTAAGGTCAATATGACAACTTAAAGCACATGAACAAAGAGCTTGATGTGTGAAGGTCCACAAGTGATTGATTGGTGTTTGGAATCATCAAATCATGTAGGTCACCCTAAAGAAAGCACCAAGGGTGAGCCAAGGTGAGGGACGTTTTTCTCAAAACCTGTGCATCTGATCTTTTCTGACCTAGTCTGAGGGGCTTGATCAAAAGGGCAGAGGGCAGGCTTCAGGATTTGTAGGTCACTGCTGTTTAGATGGTAGAGAGAAGGCAAAAGGTATATTAGAATTCTAAAACTAGGACGTCTGGGATACACATCATCAGCATGTTACAGTCTCCTCTTCGCCAAAATTTAACATAAAAATTTGCAAGCTTATAGAATAGAAAGCCAAGCAAGAGGAAAATAAAAAATTTCTACCTGCTGGCCACAGTATAGGAGACTAATATCCATGGTGTTGTTTTCTTTGTGAGTTTTGACTAGATAACCTGATAAGAGTGGTTAAAATGTAAGGATTGGAAGATATTATCAAACCAAGAAAAAGATTGCCAAATACATGAAGCTCTAGAGTCTAAAAAGGGAAAAGAACAAACATCAATAGACAGAAATGTCATTAAGCAAAAAAACTTGAAAAGCCTAAAACCCCTTACCCTGAACCACCAGAACGACCAGAAGAGTAGCTACCATATGCTCCGTAACCACTTTCACCACCACTCTGGTTTGTGAGAAACACAAAATATCAATAGGGTATATAACTGATTTATGTCTATACTCGTGTCAACAACATCAAAATATGAAGCCAAGAGATATTGATAAGAAATTGAGAAATAGGGACAGGTTTGTTAGCTCACCGGTGAGCTACCATTATTTCCATAACTATCACTTGGCGCACCATCGCGTGAACTGTAACCACCACCAGAAGAGTAGCCACGTCCACGGGATTGATTATCACGGTTTCCATATCTCTGACCATCTAACATGTCCACTGACATAGGAACATATGGAACAGTCTGGGGAAAAGTAGTTAAAGCTCCATCCCTTCCAAATAAATTGGCTTTCAACCTCAGAATGACATGTAAGAGAGCATTGCTTGCAACATCATGGCTTCCAGTGATCTGATCCACATAAATAAAAAATAATAATAATAATAATAATTTGTGAATGATAGAAGTCGCACATGGAAAGAACTGCATCCTACATGAATTACAATTATATACCTGCACCATTTCATCATCCTCAGCAGCAACCTTGGGAAGGTTCTCTTCTGCAATTATCCGTATGCTTGCCCTTGTTACATTCCTCATCTCAGAAATAATAGCCCCGCCTTTACCCATAAGGCATCCAATCTGTGATCGTGGAACAAGGAGACGAGTAGTAATCACAGAATCGCCCGATTCCCTTTCAGTTTTCTCACTGCATCGCGGTTGTAAGCGCATTGCTGCATTGAGTGTTGGAGACTGGTCTTCAGAAAACTGTAAGAGCAACTACATGGTTCAGCAGTACGCCAGTACCATAGCTATTTAAGGCGCAACGGGGGTCCTGGAGCCTTACGCGCAAGGCGCTTGCCCGAGCGACATGAGGCGCATTAAGGATATTTATTAAAAAATTATAAATGACAGCTAACAACATCTCTAAAATACGACAAAAGGCAAATAACATCAATATTAATCATAAAATACATCAAATAAATTTCAAATTAACCACTAATTCATCTTTCTTTATACTATTTAGTTCCTTCTAATTTATATTCTTTACTGTTTTTGTTACTTTCTTTAATATTCTAATTGATGTTCTTTCCTTTTTCAATTTCGTCAATGATGTTGTTTTCTTTTACAATTTTGTCATTTATTATTCTAATTGATGTTCTTTCCTTATAATTCTAATTAACGTTGTTTCCTTCCTTGTTATGCTAATAATCATAAGAAAAACCCTATCATTGCATTAATAAGACCTAACAAACCCTAAAAAGTAAAGGCGGGCGCCTGGTTCGAAGACCAAGGCGCACGCCTTGGTCAGCTCCAGGCGTTAGTAGGAATATATCATATTTATTAATTTTTGGTATGCGACCTTGTGTCTTTAAAAATTATGCAGTACCATGAACTAGTACCATCAGCATGGTGCCCCTTGTGTCTTTAACAACTATGTGAGCAATACCGTGGAACTACTTCCATCATCATAGTTGTGAAAAGCACAATGCGCGAAAGGTTCCTGGAGGCTGCGTGACGCCTTGAAACACGAAGTGCATACCCAAAAGAAAAAATCTATTCCTACTAACACATATATCAATATTTATATCAATTTCAAATGTAAAAAAAAATAAAAATAAAATAAAAACAAAAACACACTTGTGACAACACAAATAAGACCAAACCACATAAAAACGTGAAACTAAATGTCAAATCACAATTTGTTCTTGTTCATTTTTCTGTCCCAAGTCCAACGCAATATGTTCTTCTCTACTCTTGTTCTTGTCCAAATCACTTCATGTTCTTGTTCCTTTTCCTGTCCCAAGTCCAACACAATATGTTCTTCTTTTCTAACTTTACGTTCAATTTTGAACTCCCCTCTATAGTCTTTCTATATTCTTGTGACTCTTGATATTTCTTAGTTAGTTTTTATTTTTACTAAAATAATGTCAAGGGTTAAGATTAAGTCCTACTTTGTTTAGAAGGAAATATGAAGTCCTACTTAAATTAGATTGAAAAAAAAAAAACTCTAAACAATACAAAAACCCTAGTAAAACCCTACCAGTATCAAGGCAGTAAGGCACTGAATCCTGGCTAATCACACAAAGGCGAGTGCCTTGGAAACAGCGCCTCGCCTTGGCCCAAAAAGGCGCAGAGGGGCGAGCCTTAGCCAAGGCGCGCCTGTAACAACTATGCTTCCATAATATAGGATTGTAACCAATAGATAGGATAATTGCGATTCTCACCTCCTTTGCTGATATAAATATAATGCAATCATCTCCTTCAGCACTTGAACTATCAACTTTAATGGATGCCCTAGATTCCTGACGAATTTGCTTGATTGCAGCACCACCTTTTCCAATCACACCTCCAATATTCCCGATGGGACATACCATTCGAAGAGAGAACTCTTTCGCAGAAGCTTCATCTCTCTGATCAGATAAATAAGATGGAGACCAGCCACCTTTGTAATTTCCATAAAGACCCATTAGTGGGGCACCAGAATTAGCACCTACAAACATGCCACCAGATTGGTACATGTTGCTTGAAGAAGACAAAAGCATATGCTGTGATCGGGATGGATTCTCATGAAGGCGAGAAGCCACTTGATAAAGAGCCTTTTTAACAACTGCAGGTTCTCCAATAATCTGAGACCATGTTTAACAAGAAAATTCCAAACAATAAATTAGAAGAGCCTATATCACCCAAACAATATATTATCTCTACGGGAAGAGTAATTGCAAGAGCTGGGCATGATCCGAATTTCGGAATAGCCTCACCTGCAATTACTACAGGTATACCAATTGATAGCATTCATGAAAAAATATACTGCTGAGATAGTCATTAATGATAAAAATAACCCAATAAACTTATGTTTAAGTTATCAATAACCGGAAAAATAAAGCAGTGCAAATGAAGAAGCACAGTACAAACACATGATTTTCAAACACGTAATAGTTATTCCATGGAATAGCAACTCCACAATAGTTATCCTTAATTGAAGCTAGGAATAGTTATTTCAAACATGGAAATAACGAATACCTATTTTAACAATTTCTATTCTATTCCATTCTATTTCGTGAACCAAACGGGCACATATATATGGGGAAAAGAAAGAAAAAGGCACCTGAAGAAGCTCATCATTACTCAAAGCCAAAGGAGGCAAACGTTCATCCTTAATAATACGAATCTGAGCACCGGTCTCGGTCCTTATATTCTGAATAACCTGACCGCCTTTACCAATGACGCAACCAATCTGATCAGAAGGAACAAGCATCCGAATAGTAACGACTTGAGCCTCTCCGAATCGATCATCCTCATCACCTTCATCATTAATCAAGTCTTCAGCAACAATCCTATCATGAACCATGAAAAGAGCATCCTGAGCAGGAGAAATAAACTCGCCAGTATCCCCATAAAGATTAGTGTCATCACTAGTGCTATAAATAGTAACAATGCGCTCATCGAACCCGGGCATCGCCTCGCTGATTCGAATGTTGGATTTCGAATCAGACCTCAATTGCTTCGCGATCTCTCCACCGCGTCCGATAATACTCCCGATCTTCCTCAACGGACATAAGTATCGGTACACGGTGTCTTCGTTACCGATCGTGTGCGGCGGCTGATCGACGCCTTCCTCGCCGGGATTCCTCCGCTTGCCTCCGCCGTAATCGGACTGCGAATTCGATCTCTTCCCGTAGTCATTCCTTTGACCAGCCATACCTAGAGTTGAACAAGAAGAGGATGATGATGAGGCGTATCCTTGCGGTGTGCGCGTGTGTCTGAGAGTGTGCGTGATATCAATTTTGACTTGTCGCCGTTGAGTTTTGGTGTGAGCGGTGCGTCTGTCGTGGGTGTATCGAGAGGTTATAAACACAGTAACAACGTGGACAGATGTACACTAGATTATTGGATTGTCTTCTTCTTTCCCTCACTGTCTTTATATGTTAGATTTACTTCTGTGTTTAAAGCTTTTATTTTATTTTTTTTCGTAATTTCCTAAATTTTTTTTTTAAGTTTTATCAATTTTAACCAATCATGATTGTGTTTAAGTCTGTTACCCAACTAATGGTGTTAAATGTGATGATGTGGCAAGGTGTTTTTGTCTAAATTTATTTATAAATTCTTAAAAAAATTATGTGTTTACAACTTTAAAATGTGAAAATGAGTTTTTTATATGATAAATAATAAATTAAGACTCAAATTACCTCGTGCCATGTCATTAAACTTAACACCGTTAGTGATTTTTTTCCACTTTTTGAGTAATGGCGCTAAACACAATCCTTATTTTGTCAAAAAAATAAACACAAACACCATTTTGTCAAAATTGATAAACACAGAAATTTTCTTAGGAAATAATCTTTTTTTTGTTTTATGGTGAGACAATATCATTATGGAGAGACTTTTTTTAGTGTGAGACAATTAAAAATTGGTGGCATTTTTGAAATTTTAAAAACATGGAGGGGCATTATTGAAGGGAAGAGGAGGTGATGTCAGCACTGATGTCACATCTGGAGAGAGAAAAAGTTTTTATTATTCTATTTAAAATGCATTTTTCCGCTCTTTCCGAACTCATTTTTTTTAAAAAATTATACCAGTGAACTCGTATTAATTAGGCGGTCATTTTGAGATCCATTGTTGTTATTTATAGACGATTTTTTTTTTGTTCCAAATTGGATACTTGGTTGTTCAAGCAGAATACTACATTTGTTCCACTAGACTACTACATTTGTTCCAGCAGAATATTTTTTTTTTTTTTTAAATGCATTCTGGGAGTGTAAAAAAATGTAGTATTCTGGTGGAACAATTGGAGTAGTCCGGTGGAACAATTATAGTATTCTGCTGGAACAACCATAAAAAAATAAATAAAAAAAATCGTGTATAAATAACAAAAATGGATCTCAAAATGACCGCCTAATTAATACGAGTTCACTGGTACAATTTTTTTTGAAATATGAGTTCGGAAAGAGCGGGAAAATGCATTTAAAAAAAAATAATTAAAACTCTTTCTCTCTTCAGAGGTGACATCAGCATTGACATCACCTCCTCTTCTTTTCCTTCAATTCACGCAAGAGGGGTGTTCCTTTAATTACAAGTTTGCCACCTCTCCCTATTGAATTACAAAAATACCTGTTGTCTCACCATAAAAACTAGTTTCATTCTAAACCCTTATCTAATTTTAACTTAGATAAATAATTTACTTATCACCACTTACTTGAATTTAAGCATAAACGCTAACCCAATTTTGCATGTTTTTTGGTTAGTATCTACCTTTTATTCTTTTAGATTTTGAGATTCTACTATTTCAAACCTTTTTTACATTTTGAGTTGTATTTTTTAGAACAAGTGGTACTCACCTAGTTGATAATTGACCAACTAAAATTTGGTTAATTACCATTAAATTAGAATTTAAGGGTGGAGATTAAGATCTAATGAAATCACTTATTTTACTTTGATTATAAAATAGTGTTTTTTGTTTTTTACTATATCCTAGATAGTCATGTATCAACCCGTCGTCTTTGGTGATATTATGTTCTAATTTAATGGTTGACCAAATTATATTTGGTCAGTTATTAACTACGTGAGCAAAACTGCTTTTAGAACATTTCCAATGAAAATACTATTAGAGGGTGTCAAAATTTTAAAAATATCATTTTAAATTCTTTCTCTACCCCATTGTCATTGTTTAGTATTTTCAAAAAATTACTCCAATGATAGCATCCTTCAAAAGTTGTCATTATGGTCCCACTATAAATTATTTCATGTATTATTTATTTAGTTTTTAAATTAAATATTAATTTTTAATAATAAAAAAATGTTTGGCAATGGTGTCCAAAAGTGGCACCCTTGTATGGCACTCTCGCCACTCCAATAGTTAAGCACTTTTAAAAGGGTGCTAGAGTCAAACTACATCATCAAGCACTCTCAATAGCACATTCCATTAAAGATGCTCTTATATGCCCTTTAAAATTTAATTGTTTTAAATTTTATAGACTTTACTCATTTTACTTCTCTCGCATATTTATTTATTAATAAATTAAGACATTTTTATAGTGCTAACTTTAGTATTCCAATCTTTTTACTCTATGCATGTATAAATTTATCAGAGTTAAGTTTATTCTAAATTTTCGGTTGGGTAAGACAATTTTATTGGAACTAGATAATTTTTCTTTTAAGAATTAATCAATATAAATTTCAGTAAATATATTTTTAGGCTTAATGCATATGCAGCTCCCTATACTTGGTCAAAAAAGTCACTTTGCCCCCTCAACTTCTGGGACGTCCTATTAGCCCCCTTTTCATAAATATTCACTCTCATAGGGAGAGTGAACTACACTCTCCTAAAAATTACAAAACCAATCCTAACAAAAATTACAAAATCGGTCCTTTATTTTCTCTTTTTTTTTTTCTTTTTGCATCTCTTTTTTCTTCCTTCTTTTTCTTCTTATTCCATCCGAAATTTCGGAATCCGGCCGCCGAAAATACGGAATCTGGCGGCTGGATTCTGGAATTCCATAATTTGGCGGCCAGATTTCGGTGGCCGAAATTTGAAATTCTAGAATCTGATAGCTGAATTTTGAAATTTTCGACGACTATAGTCTGAAATTTCAGAATTCGATTGTCAGAATGGTTTTTGATTTTTTTTTTTTAAAGAAAAGAAAGAAAGAGAGAAAGAAGATGGAGATGAAAAATTAAAAAAAATAAAATTTAGGGGTTTTTTTGATATTTTCTTTATTCTATTTCACCCCTCCACTCTATCTTCAATTTTAATATTTTTGCCACATCATCGCCACATAGGACATGAGGGGCTAAGTGCATCATTTTATACAAGTTGAGGGGGCTAAGTGTATCACTTTTCACAAATTGAGGGGGCTAATAGGACGTCCTAGAAGTTGAGGGGGTAAAGTGATTTTTTTGACCAAGTTTAGGGGGCTGCATATGCATTAAGCCATATTTTTATGTAAGAATAAAGTTATTTATAAATCATTGTTTTTATAATTTTAATAACATTATTTTTAGATTGATTTTATATATTAACTAAAGATATGTTCATATATGTCATTTTACATCGTAACGATAACAGTTAATCACAATTATACCAAACACTAATAATCGAACAACAAACAACAACAATGAATTAGAAACAACAAATCGTAACATCAAATAACAACAGCAAACCACAGTTAAACCAAACAGGCCCTAATTATGGTAAAATCAGACAATCTTTGTTCGACTTCAAGTTTACAAAAATGTACAAAACAATTAATTATTACCGATATGTTTGTCATGTCGGATAAACTTTATCTAACTTCCATAAATAGAAATCGAATAAAATTTGTCTGATTTTTATGTCGGACAAACGTGTCCTAACTGTCCTTCTTGCCTGTTGCTTTAATGTGGTAATCTCTTATTTTACAGAGAGATTCTCTATGCAATATATTGTTATAAAACCATTTATGACTTTTAGAATTAGATCGGTCAAACCGATTTTGAACACATTTTTGTATAACCATATCTCTCTTACTCATTCTCAATATCTCTTCTCACCATCTCTGCCTCACTTCAAAAGTCTAAACTATTCACTGTCCTTCTTCATTTTCTTTAGGACAAATGATTTATTAGTCTGTGAATTTTGTCAAAACTCATTGTTTGAGCTCTATATTTTGAAACATTCACTACAAGGTCCCTATATTTTGTCATAATTAACTCTTTAATAATTTTTGTCAATTTTTTAGATTTTAAACATAATATATTTTAACTATCTAAGACATCCATACTGCAACACAAAATGATATTGTGATTATGTTATGTCCTGTCTGTTTGACTATTCCGAAATATAAAAGTTACAGATCTGTTTACACCACATTTATTTTTATTATTTTAATTAAATGGTCTCCTTGATGTCTATTTTTCACTAAGGGAAATTCTCTCTTGATTAGGGAATCTCATTCCTGGTGGAAACTTAGAGTGACATGTGGTGCACCCAAGGGTAAACCAAGAGACCATTTATTATTTGACGTGTATTTTCTGGTGAGCCAATTAATGCACATGAAAATCAAAGATACGACTCAGTCAGTTATAAAAGATCGTGATAGTGGGGAGCAGTTACTTTGGAGGAAATCATGGAGAAGGTGGATCAAGTGGAGGAAGCCGTTACTTCAAGCGCCTATAAATACAAGAAATCACGATGGAAAAGCCCAACCAAATCGCCAATCAAACCAGAGCAAAACTCTAGCAAATTTACTTTAGACTTCAGCAATTCAGTTTCCTTTTTAGACTTTAGCAAATTTCCAATTTCTTTAGTTCATCAGAATCCTTATTTTCAACGTTCAATTTCCTTAGTTGTAATCCTTTTCATTCAATTTCAATAGAAGTACATCATTTTCTCTTGAATCCCTGTTAATTTATTTGATAGTTTTCATCAACTTTCTTTGGATCGGTATCGTTTTGATTGCCAGAACCAATAGGAATTTTAGGTCTCTTTATTCCTTTCAATCTTTTGATTTTAGAAGTTAAGTAGCGCATATCAGTTTTTAGTTTGAGATTACTATAAATCTCTGGCACGCCCGCACACCCCACTTAAAAGAGCCGAAACAAAAATTAGCACGCCCAGTGGGACCCAATCACAATGCTGCCGAAGAAAACAGATAAAGTCATCAGAGATCCTGAGTTAAGTTCTGATGAGGATGAGATCATCAAGACTGGAAATGTTCCAAAGATAGTGGGACGAATGGAAGGTGATAAGAATGCTAGCCCCAGAGGACAGTCATGGATTTCTACTGAGATTCAAAACTCACCTTTCCTGGAAAAGCATTTCACTGCCATTGGGAAGAACGTGGAGGCCCTTCGAAGTGACATAGATCTAAGGGTGTTCAAAAACCGAACCGGGCCGAAATAACCGACCGAATCGATGCAATTCGGTTTTTCGGTGTAATCGGTTCGGTTTCGGTTCTAAATATTTCAATATTTCGGTTTTCGGTCTAATCGGTTCGGTTTTGTCAAAATAACCGAATTAACCGAACCGACCAAATAAATAAGATTTTATGAGATTTTATGCCATAATAAGACTTTTACTCCTATTTATTGTGTATTAATTATATTATTTTTTTGAAAACAATGTTTATTTTGTTTGTTTTGTGACGACACATGTATGAAAATATGTTTTTAATAGAGAAAAGTAGTAACTCAAACCCAAAAGCTACCGATTCTTGCTTTATTAACGAAAAAGTATATATTAATTTTCAATACATTACGTAAAATGAATAATACATGCAAAATTTTTATTTTTTTTTAAAACATTCATATTTTTTTTGTTGTTCTTAGTATGAAACAAGAATTAAGAATACATTTTTTTTATAAATATTGAAACCGAAAACCGAACCGAACCGAATTCCGAAATTCGGTTCGGTTTGTAATTTAATTCGGTTCGGTGCTAATTTTAGGTCTTATCATTGAGGAGATCAATGATTAGTGAATGATAAAAGAACCCATCATTGAGGAGATCAATGATTAGTGAACTCAAGAAAAGAGAAATGGCGGCGGCTGCTTTTGCCATCGAAAAATTCAAAGTGCAGCAGGTGTTAGATGAATTGAAGTTGGAAGATGATCTGGAGGCTCAAAGTGCGGAGGTGATATATGAAGAAGAGCCTTCGGAAGATGAAAATGAAGGCGTGATTCAGTTAGAAGAGTTGAAACCAGCACCTTCACCATTGGAGGATGACAGATCATTGGCCAAGGATCCATTAGAAGAAGTGAACTTAGGAACTCCTGAGAATCCAAGAGTCACTTACATTAGTGGTTTATTGGATCCACCTATAAAAGAGAGAATCATCGAGTTGCTAAAAGGATTCAAAGACTGCTTTGCATGGGAGTATCATGAGATGCCTGGACTTAGCAAAAAATTGGTGGAACATCGCCTGCCAATCAAGCCAGAGTTAAGCCTTATAAACAACCTCCCAGGAGAGTGTCCAAAGAAGTTGAGCTGAAAGTGAAGGAAGAAATTGAGAAACTTTTGAAAGCAGGATTCATTAGACCCACCAGGTAGGGGCGGATCCAGGGGGGAGCCCAGGGGGCACGTGCCCCCCCTTGCCCCGAGAAAAATGCACGAAAAAAAATTATTTTTTTCGGTGTATAAAACGTTAAATGCTTTATATAAATATAAAACGTGGGTAGAGTACATTAGAATGGGCTAGTAGAGATGGTGTTAGGGTGTTAGGCTTCTCACAACTTAGTTGAGATGTCTTGGGTTCAAGTCCCAATTCCTTCATTAATACTTTTTATTTCTTTCTCTCATTTTAACCCATTTCCTTCTCTCATTAATATTATCAAATTCTATACATTTTATTTCACATTATTCTTTTACTACTTTTTTCAATAATTTTTATTATTAATTTTAGTTTTTCCTTGAATTTAAATGTAAATTTACATATATTTTCATTTTTTTTCTTCAAATTCCATTATTTTACGTCATTAATATTTTTTCAATATTGATTGATTTTGCTACTTTGAATGGAATTAGAGTCGTGTATCGTTAATTTTTGTATTTTCTATGCAAAACTAGAGGTGGATGGAAAATTTTTTTTTTTGCCTTAGAAACGTGCCCCTCCTTATACGAATTTCTGGATTCGCCACTGCCACCAGGTATACTCAATGGTTATCTAATGTAGTGCCGGTGGTGAAGAAGAATGGGAAACTCCGAGTTTGTGTGGACTTTAGAGATGTCAATGCAGCTACTCCAAAAGATGTATATGTGATGCCCATGGCGGACATGTTGGTGGATGCCGTTGCAAATAATGAAATCCTATCGGCCATGGATTGTGTGGCCGGTTATAATCAAATTGGGATTGCAGAAAAAGACACTTCAAAGACCGCTTTCAGATGTCCCGGAGCTATTGGAACATTTGAGTGGCTGGTCATGCCTTTTGGTTTGAAGAACGCAGGTGCCACCTATCAGAGAGCCATGAATGCCATCTTTCACGACATGATCGACAAAACTCTGGAGGTATACATTGATGATATTATCATTAAGTCTAAAAGAAAAATGGATCATGTTGATCACTTGAGGCACGGTTTTGAAAGGATGAGGGAACATCAGTTAAAACTTAATCCCCTTAAGTGTGCTTTTGGAGTGAAAGCTGTGAATTTCCTTGGATTCCTAGTTCACCAAAGAGGCATGGAAGTAGATCAGAATAAGGCAAAGGCGATCATGGAGGCCACATCCCCTCAGACAAAGAAGGAACTTCAACGTTTCTTGGGTCAAGTAAATTACCTCAGGAGATTCATATCCAACTTGGCTGGTAAATCTAAAGCATTTTCAGATTTGCTTCGATTGAAGAAGGAGGACGAGTTTAAATGGGAGGAACACCATCAAGAAGCCTTCCAAACGATAAAAGAGTACCTCAGTAAACCTCCGGTGTTGATGCCTCCAAAACCAGGGGCACCGCTCAGAATTTATCTTTCTGCCGCTCATGATTCCATTGGATGTCTTCTAGCACAAAATAATTCCAAGGGATATGAGCAGGCAATTTATTATTTGAGTAGATTCTTAAATGTAACCGAGATAAAGTATTCATTTATAGAAAAACTTTGTCTTTCACTGTACTTTGCTTGTACTAAGTTGCGTCATTACATGCTCGAATCAAGGGTGTTAGTAGTGTCTCAAACGGACTTGATCAAATACATGTTGAATAAACCTCTCATAACTGGGAGGATTGGGAAGTGGTCTTTAGCTTTGGCGGAGTTCACCTTGGTGTATTATCCTCAAAAGTCAGTGAAGGGACAAGCACTTGCAGACTTTCTTGCAGATCATCCAGGTCTAGATGTGAGAGCAGATGGAGAGTTAGAATTGCCAATCTTCAGCATCGAAAGATCCCCTTGGATTTTGAAGTTTGATGGATCAAGCACCGAGACATCTGCAGGAGCAGGAGTAGTCATCATTTCACCCACAGGAGCCAAGACAACAATGTCTTTCAACTTGGAGTTCAAATTTACAAACAACCAAGCTGAATATTGATGAACCCTATGTGTTTTGATTATGTCCAAACGTTTCAGAAGATGAAAACTTAATACTCTCTTACATATAGTTTATTGTTGACTAATATTTTTTCTACTTAGCCTATGTGTAAGTTACTCAGCAGGTGCTGAATGAATCATTTCTGGATTGCCTAAAGGACTCAGAAGATCTGTTTGCTGAAGTCAGAGTTTCAATAATTCAGAAGCTGGATGCTCCGCTCTGAAGCCGAAGTCTGCTAAAGCTCTCCTCAGATGTTCTTTGCAATCAGAAGATCTTTTACCAATTTGATCAGAAGCTTAGTCACGGGTTCTGGATAGCATTTAATGCTCTGACAAGTGCATTTAATGCAAGGCGCCAAAAGTTCAAAAAGCTGTTTTGATGGAGCGCGCCTGTCTGTTCAAAAGAAACCAGAATTTCCTTGTCTACCCTTCGTTGATCCAATTGAAGAATGATTCCAGTCAACCTCATCTTTGATTTCAAATCACTTACCGGATTGAGTTAAAGAACAAGGATAACAGAATCAAAGTGTTTGAAGACCGTTTGAAGACTTGACAAATTAACGGCTACAACAACTGATGTCATCTCTTTCGAAGATTCAAATTCACCAACGGTCATCTTCATTCACTATAAATAGTAGCCAAGCTCCAAAGCATCAACATATGCGTGATCATCGAGCAAAATCTCAACGCACTGTTTTAACAAGAAAAACAGAGCACCACTTAGCATAGTCTTAGTTAAAGTGAGAGAGTGAAGAAAAACAAGTTCATAATAGGAATCTTGTAAACTGATATCATTTGTGATATTCAGTTAGATTTAAAGAGAGAAATCTAGTTGAGATTAGAGTTGGGTGAGAAATCCAGAAAACAGAGTATTGTTTGTTCTGGTGGAAATCCTTTAACTCTTTTTAGGCTAGTCAGAACTAAGTGAGAAATTAGCTTAAGTTCTGTTGATGTAAAGGAGCTTCTGAACTTGCCATAAAAGTTCTGAATAGTGGATTTATAAAATCTCTGTAGGCTGCGACCTCAGGGGACAAGACGTAGTCACAGGACTTCTGTGGCGAACTTGGATAAATCGGATTGTTCAATCAGGATCTCCTGAACTTCTTTCTCCCTCTTATACTTGTTATTTTTGCTTCTGTGTACTTGCTTATATTTAGTGCTGAAACAGATTTTCTCTAAGTATCATTGTCTTTGTTCAGAAGACTGTCCAGAAGTTTTCAAATCAGAACTTCTGTTGCTGAAAACAGTCTAACTGTGTTTAGGCAGAATTTCCCTCAGAAGCAACTTCTGTAAGCTAGCTTCTGACTCTGAGGAAATTTGACTCTGAAAATTAAGTTTCCCGAAAAACTTAGAAATTTTCAGTTTTCAACTTTGACACCTATTCACCCCCCTCTAGGTGATTCTGTTCTTGATAGGGCCAACAAATATGAAGCTACTGTGATTGGCTTGGAGATTCTTAGGGAGTTAGGAGCAAAAGAAGTCTTGATCCAAGGAGATTCCCAACTGGTGTTGAGGCAGCTGTCAGGGGAATACAAATGCACCGGTTTCAGCTTGGCTCCATACTATACAGCCGTTGTGCAACTGTTGCAGGAGTTTAACGAGTTTTCTTTTCTTCATGTTCCCAGGGAATTGAATTGGGAGGCTATTGAGTTAGCTCAGATAGCCTCTGGTTTGAAAATGTCAGAGGAGCTCACCCACAGGTTGATAATGATCAAGAAGCTTAAACATTCTTCCATCATGGAGAGAGGAATTCAAGTGGAGACCTTCAACAATGATGTCAACTTGGCAGGTGACTGGAGAAATCCCATCAAAGAATATCTCGACAATCCAGGAGGAAGAGTCCCATATGCACTCAAAATAAGAGCTTTGAACTTCGTATTGTTGGAGGGGAATTTATATCGCAAATGTGCGCCACTGTCAAACCTTGGCCTTTTAGAGGATGAGCAATCGATTTGATAGGCAAAATCTACCCTGCATCATCAAAAGGACACACCTTTATGATTGTGGCAACTGATTACTTCACAAAATGGGTAGAGGCACTCCCAATGAAAAAAGTGGAACAGAAAGATGTGATAAAGTTTATCAAAGAAAACATCATTCATAGATATGAAATCCCTCAATCGATTACTACCGATCAGGGAACCATGTTTACTGGAGATGAAATCAAGGATTTTATGGAAGTCAATGGTATCAAGTCATATCACTCCACTCCTTACCATCCACAAGCTAATGGTCAAGCTGAAGCTTCCAACAAAGTCATCATCAACATCCTTGAAAGAATGATTGAAGACAACCCTAGAGAATGGCACATATTGCTGTCAAAAACTTTATGGGCGTACAGAACTTCAAAAAAGAGTGCCACAGGCGTCAGTCCCTTCTCACTAACATATGGACATGATGCCGTGCTTCCCATGGAGATTGTGGTGCCATCCTTGAGAGTAGCTAGACAAAATGAACTCACCCCTGACGAATATACAGAAGCAATGATGATGGAACTTGAGGAATCCGATGAGACTAGAATGCAAGCACTTGACCGGATGATTGCCCAGAAGAAGAAGGTTGCCAAGGCGTACAACAAGAGGGTTAAGAAGAAAAGTTTTGAAGAAGGGGATCTCATTTGGAAACTCATCTTGCCAATTGGAACTAAAGACAAAACATATGGAAAGTGGTCTCCAAATTGGGAAGGTCCATTCAAAATCTTCAAAGTTCTAAAAGGGAACTCATACTGGTTGTCCAACCTGGAAGGAGAAGCGCATCAGAGATTCATCAATGGAAAGTACCTCAAGAAATTTTATCCCACCCTTTGGGAATTGAGGGGGCATCAACAATGAGATAGAAATATCGCTTAAGTATTTTTATTTTGATGTAATGCAATGCAATTTCATTTTTGAAAGTTGTAAGGCTGGCTTATAGCCGCCGATCTTTATTGCAATAAAAGAAAGCAGGCCTCAAGGCCGCAATTCAAACATCAAATAATTGTCTACTAAGTTAAACTAAAAGCTATCTCTCTAGAAAAATCAAATGAAAATCAAAAATCTAAATCTATGGTTTTCAGGCTCTCCCATGAAGTTTGATCAGTAGAGAGGAGGCATTTCAATTCTTGGAGTCTAGTAGCACATTCTTTTCCTTTTTCACATTCGGACTTCAAGGAATCATCCATGAGTTGTTCTTTCTCTCGCCCATTTTTCTGAAGTTGGCGCAACTTCTCTCCTTGAGAGATTGTTTCCTGCATCTCTTCTTCAGCTTCCTTTAACTTTTTTCTAGCTTCTTCCACCTTCATGTAGCCTTGGTCGATCAAGTTGATAGACTCCTTGACGTCTTCATCAATGTCAGAATTTTGTTTACGTAGCTCTTGATAGAGGTGACGTGCAGTTACACAAGACTCCAACTGATCATTTAGAGATTCTATCTGAGGCTTGAGTTCACAATATCGAGAATGACAAGATTTAATCTGAGCCTTAAAATCAGTCAAACGTTCCTTGATTGCAGAGGAAGGGTAGCAACCGATGAGATCATCAATACTGGAATAGAGAATCCCCAAATGTTGTTTGGAAACTGAGGGGAAATCAATGCCAAGTATGGTTCTGATAATGTTTATGGAGGCAGAGATGAGATCTCCATCAGGGAGACCACTGGAAAAGTCTTCTTCAAGAAAGGAGAAATCATTACCAAGAGGAGGAGGAGCTCCACCAGGAGAAGTTTTCAACTCGGCAATTTTATCCAGAAGAGTCCGAAACAAAAAAAAAGAAAGATTAGATATTCGGTGAAAATTTAATCATAAAGTGGAGCTCTAGTTCCATTACCTCAGGTTTTTGAGCAATGACAGCAAAAGCATTCAAGGTGCCACTCTTTGAAGAAAATTGGAGGTTCCTAGTAGCTTCATGTTGTGAAGGTGATGTGGTAACAAGGGGAGGAGATAGCTTGGGAGGAGAAGTTCGCCCAAAAGGAGTCGAGGATGCCACTCCATTGGAGGGTGTGCGACCTTGTAGACACTTGCTAGAAGAATCTCCTTTACTTAAATTGTCTACAGCCACCATAGGAGTTTGAATTTCATGAGGAAAAGGAAGTCTCGTTGCCACTTGATTCACTCTAGGAATATCAGAAGACACCAGAGAATCGATAACTGGAGTTTGGTAGACGGCTAAAGTAAGTGTTTCTTTTCCAGATGTTTGACTAGGTTCATTAAGTCCTTCTTGGAATGAACCATCAATTGTAGACGATGCATTGGTCTTGCGCCTCTTTGGTAGAGGGTGATCATCTTCTAGAAATCCCTCATCAACTTCAAGGTCATCAATGTTGACATTATCAAGAAAAGCAAAGTCTGGCTCGGGGAGGTCCTCAAGATTTATACCATCATCAGAGGCGACATCGGTGGGGTCACTATCTTCATCTCCGGAGCCATTTCCCCCCTCTCCAGCTATTTCTGTGTGGATATATGGGTTAGTGAAGAGAATATATATAAACAAAGCAGGCCTCTAGGCCGCTATATATACATGGAAAGGCTCATCTACCTGCATTTGTCACTTTTGGGTGAAGATAGGGCAAGCGTAGAGACCACAATTGGTCAAACTCTGCCATTACAATAGGAGCCTCTTTACAAATTCTTGTCAACTTAAAGTGTTGATCTTCAATGGAAAGCTGGCGAATTCGAGCCTCAGAAGCCCTATAACGTTCAACAGAGGCAGGAAATGTAGGTGGAGTCGGAATGACCTGAATAAGGCCGAATTGACGTGCACATAATGATGGCCAATACAATTCTAGGCAAGCATTTGTGGCTGATGGGCTGGATTTGAAACTAGCACCGACATGAAGGAAGCGGGTTGACGGGAAAGATTTCCACAAATCTTTTCCTCCTTCTGCTGAGTTGATTAAAGAGATCTTAGTTCCATTTTCTGGTAACCTGCAAAAACAGTTAGCAAACCTCAAGGAAGGTTTATCTTGTATGGAGGAGAAAAATTGGAAGAATTCTCCCATCTTCGTTCTTTTTGTTTTAGCGCTCATCAGTGATCAACCAATAGGTACAGAGGTATCTTCAGGAGAATTCTTCAATTGATGAAAATATGCAAGAAGCCATAGTTGAACAACCCAAAGATTTCCACCTAGTTTCATGAAAGGTTCATTAGATACCACATGAGTCATATTGTGATAAGCAGCTCCCAAAAACATGGTTCCTAGAGCTAATTTGTTCCCACAAGCTAGTTCATACGCGATCTCCTTATATTCCACCGTCACTTTACCAGATGCAGGGCAAAAGATGAACCGACAAATGAGGACCCATAAGAAGAGAATGTGATCAATGCGTCTAGATGGGTGAGGATTATCCGCCATGTGTTCAACTAGACTTGCGGAATCCATTGAGCTTCGATCCTTAAACCACTGTGGAAGATCATTTTGGATTAAAGAAGGTACATCGGAACCAACTACCGATAATCCAGTCAATGCAAGAACATCCCTCAAAGTAACAGTCATTGGTCCGAAAGGGAAAAGAAAAGCGTTACAGTTAGGTGATCAGAAACACAAGGCCGCATACAATAGACTTTTATTCACTTGAATGTCCACCTGCGACATTTTGATCAGTTCGTTAATTCCAAGCGCAATCCAACTTCTTTTGTATGTAGGCCGCAAACGATTCACCCAAGTGGCCCAAGCAGTGGATACGTCGCTAGAGAAACGCGGCCAACTCCTGCATTTAACGCACTTGCCGGTCCGAAGAGTAGGAGCGTTCACAAGGAGTTCAGTCTCGTGAGCTAATGGAAAAGGGACTTGAGGCGGGTTGTTGCGACAAGGAGAACCAAGTATATAAAGTTCATCATATGCCTGATTTGCCTTATCAGATTCTTCTTGTTGAGGCGCATGGTGACTTGCCTTATAAGTTTTGTCAGATTTGTCTTATTGAGACACTCGGCTTGGGTTTCCAGGAGAATTTGAAGACGATTTTCTTGGTGGAGGAGCGTTGGTTTTCTTCACAGAGGGAGATTCTGTCAAAATTCATATTAGAAGTTAGCACGTTACAAAAATTTTGGGCAGCCGTGTTCCATCTATTTTTTCAGTTCATATGGTGATCTTACCTTTAGAAGACGCCTTGAAGATATTATTTGGTTGGAAACTGACTGGTCAGATTGGTAGCGCACGCCGTTTAGAGAAGAACTTTGCAACGTTGACAATGTAGGGATTAGTAGTGTACAGAAATACACATAATCCCAATGACAACTTCGTGCAATTGATCCTTCATGAACTGGTACAATCTTCTCAACAAGCTTGGAGTATCATGATTAAAGGAACCTGATCGAAAGATCCGTCCTTAATACTGGATACCGACAAGCTTAGGACAACTTTGACAATGAGCTATGATCCGCCACTAAAAAGCGAAAGCTAGGCGCCAATGAAAAAGAGTACTGCAATGTGACAAAAGTGGACCAAATATTTCTCTCAGAGTTCAATTGTTCAGTATAAAGAGATCGAAGGAGTAGATGGTGCAAATAAAGCTAGCTAGATTTTCATCACATACATTGACAAATCCTAAGGTCGCAGTTAGATTGTTTGAAATGGAGTCTTGAAAGCCACAACGCCTTCCGAGGATGACAAACAGAAAACGGCGATCTTGATGCAAGGATGAGCAACACTAGTCCGCGAACTACAGCTGATCGGTGACGTCTGACCAGCGATTCTGCAATTCCCTTGACAAATATCGTGTTCAGCTGCAAACGGTGAATGATTGAGGATGCTGATATGAATTGTAGCTCGGCAAGCGTTGATGGAGGAATTGTTGGAAATTGAAGATTTACGACGTTCGTAGAGGAATTAAAATTTTCAATTTCTTAAACCAAGATCCGTCAGCTTATTGAATAACAATTAAGAAGATTAGTTAGATAAAATACCTCTAGGAGATTACTATCTAACGTTGTTGTCGCGCCCACAAGTCTTCTTTATTTTAATCTCGCGAGTGCCCAAAGTAGAACACCTCTAGCGTTAAGTCCACACGAGCAAGAACGAATAAAACGGTAAATCAAAACCTCAATATTGGTCTAGGAATTTCGGCTTCTCTAGAGAGAATTAGATGTGTGTTTCAAATACCTCATAGGGGGTTGTATTTATAGTGTTTAGAATTGTCTCTCCTAAATAAGAATCCTATTCCCAAAAGGACTAGGCCAACTCTTATTTAATTAATAAAAACAATTCTATTCATACTAGTATTCCTATTTAATTAAACTAGTAATTTATATAAATTCATATTTATTAAATTACTCAATTTAACTAAATAATAATCTCAATTATTATACTAGTAGGATTTAATTAATTAACATTATAACACATTATAATTTAATTCAATTAAACTATATATATCAACACTATATATACATATTTCGACCAACATTACCAAATACACATATTTGGTATATTTACCAATTTACCATTTTATCCTTCAATACTCTTAGTGTGTGACCCACTAGGTCCTTACCACAACCGGTCGTATATTAATCTAATCTCTATTAATTAATATAACATAGAAGAGCGTCGACTCAAATATGGAGATACTCTTCTAACCCGGAGTCATAAGGAGTCAAGATTAACAGTTGACTTCTTTTACCTGTCAGTGATAGTTGCAATATAATTCGGTCCCTCATCAATATTATCTTTAATGAATCATGATCACGGAAAAGTCAATCATATAATTCATTATTAATTTACTTGTGCTCAAATAAATATTCTCCATAAATTGAAAACCATTTCCAATTTATCATATTACCTCGCGCAAGGATTTAGAACTATTTATTCACAAGAGGCCCAAGATAAATCTTCTAATACAGAAGTGATGATATCCTCAATCTAACATTAACTGCTTTGCAATTACTTTATGTGTTACCCAATGTCTACCCGAAGGACACCCGAATACTGGATCGTACAGATAGTAGAATCAAAGTAACACACTCCATAATTCAAAGTCACATGAATGAGTATTTGAGTTCTAGGACTACTTTATATCTATTACCACATATGAGTTAAAGCTAGTTGACATTTATGTATTTATTCCATACTAGTAACTCAAAGCGAGGTCTCCAATATATATAACATCATTATACATATCCATATAATTATCCAGATATCTCGTATAATCTAAGTTCGTGAGATCAACTTCTTATTCATGAATAAGGGATATATTATATGCAAGTCTCAACAGTATATATATTAATCCAATAATACAATACTCGACTTGGGATATTTTAAGTTTATTTAATCATTAAAGTATGTCTCACTTCATCTTGTATGAACACTTTAAGATTATCAATATAAACTATGGATTTCTTTTAACTAATAATTACAACGTAATATATATAAGATAAAAGATAAAAGCCTTTCATAAAATCAATAGTTTATACATTCTTTATTCTAAATAAAATATCCTAAACGACAATTGTCTTTAGGACACAAACTACAACAGGAATATCAATTAAAGGAAAGACAACCAGGTATGTGTGCATATATATATACATGAATATACTTTGATGTTAATCCTTTATCAATTGGGTTTCTGTTTTAGAGTTCTTTCTCCAATAAAATTCGGATAGCTTGTTGAGCGGCTGGAATCTTGGTTTTTAGTTGGCGGCGAAGTTAGAGAGTTTGGGTACTACTGTCTTTGTTTTTGATTGGTTTGTGTTTTTAGGTTTTTACTTTATTTTTTTTTATCTTTTCCTTATTATTTGCTATTATCTTTCTATTTTTGTTGGGTGTTCTCGGTTTAATCTTAACTTTCTTTTTCTTTTTTTTTTCTTTTTTAGATCAAAATCTTTTTCTTTTGTTTTTATTTGGTTTAAAATCTCTTTATTAGGTAGTTATTTTTGTTTTGTTTTATTTTATTTTTTAGGCCCTGTTTGTTTATAGGAAAATATTGTGCAGGAAAATATTTTCTGGATTTTCCAGTGTTTGTTTTGTTCTGGAAAGTAAGTCAAAGGAAAATAAAGTGCAGTCAACAGGAAAACTCTTTAATAAAATAGGGAAAACGTTTTACCGTTTAAAACACGCGTAAAAATTTTCCCAAGACATCGCACGCTCAGTTTTGACGTCTCTACTTTTCAGCCTCCATCTCTTCTTCAACCTCGGTAATCCTGTTCAGTCCAAATCCTCCGTCACCGTTGCCGTTCTCACCACCGGTCTGTTGCTAATCCAAGGTACGTTTCCGTTTCGCAATAAGTAGTGGTTTTTTCCCAAAAGATCAATGTTTTTCGTTCATATATACTAGTTTATGTTTCTTTCATTCTAGCATATTCCAAACCAAATTTACAGTCTTCTTGCAAATCATGTTCTGCGTAACAAATAAAAGAGCCCTAAAAGAAGAGTAACAAATATTTAAAATAAAAGAAAATACTGAAATCCTTGCCTAACTGTACAACGTAAGCCCTAAAAGAAGAGAAGCAAATAGTTGTCTCCATTAACAGATAAATGCAAGAAATTCTTGCTTAAATTGAATTAATAAAAGAAGAGAAATAAAGATTTTAAATGCAGTAGCTAGGTTTGTTGTAAAAAAGTAGTTAGAATTGTTGTATTTTCTTTTATTTGCTACTGTATTTTCTTTTTTATTTTATTTCAATGTAATTGATTGAGAATTTTAATAAGTTTTAACAAGTTTTGTGATTTTGTTGGTGATTTGTTTGTAATTTGTTGGGTATGTGTAGATGGATTGAAAGCATATTCCAATGGGTGATCAACAAAAGGAGGGAAGGAGCAAAGGAAAACAATTTAGATGGAGTACTTCAATGTCTACAACAGCTCTTCAAATACTTGCGGATGATGCAACGAAAGGTAACAAACCATCATCTACATTTAAGCCTGCATCATTACTTCGTGCAGCAAGAGAAGTAAGTAAACAGTTTGAAATTACTTGTCTTCCTGAGCATGTTGAAAACCACTTGAGGACTATAAAAAAAGATTGGAAGATTATTGTCACACTTAAAAATAAGAGTGGATTTGGATGGAATGAGAACATGAAGATGATTACTGCTGCGCAACAAGTTTATAATGAGCAAGTTGAGGTAAATTTATTTATATCATATGTATTTATTTATTATTTATTGTATTGAACCAACTAATAAATTGGATATTATTTTGTACTTGATATAGGCACATCCAAGCCATGGAAAATTTCTAAACAAAAAAATTGAATTGTACGATGAGAAGGCGATTGTTGTTGGGAAGGATATTGCCACAGGTGCCTATGCAAAATCATTTTCTAATATTGCTGAGACTATAGATTTGGATGGTATAGGAAGAGATGATGAAATTTCTATGAATGATGATATTTCTATATCAATGAACACTACAACTGCCGCACCTGTTGGTTCTGTAAAAAGCTCACATAGGAAGAGAAATCGTGCTGTTGATGATGAAGGCGATGAAAAGTTATATGAACATCTATCTAATATGACTTCTGCAATTCAAGAGCTCGGGACATCTCAGAAAAAGTTTGTAGATGATCTTTATTAAGAAGTTATGAAAATTGAAGATTATGATAAATTTGAGTTGGCCCGTGTTTTTGATTATTTGGTTGAGCATGAAAGGATTGCAGCAGCTTATATGGCGAAGAGTGAAGAACTCAAGAAATTTTGGGTTGATAATTTTTTAGCTAAATAGATTATCATGAAAGAAAAACTTGATTTTTGTTTTTATTTATGCTCAGATATTTTAATTTTAACAGACATTACTTAATTATTATGTTTAAGAACATTTTTTTGTTTCTGTTTAAGGTTTGAATATATTTATTTGGTTTCCAGTAGTTTTAGTATGATATATGTTTATAAATAAAAACTTACAACAAAAAAAAATGATATTTTATATAAATAGAGATTGGAAAATATTTTTCAGATTGTAAACAAACACAGAAAAATATTTTCAGTGTTACAGCCAAACACAGGAAAATATTTTGTTTTCCACGAAAATATTTTCCCCTATACAATATTTTCCCCTGCACAATATTTTCCTGCGAACAAACGGGGCCTAAGGTTTACTTTAGAGTCTGATGGATTAGAGTTTACAGGGTAACAAGCATAAATTTTCATACTTCAAATTCATGCTTGTGAGGGGGCAATTGTTTACACCACATTTATTTTTATTATTTTAATTAAATGGTCTTATTGACGTCTATTTTTCACTAAGGGAAATTCTCTCTTGATTAGGGAATCTCATTCCTAGTGGGGAGCAGTTATTCTGGAGGAAATCATGGAGAAGGTGGATCAAGTGGAGGAAGCCGTTACTTCAAGCGCCTATAAATACAAGAAATCACGATGGAAAAGCCCAACCAAATCGCCAATCAAACCAGAGCAAAACTCTAGCAAATTTACTTTAGACTTCAGCAATTCAGTTTCCTTTTTAGACTTTAGGAAATTTCCAATTTCTTTAGTTCATCAGAATCCTTATTTTCAACGTTCAATTTCCTTAGTTGTAATCATTTTCATTCAATTTCAATAGAAGTACATCATTTTCTCTTGAATCCCAGTTAATTTATTTGATAGTTTTCATCAACTTTCTTTGGATCGGTATCGTTTTGATTACCAGAATCCATAAGAATTTTAGGTCTCTTTATTCCTTTCAATCTTTTGATTTTAGAAGTTAAGTAGCGCAGTTTAGTTTTTAGTTTGAGATTACTATAAATCTCTGGCACGCCCGCACACCCCACTAAAAAGAGCCGAAACAAGATCTAAAAAAAATGGACAGAAGAACCAACGAGTTAATTTTAACGAAACATGAGGACCTTATAGTGAGTTTTTCAAAATATAAGGACCAAACAGTGAGCAAATAGTGAGTTTAGACAAAAGTTAGAGACTAATAAATCATTTACCCTTTTCTTTATACAGTCTCATTCAAGTGGTGAGTGACTCTCATTCACACTTTCCTTTTTCTAAAATATTATCAATGGATCACTCGAGTCCTTTAAGTCATTTATCATTTTCCTATATTATTTCTTGATGGATATAATGAACTTTTTTTGGTTTTAGTCCGCCTATGATGCTTGAATTTTAAAATTTTATTAAATTTTCTTCAATTTTTTTTCTTTAGGAAAATTATCATATCATTAAAAAATTGGAAGGGCTGCATATAAGCATTTATTATAGTGGAATATTCCATATAAATTTTCAAAACTTTATATGATACACATTGAACAACTAAACACATCAATATTAGTATAAATATATTGAATATTTATTATCCTTAAACCTCAATTTGTAAGAAGTTTTTTTAATATAAATTGGAATTTGTATTTTTTATTATACCCTAAATAATACTATGATGAACCCGTTACACATGTCTTTTAATTTTTCTCTCAATGTAAAACGGAGAAAATTTTAAAAAATATACTACAAGTATGGTGCTCTATGAAAAATACATATGCAACGGGTTCATCCTAAGGTTATTTAGGGTACAATAAAAAAAGGGTTAATTCCAAAAAAAACCCCTGTGGTTACAACTTTTTCAAAAACGAGGACTGTGGTTTCTTTTTTTCAGAAACGCTCCCTGTGGTTTGCACCGTTAGAGAATTAAGGATTTTAAATTAACTCTGTTAAAAGTGATGACGTGGCAAAGGGCAAAAATGTCTGAAATTATTGGAAGCCTTATACATGAACTTTTCCCCAATTTTAACGATGGTTTTCTCTTCCAGCTCAAAATCCCATCTTCCTCTCCTTCTTAGATCCAAATTAAACCTCTTCTTTTTGGATCCAAGTCTTAGAATCGTGATTTTGTTGCTAGGTGTATAATATTGAATTTTAATGCACCCAAAATCATCTTTTTCCCCAAATTTCTTCATAAAGCATAAACCCTAGAATTCTAGATTGATTCTCATCAAGGAATTCGAAAATTCCTTTACATTCTTTCATTCCTAAACTCTGTGTCTGTGTTTGAGATTGAGAAATAAAAGAAGAGGAATGAGTTCTGGGTCTAGCTCATCTAATTTGCACGGTTCCTCGAGGACACCGAATGAATTTTGCTTTTGTGGTGTGAGAGCCGCCCCAATTCGAATGGCATGGACAAAGGAAAATATAGGAAGAAGGTATGTAGGTTGCACAAAGTATCCTGCTAGGAATGCATGCAAATTTTTTTACCGGGTTGATCTCAAAATTTGTGAAAGAGGGAATGAGGCGTTGTGGGACATGAAGAAAAAAATCGATGCCGTTGAAGACGAGATTTGCGACTGTCGTGCTAGGGAGGTCGAATTGCAGTGTGAATTAACCACAATCCGAGAAAGGATTAGCAAGCTACAGATGATAAATTCACAACACAACAAAGAAAATGCTACATTGACCACTGAAATCACCAAACTGAGGAAGAAGATGTTGTGTATTAAAGCAATCTTTGGAGTTTTTATCATGATTTATTTGATGTTAATGTTCTTTAATTTGATGAACAGGATGAATAAGATTGATGGCATGTTTTGTTTGCCTTCAAATTAAGTTATTAGTGTGTTGGCTATGTTGAATTTGATAAATGTGTATGATCAAATGAACCATTTGCTAATTATGACCTTATTTTCTTTTTCTTGACCATTTTTTTGGAAATTGTCATGGATATTTCAAAATATTGGTTGTTTGCTGCTGTAAATTGAGATGAACATTTATCACTTGCATATGTAAATAAAGCAATCCAAATATATTGATGTATAAATAGACTAGAACTAATACGAGACATCCAAATATAAATGGGAGAAGTGAAGAACTAATATGAGGCACTCATATATTGATGCATATCTATTTGTCCAAAATTATCATTACATATTTGTCCAAAATGGCACTTAATGTGCAAAAAAAAAAAAAAGAGTTGTAACACAATAGTCATTATCCAAAATTGCACATGAGCCAAAATGTGCTTAACAGCAAGTATTCAAGATAGACTATGTTTGCCAAGACAAAAATCATAAGTGCCCAACTAGAAGATCATTTATTGCTTTGGGTTTCATCATTCACAAATCCAAATCTGTGAGCTAAACCAACAAGCCCAGAAATCCTTCTTGGACGAACAACATCACTAGGGCCAGCTTCTACATCATGTCTCTGAGTCACCATTTGTTGAGCTGTAGATACGGTTGTCCTCCCTCTCCCTCTACCTCTACCTCTACCTCTCGCCTACGATAACAAACAAGTGAATTACAAAGCCACAACAATAACAACCGTTACGGAAAATAATTCAACTAAAGATACCTGTTGTTGACCATGAACAGCTCGAAGTGGAGCAGACGGTCTTGGTTGTGAAGAACTTGATACAGCTTGTTGCTGCTCAACATAAATGAACATATAAAAATTGTTAATATGCAAACAATTCATGCCCCAACAACAACAACCAAAAACTAACACAAGAACTTAACCTCAGAAGATGGATTTAATGCTTTGCGAGGTCTTCCTGGAGGTCTCTTTGGGGGACTCCCCTACAATAAATGCAAACCGAATTTTAGCAAAGTTGTACTGTAAGGGAACTGATCCAGCAAGTTTGAAGTTTTTAATAAAATAATTAGTGTGATGGTTGAGTGCTTATTTAAGATTTTAAGTTTTGATTTCTATAATAGTTTAATTAACCAACAAGACAAACAAATGAGTTTCAATATCTAGTATGTGTACTGTTTCGAATAAAAAACTATTGAGATTGGTGAGTGCTATTTAGCATAATAGTATTTACACAAACAAATCACTAAATTTACTAGAATGCTTGTTTTTTCTCCTGATCCAATCCAAATATTCTATTAATTCATGCTTGCATAAATAGTCAAGAACCATGTATTCTCACTTAACCTTAGAAATTTTAGCATACAATTTCAATATAAATTCAGATTTGTACCTGAATATGAACACCAGTCTGTTTGTTTCCAGCTTTTCTGATTCTACGTTGCCAAGCACTTTCACCAGTAATGCCAGCTTTACACCCTTTCGCATTATGACCTTGTTGATGACATTTACCGCATCTTATAAAACCCCCTGCTCTAGGAACTCTGTAAGGATTTCTGGGCTCATCAGGTTGCCTAATTCTTCTTTTTTTTGGCCTTCCAAGAGGTTTGGTTACAACCCAAGGATGAATGTCAGGGTATTCACTCTTTTCCCATTCCTCATGTGATGGCACTGGATTAAAAACATGTTGATGAACAGCAAGATATGTACTCTTCATGAAGTACTTGTTCACATATGCTTCTGGCTTTTCTCCATTTTTGAAAATTGCCGACACAGCGTGTATACATGGAATACCTAAATATCACACATACCAACTAAGAAATTAAAAACAACAAATCTAAAAACAATTATATTCTTCAAACATAAGTTATGAGATTAGAACACAAATTATATGCTATATATTGTTACCTGATATATCCCACATCTTACATGTACAAGTACATCGATTTAGGTCAACAGCAACTGTTTTATTATAACTTGACACTTCAAATAGTTTTCGCCCACATGGAGTAGCGAATGAATTCTTGCTTGCCACTTTGATTTTTTCTAGCAAATCTTGGTATTTTGGGCAAATATCACTTGTATATCTAAGCATGCCAGTGTACTTAATGTATTGTCGCTTCATCATAGCCTTTCTAATCCACTCAACACATGACAAAATAGGCATATGTCTTGCAAGAAGAATATATTTATTGAACGACTCGCACATATTATTCTGTAGGGCATCAGATTTAGTTGTTGGGCTGAAATAACACCTCGCCCATGTCTTAGGGTCGTGTTCCATCACCCAATCATATGCAGCCTGATCAAATGCTTTTAGTTTAACCATGTGATGCTCCCATAACTTCACAGTACCAGCACCAGCTGCATTCCAGAGATGTTGTTTATACTCTAACCCTTTGAATCTCAATTTCATGTTCTCGTACATGTGCTTCATGCAAAATCGATGTTCTACATTAGGCATCAACTCCTTAAAAGCTTCAATAAGTCCCTAAAGACATAAATCATAACTTTTAGATACAGCAAAACTAAATTATATTCTAAAAACATAAATTATTAAATACAAAAGTAAATTACTAACCTTCTGTTGATCAGACATGAAAACCCAATTGGTCTCATCCACAGTTCCGAAATCATCTTGAAGCATTTGTAGAAACCAAGACCAAGAGGCTTTGCATTCTGAGTCAACAATTGCAAAAGCAAGTGGAAACATATTTTCGTTTCCATCCCTTCCAATTGCACTCAATAGCTGACCTCCCATCATACCCTTCAAATGACAACCGTCAAGGCATACAATCGGTCTAAGTCCTGAAAAGAACCCTTGTCTTTGGGCAGTGAACCTCACGTACATATGTTGGAATACTACTAACTCCATAGGCACTCTTCCCATGTTGGTATCCAATGTTAATTCTGTCTTGAACTTGAGTGTGCTACCGGGATTTGTAACTCGAATTGTTTGTGCATAGTCATACAATCGTTTGTATTGTTTCCGGATTTCACCTGATATAATATCAATGCCCGCATTCCTAGTTCTATAACACTTTGCAATTGGCAATTCATATCCTAACTCTCTTTTTATCTTCTTCTGCATTGACATTACTTTCCATTCTGTATCATCTCTAATGTCTTCCAAATACTTTTGAGCTAAGTATTGGACGGTCACAAGCTTGTTGTCATATTCTCTCGGGCAAGTATGTTGAGGCTTAAAGGTTTTTATTTGAAGGGTTTCAGTGTCTCTCACAGCTGAACATCTAATTTTGAACCCACACCTCTTGTCTTTGCATGACACGTGTACAAGTGTTCTGCAATTTTTTTTATACTTATATGAATACCCCCTTTCTATTGACCATGCTCTAACAGCTTTGCGAAAGTCGATAGCTCCCCTAAACTTCATTCCTAAAGCCAATTCAGTATGAAGGAAGTTATATTCTAAATTTGGTTCACCCATTTCATCATCAGAACCTTGAAGGATCTTTAACTCATCATCTAAATCAGCAGCTTCCTCATCAAACTCAGTCATATCTTCGTCGGCAATGTTTTCAAATACACTCATGTTAACTGGTTCAATAACATTCATAACCTCATTTTGCATATCAAATTGATGATCAAATATATCATCATAGTCTTCATCTTCACTATTTTCACCCATATCATCATCATCCTCTAAACTGTCCTTCCCCACATCATCATCCTCGTCTCCCAAGCCGGCCTCCTCGAAGTTTTCCTCTCTCACGTCAGCATCCCTTATACCAGCATCACCCAAACACTCCTCTTGTACACCATCCTCCCTCAAATTAAACATCTCACAATCTGAGAAAAGCAATCAAGAAATTATTTTTGACAAAAGTAGCCGAGTTCAACAAGATCAAGAAAAATCTAAATCCTAAACTGACCTAATGAAGAACTGATTAGGGAAAGAAGAAAAGAGGTACGAGAATTGAAAAAAGAAAACATGTAATCTAACACTTAATCCTAAAATAGAAGAACTCATATCTGATCCAAAACCCTAAATGCCTACAAAACAACATTCATATGGAATGACTGTAATTTTTTTTGTACCTTGTATTACACGTTCTGTTCTTCCAATATTCTTACAAAATGTAAGTTCTTCCACAATCATAAGTGAACCAGCGATTCTGTGACCTTTTGGGTTCGCCAAAATTCAAAATTCTACAACCAAATCACGATTTTTCAAGCCTTTGATTTAAAGAGATGAGGTTTAAGGAAGAGAGGAAGATGAGAAAGAGAGGAAGATGAGATTTTGAGTTGAATCCATGGTTGGAAGAGAAAACAATCGTTAAAAATGGGGGAAAGTTCTTGTAGAAGGCTTCCAATAATTTCAGACATTTTTGCCCTTTGCCACGTCATCACTTTTAACAGAGTTAGTTTAAAATCCTTAATTCTCTAACGGTACAAACCACAGGGAGCGTTTCTGAAAAAAAGAGACCACAATCCTCGTTTTTGAAAAAGTTGTAACCACAGGGGTTTTTTTTGGAATTAACCCATAAAAAAATTACAAACTCGTACTTATAACTATACTTGTATATACATCGAAATCGAAAATATAATAAAATTAAATGCTTATATGCAACCATTAAAACCCTTAAAAAATATAAAAATTATAGCACGATAATAATCAAAGAGTAATATGAGAAATTAACCCTCACAAAATAGGCAAAAGCCAATATAAATCCTTTTTAAATGTTGACTAGCTGTTTATGGATAGAATATAGGGTTGTCAATTGGTCGGGCACAAACCCGTACTCGTAGGGTATCCGACCTGCTAGGGTTGCAAAATCTCCGAATACATGGCTCGCGGATCGGGTGTGGTTTTTTTTTTCATACACGACAATTGGGTTCGGATCGGGTTTGGTTATCTGTATAAATCAGATGGGATACCCGAATATAAACCCGTTTACAACTTTTTTTTATTATTGTATTTAAAATTATTGATGTATTTTTATTTTTTTATCAAAAATACAATTTATAATTTTTTTTTTGAATAAAAACGAGAAGCTAACACAGGAAACTGAAGTCGGACATCCCAACTAGATTGGCACCCCCGAAACAGATCTGACGCTAGGCCCAAAATATATTAAAAGAATAAGAAAAAAAAGGTACAAGAAAGTTAAGACAAGAAATGAACAAAGCTAAACAAAGCGGAAACGCTCAACAAAATTGAAATCATCCTGAACAAAATTGTTGCAGAAATCAGGAGCTGAATCCCACCAACTGAGAGCAGTAGCCGAGACACCAAATCTAGCCAAAGCATCCGCCACACCATTACCTTCACGATACATATGAGAAACAACAAATTGCATTTGAGAAAAAAACTTCAAACAAAGTAACCAGCCCTGTCGAACTATCCATGAAACATCCCGAGAACGAAGCTTGAAAAGATTTACTACGTAAGTCGAATCACACTCTAACCACAACCAATGCCACCCTCGCTCCAAAGCCACATGAACCGCATGAATTACCGCTTTAAGCTCGACTAGAAAAACAAAAGAAGACCCAATTGAAAAAGCAAATGAGCCTTAAGGAAAACCTCTCGGAGTCCTAAAAATGCCGCATGAACTTGCTGCCCCAGGAGCTCCTAAAGCAGAACCGTCAGTGTTCATTTTTATCCAATTTGGTGGCGGAGGCTGCCAACGCAAGCTAATGATAATCGGGGCCTTAGGAGGACACAAAGACACGTTTAATTGATGAAGAACATGCAGGTCTTTGAGAGAGTTGTGAGCAGCCCCTTTGTGACAACAGTTTACTTCCCTGAGAAAGGACCAAATTTGTCGAAGGATAATCGTGATATTAGGCTTAAGATTTTCAAAATTCGTAAGGTTTCTAGCTCGCCAAATCAGCCACAGGACGTAGATAATAGTTGTTGTCCAGATTGTGCGCAATTGGGGACTCAAAATTAATAGCCATAACATCTCGTAAAAGATTAGAAAAATCTGCCGATAAATTAATTTGAATTCCAAATAAATTCTTGACAACATTCCAAAGGATAACAGCGAAAGAACACTGCAAAAATAAATGGTTAGAAGTCTCCAAATTACAGTTGCAAAGATAACAAACTGAGACAATATAATGTCCACGCCTTTGTAAATTTTCATGCGTTGGTATTCCTCGATGAAGAAGGCGCCAACTGATCATAGAGCGAGATGGAGGGATAAATCTTTGCCATGTAAAAGTGCCCCAAAACTGAACCGGACGAGGACGAATCAAAGAACTGTAATAATCTTTCACGCAGAACTTTCCAGAGCTTGAATTTGTCCAAACACAAAAATCCTCAACCTCTAAAGAAGGACGAATAGAACGAATATGCTGCTCAATATGAGAAGGAAGAGTAGGGAGATTTACCCAATTTGCATCAGTTAGAAATTTGTCAACCCGATCAATCAAACGAAGCCGCTGATTTTGATTAGTATCGAGTTGGTCCACCAATGGAGGCCGAATCCAAAAGTCTACCCAAAAATGAAGTTCAGAAGAGGAACAAATGAACCACTGAACATCATCTCTGATCCGTTGATATGAAGCTCGAATTGAGCACCAAATCAAAGAGTTTGATATATAAAGCTTTGGTAGGCGAGAGGGAGAAAGGAAGCGAATTTTGAAGAGTTTCGGAATGAAACTATTATCAGAGATTAAGGCCCAAGCAACTTTCCCCAATATAGCCAAATTGAAAGCAAATAGATCCTTGATTCCGATTCCCCCACATTTCATAGAGGTGCATTATTTATCCCAAGCCACTGTAACCGATTTGCTTTTTTCAGTACTCCCAGACCATAAGAAATTGCGCATACAAGCTATATATAATAAAGAGTGTACAAACACACCGGTTAACACAAAAATTAATTAAGGTCAGCCGTCCCGCCATAGACAAAGAGGATCCCTTCCATCACTAAAAGGAATTGATAATTTTGTCCGCTAGAGGGAGAAGATGTCTGAAGCGAGTAGCTTCATAGAATAAAGGGACGCCAAAATAAGAAAAAGGGAGAGCTCCAATTCTGATACTGACAACATTAACCAAAGCTTCTTTCCGAGGAAAAGTCAAATGCGTGCCAAAGATCACTATTGATTTAGCCCAATTAACAACCTGGCCTGAAAGATCACCATAAATTCGAAAAGCCTCCTTAAGAGCTCTCATATTGCGGATTGTCGCCTTACAAAATAGCAGGACATCATCTGCATACAGTAAATAAGTAGAAAACATTAAGCCATTAACATAAGTTAAAGGTTGCAGCTCACCATTCTCTACCATACGATGAAGCCAACGCCCAAAAAAGTCCTCAACAATTCCAAACAGAATTGGTGAAAGAGGATTCACCTGCCTGACACCACGAGAACACGAAAAATAGCATTTGGTAATCCCAGCAACTAAGATCGAGATCCTTGCAGAACCCATTATATTGAGAATCCAATCACGAAAAACAAGAGAAAAGCCAAAGGACTCCAAAAGTGTTAAAAGAAAGTTCCTGTCCAAAGTGTCAAATGCTTTCTAAACGTCAGTTTCAAGCACATACTGCCTCCAAAGCATCGTTTATTGAGAAGATTCACGCCTTCTGAAGCTACAGCAATGCAGTGGTGAATGCTTCGCCCTTTAATGAACCCAAATTGATTATTAGGAACAATTTTAGCAGCAATAATCACTAGACGATCGGCCAAAATTTTAGAGATAATTTTAAAGCTGAAATTACTCATACCAATTGGTCTGAATTGCTCGACCTCAATAGCGCCCTCCACTTTGGGTAATAGAACCATCACATTAGAGTTAAGCCCAGGCAAAACAAATCCTGTTTCAAAGAAAAATTTCACCATTCGACAAACATCATACCCTATAATATCCCAAAAAGCATGATAAAAAGACCCATTAAATCCGTCAGGCCCTGGGGCACTCTCACGATCCATAGAGAACGTTGAAAGCTTAATTTCCTCATCCAAAGGAGAGCAGGTAAGAGAATCATTATCCTCCGAGTTGACCATGGTGGGAATAACTTCTCGAACACAATCCAAAGGAAGTGGATTAATTCCATCAAAATGAAAAAGATTAGTATAAAAGTTAAAAACATGGTTTTCGGTTTCATCACCTGAACTCGAAAGAATTCCGTTAATCATCAAATTCTGAATTCCAGCATTAGTTTTTTTAATTGAAGTTGCCCTATGGAAAAAATTAGTGTTCCTGTCACCAGCAGATAACCGTATGACCTGACTCTTTTCCTTGAAATACACCTCTTTGCGCAGCATCTGTAAGTCTAGATTCTCATTAGCCAACATTTCTCTTTGATTCAGCACATCCGTAAGACCATTTTCTTCAATATCCGCTTGAACGGCAACGAGCGTATTAATTGCATCTAAAACATTAGTCTCGAGATGGCCAAAAACTTCGATATTCCGACGACGGAGAATTGGTCGTAAAGTACGCAGCTTATGACTGAGTAACTCCATAGGCGGTAACGTGGGATGGGGAGCATTCCAGTGATTTAAAACAACACTTTGAAGATCCGGGTGGAGGAGCCACATAGATTGGAAGAAAAATCTAGCCTGAGTAGTTGACCCTTTATCACAGCTTAGAAGAAGAGGATTATGGTCAGACTGGTGCCTGGCAAGAGTTGTACAACTGATAGAGTCCTAGTAGTCCAAAAAAGAAGCCAAAACCAAGGCTCTGTCAAGCTTACATTCAACCCTCCCTGAATCGTGACGACCATTGTTCCAAGTGTAGAAAGAACCGGCAGCTTCTACTTCAAACAGACCCCCGTTGTCGATAAAGTATCTGATATCAGAGCAACATGTAGCAGCAGGAGACCTTCCAGATTTTTCATGAGATCCCAGAACAACGTTGAAGTCTCCAATAACAAGCCAATTTCCAGTACTATTGTTGTTAATTTGCACCAGGTTGTTCCATGATAAGCGACGGAGAGAAGGAAAATTGCTTCCGTAAACAAAAGATAAAACATGAGAAGTGCCTAAAGAAGCATATTGTACTGTGACATGTTGGGGATGACGAGCCAAAACAGCTATTGTGAGCATAAGTGGACGCTCATAGCGGCTTTAGCCTTCTTTGACTAGAGTCGCCACCCGGCCGATCGGGAAAATGTACGAATCAGTATAGTTACCGATTGTTTTGAAAACCAGAGATTCTTATTTACGTTCGTGGATACAACTTATTAATTCCGAAATTCCAGGCCCTATAGGATCTTTAATGCAACCTAGCTCATTAATATCTTGAGTTTTATTATTATCACACAAAAGCGTATAAATAAAGTAAATACAGTACAGTAAACCGTCTGGTGACACGGTACAAAACCCTCAGAGGCTTACCCTCGTCGCGTGCCAGTGGTGTGCTCGCAAACCAGTATTCGTTGAAGAACGCAGACCTTTTAGGGAGGAACTCCGGGGTCGGAGAGGCGCCGAGGACGTACTCCTAGTAACTGCTTTTTGGAAAGGGAGGACTCCGAGGGAATCGTCCATTTTAGAAGGATTGTGTGCTTGCTCGAGCGAGGCCGCGAGTAGCATTGAGAACGAGGATCTCGGGTTTGTTTTGAACAATTTTGGTGGTCGTGAGGACGTTTGGGGAACAAGGATTTTTATGGGGGAAAAGAGCTCTCAAGACTCAGAGTTAATTGTTTCTCGTATCAGAGGAAACCTTAAGGCAACTTTCAGAGGCAACTTAAATCGGGTCAGAAATCGCTTAAAACGAGCTAGAGAGAGGAGAATGGAAATATTTAATGATGGAATTTATGAGAAATCCGGCCTCCTTTTATAGGGATAGAAGAGACCGTACGGCCTCCATAGAGAGACCGTACGGTCTCCCTCTTGGGGATCGTACAGGCTCCACATATCCCGTCTGAGATCCATTTTGAATCCTAAACAGGCCTTGACAAAGGCCCGACAAAAGTCCACTGTCTCTTAGCGACACGTGACAAATAATGATAGGGTCTGTTTGGCCAAGTGGGCAGACCGTACGGTTTCCAAGGAAGGAGACCGTACGGTTCTTGTGAAGGAGACCATACGGTTCCCATAGGAGAGAGGGGAGACCATATGGTTTTGAGGAGAAAGAGGTTCCTTTTACAAGCTTGAATGTGTCAATCTTGTGTGCTCGGGGTGCGGGGAGAAGAAGTTACCACTCTAGGAAGTCATCCGTTCTTCAGCGAGTACTAGTTCTTGGGCGACTGGCGCAACGAGGAGCTCGAAAATTGCTTTCATCATTGGGTTCGAAAACTAGTGCTTACAGCTACATTATTAATATAATCTCTATAAAAAATCCATAGGGAGGGTGTGTCCCTATCATTGCAATCAATATAACGAAATCCCAACCGACGCCAAAAATTAGAAGCAATGGAATCAATATGGATCATCGGTTCTGCAATACATTAAAAGTTTGGTTTATATTGTAAACAAAAGGAAGTTAAAGTCCATTGGGTATTTTTATTGCCAATACCCCGACAATTCCAATACAAAACCTTCATCATATGTATTTTTTATTAGGGCGACAGACCCGTTTAGACCGGTCAGACTTTCGCTTTCCTGAATTGGATTTGGATTGCTTAGGCTTCTTAATAGTACGCCATCCCTCATTATTTTGTTCCTCTACCCCAACTTTGTTATGATCCTCTTCTTCTGCTTCAGCAAGATCAGCCCAAGATAAAGGAGAAGAAGTCACTTCATTATTCTGAGTTTCCAAGACAATATCTTCATCAACTTCCATTGTAGAACCCGAATCCTCTTTCCTTTCAGAATCGTCAACCTTTTCTAAAAGCTTCTCAAAGCTATTTGGAAGTTCAATATGGCAATCCAGATCATTGGCGTTATTTTTAGGTGTTCCTAAACGATTTGGGAAACATATATTATGTTGTCCCGGAGATTCACCTCTTTCAAAAACCTCATAACCATGTTGGTATCCCTGGCCCGAGCCGGCAAAGAGGTTCTGATTTTGGAAGTTATCAGTGGAATGTTGATTGACGTCTCCCACATTTTGCTTATCCCTAAGCGTTATGCCCAAATCATTATGCAACCGAGAAATAACATTAACTATAGGAACTCCTCTAGTATTAGGATCAACTTTCTTCCACATTTGTCTATCAAGGGTTCTACCTCTTACCAACTCCTCATACTTTGCTAGTGTCTCACCAGCCTCTTTAACTTGTCTATATTGTGTCAACTAAACACAAAAACCGTAGGTGGCATATTAAAAACAAATTCCTCCACTATCCGCGCGTGATTTTATGAAGAATATGGTAATTATTTTTTAAAAAAATAAAATTAAAAATTAACTTAATTATGTCCTCTCTCTCTCTCATCTCCTTTCTTCTCTCTACAATATTCATTCGTCTCTCTTAAATTATTTCATCATCCCCTTCCATGTGTTGTTCATTCCGAATTTGATTCGAATTTTTTTATAACTTTTGGTCTTCAGTTTTCGCAAATTTGAGGGGGTATGGGGTGAATTGAATTATGATTGTAAATGTTATTTTGTTGGATAATTTGAGGGGGTATGAAGAAATTGAGGTGGATAATCTCTTCTAGTGTGATTATCTATCTGATCTTTCCACTTCATAGTATTTCATGTTCCCCTTCAATATGTCTGAGTTGTTTTTGATAGAATTTCTAGAGATCTAGGTTGATTAAATTGGATTTGTGGCTGTGTGGAGGGCTCCACGATTGGTGAATTTCTTGCTCTCGCCGTCGACCATGATTTGTAGAGAAATAGGTTTTCTGCACTTGATGAACAGACAAAATAGAAGCAAAAGGAGAAAGAGAGAAGGAAAATAATTGAAGAGGATATAACTGGAGATGGACTTGGTCATGATAATTATTATTCTCTCCCAAATCTTTCTCAAAATAGTTATCAGTTGGTCGGGATAATTGCCGAGGAGAATCAAAACCAAATTAAGAGAGAAGAGAAATATAGAGATGCTTACCAAAAAGAAGATTAGGGAAAATGAAGAAGATGATAGGGAAGAGGGAAGAGGGAAGATGAAGATCATTGGAGTTTGTTGGGTTTCTTATTTACACTTATGAATTTTAGTTTTAATTACAATGACTTTTTTATCTTTAGTTTCAACTAAAATTTAACATGTGGTATAATTTTATTGGTTATTTTCTACAAATGAAAGTCATTTTTTCCTTAACTTGCCACGTCAACGTGTTTGTAGTTCACATCCTATTAGCTGATGCTTTTTGTATATTTTTGTGTCTAATTGATACATAATAGCCAAGTTGAAGGGTTGCGCGAAACACTTGTAAAGTATAGGGGGGCCAATATAGCTTTATTGTCAAGTTGAAGGAGATGGTGAGGTATTAAGCCTTTATTTTTTGTATCGAAAGAAAATTCCAAGTTAATTAGCAAAGATGTAAACTCTTAAACTAAAAGTTTAAAAATGATTTGCAAAAAGAATCAATTAAAAAGACGAGATCAAGTTAGCTAATATTATCTGAAAAAAAATAAGATGACTATTATAAATGTTGGTTAATCGTTGAAGAAAGTAAAACTCGCGATTGAAATGACTATTTTAAATAAACATCGCTTATAACATAAACGTTTTTATCTATAATTCAATAAATTGATCAAAAGATAGCGCATTTTTTAAGAAAAAAAGTGAAAAGGGATTTCGTGACAAATGGAAGAAAAATATTACCTCCGTAAAACTGGAAATTAAATTTCAAAACAGACGCGTATAAAATCCATAGCATAGATTTTTAAAAGTCAAAAGTATGTTTTTCATAAAAGAAAAAGCCTTTTTAAAAACCGGACAAAAATGGGTGTCAACAATTATCAAAATTTCTTAGTTGTCATCCTTAGAAGAAGTTTGATGTCTTAGCTTTTATAAATAGTGTAAATTTACACGTAAATGATATAATTCATAAATAATGCATAAAGAGTTCTACCAAAGTAAATTATATGTTTTTACAACTATTTTATTCAACTAATGATACACCCGCGCAACATTTTATAATAGTATAACAATAACTAAATAAAAATAGCAATAAAGTATCAAAATATAATATCCATTTTGTGTATTTGGTATATTTTTGCACTTGTTCCTCTTCTCATTTCTCTAGAGAATCAACTCAATCCTAACCGTCCCATGAATAACTTTGTTTCCTCCTCCATCAATCAGTCGTGGGCCATGGATACCAAAGATATTCACCATCTGAATTCTGACCTTGTTAATCTTCATCTCCACTCATAATATTAAGGTCTTGAGTAAGTCACCATTGGTAATGGCACTCAGATCCCTATTCATTCCGTTGGGTCTTTTAATTTGTTCTCTTAATGGTAAAAACATTCGTTTTCGTGATGTGTTATTTGTTCCGACGGCGTCTCAAAATCTTGTTTCTATTCGATCTTTGACGTCTTCTAACCGTATTTCTGTAGAATTATTTTCTGATTATTTTTTTACAACGGATTTTGAAACAAAGGACACACTCCTCAAGGGCCAAAGTAAAGATAGGCTCTACTACCTTACAGTCGTGTCATCTGTTCTAGTTTCAATAAATTATGGAGCTTTGTCAACCTTACATGCTCGCTCAGGACATCCATCTAGTCAAGTATAGTTAGGAAGTTATTTCAATCAAATGTTATTTTAGCCAAGGATGATAAAACTAAAAATTTGTGTGATGCTTGTTACTTAAGTAAAATTCATAAATTGCCTTTTGTAAGTTCTTTTTTTGTGGCAAAACAACCGCTTGAATTAATTTGTTCGCATGTACGGGGACCTGCTCGCATCCCTTATGTTGATGGTTATCAATACTATGTGGTTTTTTATGATCATTATTCCAAGTGCACTTGGGTGTATTTTCTGAAAAAGAAATCTAATGTGTCTGATACGTTTGTCCAGCTTCGTGCCGTTGTGGAAAAATAATTTGGGGTTCCAATTAAAATGTTTCAATCCGATTTGGGTGGCGCGTTTCGTGCCCTCACCAAGTACTTGGTGTCACATGGTATAGTTCAGCGGCCATCATGTTTATATCCCCCTAAACAAAATGGGTGTGCTAAACGAAAACATCGACATATTATCGAAACATGTCTTGCGTTATTAAATCATGCTAAACTACATGCTTCCTTTTGGTCCTATGTGTTTGATACGACCGTGTACCTTATAAATCGGTTACCTAGTTTTGTTCTTCAATTTGATATTTCGTTTGAACGATTATTTGGTACTTCTCCTAATTTCACTCAATTGCTTGTCTTCGGTTGTTTATGTTATCCATGGCTCCGCCTATACTCTGAACATAAATTGAGTCCTCGGTAAATTAAATGTGTGTTCTTGGGATACAGTAAATTACACAAAGGTTACAAATGTTATGATCTTGTGTCCAAGAAATTCTTTCTTTCACGCCATATTTTGTTTGATGAGCAGGTGTTCCTATTTCAGAGTTTGTTGACGTCTTCAGCTCCAGCAGTTCATGACTCACAACATGCTCTTATCTCGATGCCCTTTTAGTTACTTTTCCATTAGTTATCCTATTACCAACACATGCATCCTTGTCACCTAAGACACCAAAACCACCAAAGCAACAGAAAATTAAACCTATAAAATTGGCATTTGTTTCCCCTAAACTTCCCCCTTCCCCTTCCGAGACATCTGCAGCCCTCTCTTCCCCCAATCTAACGCCATCAACAACTTCCCCCTCATCTTTGCCCTTGGTACGAAGTCATAGCCCCACCACACACACCGACTCCTCCCTCGAGACCTCCCAGCCACAAACCGAGCCCTCTCATGGAACCGAAACCTCAACCCTGACCCAAAACTCTAACCTCGATCCACTGTAGAACACAACACGGGATATTGTCGCATTCGATTCGTCTGGATCAGTGGCAATCGCATCTCTCATTCTGACTTCCCTACATGATAAGCCTGTTTCTCGTCGCATTGTTACATAGTCTCGAACCGATGTGTTCAAAATGAAACACTTTGTTGCGGAGGTTGAGCCGACAACGTTTTTACAGGCATCCAAAAGCCCACAATGGCGAGCGGCTATGGCAGAGGAATACAATATGCTGATAAAAAATGGTACTTGGACAGTGTCTCTCCAGTCCGATGCGAATTTGGTTGAGTGTTGTTGGCTCTTTAAAGTGAAAACAAAGGCACATAGTAGTATTAAACGACATACGGCTCGGTTAGTGGCCAAACGGTTTCATCACAAGATTCGAGATTGATTACTATGAGACCTTTAGTCCTGTGGTAAAACCCACAACTATTTCTCTCATTCTAGCTTTGGCTGCATCGGCTGGTTGGTTTGTGTTTCAGTTGGATGTTTCCAACACTTTTCTGCATGGTGATTAAAATGAGGATGTTTACATGGTCCAACCCCCGGGATTTGTTGACCCTCAACAACCTCACCTTGTGTACAAGTTGCAAAAATCTTTGTACGGTTTGAAACAATTGCCCCCTATGTGGCACATGCTCACACTCAAAGTCATTACAATTTGGGTTTCGCGGGTCCAAGACAGACACATGATTATACATATACACTCAGAGGACTGTCAGAGTTTACTGTCTTATTTATGTCGATGATCTCTTAATTACTGGTAATTGCATGGATCTTCTACGTAAACTTGTGTTGATTCTTGAATCCGCCTTTGTAATACGGAATTGAGGGCGTGCTCATTATCTTTTGGGGATAGAACTTCAGTGGGATGCACATGGTTTGCTCTTGCATCAGAATAAGTACTGTCAGTCAGTGATTTTCAAGGCGAATATGGGGTCTTCTCGACCGGTTAACAGTCTTACAAGTTCGACTGAAAAGTTGAAGTTGGGTGTTAGTCCATTGTTCTCGGATCCTTTCTTGTACTAGAGTGTTGTGGGTAGTCTGTAGTATCTGAAACGCATATGGGGTCCTCTCAATTCATGCATGCACCTTTCGAACTCCATTGGTGTGGCGTGAAACGCATTCTACGGTATCTGAATGGCACGATGTCTCTTGGGTTACGATTCAAACGTTGTTCTTTTAAGAGTTTGAATCGCTTCATGGATGCTAATTCGGGTGGCGATCGTGATGATCAGAAGTGTACTGGTGGATATGCGGTCTTTTGGGGAGATTCATTATTGTCTTGCTCCTCCCGTAAACAACGGATGGTCTCTCGCTCTTCGACGGAGGCCGAATACTGGTTTATTGCTACGGCTATGTCCGAGGTTAGTTGGCTGCGCATGTTGCTAAAGGAAATTGGTTTTCCATTGTTGCACCCTCCAATTATGTGGTGTGACAATTTGAGTGCGGTATATCTCACGGAGAATCCAGTGTTTCACAATTCGAGTAAACATTTGGAGATTGATTTTTACTTTGTTCGTGACAAGTTCGTTCCAAAGAATTTGAAGTTCGTTACATTAGTACTGATGATCAGACATTGGACGTGTTTACCAAACCTCTAGCTCGCGATCGTTTTCAGGTTTTATGGGACAAGCTGACCATGTGTCTACCCCCTGCTCAGCTTGCGAGGGGGTGTAAGGAAGCCGACGGGTCTTGCTGAGTCAATGTGACTTAGTTGTATTCTAGATTTTTATTTACTTATTGTATAAGTTATTGTGTTACATGAGGGTTACAAAAATATTAAAGTCGGTATTTCAGTATTTACAATTGGAAGCCTGAATATGTTGCTTTCTTCAGTTTGGACAAGAGAATCGTTTTGACCGGAGATGTGTTGTTCTTAAAGGGTTTGGTAGAAGAGAGCTCACTTGGAGCAGTTCTTGACCAAATGATCATCTTGAGGAAGTGTCTCATTTGTTGGATGTCCTGCGAGATAAACCTGATATGCGAGAACTATGCTTTGAATTCGTTGACTAATGCAAAGTTTAGCTCACATAACATTCAACATCATGTTCAAAAGAAACAAAATAAAAAGCAACATGATTATCTCTTTGTTGTTTTCAAAAGTAGTTTATGTGACAATTCATCGAATAAGAAAAAAGTAACGCAATTATCTGTCTGCTTATACAAAACTCATAAATAAGCATATTTTATGCATTTTATTTTGATTTGTGTACTTGCTCAAATTTTGAAATCGGTCAATTTTGATTTAATCTATGCATGCGCTCTCGATCATTGGATAATTCACTTCTTGATTAATGTATCCATAAACTCTCATAGTTGAATAAGGATAGAATAATTCACTTATAATGATTAAAGACTTGATAATTTATAAAACTAATTAATCACTTGCAGGTTTGAAACTTGAAAATAAAATGAAAAATAAGTAGTTTATTTTATACTACAATCTAATGATTTTGAAACTGTAATAATACCAATTCTAGAAATCTCCATTTTTGGGTCAAATGGTAGAATTAAATTAGCAATTTTTGGTTGTCAATGCAATTATTTATGGTAATCTTATTGAAACCAATGCTAGAAATCCCAAGAAAGGAAATGAATAAAAAGAAGAAAATGAAGAATATTATTGATTGATTTACCAAGAACGGATACAGGCCCAGTGCCTTTTGGGCTAGTTATCTTAGGGGCCCAAAAATTTCAATTCGTTATATTATTGATTTTCATTTAACAACTGAGTTGTTATCAATAAAATTCATTTTTCATCACAAATATCCTCTTTAATATTTAGCAGTTGGGGTGTAACTATAACCAATAGTAATAATAATATCAAATAAGTCGGATCAAAATAAAACAGATAGATTAGATAGGATAGATATGAACCCATATATCCTTTAAAAGGATATACAGACATAACATAATATAAAACAAGTCTTAGCTAGTAGTAGTGTTCAATCCATAATACATAAAAACAACCTTTAAATAATATATTCTAAATAACTAGCTAATACAACATTGGTACAAAAATGTCACTAACGGCATCAATGTCCAACCTTCCATATCCATAGTGTCCCCACCCTCGCCCGTAAGAGTTCTGGAAGCGCCAATAGTCTACCCACTTTCTTTGTACATAGCACCAATAGCCTTTGAAACCGGTGACCAACACCACGTACATGTTAATGACCATTCGTCCATAGTTAGCGTCCCATGTATATGTTATATTACTGCGCCTAATATGAACTTGATATTGATCATGGGTATCACGGCACGCAAACCCCGCCACAAATGAGCCCTCTAAATCTAGGGATCGGATTAGCCAGAAAATTTCATTAAAATCTCTAAAGTTTGTTCGGTGTATTCGAATAACACGTCTAGCCCTATAATGACGTTGTTGTCAAATCAAACATATAATATCTTATAAAAATGATCCAAAATAATACTAGATATGATCCAAAAGTACATAAATGATACCGCATAAATTTAAATACATACCCCAGGCATCGGGCGTAAATGACCTCTTAGCCCATTGTAGCCATAGTTTGCCTCTGTAGTCACGCCATGGTTTACAATCACATCAATAATTGAGGGTACAAACCTGAGAATAAACCTACCGATCACATGTTGGATCGATAGTGTATGCCGAAAACGACGTGGAAATGCATAAACACGTGTTCGGGTCTCCAAAAATTTAGGAAACGTATGAGCTAGACAATGGCTCCCTAAAAAAACCAATTATATCTATCAAGTAAATAATATAAAATCAGCTAAAAAAATATGTACCAAATATATAAAACGACTTACATATCCCTTGATTAAGAGGTAACGGGATTGTGTTGGATCGGCTCACCTCAAGTTGATATCCATCGGGACTCACATACTCCGTAAACCTCATTTCTCCATCGCTCATGACTATCATGGTTCACCGAAATTGCTCTCGTTCTTAAAAAAAATAAGTAAAAAGAGAAGTGAGAAGTATTGTGTGTATGAAAATTGAGAGAAGTGAGGAGAGTGTATATATATAAATACAAAGAGAAGTAAGGGAAGTACTGACATTTATTTTATTAGATAAGGTATTTTATTGGTTTCAAATTAGGAGGATGAACAATTTAATATTTTACTTTGTTGTTCAGTTGGTGCTTGTGTGCTATATTATAAAGTTTATGAGCGTTATATATATTTTTCCTGTAAAAATTTGCATTATTTTGTTATAATTATATTGAACATTTGTATGACACTCATTCATTTGTATGATGTTTGCATATTTTTCTTAACCCTATTTAGATATTTGCACATATCATCAGTTTGTCAATGAATCGGTTTGACTTTGTTTAGGTATCCAACTCTCAATCTGGTATGGGTGAATGGTTTTCAGCTATCGATCCATGATGTATTTTTCCTACCGCTTTTATAGAAAAGAGAATATGTAATTCATGACTTTTAGTTTCATTTCATTATTATTCCTAGTTTTTGTTAATCAATGTTTTTCATGATTACTTTGAAGTAACTACTATTTTGAATTTTTTTACTATTGGATTACATCTCATTCCACTAATCCAATGATTATAATAGACAAAGAAAAACCTCTAAATTTAATGTGCACTTAGATTAGAGACGTGTAAATTTATCTCTTAAAATACTGAAAGAATAAAATAACTTTTTTTGGTAAGGAGAAATGTATTTTTCGATAGAGCCTCAAAATCTATTTGAGCCCGCTATGTTGTTACTTCGTTATTAATGTGCTTAATAAACTTTAGTTGCAAAAGATGGAACATATGTTTTTCTTCATTTGACGTAACGAATGTCGATATATCAAACCCGGTAGAATATGTATTTTTCTTATGCAAACCAATAAAAACGTCTTGGTAACCAAACAACCTTCATTCACAATTGTAGGTAAAGTATGTCTTTATTTGGTCTATAATCAATTGTCCTGTTCGCCACCTAAATTAAATAGAAGATTTCATTCTAATACAACATTAACCCATCAAATTTGATAAAATATACAACTAATTGGTCTTTTGAATTCCACCAAAAAAAGTTTAATCTTTTGAATTTATAGAAGTAATTTTGTTAGCACTTGAATTTGTTTAAATGAATTAAGCTTATGAGTTCTGCGGAAAAAATATTGTATAAGAAAATTTATATGTTTTAAAATAGTCAAATATATGAAAACATATTCGGTTTCCAAATATATATTATATATGGTTTCCAGTCTATGTTGATTAGAATAAAATGAATAAAGTGTTTAGTTGTCCATTGAACGAATTATTTGGTTTAGTTTTAGGAGTAAAACTTTTTGGGCCCTGTTTTTTTAAGCTGAATTGAATATCCTTTTTTTTAAACTATGTCAAAATACTTTTTTGTTGACTACTTTAAAATATTCTTATTTCTTAGAATATCTGTATTTCTTAAACTATGTCAAAATACAACGTTTCTCTAGACATTATATTTATTTCATGTTATCCAAACATATGATTCAGTTTGGTGGAGGGGGGATGGCTTTTATGGCTGACCGAGATTTGGTTTGAAACATCTATCGTGGGAGTTAATGCTTTTCCTTTGCAAATTGGAAGATCATCATATTTTGTTGTTTGGAGATTTCAATGAGATACTGCGGCTAGGGGAGAAATTTGGAGGAAGGTCAAAAGAACTTTGTAAGATAGAGGAGTTTCAAAATTGTGTGGATGTCTGTAACTTGAAAGATTTGAGTTTCTCGGGCTCGGAGTTTACTTGGTCTAATGGAAAAGAGGGTGATCAGGTTGTTTTGGAGAGATTGGACCGATTCTTGGCGGATGGTGCATGGGATAATATATTTCCGGAGTCGATTGTGTATCACTTAGTCTGGTTGGCTTTGGACCATCTACCTATTCTTATGGATAGTTCGAATTAGAGGTGACAAGCCAAAGAAAGAGTTGTCCTTTTCGATTCGAATCAATATGGATGAGAGAACCTCGTTGGAGGGATGTTATCAAGGAGGCTTGGAAGGGTTCTAATGATGGCAATTTAATGCTATCGAGTAAGCTTAAAGAATGTGAGAAGACACTAATTCGATGGAATAAGGAAGAATTCGTCCATATTGGAAATCCAATTCTGAGGCAAAGAGAACTTATTTCTAATCTTCAAAAACAAACTATGTCGGAACCACTTCGTAGGCGTATTAAATGGGAATCGAGTAAGCTGTATGACTTGTTGGCAGAGGAGGAAGATATGTGGAGGCAACGATCTCGTGTGGATTGGTTGATATGGGGAGATTCCTTATTGAAACTCCAAGATGAAGATGGGAATTAGTTCACCGGAGATGATAGAAGAGCGGAGCTGGTTGGAAACTATTATGTGGAGCTTTTCAAATCTTCGAATCCACAGCGAATTGAGCAGGTGATGGAAAGTGTGTCAAGTCAAGTCGATGATGATGGGATTGAGTTGTTGAATTTACCGTTTACACACATAGAAATTGAGCAAGCTATGAATTTGATAAATTCGGGGAAAGCTCCAGGGCTGGATGACATGACTGGTATGTTTTTCCAAAAAAATTAGGACGTGGTTGGTGATGATGCGGTCCGCTTTGTCGCTGATTTTTTGCAAACCGGTAACATGCCTAAGGATCTTAACCATACTTTCATTACTCTGATCCCTAAGGTTAAACAACCAAGTCAAGTGAAAAATTTGAGGCATATAAGCCTTTGCAATCTAATTTACAAGATCATTTTCCCACCTCGGTATTCCAACTATGGTGGGAAGATCGTGCACTGAAGCTTTTGGTTTCCTTAAGGAAAGATTATCAAACCGAATAATGAGAAGAAGCTATCAAAAGGTGGAAAGGAGGTTCTCATAAAATCCTAGCGCAAACTATCCCTACTTATATCATGAGTTTTTTTAAGCTTACGGATGGTTTTTGTGAGGAACTTCAATGAATTATTAGTCGTTTCTGGTGGAGGTCAAGCGAGTCGAGTAGGCCAATGCACTGGTTATCTTGGGATGCGTTATGTTCGACCAAAAAAGATGGGGGTTTGGGTTTTCGATGGTTATCTTCTTTCAATGTAGTGATGCTAGCGAAATAAGGATGGAGACTGACGCTGAACCCTAACTCTTTATGTGCTCAGGTGCTTAAGGGTAAATACTATATGAATAAGACATTTCTGGAAGCTAGTTTAGGGAATGAGCCGATCTTTGCTTAGCGTGGAATTTTCAAGGCTAGAGAGTTAATCGAAGTGGGGATTGGGTGGAAGATTGGAGATGGTCTTTCTGTTTGCATCTTACAAGATCGTTGGGTCCCTAGACTCCAATGTCATTGGCCCTTATCAGTAAAGTCTCCGTTACCATCCCCATGTGTCTCGAGCTTGATTAATGAGGAAACTGGGCGCTGGAATGAGGTGCTAATTAGGAGTGTGTTTGTTGAAGAAGAGGCTGCCCAGATTCTAAAAATCCCCCTGAGCTTTCGACGGCCAAGTGATCATAGAATATGGCTTCACTCAAAGACGGAAGACTATGTGGTGAAGTCGGGATATCATCTCTCTGAATTGATTCAAAATTCAAAAGCGCAAAGGGCATCCTCCTCTACCATATCGGGTATTTGGAATCATACTTGGAGATTACATGTCCATGTTAAGGTCAGATATTTCCTTTGGAAAGTTTGTCGTGGAATCCTCCCGAGCTCGGTCAATCTTGCATTAAGGCATATCAAGGTCGAAGGTTGGTGCATGAGGTGTGAGGATCCAATTAAATCGGATGTTCATATTTTCAAGGATTTTTTTATAGCAAAAGAGGCATGGTCTTGCTTCCCAACCAATTTACGAGTGAGTAAAATAAAAGGAATGTCTGGTGTTGAGTGGATCAACGGAATGTGGTTATTGTGGTTTGATAGGAACCAAGTATTTCATGGAAAAGATCCGGAGAAGCTGTTGTCCATGATTGGTAGAGCTTCTAAGTTAATGGAAGAATGGAAAATAGATAAGGAGAGCGAGAGCTTTTCTGGGATCTTGACAGTGGAGGAGCCGAAGTGGAGAGCACCACCTATTGACTGCTACAAAATGAATATTGATGCAAGTTTTGGAGATAAGGGGACTGTTTGTGGTGCCGGAGGAGTAATACGCAACCATAACAGAGAGGTTTTCTTGACAATAAGGGCACCAATCGAACCTTGCTTGTCGTCGAAAGTGGCAGAGGCGTTGGCAGCTAGAGAGTGCGTGAAAGTGGCTCTAAAAGCTGAGATTCAGAATCTCATTGTCGAGTTAGATGTAAGAAATATAGTTCATGCTCTTAAGGGGTTTTGTCCTCCTTTTGCAGATGCAATGATGGTTGTAGAGGACATCATGGAGTTTATTCCCTTTTTTTAGCTCTATAAGTTTCACTCATGCTAATAGGGATTGTAATAGGGTAGCACATGAATTAGCTAGATGGGGGGCTCGACTAATAAAATGTGATGTAAGGGTGAAGAAGCTCTTAGTTGCATAATGTCGTTTCTCAATTACGATGTAATTTCTTCTTAGTTGTGGAATGAAGGTGTTGTTTAGTAAAAAATAAAATAAAATTGAAATGAATTGAACTGAACTGAAATGAAATGAAATTGCTGAAATTACTAAACTGCTAAAATTGATGAACTGAATTAAATTGATTGAATTGAATGTAATAATAAATTTTATCAATCTAAAATAAATTAATAATAAACTATGATAAATAAATAAATATGTAGGTATAATTTAAGATATGATTAGAGAGAAATATCTTAATAGAGAAAGTGTAACCTAAATGAATAGAAGAAAGGACGTTGTGCCAATAGGGCTAAAGCTTTCAGGAAGAAGATAGGTTTTTTCTGTAGGTAGTTTAGTTTACAAAAAGTAAAAGAAAAAGAAAGAGATGAATGAGAATGCTAATTCGAATGATCTATAAGACTCCAACTATTTCCGCAAAACTTGCACCTTATCATCAGTCTAGCAGGAAACTCTACTGCACTGATAGTAGAATGTGAATGAAAATGTGAATTCGAATGAGAATGAAAATGTGAATTCGAATGAGAATGAAAATGTAACAGACTTTAAAGCGGGTTCATCTCAGTCTACTCCGAATCCTAAGAGAGAGTGTGAGGGTCCTACTTTTGACCTATTCTTTACAATCCCTTATCTGACCTGAACGAGAAATTGGTTATGTTCAATAAAAAGAATCAGCAAATCTATTATAGGAAACTCTGTGAAGATGAGGAAGGCGAAGAAAGAAGGGAGAAAAAAGAAGTAGATTCAGAGTCTTCAAAGAAGTAGAATCCACAGTCTTCAAAGTGAGAGTCAGAAATGAAAAGACAGCAGAAAGAGATGGTACGCTTATGGGCAGAAGAAAAGATATGGTACGCTTATGGGCAGAGATGGTACGCTTTGGCTATATGAAAACACAAGGAAGTCTAAGTTATGAAAGAAGTCTAAGTTCTAGTTTACGAAGAATAAAGGTAACAAACAGATTTCTATTGCGGAAGAAGGAACGAAGAGTGAGGGAAGAAGGAACGGAGAGTGAGGTTGCGGAGGAAGGAACGGAGAGTAAAGTGCAATGAATTGTTAAAGTAATATGGTATGGAAAGAAAGGTGAGAAGAAAGCAAGGCACCCTAACCCTAAACCCTAAACCCTAAACCCTAACCCTACGGTTCATTAATTTTCAATCTAAAGTTTCCAATCTTCAATTCATTAATAGTGAAACTCAGAGAAGGAGATAGTCGTTGGATCGTTGAAGACAATGCAAACGACATCCAATGTTCGCAGAGGGAAAATCATTCTTGGGTATGAGAGCCGATGGATTTGTTGAAATTTTGATTGAAGTAATCAGAATGTGTGTCGATAGCTTCCCACTCAGAGAGAGTCATTATTTGGAGAATTTGTTGTTTCATTCGTCAATGGAAGTTTGAGTTTACTCATACGATGTTTGTCACGATTTTGTTAACTCTTGAAAATCGTGGCCGCATTGATTGAAATCGTGGTTGTCGGGGGGAAATTGATTGTCTAGAAGGGAAATTGATTTGTAAACAAGTTTTGTTTTGTTGCATTGATGGAGAAGAATGGAGAAAGAAATGAGAAGAAGTGTGTCTTTTTTTATTTATTTTCAATTGATTTTTTTTCTTAAGGAAGGCAATCATGCGATTACGAGAGGTGAAGCTCACCTTTGTTTCCATGTCACTAACTAGGGGTTATGTGTTACAATTTGGAAAGTTGGAGGGTATGAAAATCGGTGCTGACACCTATCTTCTTCAACTTCTTCCGATTTGGTTTTAGCTTCCCTTTGTCACAATTTAACTGCTTATAAACTGGATAATCGCCTCCTTTTTTCTTGGATTCAGAGATTACAACTTTAACAGCTTTGAACATAACATGCCTCTTATACGCATCTTGCAAAATATCGAATGATGGATATGACATGTTTACCAGAGGGTCACGTTCAACATTTATCTTGTCACCTCTTTCATCCAGGACTTTGTATAATTTCATTTGATAATTCTAATCCTAATTGCATTACAGTATCCTCCACCTCCATTACGATAAAAATTTGCTTTCAAATTTTCGCTGAGAAACCTTAGAAAGGGAAAGGAAGAAGAAGATAACAGATACGTGTTAGTCCTTTATTGGCATCATGCTATTTCACTTTCTCGTCATACAATGCACATTACATGCATATATTATTTGTCTGGTCAGGCAAGTTATGTATTTTTCCACTCATGGTACCTAACGCCCAACCGTGCTATACTTCCCACCCATTATAATTAAGGGTATCTTAAATGGTAAAATGAAGTCCGGTCGGTCGTGTTTTTTCGACAGACCGACGTCTAGACAATATTACCAATAATTTATTAGTTATACCTTATTTATAATTTAGAAATTATTGATTATAATTATAATAATTTCATTTCTTAAATTTTTTCTCTATTTTAATAATTTTTCAAATCGTTTTACTATTTAAGTATGATTATCCTTAAAAATAATAACTCATAATGTTCTTATGGAAAAAAAATGGTCTATCATATTGATTATATAATTATAATTTTAAAGATAGTAACATATAATGATTGAGTATTTTATTAAACTATAAATTTAAAGAAAAAATACAAAACTAAACTACATGGTTTTGACCATTTTCAAACATAATCCTCGTGGTTTAAAGTTTTGCAAACAGCTACCTTGTGGTTTTGAATGTTAGCAATTAGAGGTTAATCAGACAACGATGTTAATTTTTGCTCACAAATAATAATCTTTTTTAATCACATGAGCTCATTTTAAATCTAATATGCTCATGTCGTCGAAACCTTTGACAGAGTTGCAGTAATAATGTTGACAGTTATAGTCGATTGATGCTTTGATGCATTATTTTTCTCTCTGATAAAAGTTATTTTGTAATTATTAAATAATATACATCACTTAAATGACAATTCTATTCAAAATTGGTGAAAATAATGACTTTTTACTCCCGAAAACTTAATATATACCAGCAAAAATTAGCATTGTTATTCAACTAGTCTTTAATTGCTAGCAATCAAAACCACGTGGTACTTGTTTGCAAAAGTTTAAACCACGAGAATTATGTTTGAAAATGACTGAAACCATGTGGTTTAGTTTTTGTACTTTTCCCTAAATTTAATACTATTTTTTTAATATCTTAAATAATAATAAATGATCCAAACTAATAAATAATATATTAATTTATACAAGTTACAATGCTCTATAAATTAATTGTCTTAAATACATTATGATCTTTTTTAATCATCATCATATCCATCTATAAATTAATTGTCTCAAATATATTAAAAAAATATAAAAATTAAATTTTTTCGAAAAGCGGTCGTTTCTCCATATGGAGAAACGTCATAGGTTAGGGTGTTTCTCCATATGGAGAAACGGCTATGGAATAACGGCCTATGAGACCAAAATCGCTCTTTTTTGGAATTTTTTTAATGTATTTAACTATTTTCGAGTATGTTTTTCAAAAATTACGTACTTTATTCGTGATTTTGTCCATAATCATGAGCAAAAAGTGTGATTTTGGAGTTAGAAAGTTCAATTTTGGAAAAGATGGTGTTGAGAGGTTTTAGAATTTCAAAATGAAAGAGAAAGTTATGGCAAAAGTATTTTGGAAAAAAATGGGTTGTAGTTCGAAAAATGTGGTCTGTAAATAGCAATTCCCTTAGAAAAAGCAAAGAATTCTTACTTTTCAATCTTCATTTACATTTTGGATGTTGTATCTTTTAGAACCTTTCCAATGGAAATACTATTTAAAGGTGTCAAAATTTTAAAAGTATCATTTTAAATTGTTTATCTCATCCACATCATCATTGTTTAGTATTTTCAAAAAACTACTTCAATAATAGTACCATTCAAAAGTTGTCATTATGGTCTCCCACTATAAATTATTTGTATTATTTATTTACTTTTTAAATTAAACATTAATTTTTAATAAAAAAAAATGTTTAGCAAATGGTGCCCAAAAGTGGCACCATTGTATGACACTCTTGTCACTTCAATAGTTAAACAGTTTTAAAAGGGTACTAGAGTCAAGCCATATCATTAAACACTCTCAATAGCACCTTCCATTTGAGATGCTCTTATAAGCCTTTTAAAATTTCATTGTTTTAAATTTTATAGACTTTACTCATTTTACTTCTCTTGCATATATATTTATTAATAAATCAAGACATTTTTATAAGTGCAATTTTAGTATCCTAATCTTTTTACTCTATGTGTGTATAAATTTATCAGAGTTAAGTTTATTCTAAATTTTTGATTGGGTTAGTCAATTTTATTGGAACTAGATAAATATTTTTAAGAATTAATCAATATAAATTTCAGTAAATATATTTTTATGTAAGAATAAAGTTACTTATAAATCATTGTTTTTATAATTTTATTAACATTATTTTTAAATTGATTTTATATATTAATTAAAGACATGTGCATATAGATCATTTTACATCGTAACAGTAATAGTTAATCACAATTATATCGAACACAAAAAATCAAACAACAAACATCAACCAGAAATTAGAAACAGCAAACCGTAACAGTAAATAACAACAGCGAACCGTTGTTAAACCAAACATGTCCTAATTATGGTAAAATCAGACAATCTTTGTTCGACTTCAAGTTTACAAAAATGTACCAAATAATTAATTGTTACCGATATGTTTGTCATGACGGATAAACTTTATCTGACTTCCATAAATAGAAATCAAATAAAATTTGTCTGATTATGTCGGACAAACGTGTCATAACTGTCATTCTTGCATGTTGCTTTAATGTGGTAATCTCTTATTTTACAGAGAGATTCTCTACTCAATATACTGTTATAAAATCAATTATGACTCTTAGAATTAGATAGGTCAACGATTTTGAACACATTTTTGTATAACCATATCTCTCTCACTCATTCTCAGTATCTCTTCTCACCATCTCTGCCTCACTTCAAAAGTCTAAACTATTCATTATCATTCTTCATTTTCTTTAGGGAAAATGATTTATTAGTCCATAAATTTTGTCAAAACTCATTGTTTGATCCCTATATTTTGAAAAACTCACTACAAGGTCCCTATATTTTGTCATAATTAACTATTTAGTCATTTTTGTCAATTTTTTAGATTTTAAACATAATATATTTTAACTATCAAGACATCCATACTGCAATACAAAATGACATCATGATTATGTTATGTCTTGTATGCCTGACTATGCCGAAATATAAAAGTTACAGATGTAATGAAAATGGACAGAAGAACCAAAGAGTTAATTATAACGAAACATGAGAACATTATAGTGAGTTTTTCAAAATATTAAGACAAAATAGTAAGTTTTGACAAAAGTTAGAGACTAAAAAATCATTTGCCTTTTTCTTTATATTCACACTTTTATTTTTCTAAAATATTATCAATGGATCACTCGAGTCCTTTAAGTCATTTATCATTTTCCTATATTATTTCTTGATGGATATAATAACCTTTTTTTTGTTTTAATCCGCCTATGCTTGAATTTTAAAATTTTATTAAATTTTTTTCAATTTTTTTTCTTTGGGAAAATTATCATATCATTTTTTAATGGGTCTTGATATAAGCAGCTCAAAGGGCTGCATATAAGCATTTATTACAGTGGAATATTCCATATAAATTTTCAAAACCATATATAATACACATTGAACAACTAAACATATCAATATTTATTATCCTTAAGCCTCATTTTGTAAGAAGTTTTTTTAATATAAATTGGAATTTGTATTTTTTATTATACCCTAAATAATACTATGATGAACCCGTTGCACATGTCTTTTAATTTTTCCCTGAGTGTAAAGCGGATAAAATTTTAAAAAATTATACTGGAAGTATGGTGCTCTATGAAAAATACATATGCAACGGGTCCATCCTAAGGTTATTTAGGGTATAAAAAAATTACAAACTCATACTTATAGCTATAGGAGTATATACATCGGAATCGAAAATATAATAAAATTGCTCTTATAAATAAGTTGTAGAGTATTTAATATACTTGAATTAACATTATGTATTTAAGAGTTCAATGCACATTAAATACGAATCTTAAAAATATAAGTAGAATATTCCATTAAATTAAATGATTATATGCAAGGGTTGTAGATTCAAAACACTTAAAAAATATAAAAATTATAGCACGATAATAATCAAAGAGAAAAATGAGATATTTGATGAACCATGAGTGTTTTGACTATGTACAAATCTTTCAGAAGATGAATATTTTATTTTGACCTATACTAATGAATGTTGACTAACAATTTTTGTTAAGTATTTTGTCAAGTTTTCTCAGCAAGTGTTGAATGAAGTTTAAACTGCTTCACTCTGAACTCAGAAGATAAAGGTTGAACACAGTCAGAATTTGTCTCACATAAGCTGGAACCTCCGCTCTAAAGAAACTCAGAAGATTGATCAAGCTCTCTTCAGAAGTTCACGAATAAAGAGAAGCAAAGATTCTGTCGTTGATCAGAAGCTTAGACAAAAGGAATTGTGTGCTCAGAAAATAAAACACGGGTTTTTTTAAGCATTTAATGCACCTGTCAACTACATTTAATGCTAGGCGCCAAAACTTCAAAAAGCTGTTGAAGGAGCGCGTCTTGTCTACAACAAACAAAACCAAAATTTCTTTGTCTAGCATTTGTTGATCCAAATGAAAAAATGTTTCAGTCAACCCTATTCTTCAATTAAATTCATTACCAGATTAAGTTAAAGAACAAGGTTAACGGAATCAAGAGTGTTTGAAGACCGTTTGAAGACAAGAAAGATTAACGGCTACAACTTTGTCATCGTCAAATTCAAAGTTCAAATTCAAGCAACAGTCATTCTCAAGACACTATAAATAGTAGCCAAGCTCATTTGTGTTCTCACACGCGAGATTTTTGAGCTATCTTAACGCACTGTTATTGTGAGCAAAAGTAGAGCACTTCCCATTCTTTCTCTTTTCTTATTTGATATTTGTAAAAGTGAGAGAGTCAAGAAACACAAGTTCATAATAGGAATATTGTAAACTGATATCGTCTGCGATATTCAGTCAGATTTGAGAGAAATCTAGATGAGGTTTAAGTTGGGTGAGAAATCCAGAAAACAGGCTTGTTGTTGTTCTAGTGAAAATCCTTTAACTTATTATATGCTAGTCAGAACTAAGTGAGAAATTAGCTTAAATACTGTTGATGTAAAGGAGCTTCTGAACGTGCCATAAACGTTCTGAATAGTGGATTTAAAATCTCTGTTGACTGCGATCACAGGGGGCAAGACGTAGTCACACAACTTCTGTGGCGAACCTGGATAAATCGAACTGTTCACTCAGGACCTCCTGAATCTCTTTCTCCCTCCTTATAACTTGTTAATTTTGCTTCTGTGTACTCGCTTAATATTTAGTGCTGAAATAGTTTGCTCATTAAATTCAATGTCTTTGTTCAGAAGACTATCCAGAAGCTCTGTCACACAGAACTTCTGCTGCTTAAAAGGCAGAAACTGCCTTAAGGCATAATCTCTCTCAGAAGCGCTTTCCTAAAGCTTGCCTATGACTCTGAAGAGATTGGATTCTGAGTTAAGTTTCTCTAAAAACTTAAATTCAGACTTAGACATGATGAACCCTATGTGTTTTGATTATGTCCAAACGTTTCAGAAGATGAAAACTTAATACTCTCTTACATATAGTTTACTGTTGACTAATATATTTTTTTAGTCTATGTGTAAGTTACTCAGCAGGTGCTGAATGAATCATTTCTGGATTGCCTAAAGGACTCAGAAGATCTGTTTGCTGAAGTCAGAATTTCAATAATTCAGAAGCTGGATGCTCCGCTCTGAAGCCGAAGTCTACTAAAGCTCTCCTCAGATGTTCTTTGCAATCAGAAGATCTTTTGCCAATTTGATCAGAAGCTTAGTCACGGCTTCTGGATAGCATTTAATGCTCTGACAAGTGCATTTAATGCAAGGCGCCAAAAGTTCAAAAAGCTGTTTTGATGGAGCGCGCCTGTTTGTTCAAAAGAAACCAGAATTTCCTTGTCTACCCTTTGTTGATCCAATTGAAGAATGATTCCAGTCAACCTCATCCTTGATTTCAAATCACTTACCGGATTGAGTTAAAGAACAAGGATAACGGAATCAAAGTGTTTGAAGACCGTTTGAAGTTTTTTGACAAATTAACGGCTACAACAACTGATGTCATCCCTTTCGAAGTTTCAAATTCACCAACGGTCATCTTCATTCACTATAAATAG